>OX578155.1:70771046-72051046 GCA_951213105.1 Amaurobius ferox
AACCATTTTTAGCGTGACGTCTGTGTGTGTGTGTCTGTCTGTCTATACAATGTATGTATCCACTCTAACTAAAAACTAATTGACCGAATTTTATAAAATTTGATAGGTAATTTCTTTGGGGGAGACTCTAGTACTAATTTTAGTATGATTCGGAATAAGAGAACCTGCATTTTTTTGTGAAATGGCAAATCGAAAATTGCCTGTATCTAGCAGAAAAACTAATTGACCAAATTTTACAAAAATTTGTAGATAAACCACGTGTGGGTTACCCTACTGCTGATTAGATTTTGGTAGGATTTTGAAAGAAATAACCTGCCTCTTTTTGCGAAATGGCCCGCAAAGATCGTGAAAATCTAAAATAAAAGACCACGTATGCTCAAATATATTAATTAAATGCCTGTTTCTTACGTAATTCTCGGATTAAAAGAATAAGATCAGCCCCATTGCATCAAAACTAGCCGTTCGCGAGATATTTTAGATTTTTCGCGTTTTTGCTACGCCAGCTTTGAAAATAAGTCCAGTTACCAAATGGAAACAAAAACCGAATTAAAAGTACAAGTTCGGTGTAATTTAAAATAATTATGGTTGATATTTTGTGGAATTAATCTCGATTTAATGAATTATTGAAGAAATAAAGAGAACGTGAATATGAGTCTGTAATGAAAGTCATGTGCTGCCCACATCAGATTTTTACTTTCCCTGCAATACATGGAAAGTATCGAAATCATATCGAAAGTCATAAGTCGAGTTTTTGAAGGATCTACACGTTTAGGGATCTCTACAATACGAAATAATTTTTAGTGTAATAATGTTTAGCTATGTGTGTGTGTGTGTCTCTGTGCAATGCATGTATCCCTAGCTATAAAACTAATAGACCACATTTTACAAAATTTTATAGATAAGTTCCCGGTGGTTGACCCTGGTTCTGATTAGATTTTGGTGCGATTCGGGAAAAAAGAAACTTTTTTGCGAAATGACCCGCAAAAATCTAAAATAAAAGAGCTAAGTATGCCGAAAAGTATCGGTTAAAGGCTTGTTTTATATGTATTTTTGACGATAATATAGAACTCTATTAAAATTTAGAACAAGCTGTTTTCGAGATATTGTAGTTTTTCGCATTTTTGCTACGTCGACTTTTAAAATACGTCCAATTACCAAATGCAAACGAGAGTTCATTTTATAGTGCAAATTCAATGCCATTTCAAATAATTATGTACCTATTTTGTGCAATTAAATTCTTTAATGAATTAATGAAGAAATAAAGGAAAAATCAATTTGAATCTGTTTTGAAAGTGATGTGCTGCCCACAGCAGATTTTTTAATTTATATTATTTAAAGAAATTCATAAAACAAGCTTGTTATTTTCATATGGAAAACGTATGCCACATTATTCCATCGGCTGATTAATTTTTGAACACTTAAGTACGATTAAGAAAGCTGGTCACACGTTGATATTGATAAATAGCTTCATGATTTATACTTTGAAATAGGCTTTTCCATAATTTTCCATGAAGATATATGTTTAGTATACGTTGTACAGAAAATTATAATTTACGTAACTGCAGTCCCGCAATTAGAAAAAATGTATTTCTGAAGTCCAGTACTTTTAAACTATATGTCAAGTATATTGAGGATGTTTATTCAATTTACATTAACTTATAATACAAATACTGATGTTAAATGCTCTTGCATCAGATCTTGCAATATACTTTCACCAAGGAACATTATATATTCAAAATGGTTACTGAAGTATATTTACAGCATTTTTACTTTCCTTATATACATAATGTATAAGGAAAGTATTGTGAAAATTCGAATATTGTGTCGAAAATTCGAATTCGAGTTTTTGACGGGAGAGCGCGATTCAAGCATCCCTAATCACGAATCAAACATTTTTGAGGTGATGTCTGTGTGTGTGTGTGTGTGTCAGTGAACCTGTAGAGACGATATCTCACGAAAGAATAGAGCGATTCCAGTGAAATTTGGTACAAAACCACAATCCGTGAATACTGGAAGCCTATTGTTTTTAAACGTAATCGAATGTTCAGAACCCCTCGAAATTTTCGAGTGAAATATTGAAAAAATCATCAAAACATCAAAACCTTTAATAAAGTTACCCAAATTGACATTTCTTATGTAATTTTTCCTTAGAAAACGATTGGCATAAACTATAGAACTCTAGCAAGAACCATTGTCGAGATATTGCACATTTTTTAAAAAAAATATCAAAAAATCCCATAAATTAAAAAAAATATATTAACTGTTGAGAAACATGTTCCCTTTTCATATGTAATATCAAGCTTATAACTTAATATATTTGGTACCACTAAATAAATGTTATTGTTTTATTATTATTTATCAAGTGTCTTCATTTCAAGTGTTTGTCTAATTGTTTCAATTAGATTATTTTTACGATTTCGGCCTTATTCGCGTTCTTAACGGACGTGTGGGATTCTCACGTAGCATTGAGTGGCACTTCTCGACGCTCGAAACCGATAACTTACACATTCGGGTGTGTCGGATGTTCCGGGTCACAATTGGACATCCCAGTGGTTAGAACTCGAGAATTGCACTCGGACAACCCGAATTGCAGTACCAGCTATGCACAAACTCTCACTGTGTTCACGCGGATTACGGGAACGTTTACTATGTGGGTCTGTAAGACCTGCCGAGAGAATTGTGGTAGGGGAAGATGAGTACAGTTCATGTTTATGCCTTCCCAGGGAGTTCATGTCTAAATTGGGTGACCCTGTCTCGGCCGTCCAAACACATACTTTGCAGTAGGCCGTCTAGATCGAAAAACTTAAAAAATGTTGACAGTTAATGGTTATAATATGAACTATATCTTTTTTTCTTGATAAATCTCGCTAATCAACCTTTAACGCGTTATCTCTAACACGCTGATTACCATTATTTTGATATTTTTAAAAATGTGATTGAATTAATATTAATATATATATATATATATATATATATATATATAATCTGTTACAAAAATATGTGCACTCTTAAATGTTCTACATCTGCAAAACTCGCCATGTATGTATCGTTTGAGGAATAATGCAAATTCTTAGAATTTGGGAGCATAAAAAAAAGTTTCATTAAGAAATGGTGTCATCGAGAAGATGGAAAATCAGTAAGCGGCAAATCATCCCCTGATAGCTATACAAGCCGATATTCGGTGCAGCATAGAGCCATTTAAGTTATTTGTGTCCTTTAGAGGAATATGCTGCCACAAATGTTGCATCTGATCGGCGAATTCATTGAAATTCTGAAAAAGCTGTAAGTGCCGTCCCAGCATATCCCAGAAATGTTATACTGGTGACAGTATAGGCTAAAAACTCGGCTGCAGAATATTTTCGATGTATCAGTGAGCAGTCGGTCTGCCTTGCAGCACAGCTAGAGGAAATGTGTTGCTCCACGAGATGACTCCCCACACTGTTTCACCACGTGTGATGACCGTGTGACAGTCGATATCAAAATTTGGATAAGGACTCTGGCAGCACTTCTTCGTATACGTCATCAGCACTGAGAA
Source organism: Amaurobius ferox (assembly GCA_951213105.1). Lineage (NCBI taxonomy): Eukaryota > Metazoa > Arthropoda > Arachnida > Araneae > Amaurobiidae > Amaurobius > Amaurobius ferox. The sequence goes on from OX578155.1 coordinate 70,774,582, forward strand.
AGAAGTGTGATCCGTCGCTAAAGTCAAAATACCTCTAATTGGGTACTGTTCAGGCTGTCTGAGCTCTGAACTAAACCAGAAGACTCTGTCTAAGTTGAGGTGTCAATGGTTTTCGCCTTAATGGACATTGACTCATAATTTCACCTTCTGTCAATCGTTTCCGAAAATTATCCCTTTTAACAGGATACATAGATAGTGACAAATGCACTCGAATAGCTGATAGTGAAGCCAGTGGTGAGGAAGTAGCTCATCTCCTGACTGCACGATCGGCAATACAATGCCTGCTAGAAAAGGCATTGTTTTGTATACACCTCCTTACGATTTTTCAATTTCACGGCCTTCTCTACATGGCTATTAATTTTATTTTAATTCGTTTTAATCCATACTGATTTCTTTTCTGTTTTCTTCAAATAATTTTTACTCCACTGATTTGCATTTAATTGAATTCCCAGTCTAGCATTCATTAAGATTCCAAAAAAACTAAAAATTATATTTATATTTCCTAAATTTGTTTCAAAATATCCACATTAACTCATATTGATAAAAAAATATATTTTTCACAGTTTACAAATATATTAATAAGAGAAAATCGCTATTGGTAGAAAAATTAGAATAAAATTTGCATATTATTGAAATAAGGGAGCATTTCTTTAAATTTAGAGGATCGCAATTGGTAGAAAAATTAGAATAAAATTTGCATATTATTGAAAAAAGGGAACATTTCTTTAAATTTAGATGATCGCAATTGGTAGAAAAATTAGAATATAATTTCCATATTAGTGAAATAAGTGATTTTTTTCTTTACGAAAATAAAAATCAGGACAATTCCTTGCCTCCACTTATGAAATTGTAAAAAAATTATTTATTACAGGTATTTCTAAATATATACCTTAATTTTAATAGAAGTTGAGATAAAATTTTTAAAGGCATAAACGTCTTCCAAGAAATAATTTTATTCATAAATGTTCAAATTAGTTTTGCTAGGATAACTAAAATTTGTGTAATATGTGTGATAAAATGTATTATAAAGCTTTTAGAAGAATAAATATTTAAGTTTTGGAATATTCTGTGTTTGACAAATAAAGAAAATAACACGACTTTGTACTGATACCTTTGCAGTTAAAATTGTAATTTTAGTTTAGGTCTGTTCAGTGTTTATCAGCAAGGAGATGGAAGGAACCTCCAGTCTGTTACCCTAATACATTAACAAACACGCTCCTGTTCCGAATAAAACAGAAGAGATATAAGAAATAATTATGTACTTATCAGAAATATTATCACCGTGTAGTTTGAGAATTTGGTATTATCATTTAATAAGGAGAAAATTGAATAATTTTACTGGTTTCTATTTGAAATATTCATTTTAATTAGAAAATTGATATAGAATTATATAAAATATTTGTATAAATACATCATGTAAACGAAAATTTATGGGAGAACCTGAAAGGAAAATAAATTCTTCAGAGCAAACAACCTTACTCATTCTAGTAGAATCGACATATGCGGTACAGTTTTATGTATACTGTATTTATCGGAATTATTTATATTATTTAGGTCTCATTACAGCAGTTCTTCTGCCTTTTTGATAATGGATTGATGATTAGGACTTTAAAAACAAAACTAGAATTGAAAAACACCATTCCAAAGTTCAGAAAGTGAAGTTACTCGAGAAGAAGTAATAAACTCTACAAAACAAAAGTAAACCATTTCCAAAGATAGCTGTGTGGAATCTCATTATTAAATATTTTTATTTAATTTGATCTGGTATTTGTTTGTTAGAGATTTTAATTTTGAGTCCCTAACTATTCATGGCAGCAGCATGCACAACATGTACAACACATAACAGTATATATATATATATATATATATATATATATATATATATATATATATACATGTAACCTGTTGCAAAAAATGTGTGCACTCTTAAGAAAATATGTCGTTTGAGGAAATATGTAACTTATTTGAATTTGGGAGCAAAAATACGTTTCATTAAGAAATGGAATCAACAAGAAGATGGAGAATTAGTATGAGGCAAATCATCCCCTGATAGCTATACAAGCCTATTTTCGGGGCAGCATAGAGCCATTTAAGTTACTTATGTCCTTTAGAGGAATATGCTGCCACAAATGTTGCATACTTGACAGCTATGATGAATGTTAATGGGATTTATGTTGAAAAAAAGAGTTATTAAGTTTATGTTCCACCTTGTTTTTTAATATTCTTATATGAAGTCTTAATAAAAATAATTCAAAATATGTAAACATATATTTATTGCCTTTTGTATCTATAAACTTATATTTCATAACAGTATTCATCATAACATGATACTCTAAAAATGCAGTTTTATATAATGTAGAACGAATCAGCCTGATTTATATGCTCTGAATTTCACTTAATGCGGTTTTCACCTAACTCGGTACGAATTGTTCTGTTTTGTATTAATTCTGAGTTTCTTATAACGCGGTTTCCATACAACAAGGTATTCGGTTTCCATATAACACGGTAAAAATTAATCTGATCTGCACTAATATGAGTTTTTTATAGAGCAGTTTCAATATAACGCGGTACGAATTAATCGCGTTATAGGAGGGTTGACTGCAATACTTTCCTCCAGCCACGATGATTTTCGTAAGATACCAAAATAGTTAGCTTAAATCAAACTTTGTAATAAAACTGAAGCGAAATTGTATTGAAATAATAAACTTTCAAGCTACAAAAATGATCACATAAAAAATTATTCTTTTGGAAAAATGAACAGTTTCATTGCTTACAGAGCAATACAAGATAACATTAAAATACAGCGCCATTATGTTGTCGACAATTATACAACTAGTAAATATATTTATTGCCTTTTGTATCTATAAACTTCTATTTCATAACAGTATTCATGATAACATGATGCTCTAAAATTGCAGTTTTATATAATGTAGAACGAATCAGCCTGATTTATATGTTTTGAATTTCACTTAATGCGGTTTCCACATAACGCGGTAACGAATTGTTCTGTTTTGTACTAATTCTGAGTTTCTTATAACGCGTTACGAATTGTTCTGTTTTGTACTAATTCTGAGTTTCTTATAACGCGGTTTCCATACAACACGGTATTCGGTTTCCATATCACACGGTAAAAATTAATCTGATCTGCACTAATCTGAGTTTCTTATAGAGCAGTTTCAATATAACGCGGTACGAATTAATCGCGTTATAGGAGGGTTGACTGTAATACTTTCCTCCAGCCACGATGATTTTTGTAAGATGCCAAAATAGTTAGCTTAAATCAAACTTTGTAATAAAACTGAAGCGAAATTGTATTGAAATAATGAACTTTCAAGCTACAAAAATGATCGCATAAAAAATTATTCTTTTGGAAAAATGAACAGTTTCATTGCTTACAGAGCAATACAAGATAACATTCAAATCCAGCGCCATTATGTTGTCGATAATTATACAACTCATAAAATTTCGACGATGTATCCGCACGTAAGCGGATACATCATCGAAATATGCGGATACATCATCGGATGCATACATCCGCACGTTTGCGGAAAGTTCATGCTACGAGCTCATGTTAGGCGTTCGGCTCATGTTAGGCAGATTTCGGTTCGGACCAGTTTAGGGCCAATTTTAAAATATAAATTAGAGTAGGTGTGTGTGTGTGTGTATGAGGGGGGGATATGCCGTTGTATCTAAACGGGGACTGTGTGTCTAAAATATTTATAAATGAAATGTAATAAAGTATAAAGTTATTTTGTGAATTACTTGCTATGTAAAGATAAATGTTTTCAAGCTAAAGAAGATTTCTCAAAACCACAATGTCCATCTCCAATGGATTCCATCACATGTAAACATTAGTGGTAATGAGGTTGCGGATAGATTTGCCAAAGAGGGCAGTGAGGACGAAACGGCCACTGGTTCTTCGCTTACTTATCAAGAACTGTACTCAAATGCAAGATCTAAATTAAATTTAATTTGGCGTACTCCACCTGCGCACCAATGGTACACCGGAACATCCCCTGGCGCTCTTCTGGAAATTAAATGCGATCGTGGCTCCCAGACTGCACTTGCTAGACTTAAAAGTGGCCACCTTAAGTGTCTTTCTTTTGAACGCGGAGGAAAAATCCATCCCACTTGTAATAAATGCTGTGACCATCCGGCCTCCCCGGAGCACATATTGAGTTGCATCGGACTTTCCATGGAGGACTTGACATCTGCCCCCCTTTTAGTTATTGATTTTATGGCGGTCAACAACCTACTGGAGTTGATCTGACTTATGTCAGATCTGTTAAAGAGGATAAGCAACAACAACAACAACACAACAGATAAATGTTTTGAGAAAACCACATTTCCTTAATTCTTTGTATAAACACTCCACTAATTCAAGTTTTTGTCACATTTGTCCATCATTTTTGGACTCAAATATTTCAAAAACAGGGCCGGGTTTTTCATTCAAAAATATCATCGGGCTTGTGTCGAGTTTGAGCAATTGGATTTTTTTTTCAGATTAAAATTATCCCATTATATGTGGAATGATAAATTTTATTCATTTTAGGCATAGATGTTACGAAACAGACTGAAACAAAATTACATCGAAAGACAGGCAATAAATATGCGTTTGTTAAATCCTTTATCATTTAACACGTGGGAATTGTTATCTGATTCACATCTACATACAAAAAATAAATAAATAAATAAAATTCTCACATGATTTTAACAGTTTCTGAAACTTGGTTACACGTCAAGTTTATGCCAAAATTATGAGTTTAATTTGTTATAGGATCTATAACGATTACAAAGATACACTTTTAAAAGTCTGCTTGACTTTTTGACAATGGGTGAATGAAGTATGGCGAAATTGACTTTTGGGAATTATTGCACTGCAATTATTTACGGATTCCTAATAAATTCACACATTATTAGCTATATGTATATAGTTACAACAAAAATAAAGTGTAAACGTAAAATCTAACCATTTATTCACGAAAATTAAATTAATTCAAACAATCATAAATTACTCGTAAAAATTATATATATATATATATAGGGAACTGACAATATCCAATAAAAGATAAATTGTACTTTTATATGAAAATATGGAAAACAAAAAACAAATCGCACTATGCAATTATTTGCAGTTTTGTTCGTTTATTTCAGTACTTAAATTTGAATCAGTGCAAATGAAATGTTCTTTAAAAAATTGTAGAATTCAAAATATTAATAAGTTAAAATGAAATTGCATCATTAATCAAATTGTCTTAGTTATTGAAAACCACAATAATCTGAGACTGTCAATGACGAAAATTCTATGAATACTGAATTTTATGTAGGAGTAAGTTTCCTCCGCCCACTGTATCAGAGTCTCCGTTCACAAAATCCTGCGGAAACTGATGCTGTACTATGATTTGCATACTATGAAGTATTAGAAAAAATAACTGCAGTTTACAGTAGTTTTGTAAAATATATACACTCAAACCTGTTTTTGTGCGGTCTTTTTTTGTGCGATTTTTTATTTGTTCGATTTTTTTTGTGCGGTATATGAAAATTTCGGTATATAAAAAGTGACTGCGGTATATAAAAAATGACTGCAGTTAACACACGAATTTTGTAAAATAAATATTGAATGCATGAATTATGATATTAGTAGTTCCCAACTGATGTTCCAAGCAATCGAGTTTAATGACACGTATAAGAGAAATTTATTCACTGTAAGTTCGCTTGTAATTTGTAGGATATAATTTATTAAAAAAATTTAAATTATCTCATACATTGCGTATTTATTGCAAAATGTTCTATAATATTTAAACGGAATTTCGAGAAATGAAATTAGAAAAAGAATTGGTGTTCAATTGAAATATTTGACAATTTTGGGGTGGAAAAAAGGTCATTGAACTAATGGGTGTGGCTTATGTATAGTCTGTACATGTAATTTACATAACGCTTATTGATAGAAGAATATTTGTCATAAAATCAAATACTATATTAGTTGGAATATACGAAACCGTAGCCCCCCGTTACTAGAAGGTAAAGGACTGGACTGTCGCTAAATAGCACTTTTTTTTTTTTAAATCAACATTTATGAAAAAATATTTTCCTAATGTTAATTGTATGTATTTCCTAATTGTAATTACAAATGTTAATATTAATTGTATTTTATAAAACTACTTTTATTAATATCACTGCAAGAGACTCTATTATATTTTAAACCTAAACAAGGTTACAATGAAAAAATAAAATAAAATAAAAAATTCAACTGGATTTAAAAAACACATTATCTGTAGTTTTATTACAGCAAATATAAAAGTTATTAAAAGATGAAATGATAAAGTAGTGGAATTTGTCCACTTCAGATTCATGGAAATTACTCAATTACGATGGAAATATGACAAGTTTAATATATACTTCAGTGACAAGTTTATAAGTTTGAAAAAATTATGTTCCTCAGTGAAAGAAGCATATGCATTATAAGTAATGTAGCTTGTGGAACACTTTAAATCTACGTGATATTTAGTGTAAAAATACAGAATTTCAGAACTAAATTTTTAGTAATTGTGAGATTGTAATGACTTCATAATTTGCTGTACAACGTACAATAGGAACACCAAAGAACATTTATTTCTTTATAGAAAATAAAGAAAGACCAATTCAAAATATCAACAAAGAGTCTGTTTACGTATGAGAAGCTTTTCTTATCACGCTTAATGCTTCAAAACTTAATCAGCCAATGCAATCATGTGTCATGCGGTTTTCATATGAAAATAACAAGCTGCTTTGATGAATTTTTTCGAATCTGGTTTGAGCAGTATAAACAAACCACAAACGGCGGAAGTGATCTGCCATCTATCGGATTGTTTCGAAGTTATGTGTTACCGGCCGTAGCCCCCGTTACGGCCGGTACCACATAACGGGGGCTACGGTTATACATATCATAAGATGTACTTTGCTAAGGAAACTGATTGCCGTAAATTTGTTGAAAAATGTAGCGGTAGTGGTTTATTTTAATGATATTAAAGTAGTTTATTCTAAGTAGTTATAAGTGTTTTTAATGCTTTATATATTGTTGTGTCAACAATTCCTATAAACGTCAAGTAGGAACATCTATGTAATTAAGTCACTGTATTTATCAAAACTTGTGAAAATTTAAATATTTTTAACTGAATAGAACTTATATTCAGGCTGTTTTATAGAAAAAAAAAACACATGCTATAAGTGTAATTTTAGAGAATTCCTGAGTTAAATATGAAAACTATGACTGGAACTGTTTACTTCTATTCAAAAACTATGTTATTTTTAATTCTAGTCTTTCCCATTACACTTAAATTCATATAATAATTTATTGGTATTTCAGCTTATTTTTGTTGAAGATTATTTTACAGGTATAAACAGCTAATAGAAGTTATTAAAATAATTTTTACTTTAATTCTCAAAATTTATATTATCTCCAGTGCTATATATTGCTGTTTACTTATTAATTTTATCGTGGAATCTTTTGTCATGCTATAAATGTTTGCCCATTGTTTGTATCTTGAAATGTTTCCGATATAAACTTTTATGTTTTCAGACCATACACTGCGTGGTTCTTTTATAATAAGATACCTGCTGTAATGTGGTTCGCTCAAGAAATTTTGAAAAAAAAAATAATGAAGACAATTAAGCTACGCTTTGTCGACACCTACTGTTAGGCACTAATAAATACAACCAGAACTGTGTACAAATATTATCACTAACTCATGATTTTCAACAATAAATTTTGGGAGTCTCCTTGTTTGAGAATAAGTACATTCAAAATATACACAGAGAACAGAACAAGACACGCATATTTTATATCATTTTCAAATATTTCCGTTAGCGAATTTATGAAAATATTATAATCCTGTTATAGAACTTAAAACTAACAATTATTCAAATTTCATCTCCGAAATTTTCAATTCATAAAATATTTTACTAATGAACAGAAACGAGACTATTACTATATCAAGTCAGTAAATCGTAAATTAGGGTGTCGTGCAAATTATGCACACACATTTGCTTCGCCATTTTGGGAAGAAAAACATTAACGTATCCCCCTGAATAAAAACTTTTTAACCTAAATTCAAATCTTAAAATTTTACATACTATCAAATTACATTACAATTTATCCAGTATACCTATTGTTTGACAAGTTACAAGATTAATCAACTGTCAGGTATATTTAATATAATAATAGATCACATAAACAAAAGTCTCAAATTATGAGATTTTAAATTACATCTCTTGTGTCTGAGTGAAAAAATATTTAAATAGGCAATTATTAATCAAATCTGCGATTCATATTCATACAAAGAAATATCTGGAGACGTGTATTCTGGAGGCGGAAGCTGGAGACGAGCATTCTGGAGGCGGAATCCGGAGACGAGCATTCTGGAGGCGGAATCTGGAGACGAGTATTCTGGAGGCGGAATCTGGAGACGAGTATTCTGGAGGCGGAATCTGGAGACGAGTATTCTGGAGGCGGAATCTGGAGACGAGTATTCTGGAGGCGGAATCTGGAGACGAGTATTCTGGAGGCGGAATCTGGAGACGAGTTAACGCTTGTAAAAAAAAAAAAAACTGGAATGATAGGGAAGTATTTATAGGGCATAATGTGAAATTTTGGAGTCATATAATTCATTTTAAATTCCACTCATAAAAATGGAATTTGGACGAAATAATGTAAATTATAGAAAAATAATAAAGTAACAAGGTAAACTTTCTATTATTCTCAATAAAAGAAATATTTCGAAAAATTAGTGGTACTTATATTCATAGTTTTCTTATCAGATATTGATTAGAATTTCTCATCAGATATTGCAGCTGCACGGAATGAAAAATAAAATCAAGATTTCCCAATTCAAGGTATAAATTCAAGGTATAACAAGCCACGCCTATTTTATATTATTATCAAAAATTGCCGTTAGCGTATTTATGAAAGTATTATAATCCTGTTATAGAACTTTAAACTAACAATTTTTCAAATTTCATCTCTGAAATTTTCAATTCATGAAATCTTTCACTATTCAATAAAAACGAGGCTATTACTATATCAAGTCAGTAAATTGCAAATTAGGTTATTCCGCAAATAATGCACAAGAATTTGCTTCGAAAATTTGGGAGGGAATACATTAACTTATTCCTCCCCCCCACACCTCGAAAAATTTTTTAAACCTAAATTACAATTTTTAAATTTTACATGTGATTAAATTACATTATTATTTATTCAGAATGCATTTTGTCTGACGAGTTACAAGATTATTCAACTGTCAGATATATATAATATAGTAATAGATCACTTAAACAAAAATCTCAAATTGTGAGATTTTAAATTATATCTGTTGTATCTAAGTGAAAAATATATTACAAAACAAATTTTAATTTACAAAAATCAAATCTGCGATTCATATTCGTACATTGAAAATATTGTTTTTATGGGACCGAAAGGTCGTTAATGGTTACTCACTCACTCGGGATATCCTTACAGTGCCTAGTGGCACTGTACGATATATTTTGAACACTTTCTAATCTTTCCCACCTACAGTGGAGCTGGTGTGAAGAGGTGTTTCTGAGCTAGCTGCTCCTGACTGTTACATGTGGAAACAGCGTGCATTTCCCTGGACGTGTATGTACAGTTCTGTAGAAGGAAATGAAATATATTGAACCTAATTTATTTCATGAGACCTCATTTTTCAAACAGCGGAGTAAAAATTTACAAATTGCTTCGAAAAGTTTAGGAAATATTGAAATTATCCCTTAAAATGTGTTAATTAAATTTAATCCAAATATGTGAAGTAGTATTTCAGATAAACATTAATATAATAATTACATCCATATTACGTGACTCATTGCAAAATAAAATATGGCTTCCATTTTTTCTTTTTTTGGTGATAAATGTGATTTTTAAGTAACGTTGACAGTTATATTTATTGTTGCCTGAGTCCTAAAACAGCTTTATTTTTGCATATTATCTGTGTGTCTAAATTCTGTGCCTACGCAATTACAATATTTTAGATTTTAACTGATCATTTATCTTTGATTATTTCTACAACGAAGGCTAATGCAGAATGTAAACAAATCAAGCGATTGTAAGATGAGTTGTAGAATAAACTAAAAGATTGTAGATAATAAGTTAAAATGAAATTACATCATCAATGAAATTGTCTTAGTTATTGAAAGTCACAATAAGGTGAGATTGTTAATGACGAAAATTCTGTGAATACTCAATTTCATGTAACAGTTTAATGTAGGAGGAAGTTTCCTATTATCAGATGCAAGAGTCCCTCCCACTGTTTTAGAATCTGCGTTCACAAAATCCTACGAAAACTGATGCTGTTATTTGCATAATATAAAGTATTCGAAATATTGACTACAGTTTGCACACAAGTTTTGTAAAATATATATTGAATGCATGAATTATGATATTAGTAGTTTTTAACTGATGTTCCAAGTAATGAAGTTTAATGACACTTGTAAAAGAAACTTATTCGCTGTAAGTTCGATTGGAATTTGCAGAATATAATTTATTATAAAATTTTAAATTATCTCATATATTATTTATTTATTGCAAAATGTTCTCCTGTAAGAGTCCATAAACGGAATTTCAAGAAATGAAGTTAAAAAAAGAATTGGTGTTCAATAGAAATTATTGACATATTCTGACAATTTTGGGTGAAAAAAAATTCATTGAAGTAGTGGGTATGGCTTATGTATAGTCTGCACATGTAATTTACATAACGTTTATTGATAAAGGAATATTTATAATAAAATCAAATATTATATTATTTGGAATATACGAGACTGTAGCCCGGACATGCTGAAGCTATGCGTCCTCAACCTCCAACTCAGCATCTAGATTAACTGTGAAATTGAATAAAAAGCTCTCAGGAATGGGAGGAATCTTTGGTTCGTTTTCTTTCATGGTATAAGGATCATCAACATCAGTGTAAAAAGTCAGTAAATTTTTTACACGCAGTGATGATGAAATTCCACTGAACTCTGGTATCAGGTGTAGAAGTTGACGCATTATTTCGGAGCCTTGGTCCGGATGCTGACAATACTGATAGATGTTCCATGAAAAGTGGAACATCTATCAGTATTGTTCAGCTTCATCACAGTTCAGTTTCATTGACATCATCACAATCCGCTGTCACAGACGATGGATTGTGATCAATGTTGCCGAAGGCAGCTGTGCAGAAAACAGCTGATTGCAAAGCTGGTGGAGAAACAATCCTTTCATCTTCATAAACCTGACACGCACCATCAGAGACTTGATTTGAGCACTGTAGAACACGACTGTATGATACTGAGAGTCCATGATGAGCCAATTTGACAATTAGCTTCCTCTGTCTGGTGTGCATGTGAACAAGCAGTCCGACATAAAGCGGCAATGGAGGCTCGCGTTTCGTTGTATGACGGCGAACATGAGTCCCTGGTGTGCGCGGATGTTTTGTAGCGTTGAACATAATGAGTTGAGCAAACGAACTCACAGCAGGCGATTCCAGTTCCACACTCTGATCTTTGATGCTTGTTCCGTGAAGAAGCATTGTGATTAGTGTCAGCAGAGATAGTGGAATGTCTGGCACATCTTGCATAATACTTCCTTTAAATGACGTTTCTTGTACGTTAAACATTTCAGCTCAACCAGTATTTGCAGTTCTTGCCAATTCAATGAAGTGATCGTGAGCTTCCTGATGTGTGGCATCTCGGATAATTGTTGCAACATTTTCTTCAAGCGCTAGACTAGTAGGTGTAGGCTGATTCGTGTGAGAGCGAAGGTTTGGCTAATGGTTTAATAGCTTCTCTTGCAGACGCTGCGACGAAATTTATAAAGCGTTATCTCCCCCAAATTGTTGCAGCGTGTCATTGATCATCTTCCTCAAAACCGATAACTTGAAAAGTTCTCCAGAGCAGGACTCCATGTACATGACAAGCTCAGTAGATGCAATATTTAAGAAACCTGTCTCACCTGTTTTCATCTTCCTCTCATTTGATCGAAGTTGGTTATAAAAGTCAGAAAGGCAATTCTTGTAATATGTATTGACCAAGAAATCCTGTCGTCCAAGAACTACTGCTCCATCGCGAATTCGCTACTCGATCTCCAGAGTTGCGACATCGTGCAGGTTCTCTTGATCAGTCGGAGGCTTATTGCAGAAGAAATAAACTTTTGTGGTCATACAGCACGCAGCCGTTGATGTGCGTCTTGTGAAACTTGGTTCCACAACTACTTTGTCTTCAGCTTTTTTTTGGTTTTCTTGACACGCCCAATTATGGTCTTGTTGTACTTTGAACGACACTTTTTGTGAAATTTAGCCTGTTTAGATTGCAAAGTAATTAAAAACGAACCTCTTTCCTTCAGTCGTTCGATTACATCTTCTGGTATCGCCTCCAACTCATTCAGCGTCGAAGCATTTTCGGCCAGACTTACATAGCCAGCTCCTCTAACCGTTCTTGTTGTAAATGCTGGGCAAGAAAGCGGTCCATCTGTGTCGACTTGACAAAACAAGTACGTGCTCCAATCTGTTTTTACCACAGAATTTGCCATCATGAACTTGAACGACGATATTACCTGCAAGAATAAAAAGGATAATTAGTTAGTTCTGCCTCAAAAATCGATTTAGAATATAGGATTCATTGTACAATTTCAAAATAGCTTCCAAAATTACAGATTACCACCAAAAGTTCCCAAATTAGCTGCTAAACATAAATTTTGGTGTACTTTAACATCAAATTCTGGAATTTTCGGCCGCCATCTTGGATTTTGGCAGCCATTTTGGATTTTGGAAGCCATTTTGTAATTGTATACCAAATCTGATAATTCAAATGGATTCTTAGTACTCTAAAACATATATGTGGACACCTATATTACCTTGCAGTGTCAACCGATTACGTCTGCAGCAAAGTTACGCTTGTTTTAGCCGCCATTTTGAATTTCGTTCAATTTGGCGGGAAACAATGATTTCTCGACGTGTTTCCACATGAAAATTGAAGCGTATACATGAAATCTACATGCATGCCAAATTCCATGCTTTCTTCCGGAAAGGACCGTAACTTGTTTTTTTTTCCAGCTAACAAGCCGCACTATATAGGAAACGCTTAAAAATGCCATAATGTTTTGAAAATTATATCTAGGTGTCGCTGGTGTTAGTACAGAAGCTGTTATTGCCAATTGGCACAGCAGAAAAGCTTGGTATATAGTAAATACGACGCATTTGATTATTTTCAAATTAAAGTTATCTACTTATGAGTATAATTAACCCCTAATGTTTCATAGTTATAGGATAGCGTATAGAATCTATGACGATCAGAAGAAAATGAAAGTTAAAATAATTTTGAATGCGTAGGAATATTCCTTATTGTTTCAATTCTAACTTGTATTGCGCTAATTATTTACTTTTACAAAATTGATAGTTTAAAAAATATTTTAGGCCTTTCGCCATAGAAATTCATGCAATGCAGAATTACTTATCTTCTCCCAGCGTCACCTGAATTATTATCTCAGACTATATTGACGTTTTCTTAATGTGAAGTTTTAACTCCTTACTTATATCTTCATGGTTATTAGCATTATCTTTTTAGATGAAGTTTTAAGTTTTCAAATATGCCGTTGTACAATACTGCCGTTGTACAGTGATAATTTAAAAAATATCATCGCCGAATGTATCACAATTTAGAGATGCTTAAATAAAATTACATTTCAGTTGGAAAGTGTTTTATGATCAATGCTTTATGCATGATTGATCTTTCTTGTTTTATACTATCAACGGAATTTTCGAAGTATTTATATTTATTTTTACTTTAATAATGCTTGTATTTGAGTAATTTTTGCGAAAATATATACATGTGTTTAATCAAAAAGCTTTAGTAATTATTTCAAAGTAAACGATTAAAATTCCGATAAATCCGTCGGCTAATCGATTAAAATTTTCCAATTAATCAGTTAAAATTTTTAACCGATGCTCACCTCATGCGTAGTATATGTAAGCGTCATTCCTCAACAGATGCTGATATTTGAGAAATTCTGCTGAAAATAAAGTTAAACCTGCAGTAAATAAAATTAAACATAATTAATAATTGCTATTTCGATTGGGTAGACAAAAATCACTTTATCCAAACTGAAGAAAAAATAAATAAAATTGGAACCTTATTGTGCTAAGGAAAATAACTTTCACAAAATGTGAATATACCGCGAATAAAATTAAATGGAATTATGGAGGATACTGAGGCGAAAAAAAAAAAAAAAGAAAGAAAGAAAAAGAAAAAATTGCATGAATTTATCTCGTACTGGCAGCAAACGACTTATATAGAGACTGAAATTCATAGATTCTACCTGGTGGTTAATACTAAAAGCTTGCAATTGTAATGTTTCGCATTAATGATCACAAGACTGCCCAATCGTCATCTCCTTCTGCATTATAAAACTCGTACTAGTTACAACCTTCAACTTATCAGCCACTGTCACAGCGAAGAACTGATGTTCCTTTATCCGCCAGAAGAAGAATGCGTATCTGCCGCGCTGTATTTGATTCTTCGAAGATGGCCAAGAATTGAATACTCGTTGAATGCCATACAGTGTTTCACCTTCTAGGACATCCGGATCTTCTGGACACTCAGGGAATATATTTCACCATGATGTCTCCTTTTCGTCTCTCCTTGGAAAGAAGTCGAAAATTCGGCTCGGTTTGGTTCTGTCATGTGGCCGAAACTATAAGCGTAGCCCCCGTTACTACCGTAGTGACGGGGGCTACGCTATAAGTGTGCAAAGTTGCAGATTTCTAAGTGCCCTTCTGAGGGAGTGGGATCTGGAAGTTCAGGATGGAAACCAACACAGTTAGAATTCTTATATAGCTTACCTCACGAAGTAACAGATAAAGAAATACTGCAACGAACACTCTCACGATAGAAGAAAATATTACTATTGTCTCAGATGCTTAATGAGTAAAGCTTTGACTATATACGTAGTTCGAATCCCCGCGGAAAAAAGAAATCCTTTCAATGGCGCTAGTGCAACTTCATCAAATGCATGTTATGTGCAGTGGATAAATGAGTTCTACAGGATATCTATTTTCGATAATTACAAGATTTATTAGCTGTTAAATTCAGCTATTTTCATTCCACCAGTGTTATGATAAACATGAGTCTATCGATAAAAAATTAGCGAGTAACTCTGTTACTCGTTTTAGAATAATGGAAAACTTCACTCTAACTTTTAAAGTACAGTTTAAAGGAACATCAAAATTGTGTAAAAATCCTAGAAATAAATAAATCTTCTATCGTTAATCATCGTTGAATGACTAGTCACCGGTTTGATTTTTCCTCTTCCTCCCTTATTCCAAAGTGTTCTTCAAATTTCGATTTTTTATTATTTTGAATATTTTCGTATTAATAAAATTTAAGGGAGAACCAAGGAAGAAGCTGCATCTGTTACGTTGAAAACAGTCTTGAACAGTACTAGCAACATGTGGACGTACATTGTCCTGTTGAAATATAGCTCCATGAATGCATGAAGGAAGGGTAAGACTTCGGGCTCAAGAACTTATCTGATGTACCGGTTTCTGTTGAGATTACTCACAATTCTTAGCAGCTAACATCGTTAAAGTACCCAAAGGTGCCCTAGACCATCGCGCTTGTCGTTCGTTGGACAACGCACTCCAAAAAGTGGCGTTCACCATCACTGTACCCAAATATAAAGCGGAGTTCGTTGGGAAAGACGCATTCATCATAGCCGCAGGCGTCGATGGTTTTGCATCAGAATAATTATGTAAAAAGGAATTCTTGCACGCAGACAACGACGCAGCAGACGCCGACGAATCGTCGGAATATACAATGACAGAACTGTAGCAGTGCTCATGCCAACTGTCGAGATGAAGCTGTACAGTACAACACTGCCATGCGGATGAGGCGTCTATAATCCTATATTGACGTAACATTTCGTCGTCCATACTGCGGGATTTGCGACTCGTCCGGTTTTCTTGAGTCCACTGCTTCCACACTCCCATCGCTATCGAGGCATTGCATTCCATATGAGCTGCTATTGCACGATAAGTAAACTCCCTTCACGAAGGTCAATCATTCGTCCCCATTCAAAATCCGTAACTTGCTCATATATCCGTAACTTGCTCTGTCGTCGTAGAGGCATAACGACTTCTTATGAAACGTTTACCGCTGGCAGACAACCATAGAATATTTTCAACGTTCCACTTCAGCTCTCTATTTATACGGCTAAATCAGCAGTTCAGAGGGAAACTGGTCAGCTTACACATGCGCGCTGACTCTGAAATTCCATTCATTTGTATAGCGAACCCTAATTTGCATTTGCTGTAAGTTATTACTGCAAAAGTATTACTTCAGAATGTAGTTTTAAAAAGTTTTTTAATTGCTTTTAAGTACTGCAAAGATCAAGACCTTTTAGAATCAATTTATCGCTATCTGATTGCAAGAGAAATGATAAAAGCATTTATATCTTAAAAGTAATGAATTTCACTTTGAAATTAGAGGAATAAAAGACTGCATATCTTATTTTGTTTTGGGCAAAAGTAAGTTTGTGCCGTAAGATAAATTGATACAAAGGATATCAAAGAAATTGCTTACAAAGGGATTATGCTTACAGAAATCTTCAAAGGGAATTGATAATCGTCGTCTCAGAACAGAAAACACGACTTTATACCAAGATAAAAAAATAATTGATTCTTGTAAAACTTCCTTCACAAAAAAAAGGGGGGGGGGGGGGGAATTAATTTACACAAAAAAACTGAGAAAAATATTTGAAATCGATCTTAGTGAAATTGCAAATAAAGCGATGCATTCTTAAGCGGAACTTAAAAAAAAATTCTGATGTGTGCAATACTTTGACTTTCCTAACATAATGCAATAACTTTATTTCTTTCACGGGGAAGTAGTGATGGTATGCAGGACTAATGGCGCATCAAAATGCTGTCATCAAAATGCAATTGACATTTAATTAATATCCCGTGAAAAATTAATTTGAGTGTGGCTCAAGTCGACTTTATCATGCCAGATTTCATTTTTACTAATCAACCCAAGTTTTACATTTTTATTTATTTATTTATTTATTTATTTTGAAAAATCGGTATTTTGGATCCAAATGATTACAACTACAGCATGTTACCTTTCACGTTGAAGGGCTGGACAAAATCTTTCGATTGACACCATACCTGACACTGTAGAGATTGGCGGGGGAGGGAAGGCGATCAATGACGTCACGACCAAAAAATATTGTATCGGGGACTATTTTTTAAAACAATGATTGAAACTAATGTTTTGTGATCATTGAGTCATAAATAAACCATTTTAAATATGGTTATGTAAAATTTTGTCCTGCTCGGCAACGTTTAATAAATATAAAATTTCGAATCAATTTGGAAGTTTCAGCTCGAATTAAAAAAAAAATATGTCTAGTTCAAGATTTTTCAGTAACAAAGCCGGAAATTCATTCAGTTTTGTGAAAATCCATTAATCTTTGTGGCCGCTATCGTGTTCACAAGAAATCGACCACAGACTGATAAACAGACAGATGGATATCACACAAAAAAGTAAAAATATGTTCGAGATGTCGTAAAACACATATTGGTATTAAAATATCGAATTCAAAATTTTTCACGAAAACAACATTTTCTATGTATATTACATAGTATGAGAGAGTAAATATGACTGTGGGTAATTCCTTGGACGTCAAACCACAAGTATATTAAAAAAAGTATCTTTTTTTGTGAATGGAATGAACTAGATCCACGAGAATGATGTTAACAAATTTGCAGCACAATATTGCATATGGGAAGAGAGCATATTTCATATGATAATATTTTCTACTTTT
This sequence comes from Amaurobius ferox, assembly GCA_951213105.1. NCBI lineage: Eukaryota > Metazoa > Arthropoda > Arachnida > Araneae > Amaurobiidae > Amaurobius > Amaurobius ferox. The sequence goes on from OX578155.1 coordinate 70,792,421, forward strand.
TTATTTTTATGTAATTTTTTTGATAAATTTATTTGAAAACTAGCAATATCTCGAGAGCGGTTCATACTGTAGTAAATTTATGTCATATGTTTTCTAATAAAAAATTAAGAAATTTTTAATTAATTTTTTAAAAATTTATTTGAAAGTTTAGAGTGTCTTCTGAATATTCGATCGTATTTAAAAATATTTGATGTGGGCAGCACATGACTTTCCTTATATAATGCAATGAATTTACTATGTTGTTCTTATTGTAGATACTTATATTCTTTCCAAAATATTGAATTTTCTTCAATTAGTCGTCATTTTCATTGATTTAGCGCCATTTTTATAGATTTGGCGAGATTTTTGTTAATTTAGCGACAATTAAAAGTGTCGTCAAGTTGACGACATTCCGCCAAATTCGTCGCCAAAATCTCGCCAAGCGTTACGGATGGAGAAATAAGTTATTCTTACAGCAGATAAATGACTATTAGCGTTCAAATACAAAAGTATTATTCAAAGTATCTTTTTTCCTGAGTGGTACGAGCTAGTTCCACGAGAATGATGTCACCAAATTTATCGCATGGTATTACATATGAAAAGTGAACATGTTTCTCAATAGAGAATATTATTTTTTATTTTATATGGTTTTTTGATAATTTTTTTGACAAATGTGCAATATCTCGAGAACGGTTTGCGTTAGAGTTCTAAAATTTATGTCAATCGCTTTCTAATAAAAAATTACATAAGAAATGTCAATTTTCGTAAAGTTATTAGCGGTTTTGATTTTTTGACGATTTTTTCAAAATTTCACTCGAAAATTTAATTGGGTTCTGAACATTCGATTGCGAATAAAAACAACAGGCTTCCATTGTTTACGGATTATGATTTTTGTACCAAATTTCGTTCCAATCGGTCCATTCGTTCGTCAGTTATCGTCTTCAGAGATTCACTGACACACACACACACACACACACACACACTTTCACACACACACACACACATACTTTCACACACACACACACATGCTTTCACACACACAAAGACACACAGACATCACTTCAAAAATGTTTGATTCGTGATCAGGGATGCTTGAAACGTGCTCTCCCGTCGAAGACTCGAATTCGAATTTTCGACCCCGTCACAATACTTTCCTTATACATTATGTATATAAGGAAAGTAATAAATAGGATTCCAGTATTCACTAATCACCTTTCTGAAAGAGTATTATTGTCAGAGGGCCCTTTGAGAGAGCTATTGAGATTGTATTTGAGTTTGTCCCACTGAAATCTGTGGTTTGCTCCTCTTGAAAATATTTTATGGGCGCTCATAGCTTAAAAAATCTCCTACAAACAAACTATATTGTATATTGTAAAAATGAATTACGATATACATATTCACAAGGCTTTGCAATAGTTCTCTCGGATTGCAATCTTTCATGTCCTATCTTGTAAAGAACCATGAATAATGATAAAACGTCACGGGTTTTATCTGCTGAGTGATAGAGGGCGCCACAATAACAATCTGAAGTCGTAATGCAAACGTGCTCTACTGACGTCTATTATTTACATTTTAGTGTGAAAATATTATCCTTTTCAGTTACTATTATTATTAAATAATACCTGAAAAAACAACAAATTATGCACAGCCGTTAGACTGTTATTTCTTCAATCCTTATAAGGCATTTGTAAAACGTATCGAAGACTACATAAAAATTCGAGCTGCATGCATTGAAGGGGTCCATATTGAAGACATCGATGTATTTTGAACCAACATCGATGAAGAGGCCAACAGAAAGTTAAATGACAGATTATTTATTTTAAAAATGCATTCATTTGTGTACAATTAATTTGGCGCTGATATATTTCAAGATATGGTAATATATTCTTGTAAAAAAGCTGGATATTCTGTTGGAAAACACATTACAAAATTTAACAAGGTAATGGCAACTGTATTTGATATTGGTTCAGCAACTTGTTTCATTGTAAATTGCAATGATTATGCATTTGTTAGATGTTCACATTGTAACGTTTTCATTTGCATTGATCATACATTTAATCATTCCCATTCACAATTTCAAACTTACAAAGAATTTAAATCATTAATTATTTTACAAATTTCATTTGCTTTGACTGTCATTGTAATACAGTCAATAGTTTTGTTGATTAGTTCAGTTTTGGTTTTCAAAAATTTCAGCCTTTGTCTTTGTGTTTGATCAACCTTTACGGCCATATCTTGGCAGTTGTTTAGCTAATTAATAAGACATAAATTATATTATTAATAAATTTATCGTTTACTACTTACCATTAATGTCCATTTTATTTCAAAATAATAATAATAATTGAAAAGGATAATATTTTCACACTAAGATGTTAATAATACACGTCAGTAGAGCACGTTTGCATGACAACTTCGGATTTTTATTGTGGCGCCCCCTATCACTTAGTAGATGAAAGCAGTGGCGTTTTATCATTATTCATGGTCCTTTACAAGATAGGACATGAAATATTGCAATCCGAGAGAACTATTGCAAAGCCTTCCCTTGTCAGTATTATAGAGGAAATAAAAACTTTAATAAAGACTTCAATAAAGATAATAACTTCATATAAGAAAAAAAACTTTAATAAATGTTTTAAAACTAAAATAACCATCTGAAACAATAAATGTCACTACTATAAAAGCTATTTTCGCAAAGCAGAAGATTTCAATTATTGTTTAATATAAAATTTGTGATATCAAGTTCGCAAATGGCATCTCTCTACTTGCACGAAATTCCAATGTTATTTTGGAAATGGAGATTACTTACATAGTATTTGACGTTCTTGCTTGTCGCTAATGTAACATAAACGTATAATGCCCGATGAAAAAGCTGTCTTAAATACAGCGTCTCTTAAATACAACGTCTTCTTAAATACAACGCCAGCACATGACTTTCCTTTCAGCCTCAAATTCATTTTCGCTTTATTTCTTTAATAATTTATTAAATTGAGTTTAATGGCACAAAATGCCACGCATAATTATTTGAAATGACACTGAATTTGCAATTTTAATTCAATTTTCGTTTTCATTTGGTGACAAGCAGTATGTTTCAAAAGTAAATATCTGATGTGGGCAACACATGACTTTCCTTATATAATGTAATGAATTTACTACTTTTACAGTAAAAAAATAGGTTTTTCTTATAGTAGATACTAATATTCTTTCCAAGATATTGAATTTTCGGCAATTAGTCGTCATTTTCATTGATTTAGCGTCATTTTTATACATTTGGCGAGATTTTCGCTAATTTGGCGACATTTCAAAAAATCGCCAAGTTGGCGACATTCCGCCAAATTCGTCGCCAAAATTTCGCCAAGTGTTATGGACGAAGAAATAAGTTGTTCTTACAGCAGATAAATGACTATTGGCGTTCAAATACAAAAGTATTACTTAAAGTATATTTTTTCATGAATGGAACGAGCTAGATCCACGAGAATGATGGCACCCAATTTATCGCATGGTATTACATATTAAAAGTGAACATGTTTCTCAATAGGAAATATTTTTGTTTCATATTATATGACTTTTTAAAAATTTATTTGAAAAATGTGCAATATCTGCAGAACGGTTTATGTTAGCGTTCTAAAATTTATGTCAATCGTTTTCTAATGAAAAATTACATAAGAAATGTCTATTTGCGTAACTTTATTAGCGGTTTTGATTTTTTGACGATTATTTCAAAATTTTATTCTAAAATTTAGGGCGGTTCTGTACATTCGATTACGTATAAAAACAATAGGCTTTCAGTGTTTACGGTGTGGTGAGGTGAATTTTACACATAAATACAATAAACTTAAACACATAAATACATTAAAGATACTCACCAAATAGTTCCACCAGGCTCAAGCGCGTTAAAGTATAGTGGGGTCCGATTGGACCAAAGTACATTGCGTTTTGTCAAAATAATTAATCACTCCCTTTTTTATGGTCAACTAACACTTTATTTATAGAACACATGAAATCTCAATTTTAAACATTAAATATACAAAAATACACAATTACAAATGAGTTCCAAATTTACCTAACTTGACCTCGGGGTGCACAGTTTATTTTGCATTAATTTGCATATATATTTTATTTATCATCCAAAACTTGTAATTAATTACTTTTTGTTAAGACACAATGTATATATATTCAAATTTGTAAAAACTCCCATCTAGCATGACCTTGCCCTTATACTATTGGATTACATCAGTTACTTAAACATTCATGTACACATTTTAAAATCAATATATAATTTCCATACCTTCATACATAGGACTCTCACTGAGTGCTCTAGCTGACCTCTGCACGTAGGAAAGGGTGGCACAATTAATTGAATGTTTATTCATTTATTTGAATAGTTCATGGGAACACTGCCAGTCTGATTACACAGTTGCGTGTCATCAGGTGACGAAAATTTTTGCCAAGTATTTTTTGGAGATGGGCACACCGTCCACTTTCCTTCTCCTCCTCTTAATTTTGGCTTCAGTCCCAGCGGCTCTTGAGTGAACATGCGTACAGGTTTTGCCAAATATATACATTTTTGTAGAGGCTTGTCTGCTGCTTAGGATCCCGGGATTGATGCTCCTCAAACACTCCATACACGCAGTGTTACAGTTACCACGGCTTAATGCAGCTAAAGGAGCAAGGTCCTACACCGCGCCGTTTTAGTGGTAGAGCTGTGTTGCACTGCAACTAACAAAAACAAATGACGATGGGCATCTGTTCACTTTCCTTCTCCTCCTCTTAATGCGGCTTAGACCCAGCGGCTCTTGAGTGAGCATGCGTACAGGCTTTACCTAAAGAGTGGAGATCAGATACTTTATTTGTAGAGATTGGCTGCTGCTTAGGAGCCCCGGATTGATGCTCCGCAAACATTCCGTACACGCAGTATTTCAGTAACCACGGCTTAAATGCAGCTAAAGGAGCAAGGTCCTACACCGCGCCGTGTTGGTGGTAGAGCTGTGTGTACTGCAACCAAATAAAACATGACGACCTTCTTCCCTTTTCTGGTCGAACTGCCCGAAGAAAAAGCGCCCTCGCGCTGAGTTAGGCTAGGCTCGTCTTGGCTACGAGTCGCCTTCTATACCGGACTCACTACGTCGGCTCCTCGGCAAAGACATTTGCCGCCCGAGATAAGGACCGCGGATGCCGGGTCAGAGATGCATCAAACATACATGCCGGATCAGGCTACACCGAAATACAAGTGCCCCGCACTTGGAGTGCTCTCTACTCGAGCTCAGAAAAGCAACTGACTATTTTTTACATTTCTAAAACTTTCAAACTTTACAAACAAGGGGAACGACACAAAACAGGGAGGAAATCCCCCCAACTCTCATTCGCTGTTCCCAAACGCTATAAAAAAGGAGGAGGTCCAAAAATGCTTCACCATTGGTCATGAAGCGACGCTAATTTTTTATGCGTTCCACTTAAATACAAGAACCAGAGGGCATTCTCGAGAACCGGGTGGTCCCAAGGAGGTACCCCGACGCGAGCCACACCTGACAGGGCTATAAATTTTCAAAGATTTGTAGCTCAACTTTGACATTTTGCTGCAATTAAATCTCTGAATATTTACAATCCATGTCAGTGCGCACATAACCCAAAGGCGCCAAAAATCCCAATTCCGTCTGTGCAAAGGCCTAGCTATAAACATAAATCACAAACATAGTATACATTTTAAATAACAATACACATTCCCGTTTTTCCCAGGGTTACGTATCAAGATATGTGATTACAGTGTCACATATTTATTTATGTTTGTGATTTATATTTATAGCTAGGCCTTTGCACAGACGGAATTGGGATTTTTGGCGCCTTTGGGTTGTGTGCGCACTGACATGGATTGTAAATATTCAAGGATTTGTAGCTCAACTTTGACATTTTGCTGCAATTAAATCTCTGAATATTTACAATCCATGTCAGTGCGCACACAACCCAAAGGCGTCAAAAATCCCAATTCCGTCTGTGCAAAGGCCTAGCTATAAACATAAATCACAAACATAGTATACATTTTAAATAACAATACACATTCCCGTTTTTCCCAGGGTTACGTATCAAGATATGTGATTACAGTGTCACATACGGATTGTGATTTTTATACCAAATTTGGTTCGAATCGGTCCATTCGTTCGTCAGTTATCGTCTCCAGAGACTCACTGACACACACTCACTGACACACACACACACACACACACACATACTTTCACACACACGCACAAATACTTTCACACACACACAGAGACATCACTTCAAAAATGTTTGATTCGTGATCAGGGATGCTTGAAACGTGTTCTCCCGTCGAAAACTCGATTTCGAATTTTCAACCCCGTCACAATACTTTCCTTATACATTATATATATAAGGAAAGCAAAAATGAGAAAAAACAAAAATATCCTAGTCCAAAAGTAATGGAGTTGATCTTATTTTTTTCATAGTTGAAAATTTCTTATAAAACAAGAATTTAATTGATATATTGGAGTATACGTTGTCTTTTATATTATATATTTTGACGAATTTTTCAGAATATTTCGCAAGAAAAAGGCAGGATCTTTTTTTCTCGAATCATACTAAAATCTAATCAACAGCAGGGTAACCTATAAGTGACTTACCTATTAATTTTTGTGAAATTTGGTCAGTTAATTTTTTAGTTCGAGCGGATATATGCGAATATTCCAGACCATTTCGCAAAATAGGGCAAATTCTTTTATCCGGAATTGTACCAAAATCTAATCAGCACAATGGTAGTAACCTACAAGTGGTAACCTACCCATAAAGGGTAACCTATAACCTACAAGGGTAACGTACCCATAAAATTTTATAAAATTTGGTTAATTTGTTTTTGAGTTAGAGTGGATACATACATTGCACACACAGACAGACACACATACAGACATTGCACAAAAAAATATATATTTATCGTATTCTAGAGGTCCCAAAACGTGTAGATACGATTGCGATTTTCGACAAGATTCCAATACTTTCCTTTTATATTACCAGGTACTGCAGAGAAAATAAAAAAAGTCAGATGTGGGCAGCATCAGTTTTTCCCTATATAATGCAATGAATTTACTTCTTCCCACTGAAAAAATGATGTATAAGTTCTATAACATAATGTTTCCAATGTTCGATTATACATTTGACACTTTTCCGGATGACAACATGTGCAACTATTTCAATGTACCCAATGAACTTATACTAAATTCTAAATTGGAAATTGTCAGTATTGATAGTAAGCAATAAAATCCATATGTTAATTTTTTTAATATTTAATTCACCAATTTGGCATCATTTCCATTAATTTAGCTTCATTTTTGCAATTTGGCTATAATTTCGTCTGTCTCCAGCGACATATCGCAAAGTTAGCGATATTTCGCTAAGTGAGTAAGAAAGCAAATTTTTCACCTAGCTTTACACGCTTTTATTATATATATAAATCACTATATTAGGTTGGTCATACAAATACAAAACTATTTCACAAGTAATGATCATATTTCACGACAGTTAATACTTTTTAATATTTTCTGATATTTTTGATAACTTTATTAGAAAAACGTGGAATATCTTGAGAACGGTGCATGCCAGCGTTATAAAAGGTGTGTCATTCGTTTTCTAATGAAAAATAACATTAGAACTTTTCATTTACGTGACATTATTATAGCTTCTGATTTTTAATGATTTTTTCAACAAGGATTTAAGAAGTACATTCCAGTACAATTTAGCATTTGTTTGAGATTTAATGGATTTTTGCGACCAATTTCTCAAAAGGAAACCGGCTGTAATTTCCTGAATAGTATTAAAATCTAATCAGCACCAAGGTAACCAACAAGTTACTACCAAATTTTGTGAAATGTAGTCGAATAGTTTTTGAGCTACTGTAGATATGCACGTTGCACAGACACAGCACACAGACAGACACACGCATACAGACAGACACATATAGACAGACGCACAAACAGACACACAAATAGACGCCACAGTAATAATAGTGGATTCATGCTCTAGAGTGCACGTATATCCGCCAGAAACTCGAATTCCGATTTTCGACACGATTCCAATACTTTTGCTATACATCACCACATGTATCGTATGAAAGTTAATATATAAGAACATAAAATTTCATACATTAAAATTAAATGTGATTTCAGATAGATGATGTCCGATAGATTTATGCTTCTTGCATATTATCACTTAACCGGTTGTGAGGTCTATATAACTTTTGGTTATTATTGCCCTCATTGAAGTTATAATTTATGTTTGATTTTATATTAATTGGTTTAATTTTATGTTGATTGGTTCGGTTATGTAGACCAATTGCAGAGCAGAGTATCATTCTGTGGTCCTAAATAATGACATGATTAGTTTCTGATCGTAAGGGGGAGAGTTTAGTCCAGGTAGTAGTCTGGATGATAGTTCTGCTCAAGTTCGGTTCAATCGGGGAAGTCACTAGCAGTCGGGTCTCCGATTGCCAAATTTCGTAGCTCTGCGACGCGCGGTCGCTGAGCCTATAGTGTATAAAACACGCAGACAGACATTGCCTTTTATTATACAGATATGATATATAATATTTGATCAGATATATAATATTAGATATATGATATGATATATAATATTTGATCAGATATATAATATTAGATATATGATATGATATATAATATTTGATCAGATATATGATATCTGTTATATGATATTGAGCAGAATTATGATATTACATCAAAAGTATGAAATGATGATATTCATACGAGTGGATTGATCTTCCTTACCACCAACTCAAATACGTTTGTGTTGTTGACGCTGTTTCTCATAGACAATTCGATCGATTTGAGTGAAACTTCGAACATTTATAAAATTTCCGAAGTTAGGGTTTATGATGAAACCTGAATATTAAAATTCTATGTGTGGACTGTGATAAATATATTCAAATGTCACCACGTTTAAGTCTATGGGAAAATTATTTGTGAAACTTTCCAGCGATATGTCCTGCAATAATTCATTGTTGCTATTTAATGTTTCGACACAATTCGTCGATCAAATAGAGTTTAGTTAGTTAAAAGGATTTTAAATACTTATGAAATGAATCACGTGATATGTGGTACAGATTATTACTCTCTTTATATAGTATAATGTATAAGGAAACTGTTGTTGTTGAGACCTAGACCGTCCGCCCTACCAGAAAAGTGTTAGGTAACTGTTTGGACAGCCGGGAAGAGCCACCCAATTTAGATCGGAACCCAGTGGGAGATGCTTCCATAAGGACCGTTCCCTCCTTCAACTATCACCAACCTCTCGGAAGGACTTACGGACACACATGTTTAACGTGATCGTACTCCGCGTGGATACGGCGTCAGTTTTGGCAGCGGAGGGAATCGAACCTGGGTCTACCGAGTGCAATTCCCGCGCGTTAACCACTGGGCTACCGGGCTTCCAAGGAAAGTATTGTGACGAAGTCGAAAATTTGAATTCGAGTTTTCGACAGGCGATTACGTTTTAAGTATCCCTGAGAACGAATCGAACGTTTTTGAGTTAATATCTGTATGTATGTGTGTGTATGTGTGTGTGTGCAAGTGAGTTTTTGGAGACGATATCTCAGGAACAAATGGAGCGATTCAAATGACATTTGTTGCAAAAATTACAGTCAGTGAATACAGGGAGCTGTTTATTTTCAATCGCAAGCAAATATTCGGAAGACCTCCAAATTTTCGAATACAATTTTGAAAAAATCCTTAACGAATCAAAACCTTCAACAAAGTTACACAAATAATCATTTTTTGTGTAACTTTTGATTAGAAAACGATTGACACATACTTTAGAACGTTAGAATGAACCGTTCTGGAGGTACTTCACATTTGTGACTTAAATGTATAAAAAAATCACATAAAATTAAAATAGCATTAACTACTACGGAATATGTTAACATTTCATATCTAATTCTATGCGATAAATGTGTTAACATTATTCTGGTGGATCTAGTTTGTTGCATACAAGAGATAAGATACTTCGGGTAGTAGTTTCGTATTTGGACGTCTAATAAATCGTCAACATTCATTTATCGACTGTAAGAATAACTTATTTCTCTGTAACGCTAAGCAAAATTTTGATAACTAACTTGGCGAAATATCGCTAAATTTTTTAAATGTTGCCAAGTTGACGAAAATGACACCAAATTTGTAAAAAATGACGCTAAATCAATGGAAATGATGACTAATTGATGATGCATTTTATCGCATGGCATTACGTATGAAAAGTGAACATGTTTCTCAGCAGGAGTTTTTTTTTATTTTATATGACTTTTTGATAATTTTTTTGAAAAATGTACAATATCTCGAGAAAGGTTATTATTAGCGTTCTAAAATTTATGTCAACTGTTATGTACTTAGGCAGTAAGATAATAAACAGTTTATTTTTAGCTGTTAGCCTAATTAGAGCGGTTCAGCCCCCTCCTCCCAAATGAAAAAATTAACACATTGAAAAGGTAAAAGGTAAAGGTCCGTCAAAATATTACATATAAATCTCCCTTCCAAACCAGCCTCCCCCCCCCCCTCAAAAAAAAATTAAAATAAAAATAAATCCTGGATACGGTCTCGAGCTTAACTACAATTCTAAAACTTAGTAGAGTTAAGAAAGCAGTAAAGTGGAATTAACAAATAAAGAGATTGAGGATAAGGCTAATGTAAAAGAAAAACGGCGAAATGCAGCAAAAGAGAAATTGTTAAGCATAAGGAAAAATACGAAAAAAAGAAAAGCCAATAATGATACTGACAGCAACATTAGTGACCTAGATGACCCACAAACCAATGAGCAGACAAATGTCTAAGTAACCAAATGTACTAGTTGTTTGTGAACAACTTTCCTAAAATACAATGTTAGAAGAAACTTCGGGCATATTAACCATCCATGAAAAAATTCAAGAGCAAGTATACTATGCGGTCTATTATGACAAGGATCCTTATTAGACAGGAAAAATTAAAGTAGCAGACAAGGAGAATGTTGGAATGAAGTTCTCGAAAAAGGTGCGGGAAACTTTCGATGGCTAAAACGGGATCTAGTCGAAAAAATAGAAATAAAATATATTTTTTATGGTCCTGTTGTATCACAAGGTGCAAATCCCTTTACTGTGGACAGTAATGCCATACATGATGCTTTTAAATGTTACAAAAAATTCTGCTAAGAAATTTGGATGTAGCCTAGGCTAGTATAGTCCTAGGTAATTTTTAAACCAATATGTCTACATGGAATAAAAAATAGTAAATTAATTATGTTTATTTCTTCATGATAAATAACATTATAACATAAAATTAGATTTGTATTAACTTTGAAAATTCATAGTCTAAATTAATTATTTTAATCCATTACGACAAAAGTATGTTGTGATCGATAATTGTCCAGGGTGTGATCGGTAATTACCCCGTTGCCGGGGTAATTACCGATCACTGATTTTTTTAAATTAAAGAGATTGTGGATACACTTTGATAAAAATTGGTAAATTATGAAATAGACACAGCTCAGGCTTTCTCCATGTCAAATTTGGTTGTATTATCTGTGATAGTTTTTAAGATATTTAGATGTTATTGCTTTTTGATTGGAAATTACCCCGGTGCACCCTATAGATAAAGTATTGTTTTAGCGAAAAATATTTCGAGATTTTGATGCCAATACATGTATTATGATCTGCTTAACACGTTTTGACAATTTTTGGAGTGATATCAGTCTGTGGTCGATTTTTGTGCGCACGATATAAGCCAGAAAAATTAATGGATTTTCACGAAACTTATTCATATCCGACTCTGTTACCAAAAAATCTAGAGCTGGATTGAATGTTTTAGAATTCGAACGAAAACATCGAAATTTATTCGAAATTTTATATTTCCTTAACATGGCAGCATATGACAAAATTATATAATTATGCATGAGTTGTTATGCATGACACAATGATGACTAAATTTAACAGGTTCAGTCATTGCAGTGAAACATACGTGACAGTACAATTTTTGTTCTCCTAACGTCGTTAGTCCCATCAGGAGGGGAAATTTACCAACCCCCCCACCCCGAGTGGGTGCATTGTCAAGCTTGATATCAATCGAAATATTTTATTAAAGCCCATTAAAAGGAAAGGTAACATGCTATAATTGTTATCATTCGGATTTTTCAAAAGGTTTCGGATTTATCCCAAATTTTTCAAATTTTTTCCTAAAAATTTTTAAACAGAAAAAAATAAATCGCATGTTACTTAAAAATGCATTCTGGTTTAGAAAGCCGAGTTTGCCACACTCCAGGTCAATTTTTGTATGATCTCCGAAAATAGGGAATTCTGGGAGAAAAATTTAAATAGGAATTCTTAATTAAGATCGTCACATGTACGAAAACTCGAAAATTTTGTGGTAATGGTGGAACTATTGTGCCCTTCCTATTCCCTAACATCATACTTCGCGTTGAAGAATACGGTGTTCAATTCGCATCCTCATTAATAACACAGGGTGGCTACAAAACCTGGAAATCAGTAAACCACAGAAAATATCAATAATCAGGAAAAATGAAGGAAATATCAGGGAATTTGTGAAATAAAAACTGTAAAATCAAGGAAATTGGAGTTATTAAGGCAATCACAGCTGTTTTCCGACTCATGACAATACACATGCGTACAATTCCTTATTCGCGTTTAATATGACAGAAGGCAGCGTATTGGATACCTCAATAAAAAGAAGAGAGTATTGAAATTTCAAAATTTCTCTGTGTTCCCTCTCATCTTAATTGTTTTAAAAGTTGTTAAGATATTTCATATTGCAGGAGAAGTTTAAAAAAAAAATTCTGTTTATACATAATTCTATTGCAATAAGTTCTATTTGACTATATGAATTCTTGAAGGAGTTTTACAGAACACTGGTGAATATATACTTGAGTTTTATAGCTTATCTAGAATTTAAATGCCTGAAAAGATTAATATTCTTATAATAATAATGTTCTTATGTAATAGAATTATTATAAGAATACTATACTTTGATAAAAGAATGCATAAATACTGTAGTTTGATTATTATGCTTTTCAATGCTGAAAGTAATTAATTTTAATTATTTATTTTTTACTACCATTTTCAATTTCACAATTTGACTTTTTATGTTTGTTAAACTGATATTCAGTAAAAGAAGATAGTGATATATATTAGGAATATTTTGAAGATATTATTTGGAAATTAGAGAAATTTCAGGGAATTTTATATCTGAGATCCTGTAACCACCCTGTAACACCATTTGTGAATCAATTTTGTGTTTATTATGCGTTCGTCGAAATAGAATAGCGACACCTGCAGTATTAGCATGAATGAGAATGCTATAACACATAATTTTGCGAACGTTAATGACCATGGACAAATTCTGCCCCACCATTCTACCGGCTTCACATTTCTTAAATATCAAGCTCTAACTGTACGGGGCTACACCGGCTAGTCAATGTCCATAGAAATTAGCAAAATTGTGGAGCATTGCATGTTAAATTTGCCATCGTAGGTATCGGCTAGCCGATGTCCATAGAAATTTGCGAAATTGTTGAACATAACATGCTAAATTTGTCGTAGTAGGTATAGGTACAGTGCCTAGAAGTAACTTCTAGGCTCTGTAGTATGGGCTAGTCGATGCTTATAGAAATTCGCAAAATTGTGGAACATTATACGTTAAAAAAATTGCTATTGTAGGTATCGGCTAGCCGATACTTATAGAAATACGCCAAATTGTGGAACATTACATGTTAAAAAATTTCCACCGTAGGTTTCGGCTAGTCGATGTTTATGGAAATTCGTCAAATTGTGGAACATTACATACTAAATTTGTCAACGTAGGTATCGTCTATTCCATGCTGACGATGGCATAATAAGCGTTAAACTAGTCCGTTGATGCTATTATTCACATTGATAGCACAATCCTAACTAGAAAAATCTAAACTTGATGCTTTTTGTTTCGTACAGCCTGAGTTCAATCTTTGAAAAATAGGAAACCGGACGCGTGGTAGGACTATATATATACATATGGCCTCAAAATTGTCGTATATGGCGACTTATCTTGCTGACATTACGAGTATCGCTATTCATTGCGAACGAGCTCATAATAAACACAAAACTGTTTTTTTCATATTGTTATCTGCAATGAGAATGCAATCTTAATATATAGTACGTTCATTACAGTCCTCCTTGTGAGTACAAATTTGGCTGTTGCAGTCTGAGCTCAATTTTGAAGAGATTTGAATCTTTAATTAAAGTTGCTAAATGATTTATACTACAGACAAAAGTGCTCTGAAAACTTTTCTTCTGACACTATTGCTTAGGGGCACTATTATCATTGATTCACTTAGTCATTCTAACTAGTGATAGATTAAATGCCTAGTCATGTAATATGCCTATTTAAGTCACATATTACGATATAACTCATAAACAGATCTGCTTACGAATGGCCATATATTGATGCAATTGAATCCGTGCACTTGGATTAGTGTCCTAATTGAAGTGCTTATCATCGCAGCATGTAATATGCCAGAGATACAGCCTCAAGTATCACCGTCATTAGCGAAACTCCATTTAATGGATATAACCGGTATGATTGTCCAAAATAGGAAGAAATGATATTCTTGTGACATTTCAAATATAAAAGAGAAATTTATTATCACTTTCAGAGCACATTATGTCATGCATGGATTTAATTCAGTTTTCAAAACAATTGTTTCGATAATTGCAGGAGTTTCTCAGAGCCGTTTCTATGGTTTGAGCAAGAAAGAAATGTGATGTGTTCAGAAAATGATTTTCTTTAGAGACTCAAATTTATTTTTTCTTTATTTCTTTAATAATTCATTAAATTGAGTTTCATTGCACAAAATAACGCAAGTTAGTTAGATCAAAAAGGCTATCAGGCGAGTTTGATCAACAGGGTACACGGTCGAATTTATTAAATTTCTTCTATTAGCATAGACAATTTTTCAGAACAATTTTCTGAAAGGGAACTTTACATACGGAGATACTAAGATAAAGTTCTCGCTAAAAGTTTTTCGGCTATAAATCCGTGAAATATTTTATATGTTACTCGATAAGAGGATGAAGGGGTGCACATGTTCTAAACTTCTTTATTCCCAAGACGTAATATGTAACATTTTTTGAACTTGTCATATATCCTGATTACTAAACTTATGTTCGAAGAAGCGCCAAACAGATTATAAATCCAACAATATTTCGAAACATGTTATAATTAGAATCTTATTATATATATATATATATACATAATCTTGTCTCAGTAGTCTGCTCCACTTTTAATGCACCAATAATTTTATTAATAACGATGTGTGGTTGATAAATCTGTTGCTATGGCAACATCAAATACCTCTTTCAGCCAATGCTATTCACCCATAAATTATTTGCGTCTGATGTTGCATTCCTCGTATGCTTTGTAAGCTTCAAGAATTCAAAGTCTATTTAAGATTCATGTCTATTTGTTCTGATTAATCATTAATAATTCTCTTGTTTCCAGATTCAGGACAGAAATTTGAAAATAATTACTTATGTACTTTCTAGAATATAAAATCGATCTGTGACTAAACAATAACAATTGTGTAGGCTTACTAGTGGGAAGACAAAAAGTCGGTAACTTAACAATCTGGCTCAGTTTAATTGAAAAGCAGTTCTGAATAAACATTTTTGCTTAGCAGTTATTTTTGATTGCATTACAACATTATAGCTATCAGCCAAAATATATCTGTCGAATTTTAGTTTTCTCTTTATCTGGTGCATCTGGCGATGAGTTTGGGCAGTAATTATACTTGAAGAAATTATTAAGAATCGATCTGTGTCTAAGAATCCATCTGTGTCTAAACAATAAGAATTGTGTCAGCTTATTAGTGAAAAGGGAGAAGGTCGATAGCTTAACATTCTAGATCAGTTCAATTGAAAAAAAGTTCTGAACAGACATTTTTGCTTAGCAATTATTTTTGCTTGCAGCACAACATTACAGCTACCAATCAAAATATATCTGATGAGTTTTAGTTTTCCCTTTTTCTGATTCCATCTGGCAATGAGTTTTTTCAGTGATTGTAGTTGAAGAAATGTTTAAGTATCCTTCTGTGTCTAAGAAATGATCTGTGCCTAAGAAAGGATCTGTTCCTAAGAAATGATCTAAACAATAAGAATTGTGTAAGCTTATTAGTGAAAAGGGAGAAGGTCGATATCTTAACATTCTAGATCAGTTTAATTGAAAAGAAGTTCTGAACAGACATGTTTGTTTAGCAATTATTTTTGCTTGCAGCACAACATTACAGCTGCTAGTCAAAATATATCTGTCGAGTTTTCTTTCTTTCTGGAGCCATCTAGCGATGAGTTTCTTTCCCCCCCCCCCCCCAGTGATTATAGTTGAAGAAATGTTTGGAAAATGCATGCTTGGTCATAATCACAATATTTTCAGTGTTTGTAAAAATTATAAATTTAACAACGATAGTTGAGTTTCTTGAGACATAGTTTCGTGGTTTTTATTTGTGTGCGTATATAAGTTACTACTGCATGTACTTGTTGGTGACTCACATCAAATCAGTTTTCATTTAAATATTTCTACGCTTGATGTTCGAAAATATAATTATAATTGTTCCTTTGCTTGTTCATACAACAAAATATAATTGCACTGAAATAATTGCTGCAATACCTTAAGTTTAAAACAAAAAATAACTAGCAATCTCTTTTGACTAATCAGGATTTGGTGTTTAATTTCGATTGCCAAACCAACAGAAGGTATATTCAAGCAAACTGAAATTTAATATTGCAGTATCTTCTTTGCTGGAAATAATTTATGTAAAAAGAAGTATAAATGGCAATTGAATAAGGCGAACTTTATTTCACTTTACTGGTGAAAGTTACCTATGCAATCTTCATTTTTAGCTTGAGGCAAAAAGAATTCGAGACAAAATGTGTTTATTAAATTATTAGAAAATAAGTCCAGTCGTGACATGAAAACGAAAATTGAAATAAAACTGAGAATTCAAGGTATTTTCAAATAATTACTCATGCTATTTTATGCAATTACACTCAATGTAATGAATTGTGAAAGAAAGAAAGCTAACATAAATTTGTGTCTCAGGAGAAAGTCATTTGCTGCATGTGATTTTTCATAATATGTATGTTTCAATATAATTTATTAATATTATTCCGGTATTTCTCTTTATGCTTCGAGCATTTACCAACCTTAATGCAGCAGTTTATTCATAATGCAATTGTTATTTCACAAAAGAATTCGAAGATCATCCAGACTTAGTAAATACTACAAAGTTTAACAAGATAAGCAAGCGAGCGGGAATTTAAAAAATTACAAAATTGGCGTTACAATAATCCTTTTATTCTTGATATCCGGCAGGCATGACGAGGTGATGCAATAATAATAATAAGTAAAATTCATGAAAATGTATTTAAAGTAAAGATTTGCCAATTTGTGACTTTAGAAATACTAGCAAATACGATAAAACTTTGTTATAAGTTATATTTTAGTTTGAACGAAGTCATGCTGCTTAATTTTTTCTTTTCATATATTGATATTTTTTTGAAGGAAATAAATTGAAATGTTCCATACCTTGCAACCCCGGAGGTATTTTCTCTCCATAAGTATTCTTCTTACTTTCCTTATGTACATATAATGTATAAGGAAAGTATTGTGACGGGATCGAAAATTCGAATTCGAATTTTCTACGAGAGAGCACGTTGCAAGCAACCCTGAACACGAATCAGACACTTTTGAAGTGATGTCTGTGTGTGTCAGCGAGACTGCGGAGAGGACAGACATCTCACAAAAGAATCAAGCGATCTGAATAAAATTTGGAACAAAAATCA
Source organism: Amaurobius ferox (assembly GCA_951213105.1). Lineage (NCBI taxonomy): Eukaryota > Metazoa > Arthropoda > Arachnida > Araneae > Amaurobiidae > Amaurobius > Amaurobius ferox. The sequence goes on from OX578155.1 coordinate 70,810,257, forward strand.
CAATCTTTGAATACTGGAAGCCTATTGTTTTTACACTCAATCGAATATGTTCAGAACCCTCTTAAATATTGAAATGAAATTTAAAAAAAAATCATCAAAAAATTAAAACATTCAATAAAGTTACGTAAATAATCATTTCGTATCTAATTTTTCATTAGAAAACGATTGACATAAATTTTAGAACGCAAGCTCGAACCGTTCTTGAGGTATTGACATTTTTCAAATAAATTTATCAAGAAATCACATAAAATAAAGAAAAATATTAACTATGCTGAAATATTTTTACTTTTATATGTCATGCGATAAATTTGATGCCAATATTCTCGTGGACGTAGCTCGTTCCATTCATCAGAAAATATATTTTAGGTAATACTTTTGTATTTGAACGCCAATAGTCATTTATCTGCTATAAGAATAACTTATTTCTCCTTCCATAACGCTTGGTGAGATTTTAGCTACGAATTTGTAGGAATATCGCCAACTTTTTTATACGTAGCCAAATTAACGAAAATGTCGTCAAATTGATAAAAATGACGCTAAATCAATGAAAATGATGACGAATTGACGAAAGTTTAATATCTTAGAAATAATATAAGTATACAATATAAGAATGATCTCTTTCTCTTTCCGTAACGTTTGTAAAAATGTTAGTGACGAATTTGTCGGATTATCTCCAACTTGCTGACTTTTCAAAAGTTGCCAAATTGACGAAAATGTCACCCAATTGACAGAAATACGCCAAATTCATTAAAACGAAGATAACCATTTAAGCTATTCATTAAACCTATTAGTTAAATCAATGAGATGATGACTGAATGATGAAAGTTCAAATCTTGAAAAAAACATAAAGAGTAGACTATAAGAATAACCCATTTTTCCGTCCGTAACGTTTGGAGAGAAATTTAGCGGAACGTCGACAACTTGGCGACTATTTCAAATGTTGTCAAAGTGACAAAAGTGTCGACAAATTGATTAAAATGTCGCCAATTGGGAAGTAATTTTCTGATTTTCGTCATATGACGGGTATACCTTCTAGTATATAAGAAATGCTCATCTCTCCGTTTGTCTGTAACACTTGGTGATGCATTTTGGCGAAGTTAGCGATTAATCTAGCAAAATATTTCCAAATTGGCGATATTTTGCTTCAGATTGACGAAAATATCGTAAAAATTGCAAAAACGACGCTAAATTGATGAAAATGACGCCTATCTGGTGAATTAATTATTAAAATATTTTAATACAATTACTATATCGCGTATTGAGGGTATTATCAATATTGATAATTTTTTATTTAGAGCTACATATAAGATTTAAATCTGAAAAATATGATGTGGGCAACTCATGACTTTCCCTACAGACTCGAATTTATTGTCTCTTTATTTTTCTTAATAATTCATTAAATTGAGTTTAATTGCACAATATAACACTGAATTTGCACTTTCAATTCAATTTTTGTTTTTATTCGGTAACTGGACATTTTTTCAAAAGCGACGTAACAAAAATTCGAAAAAGCAAAATATCTCGAGAACGCTTAGTCCTGAACTAATGGGATTGATCTTATTCCTTCTCTCGCCAAAAATTATTTATAAAACAAGTATTTAATTTATAAACTTCAGCATACGCAGTCTTTTATTTTAGATTTTGGCGATTTTTGCTGGCCATTTCGTAAAAAAGGCAGGTTTTTCTTTTCCGAATTGTACCCAAATTTAATCAGCATCAAGATATCCCACAAGTGACTTTAGTTTTTTAACTGAAATGGATGCATGATATTTTTGCGGGCTATTTCGCACAAATAGACGGGTTCTTTTATCTCGAATCGCAGCAAAATCTCATCAGCACCAGTTTAAACACATGTGACCTACCTACCTATAAAATGTTATAAAATTTGATACATTAGTTTTTAAGTTAGAGTGGATACATACATTGCACAGATAGACAGACACACAAACAGACGTCACGCTAAAAATAGTTTTTTCGTAATCTAGAGGTCTTAAAACTCGTAGATCTGTCTAAAACTCGAATTGCGATTTTCGACTGCGATTTGCGACACTAATAATATTATATAAATTATTGCGACACTAACAATATTATATAAATTATTGCGACTCTAATAATATTATATAAATTATTGCGACACTAATAATATTAAGTAATATTATATAAAATTCAAATAACCATCAAATCTTTAACTGAATATAACATAGCTTTTTGTTTTCTATTTTAATCTTTATTTACACTATTACATTTTTAACAGTACATAGAATATTACATCAAATAAGTACATTGTATGGTTTATCTATATCAATTCTCATTATTTACATCTTAAGGCTTACCTAAAACTATTTCACTTTAACTCACTTTTTCTAAAAAGTCTTTAATTCTTTATTCCCAGTTATTTCTCCTCAACAAATACCTATTTTAAACTTTCTTATTTCATCATTTATGTACTGAAATTTCGTTTTCTTCTTTTATTAATTGATATCCAAATTTATATTCCTATATTATGCCATTGATCTGATATTGGAATTTACAATATGAATTACGAAAAAAAAAAGGTATGTTAACTTGGGAAATTTAAAATATCTGTATCATATATATATATATATATAATGAAAATTCAGGCTTAGAATAAATACCATAAATTATTTATCACAGATAAAGAAGAAATATCTTATATATTTAAGGACAAAAGCAAATATGGAATCTTCTATGTTTAGTTTATCAATTTTCTCTATGAAAACCTTTCAAATTCACAAATAATTTAATCTGTGCTTGAATCAGAAGTTTTATCTTCTGAAAATAATTGTGTTGTTATATTTACGCATGTATCAAGACAAAGGAATTATATATCATAAAATCTTGCAGTTGAAAGAAATATATTCAATTCCTTAGAATTTGTTTGCCTGAATATGGTCGAAAAACATAAATATATGAATACTAGAAATACGTTCAGAAGCTTAAGCTCATTTCTTTATGTTATTACATAAACAAGTTACTTTTCTTAAATTTTAAGGGTATTACAATAGGATTGATGCCATTTCCAAAACGATAATAATTTATGAAACTAATTGGATTTATTTTTGTAAAAGCTTGTCGTTTGTTAGGGATAACTTTAATGATCACTTTTAGAAAAGAGAATATAAGAAAAAAAATCTGATATGACTGACCCATGACTTTCCCTACATTATGCAATGAATTTAATGATCACTTTCTGAGAAAGCAAAATAAGAAAAATATCTGATATGACTATCATAAAACTTCTTCTACAGTTTGCAACGACTTTTCAACGACAAATTTTAAAAATAAAATACTTAACCCAAGAAGAGGGAGATATAAAAAGTTGGACAAAGACACAAAGGAAAGCATATATATTAAAAAATAAGAACACAGAGGCAAAATGGAACAGCGTAGATAGTAAAACAATACAATTGCTCATTTATCAGAACAACATTGAGAGCATAAACCATTATAAATAAATTAACAAACGCTATCTGAGATTTATTTTGCAATAAGAATTCAATTTTTAATCCTATCGATAGAGTTTTTATTTTTGCAAATAAAAGAATACCAGAGTGAATGATTTGCAGTAATAGACTTCGTTAAATGAAAATTTCTTGATTGAGGATAAAAAATATATAATGTTCACACAACATCTCCATATTAATCAGAATAATATTAAGAGCATAAGCTATTCATAAAAAATAAATTAAAAAACACTTTCTGAGATTTCTATTGCAATAAGAATACAGGTTTTAATCCTTATCAATAGAGTTTCATTTTTTTTTTGCAGATTAAAGAATACCATATTGGTTTAGTAAGGTAATATTAAGAGCATAAGCTATTCATAAAAAGTAAATTAAAAACACTTTCTGAGATTTCTTTTGCAATAAGAATACAGGTTTTAATCCTTATCAATAGGGTTTCATTTTTTTTTGCAGATTAAAGAATACCATATTGGTTGATTTACAATAGTAGGCTTTGTTAAATGAATTGTTTTCATTGAGAGCAAGAAAAATATAATGATCAACATCTTCATATTGCTTGCAAATTCAATTAGAAGTGGATTTAATTATTAGACAATGTAGATTAATGCGACCTGTAAATTAAGCCTATACAATATCTCTGACGAGATTTAAAATTCAGATGAATCCATAAACTTGCCTGGCAGGATATAAATGCGTGCTTGAAACCTCCATTTCTTCTCTTCAAACCTCATCAATTATTAAACATCTTTGAATTTACCAAGTTCACTTCACTTCCTAATTTCTTTAAGACAAAACAAAATATCTTGTGCTTGTGCACCAATGTTTCACGAAAGAATCTGTACATTGAGCTATACATTTGTGACATTTTAAATGTTATACTGCCACCCGCATTGGAAAGACTTAACTGGTCAATATATTAAGATATATAAATTAAAACCATTATGGTTCAAAAACTAAGAATTCTATCCAAAAGAAAAAACAACTATAGGTTCATGTATGCCTTTCAAAAGGCCACAACGTCTTTATTTCAGTTCTTAGTTAGCACTTTAATTTTTAAGATATAGGCATTGCAGTCTTGTAAAACGGAATTTTTTAATATTATTTAACTTGACATGGCGATTCCTCTGAAACTACTAGAGATTTGTTGAAACACATTATAGATATAGAAACTGGATTTCTTATTGAATTCTTATTTGTAACTATTTATCTTTTATATTTTCGAAGATATTTTGATTGAAATTAAGCAAAATGGAGGAAAAACTTGCTCGGACAGAACCTTTTTATATTTTTCGAAAAAAAGTTCAAAATAATGAAACTATTTTTATGTAATCGTAATCTGTGACATATTTCCGACAAAGCCAGTGAAAATTGTTTACATTTTTATATATGAGGTTTGAAGATATAAAACTGCTTTGATTCTTATTAACGCTCCAAATTCAGCCAAAAGTACCCTAAGCATGGATCTCTCTCGCATCAAAAATTAAATACAGACCTACTTGTCAAATGAATGAATAGATACATTTAAATATTTCAAAGCGAGCAAAGTACTTTTAAGTAATACGTAGCTTTATAAGTAACTGAAAGAAAATTTCACCTATTTTTACTTTCTCGTACTTTGAGAAAGTATTGTCTTCACGAAATTTTTCGACTTCGAGATGTTGATGTCAGTATATATTTTAAGACTTCATGAACACGTTTTGACCATTTTTGGAGTTATGTCAATCTGTCTGTCTAATGCCTGTGATCGATTACTTGTGTAGACGATAGCGGCCACACACATTATTGGATTCTCACGAAACTGTATTATTATCAAAAAGCTTAGATATAATTTTTTTAATTCAAGCGGAAACTTTATATATATATATATATATATATATATATATATTTTAACATGGCAGCATAGGATCAAATTTGACATAATCATGCATAAAAGGGTTTATTTATGGCTCAATGATCACAATACTTAATAATTTCAATCATTGATGTTAAAAGTAGAGGGGATACAATTTTTCTTATTCATTACTTCATTAGACCCCCCCCCTTTAGTGGTCAAGTTACGCTCCTCTGTGTGTGTTTGTGGTGGTAGGCAAAGGGTGGTACTTTGACAATTATGGTATGAATCGAAAGATTTTTGTAAGCCTCTGAAAGTGATGCGTAACATGCTATAGCTCTAATAATTTGGAACCTTGATACCAATTTTCCAAAATTTCTCTTGTAAACTAAAAAAAATTATTCTAGTATTAGAAAATCGAGTTGAGCACACTCCAATTAATTTTTCCTTATATTCAGGCTCTCAGCGGTAAAAATATTTTTTTATAGCCCCAAATATGAAATTCTGTAATTTCAAATGCAACAGCAGAGAAAATTATTTCGTTAAAGAATTTAAGAAATACATACTTAGAGTAAATACTGCTAGTCGTAAATTATTTATAACACAGAAAGAAATAACTTGTTATATGGTAAAAGCTAATAATAAGTAGTAGAGTTATCTGGGGAATTAATTCATCAGAAATCTGCATGGAAATCTTTTAAAATTACAAATATTCTATTCTGTGTTTAATTAACAAAGTATAACATTTAAAAATAGTATTGCTGAAATATTTAGATAAATGCCCTGTAGGATTGAGATAACTACAGATAGTGAAGCCTAAAAATATATTTTCAGTTTCTTAGAATTTGATTAAATGACGAGAGATATTTTTACGTTTCAGCCTTTTGGGTCACAGGGCGGGGAGGCTTCTGAAGGGCCTCAAAAGCTTTATCAAGCACATGCTCCCCCTTTTTGCCTATCTCCGAGAGAGAAATCGAAAATTGGCTCAGTTTAGTTCTGTCCCGTAGTCAATGCTATATGTGTGCAAAAATCCATTCTTCCATATCACTTAGGGGGTGCTGGGTGTCTGGAGGGTCTGAAAAGTTCCCATTTTCTTGTACCTCCTCTGGAGAGATATCGAAAATTGGCAAAGTTTGGTGTTGTCCCGTAATCGATGTTCTACGTGCGCAGGAATTTATTTGTCTACGTTACCTGGGGGCTTTAAAGGGTCAGAAAAACCATAAATACGTTAAAGAATTATTATATATACTCCCAGAATTCGATCTCACTGCTTGAAAAAGTTTCACCAAATTAGATTAATTCATTTCTTAAGGCATTTACCTTTAAAATTATTGCAACATGAAAAATTTTGCAACTGCAAACTCTTATGATATTTCCAACGAAAAATCGTTATTTTTCAAAACTATACTTAAATTTAAAATTTAACTGAGAGTTTAAATCACTATGTTTTAGAAATTGAAGAACCAATTGCCAACAACTAAAATTGTGACTGATTAAAAAAAAAATCAGGGACATCAAAACATATATCTCTGGAAGTTGATTGCAGAAGTGCTTGATTAATTGGACTTTTTTTGATAGAAGAGACTATAAAATATGAAATATTTGGAAATCGTCTGGGGCGTCAAAATCTGGACAAATGATAATCTCTTTTAATTAGAAATTTAATATATTTGATGATGGCATTCACGTGTAAAAAGGAAAAAAAGTTTGACCTTTTTAAACTAAAGTCATTGAAACTAAAATTTTCAATGTTTTGAAATTGAAAGCAAGGATGGAAAAATGAATGAATACATCTTTTTAATATCACCACAATTTCCAATAAAAACAAATACGGTCAGAATATACAGAATGTATGGTGCATTGTTAAAAGCTTTGCAGTGCTTTAGCTTGATAGTTTTTATGCAAATAACATGTCCTTGCATTCCTAAATACCAAAATGAGTAGAAATATTATATCAATATTAACATATGCCACAATTACCAATATTACCATATTATTTCTTATTTTGCCAATATTATCTCAATTTGTCCAAATTATTATTATGTTAGAATAATGTACAAAATGATCATAATTCAATATTCACTGAGTTTTCTGTAGCTTTTTTTTTTCTACGATCTAGACCGTCCAACCTACACGAAGGTGTGAGGTATCTGTTTAGACGACCGGGAATAGCCTCCCAATTTAGATCGGAACTCAGTGGGGGGCGGAATCCACAGAGACCGTACCCCCTTCCCCTACCACCAACCTCTCGAAAAGACTTACAGACCCACATATTTAACGTGCCCGTACTCTGCTCGAAAATGGGGACAATTTGACAGAGTCGGAAATAGAATTCGGGTCGTCCGAATGTAATCCCCGCGCGCTAACCACTAGCTGTCCCATCACCTTTCCTCACCTGTTTCTCTGTCCGATAACCATGTTATCATGAAACTGCATCGTTAAAACCATAAATAAAACAAAATCTGATGTGGACATAACTTAAATTCAATTTCTCTTTTTTTTTCTATTAAAATGCATTAAATTAAGTTTGATTACACAAAATGACATAGATAATTATTTGAAATTGCACCAAATGTGTAGTTGATAATAAGTCTTTAATCAGCTTTTTTAAAGTGGAATAAGTTAAAACTTCCATATTTTCGGCTTGATTTTCTGGATATGTCACTTTAGATTTAATTATAGGTAAAAAAACTAATTCTACAGATTTTTTAAACTACATCTCATATGTCTTTTATTTCACTAATTTATCGTTTATTTTCAGGTTTGATAAATTATAATGTTTCTTCGTATGAAGAGAAAAATTTGCTCCTTTCATGTATAAAATATATTTTTTTGTATATGATTCAGTCTATGATTTAGAAGTTTAAACATGTTTATCACTAGGAGTGGTACGTATTTCAGAATAAATGTAATTAAAAGCAAATTTAAAGTTAAAACAGCTCAATGACTCTTGTGTTACTGTATTGTGCATATTGAAAATAGTAAAAAACATCAAATATAAATTTAGAAAAATCTGATCTGAGCAGTACACGACTTTCCCTACGTAATGCAATAATTTTGTTCCTTTCACAGTTGAACAATGATGGACAAGATTCCACGACGCAGTGATTTTAACTTCCAACTGTTCATACAAATTGGACGTTTTTCTGGATGGCAACAAAATTATTTGAAAATACAAAATGAGCTCATATTTTGAGCAAATCTAGCTTAATAACAAAAAATATTGCTAGAATTTTTTTACGCAATATAGTCAATATATTAAAAATATTTTAAAAATTAATTCACCAATTTGGAGATATTTCCTTTAATTTAGCAACATATATTTTTTAAATTGGCACCATTTTTAAAATTTCTCCAGGTTGGCGATATTTCGCCAAATTAATGACCAAGCTCGCCAAATTTTTCACCAAACATTTTTGACGATACTTGACGATACATAATTGACGGTACTACTTTTTAATTTTATGTAATTTTTTAGATAAAGTTATTTGAAAAACATGAAATATCTCGAAAACGGTTCAAGTAAGAATTTTGAAGTTCTGTTATTCAAATTTTAATGAAAAATTGTGTAGATTTTTTGAAAAATTCGATCAAAAATTTGAGGGTCTTCCGTACGTACGTTCGGGTTTAAAATCAACAGGATCCAGTATACCAAAAATTGTACTAAATAACGTTCGAAACGCTCCATTCATTCGTGAGATATCGTATCAACAGAGTCACACAAACAAACACTCCGGTCGTCCAAATAGCTGCTCTATATCCTAGGATGAGTCGTATGGTCTGGATCTTCAACACAAACACACACCAACATCACGTCTAAAACGTTCGATTTAAGTTCAGGAACGTTTGAAACGTGCTCTTTCTTTGAAAACTCGAATTCGAATTTTCGATTTCGTCGCAATACTTTCCCTATACATTATACTATGTATGTAAGGTAAGTAATAACTGTAAAGTAAATATTGTTTACTAAATGCGCAACAGGCGAAAAAGAATATGGCATTATAAGGAAAAACAGTATTCCCTGACGTCGATTGAACCATATGATCGGCAACCAATTAGAAGGCGTACAGTTTGTAACGTCATAAGATCGCAGGGTTTACAGGCAACCAATCAAGCAGCGTAAAACTATAAACGCCAAATGAACTATAAGAACCAAATAATTAAAATATATGGAATAAAATTGACTAGTTCAGCAGTTCCGTATAATTTAGGAAACGAAGTATGTTTCCAAAATGAAATAAAATATCTGCTAATGAAAATGTATATTTTTATTAATTATCTATTGAGAAACAAAATATAGTTTCAAATTGGATCCCGAGATACTACGGTAAATTGTATTTGCCTATAAACCAATTTTTAAATTCTCAAAAAAAAAGAAGAATGCTTCCAAATTACAAGACTTTGACACAGCCGCAAGAAATATCTTATCCTTAGTAATCATATTTTCAAAACCATGGAGGATTATTTTCAAAAATATACTGCCATTTAATATTTCTTGATCGACATTTATTATACATTTCATAAAGAGGCAGTCAGAAATTTAAATTGTTATGCAAATTATTTTTAGCGATATAATTGAAATATACATAATTTATATATATTCATCAATAACTCTTGTTTAATTTACATAAATTCATCAATAACTCTTGTTATATGTTTATTTGACAGAGTTTGCAGTTTTGAAATTTCTTTCCAAAATCGTTCAACTGGAACTTGTAATACTCGTAGAATAAAATTTATAAAACTTCAATAAAGGTTTTAACGATTTATATAGGCTTGGCTATTTTTCACATTTTCCAGCGCTAAAAATTCACATCAGAAAATATTTATAGCATATTTTTATACAATGGTTTACCTCTCTCTTCTAAAATAATGATATAGACATCAAGAAAAAGCGCTGTTATGATTTCTCGCAAAGTTGCTTGATTGCAATATAAAACTTATCGCTGTGAAAATACAATATCAGAGAGATATGCTGCTATGTTAAAATTTCCGCACACAAATGGGAATTCGGAAATAAATTATGCTAAATAATGTATCTTGGAAACTTTGAATTCCCATCAAATATTACAGAAAAAGAGGAAATATCCTAAGGAATGCAATGTGAAAGTGATTGTTCCTGTAAGGAAATAAATTCAGTGAATTACGGAGAACAAATCCGTTTTGCTAAAGCGTTTGTTTCTTAAGAATGCTTTAACTATGTTATGAAAATGTTTTCTTGCTTCTGTAGAATTGTTCAATTTTATAGTTTTTGTAGAGTTGTTCGTATTTCTTGTTTTTGTAGAATTGTTCAAGAAAGCTTTAATTGTTTAGCCTTTCCTTGCTTCTCGATGCTGTTTTAATGGTTTCTTAAGAAGGCGTTCCTTTTTTCACGATACTGTTTTAATTGTTTCTAGAGAATGTTAAATTTGTTTCTTGAGAACACCTTTCTTTTTCCTTTAGAAATCTTGAATTGTTTGTTTTTCGAGAATGCTTTTCTTATTTGTCAAGGCTTAAATTGTTTCTCGGGAATGCTTTAATTGTTACTTGACAATGCTTTTCTTGTTTCTTATGAAAGCTATTGTCTTTTAAGAAGGATTTTCTTGCTTTCAAGAAGGATTTTCTTGCTACTGTTTCGATTGCTTCATAAGAAGACTGTTCTTGCTTCTAGTTACTGTTTTAATTGTTTCTTGAGAATGCTCCAATTTTTTCTTGATAATATTTTTTCTTGTTTCTCTAGCACACTCAAATTGTTACTTTTTCGAGAATGTTTTTCTTGTTTGTCAAGAATTCTTTAATTATTTCATCAGTTTGCTTTAAATAATGTCTTGTTCGGTTTAATTTCTCGTTCTGTTCGAAATGTAATTTTTCAGAGTTGAGAATAATTCGGGAATTTTGGAGATTAATTTTGCCATTCTCGGGCATAAAAATGAATTTCAATTGTTCTAGAAATAGGACAGAACTTTCTTACCCTAATTTAGCAGGAGAGTGGCGACAGACACGTATTTACCGACAATGTAATGTTTCCTTCAAAACCGCTGGATTTTGAATTAATTCAACCAAATCAAAGACAAAAATAATCTCACAAAATAAATATTGAGTTACATTCATATAATGAATGTTAACATGCTTTCCAAATTCTGAATGCTAAGGAGAATTGACTTGTATTTCACGAAGGAAAGATGCTTATTCCCTATCGATATTCAAATGTGTTGTTTGAAATTTATATATTCCGGGCAGTGGATATTTAAATAATTTGACTTTGTCGCAGTTATTCGTGCTTTTTTATAGCATTTCATGCTGTACGTGGAAAACATCGAAAATAGATTAATTTTACGCCTTTATAAAATGAAGATTTTTAAACTGTTTATATATCTGAACATTCTAATGACCAAGGTATATAAGTTTTTTTATTAATTTTTCTGTCTGAAACGCTTAGAGAAAAAGAGAAAATGTTAGAAGCGCAAGAATTGCAGATGGGTTGAATGAAGGAAATCTATGCGACTTTATGGATAACTGGTGGGAGGCAATATTTTCCCCTTTTATGACGAGCTTACACATTTAGTATCTGATGTGGGCAGAAAAAAATTATTTATATATTCTACTTTAGTTCTTCTATTACACACGTGTATGCACATACATATATACACAAACACACCCACGCACACACACATACAGAGACACAGTCACATGCAGAGACATAGAGATACACACATACAGACACACCTAACCACACAAGCGCACTTTCAGAGCCATACACACACATACACACATACAGACATACACACTCACAGGCGGATATCTTTTCAAAAGAGATTAAAACAGATTCACAAGGTCTCAAAACGTGCTTATATTTGTCAAAGTTTCGAAATAGAAAGTTTTCAAGGAAACACTATTTTCTTCTATACAATAGCATGATGCGTAGTAAAAGCACTAAATATGTAATTTGAAATTTATGACACAAATAGATACCTTCATACAAATTCAGTATAGTGAAGGCTTTTGAAATATTTCCATGTTTTTAGTGTGTATGTCCTTTGGGATTATTGTTACAAAATACTTTTAAAAGTCTTAGAAATAGGCTATATACTCTTGTTTAAAATTTAACTTACTTAAAGCCTACTCTACAAAGCGTCACGTGTAGATATATAGCAGCGTGAAAGGATTTATTTTTGCCAGCATCAATCCCGCCCCACTAAAACTTATAAAAACATTGTTTTCTATTTTTTTTAATATTAGATAAACAACTTGCCTAAAAGTATTTACTAAAGTGAAACGTGCTGGTATACTAAGGATTAGAAAAGAAGATACATCACATCTTGATAACTTTCAGTGATGAAGATATAGTACACTGTGAAACCTTTTGCAACCTTTGATCTTTTTTAAGCTACTTGATTGATAATTTGGCAAACTATGAAAAAATCCTCAATTACACGCGTTCATAAAAATTACAGCTTCATTTCTGAAATATGCAGTTAATTGTCATCTGGCAAAGTGTTATTTTTGTATTTATAAATATATATATATATATATATAATATTAAAACACCGGGAAATACTACTTTACAAAATCATCTGAAATCACACTTAAAAGGCGCAAAGCTGCACTAAAAAGGGGATTAAAATATTTTCAAAAAGAAAAGAGGTATGGATGGAAACAATATACCAAAAGATGGCCGGGGGGAGTTAAATACATTATTCAAACACTTTTTAAACATATTTCATACATTTACTGTAGATGAATTTCGATAGGGCTTGATCTCGACAATTATATCTTATATTTGTTTGTGTATGATGTATATTTACATCTTACAATTTGATACATTCGTATTCCTTTTTGCAATATACCGGCTCTCCGGGAGTGTTGTCGCGATGCAAAGCATGCTTAACCGGGGTGAGGGGGTCACAACTCCCCCCGGCCATCTTTTGGTATATTGTTTCCATCCATACCTCTTTTCTTTTTGAAAATATATATATATATATATATATAGTATATATATATATATATGTATATGTATATGTATATATATATATATACATATATATATATACATATAGTATATATATATATATATATATATATATGTATATATATATATATACATATATATATATATAGTATATATATATATATATATATGTATATGTATGTATATATATATGTATATATATATATATATATATATATATATATATATATATATATATATATATATATATATATATATATATATATATATATATATATATATATATATATATAAGTTAAGACAGATGAAACACTATAAATTTAAAAGACCTTCAAAAATCACGATTTTTACACTGGAAAAAAAAATGGATGCCATATTTTATTTTGAAGTGGGTCACGTGATGTCTTCATGTTATATGGATGTAATTATTACTTTAATTTTTATTTAAAAAATTACCGAATATATTTTGCAGAAATTCTTTAATGTATTGTATGGGGTAATTTGAATATTTCCTAAAATTTTCGGAGCAATTTGTGAATTTTAACATCGCTTAAAAAATGTTTGAAGAATTAGTTCTCATGGGGTTCAATGTATTTTATTTTTTTAACCCGGGTTTAATCCAAAACTAATTGGATGATATTATTCTTTTACATTCCCATATGTTCGACAGACCGACTCAAAATTATATTAAAATTTCGTTTTGATAAAGTCTTTTTTACTGCAGTTATAGTGCGAACGGACAAACAGACAGACAGGCAGACAGAATTAATGAATGAACAAAGTCATAAACACTTTACAACTCTGTTGGAAAGTGTTAAATACGGATAAATATGAATATGAAACTATAGGATAATTATGATATTGTTGTTTTTACTAATCCCATCTGTCTAGTTCTAGCCCGATGTAAGCCTATAAAACTGAAATCTATAGAAAAAGGAGAGAGATTGCAGATTCTGTTTGTCTAACGTCTCAACACACTCCATGGTAGAAGTCAGACTTTGGTCTAATACTACCCAAATTAAGCCGGAGCCCAATGGGAGTCGCATAAAAGACATGGAAAATATCCTTCCTTCCCCTGACCCATCACATCTCGAAAGGATTTACGGACCTACAGATTTATCCATAGATATTACAAGTATAGATTCGCTAAGGGAAGATTTTTCTGCTATCCAACATAGAAGAAATTGTCAGGTGATCAAATACTAAAAGGTTCTGGACGTGGTGAGTAGAACCTTAAATATCCTATATAAGCAAGATTGGTATTACTTCTGCATTCAATAGATAAAATTAAGGACAAAGCGTTTTAAAAAACGAAAGGTCTTTTATTTAACCCATCCTAAAAGACGTACAAAATATATTGTACGTCTGTTGCTGGGGTGTATGTCCTTCCCCCTGTTATCCCCAGCTGGTGACTATAAATTTTACATTGGTAGTACAAAACGTACTGTTGGCATTAGTTTAGCAGAACATGCTCACAATGTCAAATCTGGTAAACTTTCTACGGCTGTTGCTCAATATGTGGTTAATGATAAATTTCTTCCCGTTTTTGAAAAAACATTCCTTTTGGTTCGTTGTGACAATCGACGTAGTATTCTTCTTTATGAATTCCGCTTTATTTATATTTACCGTGAATCCATTTGTAAGTTTGATACTGTTCAAATTTTAAGTTATGCTTGGCGACTCATTCTCAACTCTATGCAATTCAAACCTCTTAAATGTTATTTGTGACGTCATTCTCAGGAATATCATGCTTGACGTTTTTCTAAAATTTTTATTAGTTCTTTTCTTGTAATATTTTTATATTCGTAAGCGTTTAAACTTATTCCGTAATTTCCGTGTATATTTCTTGTACTATTTTCAATAAGTTCAGTTAAAATTTTATATTTTATGCAAATTTGCTTTAAACTGATCTCTCTATATATAAACATTCCATGGTTTTACTATCATGTAGCCACTGATGAAGGACTTATATACGTCCGAAAGCGCTCTGCCAGTTTTTAATTTATGTTTTGTACGTGTTTTAGGATGTGTTAAATAAAAGACATTTCGTTTTTTAAAACTCTTTGTCCTTGATTTTATCTATCCTATATAAGGTATACTTGTGGATATCCCCTCTAGGATATTTATGAGTAGAACTGGTTATTGGACAATAGAGCTTTCCAACATGATATCACACGTTCTTTATAGTCTGCATCAAAAATGTTTGTAGGGCACCACGTGATCATTCTTTGACTTGATCCATTTGATTTTGTAAGAAAAGCGACAGATTTCAAGGAGAAGTTTATAAATATTCCGAACTTTTGTACTGTTTGGGATGTGGTAGTGTAGTGATAGAAATCATGTTAGTTTTTTTAGAATCCCCTGTATTCCCAAAACAGGAAAATCCGGTAACATTAAACTAAAATCGAAAAGACTCGAAAAAAATATTTCAACTCTTAAAAGTAAGGATATGATAATATTAACTTCTCATGTCCTTGAAAATCCAATGTATGGTAAACATCTTATAACAGGCTAAGTTTCTTATTTTCTATTAATGTAAAATAACTTATTCATAAAGTATATGTTTGAAATGTTTCTAAACCATATTGAGCTTAAACATGGTTGTAATAGGCAATCATGTAGCTCGAGAAGAGATTAATCCATTTTTGGAATCCAAAATATATCGATCTATCCATTTATTATGGACATTTTATTTTGATAATGCTATGCCACTGTAAAATCCATGTTAAAACAAAGATTAAGTCTTAACTGTCTATCCTACATTCCCGGTTGCTTTGCTGTTGCCAGGGCTGAGGCCACGTGATGTGAAATACCCTATGCTGTAGTACAGTGGCTAGAATAGATAGTGTGCCGACCGAGGCGGAAAACAGGTTCCCTAAAAACCGCCTACGCTAGACGGCGTTGGTCTCGAATAAGCGGTCTAAAGCGGAGGAGTTAACATTGAAACTAATGGGAATTTAATTCAAACGAAATGATTGATATCTTTGGAAATAATTGAAGAATTTGTCTGAAATTTGGTGTAATTATTGCAAGTGGTATACACAAAAAGTCATTTGATTTTCAGAGAGATTGACCTAGGGATATATCCATATTTTAAAAATTTTATTTAGCTTTATCTGTGGTCGTTCAAAAATTTAAGATCCAAAATAATCAAATTCATTCATCACAGTAACGTGAAATTCGGTATAACGTTTTCTCTTGTGATACATTTCAAGTCTTTCGATTTTGAAGCTTATCGGGCTAGCCCGTCCTGGGCCCGCCATATGACTTTACTTTTTGGTATAACTCGGGAACAGGTGTATCTAAAAATTCGAAGTTTAGCATATGCTTGTCATTTGCTATATATTTTAACTCTTTGGATTAAAAATCTTATCGGGCTAGCCCGTCCTGAGCCCAACAAGAGGAATATATCGTTTTTTGAGAATAACTCAAAATTCGGAGCATCTACAATGTCTAAATTTAATATATCATTGTCTTTTGTGGTATATTATATTTCATCGCATTTCGAACCTTATCGGGCTAGCCCGTCTTGGCCCGCCAAAGAAATTTACTCGCTTTTCAAGAATATCTCGATCAAACGAAGTAGCTAAAGAATGTGAATTTTGTATATCATTTCCTTTTGGATGGATTTTAATTTAGATTATGAAACCCATCGGGCTAGCCCGTCCTGAGCCCAACAAGAGGAATATATCGTTTTTTGAGAATAACTCAAAATTCGGAGCATCTGGAATGTCTAAATTTAATATATCATTGCCCTTTGTTGTATATTATACTTCATCGCATTTCGATCCTTATCGGGCTAGCCCGTCTTGGCCCGCCATAGAAATTTACTCGCTTTTCAAGAATAACTCGATCAAACGGAGTAACTAAAGAATGTGAATTTTGTATATCATTTCCTTTCGGATGGATTTTAATTTATAATATAGTATTCTCTTTTGGGATATATTTTAATTCTTTGGATTTTAAACTTTATTAGATTACCCCTTCTTTGCCCAGCCTTAGGAATGCATTCGTTTTTGGAAAATAACTCGAAAAATTAAGAGAAAAATTTTGGAGAAAATTTTTTGGAGAAATTTGGAGAAAAATTATCATTTACCTAACAATTAAACAATTACATTAGTTCTCCTTAGGGATTATATTTGAGAAAGTATTTTGTACTGTTGTGTAAACCCACATTCGATCGTCAACCCCCCCCCCTTATCCTAGATCTTGTCTACGCTTATATGCAAGAGAATTAAATAATGCGAAACCAGTCCACGGTGCACTTTAAAGATTCATAGTAATATAATGATTCGTACTACATAGTATAATAGAAAGAAAAGTCTTGTGACGGGATTTTTGGATGCTGAAATTCGCAGATTATGAAATGTTAAGCTATTTTTTAGCCTATTCGTCGAAATGCAAAATACAGTAATATGCTGGATGAATCGAATTAATACATTTTTCTAGGCAATTTTACACAGAACAGGCGATAATGGTATAGCTATAAAAACAGCCCTTTTTAATCCAAATATAGATTTGCAACGTCAGTTACAACAAACATCAAATGAGTGAAAGCTTGCTGCTTACAATTTTGAAAAATCTTTCTTTCTGAGTGGATCCATCCTGTCCAATTTTAGAACGAAAAAGAATATTGTACAAGTGACGGTTCTTAGTAAAAACAAATTCGATCTCAGATGACCAATGTGCCAATGAGATACTTCCTATTGTATCTAGAGGCCACCTGAAGGCAGTACAAAATGCCCTTCCCTGGTGTTCTACCCATTTCCAGGGCCCCCGCTGATTTGCGAATCTTTTGAGCATTGTTCGTGTAAGAGATGTGGCAACTTGCGGAAACGTATGTAAAGGAGACGCGCCTGTCGAAATAAAATAGCGGTCAATTACATGTCCACCCTCAATCGAAATTCTTATCAGCGCTATCTTTCACCGTACAAAGAGACAGCACTTGTAGGCAGACCCCACCTTGTTCTAATGTTCAAGCGGCAATGGTGTTTCATGTTTTTCTTCCAAATTCACAGGCCACCCACAGGCATTTTTCCTAGTAGACGAACATATGAGATAAAACAAAATATTTGCCAGACATTCTCATACATTTTTTTTTAGGTTTACATGGTAATATGTATCAAAATGCAAAAAAAAAAAATTGGTTTTAAAGCATTCGTTCAAGTTATTCATATAATGCTTTTAAAAATTATTGAAAAATTTCAATTTCAAGTAAATAAAATCAATACGTGCGGTCCAAATTTCTGCTAAAGAAATAAAATTATCTTCGTAAAAAGCAGAATACCACTCAAAATACTAATATCGACCGGTTTCGAAGGCATAAAACCTTCTTCGTCAGATCACGCAGAACCGTAACCTTCACTCGTACTCCCAGTGCACCGACCCAACATCCGTGGACAAATTTCGTACTTCTTAGCTCATTTGCATATGGATGTAACTATGTATTTAGGACACAAGGGGGTCGACGATCGAATGGAGCTTATAGTACAAAATTCATTTTTTTTAAATATAGACAATTTTGAGAACTAATGTAATTGTTCGGCAAATGAGGTTTTTTACCACACATCCTATCTCCCATGCCTACGCCACTAATTATAATTATATATACGCCGAAAATATTAAATTCTACCCGAAATGGAAATAATATACTAAATTTGAATTTTCTATCTGCTCCAGTTTTCGGGTTATTCTAAAAAAATGAGTCTATTCCTATAGCAGGCACAGCACGAGCTGGCTGAATGAAGTTCAAATTCGAAAAAATGAAATATATCACAAAAGACAATAGCATGCTAAATTTGGAATTTTTAGCTACTCCGATTCTCGAGTTATTCATCAAACACGATCGCATTCCTAAGACGGACTCAAGACGATGAGGTTCAAATTATAAATTATGATAAACCCCAAAAGAAATTGATATACTAAATTTGAATTTTTTAGCTGCTCCAATTTACGAGTTATTCTCGAAAAATGAGTACATTACCACTCTGTCGGGCCCAAGATGGGCGAGTCTGATAAGGTTCAAAATCCAAAGAAATAAAATATACCCTAAAAAACAATGATATACTAAATTTAGATATTCTAGCTGCTATAGTTTTGGAGTTATTCTTAAAAAACGAGTACATTCTTTTTGTTGGGACCGGGACGGGCTAGCCCGACCAGGTTTTAAATCCAATGAGCTTAGACATACCGCAAATGACAACGATATTCTAAACTTGAAACTTTTTGATACTCCGGTTCTAGAGTTATTCCACTAAAAAAGTGAATTTCTAAGTCGGGCCCAAAACGGGTTGGCCCGATACGGTTCAAAAACAAAGGAATTAAAATATTCCCCAAAAGATAAGGACGTACTAAATTTATATTTTCTCGTTTCCCCGATTTTCGAGGTATTCTAAAAAACGGGTCCATTCCTATGTCGGGCCCAGTACGGACTACCCCGATAAAGTTCAAATCCGAAGAAACTTAGAAATACCCCAAAAGCCAACGGCATATTAAATTTGGAATTTTTGGCTACTTCGGTTCTCGTCTTATTTTTCAAAAACTAATGCATTCTTCAGCGGATCCAAGACGGGCTAGCCCGACGAGCTTCAAAATCTAAATTAAAATCCATCCAAACGGAAATGATACACTAAATTTATATTTTTCAGCTACTCCGATTGATCGATTTATTTTTTAAAAGCGAGTAAATTTCTATGGCAGGCCCAAGGCGGGCTAACCCGATACGGTTCGAAATGAGGTGAAATTTAATATACTCCAAAGGACAATGACATATTAAATTTATACATTCTAGATGCTCCGAATTTTTAGTTATTCTCAGAAAACGATATATTTCTTTTGTTGAACTCAGGACGGGCTAGCCCGATAAAATTTTTATCCAAGGAGTTAAAATATACAGCAAATGGCAAAGATATTCTAAACTTCGAATTTTTAGATACACCTGTTCTCGAGTTATACCGCAAAAACGGGTGAGTTTCTAAGGCGGGCCTAAGACGGGTTAACCCGGTACGGTTGAAAATTGAAAGAATTAAAATACACCCCAAAGGAAAACGATATATTAAACTTAGATTTCTAACGTTCTCTGATTTTCGAGATATTCTCTAAAACCAGGTAATGCCCTATGGCGGGCCCAGGACGAGCTAGCCCGATATGCTTCAAAATCGATAGAACTGAAATGTGCCACAAGAGGAAACGTCATAACGAATTTCGTGTTACTATGCTAAATGAACCTGATTATTTTGGACCTCAAATGTTTGAACGAACACTAGATCAAGTTAAATAAAATTTTAAAAATAAGTATATATCCCTAGCTCAATCTCTCTGAAAATCAAATGACTTTTTGTGTATACCACTTACAATAATCACACCCAATTTCACACAAATTCTTCAGTTATTTCGAAAGATATCAGTCATTTCATTTGCAATAAATTCCCATTTGTTTCAATGTTAACTCCTCCGCTTTAGACCGCTTATTTGAGACCAACGCCGTCTGGCGGAGGCGGCTTTTCAGGAACATCTCCCAGCATTGGGAGGTTTAGGCGGTCGGCACACTATTAGTTCCAGACACTGTAGCTGTAGCGAGTTGACCTTGAAGTGTACCTAACCTCCGATAGTCGGCGATACTCGGAAGTAGGAGCTCTGGACTGGTAAAGTGGATTTTTTAGATCAGACGACGAGTTTTCTATATTGGATAGCATTTCCTCAATACTCTAATATTAGCAATCCCCGCCAAATAGAGGGTTTTGTGTAGAAGATCTATGGATTTGTCATGCTCATACTCCGCGGAGACATGGGAAAATTCTGGGAGAATTAAGCACGATGGGGGGGGGGGGGGGGAGTTCATTTCGAAACGAACAAATAAAATCGGATCAGTAAATTATATAGTCTGGATGTATTAGTATTTCAATGGAGCTCGCATGTATGGCTGATATTTAATACGCAATTTAGGTGCAGAATACGTGCTTCTGCGTTAAAAAAGTGTATCTAGAATTTTTATAATACGTCAGTCTAGCATGTTTTGATTTTCTGGATTATACAAGAATTGCGAGGGAAAGTCGCCCTCTTTTCACCATGTACAGCAATTGCTCCAACTGGGAGACAAAATGGCCGCTTTTGTGCCAATATGTGAATTTAAGGAACTTAAGTAGAATGAAGATCGCACAGAACCACTAAAAGCCGGATTCGGTTGCGCTTGAGAATTATCTAGAATAAAGTTATCAACCGATTTCAAAGGCAAAGAAAAGCAAGAAAGATCAATCATGCATAAATCATTGATTATGAAACACTTTCCAACTGAAATGCAATTTTACTTAAACATCTCTAAAATGCGATACATTCAGCTCTGATATATATTTTAAATTATCACAGTACTAAAATAAATTATATTTAAAACTAACTTCATCGAAAAATATGAATGTTATTCAAATGACGTCATCAAAATGCAAATCGTCTGCAATCGTAAAAGCAATTAATATTTCATGCATGACACTTTTATTCCAGACTCCAGAGCTAAATAATTTTGCGTGAAAAAAATTCAGCAATTCTTATACAACTGATCTTACAATCACTTGTTTACATTCTGCATCCATTAAAATTAGGCTTTGTTGTAGAAATAATTAAAGTTCGATAATCATTGAAACTAAAAAATGTTGTAATTGCGTTGACGCAGAATGTAGATGCACAAAAACTACTCAACATAAACCAGTTTTAGGACGAATGCAACACTAAATATATATTTAAATGAACTTTAAAAATCACGATTTTTACAGGTTTTAAAAGGTGGATGGCACATTATATTTTAAAGTGGGTCACGTGATCTCTTCATATAATATGGGTGCAATTATTATTTTAATTTTTATTTAAAAAGTACCAAATATATTTTGCTGAAATTATTTTCATATATTTTATGGGATAATTTGAATAGTTCCTAAAATGTTCGAAATAATTTGTGAATTTTAAATTCGCTTAAAAAATGTTTGAAAAATTAAGTCTCATAGAGTTCAATGTACTTCAAGTTTTCAACCCGGGTTAAATCCAAAGCTAATTGGGCGATATTATCTATTTACATTCCTATATAACCGTCCCCCAGACGTTCTCAACAATATACTAAAATTGCATTTTGATAAAATAATTTTTACGGCAGTTATCGTGCGAACGGACAGATAGACATACAGATAGAATGAACGAAGTCATAAACGCTTTTTAACTATGATGGAAAGTGTTGAAAAGGCTATTTATGGAGATAAATGAGACCAGTTCCAATCTAATCAAAAACACTTATTCATTTATTTATTTTTTTTGTACTAAATCTGTAAGTAACTTCATGTGTTAGAAACATTTTTTTTTCTTTCAAATCACCAATTTATTCATTATTACTTCTATTCGAAAATTCTGCCAACCATTTCGACGGAAAACATCTTTTCATTATAACTCATAAATATGTATGAAAGCTAAACTTATAAAGAAAGCTGAATTTAAAATACCGGCGAATTTTATAGTATGTCTACGGATGTCTCATATCAAGACAGCTTGAAATGAAATTATTGCTTTAAACACACACATTTATGTACACGATGTGATTTTTTCCGACATAGAAACATATTTTATATTACGGGAAAGAAGCATAAATTTCTTTGAATCATTTCTATGGAGAGATTTGAATTTAAAGCAGCGACAAATTGTATATACATAGACGGAAATCTGCTTTTATGAGTTTTTGAAATGAAGTTATTACTTTCAACAAATAGTTACACATTTGCACATATTTTTTCCGAAATCAAAACATGTTTTACATTCCGCGAAAGCAGATGTCAGTCTGCTTATATTTGTTGATTGCATTTACAAAACCATTACATTTTGGTTGTCTGCCTCATAGCATTGTTTAAATAAATTAAGACTATTTGCTGTAAATGGTGAAAATCAGGATGAAATATAAGCAAATCATATACACTCTTTCGCAAAAAAAAAAAAAAAAACGAAGCACCCCTAAAAAATAATCCGATCATCTCGAAATTTCACATACGAATTCCTTTATACCAAATATGCAAATAATTAAAGTTGTAAGGGAAATGAGTTTTAACTTCGGTCACAGCACGAGTTTCTACTGCGCAACTAGCATCCTATAAAATGAGCTAAAAATGTGGACGGTTTATCTTTGCTCGTTATCGGCATTATAGTTCCATGGAGACACAATGCCGTTACGATGTTGCCGAATATCTTATAAGCAATTAGACGAGTTCGAACGTAGTCGTATAGTCGGGGTGCGTAAAGCTGCCTGGTTATATCGAGCAATAGGCCGCCACCTGCGCCAAATGGACACTGCTGTACAAAGATGCTGGCAGCAATGTTTGTTACAAGGAACTCATCGGCGGAATGAAGGCTCTGAAAGGCCAAGGTGCACGTATGAGAGGCAAGATCGTATGATTGTGCGACAGGCCCGAAATGGTCCAACAGCATCATTGTCCGCCATCTAACTTGCTACAGTCCCTTCCATACTACCCGTAGCACCTTCCACCATCTCAAGGTGCTTGGCTGAGGTAACCGACCTTTAAGGCATCTGCTCATAACACCACAACATCGACAGAGCCGTTTGGAGTGGTGTCGTAGCCGAGCATCATGGCTGCCAGCAGACTGGCATTGCATAGTGTTCAGCGATGATTCCTGGTGCGATCTGCTGGCGCTCCGTCGTGCTGGAACCACATAATCACTCACTGATTTGCTGGTACAACATGTAGTAAATCTGGCAGCACCTGCTGGAGGAATGTGAGGTACTTCTGTCTGTCTAATCGGTCTGGTAACAGATACGGCCAATTAATTGGTCGTGGATAATCCTTGCCCACACACTCACAGAGAACCTTTGCTGGTGGCATCTGGAACGTGCAGTAAGCGGATTTACTGTGTTCTTCATTTTGACTTCGACATTTCATCCACTCCAGAGAAAGCGTCCTCTCGCGGGTCGCCGGTTGCTTTCATGCCCCACATTGTATTGTGAAAGTTTTTCGTTTAGGTGAGTTCTATAACCCCTTACAGTTCTGACCAACAGTTTATATACACCCGGTATATATATATATATATATATATACATACAGGCTGTTTCTAAACTAATGGAACAAACTTTAAAGGGTGATAAAGCACGCCGAAACAAATATTTTTCTTCAGCCTGTAATGCCAGAGATCTAAACGTTGATTAATTAGTCGAACACTGAAAATTAGTCGAATCAGCAGAGGCGCTAAAGGGGTTAGCATAGTAGATTCCCAGAAAATTTAATGTAAGCGGATTATATGGATCCAAGTGGTGACAGCGTGTCTACATACACCCAGGATGGAGTTAAATATGTACTATAATTTTCTGAAGAAGAAAACTAATATATATAGAAATCACTTTATGGGCGACTGTGCAGAATTTTCAGAGCAAGCTGTTTTACAGTTGAAGTATTTATCAGCAGAGTAGGAAGTGAATAGTTTGGGAGGAACCAGCTATCAGGGTTGGCCATGATAGGAAGCCAATGATTTGTATAGAACTAAAGCGAGACAAGACCAACTCATGAGGAAGGACAATGCTCCAAAGGTTTCAATAGCAATTGATATTGACCTCATCAGGTAGTGTTAAAGATCCAAACCGTCCGACTCGTCCGAGAACATGAGCAACTATTTTGACGGCCGGTCATTAGGTAGTGTACTGTTTTTCAACTATATGAGAAAAAGCATTCACTTTCCAAAATTTAAAAATATTGTTGTCCCACCACGTGGTCAATTTAAAATGATTGTTGTCGTCCCAATACGTGGTTCAACCAATAAATACAATACTGGCATTACCTCTCTCCGGATAAACTCATATGTTTCTAAAATGTCATCTAATGTGTTTTAACTATAATGATGTATAAGGATTCTGCGTTCTAAATAAATTCCATTCTTTTCTGTTAAATTTTAGTAATCACTGTGGTCGACTTTAAGATCTGACCATAACATAATTTTGATCCCTATATGCAGTTTATAGGTGAGTCTTGCAGCCACCAGCCTTAGCAATGTACAAATTAGCACCAATTTCAGAAATTAACAATTATATTTTATCTACAAGTAGTAGTATATGTTAGCTGTACTTTTAAATAATTAATCAGTACGCACACAATGCATGGTCGCAAGTGAAGCATTTATGCGCTAGAGGGCGCTTTCAATTCTCCATACACACGTAGTCTTACTCAACGTAATAGCAGGACTGGCAAAAAAACATCAAAAGAAAGCTTTATTTAATGCAAAATTAATGCATGGCAGCACTGAATGATCCCCTTTCAGACAGTTGCCGATGCAAGCGAGAAAACATTCCATCATTGAGAACACGTCTGTTGGAAAAGCGCCATCGGTAAATCCTTCGCACTACCCTGACAATACATTTAGCTAGACCGTAGACAAAATACATGTCCGCCTTCTCCACATTGGTATACCGATCCATTCCACGTCGCTAATGACCTTACATGCGAAAACCTACACTGTTATACGCGTGCCTGAAAGGACCCTCTAGGGCATGAAAGTATACTCCAGAGCAGTGGTTCCCAAACTATGGTCCGCGGACCACTGGTGTCCATGACTAGGGCCAAGTTGGTCCGCGAAATTTTTTATGGAAATTCTATACATATATATATATATATATATATATATATATATTCATTTTTCTAAAGTAATATTTTGCGTGATTTGAGTAAGGGCGGCTAGATGTACGTGTAGGTCGTGATCGTTTCACTTCACGTCCGATAGATGGCAGAATGTGATGGAAGAATATTTGTTGTGAAATATTTGCTTTTTAGTTAATTGGATAAGAGCTGATTTGCATTTTCAAAGTGCGTTTATCAAGTAAGGCTTAGTTAATTGGATAAGAGCTGATTTGCATTTTCAAAGTGCGTTTATCAAGCAAGGCTTAGTTATTCTTGCGTGTTTTGCTCTTATGTGTGTGTGGGGAGTTTACGTAAAGATTGTATACTAATTGACATATAATTATTGTATTATTTGTAGTTTATTTTCAGAATGGACCGGTGGCTTAACAGTGGTTCAGTGAAACGGAATATAAGTGAAATCGATACAACTGCATATGGGCCTGCTAAAACTAAATTCACTGACGACTGTTTTCAAGCCAGCTGTTTTGTTACCGCCAAACAGCAAAAGAAATGTGTAAACTGGATGTATGATGAAGAGTACTTAACCTTCCTATAGTGTTCGGGTATTTTTTGACCCATATCAAATTTATTTCGTATAGATCTATTACATTTTTGGGAATTTTTCAAAAATATTTTGTGACTTTGTTTTCATAGTCATAGTAAATATTCAGTTATTTGTAATTTTTTTTTTCAAATGTTAGTTTTTTTACAGTAAAAATTGTAACACATAAGTCGTTCGGATCAATTTTGACCCGTGTTGAATTTTTAGTGCATAGGAAAAATAAAATATATAAAATCCAATATATTATTCAATTATTATTGCTGTGACAATGCACCTATTATTTATTACTGCTATGACAATTGTATAACCCTGGAATGTACGTTACTGTGGATGAACAACTGGTAGTTTTCCGAGGAAGGTGCATATTCCGCCAGTACATGCCCATGAAACCAGCCATGTACGGTATAAATTTTGGGTACTTTGTGAAACCAATTATGTCAAATATTACTACCAATTCTGTCTGGAATATACAGCCCTACCTTGAAAAGAAGCCTGGTTCTGCACCAGAACGAAACCAAGATCTCAGGGTTGTCAACGATCTCGTTCAAAGTTTGAATGGACATAATGTAATATGTGATAACTTTTTCACGTCGTATGAACTTGAACAGCTTCTTCTGAAAAAAAAAAGTGACAATGATTGGAACAATGAGAAAGAATAAGCCAACAATTCCTCCACAGTTGCTTGCAAAAGGGGTCCCAAACTACACATCGAGATTTGCATTCACGAAGGATACAACTCTGGTATCGTTCATCCTGAAGAGAGGCAAGTGTGTGGTTCTCCAGAGCACTCTTCACCATGACAGTAAAATAGTAGACACAGACACAAAGAAACCTCAAATCATTTTGGACTATAACATCACCAAAGGAGGGGTAGACACTTTAAATAAACTGGTCTCCCACTATTCCTGTCGGAGGAAGACAAACAGATAGCAAATTGTAGTTTTTTCCAACATCCTGGACATTTCCGCGTATAATGCATTCCTATTGTTTATCAAGATCAATCCAGCATGGAAGATGAGGTCATTTCGCAAAAGGAGAGTCTTCATTGAGAAGCTTGGCATGACTTTGGCAACCCGCCACATTGACGGAAGTAAACATCTGTCAAGAGCAAGGGCAGCCCGAGAATTAGCGGTGAATATTCTATAAACTTAGGATAACCTGAATCCCGACCTGTAGCAACTGCTGGCAAAAGGGGAAGATGTCACTTGTGCCCACAGACTGACGACACAAGTTATATAAAGTGTTTCAAATGTGGACAGTTCACGTGTAAGAAACATTTCATTCAAGTGTGTAACAATTGTATATAAACGGAACAACTTCCAGAATTGTATTGTTGGCGGTAAGATAAATATTTCACAAATATTTAGTCTGTACTGTGTAATTTTGCTTTCATCAAACGAATGTTCTAAAATATAAAAATATCTATTATATAAAAATAAATATATGTAATAAATACAGGAAAAATACTTCATTGTATTGTATTTGAAAGTTTACAGTGATTTGCAGAAATGAATGATTGAATTACATTATATATTTATATATTGCATTACATTTATATATATTATATATTTGCATTACATGTATTATATATTTAGATTACTAATATTTATAAAATGTGACTTCAATTCAATAATATTGAAAATTGCACCATGGGTCATTTTTGACCCGAACACCTTAGATGTATACTACATTTGAACAAGGAAGGTTAAAAATGGGATTTCATTGGTCTGGTGATGACACACTTGCACCTAACCCTCTTTGTGTTGTATGCTATGACACTTTGTCTAACGACGCGATGAAACCTTAAAAACTTTCAAGGCATTTGCAAACCAAAGCATTCTGATTTAGCCCACATGTTGAATATTTCCAAAACAAACATAAAGTTATGCTGTCATCACAGAAATCCATGACTTCTGTTGCAACGTCTGGGGAAGAGAGTAAAACCACAGAAGCGTCATTCCAAGTAGCTTTACTTGTGGCAAAACCTAGAGAAGGTAATACCGTCGCAGAAACACTTGTAAAAATACTGGAGCGTGGTAGAGCGTAAGAGGGGAGACTAGAGCGTAAGAGGAGAGACTAGGGCGTAACTAGAGCGTAACCGTTTTACTTACAACCATGCATTCTATGATGAAACATGTGTGTATCGAAATGTATATATAGCTATGTGTTTATGTGTGTGTGTATGTTTAAAATATTCAATATATACATATTATATGTTACTGAGAAAAATATCCTCCCGTTCATTAGAATCAGAAAAAGTAGAAGACTTAATTAAAATATACAGGGGTGCCCTCTTAATATCCGTCACACACCCCTTAACTTCTAAACGGTGACAGCTTAGGCCATAAAGTTGGTGTCTAGGTATAGTAAAAAGGCTATGCGCTATTCCATGAGACAACTTACAACGCCATCTATCGGCAAATTTTGGAATTAGCAATCCTATCTCGTAAACGCTGAAAGATACGTGAAAAAAGTCAATTAGAAAGTTGTAGAGCACTCTCGATTTAGTACGAAAAGATACCGTGCGCACATTAATACTCAAAACAGAATGCAAAAAATGGACATTTGTTTGGTCACGATTTCGAAAATTTTCATGTCATAAAGAGTAGAAGAAAGAAACTGAGACACTTAGCTGTCTCCAGGATCATTTATTTACAATAGTATATTGCTCAAAATGCTCTCCGTTAGCAACTATACACATTTGCAATCTGGACTGAATTTCTCGCTGCACATTGTGCAATATGGCAAGTGTTACGGACGCACAAGCATCAGTAATGCGTCGTCGAAGATCCTGCAATGTTGGCGAAGGGGTCGCATATACTTGCCCTTTTATGTGTCCCCATAAGAAGAAGTTCAATAGGGTCAAGTATATATGGGGTAAAAATATTGTCTGAATAATTCTATCTCTATGGAACATTTGGTGACATTCTCGTCAATTTAGCGACATTTTAAAAAATCGCCAAATTTATCGTCAAATTGAACAGTAGATATGAGAGTCTCACTTGGCGACAAATTGACGAAATATCATCACAATACTATTCCCTAACAAAACACAATTAATTTCATTTATTTAGCGCAATTTTATCAATTTCAAAATATTTTTATAGATTTGAAAACATTTTTAACAACTTGGTGACATTTTAAAAATTCGCTGAATGTATTACTAAGTAGGACGGTTGATCTGATAGATAAATGCTAACGAAACATCATTTCAGTACTCTCTTCTAATAAAACAAAATATATTTCATTCATTTGCGTCGTTTTTGCATCATTTTGCGACATTTCCGTCAATTTGGCAAAGTTTAAGGAAAGTTGCCTAATTAGGGATATCCCGCCAACTTCGTAGTTCTGAATTTGCAGATCCGAATGAAACATCCTGATCCCGTTTGTATATACTAAATGAAAACACTACAATTGTATTAGAAGATACACCCGTTCTACTCGTTTTCTGTTTCAACAATCGACTAAATGAATTTTTTGCCTAAACACAATATATGAGTTTAGTAGCTAAACACAATATAAACTTGAAAACTCTTTGCCAAAATAAATGAAAGTTATGTACACAATCCGCGATTAATATAATTAAAAGAAAAATCAAACCGTTCGTTTATAAGATACACTTTTGTATCCATTTACTTATTATTCAAATCGAAAAAATAAGAATAAAATCATTAATAAACACATTTAATTTAATTGCGTTGCCGAACAACATGATATATCCTCATAAAATGTTAAAATTAATTAACCATTTTGATTTCTTAATATTTTTTACCGTTGCGTAAAAGCTTGTGAGGAATAAACCAGGGTGATAAATTTTTCATTTAAAATTATGTTTCAAACAATTCATGCTTTCAGATAGTGACTAATTAGCGCAAAAATCCTGCACCAAACTGAGAAATAAAGTTTCAAATCACATTGACGTTTTAAACAAAGGATTTTCATCCTTTCCGTTTGGATAAACCACGGAGTTAGAGAGTAAAACTCCTAGGAAAATGTTCCGTTTTTCATTAATATCTCGACAACCCCTAGTGTTAGAATCCCGAAACTTGGATAAAATTTATGGAGGGCTATTTCATAGCTACCGACAAAACTTCATTAAATTCGGTTCTGTCGTTCTCTCGTCATGATGAGACAAACGCAAGTTTGGTTTTTTACTAATATCTCGAGAACCACTGGTAGTAAAAACTCAAAGCAGAGACTAAATTTTAAGTGGGGCTATTTCTAGGCTACCCACAAAATTTCATCGAATTCGGTTCTTCCGTTCTCCTCTGAGGATGGGACAAACAGACAGACAGACAGTTTTAAAAATTTTTTTAAATATATTTTTTCAAGTGCTGCAAATTTTTTCTTGAAATCATGAAATTAATTCAATGAAATTTGAATTCTAACATGAAGAAAAAATTTATTTAGGAGTTCTCGATATGATGCCAAATTAATTTAATAAATTAAATTAATAAATAAATTAGCCGATTTAGTTTAATAAATACATATCATATAATTATGATAGGCTAAATATGGCTATGCAGCTTGTAAATTGCTATAAAGTAACTTACAACAATGATATATTTTCTTGGTATACTAGAAACAAATCTTGATATTGAACAATTGAATTGATGCTTACAAGATGCATTTAAATAAATAAAAAAAATCATTGTAATGAAAAGATAATCAAGGTAGAATATTCTTATCTTGTATATAACTCCAAGGACTTACAGTAATATGCTATAAAGATGAGCTGCCAGGTAAGTTGTATTATGTATTTAGTTATATTTAGATAAATGTGACTATATCCTTCCCCAAACAAACTCACAAAATGATTTATGCACAAAAGATTTATTCAAGTTTTATCTAAACTATTTTATTTAATTTTTTGAATAAAAGGTAGTTTATATGCATTTCTTTCTACAAATGCATTATTTAAAACAAAAAAGATCAATCATGCATAAATAATTGATTATGAAAAACTTTCCAACTTCAATGAAATTTCATTTAAACATCTCTAACATGTGATACATTCCTCGGTAATATTTTAAAAATTATCACAATACTACATTATTTTATTATATTCGAAAACTTAAAAGTTCATCGAAAAAAATGAACTTCATTCAAATGATCTCAATTAAACATAAGTCGCCTGGCTCCTCGGTCATATTTTTAACATTATCATAATACTACAATAATTTATTATATTTGAAAACTTCATAGAAAACAAATGAAAATTATTCAAATGACGTCATCGAAATACAAATCGCTTCTATATAAAAGCAGCATTTCAGTCATAAACATTTTTCCATTCCTTTCATTCATCACAATACTATAATAATTTATTTTCTTTAAAAACTTAAGACCATGGAGATACAAGTAATTAAACTCTATGCTTGAAGCTTCATGGAAAAAATCGTCAAAGAATATTTCAATCAATGAATATTTCATTCATATCAGCTATGCAGACTCCATGAGCTAAATAATTTTGCGTTAAAGAAATGCAGGAATTCTTGTGCAACTCATTCTACATATTTTGCTGTTTATATTCTCCATAAGTGTAAAATAGTCCTCGTTGTAGAAATAATCAAATTTGGATAATCATTTAAACTCAAATATATTGCGTTGTTTCAGTATGTAGATGCACAGAATTTAAGCAAAAATAAAGAGGTTTTAGGACGGATACAACACTAAATATAAATTTAAAAGAACTTTAAAAATCTCGATTTTGCAGCAAGATGGATGCCATATTTCATTTTGACGTGGGTGACGTGATCTCTTTATATAATGGTCACGTGATCGCTTCATATACGAGATGTAATTATTATTTTAATTTTTATTTAAAGAACTACTGAATATATTTTGCTGAAATTTTTTTTATAAATTTTATGGGATAGTTTGAATATTACCTAAAATTTTAGAAGCAGTTTGTGAATTTCAAATTGGCTTAAAAAATGTTTGAAAAATTAGGTCCTTTGAGGTTCAATGTATTTCATTTTTTCAACTCGGTTTCAATCCAAAAGTAATTGGGTGATATTATTCTTTTAAATTCCCATAGGTCCCACAGACCGTCTGAACAACATACTATAATTTCATTTTGATTAAGTCATTTTTACGACAGTTATCGTGCTAACGGACAGACAGACAGAATAAACATAGTCATAAACACTTTTCAACTTTGTTGTAAAGTGTTAACAAACTTAGTGTAGATTTACATTCGTACCCCTCCCTAAGTTGTAAGATGAATTTATATGATTTTAAATATATTTTATATAATTATAAAAATAAACGTTTGCTTACCAAATAATAAAGAAATTTTTTACAAAATAATACTGAAAATAAATAGAAATATTCAACAAATAACAGACCGATGAAAAAGTCTGTTTTATTGCAAGAAACGAATTTAAAAAAAATATATTGTGCATTAATAGAAAAGTATAGAGTTGTCTGATATGAGCAGGTAAGTTGTAACTGCATCGCCATCTCTTCCATTTCCTAAACAAATCTCCCGATTTTTAATATTTTACAACATAGTTGGAAAGTGTATATGACTTTGTTCATTCTGTCTGTCTGTCTGTCTGTCCGTTAGCACGATAAATGTCGTAAACATGATTATCAAAATGAAATTTTAGTATGTTGTTCATACGATCTGCGGGACCTATGGGAATATAAATGAATAGTATCATCCAATTAGTTTTGCATTGAACCCGGGTTGAAGCAATGAAATACATTGAAATTTATGGGACCTAATTTTTAAACATTTTTAAGCGAATTTAAAATTCACACATTGCTTCGAAAGTTTTAGAAAATATTCAAATTATCCCTTAAAATATATAAAAAAAATTTCAGCGAAATATATTCAGTAGTTCTTTAAATAAAAATTAAAATATTAATTACACCTTTTATATGAAGAGATCACGTCACCATTATATCAAGAGACCACGTGACCCGCTTCAAAATAAAATATGGCATCCCTCTTGTATCAAAATCGTGAATGCTAAAGTTCTTTTTAATTCATATTTAGTGTTGTATCCGTCCGAAAACCACTTTATTTTGGCTTAAATTTTGTACATTTACATACTGAAACAACGCAACTACAATATATTTGAATTTAATGATCATCAAACTTTGATTATCTCCACAGCGAAGTTTAATTTTCACTTATGGAAAATGTAAACACCAAAAGATGTAGAATGAGTTGTATAAGAATTGCTGCATTTCTTTAACGAAAAATTATTTAGCTCATGGAGTCTGCAATATAGCTGATATGAATGAAATTCATTGATTTTACGCAGAGAAGCAGACGATTTTTTCGATGAAGTTTTAAGCATAGAGTTAAATTACTTGTACCTCCATGGTTTTAAGTTTTTATATAAAATAAATTATTATAGTATTGTGATGAATGAAAGGAATGGAAAAATGTTTACGAATGAAATGCTGCTTTTATATAGAAGCGATTTATATTTCGATGACGTCATTTGAATAATGTTCATTTGTTTTCGATGAAGTTTTCAAATATAATAAATTATTGTAGTATTATGATAATTTAAAACATATTACAGAGTAATGTATCACAGTTTAGATATGTTTAAACCAGTCAATTTATATTTCAATACCGTCACTTGAAGGAAGTTCAATTTTTTCGATGAAGTTTTAAGTTTTCAAATATAATAAATTAATGTAGTATTGTGATAATCTTAAAAATGTTATCAAGGTATGTTTCGCATTTTAGAGATGTTTATATAAAATCGGATAGAAGTTCGAAAATGTTTCATAATCAATGCTTAATGCGTGATTGATCTTTCTTATTTTCCTTGATGGCGTATATTCTTTGGCTAGATATTCCAGTCGCTATTTTTCTAGTAAGTCTGTGAAGGAAGAACTGTTTCGCTCGGAGTCAAATAATGTTATATTAACCGAATGTCTTGGTGAAAACCGTTACTGGCCATGTCAAGCTCGCCAAATCTGAAAATGGTTACTACTTGGGGAACACTGCAAAATCTGGACTCAAATGCCTGTATATATTAGTCTAAGTTTCACATTACGGCTTTGTGTTCTGCACGAATACTATATTCAGAAGGCTCACCCCCATAGGACCCCATGGCAACATTATTAACATGGGATGTCGCATTGACTCTAGCACTCGTGAGTTGGACAAACTGAACTATGATGTAAAATTACGTCTGCCAGATGATTTACGTTATCGTTTACTTGGCGATTTTTTTTTCAAATGTAGGCAGGAAAAAAAATGAACAGGACGATACTTTTATAATTTTTGAAACTACAGAAATGATCAGGATTTAAAAATACATTAATCTGCAGCATAAATGTATTCATTAGTTTAAGTAAATTTAAATAAACATAGTTATATATTTAATTCAAATAATCATAAAATGGATTAAAAATAGACGCATTGCATGGTCTCACTGTAAAATATAATGAACCAAAAATTACAAGCTAACATTCTTAAAAGACTGAAATATTATATAATATTTTCTGTCTAAAAGGTATACTAGCGTGTTGATTGTTAAATTACTTGATCCTTAATTTATTCTGGGATTCTGATAATAGACTTTTATTTTTTAAATATAAAAATATTCTTAAATATTTTTTAAATTATTTTAGTGAATTCCAAATTTACATAAATGCACTATCAAAGTTGTGGAACTCAATCATTAATTACCCGGGGGTGGGTGAATTTTCCACCATAAGGCACATTTTACATAAATATATATACATACAATAAAAATTTTACATAAATATATATACATACAATATCACATTCAACTAAGAAAAATCTATCCAAATATCAATTATTATACATTTTATAAAAATACGGAAAATATTTTTTAACTAATTATACCATTACCTCTTAGAATAACGTCCAATCGGCAGGAATAACATAGCACTAATTTCATATGATGAACACGTGTATACTTATAATGAACACGTATATAGCATGGTGATACCTAATATCTTTTAAATTACAATAAAAATAAATTACATACCCTGTAACGCAGCCAGTTTTCTTTTGACAATCCATTTCTCGAAATGATCTAATCACTTAACAGATAATCCTTTTGCACGTTACTCAAACCACGCTACAATGCATGCTACAGGGTTAAGGCCTTATTACACGACAATATTTGTCACAACAAAACCGTTCGGAAGACAGTGCATTCAACAAATCTAGCCTCAACATTTTAAGTTCAAACCTACAATGTTGTGGTTGAGGAAAAGGTTGTGCGAAAGTCGACCAATCAGAAGTGCGTAAATCCGAACGTCACAGGTGACGTGATTTTAATGGCGACCAAGATACACTGCTTTGGAATGAATTAGAATCTCTAGATGGAAAAAATAATAGAACTTCTACTAAATTACAGACACCTGTGGGATATAAAAGAGGCAAATTATATGAAAAACACACACTAAAGAATGCTTTCTGTAATCGTCGGCATTTGACAGGACCTGTTAGAAAGGAGGGGCTTAAAGTATCATTGTCGAGCGGAATTGCTAAAGTCTGGAGACGAAAAAATAATAATAGAACTTTTACCAAATTACAGACATCTGTGAAATATGAAAGACCCAAATTATACGCAAAAAACACTGAAGAATGTTTCTTGGAATGAAATCGGCGACATTAAAGAGGAGGGGTCGTTAAAAAGGTGGGGACCTAAAGTATCATTGCCAGCCGGAATTGCTAAAGTCTGGAGATGGAGAAATAAATAATAATAGAACTTTTACCAAATTACAGACATCTGTGAAATATAAGGGATTCTAATTATACTCAAAAAACACTAATGTTTCTCAATATGAAATCAGCGGCATTAAAGGGGAGGGGCAAGTTGGAAAGGCAGGGAGCCTAGGGTATCATTTTCGGGCGGAATTGCTAAAGTCTGGATATGGAAAAATAATAATAGAACTTTTACCAAATTACAGACATCTGTGAAATATAAAAGATCCAAATTATACGCAAAAAACACTAAAGAATGTTTTTTGGAATGAAATCGGCAACGTTAAAGAAGAGGGGGGCGTTAAAAAGGCGGGGACCTATAGTATCATTACCGGGCGGAATTGCTAAAGTCTGGAAATGCAGATGGGAAAAGAGAAAATAATTTTTACCAAATTACAGACATTTTTGAGATATAAAAGATTTATATTATACGAAAAACACACTGATGAATGGTTTCTGGAATGAAATCATCGACATTAGAGAAAATGAACCTGTAAAAGAGGGGGAGCCTAAAGTATGATTGACGGGTGGAATTGGCGAAGTTCGGTAATAAAAATTGCCCTGTGTAATAACACCACCATTCAATCCAAACGGAACCTTTGGGATGTTAAAAGCAATCTTTACAGTATGAGAACTCTAAAACGGTATTCCTATGTGGAAATTACAAAGCTAATGCAAGGGGGGAAAAGCTTCCCCCACTTGTTGAGTGAAGTGACGTCATGTTCGTTCTGTACTGCGTGGAGTGACATTACAAACGTTCCAAAGCTGTTGTGCGAACGGTATGTTGTACCAAATTGCTGTCGTGTAATGAGGCCTTTATAACATTGAAAATCGTCTTGGAACCAAACGAGACCATGACTAATAGCTCAGACCAAACCAGACCATCGGCAAGAGCGCGCCAACCCTCATTTTGAAAGTCTCTGAGGGCGCTGCAAAATAGAGTGACGGGCCTGTATTAGTCTCTCCTATAAGTAGTAAACCGCCATCACTAAAGGCAGTATATACTCCAGACGATAAATACAATCTGTAACTCTCTATACCATTTAATAAAATTTTATTTTATATCAAATATTTCAAAATAAAATTTGTGGTTTATAAATTTTCCATTTTACAACTTTATATTAAAATTCTGAGACTGAAAGTAGCCAATGTTGGACGAAAAC
Organism: Amaurobius ferox; assembly: GCA_951213105.1. Classification (NCBI taxonomy): domain Eukaryota; kingdom Metazoa; phylum Arthropoda; class Arachnida; order Araneae; family Amaurobiidae; genus Amaurobius; species Amaurobius ferox. The sequence goes on from OX578155.1 coordinate 70,847,605, forward strand.
GGCATCTGACGAAATCTAATCCAATATCTGACGAAAAATGCATTTGCTTCTAACATTATTTTTCTGTATCCGCCGTTATCTATAACTTTCTGTTGTTCCCAAAAATTAGTAACCAGACCAACTGGAAAATGTGGTAATAAATAAATGCAAAACCAAAGGGGATATTTTTTCAAATGTACATGTAATGTATTATATATAAAATAAATCCATTACCCGTAAATTATTCTATTTGTATTTTGGGATATTAATGTATTGAAGTTAAATAAATTCTTATGGGTCTATCTACTGCTGGCAGATCATCATGGGGATAAATAGCAAATAGTTCAATATATATATATATATATATATATATATATATATATATATATATATATATAATGTGTGTGTGTGTGTGTGTGCATATGCAATGGTAATTTTTGTAAAACATCTGCTGATTCAAACAAGGCGTTACGGAGTAATTTTCCAATTTATTGGATTTTTAATGATTAACTTTAATTTTATAGTGTTTTTAGAGTAAATATTTCTAATGTTAACGAATTGTTAAAATTTCCAAAATCGTTTGTGGGACTTACGGCAAACAATGATTAATTTCCCGTGCAACGAAAAAAAGACTTTTTTATCGTTGCACGTACCATTCAGAATTTATATTTGTGAAATTTCCCAAAAATACACGTATGCCACGCTCACAAATTTGCTCAAGTTATTTTCCAGGGATTCCTCTTGTATTTATATACATCTCTAACATTTTATTTCCCAAGCCGGCTATCTGACCCAAGAGATTGGGAGCAGTTACAACGTACGGGCGGAAAAAACATAGAAATAAAACAAATAATTATTTGGACAATAAATAAAAAACATACATATGCAATACGCATAGACGTACCTAGACAATACATATAATCGAATATAATATGTTCAGACATATATTAATTACAGTGCCCAGACCATAGTCCCTGTTATTAGATGCCTTCAGATTTGTAAATATTTCCATAGACCGATTAGCCACACCCATCTGCTGAAGAATCCGATAGGTGGCAGAACTATTCCGCCGTTTGAATCACAAGGCTAAATTTTCCAATATCTTTGATTTTTAATGATTAATTTTAATTTTCTAGTGCTTTTAGATTAAATATTTCCAATGTTAAAATTACCTGTGAATATAAAAAAGAATCTACCATCTTATGTGAAATTGTCCGCAAAAATTTCATGTATCCACTCTAGCTGAAAAGCTACTAGAACAAATTTCACAAAATTCAGTTAAGTCACTTGTGGGTAACCCTCATACTGTGTGTACCGATATGTGTCTGTAGCGAGAGTCAAGTGCTGCCCAAATCAAACTTTGAACAACTTATTAGGAGGAAATGGACATGCATTTGGATGACGGTAGCTACGGTTGATCATTTTATTTTCGAAAGTCCACATACAAAGAATTTTTTTTTAAATAAAACAACTGCGTTAAATCACACTGTTTGGTTTTCTAACGCCTGCAAGAATAAAAATTCTACTGATAGTGTCAGGAAGTGTTCCTCACTGGCATGAACATATCAAGCTGTATAGCGTACATTAGTTTGAAGTCGCATCACCAGAAAAGAGTTGGGAGGGACAAAATTCAGTCAAATCTGCCTTAAAGTCTGATGAATGACGTCATTTGTGAGGTACAGCCCAACCTTCCTTAAACGAAATTCAGGGGACCGGAAGAATTTTCTTTAAAATGTTTCCGTTTCATGCAGGTCATTTCAGGAAAAGTTAAGTTTAAAAGTTTAGCTGGAAATGCTGATAGTCTACCAGAAAAATTCGTAGTGTCGTACAAGACAGAGCACCAGGCGCGAAGCGCCTTTAATCTCCAGTTTCAATATGTGGTTCTTATCGTCAAACTGTGACATTAATTCAGTGACCCTAATTGGAGGTTCGAGGTTTTTATTTACTACTTTTTATTATTTATCCTAGCTCCTAGTGTGGCAGTTTGTTGCATATTTAGAGTTTAAGCAGTTTGGGGGGTTGATGCAGATCTAAGGGTTACCTAGCGTTTTGGCAGTTTAGTGTTTAGAATATTTTTTTTTTTTTTTTTTTTTTTTTTTTTATAAAATAATAGTCGCGAGTTTTATTTTAAAATCAGATGTTTGAGGTGGGATCATTTAATTCCGATTATCGATGTTTAGAACAGCGCGGGGTCTCTTACGAGATTTGGCCTTGCGATGATCATAGTCATGCAGATTGAATAACAGTTCGTTTGGAACGGATGGCAAATTTCTGTAAAATTTAAGCGCTAGCTTTTTAATTTGGGCTCTAACAGTTCTTATTTTGAAGTCATTCCTAATTACCGAGTTTCTTAAGTACCTGGGAGCTTTCCTGATAATCCGTAGGATTTTGTTTTGTTTTGTCTCTAGGAGGTCTATTGTAGTTTTACAGGCATATCCCCATACGGGTGCTGCATACAGCATTCCCGGGCGGATGACCGATTTATAAATTAGGAGTTTATTTTGATAACTTAGATTTCCGTTTCCTATCATTGGGTATAAGGCTCCTGTGGCCATATACGCTTTTTTGATTAAGTTCGTTACGTGCTGTTTCCAGGTTAGGTGGGAATCTATCGTTACACCTAGGTATTTAGTAGATTTTTCCGCTTTTAGGGCATGGTTGTTTATGTACAGAGGCGGCGGAGGTTTACGTTTTCTTGAGAAATAAATCCAATGACATTTATTGGGGTTTAATTTTATTCGCCATTTATCCAGCCAAGTTTGGAGTATGTCTAAGTGTTGTTGTAGCTGTCTGTGCATTACTGAGACATAGGGGTGTTTTGCAAGTATCGCACTGTCGTCTGCATAGAGTGCCAGCTCTGTGTTTGGAGTCCTAGGGATGTCGTTCAGGTATATGTTAAAGAGTGTCGGGCCCAGGATAGAACCTTGCGGTACACTACTTTTAATGAGCTTGGGTGTAGATAAGTTATCTCCTACTCTGACTTGAAAGTGTCTGTTATTTAAGTATGAGATTAAAAGTTTGACAAGAGCGTCAGGGACTTTTAAAGTGATCAATTTGTACGCTAATCCACAGTGCCATACTTTATCAAAGTCTTTTTGTATGTCCAGAAAAATCGCAGCTGTGGGTGTCTTGTTATTGAGACCAGAAGATATGTACTCTACCACTCTCAGCAATTGATGAGTGGTGGAGTGCTTTGGCCGAAATCCAAACTGCTCCGGAATGATAATGTCATTCTCACTAAGGTGCGTGTTCAGTCTCTTAAAAATAATTTTCTCAGTAATTTTACTAAGTGTCGGTAGCAAGCTAATTGGTCTATAGTTGGCTGGAATTGTGGCATCCTCACCAGGCTTATGGATTGCTATAATTATCGCTTCCTTCCATTCTTTGGGAAAATAGTTTAGTTTTAATATTTTATTTATTAAGATTGTCAAGTAACATATTACGTTTAAGGGTAGGTTTTTAACCGCAATATTTCTGATTTTGTCGTGCCCTGGGCTTTTACGGTTTTTGAGATTTTTAATGATTTCTACTATCTCCTGCGGTGTGGCTGGGCTAATCTCAGCCGTTACCGGGGAATTCCTGAAATTATTTAAAGTTTGTCTGACCATTCTTAGGGTGTCCTGACACATTAGATCGTGGTTTGGTTGGAATTGTTTTTCATAATGACAAACAATTCCAACCAAATGGCTAATTTAATACTTTTAAATATGTATTTACGTACATTTTTGTATAGTGCGATCACAGGAGTATATGAAAATTGAAATATAGTGTACCCTATGTCCTTAACTGTTAGCTTATTACAATTCCTTAAAACCTAGGTGAAATGACATACAGGCAAAATATTACTGCTACCATGAAAAAAAAAATTTAATATGAGATAAACATTCAAAATTATCCAAGATGAATTCTTGGACATGTGTCTTACTAATGATGCGACTTTCAGTTAAACATTGTGCATTGATTAACATTCCTAGCATTTCAGAATTTCCTTGATTAACGGAAAACGATCATAAACGTGACTTACTTTAATTGAAAGTTCTGTGAAAAATAGTTGTCATGGAAATAAATGGCTGAAAGAATTGAATGATTTTTGCATTCTCTGTTCGTTACAACAGGTACTTTTATTAATAAAATATTTCACATTGTCCGTCCGTTTCCGCTTTGTGCAACTTCCGTTTTACGCAGGGAAGAATAACATGAATTTTCTATATTTTTGGACAGGGTTAAAACTATTTTCCGCTTATTAGAATATTCCGTTTCCTACAGGTTCCCGTTTCAGTCTGTACCTTGTTTCCCATTTCTCCAAATATTTTTTCAACGAAATTCAATGTGTTCCTGGGGATGGGGATTATGGCACCTCCCAAATCTACCCCTTAGCGATGCTACTACTGGCGTGTGTGTTGCACTGTCATTGTTGCCTTTAACTCTTATCTATTCAATGTTATCTTATTATATTGCTTCCATTTTTTTTCTGTAAGCAATTAAATTTCATTTTGCTAATATGCATTTTATGAATAAATGAATTTTAATATTCGTTTGTATATGAAAATATACACTTCAATGTTCAAATCTGGAGTCTGGACAGATAAATTAATGTACGTCTATGTTTATTATGATCGTCTACATGTATTGTCTATGTGCATCTATGTTTATTGTCTATGTATGTCTTTGTGCATTGTCTATGCATATGGGCAATGTATTTCTTAGTGTTACTTCAGTTCTCTTCCTGGTCGTCCGTTATAACTGCTTCACATTCTTTGGGTGAGATAGACTTCATGGTTAATTTAAAATTATAGGTGCATATATGAGAATGAACAACAGGAAAATAACTTGAACATAGCGGTGGGCGAGACTGACGTGTTGGCCCTAAATGTAAAATTTCATACCGTATATTACAATAGACGTATTTGAGTTACATTGTTATTGTTCCTTTTAGTTCTTATCTGTTCAGTGTTATCTTGTTTTTTTCATTTCATTGTCTCAATTTCTTTCTATAAATAAATAAATTTCATTTAACTATTTAATAGCTTATGTATAATTAAATTTGATAATTGATTGAGCTGAAACACTTACATATATGCAAATTAGGGGATGGTATGCACATGATCAGAAATTTCAGAGTCTCCGTGCATATGTAGGCTGAGCAGCGCACGAAGAAATGCTGTTTTAACCCTTTAAATAGAGAGCTGTAGCGGGACGTTCAAAATTGGCTTTGATTGTCTGCCATGGATAAACGTTTCATAAAATATATTATTACAATATCATTATATTATGATAGACGCATTTTTACGTAGCACGGTAAAGAATCATTGTTTGACCGATTGCTACGGTATATCATTTTGCTTTCGATTATCAAGATTCTAAGAAATTTTATTTAATTCAATGAACTCCAATCATTCAACTTGTTTGGTTTTCTAACGTTTGTGAAAATAAGAATTATACTGATTAGTAATAGTTTTCTGAATACCATAAACATAGCAGTTGGTATAACCTAGATTGACTTGCAAAATAGTCACCAGAAATAAAAGGGGGTTGGGATGCAAAAATGTTTTTCCAGCAAATGTAAAATTTCATACCTTATATTAAAAAACGGCCTGTTCTCGTAGCAAGGAAATGGAATCCTCATATCCCCTAACTTCTATAAAAATATTTTTTGAATTTTAACAAATCATAAAAGATTGTGATGTACGCGTAGCCTAGTATCCCATATATGGGCATTTGCGCACATACTTTAGAAATATTCAGTCTGAAAGCACAAGAAACTTACAACAAATCATTGAAAGTATAGGCCATTGAAAATTTGTTACTTAACTCCTTGATTAAAACACTGTTTGATTTACATATATTAATCTTGATTTGCATAGTCTAATGTTGGATAATTTAAAGCGAAATGTAAGCAGATGCTTTCCCCATTCTTCTAGCATTTACTAAGTGGATCGTATAAGAACTGACATTTTTAAGTGCTTATGACAGAGTTCAGATGTGATTATGATAGTTAGTCTTCAGGGACTATTCCAATGATATAGAAATTGCAATTTATTATTATCTGATTACGTTTCAGCATAAGATCCTACATAACTTTTATTTTAAAATATTAAAGTTTTGAATAAATAGAAAAAATAACGTCTATTCAAATTTAACAGAACCGATATTTAAATATACACAAAATTGAATTTTAACATGAAAGTGATCTACAAGCAGTAGATAAATTTAAAATATTCTTATGGATTTATCTAACATATTCCTAACCGGGTATTTCAAGTCAATACTTTCCTGTGCAACCAGCTATTTCGCCGCAACTCAACATAATTACTTCATCAACATCAAGGCTGTTTTGCCATCTTTGTTAATTTGTCTTTAACAGTGGTCTGGGCCCTCCAATTTGTCTTTAGGCAGATTGTTCAGCTGCAGAATTCTGGAGGCGTGGCTACAGTGCTGCCATCAAAGGCATCGTTGTTTCCGGACGTGGCATCTTGTGAGGTGCTCAGTAGAGTAGTACTAGCTTTGTAGTTGTAGGTAGGAGACCTCGTGCTGAATAGAGTCCAAGAGGAGTCATGATATTTTATTGGATCAGAGTCCTTCAATGGCAAAGTGGGCGTGGCTACTATGTTAAAGTGTCTGAGGACTGCGGTTGAATTTTGAACGTCATTATTCTTGCTCCTACATTTGCTCTCTCTGTGCTGGTAAAAACTAGCCTTGCGAGGTCAATAGTTATTTTCTTTTATAAAAGTCAAAAGTGAAACTCTTGCATCACTGTCTTCAGACTGGGTTGGTGTTTGTTTCGTTGCACAATTTACTTATCCATGGTCCTTTTGTTGGACTATGAGCAGGGTAGTCAGCTTGTTGACAGTGTTTGCACGAATGTTCATCGAGTATGATAACTTCTATCTCGCCATTTGAAGCAGATTGAGAACAAGGGGGGGGGGGGGCGTTTAGGGGAGTGTGGAGACTGCTTTTCAGGTGGCCTCAGACCACGTCGAATCAAACGCAGTTAGCTCCACCTCCAGGTGGGAGGGGCCCGAAAATTTAAACCCATCTAAATGTGGTATTACGTTTTTTTTAGCTCAGTTCATTCTCAATTTTCATCGAAGTCATTTAAGGTTGGAAGTTATTTCTGTGCTCCCTCAAGAGCCTTTGGTTCATTCTTGGATCATTCAATTCTTGGACATCAGTCGGAGCGTAGGTTTTACAGTCTTCAGGGGTTTGAGATCTTAGAGCATGCTTTTCAGATTCTTTTGGATCGCGTGGCACTTGGCTATTCTGATATAGTAGGCCGGCATCCAATACTGCTTCCTCAATTTCGGCTTTCACGTCTTCTGGGATAAAATCAAGAATGACTAGGTCATTCTCAAGTTCCTACTCCGCCCTAGGTAAATTGTATCTTGCGTTGAGTAGTTCCCTATGAGGACTTGCCTCTTACAGGTCAAAAACTCGTGTATATGTCCCAGCTGGTCCTGATCATGTCACTGGCAAAAAGTTTTCTTATTAGAGTCAGGTACTTGTGAAGACATGATCGGAGTATAATCCGATCGTTGGCCTTGTCCCAAGATCCGAGGGTTCCATTACAACTGCTCCCACTCTCGCATCGGTAAATCCCAAGTCATTTACCTTTAACAAACGTCGTCAGTACTTCACTTTTACTTCGAGAATTTCCAAATTGAACAGTTACCCCTGAAATATTTATATAATCCTTATAATTTTCCGTCCATTCTTCTTCCGAATCATTTTCACTGTCGGATAGTATCACATTTTTTAGTTGACAAATTCAGACTTATTACATCTCACGTCTCTAGGGATACTAATTAAAGAGTTTAGTAAAACTGCAGGCTTATCAAAGAGGGAAAGAAGGGATAGCCAACTTAAGAGGCACGCTTTGAAATACTTTGGCTTATCTTGCATACGAGCACCTCTTTCAATTCAAACTCCGAGATTGAATTTAACATGCCATCTGAAGGAAGCATTTATCTTTATTTACAGAAGTTGCTTTAACATATGTTATTCAAGTTTATATGCTTTTATTAAAAATTTCCAATAACGGAACTATTCTTTAAATTTTTAAATTTCATTTATTCTAATTTATTTGTTATTTCTTCATTATTTTCATTTTGATTCAATGGGTCTAATGTATAAATTTGGGATATATAGATGTAACCTTTTGTTAACAGCTGATAAAAATCTTAAATATTTGGCTCTCAAATTGTAACTATTATTTTTGATCATCTCTGATTACGAATCAATGCTATTTTTCAACTGTGTGCATACAGGATATTTTTCAAATACATTCAGCGATTCGAAGAAAATTCGTAAAACGATTTCAGTCCGTAACGACTTTGCACACACACAAACATCGTCCTTTATTATGTAATATGAATCAACCGTGGTTGAAATAGAGGAGGAAGGGGGAGATCCCCTCTTCAATAGTTACGTTTTTTATCTATCTTAGTGACTCTTGTTCCAATTTGATGACATTTTCACACTTTAAATTTTACTCTGAGATTGGCCCACTCGATCTGATCATGCTAAACTATGATCCACTAGTTTTGCTTAAAAAGTTTTGCACAGGTGCAGCTAAACTACATATTGCTAAACTACATATTGCTTTAAAAACTTACTAAACTACATATTGTTATAGAAACTTCTTGCTATATATAGTGAAAGGTTCAGCTAGGAAAATATCCTGAGAATCAACATCCAATGGCCCCGCACCCGATGTGAGGTACAGATTCGGAGAAAAGACCCCACAACAACCAAAAACTATTCCAGAACTACACGAAGGTTACGCCATGAATGTGTCAACGTGACTGCTCAACGCCCAGAGAATCGCATTTGACGGAGGTAAATATATCAGGACGAGGGCTTGAGAAACATTAATGTGTCTCTGGTGGGGCTTAATGCCCAAGTTTGTGGCTTCTTAGAAGACGCTACATCCAGGGACCGATGAACTTCAGCATATATACTCCGGACTGTGTGCTTATGGATGATTCTCTCGGCGGAGCGACTACAGCAAATGTTGTGATTTTTTCAGTGCTCTGAGGATTTCATCATTACCCTTCTTACCACCGCGAACATTTTTGTTCCAACATCAGGACTGGAATATTTCTGGTCCACACCCATTGTCAGGGTGTTTGTCCTAGGTCATCCCATAATGTTGTTTTATATTCTATTTGTTTTTAATAAATTATTGTTATTATGTTTAAAGCAAGTCTGCCGTGTCAATTCCAATTAAGATTCTTGATTTGTTTCTATAACTTCCACGGATCGCAACCAACGTGTGACTCCGCTTAGGCAACGTTACTCGATTGAGTTACGAGTCAGTTTCGAATTCGATCACCCCACCAAAGGAGCTGGGGAGAGAGACGGACGGACATAGGAAGCAGCGTTCGTTTTTGAGAACACTCAATATTTACACATAGTGACTGTTAGCAGGTAAAACTCGCTAGTATCTTTTTAAAGACGAATAAAGATAATCATAAGATAAGAGAATTTTCCGTAAATTACAAATTCATTCCTGTACTTGTATTAAAAATAGATCTTTCATTTCTGCACATAAATAGTCGTATGTTTAGTTTGTTTTCGATCAGAAATTATTTTACTGTTTGAGTCACAGGGACGGATCAGGTAAAAAACTGTTGGCCATAGAGTGTATATGAGACGGATTATGTGCATTTTGGATATAAAAATTTTCGCGCTAATCATAAAAACACACTGCACATAAATACATACGACTGAGGATATCTAATTTTTACAAATTTATTTATTTATGTATTTAAATAATATCCATGGTTGTAATGTTCCGTTAATATTTTTAAGGAAACTTGCACAGAGTATTTCAGCACAAGTAAAATAATAATTCGGCATAGAGCTGTTTCGTTGGTAACACCGGAATCAATTTGTCAGTGCCAGAAAGACGACGAACTCAAAGTTAAAAACAAGAAATTAGCACAAATACAAAAAACGAGGGATATATATATTTATATATATAAGTACATAGATGAGAGTACCCTCTACACATCGCTCACGAGCGGCCACTGCTTTCTTCACAATAACACAAATTCTTAGTCTTAAAATTAATTCACTTTACCCCAAATGATATATTTGCTAAGCATGTACATTCATTATTTACGCCAAACATGTACCTTCATTATTTTCAAACTCTTGGATACGCCTGTGGCGTCAAATGACTATATAAATATAATTTGCTACAAATAATTCATTACATAAATATTTTAAAATAAAATTATTATATTGTTCCATAATGAGGAAAAAAACTTTACTTCATTTTCAAAATAAAAAAAAATTGATTTGAAAATTAAAAAATTCTATTTTAGGGTAAAAAAAATCAGGAATTGCTCATTAATTTATTATCCCTTTATATCCAATGACATTATTATAAATATATCAATCTGACAATTACCTGATACTCCACTCTCGAAGTTCAAGTCTGCATTATCGGAACAACCGTTCGACAACCAACTTGTCGTTTCTGGCGGTTTTCTGATTCTACTCTCGTTAAGGTTGAGTCCAGTTATGCCTTCTTGGGAGTCCGTTAACATTGCCGCAGTTATGTTCTGAATGCACTTCCAGATTTAATATACTCTAAGCTGCGACAAGTAGTGCAGATTAGTTGCTGGATAATCGGTCACATAGCATTAGTTAGCGATTAAACGAAATTTTATACTTTAAAATATATTTCATAAGTTCATTTCTGGTAGTTGAATATATTATTTTAAAGATTTATATGGAAATTCTCTAAGCATGATCCATATTACTGAACATCCGACGGCGAACACATCCGTTTCGCCCATTTTTTCTTCCCGAAAATTAGTGACCACCTCTGCAAGAAAATGGCCCCTCTAAGTAGTGTTATTCAACTGCAAAAAAAAATGTAGTTATTTTTCGAGTGATGCATGTATTGTTAATAATATATGTCCATTTCAGACATTATTTTTGTAAAATTTTATTTTACGGCGTATCAATGTATACTCATATATATATATATATATATATATATATATATATATATATATATATATATATATATATATATATATATAAATATATATATATATATATATATATATATATATATATATATATATATATATATATAAATATAATATGAAAATCCAATGATAGATTACACAGAAGTTGTAATTCATAATACACTAACTTAAAATTTGCCTACAAATTAAAATGAAGTGTTAAATAGAAAATCAACCATCATGTGGAAAATAACATGTTTCTAGTCTTCAGGCTAAAGGTAATCAACAAATATCAGTGGTGGGAAATAGAAAATAGGAAAACAAGAATAACCAAGCGTCAAAGCTATACACATGGAAAAGCACTAGATCTAAGGATTGTTCATTTCGAAAAAATTCATTTTCAAGTCCAAATATTTAATCAAAATGGACACAAAATATGCTTGTTTCTGAAACACGAGATATATTTTATCTATAAACTCGTGTTATTTGGACAAAAAGCATAAAATTTGAAAAATTATATAGGAAACAAGAATACCTGAAAATACACTTCAAATGTACTACCATGTCGAGCATTAAATGGCAAGACCAATGTTGCCAATCGCAAAAGATAAAAGTAGAGATCTACTGTTGTCAAACGTGAGTAATAAATAACAGTATTGCGTAAAGGCAGTTACATGTGGTTTATTCTACAGCTTCAAAATAAATGGGCATGTAATATAACAGAAAACATAGATGCTACGGTATAAGAGGATGTAAATGCATTGTATTGTTTACTCAAAATGAAGATGTGTGGATAATATTAGACATAAGGAGAAAATACTAAGAATTTTAAGCTAATCAAAACGTTTTAACTGTACCATTTACTAAATATGCTGAATATTTATATATTTTACTGGTAATTTTTAGGTTATTAATGTGCAAAGCATGATTTTTTATCTGATAATCTATAAATTCTAAACAGTTGATTAACTATAATATTTCTAAACAATTGAATCGGGTTTTTTTTAAAGGAAATATTTTATTACTATCAGTCATTTTATATGAATTTATATCATGTCAAACAACTTATAAACCTACTGATTCCACAATATTACAAACCTAGCAGCGGCGATTATTACGCTAGACGATGTTGTGCATTTTATTCTTGAGTTTAACCCCCCCCCCCCTCGCAAAACGTTCTACGTTCGCCCATGTATGAAAGAGTGCACTACAAATTGGTGAGATATCTGCAACATAAGTTTAGTTGATAATCGCTGTAGTCAACAATGTCCTTAAACAATATTGTATATTAGTTACTTACAAATACTGTACTAAGAAAACTTTAAAATATCTTTTAATTACAATACTCTAAGAATACACTAAAAAATTAGCAACCACTTTTATCTAACTGAGATCTGTTATATATAAAAGATTTTCCAACAGAAATAAGCATTTATAATACGAGCTTCACTGTAAGCAAAGAGCGAAGTGGTTACCAGTTACGTGATTTCTTCCTTTCTGATCTTGCAGACAACTTTGTGACGTCATGCCGTCTCAATCTATTCCTTCTCGTTGAATTTAGCAAACGATCACCAAGCCCAGTCAAACCGATTTCAATCCCAAGATAAGTATCCATAGTTTGGCGGTGTATCAATTTCCGTGCTCTTTTACCGAATCATTTCAAAATCAGATTTTTAGAGCCGCAGGAAAAAAAAACAATCATAAATACCACAATTCATTGCTGTTCACATTCGTTAAGGCTTTTGTAGCCATTCGTTCAATGAGATGCAATATGTGGGGAGGGTAATTTTTCCGACTTCACTTTAATCCTGGTATTGTGGTTGCCGATCCATGACACTCCACAAAGTTTGAGGTTGACGAGAAAATTGTTATCTCTACTTCAACCAACTGTGGCGGAAACTCTAAGAGCCAAATAGTTTTTCTGTCAACCATTGAGTATAGTTGCGTGATCAAGGACGCAAGTATCGGGGAGGTGTTGGGGGGGGGGGGGTCATACACACCCTGGCTCAAAATACTCGGAAAAAATGGCAATCACTCGGAAAAAATCCAAATAAGAGTGGGTTTTATTTATTATAAATTTCACTTTAACATTTTTTTTTACTTTAATTTTCTAAATGTCCACGACAAAATCACAGTTTTTCTTTGGTGAAACAAAATCTTCGACGTCCATGTTGAAGCAAAGCCATCTGATGCACGTGGGACAATGGTTTCTTTACGGTGTCATAAATCCCCTTCAAATACAAATGGCTGGGGGCGAACGAGGATGATCCCAGAAGTCCCAATCTTTGTCGGTATTTTTGTTGAGGAAATTCGGAGACGCAGATCATTTGTAGAACACATTTTCGTGGACAAAACCATCGAAGACCAATTAGGTTCTGATAAGAGCTCTTTGGACAAAACCTCTTTTCTTCATTATATGCAGTCGGAAGAACAGCAGGAGAAAAACACTAAAACCGTAGATGGATGAAATACATTGTCTAGGGATTTGGAAAGCAAGCTCAGTGTGTGTTCACTTAAAAGTGTCTTTAATTGGGCAAATAATTTATGACTCTCAGGAAAATGTCTGTAAAAAGCATGTGATCTTCATTCAGTCAAGCCCAGATTCCTTCATTTCTTCGTATAGCAGAGTAAGTAGACCAGCTTCTGTATGCGTAGTTTATTAAATACATTTCGTGTTCAACATAAAAATAACGTGTAACCGTGAAAGGTAAGGTAATACTTTTAAATTATTTAAAAGCATGCATAAGAATCGTTTATATATATTTCTCAAATTTATTATTATTTAGTTTTATGGCTTTGTTTAATTTTGTAAAAAAAGAAAATTCTGCATGTTACAGGAAATACACTCAATTCTCTTTTCTTAAATTGACCGATTCCGTGCATTATTAAATGTCCATCATAACCTTTTTAATTGTGAAGCACAACAGGTATGCGCCGCCTTATCTTGTAATTCAGATTGCAATTAGGATGATCTGCACCTCTGAACTTAGAAGTTAAATGGCAGTGGTCTCTTATACGTTCTTCCCCTAAAGCCTTGTTGCAAATATGTTGGATAGAAATCAAAGTTTAATTCATCGGCCTCATTAGTAATTCCAATAATAATTAGATCATCAATATATCTGTACATTATAATACTGTTCAAAGGGCTCTAAATTTCGTAAAAATGTAAATAAAGGTTGGCCAGTATGGTGGATGATATACCTCCCTGTGGTATTCCCTTATTTAATTTGTATATGCATTTTCCTTGAACTATATACTGTTTGAACAAAATAAATTTTAATAAAGTTTTGAATTTTGGAAATGAGATGTTTTTTGATTGAGTGAATTGTTCATATAAATGTAGTATGACTTATAAATCATTAATGTCTATATTATTAAAAAGGTCTTTGAAATCAAAAGCTTTACATCATGTACGTAAAGGGAGGAGTTTTATTTTATTAATTAGTTCTAGACTATTTTTGATTATATGTGTTTTTTGTGTAGTAAAATAATCATAAATTTGATTTAGTATGATTAGAAGTTGTTTGTCAGCAGCATTGGTATATGAATTAAATCCTATAGTAACTGTTCTAAAAGAAATACGTGTTTTATGGAATTTAGGTATGAGTACCAAGTAAGGAAAATTGAGATTGTATTTTAGTTATAGAAGTTTGTAGTAAGCTATTATTTGTTTACTTATAACATTGATATTAGTATATAAAGGAATTAATGAAGGAGATGTAGTGAGTTGCAATATAAGTTCGTCCAAATAAAATTTTTTGCTGATAAACGCATAATTACAGGATGCCTTATCAACATATGTGATTACAAATTTATCTTGTAGTAACGTGATCTCTTTAATTATGTCTTTTTAATTATGTGTATATATAGGAATTGGAAATTGTTGAATCAATTGTTTGACCTGCCTAGTGATTTGTACTTTCCAGCTCTTAAAGGCTTCAAAAGGGCAGTAGTACCTGCTTGACATTTTAAAAATATATTTGTCTAGATCAATGTCAAAAGCCTGTATTTTCTTTTTATAATAAAGAAGTGTGAGTCTGTATTTGGATTATATATATATACATAAATTCACTTTTCTAAAATATATAGATGTGTCTGTGTGTGTGTGTGTGTGTGTGTGTGTGTGTGTGTCTTTTTAAAATATTCAATATATACATATTATATGTTAATGAGAATGAAATATCCTCCCATTAGAAATATTATCCCCTTAGAATCACAAAAAGTGGAATACTTAATTAAAACAAATACTTACCATTACCATCATATTCAGCGGATCTATTTTTCTTTAGAAAAGAAATCGATAGACGTAAAAACACGGTAGTTTTTCTAGCATCTCATTAAACCAAATAATTAGAGCATTAGACAAGAATCCCTAAGGCGAAAGATAAAAGGAAAACAAAAACAAAATTACGGAGAAAAGTAAATGTCTATCGGGAAATGAGAATCCGGGGAAAGTGCTTGGAATAACGATCATGGCCTGTGTGAACTTTTACTTTTCATACATATAGAGTATAATGAATAGGGAAAGTATTGTTACGAGATCGAAAACTCGAATTCCGAGTTTTTGACTGTCCTGAACTCGAATCGGACATTTTTGAAGTTATATTTGTGTGTGTGTGTGTCTGTGTATGTATGTTAATGAGTATGTAAATGTTACTGTGCGTGCCCGTGAGTCTGTAGATGCAATATTTAACAAATGCATGGAACTTCTAAAACGCAATTTGGTGCGATAATTGCTATAAAAAAAACTATCGATTTTCTACGCAATAGAATATTTGGATCCCACCCTCTCCTCTCAATTTTTGGATGGACTTTTGAGAACATCATTAAAATGTTAAGAATTTCAATAATGATAATTAAATAATCATTTCATGTATAATTATTCATTCGAAAACGAATGTCGCAAATTTCAGAACCAGACAGAGATCTTACACTTTCGGGTAGGTTGGAGGATCTTGGTCAAAGAAGCAATAGAAGAAGCAGAAATGTTCAAATATAGGTCACTCCGCGCCAACCTCACAATATCTTAAGAATTGTCAAAATTGCCCTAAAATATTTTTATAGGACTTAGGACAAATAATGATTTCTTTTCCGTGACTCACACATTGATGAAGTGCAATGTTTTACATTGCGAATAAATCATATTATAATATACGTATACTTGCCTCTATTATAATATACGGTATAAAATTTCACATTTTCGGGCACCCCAATAAGTTGCTTAAGTTATTTTTCAGGAGCACGCTCTTGTATTCTCATATACCACTCGATTTGAATTTCCAAATTCCAATTCCGATTATGTTTTATCCAATTATATTTCAATTTGAATTTCCAACCTAAGTTAACATATAAGAAAAGTTCAATGAATTAGTTTTAAATTTTAATGTTAAGATATATATTTTTAATTCGTTTGTGCATGCGAACCTTATGCTACAAACAATGCTTTGTCAGGAGTAGGAACATTGAAACAGAATACAATTGCTCAGTTAAACATATTGTTAACATCTTGATACTTACAACAAGGACGTCATTTATATTTACCTCTAAAAGTCATTTCGTCCACAGTCATTTAAATCTTGTTATTGTCACTGATAAGTGGTAATATTTGACCACTTTCTGGAGGCATTTCATGGTTTCCACAATTTACATTCCCTACAATACATGGTAATGTATAGGTTAAGTATTGGAATCGTTGTTGTTGAGATCCAGACCGTCCGACCTACCAGAAAGATGCAAGGTAACCGTTTGGACGGCCGGGAAGTGCCATTCAATTTAGACCGGAACCCTGTGGGGGAGGCATCTACAGGGACCGTACCCTCCTTCCCCTACCACCAACCTCTCGGAAGGACTTACGGACCCACATGTTTAACGTGATCGTACTCCGCATGAACACGGCGGCAGTTGTGGCAGCATGCAAATCCAGCGCGCAAACCACCGGGTTACCGCGCCCGAAATGTGCCAACAGCACGCGGTGTTTCCAGGTGGTCTCCCACCCAGGTATTAACCAAGTATTGGAATCGTGTCGAAACTCCCGCCTCGAGTTTTTGACCAATTTACACGGTTCGAGCACACTAGAACACACGTTTGGAGCACACTATTCTTAGCGTTCCGTCTGTATGTGTATGTGTCTGTGCAATGTATGCCCCACCTGATTACCTAAAAACTAATGGACCACATTTCACAAAATTTGGTGGACAAGTCACATGCAAGTGCCTTTGGCGCTAATAAGATATTGGCAGGATTCGGAAATAAAGAACATGCCATTTTATGTGAAATGATCCGTAAAATGAATCTGAAATTTAAAAAAGCAACAACAAAAGAAAAAACAAGAAAGATCAATCATGCATAAGCATTGATTATGAAACACTTTCCAACTGAAATGTAATTTCATTTAAAAATTTCTAAAATGTGATTCATTCAGTGGTAATATATTTTACATTATCACAGTACTACAGTAATTTATTATACTTAAATATTTAAAACTGTATCGAAATATAAATCATCTGATTCTTTATGCAAAATCAATGAATATTTCATTCATATAACTTGTATTCCAGACTCCAGAGCTAAATAATTTTGTGTGAAAAAAATTCAGCAATTCTTATGTAAATCATCTTACAATCGCTTGAGATATTTGCATTCTGCATATGTTAAAATTAGGCTTCCTTGAAGAAATAATAAAAGTTTAGGGATCATTTAAAATCACAACTATTGTAATTGCATAGGCACGGAATTTAGATACACAGATAATACACAGATAATATATATGTGTATGTGTATGTACTCAAAGTATTGAAATCGTGCCGAAGATCGGAACTCGAATTTTCAAAGTATCTACACGTTTTGGGACTTCTAGAACACGAAAAAACTACTTTTAGGAAGACGTCTGTGTGTGTAAGGGTGTATCTGTGTATGTTTCTGTGTGTCTGTGTGGATATTACATCCACTCTAATTGAAAAACTAATGGACCGAATTTCATACAATTTGGTAGGTATGTTTTTTGTGGGAAATCCTGATGTTCATTAGATTATAGTACGATTCGTAATAAAAGAATCTGCCTTCTTTGCGAAATGGCCGCAGAAATTGCCTTTATCCACTCTAGCTAAAAACTAATGAACCAAATTTAACAAAATTTGGAGTATAATATTTCAATAACCTACAAGTGATTTATATACCAAATTTAACAAAATTTTGTATATAAATCATTTGTAGGTTATTCTACTACGATTCGGGAAAAAGGAACGGGCTATTTTTGCGAAATGGCCAGTAAAAATCGTTATATATAAAAATAAAAGACTACGTGTGCTCAATTATATCAATTAAATTCCTATTTTATATGTGATTGTTGACAACAAAAAGAATAAGACTAACCCCATTACTCTAGGACTAGCCGTTCTTGAGATATTCTAGTTTTTTCGCGTTTTCGCTACGCCACCTTTGACAATAAGTCTAGCTATCAAATGAGAACCAAATATAAGTTTAACGTGTAAATTCAATGTCATTTAAAATACTTATGTTGTGCAGATAAACTCAAATTATCATTGAATAAATAAAGAGAACGAATATGAGTCTGCAGAGAAAGACATGTGCTGTCCACATCAGAATTTTTAACAATATTACACCAATGATTTATAGAAGTGAACGGGGATTATTTTCAGGCCATTTCGAAAAAAATGTATGATCTATATTTAAAGATCCATCAAATTTTTGTCGAATAAAATGTTCAACAAATTTAAGCTGTGTACCAAATTTTAACTCTCTAGGACGTAGGAAAGTGCATTTAAAATGCCATCAATTAAATTTATCATGAAGAGTTATATAAAATTTAAAAAAAATGAAAAATTGTTATCTACCAAATTTATTTTAAAATATGAAGCCACTCCCATATGCAAAACGTTTAAACAAATGGAGAGATATTTATTATATAATATCTCTCTCTTTTCTTTCTGGAAGGTATCCCAAAGTCAGAATTTAATTGAATTTGTTTTTTTCCCTATATTAAATAATTTTTTTAATTAAAAAACTACTTAACATATTTTACTGAATTTTTTTTTATATATTCTATGGGATAATGTGAATATTTCCTAAAAATTTTGAAGCAATTCGTGAATTTTAAATTTACTTAAAAAATGTTTGAAAAATTAGGTCCCATAGGGTTCAATGTATTTCATTTTTTCAACCCGGGTTCAATAAAAAACTAATTGGGTGATATTATTTATTTATATTCCCATAGGTCCTACAGACCGTCTGAACAACATACTAAAATTTCATTTTGATAAACTCATTTTTACGGCAGTTATCGTGCTAACGGACAGACAGACAGACAGACAGACAGACAGACAGACAGACAGACAGACAGACAGACAGACAGACAGACAGACAGACAGACAGAATGAACAAAGTCATAAACATTTTTCAACTTTGTTGTAAAGTGTTAAAAACAAGAAAGATCAATCATCCATAAAGCATTGCTTATGAAACACTTTCCAACTGCAATTAAACATCCCTAAAATACGATACATTCAGTGATGATAGTTTTAAAATTATCACAGTACTACAATAATATATTCTACTTTAAAACTTAAAACCATTGTAATAAAACTATGTTCAAACTCCATGCTTAAAACTTCATCAAAAAAGGCCATGCTATAATATCGTCTACTTCGATATGTAAAATCAACGAGAATTTCATTCATATCGCCTATATTCCAGACTCCAGAGCTATATAATGTTGAGTTAAATAAAATTCAGCATCTCATCTTATAGCTTGATTTGTTTATATCCTGTATACGTTGAAATTAGGCTTAGTTGTAGAAATAGTCAAAGTTTGATGATTATGTACACTAAAAAATATTGTAATTGCGTTGGCGCAGAAGATAGATGCACAGAAAATATACAAAAATAAAGCTATTTTAGAACAGATGCAGCACTAAATATAAATTTAAAAGAACTTTAAAAATCACGATTTTGACATTGGGAAAAAGATGGATGCCACATTTCATTTTGAGGCGTATCACGTGATATCTTCATACAAGATACGTGTAATTAATATTTCAATTTTTATTTAAAAAACTACCGAACATATTTTGCTCAATTTTTATATATATTTTATGGGATAATTTGAAAATTTTCTAAAATTTTCAAAGCAATTTGTGAATTTTAATTTCACTTAAAATATGTTTGAAAAAAGTAGGTCCCATAGGGTTCGATGCATTTCACTTTTTCATGCAGGGTTCAATCCAAAACTAATTGGGTGATATTATTCATTTATATTCCCATGTGTCCCACAGACCGTCTGAATAACATACTAAAATTTCATTTTGGTAAAGTAATTGTTACTGCAGTTATCGTGCGAACGGACAGCCAGCCAGAATGACCAAAGTCATAAACACTTTTAAACTATGTTGTAAAGTCTTAAAAAAGAATCGACCATTTTATGTGAAAATTTTATTTATACGAAAATTATATACTTGCAATCTAGCTGAAAAACTATTAGATCAAATTTTGCAAAAGTCATTTTATAAATTCTGTTACTTGTGAGTGAGTTTCGAACTTAGTGTACAAATTTGTGTCTGTCGGAAAAATCATGAGCTTGCGTACATCAAATTTTTAGGAATTAATTAGGAGGAATTGGACATGCATTTGGATAACGACGGCTACGGTATATCAATTTGTTTTCGAATGTCCACATACTAAGAAATTTTATTAAATTATATCAACTCCAATAACTTAACCTATTTGGTTTTCTAACGTCTTCTAACGTTATAACGTAACGGTTTTCTAACGTCTTCTAACGTTCTAACGTTCGTCTTCTAACGTTCTAACATAACGGTTTTCTAACGTTCTTTTTTTCTAACGTCTGTAAAAATAAGAATTCTACTAATAAGATCAAGAATTGTTTACCTTATGCTATAAACATAATAACATAATAAAAATAATATAACCTTCCAGTAGCGATTCCACACGATTCCAATACTTTTCCTATTCATTAACAAGCATTGAAAGGAAAATCAAATATGGAAATTTCAACCCATCCCTTCTATTAATATATGTAGTATTAATGTATTAATGTATCCCTTGTAATAATGTATTAATGTATTCTTTGTATTAATGTATATAATGTTTCCTTGAAAGTATAGGACACAATTCCTATACTTTCCCTATATATTACCATGCATTGTAGGGAAAGTAAAATATGAAAATTTCAGCATTCCCCTTGTATTTATGTGTATAGTATCAATGTATTAATATATCCCTTGTATCTATGTATTAATGCATGTAATGTTTCTTGAAAGTATTGGACACGATTCCTATACATTCCCTATGCATTACCATGCATTGCAGGGAAAGACAAATATGCAAATTTTAGAATTTCTCTTGTATTAATGTATGTTGTTTTAATGTATTAAAGTATCCCTTGTATCAATGCATTAATTTATCACTTACATTACTGTATTAATGTAACCCTTGTATTAATGTATTAATTTAACCTTGTATTAATGTATGTAATGTTTCCTTGAACGTATAGGACACGAATCCTATACATTCCCTATACATTACCATGCATTGTAGGGAAAGAAAAATATGAAAATTTCAGCCCTGCCCTTGTATTAATGTATATAGTATTAATGCAATGTATTAATGTATCCCCTGTATTAATGTACCCTTTATATTAATTTATTAATGTATGCAATGTTTCCTTAAAAGTAAGGCACGATACCTATATTTTCCATATGCATTATTATACATTGTAGGGAAAGTAAAATGTGAAAATTTCAGCTCTTCCAGTGTATTAATGTATTCTCTGTATTTATGTATCCTTTGTATTGATGTATGTAATGTTTCCTTGAAAGTATAGGACACGATTTTTATATTCTTATACTGTCCTTATACACTATGATACATTGTAGGGAAAGTAATATATGAATATTTCAGCCAATCCCCTGAGCGTTCCCATTAGCACCACATTTAGCGCACTCGTCTTCCAGGCCTACAGAACTTTTGTTGTTATTCACTACCTCCCAGAAAATCCAAGTTACTGCCAATTATAACAATTAGTTTTAAAAGTTTTCTAAATTGACAAGAGATACAAAGTGAAAACTTTCCATCGCCTCAAGAGAAAATTGAAGAGGTTAATTCCAAAACATAAACAACTTCTGTTTCTGTCTCACACGAGTGATCCGATGCCACTAATGCCTTTGAGCTCGTAAGGCGAGGTAGAAACGTATAAAGGCTATGTACATGAGGTAGAAACGTGAAAAGGCTATGTACCATGAGATAGAAACGTAGAAAGGCTATGTACCATGAGGAAGAAAGACTAAAGTGTATCAGCAGTTGCAACGCATAAGATAACAGAGGCAAAGTTAATTAGGTCTTTTTACTTTCCCTGCAGTACATGGCAATGCAGATTAGGAAAGTATTGGAATAAGAAAACACCATTTTTAACGTGACGTCTGTGTGTCTGTCTGTGTATCTGTGTATGTGTCTGTGTATGTGTGTCTGTCAGTGCGTGTCTGTGTATGTGTGTATGTGTATGTGTGTGTGTGTCTGTGTATCTGTGTATGCATCTGTGTGTCTGCGTGTGTGACTGTGTGTCTGTCTCTGCATGAATGTATCCACTCTAATTAAAATAATAATGGACAAAATTTCATAAAATTTTATGTCAGTCATTTACTTGTGGGATAAGAGATTTTGGTACAATTCGGGATAAAAGAACATGCCTTTTTTTTGCGAATTGTCCAGCAAAAATTGCCTGTATCCATTCTAGCTAAAAAACTAATTTGTGAACTTTTACAAAATTTTGTGAATAAGTCACTTGAGGATTATCCTGGTGCTGATTAAAGTTTGATATGTTTTGGGAGAACAAAACCAGCTTTGTTTTGTGAAATGGCAAACAGAAACAGTCAAAACCTAAAATAAAAGCCGACGTATTCTCTAATATATCATTTAACTGCTCGTTGTATAATTAATTTTTAACGATAAAAATAATTAAACTAAATACATGAATAGCCGTTCTCGAGATATTTTAGATTTTTCGCATTTACGCTACTCAACTTTTGAAAATAAGTCCAGTTACAAATGAAAACGAAAATTGAATTAAAATCTGATATGGAGAACACGTGACTTTCACTGCAGACTCAAATTCATTTTCCCTTTATTACTTTGATAATTCATTAAATTGGGTTGAATTGCATAAAATAGCACAACATTTGCATTTTTAATTCAATTTTTGTTTTTATTTGGTAATTGGACATTTTCCAGACAGCTTAACAAAAATGCTATAAATCTCAAATATTTCGAGGATGGTTGTAATGGAGTTAGTCTTATTCTTTTCCTCATCAAAAGTTATGTATAAAACAATAATTTAATTGATACATTTGAGAATAAGTAGTCTATTTTGGATTTTGGGGATTTCTGCATACTATTTCGTAAAAAGAGGGGGTTGTTTTTTTCCGAATCATACCAAAATCTAATCAGCGCCAGAGTATCCCACAAGTGATCTATCTACCAAATTTTGTGAAATTTGGTCAATTAGTATTTCAGTTAAAGCGGATACATAAGATTTTTGCGGGTCATATCGCAAAAAATCGGTTTCTTTTTTCTCGAATCGTAACAAACACTAATCAGCACCAGGGTCACAAACAAGTGACTTACCTACCAAATTTTAGGAAAGTTGGTGAATCAGATTTTGAGTTAGAGTGGATACATACATTGCGCAACAGACACACACAGACGTCACACTAAGAACAATTATTTCGTATTACAGAAGTTCTAAAACTTATAGATCCGTAAAAAATACGAGTTGCGATTTCCCAGACACGATTCCAATACTTTCCCTATCTATATATACTAATTGCCAAGTTTCCGTCTGTCCGTCTGTCTGTCTGTATGTCTGTCTGTCTGTCTGTCACGCTTTTTCAGGCACTTCCCGAATAAATAGAGACTTGCAATTTGGTACACGGCTCGGTCGTTCAAAACCCCCCCTGGAAAAATCGAATTTTTCGGAAACGTTCTATAGAGGGGGTGCCCCACACCAAAACGTTCGAAAAGTGAAATGATGGGAAAGCATACTCTGCAATGAGATAGAGACTTCAAATTTGGTGTATGGATAAATCATTTGAAAGGAAGAAAGTGTGCAATTTCAGATTTCCAATATTTTCTACCTTAGGGGGTGCCGCACACCAAAACGTTCGAAAAGTTAAATGATAAAAAAGCTTGCTTTGCGATGAGATAAAGACTTCAAATTTGGTGTATGGGTAAATCGTTCGAAAGGAAGAAAGTGTGCAATTTCGCCTTTCCAATATTTTTTACTTTAGGGGGTGCTGTACACCAAAACGATTGAAAAGTGAAATGATGGGAAGCATGCTTTGCGATGAGATAGAGACTTCATATTTAGTGCATGGGTAAATCGTTTGAAAGGAAGACAGTGTGCAATTTCAGATTTCCAATATTTTCTATACTTAATGGAGCGCCTCGCACCAAAATGTTCGATGTACCAAATAAATGAGAAACGTCTCCTTTAAAATTTGATAGAGGCTTGAAATTAGGTATATGGACTAATCATTTGATGAAAAACACCCAAGACGAATATAGTTTTTCAAAAACATTCATTTAATGGTGTGCTCTGGAGGAAAACGTTCGAAAGGTGAATTGATAAGAAAACATACTGCGGGATGAGTTAGAGATTTGAAATTTGGTGTACTGGTTGATAGTTTGGAAAGAAGAAAATATACAATTTCAGTTTTCCAATATTTTATACTTTAGGGGGGTGTTGGACACAAAAAATTTCGATTTTCGGAATGAAGTAGAAATATCCCTTTTAGAACGTGATAGAGGCTTGATATTTGGTATGTGGGCGAATCATTTGATAGAAAACCCAAAAAGAATTGAGTTTTTCAAAAATATATATTTAAGGGGGGTGGGTACTCCACAGAAAAACATTCGAAGGGTGAAATGATAGAAAAAGTATACTTCGCGATGAGTTAGAGACTTCAAATTTGGTATACGGGTATATAGTTTGAAAGGAAGAAAGTGTGCAATTTCACTTTACAAACATTTGCTATTGTAGGGGGTGCCGCACACTAAAATGTTCGATTTCACGAACAACTGAAAAACGCCTCCTTTAGAGTGTGATAGAAGCTTGAAATTTAGCATATGGGCAAATCATTTGAAAAAAAACCCCTAAGATTATTACGGTTTTTCAAAAATGATCATTTAAGCGGGTGCAACACAGAAAAACTTAAAAACGTTCGAAATATGAAGTGATAGAAAAACATGCTCCACAATAGGATAGAGACGCCAAATTTGGTGTATTGGTAGATTCTTTGAAAGGAAGAAAGTGTGCAAATTTCAGATTTCCAATATTTGCTACTTTAGGGGGTGTCCACGTTAATATGTTCGATTTTCGGAATAAATGAGACACTCTTGCTTTTAAATGTGATAGAGGCTTGATATTTGGTATATGGACCAATCATCTGATAAAAAACACAACACGAACAGAGTTTTTCAAAAATGTTCATTTATGGGGGTGCTCCAAAGTAAAACGTTCGAAAGGGGAGATGATAAATTAGTATGCTTCGGGATGAGATAGAGATATTAATTTGGTGTACTGGTAGATAATTCGAAAGGACGACGTACGCAATTTAAATTTTCCAATATTTTTGTCTTTAGGGGCTTCTGCACACTAAAATATTCGATTTGCCGAATAAATGTGAAACACGAATTATTTAACAATTTACATTATTCAGGGGTTGCTTATTGCGTGACCGTTGATTTTTAACGGGTATTCGGCTAGTACATTACTATACAGTGAATCCCAGAATGACTGAAAAGCGCTTTAATTCTTTACCTATTGGAGATAAGTCGGCAATGTAAATTGCAAAAATGTTGAAAGTAAGGTAGGAAATAAGACTACGTTAATGAAATAGTCATCCTATTAATTTTCAAAAAGTTACACTTTTTAAATTTTTACACGACCCCTTACACAAATTTGGTCAGTCAGAAAATTTTTATTTTTAATGCAACAAGATCATTAAAAAACTATTCACCCCTGTATCTTTAAAATCAACAGAATTATGATAAAGGAAAAAAATCTGGCTTTAGCCACTTTTCCTTACCATGTGAGAGGCTGTTTCATCAGTGAAAATAGAAGAAACAAATTGATGATAGAAATTTTTTAGATCAAAAATACATTAATATGTGCAAAAATTTTTTATTTCAAATGCATCTAAATAAAGCAATAGACAGACAGAGATCATATAAAGCAGTGATATGCACTACGCGGTTGGGTATCCTATGTATTATCAACCAGTTTTATCTTTTTTGTGATATGTCACAAATTTACTTTTCCAATTTGATATATGGTCCCCATTCACAAAGTTCAATTTTCAATTAAATATAACTCACTCAATTTTAAAGATACAGATATGCAGTTTTTTTAATGACCTCATTGCATTAAAAATAAAAATTTTCTGATTGACCAAATTTGTGTAAGGGGGTCGTATAAAAATTTAAAAAGTGTAACTTTTAGAAAATTAATGGGAGGGCTATTTCCTTAACGTAGTCTTATTTCTTACCTTAATTTCAACATTTTTGCAATTTACTTTGCCCACTTATCTCCAACAGGCAAAGAAATAAAGTGCGTTTCAATCTATTTGGCACATCCTGTATATTGCAGGGAAAGTAAAAATTCAAATTCTGTGTTTAATCATTCGTGTTATTTTGCGCAGTTAAACTCAATGAATAATAGAAAATATACAGAGAAAGTAAATTTGAGTCTGTAGGGAAAGTCATGTGCTGCCCACATCAGATTTTTGGAATTAAGGTTTTTAAGTAAGACTTGAAGTCTCAGACGGAGTAAAACATTTTGCTCAATGGTGATGGACAACTGATGTAAGGTAGTTAGAGCAATGTAAAGGTTCGTATTTTGATTTAAATATGTCGCTAGGATGTACGGCTAAAATAGAAAATATGCGTAAAATATAAACGCTTTGAAAGTCAATTTCCATGAACCAAAAAGACATACATGTTCTACTTGTATTTCCATAAGTAGGGTTCCAATTATGAATATACAAAAATAATCTGGATATTATTATATTTTGAGCTATTTTGCTCTTACAAAAACTTTTTGTCCGATCGGTTTTCGTTTCTCTTTGTTTACTTTCAATCGAAATATCTTTTAAATTATAAAATATAGATCTAAACAGTAAGCGACAAAAATGTTCAGTCGGAAATTAATTCAAAGTCAAGATCAATAATGAGTTTTTACACAGCTGTTGCAGTTTTCGAGCAATTGTCTTGTCAAAAGAAGATTGAAAATAATCCGTTTTATATGTTTGTAGTTCATATATCTCTAAAACTAAAAGTGTCTCCAATGAACTCTAAGTAAGTCATCTGTAACCCTTTGAAACCTCTGCAAGGATATAGAATTAGATTTCTAATTCGGTACTTATTTTTCAAAATATAGTGATTATAAGATTCTGTAAAATCAATTACATGAGTGCAAACGCATGTAAGCATGATATTTGATGGTAATTTTGGCATATTAAGTTGTATCGCTTAAAATTTAATTACATTTAAAATTTCACTTTTAAAAGCGTAAGGGCAAAAGGGTATCATTTTTACCCTAGCGTGTTATGGTAAACGGACGATAAGGGCAAATAAAAATTGAAACCAAACCCATTAAACATCGAAATTTATCTTCGTGATAAAAATAAGTTATTTAGAACACTTGAATAACAACGTACCTTTAAAGAATTCATTTTCTAAAGTGCACTTTAAGTAATTTTAAGTGAATGTACACAACTATTCATTTTTACCATAGTCACTAACTAGCGTTCTAAAGATGTACACATTTACTAGCAAATTCTACAATATATATGTGACCGAGAAGGGAAAGATAGCAATTTAAAAAAAAACGAACTGTATATATTTCAATTGAAGCGAATATTTTATTTTCCGTTAATTAAAAATATCCATCAAAGACGATAAATTGAGATATATCCTACTAAAATTAGACGTTAAACGATTGTAAGTTTCAAAAGTAATCATTTTTAATACAGAATAATGAATATTTCCATGCGTCTAAGCAAACGAATATTCTGTTTTGGAAACATAAAGGTTAAATAGTCCCTGTAGCGTCACGTGCGCATGCTCAAGTATGAATGGGATGCTCTCGGGAGAGCTGTGGATTTCCGACAAACCCTTCCAAACACCACCCAAGAGGTCTAATGTGCTTGCACTCGAATAAAAGTGGCGATTACTGCCTTCCCACCTCATTGAGCACTTAATCGGTGGCATGAATCGTCGTTGACAAGTCTGCATCAGTGTGAGAGGAAATCATATTCCTTATAGACAGACGACATTTCACATTCAAAACTGTGACCTGCGGTTTTCTCCAATTAATTTTATTTCTTTATGTGTAAATATACATTCGAAACTCTTTTCTTTTTCATGCAAAAAATAATCGACAGAATCCCATTCCATGTTACTGTAAAATTTGGAATAAATTATTGCAGTCGTTTCTGATTCGTGTCCGTTTTTACTTTACTTATTTTTTGGAGAGGAGTATATATATATATATTTGTTTATGTATATGTGAAGAGACCTTAATTAACTAATAGATTTCCTTAAGTTTGGAAACTTTATTTTAATTTCACCGGAACGTTAATGATATTATGAAAAGGTAAGATTGTTTTATCCCTTAACACAACATAAAAGCCAGCTAAAGTAAGCTAGCTTAAGCATAAAACTATCTTAAACATAAAAGCTCGCTTAAGTACATTTTAGCTAGCTTTTATGATTAATGCTTTATTACATTCACTTGCATTGTAAAATAATGTAACTTAATAATTAAGATTCATCTTTCGAAATCAATATTTTTCTTTTATTAAATCCGCTGTTTCACAATTAGTACAGAACCAACATAATTGTGAAATCTGTCTTTAATATCACAGAATACTATATTAGAAAGCATTACTCCTATTGGAGTGGATGGCAACATGTTCTTGGGATTTCACATAAACATTAGCACTCCAAGCGACCAATCCACCCTCGCCTATGATGTCACTAAAGCGAGACTGCTAGATTTGGCCATTTTATTTTAATGCTGCCGGGTGAAAAAACGTACGGGACTGTACTTTTATAATTTTTAAAACTATAAAAATTATCAACATTTAAAAATACTTTTATTTGTTACAAATATATTTATTAATTTAAGTAAATTTAAATAAATATAAATATATATTTAATTCATATAATCATAAACTAAATAGAAATGTAGACTCATTGCATTGTTTGACTGCA
Organism: Amaurobius ferox; assembly: GCA_951213105.1. NCBI lineage: Eukaryota > Metazoa > Arthropoda > Arachnida > Araneae > Amaurobiidae > Amaurobius > Amaurobius ferox. The sequence goes on from OX578155.1 coordinate 70,876,869, forward strand.
AACATTATGCACAAAAAATTACAAACTAACATATTCAAAAGAATGAAATATTATATATTATTTTCAATCTAAAAAGTATACTGACGTGTTGATTGTTCATTTACTTAGTTCTTAATTTATTCTGGTATGCAGATAACAGAATTTTTTTTAAATATACTGATATTCTTATATAATAAATAACAACAAATTTACATAAATTAACACCAAAGGTGTGGAACTCAAATGTTAATTACCTGGAAGGGAGGGGGAATTTCCTTAATACGTGATTAAGTAAAAATTATATAAAAAGTATATATGCATATAACATCAAATTCAACTTTACTAGCTCTAAGAAAAAACTATCCAAATATCCATTGTTACACATTTTATTAAAATAGAATAAAGGTTTTTAACTAATACCACTGCCTCTTAGAATTTGGTCCAGTCGGCAGTGATAACACCGCACTTGTTTCTTATGATGAACACGTGTATACTTATGATACGTGTATAGGATGATTAAATAACAAATATTATTTCTATTCTAAAGAAAAAATATATTGCATACCTTGTAACGTAATCAATTTCGTTTAGTAATCCATTACTTGAAATAATCTATTCAAAATTCCTATATAATTTTTTTGCACGCTACAAGAAAGCATAGTTTTAGTACAGTAGCTAGAATACCTAGTGTCGCGTTCGTAAGGGAGGGGTGTTCTAGAACTGGTTCCAATAATTCAAGAAACATCGGGTTAAAATAAGGAGCAAGACAGTGTAGCTCCACCTGTTCTAATCAACTGAAGTTATCGATTGGAATGAGCTTTGAGTTAAATTTTGCTAGATCGTAATTTGATTTTCAGCACTTTACAAAATAGTTGAAAAGTGTTTATGACTTTGTTCATTATGTTTGTCTGTCTGTCTGTTCGTTAGCACGATATCTGCCGTAAAAATGACTTTATCAAAATGAAATTTTAGTATGTTGTTCAGACGGTCTGTGGGACCTATGGCAATATAAATGAATAATATCAAACAATTAGTTTGGGATTGATCCCGGGTTGAAGAATTAAAATACATTGAACCCTGTGTGGTACCTAATTTTTTAAGCAGATTTAAAATTCACAAATTGCTTCGAATGTTTTAGGAAATATTCAAATTATCCCATGAGATATATAAAAAAAATGTCAGCAAAATATATTCAGTAGTTTTTGAAATAAAAAATAAAATAATAATTACACTTTTTACATGAGGAGATAACGTGACCATTATATGAAGAGATCCTAAGAATCGTGGTTTTTGAAGTTCTTTTTAATTCATATTTAGTGTTGTATCCGTCCTAAAACAACTTTATTTTTTCTTAAATTCTGTGCTTCTACATACTGAAACAACGCAATTTCAATATATTTGAATTTAAATGATTATCAAACTTTGATTATTTCTACAACGATGCCTTAATTTCACTTATGGAAAATGTTAACACGAACATATGTAGAATGAGTTGTATAAGAATTGCTACATTTCTTTAACTCAAAATTTAGCTCATGGACTCTGCAACATAGCTGATATGAATGAAACATTCATTGATTATACACAGAGAACCATACATTTCTTTCGATGAAGTTTTAAGCATAGAGTTAAATTACTTGTAAATCCACGGTTTTAAATTTTTAAATAAAATAAATTATTATAGTATTGTGATGAATGAAAGGAATGGAAAAATGTTTATGAATGAAATGCTGCTTTTTTATACAGGCGATTTATATTTCCATGACGTCATTTGCTTTCAATGAAGTTTTCAAATATAATAAATCATTGCAGTATTTTAAAAATATTACCGAGAAATGTATCGCATTTTTGAGATGTTTATATAAAATTGAATTGAAGTTGGAAAGTGTTTATAATCAATGCTTTATGCATGATTAATAGTTCTTGTTTTTCTTGATGGCGTATATTCTTTGACTAGATATTCCAGTCTAGTTGTAGTTCTATTAAGTCTGTGAAGGAAGAACTGTTTCGTTCCGGGTCAAATAATGTTATATTAACTGAATGATTTGGCTTATTGCTCTGCACATAGACTATTATACAGACCTGTCACTCTCGATAGTTTCGTTTTCGCGGCGGCCATTAGAGATAGACCAAACCACAGAATACTATATTCAGAAGGTTCACTCCCATAGGACCCTATGGCAACATTTTTAACATAGGATGTCGCATAGACACTAGAGCTCGTGAGTTGGACCAACTGAACTACGATGCGTCTGCCAGATTTGGCGCATTATCGCTCGCTTGGCGATTTTTGTTTTAAACGCGAGGGGAACAAAATGCTGAGGACTGTACTTTTATAATTTTTGAAACTATAGAAAGAATCAGGATTTAAAAATACATTAATCTGCAACATAAATATATTCATTAGTTTAAGAATATTTAAATAAACATAGTTATATATTTAATTCAAATAATCATAAAATAGATTAAAAAATAGACACATTGCATTGTCTCACTATAAAACAAAATGCACAAAAAATTACAAGCTAACATACTCAAAAGACTGAAATATTATATAATAATTCCAGTCTAAAAAGTATACTAGCGTGTTGATCGTTAATTACTTGATCCTTAATTTGTTCTGGGATACTGATAATAGACTTTTTTTTTTAAATATAAAAATATTCATATAGTAAATATCAAATTTACATAAATGCACTATCGAAGTTGTGGAACTCAATCATTAATTACCCGAGGGGGGGGAGGGGTGAATTTTCCACCATAAGGCACTTAATAAAAATTTTACATAAATATATACACATACTATATCACATTCAACTAAGAAAAAGCTATCCAAATATCAATTATTTCACATTTTATAAAAATACAGAAAATATTTTTTAACTAATTATACCACTACCTCTTAAAATTTAGTCTAATCCGGCAGTAATAACACAGCACTAATTCGCGTATGATGAACACATGTATACTTATATGAACACGTGTATACTTATGAACACGTGTATACTTATAATGAACACGTATGTAGGATGGTGATAACTAAAATTATTTCAATTTTAATAAACATAAATTACATACCCTGTAACGCAACCAGTTTTCTTTTATCAATCCATTTCTATGAAATGATCTTAACAAATAATCACTTAACAAATAATCCTTTTTCACGTTACTCAAACCACGCTAGTCTGTTGTTCCAAGTTTTCGCCGAGCGAAATAGGGTTATAACATTGAAAATCGTCTTGAACCGTCACCCCCGGTAGAAAAAGCCGAACTACTTTCCCCCCCTGTACCTCGTGACGTATGAGCTGTAGGCCCAATTCTGGCCTTCGAATCCGAATTCCTCCGTCTCAACTTTTCTGGAAAGTTCTCCCCTAGTAGAGTAGCCCACACAAAGAAGTTCGTATGTGCAGTCACCGCCTCCTTTAAACTCTGCCTGTGCAATCAACCGTTTCTCCATAGTAAACGGTGATTTGCGTAGGGACAACGTTCTACGGTAGACGGCGCTACTTCAGTTGAATACAGTGGTACAGCTTAATACTGAAAAGGGATATAAAAGTGCTTGAAATAGGATTTGATATTTAATTTACAAACATGATATATGCGGAAGCAAAGGTATAAAAACATGAGGGCATAGTGAAACTAGGATAGGCCACGTTTTTCATTGGTTACACACAAAAAAAAAAGATTTTTATGATCTATTTTTTTTTAATTTAGTTTTAAGGTTTTTTTTTTCTTACAATTCTTTTGATAATAATTTCTTTATGAGAAAAAAATTCCAAACACCACAAGCCAGGAGACTTGAAGAAAGAATTATAATCCATATAATATCTCATAAACCCACTTTGCAATTAAAGAAAAAATACTTACTTGAAATTAAAGGGTTTCAAACATTTAACAAAACCACAACGAATAGAAATTTTACATGCCTTTAATATGTGAATCCTTCATCAAAAATTTATATATAAGTTAAATTATAAAATTCATAGAAAAATGACTTCAGATAAAAAATTTGTGATAAAGTAAAAAGTTATTTTTTAATGAATCTTCATGTTTTTATATGAAGAAATTTATTATTTCAAATCATTTTTCAATGAATTTTCTATTTCAGTTTTTAATCATGGATATGAGTATAGATTATGTATGACCCCCCCCCCCCCCACTCCCAGGGATGAATCAGTTGACTGCATATTTTACTTTTTGCTGAATTTGAAAATATAGTCTGAAAAATATTCTGTTACTGTGATATAAATTACAATTTTTTAAATTAAAACAATGCAAATTTTTAAATAATTTGCATTTTTAATATTAGTTTAGTTGAAATGTTTAAAATTTGCCTAATTTTGCTTTAAAATTAATTAATTAACTTAGCATAAACTATAAAATAAATGTTGAAATGTCAATCTGTTACTTGCGGAGTGAGCCCTTCACAATATTCAATAGATATAGGTTTAATTTAGTACAAAGATGAATTTAAAACACCATCAGAATTAAGACAGTAAAATTTGATAAAGTGACTATTTTAGAAATGTCACTATATTTACGCCATTAAATATAGTCATATATTTCAATATAGTCAGTAGTCACTTTATTTCAATAGTAACACAACCTCTCTTGAAAATCTGAGAAAGTGACTCTAATGGAGTGAATCTGAGAAGTTTGAAATTTTGTTTCTTGTCCTATATACTTATTCTTGGGAAGTTGCTTCAAACAAGCTATATATATCAGAATACAATTTTGGGACATAAAAGCAGCTCACCCATAGAGTTTCCAATCATACACTTTTTCAGATATGGTAAAACAGTAGATATACTCTAACTTTTTATTTACGAAAGTTAAAAGTAAGCTATTTTTTTTTAAATAAAAAAATCAATTCAATTATAATTTTATATTGATTATAATGTAAATTTTGTTAAAGCTTTAATAATTGATCTCTTTTACGTATGTCTATTGTAAAAGTACTTTCAATATAACTGATTGCATACACACAATATACATATGCAATATTTCAATTTGTTGTGTATCTGCTAAGTGTTCTAAGTTCTTTTATTTCCTGCAGAGAGTATTTTTCTATGTAAAGTACATTAAAAGTGGCAGAGCAAAATGTGTATTTCTCCTATTGAAATGTATATAATTATTCTTAGCTTTAGGACATGAGTATAGATTATGTATGACCCCCCCCCCCCTCCCAGGGATGCAAAATATGTAGGAATGTGGAAACGAGGTTCCCAGGAAATCGAAGCAGTCATGGGGAATTTATACTGAAGATACCATATGTAAACAACTTATGTAAAGGAAGAAACAGATATGCGAAATAAACTATTATTATAACATATTTCCATTGAAGTACAATCATTTTACATTTTATTTATTTTTCTCTTATCTACCGGTTATTATATCTATATACAGTGTGAGGGATAGAGGTTAAAATTGTGAGATTTAAGCACCTGAACCCAAAAATGCTTGGAACCCAAAACATTTTGCTTTTAGATCTTCTTTTCCATGATTTAATACAACTTTTAAGCAAAGAAAACTATTTTTTAATGCTAAACAAACTAAAGAAGTACACAAACAATGAAAGTACAGCACAAACCTAAATAAGATGATTGCAATTAAGGAAAAGCAAATAAGGTTAAAAACTTAATAAAATTCAGTTTAAAAGTACTAAATGACATAAATTAAAAATCAAAAAATATTATCACTACTAACTCTAATGAAAAAAACAATTAGAAAATAATTAAAAACTAGTAGGTTAACCCGTTGCAACACCAGGTAAATTTTTAACTGGAACTCCAGTTGCCTTAACTGCAGTTGTTGGAACTGCTTATGATTTGTTTTTGGAATGATTCTCCAGATCAAGTGCAATTCTACCAGAAAAGGCGATTTATCAACAAATAAAAAAAAGAAAAAAAACGGAAAACAAATCAACAATACAAAAAAGAAAGAAAATTTTTTATCCCACAGGAGCTAATGTTAAATGATTTTTAAAATGACAAAAAAATGTCAATAAAATGACAAATTGACAATAAAAAAAATACATGTGTAGACTTCCCAGGCCAGTCTCCATCTTCTTTGCAAATATCAGCCTTTCAAGTTTATTAGTGTGGGAACAGTTCAGTAACACAATAAAACAATAAAATTGGTCACTTGCTCGATTATAATATACCAATAAAATAAATAAACTTTATTAACTATTATTAAATAAATAAACTTCAAATTACTTTAAAAGTTATGATATTGTTAACAACTTTCGTGACAAAGGTTTTTTTTTAAACTGTTGTTGTTTTTTGTTTACCTTAAATTTTTCAGATATGTTATTAGCATAATTTAGCAAAATTTGTCTTAAGAATTTTTCTGATATTACGGAACAAAGTCTTTCAACATGATTTGGATCTTTTTGACCAATCTCACAAATCAATGCAGCTAATATTAGCTTTAGACTCAAATTAACAATATACTTAAGGATAAAATCTAATGATAAAAGTAGAAAAAACAACAACTAAAAATTTAAATTTTAAAGTTATTGTACCGTAAACCAATCTAAACATATGGATAACCTGCCAAAAACATTCAACGCAAGGGACGCCCTCACGCGGTACAATGTGTCATAACTCAAAATCAGCTCCAAACGCTGACTGCACAGGCAGAGTATAAAGGAGGCAGTGGTGCAGTGCAGTACGTGGGCTCGCGCGTGTGGATGCATAACGGTCTTTTTATCGTATTTTTGAATGTCTTATATGTTAGTTCATGATTTAATAAACATTTTGACCAGCATACCTTCGACTACATACCTTATAACATTGGATTACTAATTACCTTATTACCGTAATGTGAAAAACTGAAAATGCTATTTAGAAGTAAGTGTTTACCATTTTTTGCTTATTATCATGTCATTTAAAATTACATAGAATTTTAAATATATGGCAAACAAATTATTGCTATTCAATTAACGCTAACTGGATTCTAAATTGTTTTGTTGCTAATTATAACGTCAACAAACCTTTTAGAGTTTTCTTAGTTTGTTTTAAAATTTTATTGTTGTCATATTAATTAAGAAAACTGCCCAGGTACTTGTAAAATTAAGCTTTGCTAAGTAATTGTAAAGTATTTAAAATCATTCAATGTTTAAAATGTATATTTTATCAAGTTAGCTTGTGTCATTCATTGCATTTATCTAGTGTACTTAATATTGTCATAAATTATACAGTTTCCTGCAAATATTTTAAAATTACTTTAATAATGTTGTTAGTTGTGTAATATTTTATAATAGACTAGCAGTATGTCCGTTCTTCATACTGACCATATAATACAAGAAACCTAAAATTCAGAATTTGATGTGAAGTTTTAATATTTAGAGTCTCAATTTTTGAAATTTTATAATAATTCTAATGAAATGAAAATAGGTGATCTCTACCGTGCTGAGATAATAAACAGACAGATAGATGTACAACATACAATTTTATGTATACTGTTAATAGCAGATATACCCGACATTGCCCATGATTTAATATATGTGCAAATTCCTGCAGTATTCTAAATGACATTCTTACTCTAAACATTCTATTAAAATATTTCATTTAATTCTCCTTTCTGTGTTTTCTATACAAAATTATCTTCAAGCAGATCTGAATAAAACATCCTCGTTTGAAAACAAATTATAAAATATATATGAAATTGGATCAATATAAACTAAAATAAAAGCGCTAAAATTGTATAAAAATGGTTATAAAATTTTGTTTTATATTGATTTCTTTATTATTTAAATCTTAAAAAATTTAATAATCGTCTGCCTAATAAACACATTTGATTTAATTGCGTTGCTAAGTATCATGATATAATTTTCTTAATAAATTTGTGGAAAATATATCATCTGCATAATTCTATTTTTATGGAAGGTTTAATTGTGGGATTTTTATTCATATCTCGACAATCCCTGGTCCTAGAAACTCGAAACATTGACTAAATTTTAAGTAGGGCTATTTCAAAGCTACCCACAGAATGTTCATGAAATTCGATGCAGCAGTTCTACCGTGATGATGAGATAGATAAACACACAGACAGATACATGTATTTTCAATTTTATTTATATAGATAAAAAAATGTCATTCTCTTTTTAAGATATTGTCAATAGTAAGAAATCGTAGTAATAAAAATGCTACACTAAAGTTATGAAAGTAAAATAATGTAAAATGGAATATTTCACACATCAAATAACATATTTTAACTGTTTGATAAGTAAGTAATTGCATATAAAAGATATAGTATCTTAATATATTGCACGTATATTTTTTATTATTTGTTATGGCATGCTGAAATTTTAGAAGAATAGGTTAGGAAGTCATTTGTGTTTAGGTTGGGCACATTTTATTTTTTATGTAGCGAGTTATTATGTTATTGAAAATTGTTAAAATAACTTGGAAAAAAGTAAAGTAACTAACTTACAATTTCAAGTTACCATTGTATATTTCATTATATTATAGTTAATGTTATTTTAATAATACAAAGCTAATTTAATCTTTCTTACATTTTCACTTCAATGGAATTGTAAATGAAATATTAATACCAAAAAGTTTTATTATACAGCTTTATTAAATTTTCAAAGCCCCTGAGGTATTTCAAACTCTATAATTAAGCAAAATTGTTTACAATTTGTTAATGTCTGGTAGTAAAAAAGGGAATATAAGATGTGCTATATTAGAAAACCTGAACTTCTACAATTTATAGTGCATAGGTTAATGAATGACATTCAACTAGTACTTTATCTTAATTCTAAATCATTTTACAATTTATAACAACAACAAAAAATGAATAAAATAAAATGAAATAAAAATAAATAAACACGTAAGCATATTAAAAGTTAAATTCTGAGTTTCTTTTTAATGATTATCTTATGATATTTAAAGATATAGTATTCAGTAATCATTTTAGTTTCTGCATACTTTATCTGTAAGCACGCATACTTTAGCTGAATGTACTGAAGAATTATTCAAATAAAATGCCTGATTAAGCAATAAATATACAGGGTTCTTTTTCAAACTTTTATTAAAGCACTAACTGAATGGAATCCTTTCATCTTTGTTCCTACAGTGAATGAGTCATTATAAATATTTTATTTTAAGGAAATGTACAGCAATATTAATATTTTAAATCACCCATTTTAATGAACATTATCGAAAATACTTCCAAATTTCATGAATATTATTTGATTTACTGATAAATTATGATTCCTTTACATCGAACAGAGAATTAAAAGGGAAGCAAATAGCAAAAGCTTCGATCGCGATCTGGAAGACCTACTCGCAGTGGGCCTACAAGCCAAGACGTCAAAAATTAGTGCTCCGGCCTCTGCTTTCGGAGGTGACGCTTGAACCCAAACCAGACCATCGCCAAGCGCTCGGACCAAACCAGACCATCGCCAAGAGCGCACCAACCCTCTGTTTGGTCTATCACTAATGGCCGCCGCGAAAACGAAACTATCGAGAGTGACAGGTCTGTATAATAGTCTGTGGACCAAACAGAGGGTTGGCGCGCTCTTGGCGATGGTCTGGTTTGGGTCCAAGACGATTTTCAATGTTATAACCCTATTTCGCTCGGCGAAAACTTGGAACAACAGACTAGCGTGGTTTGAGTAACGTGAAAAAGGATTATTTGTTAAGTGCTTAGATCATTTCATAGAAATGGATTGATAAAAGAAAACTGGTTGCGTTACAGGGTATGTAATTTATGTTTATTAAAATTGAAATAATTTTAGTTATCACTATCCTACATACGTGTTCATTATAAGTATACACGTGTTCATAAGTATACACGTGTTCATATAAGTATACATGTGTTCATTATGCGAAATTAGTGCTGTGTTATTACTGCCGGATTAGACTAAATTTAAGAGGTAGTGGTATAATTAGTTAAAAAATATTTTCCGTATTTTTATAAAATGTGAAATAATTGATATTTGGATAGCTTTTTCTTAGTTGAATGTGATATAGTATGTGTATATATTTATGTAAAATTTTTATTAAGTGTCTTATGGTGGAAAATTCACCCCCCCCCCTCGGGTAATTAATGATTGAGTTCCACAACTTCGATAGTGCATTTATGTAAATTTGATATTTACTATATGAATATTTTTATATTTGAAAAAAAAAAGTCTATTATCTGTATCCCAGAACAAATTAAGGATCGCGTAATTAACGATCAACACGCTAGTATACTTTTTAGACTGAAAATATTATATAATATTTCAGTCTTTTGAGTATGTTAGCTTGTAATTTTTTGAGCGTTATGTTTTATAGTGAGACAATGCAATGTGTCTATTTTTTAATCTATTTCATGATTATTTGAATTAAATATATAACAATGTTTATTTAAATATTCTTAAACTAATGAATATATTTATGTTGCAGATTAATGTATTTTTAAATCCTGAAGTTTCAAAAATTATAAAAGTACAGTCCTCAACATTTTGTTCCCCTCCCGTTTAAAAAAAAAATCGCCAAACGAGCGATAACGCGCCAAATCTGGCAGACGCATCGTAGTTCAGTTGGTCCCAAGATCTATTGAAAGGATTGATTCTCTTACTTCCATTTACCTTGAGTTGGCCCAACTCACGAGCTCTAGTGTCTATGCGACATCCCATGTTAAAAATGTTGCCATAGGGTCCTATGGGAGCGAACCTTCTGAATATAGTATTCTGTGGCTCTGCATATGATTCCTTTAACTATTAAACCGCCATCATTAAGGGCAGTACATTCACTAGATATCTTAACTGACGGGATTGCATTTCTTATCTCTATAAACAAAATTTTATTTTATATTATATATTTGAAAAGAAAAATTGTGGTAGATGAATTTTCTATTTTACAACTTTATATTAAAGTTATGAGACTGAAAGTATCCAAAGTTGTTAAATACAATATGGCGAAAAAGGCGTCTGCTTCTAACATTCTTTTTCCGTATAATCAAGTTATCATTGATCATTAAGGGCAGTACATTGATCATTAAGGGCATACAGCAGATCATTAAGGGCAGTTCCTTACAACTGTACAGTTTTACAACTTTATATTAAAGTTATGAGACTGAGAGTATCCAAAGTTGTTAAATACAATATGGCGAAAAAGGCGTCTGCTTCTAACATTCTTTTTTCGTATACCCCGTTGTCTATAACTTTTTTTGATTCCCAAATATTAGTAACCAGACCAACTGGAAAGTGTGGTACTAAATAAATGCAAAAACAAAGGAGATATATTTCCAATTGTACGTGTAATGTATTATATATAACTCCATTACCGGTTTCTTTTCTGAAAAAAATATTCTATTTGTATTTTGGGGTATTAATGTATTAAAGTTAAAAAAATGCTTATCGGCGAATCTCCTGCTGGCAGATCATCTTGGGGAAAAATAGTATATATATATATATATATATATATATATATATATATAAATATATATATAATGGTAATTTTTGTAAATTATCGGTGTATATATAAATGAGAGTGAATAACAGGAAAATAACTTGAACAAAGCACAAAGCAGTGGGCGAGACTTACGTGTTGTCCCTAAACGCAAAATTTCATACCGTATATTACAATAGACTTATTTAAGTTATATTGTTATTGTTCCTTTCAGTTCTTATCTGTTCAGTTGTATTTTGTTTTCTTTTTTCATTTCATTGACTCAATTTCTTTCTATAAATAAATAAATTCCATTTAACTATTTTGTAATTCATGTATAATTAAACTTGATAATTGATTAAGCTGAAACTGACAGAAATGAAAATTAGGGTGTGGTATGCAAATGATTGGAAATTTCAGAGTCACCGCGCATATGTGGGCTGAGCAGCGCCCTCCGAAATGCTTTTTTAGTCGTTTAAATAGAGATATGTAGCGGGACGTTGAAAATATTTCATAAGAAATCACACTGCCTCTACGACGACAGAGGATGACATATGAACAAGTTACGGAGTTTGAACGAGGACGAATGCTTGGCCTTCTTTTAGGGGTTTCTTATCGTGCAATAGCAGCTCGTATGGAGCGCAATGCCACGACACTGATGCGCCGGCCTTCCAAACAGCTGCTCAAGTCTCCGGACGAGTCGGACGGTCTGGGTCCTCAACGACACTGATGCGAGTGTGAAAGCTGTTGACTAAACAGAACCGGACGAGTCGCAAATCTGGCAGTGGACTAAGAAATGCTACGTTTGCACAGAATGATAGATACCTCATCCGTATGGTATTGATGGACCGTACAGCTTCATCTCGACAGTTGTCAGAACGTTGGAGCACAGCTACAGGTGTGTCATTGTCTGCTCCAATAAATCGTAGGCGTCTGCCTCACCGTGGGCTGCGTGCAATAATTCCTTTGTCAAAGGATTCCTCTCAAGCAAAACCATCGAAGCCTGCTGCTACAATGAGCTCATCAACATAGACACTAGCCTGCCGATTGGCAACAAGTCGTCTTTCCCCATGAATCACGCTATAGTTTGGGGTATAGTGATGGCCGCATCCACGTTAGAGAAAATAGCGGTGAACGCCACCTTCCGGAGGACGTTATACTAATCGAACGCCAAGCATGATGGTCCGGAGTACCATTGGGTATCTTGCACGATCTCCACTCCTAAGAATTGTGGGAAATCTCGACCACTACCGTTACATCAGAGAAGTTTTGGAGTCCAAAGATGTATCCTTCCTTCAAAGTATTCATGGAGTTGTATTTCAACAGGACAATGTCCGTCAACATGTTTCTAGGAATGTTTAAAATTTATTTTCAGCCAACAGATTCAGCTTCTTCCTTGGTCTGCCTATTCATATATACAACTATATTATAATTTACGTATAATTGCATTTGATAACTAATTGAGCTTAAATTTGCAGCAAATGTAAATTAGGTTGTGGTATCCATATGATTAGAATTTCAGGGTCACCACGCTGAGCAACGGCCTCTGAAATGATGTTTTAACCCAATAAATAGAGAGCTGTAGCGGAACGTTGAAAATATTCTTTGGTTGACTGCCATGAGTAAACGTTTCATGAAATATATTATTACAATATTATTATATTACGATTACAATATTAAATATATTTCGATAGACGTATTTTTTCGTTTCACGGTAAAAGAATCAATGTTTGACCGATTGCTACGGAATATCATTTTGATTTCGAACATCCAGATTCTAAAAAATTTTATTTAATTTAATCAACTTCAATAATTGAACTTGTTCGTTTTTCAAAGTTTGTAAAAATAAAAATTATACTGATAACATTAGGAATCTGAGTGCCATAAACATAGCAGATGGTATAACCTAGATTGGCTTGCAAAAGAGTCACCAGAAATAAAAGGGGGTCGGGAGGCAATAACGTGTTTCATGCAAATGCAAAATTTCATACCTCATATTAAAAAACAGCCTGTTCTTGTAGCACGGAAATGGAATTCGCATTTCCCCTAAGTGCTATAAAATTACTTTTTGAATTTTAACGAATCATGAAAGATTGTGATGTACGTATAGCTTAGTATCCCATATATGGGATACTAGGTTCAGATACTATATTTGTCTGTATATGAAAATTTTGTGCCTGTATATGAAAATTTGGGAGTTTGTGCTCATACATTAGAAATATTCAATCTGAAAGCACAAGAAACTTACAATAATATAGGCTATTGAAAAATTGTTCCTTATCGCCTTGAATAAAACATGGTATGATTTGCATATATTAACTTTGATTTGTATGGTCTAATGCTGGATATATTTAAAGCGGAATGTAAGCAGGTGCCTTCTCCATTCTTTTAGCATTTACAAAAGGGATCGTATACTAACTGACATTTTTATGCGCATATGACAACGTTCACATCTGATTATGATAGTTAGTCTTCAGGGACTATTCTAATGATATAGCGTTTACGATTTATTATTATCTGATTACGTTTTAGCATAAGATCCTGCATAACTTTCATTTTGAATTATTAAAGTTTGGTATAAATAGAAAATAAATAGAAAAAATAAAATAATAACTTCTTTTTAAATTTAACAGAACTTATATCTGAATATTATAGATCCATAAGAACAATTTGTTACTTAACACAAAAGTGATCTACAAGCAGTAGACAGATAGATCCATAAAAATGTTTTAAATTTAATACATTTCTGACGGGTATTTCAAGCCAAAACTGTTTGATGCAGCCGGCTATTTTTCCTGAATTGAGTATAATTTCTTCATCAACATCAGAGCTGTTGTTTCTCTCTCTTTGTTCATTTGTCTTTAGACAGATTGTTCAGCTGCAGACAACTGGAGACGTGGATTCAGTGCTGCCATCCAAGGCATCGTTGTTTCCAGATGTGTATCTTGTGAGGTGCTCAATGCAGCAGTAGTAGCGTTGTAGTTGCAGATAGGAGACCACGTGCTGAATCCTGCTCCAAGAGGAGTCAGGATATTCTTTTGGATCAGAGTCCTTCACTGGTAAAGTGGGCGTGGTTACTATGTTGATAAAATGGGGCAGGCTGGGGTCTGCGGTTGCTTTTTGAACGTCATTATTCTGGCTCCTACATTGGTTCTCGGTGCTGGTAAAAACTAGTTTTGCGAGATCCATAGTTAATTTCTTTTATAAAAGTCAAAAGTGAAACTCTTACATCACTATCTTCAGACTGGGTTGGTGTTTGTTTCGTTGCTCAATTTACTATGTCTATCGAGCATGATAACTTCTATCTCGTCATCTGAAGCAGGTTGGGAACGAGGGGAGTGTTTAGGACAGCCTGAAAATTGCTTTTCAGGGGGTCCAAGACCACGTTGAATTCAAATGAAATTGGCTCCGCTTCCAGTTGGGGGGGGGGGGGGGGGATTTTAATCCATCTAAATGTGGTATCACGCTCTTTTTTAGCTCGGCTCATTCTGAATTTTCATCGAAATCATTAAAAGTGGAAGATATTTCTGTGCTCCTTCAACAGCTTTTGGATCATTCTCGGATCATTCAATTCTTGGACATCAGTCGGGACGTAGGTTTAACAGTCTTCAGGGGTTTGAGATCGTAGCACGTGCTTTTCAGATTCAGTGGGATCGTATGGCAGTTGGCTATTTTGAGCAAGTAGGCCGACATCCAATATTGTTTCCTCATTTTCCGCTTCCCCGTGTTCTGGTTATAATCAGGAATGATTAGGTCATTCTCAAGTTCCTGCTCCGCCCTAGGTAAATTGTATCTTGTGTTAGTTGGACGGTTCCACCTAAGGACTTGCCGCTTACCGGTCAAAAACTCGTGTATATGTCCCAGATAGTCCTGATCGTGTCGCTGACAGAAAGTTTTCTCATTAGCGTCAGGTATTCGAGAGAACATAATCGGAGCATGATCCGATTGCTGACCTTACTCCAAGATCAGAGAGTGCCCATTACAACTGCTTCCACTGTCGCATCAGTAAATACCAAGTCATTGTATTTCTTCGTGAGATATCCATGCATGGTTAACTTTCCTGCTTGTGTCTTTGACAAACGTCGTCACTACTTCACTTACACTTCGTGAATTTCCACGTTGAACAGTTACCCCTGAAATATGTATATATTCCTCCAAGGTTGGTAAATTGTAATTTTCCACCCATTCTTCTTCAGAATCATTTTCACTATCGGACACTATCACATTTCTTTTTGAAAAACTCAGACTTATTACATCTCACGTCACTAGAGATGCTGATTAAAGAGTTTAGTAAAACGGCTCGCTTACCAAAGAATCGAAGAGTTGGCCAATTTAAGAGTGCACTTCTTACAATTCAAGCTGACCGGTCAGGAGTATAACACAATCTAAACAAAGAATGCAACTAAGATATGATATCTAATAAAACTATATATCTAATTAAGAATGTGACACAGAACTATGAATACCTATATTCATTTTAGACTTGAAAACGCATAAACAAATGTAACTGGAAACATGAATGTACTCGTGACCGGCCAGCAACGTTCAGGCATGAAAGCACGAGCACACTCCTGACCGGTCAGCAGCGTTCGATAATGTAAACAGGAGTATACTCGTGATCGGTCAACAAAGTGTTTACATATAACTATCCCTAAATACAATAAACTAATTTTAAAATAAATGAAATCGGTAATGGACATATATAAAGCACAATACATGCACCATTGAAGAAATAACTACTTTGTTTTGGCGGTCAACTAACACCACCTAGCTGTCATTTTGCAGCTGGGGTGGTTATCAATTTTCGGGACTTAATGAGATCCCGTCTCATCATAACTGGAGCCTGGTGCAGTCATTCCTTTGGGGCCCCTTCCACCTCCCGACATATATGAAATAGAGATAAATATTTTGAAAGTAAAGTACTTTATAAATAAATAAAAGGTTTATGGTTTACACTACACCAAACCGCGCAGATTGGAATGGTGGCGTATTATAAAGTTGAGTGTATGTTTGATCTCAATCTGACATTTCCCAAATATTCCACTCTCGGAGTCTTTATATTATCGCATCAGCCGTGCGGGAATCAACTAGTCGTGCCTGCTGTTCTAATTTTATCCTAGCTGGGACCAAGTCCTTTAACATTATAGTATTTGCGCACTTCAGTTGCTTCCTTATTGGATTAGTGTCTTCAATTCATATATACGATTAAAGCGATTTTATCGCCAGATCGAGCCAATGGCAATTGCGAATTAGCCATTTTACAACTTTGAATACCAAAACTTTGTTTTTTTTTTTCAATTTTTCAACCACTGGTAATATTTTCGAATTTAATTTAATAAACTTATACACTTTATTATTTTTACATTATTTGAATCTTTTAAAAAATGTTCTGGAATTTGATCCAACTTCAAAATATTGAATAATAGGCTTTTAGTGTTTGCTTTCTAAATATGTACAAATTAATATCAATAAAACCTCCAAATCATGACCAATCTGCAAACAACCGACCAATTGAAATAATTACTTAGCATATAATTGCTGATAAATTATAAATTTGTACACATATAAAATATTTTTATCGGTTATTTAAAATGTGTATCATTAATTTGTATAAAGCCATCACATTCTTGTACGATGACACTCTAAAGATATTACGCTACAGATCTGTACTTATTGATTTACAGATAAGATACACAAAACAACAAACACTATGAATATAACAGATTACAGAATTAATTTAACGTCCTCTTCATAAATATAACTTATCCAGGAGGAAATATTTTTGAAACTAACTGATGCAAGAATAAAAGCACTTTAACAGGTCAGGTGAAATAATATTGCAGTATAAGTTTTGACAATTGTATGTCAATATTGGAACCTTTAACGTAAAAATTTAGTTCGAAAATCAAAAGTTTCGTTCATTATGCAGACAAAATATTTTTACACCTAGATATCACCTATTAAAATGGAAATACAGAAGATATTACCAGTAAACAGTAAATACAAAAATGATGCATTATAATACTGACGAACTCTATCTTGCTTAGTTCAGAGCAGAATCTTTTGAAACAAATGAAAAATCCATGAATCACTGCTGAAGTGAAACAAAATAAATCGCTGCCGCTACATCTCCGTAATCCTTTTACCTCGCCAACTTGAAGGCAAGCTCGCCAATTACAGCCAACATGGGTTGTAATGATTAAAATTTGGCAAGATAATCAGAAATTTTCATTACTATGCAAAAATTGAAAAAATATTTTTGTGCCTAATATAATGCTGCAAAACACTGTTAGACAATAAGAACTAACCGTTTTCAAAAGTGATTTATTCGTTACACAATTAATGCTCTACTTTACACTATTAATTCTCTACGTTACACTATTAATTCGCTACGTTACACTATTAATTCTCTACGTTACACTATTAATTCTCTACAAAAGTACCAAATCTCATATTTTCGTATGCTATAGATTTTGCGGTACGAGACAAAAAAATCGATAGAGGTGTCGATACGAAAGAACATTTTTCACTTAGGTGCATGAAAAGTAAAATATCTCGTAAACTACATCGAAATAAAGAGGGCTCCGCCCTGCAAAAATTCAACTATGTATGGATTTGCCTGAAAAATTTCTTGGTCTTGCTATTGTTAGTTTATCCAAGACGCCAACTTGCATCTGAAATATTTTGTCCTTGACTTTGACGTTAAATATTTCTTGAACTAAAATGTATCGAAAAACGGTTTATTTCAGCAGATTCCTTTAACAATTCTCTTCTACAAGTGCGGCAGTTTTTTTTTTTAATTTTTGTATGCTATAATTTTCGCGTTACGAAGCAGAGAAACTCAAGGTCTCAAGGACGGGGTTTTTCGGAGTGCCCAGGAGGGGAAGGAATTCCCCCCCTTTAAACTCCGGACGAAAAGGAAAAGAGATACGGAGAGGAAAACATATGTGATAGAATGTACAACTGAAGGTATGCTTGTGGGGGGGGGGGGGCTGCGACCGATGTCGGGCCCTTCCCCAAGTCTACAGAGGAGGAGAAAGGGCTAGTGCCCAAGCGGGCGCCTAGCGAGATAAAAAGAGAGGGGGGGGGGGAGATGAGCGCCCCGAAGGACTCAGGGCCTTGAGCTTGAGACGGGTGGGGGGGTTCCGAACATTACAAAAAAAGTTTAAAGGTTCGTCGTAGCAACGCGGATTCCCAAAAGCAAGGGAGGGGCACGGTTATAACTAGAGTTCAGATGACACAACAAGAAGGGGGGGGGAGAGAAACTCAAGGAACAAGAAATTTGTCAAACAGAGGCGATGTTTTTATTCACTTGTTATCCTACGTAGATCAGATCTACAATCCGATTACGCCTTCCTACCTCAGGCCTCGACTTCTTTTATTTGGTTCTGAAGAGACCGAATGGAAAAAGTGTCGATACCTCGTCCCTCAAACAGGTGTTTCCTATTTTTTACTCTCTCTCCATCTCTGATCGAAGATAGATGGCGTCACTCCAATTCAAGGACTTTGCGCTATTCCTCTCTTTCTCGGCCCTGCCACAGGCCATGTAGAATTGCTAGCTTTTGCCCGCGTGCTTGAATGCGACCAATACTAATATCTACGTTTGGTCTCATCTATATTTTATTTATCACTATCTCTTACTTAAATTTGTCATTATAAAACTAATTTTTAGCAAAACTTTAATTAAACTTTAAATTAATTCCTGAGTAACTTTTCATATTGTAACAGATTAACCTCCCAATAAACTTTATTTTACATCTCAGTTCTTCCCTCAGTCCAATCGTTCTGATTGGCTGAATGTTTTCATGGCCCCCTCCCCTCTTCCCTTTTCTACCTACTCGCCAGATCAGCCATCCAAGACAGATTCTCCACCTCTCATATATGGACAAGCAACCTCATCACAGCACCCTCCGAGAGCTGAGTGCATAGTTTAACTTTAACATCACAGAAACTAAAGGACTTGCAATATATTAGATGTGAGGGTAAGTGTCGCCAGACAGAGGAACCCCGTAATGAAGCGTCTTGGCTTGTTATCCTCAAGCAGTATTGTGTCGTAGTGGGATAATAATATTTTCTCAGAACGTTAGAACGGGACGAGTTCTGTTTTCAAAATTTGACATTGAAGCGGAATTAAATACGATAATTTTAGGATCTTGCCATGATATTCGCGTTCAGTTTGAGAATTTTTCGTTACAAATGTACAGAGAAATTTGTTTTCATGAAAACTGCTTATGTATCCCATTCCATATGCTTTTGGAAATAAATGTAAACTTCTACAATTAGCATTCGAGCTAAGATATAGATTGTCTATGTCGGCATGATTGATTGTCTGGTAAACTCTGGTGACACTTTATGTTATATTCTGCTGATAATTTAAGGTATAGATAAATATCAATCACTTGACTATGCTATTTATTAGGACAATACTTTATACACTATAATATGTATGTAGGGAAAGTAAATATGCTGGGACAAAATTAAATTCAAACCGTGAATTTCGAAGATTTTTTTCTTTTTTTACTTCAATACAATGAGTGGAAGATTGTAAAAGGGTGGAAGGTATTAATATTAATACTCGTTTCCTAAAATTTTCTGATATACGAAAATAGAAACGCGTAAAATACTTAAATTTGACATTTTTCTTTTCAGTTCTGCGTCCTTTACGGGAACAAGAGATATCAATTAAAAAAAATTAAAATTTTACATATTTCTCAGTACTGATTCATCACTTTTGTGAACTACCTCTAGCAGTTTCTCAGAAATTCGAATTTTTTTCAGCCTACTCTAATGATCAGTTTCTCTTTTCCTGCCAGACGTCAAGTTAAATTTGCACGAAGTTCAGAACTGAATACTGGCCACGCTGCTTATCAATTTCGATAACTACTGCAGTATTTTCAGTAAACCGTGAATATTGAAGATGTTTTGGATTACGCTGCAAAGCAACAGTTTCTAACTAAAATGCATCACTGTTAATTAAGAATGCCTTATTTTAAAGGCAAGGAACATAGTTTTCGCTTAAAGCAGTAGCATAGAAGATTGAAGTATTTGACAGAGGAATTCATAACTTGTTAAATGCTGGAAAATATTCTAAAGCAGGGGTTTCATAAATGCTTACCAATAAAATAGAAAGTAAAAAAAAATTATATTACCAACCGTAATATGTTTTGTATATGAATAGGAACAAAAGACATACACTTAGTTAATTAGGCTATTTTCACATATTTTTATTTCGTTTAAATTTAAAGAAAAGATAATACAAAATAACCAATATAATAAATATTCGCAAATACGATTGGCAACATCATTAATAATTCGATCGTTTATTAACAATATTATTTACAAGATAATTTAATGTGATACTTGTGTTTGTTTGACAGAAATTGATTTCTTCATATTTGGTCATGCCTCTTATATATATATATATATATATATATATATATATATATATATAAATGTATATATATATATATATATATATATATATATATATATATATATATACACTAAAGAGACAAATCATTATGCCCACCCACACCGTGAGCGAATGGGTTTGTCTGGATGACGCGGTGGACGCGTGAGCAGACGGGAATGGTATTTAACGGTTGCCGGTGATTCTGAGGCATACTTCTATCGCTTCCGTGTGTGTGTGATGTGTAAGGCTGCTGATATAAGGAAGGTCGATCGAGGACAGATCGTGATGGCCCGACGGCTCGGAACGAGTATTTCCGAAACCGCACGGCTCATCGGGTGCTCGCGAGCTGTCGTAGTCAGAACCTATGCAAAGTGGATGAGTGATGGCGAAACCAGTAGTAGGCGGCCAGGCGTTGTACGTCCACGCGTCATCAACGAAAATAGACGTCGGAGGCTGCCCCGCTTGGTGGAGAAAATCGGTGACAGCCAGTGGCTCCACTGACAGCCGACTACAATGCAGGTCCCTGTAGATGTATTTCGGAGAACAAAGTACAGCGGCCTCTGATGGATATGGTACTCCGCAGCAGAGCCCCTCTCATGTGGCTCTGTTAACCAAGCGTCATCGCCATTTTTGCCTCCAGTGGGCCCGGGAACATCGTGACTTGACCATGGAACAATGGAACAGATTTGCCTGGACAGATGAATCACGATATCTGGTTCATCACGTAGATGGTCGCGTCAGAGTACGTCCTCTTCCAGGTGAACAGTTCCTCGACACTTATACCGTGGGTCATAAACAGATCGCCGCAGGTGGCGATATTATGGTTTGGGGGACGTTCCCATGGGCGTGTCTGGGACCGTTGGTTGTGGTGGAACACACCATGAAAACTGTGGACTATCTCAACATCATTGCTGACCAATTGCACCCTTACTTGCAATCAGTCTTCCCCAATGGGAATGGAGTCTTCTTGCAGGACAACGCTCCCTGTCATAAAGCCGGAATTGTGCTACAGTGGTTCCAGGAGCATGCTGGTGAATTTCAATTGATGTCCTGACCGTCTAACTCGCCGGACCTCAATCCCATAGAGTACATTTGGGATGTCATGGAACGACAGCTTTGAGCTCAAACGCCACAGCCCCGGAATATCCGGGAGTGGCGGGACCTCTGCTTGCACATCTGGTACCATCTGTCTCCGGTCACCTACCAAGGACTTGTGGCATCCATGCCACGGCTGGTTGCAGCTGTTTTGCGTTCCAAAAGTGGAGCAACACGATATTAGGTAGGTGGTCGTAATGTTTTGGCTTTTTAGTATATATATATAAATATATATATGTACATGCCAGAGCAGCAAATGCAACCCCGAGAGTTGAAAAGCTCATGTATACTAATTCGACCATGCTGATTCCAAGTTTGAAAGCCGTTTTTTAAATTAACCTGTGGATTTGGAGAAATATACAGAGTTTGGCCATTTTTCGTATTTCTGTGTTTACAATCTCAGGCAGAAAGAGCTGCCACAACATAATGCAATTACATGATCATGAGACTTTAATGCCTGAAGGAATAACAAGAAAAGTGCAGTCAGCTCATGCAGTTAGAGATGACGACGATGGAATAAGGGCCTTGTAGCCTTATTCCAAACTTGCCGTTCGCAGTTCTGCGTCGAATGATAGAAAGCGCTTCTGAAACGGACCAACAGTCTATATTACAAACAGAATAAAATTTGTAGCTATGCTATAGAAGCGCCCTCTAACGATTGATGCAGGACTACGAACGTCTAGTTTGAAATAGGGACCCTGGAAGGAATATATTTCTTATTTTAAGGTTACACCCTATTGTTAGTAATAGTATCCATGGTTCTATTTTATCCTTATTACAACAGCATAGAATAACCCATATCTACTTACAGGTATATGTTTATATTTCTCATAAATTAAAAATATATTATTTTCCACACAAAATAATAAACATAGAGCATATTAGACCTATTTTTATGTATACATTTTAGAATAACAGAACAAAGGTTCCGAAATAGAGCCAACCATTCTTGAATGTCTCTCTCTCTCATTTACATTTGAAGTAACAATAACAAAATAACAAGTATATGATACAAGAATTTTTTAGCATAAGATTAGCCCATATAGTGAATATCAAGCCTCTATCACAGTGTAAAGGAGGCGTTTTTCATTTGCTCGTCAAATCAAATATTTTAGTGAGCGGCACCCCCTCGAATAGCAAATGTTAGAAAACTAAAATTACACACTTTCTTTCTTTCCAACTATTTACCCGTACACCAAACTTGAAGTATCTATCTCATCGCGAAGCAAGCATGCTTTCTATAGCATTTCACCTTTTGAGTGCTTTTGTGTGGAGTACCCACCCCCTAAAATATACATTTTAGAAAAATTCCATTCTTCTTGGGTTTTCTATCAGATGATTCGTTCATGTACCAAATATCAAGCCCCTATCACGTTTTAAAAGGGGCATTTCTCCTTTATTACCAAAATTGAACATTTTGGTATGCGGCACCGCTTAAAGTAAAAAATATTGGAAAACTGAAATTGTACACTTTCTTCCTTTTTTCAAACTATCCACCCGTGCACCAAATTTGAAATCTCTCTCTCATCCCGAAGCATATTTTTTTATCAATTCACCTTTCAAAACTTTTTCTCTGGAGCACCCCCTTAAAAGAACATTTTTGAAGAACTCTATTCGTCTTGGGTGCTTTTCATCAAATGATTAACCCATATACCAAATTTCAAGCCTATTAGACGCTGTCTTCCTTGTCACCTCTGACTATGGAGTTAGAAAGAAGGAGATAAATCTCCTATTGGTAAAACGCTTGGAAATGTCATAATGTTTTGATAATTATATCTGGGTGTCCCTAATGTTAGTAAAGTAGCTACTATTGTTAGTTGACACAACAGGAAGGTGTGGCATTTAGCATATGTATTTTTAATTATTTTTAAATTCAGCATTCCCTAATTATGAGTATAATTAACCATTTCTTTTCAGTGCTGTAGGATAGTGTATAGAATATATAGAGAAAATAAAATAAATTGAAATGTAAAATAATTTTGAAAGGGTAGGAATACTTTTTATTGTTTCAATTCCACTTTGCACTGTGTTAATCATTTTTTTTTTACAAAATTGAAAATTTAAGTAAATATTTTAGTACTTTCGCCATAGAAATGCATGCAATGAAGAATTTCTTATCTTATCTCAGCATCAGCTGAATTATTGTCTCAAACGATATTGGGGTTTTCTTAACATGAAGTTTTAATTCCTTACTTTGACCTCTATGTATCTGACGCTTCGTCACTGGTTCTATTTATAGTAGAGTAACCATGCTCCATTGAACAAAAGTGATTGCCGCACCCTTAGTAGAGAATTCAGAAATCTTGGAAAAGAACTCAGCAACAACGAGAATTAAACTAATAAGACATTTACGAATTTGTGGAGCATTGTCTAATTAGTAGGATTCGACGCCAGGAACGAAGGAAACGCTTATATGGAAGGCAATAAATATGCGCCTAAACGTCGTATCATCAAGGCCTGTAACATGATGATACCTGCAATGTTTTCTAAAGTGCGTTGTAATATTTTTTCTCGAATGCAAATGTGCATGGTTGCTAATGCGGGGCATTTTGAACTGGCTTTAGACTAGATTTCTGTTCATATTTCTGTTCATATCAGTGCTGTTTATTGTGCCTTTTCTAAACAGGACAACTCATTTAATTACCATATTTTGTGTTAATAAATGACTTCTGTAGCAGTTTTGTTATCAGTACTTACTCATTGGATAGTGCTTTATGTCTTTACATCGGTTTTTTCTTCTATTTCGCTTTGTTTCCCAGTTCGTTATTCCGACTGTTTAAATTCTACTGTAGGTGCGCTGCAATCCTTTTTACTAGATTTTTTTAATCTACTATAGACAGACCTAAATATACACTCATCGAACTTTCCTTACAAAAATATATTGGGGTACTAAAAAGCTGAACTCTGTATGTACGTATACTGGTGTTTAACCTTTAATATATAATTTTGAATATCAATATTCTGTTTTGAATATTAATATTCTGTTTAGAATATCAATATTCTGTTTTGAATGTGAATATTATGTTTTAAATATCAATCATTCATGTACAAATACAATATTATGTTTTGAATATCAATCATTTATGTTTAAATATCAATATTCTGTTTTGAATATCAATATTCTGCTTCGAATATTAATATTCTCTTTTGAATATCGATATCCTGTTTTGAATATCAACATTCTGTTTTGAATATCAATCATTCATGTATTTGCCTAAAGATTATCCAAGGTTTAATTTTCGTCTTTTACGTGCAGGTATATGGCTGTTTTGTACCCTTTAGAGTCAAGAATGCATCAAACAAAATCAAGAGCGAAAAGAATAATTCTGGTTGTCTGGATTATCCCTTGCTGCGTTGCCTCACCATTTCTGTATCCTTCGGAAGCATTTTCAAACACATTACAGAGTCATTACGGGGTTATAACCCGGTTGACATGCTTCATACCCTTTCCTGAGAGTTTCAGACGGGGTTATTATACTTTCCTCTTTATTTTCATCTACATCCTGCCTCTGTCCTTCATTGCCGGGACGTGCTTCCGCGTTGCAAGGTGCTTGCTAAAAGACATACCAGTGCACAGACAAGGTAGTATTAGAAGACAAGAAGCCAATAGAAGAAAAGTAAGTGTAATATTTTTTACTTCATCATTTGGTGAAGTAACAAACCCTCATTTGATTCCATCTTTCGTTTTTTTTACACCCAGACCTTCTGATCTACTCAAAAGTGTAACATATCATTTTGAACAGCTGGGACAATATCATCCAATTTAGACCGGAACCCAGCGGGGCCTACATCTTCAGAAACAGTAGCCGCCTCCCTCTACCACTAAACTCTCGGAACAATTTTTAGATCCACATTGTCCGAACTCTGTATGAACACGGGGACAGTTTGGGCTATGGCTCCTAAATATACAGGATGACGTTAAAGTGGCCATCTTATCTCCCAGTGGAAGCAATGGCTGTACACGACGAAAAAAAAGTTTAGTTTCACATCCTTTGTCTCGAGATCTTGAGAAAATCAAAACATTCTAGACTGCATTCTTGAATTATTAGATAAACGAGTCAGTGGCGACTCGTAGGATGACACAGGATAAGGACGCTGCTTCACTTAAAGTTGCCAGGTGAAAAGGGTATTATTATTATTATTGTTATTATTTGGCGAATTTTTCTGACTCGTTTGACTAGTTTTATATAATATTTGACAACACTTGTGCGAGTAGTGTAATATGTCTTAATGATGTTCGTTGTCGAGAAGGAGGGGAAATCTTGCCACTGAATCTATTTCACGCATTCCTGAAGTCACGGGAATGAACGATTTTTTGAAAGCAGAAGCTAAACTGCGTATCACATATCAGCCATGTAATCTGCTAGCACCATTGGAATATCACAGAGAGACAATAATGGACAGGTTGGAGTCAAAATGGCGGATGCGTCAGTCTGTATTTATGGGAGCCTTAGTTTGAGCAGAGTCGGGGATCGAACTCGGGTCCTCCGAATGCAATTCCTGTTCCTTAACCAGGGGTCATCCCGTCCCTAAATCTGTATTTAGTGAGATTCCGAATTTAACGAGGATATTATAAACTTTTACTCCGTACTATGAAGCCTGGTTTGCTCGTTTTTAACCCGCAGCATTTTTAGGCCTCCGGATTTAAACAAAATAACAATGAACCCGAAAAAGTTAAAAGGATGGTAGCAATCGGAAATGCTTTCAGTTTGATGGAGCCGAAATGGTTTTGCTGAAATATTATCTTTCTTCGTGGGTAGTTTGTCTTTTTAGGTATTTTAAAAATAGTCCAAAATATTAAAACATCAAAATTATACCGAGGATATTTCAAAAATGCAGAAACGATCCAATTATATATCCTCGTTGGGCATTAAAAAAACTTCAAATTACTCGCAAACTGTTGATAATTAGCACTTTTTGTTTTCGCGCCGATTTCAGACGAAACTTTCGAAATTTAGATAAATTAAACAGATTTTTAAATTTTTGTAGCAAAACCTCTCATAATAGGTTATTTTGAAGGTTTAAAACCTTGACCCATAAAGCCGCCGTTTTTTTTTTTAAAGCCATCTATCCGGTTATCAAAATGAAATCTAATTTTGACGAATACAGAATGTAAGCAAATCAAGCGACTGTAAGGTGAGTTGTATAAGAATTGCTAAAATTTTTTAAGCAATAGTAATTAGCTCTAAAGTCTGGAATATAAGTGATGTGAGTGAAATATTCATTGATTTTGCATGGGGCATACGATTTATATTTCTATAACATCATGTGAATAGAGTTCATTTTGTTGGGTTTTTCGATGCAGTTTCGACTAACATTGTGTTTTTCCATGCAGTTTTAAGTTTTGAAACATAATAAATTACTGTAGTACTGTGATAATTTAAAAAATATGAGCGCTGAATGCATCGCATTTTAGAGATGTTTAAATAAAATCGCATTTCTGTTGAAAAGTGTTTCTTAATCATTGCATGGCTGATCTTTCCTGTCTTTTTTATTTATATATAAAATTTTTATATTACTTTAAACATGCAAGCCGCATGCTATTTTTTACGGTACTGTCATGGAGGAGATTCAATTTGTTTGGACCTTTTGAAAGGTTGTGTTAAAAATTAATTCCTTCCATTGCAATTTCAATTAATAAATTTCTTAAGTGACATTTCTCATGGTCTAGATTTACATTTGCAACATTTATAATTCTGTCGTTTCCGCTATAGTCATGGTCATGAGTATACATGAATAGTGAAGAACATTATTAAGAGCTGCTTAGTCAATGTGTCGTGTGTAAAATAAAATAACCTGACAAAAAGGACAATTAGCAATTGTCGTACTTTTTGTATTGCAATCGAAATGTAGAGAAACAGCACAGTATGGATTAATTTGAAATCTGTATTCTTATAGATTGCCAAAATGGTGCTAATGGTTGTCCTAGCATTCGCCGTATCATGGACGCCTTACTTTCTGGTGAGCATCGTCACTCAGTATCAAGCTGTCAACTTCATGGAACGTCACAACTTCTTCTTCACCATGCTCTCCATCAATCTTTTTGCCTTCCTCAACTCCTGCGTCAACCCCTTTATCTATGCCGCCATGAGTACACGCTTCAGGAATGGGTTTCTTCGGTTCTTTCGATACCTCTGTCTTGTGAGCTTCTGCAACAACGCAGAAGATTCCGACGAGATTGTAAACGTGACTTATTCTGTAGCATCTTCTGTGCGTGTTGGAAAACGCGTGAGATTCAGGTGCCAGGTAAGTGGGTATGAATTACATAATTTTTAGTGCAACCAAATAAAACCTGTTTGAGTCGCTCTGAATTATGATCGGTGTGATTTGTGATGTTTGTGTTTTGTAATGTTTGTGTTTTGTGATGTTCATGTTTTGTAATATTCGTGTTTTGTGATGCTTGTGTTTTGTAATATTTGTGTTTTGTGATGTTTGTGTTTTGTAAAGTTTTCGCGATATTTCTGAGTCTTTGGCAAGTTCGTGAGGTTTATATCTAGGAACCTGTAATATAACTTGACTCCTTTTTTTAGAATTTTATTATTCTATAGAAGTCACCATAAGAAAACAGAGCAGTTATATCTTTAATTCATGCAACTGACATTTCATATTAGCTATAATTCTTTCTTCGAATACATTTTTGTGTGTTTTGTGATGTTTGTGTTTTGTAATGTTCATGTTTTGTAATGTTCGCGTTTTGTGATGTTTGTATTTTGTAATAGTTGTGTTTTGTAATGTTTGTGTTTTGTAATGTTTGTGTTTTGTAATGCTTGTGTTTCGTGATATTTGTGTTTTGTAATGTTTTCACAATATTTGTGAGTAGGTGGCTAGTTCGTAAGGTTTATATCTAGTAACCTGTAATATAACTTAACTCTTATTTTTAGAATTTTATTATTCTATAAAGGTCACCATAAAAATACAGAGCAGTTAAATCTTTAATTCATGCAACCGACATTTCATGTTAGCATAATGCCATTTCTATGGAAGGTTTAATTGTTTGTTATTAATTAATATCTAAGCAACCCCTAGGCTTAGAAACACGAAACATGGGCACATTTTAATTGGGGCTCTTTCAAGGCCCCCCACAAAATTTCATTAAATTTGGTTCAGACTTTCTCCCGCGATGGTGTCATAAACACACAGACATATTGTCAATTTTATTTATATAAATGCCATTTATTTATTTATTTATTTTTATCTAGGCACCTATGTCCTGTCTGATAACACAGAGCTCATCCGACAGTGGCAGTGGCGTCCAGAGCGACGCAAGCCAGCGAACAGCATGCACAGTAGACCACAGAAGTGGATCCCTCTTCCGATCGCTGCTCAAGAAAAGGTCCAGTCAAAAA
This sequence comes from Amaurobius ferox, assembly GCA_951213105.1. NCBI lineage: Eukaryota > Metazoa > Arthropoda > Arachnida > Araneae > Amaurobiidae > Amaurobius > Amaurobius ferox. The sequence continues at coordinate 70,906,088 of OX578155.1, forward strand.
TTTATTGTCCAGTATATCAAGCGAACTGGCCAAGCCAAGAATTTAGGTAAACCGCTAGATGATACCCGGTCGTCCCCCGGTCGTTTCTCACCAGCGTTTTCCAGTTCAAGAAAAGCCAGTAAGAGCAGCTGTAGTGTTGGAGACCTCTCGTTGTTACACAGTGACACCGACACAAATTTATTGATTTGTACTCGAAGAAAATGGCTGTCTTGTCTGGAGATAAACAATTATGACAAAGACTGCTTTTGAAAACTTTTAAACTATTTCAAATATTTTCATTTGTTTGTCATGCCCTGATGGGGAATGCTATTGACTTGTGTCGTAATTGGAGCTTTTCTATGATGATGTTTGTATTAAGTTTCAATGCAATGACTGAATGTGTAAAAATAATTTCAACCTCTTATTAAACTCTTCCATTTCTTGATTGTGTTGCATTTCTTCGTTTCGCCTTCATACTGAAAACCTTCTGGGCAGCATATGACTTTTACGGCACACTTAAAATTTATGTTTTATCACTTCTTTTATATACAGGGTGCTTCAAAACTAGTGCAACAAATTTTCAGGGGTGATAACGCATTTCGAAGCAAACAATTTTTATCATAGATTGCATGGGCGAAGTGAAGGGGTTACGCTCTAAGGGGCACTTTCAGGCGTTTGAGGTCTCTTTAGGGCACGCGTATGAAAGCGGGGGTTTTCGCATGTAAGGTCATTAGCGACTTGGAATGAATCGGTATACCAGTGGGGAGAAGCGAACATGCATTTTGTCTACGGTCTCGATAAAGCTATGGCAGATAAGCACAAAGGCTTTTACGAGGAAGCTTCCCCAACAGGCGTGTTCCGGATTGCGGAATTTTTTTTCTCTTGCACCGCTGACTGTCTGATAGGGAATTCTTCAGTGCTGCCATGTATTTATTTTGTCTTAAATAAAACTCTGTTTTGATGTTTTGTGCCAGTCCTGTTTATGAGTTGCGAAAGACTGTGCGTTAGTATCGAGAAATGTAAAGCAAAGCAAAAATATTTAATGTCACATTCAAAGACAAATTAGTTCAGTTGCGAGTTCGCGTTCTGGATAGACTAACATTAGCAAGTTCATGAAGTTTTGCAGGCAGGAATCTACATAGTTGAATTTTTGCAGGACGGAACCCTTATTTTAATTTCGATGTAGTTTCCGAGATATTTTACTTTTTATACCCTTATGAAGTAAAAAAAGTTTTTTCGTTTTTCCATCTCCATCGATTTTCTCTTACTCATACCGAATAAATATAACATACAGAAATATAAATTTTGGTAAATTTATAGAACACTAATAGGGAGACACGATGAAATAATCAGCTTAATATATATACTTTAATTTTGCTTGAAATAGTTTGGGAAGTGAGCTCTGCGAGAGCATCAAATATTGGCAAAGCTTCTCGACTCGCGAAGGGAGCTGCGGGGCTAGCGAAGTTAGCAAGCAGGGACAGAGTCCCCTAGTATATATAATAATAATAATAATAGCTGATCAATAAGTATTTTAATCCAATTTTGCTTGCTACTTTCTTATATGTTTCATTTTTTGTTTTATCTACAATTTATCTCTTATTACATTGGATCACCATAAACAATTCTTAAATATCAATCTTTATGCATTGGTAATTTTTAAAAAGCTAAATAAATAAAATGGATGCAGAACTTCTGCCCTTCTGTGTACTCATGTGACATACGCAAAAAAGAACGTTTTTATGGACTCTATAGAACGTTTTATGCGCGATCCCGCATGCAAAAATCCCGCATCATGTCATTAGCCTGAGAAAAAGTTACTAATTCTCACGACCGCCGTGACTGTATCGTCTAAATACCGCTTACGAAATACCGTACACGGGGTGTAGGATTAGAAAGCTTTTGTTTACGAACACCTCTTCCACCCACCCTCTCTCAGAATTCCAAATAAGGATCAATTTCTGGAAATTCTGATCTCCGAATATAATTTAACTTCACGCACTATTTCCATGAAACTCCACTTTTAAAAATTATACTGGAACCTCCCCCCCCCCCCAGTGCTTTTCATCAAGGTGTTGTCCTCTCTCTTGGAAGCGGAAATCCAAAAATTATACTAAGCCAGAAAGTCTTCTTTCAAATCAGACGCCAAACGTCGTTTTATCGCCAACGTAATACGCGAAGGAGAGCTCTCTCTCTCTCTCTCAAGGTTACTATAACTGCCACATCAAGAGAAAGTACTCCCGCAATTGTTTATCTTTTTATAGGATATATAACTTACAATTTAGCAATAGAGACACGTTTTAAATGGATTATCTCTTAGATTGGAATTAAATGAATTCAATAGTGATTAAAGTAAAGAAGCGGATATATAACTTACAATTAAGCAATACAGACACTTTTAAATGCATTATCTCTTAGATTAGAATTAAATTAATTCAATATTCACTCAATTAAAGAATCATTTTATTATTTTCTAATGCTATTGCATAGAGGATGTTCAAGGATAATCACGACATTCAGACGAAAAAATATCCTTAAAAACATCATGAACACATTTCGAACATTTTGGGAAATATTTCCATCAGTGTGTGTGTGTATCTGTGGGGTGCGAATGCACCTATCACTACGGCAATTTATATGTAGATGCATTCTGCAGAAAATTAGAACCAGGTAGAATATTTTGAAATAAACGGGATTAAAACATTATTTGAAATTAGATATTTTAAATTAGAAACAGTACGTACAGCCACGAAATTCTATATGTAGCTGAATTCTGAAAAAATTAGATCATCATGTAATTAACGTGATTAGAATACGGGTGAAAGGGAGGAAGGGAGACAGAGAGCTAGAGAGAAAGAGTGTTTGTGTGTGTGTCAAAATATAGTGCGGTAACTGCAGGAATGGTCGACCTTGTTTCGAAGGAGTAGGATTCAAGGGCGCCCATAAAACTTATTCCTGGGATGGGCAAACTCAAGGATGAGAGGTAAATTACTATTAACTTGATACCTACATTTCTCAACTTGAACGGGACTAAAGTGGCCCCTCGCGGTTCCCTATGGGCGCTCATAGAACATTTTCCAGAGCGTAAACTCCTGGGTGAGAAGTACAATATTGACTAGCTTGATACCTACATTTGTGACTTTGAACGCCCCTATGGACACCCATCGCTATAAGTATTGAAGACCCAGACCACTTGACTGGCCCTAGGGCTCATAACAGCTATTTGAGTGGCTGGAGTGGCCATAAGTGTTGTTGTTGTTGAGACCCAGACCGTCCGACCTACCAGAAAGGTGTAAGGTAACTGTATGGACGGCCGGGAAATGCCACCCAATTTAGACCGGAACCCAGTGGGGGAGGCATCCACAGGGACCGTACCCTCCTTCCCCTACCACCAACCTCTCGGAAGGACTTACGGACCCACATGTTTAACGTGATCGTACTCCGCATGAACACGGCGGCATTTGTGGCAGCGTGTAAATCTAGCGCGCAAACCACGGGGATACCGCACCCGAGATGGCCAACAGCACGCGGTGTTCCGAGGTGGTCACCCACCAAGTACTAACCGCGCCCGATGCTGCTTGACTTCGGTGATCTAACGAGAACCGGTGTTTTCAGCACGGTACGGCCGTTGGAGTGGCCATGAGTGTGTTGTTGTTGAGACCCAGACCGTCCGACCTACCAGAAAGGTGTAAGGTAACTGCTTGGACGGCCGGGAAGTGCCACCCAATTTAGACCGGAACCCAGTGGGGGAGGCATCCACAGGGACCGTACCCTCCTTCCCCTACCACCAACCTCTCGGAAGGACTTACGGACCCACATGTTTAACGTGATCGTACTCCGCATGAACACGGCGGCAGTTCTGGCAGCGGCGAGAATCGCGCGCTAACCACTGGGCTGCCGCGCCCGAAAAGAGCCAACAACACGCGGTGTTCCCAGGTGGTCACCCACCCAAGTACTAACCGCGCCCGATGCTGCCTGACTTCGGTGATCTAACGAGAACCGGTGTTTTCAGCACGGTACGGTCGTTAGCCTGGCCATGAGTGTGTAAAGCTTCAGACTTCACGGAAACTTTTGTGGGTTCTGGAAAGTCTCTATTTTTCCACCCCTAGGGAAATCGAAACTTCGACTCCGTTAGGTTCTGTCCTGAGGTTACACAATATATAAGTAGGGGGCCTCTTCAATGGGCGCCCATAGGGGAGGGAAAGGAGGAACTTCCGCTCCCCTGGATATTCAAGGTCCTAAATATGGGAATCAATGTAGTCGATATTGTACATATAATTCTTGAGTTTGCCGTCCAGAAAAGTGCTATGGGCGCCCATGCTCATAGTATCGACAACGGGACAGAACCTAACGCAGCTGAATATTTTTGTTTCTCTCTCGAGGGCGAATAAAATGGGTGGGAGTGTCAAAAAGACTTTGTCAATGACTTTGCGTCCTTCACAGCTTAACCGAATTAACATTTATTTTGCGCAAATATTGTATTTGAAACGATTATAACCGTGAAACTCAATATATCTTAAATCAAGAATATTAATTTCCCCAAAGGGACAGGAATTATCAAATAAATTAAACTTTATTTTCCAAGATATTGAATATTCATCAAGTTGACATCATTTTTATTAATTTAGTGCCATTTTTGTCATTTTGGAAGCATTTTAAATAAAATGTCAAGTTGAAGATATTTTGTTAATATATCGACAAGCAGTACAGACAGACAAACTAATAAATTACATTTGACGAATTGTTTGATGTCAAAGTACAAAACTATTGCAAAACAATATGTCTTGAATGAAACCTACCAGAATGATGCAACACCGTTGTCACATAAAATTGCAAATGGAATGGGAACATATTACGATAGTTAGCACAGTTTTAGTTTCATGTATTTTTTAAAATTTATTTGAGAAACGTACAATATATCAAGAATGGCTCATGCTAGTATCCCAAAGTTTTTGTTATTCATTATCTAATTAAAAATTAAATAAAAAATTATATTTTATGTAACAATATTAAAGGGTCCGATATTTTATGATTTTTTTTCAAAATTTCATTCGAAAGTGTGGAGATGGTTTCTATATATTCGATGGCTTATAAAATCAATAGACTTCCAGTATTCACTGTTTGTAATAATCGAAAAATTTGTGTTTGAAACGTTTCATCCGCTCGTTAGCTATCGCATCCACTGACTCAAGGACACACACTAATATACATACATACACACACACTAATATACATACATACACACACACTAATACGCATACACACACTAGTATGCATGCACATACTACATACATTAATATACATGCGCGAACACACACACACAGATATCACTTTAAAAACATTCGATTCGATTTCAGCGATGTTTGAAACAAGCTTTACCGCCGAAAACACAAAGTAGAATTCGAGTTTTCGACCTCATCATAATACTTACCTATACATTATATCAGTGTTTTACAAATTTATTTTGTCGCGAAACCCTTTTGAAATTTAATTTGATGGTAGAACCCCAAAATAAGAAAAACACCTTGTTGTCCAAATTATGCATCAAAATTTTACACGTTTTTAAATTTAAGACAATTTACATGAAACTATCACGTCGCGGAATCCCAAGGGTGCGGCAAAACACACCTTGGAAAACGATGTTTTCAGCACGAATGCCAACAGCCGAAACGTGCTGAAAACACCGTTTCTCGTTAGATCACCGAAGTCAACCAGCATCGGCCGCGGTTAGTACTTGGGTGGGTGACCACCTGGGAACACCGCGTGCTGTCGGCACATTTCGGGCGCGGTAACTCGGTAGTTTGCGCGCTGGATTTGCACGCTGCGACAACTGCCGCCGTGTTTATGCGGAGTGCGATCACGTTAAACTTGTGGGTCCGTAAGTCTTTCCGAGAGGTTGGTGGTAGGGGAAGGAGGTCCCTGTGGATGCCTCCCCCACTGGGTTCCGGTCTAAATTGGGTGGCACTTCCCGGCCGTCCAAACGGTTACCTTACACCTTTCTGGTAGGTCGGACGGTCTGGGTCTAAACAACAACAGCACCTAGGAAAACGATACATTATATTAGGTATGTCAGAAAAGTGACATTTATTGCTCCCACAAACCGAAAATATTAAGCAAATTTCCTTAAAATGTCACAAATTTTGCATTTTTAAAAATGACAAATATCCCCTCTTTTCAAATAATCTTCAATTTTCGTCACTGATTGTTGTACTTTATAAGTATTGAACAATATACGGATTCCACACATATATTTACTCCGAAATCGCGCATATAAACGTTTCATTCAAATAATAAATTAAATATGTGTGTGGAACATTTCTTAAACTCATTGCAAACAACCTGTGTGCAGTACAAAAAGTCCTTAAATACATGTATTTTCATAGTATTACTTTAAAACCAAAATGCACATAAAACATGATCTAAATAATGGAATGCAAATGTATCTAGTCGTTGTCTTCATGAACAATATCGCGGATTGAAAACAATCGTCTTCCCAGCCCTTTTGCGGGAGTAGCAAGAATAGTGTACCAGAACTGGCGATGAAACGACGTTTGGCGTGTGATGTAAAAGAAGCTTTCTGAATTAGTATGCGTTTGGCCTTATCGCCTCTTGGAATCCCTAACATGAAAGGCAGAAGCGAAATGGGAAACAGATTGTTAGAGTAGACCTAAAACCCAATTTTTAAGAGAACAACCTAAAGATCTAAGACCTAAAACCCAGTTCGTTGGACATTATCTAGAAACGCACTAACAGACGATTATAAACATACTATACATTCTTGTTTTCGCACAAAAGGCAATCTCTGTCTCGTAATGGCATGTGAATGTGTCAGGGACGAAATTGAAGAGTGGCTGGAGTGATTCAATGTGGACTCAACAGTCTTGAGGGAGGGTCTCACTAAAAACACAATTAATCATTAGCATTTATAAATCATAATACTTACTATTATATATTTCAATCCATATAAATTATTAACAAATAATTGCATATTTATATTTGTAAGCGAAGAGTTGATTTTGAAAATCCACATAGCTGTTATACGATCATTAAAGTTATCCCTAATACATGACATACTTTTACGAAAATAAATCCTATTAGTTTCATAATATATGACCGTTTTGGGAATAGCATCAATACTATTATAATAAACACCTTCAAGATTTACCGAAAGTAACTATGTTTGCCTAATAACGTAAAAAATACACTTAATCTCGAAAATATATTTCTGTTATTAATTCATATATATATATATATATATATATATATATATATATATATATATATACATATATATATATATATATACATATATATATATATATATACATATATATATATACATATACATATATATATATACACATATATATATATATATATATATATATAAATGATTTGAATAAAAGCATTAAGTATTAGTAAAGCTGTTACTGAATCGAAGAAATTTTCTAAAAGTTAATACACGTAAATGCTTAATATTAACTCTTATCTACTTATCAGTTGATTTTAACTCTATAATATATAACTGTGATCCCGAAATAATACGAAAACATCCTAGATACTATTTTCGTATTTTTTTCAAATTTTCAAATATTTTTAAATTAAATATTTAAATAAATTGGTCATCAGTATACCCATAATTTCAGCTGTGTTAGAAAATCTTCAAATCGAAGTAATTTATGAAGAATTGAGAAGAAATTTTTTATGTAGAATTTCAATGTCATTTTAGATGAAGTTTCATAACACTACTAAAAATTTAATAATTTTATAAGGGGGGGGGGTCTGAGTATGCCTCTAAGGTTAGGTTTAGTCCCCCTTTGGCTCATGTCTGACTCCGGCTGTGATGTGTGGTTTTTAGCTGAGTTTGACCACTGATAAGGTTCCGAGACACAAGATTTATCGCAGTAGTGAAAATGCAAGTAGTTATAAAACGCCGGTTGAGGGCCAATTTCAGGAGGAGGTGCAGATGACTCATTGAGGAGGAGGAGGGTTGTTTCTGGAGGAAGTATTACGAAAGGGGTGTGCTATCAGCATGGAAGGCCAATGTGACCTTGATGCTGAGGAGGTCTTGGATGGATTTCGCAATGAGGTAAATTGGTATCGGAGGAGGAATTGCGAAAGAGAGTGTTAAGGTTAACTTGACCTTTATTCGGAGGAGGTAACGCAAGGGAGTGAAATATTTGAACATGGATAAATGGGGCCGATGTGGCAATATTAGAACTATCTGATAATCTGGGAGATAGAGGTGACCTTGAACGGATAACGGGAGAGCTGTAGACGACGACCTTCTTCCTTGGTGACTTCTGATGTATTGACATCTTTTTATCAATGGTGACGTAATTGAAGTGAGGTAGCGCTCCCTGGCGAAAGTTTTGGGTGGCGGGCAATGAAGGTTAAGGAAGGGTGCTGCCATCTATTGGCAATGTTTTTAATTTCTGAATGTAAAAGATTTTTATTCCCCACTACCGAGGACGGGTTCGATCCTGGGACCGTTAGATTACGAGCCCCTCACGCTGACCACCATCCCATCGGCGCTTACTCGGTAGATGTTTATGAGGAAAGCCTTTTCTGTGAAATCGAATGGAAGTTGTATTCAATATCTTAAGAAATTTGAATGGAGTTATGAAAGAGAATTATTAAAAGGAACTATCTTTTTTATAAGAATGATATGCATTGTATAAAAAGGATGTTTTATATATAGATGTGATAGATTCTAAGTTATTGGCTACTTAACGATTTTTCGACGTGTACTAATACAATCGAGTGTACGCGAACACATTATGTTAGCAATTTTTCAGGGTGCTGTATAACGATATGGTTTGAATTTTTTACGATAACTTAATAACGAAATGATAACTTAAATGAAATTTTTCTGATAACTTAATTTTATGTTTAAAATGAATCTAATAGTGAATTATTCTTATGCATTTTCAGTGAACATAAAAATTGTGTGCGTTAAGTGGATAATATCTCGTGAATACGATTCGACCATTTTCAGGGCGATCTTTCACCGTGGGGAACTTTAACACCAAGATTTTACACCTCATGAATACATTTCGACAGTTTTAGTTTTGAACACTATGGGAAATGTAAACACATTGTTCTAGAATTTTCTGAATACAATTCGACTGTTTTTAACTTACAAAGATGTTTTCACCGATGCAGTGCAAATATTTTGGTGAATGGAGAAATCAAACTTAGTTAAAGCTCATTAGTTTTAATCACATTAACATTAAATAGTTTGAAAATGTTTGTATATTTTTATAACTTTAGGAGATTTCTATCACGCGAAATATACAAAATAGTTAGCAAAAACATGAAAAGAACTTACAGAGCGATATCTTCATCAGCAGCCCTCCAAACGAGAAATGAACGATATACACACTAATTACAGTATTAAAAATGAGATCTTATTTAAGATCTAATCTAAAATGACGTCATCAATTCAAGGTTATCATGATGATGCCACAGTTAAAAGTGGATATTCTTTCTTAATTACTTATTTTTAATTGCTTATTAATTTTATAAAGCTCCTTGAGCTAGCCACTGCTTTACCCCATGTAGTCTATACTTCCCAAAGAATGAAATGGAGGGTAGATATTTTAAAATGGGAAAATGCAAAGTACTGAAAGCCCTTACATAGTTGAATAGGGCTTATGACTTTGGTCATGCTGTATGTTTGTCTGTCGTTTGCACGATAACTGCCGTAAAAATGACTTTATCAAAATGAAGTTTTAGTATGTTGTTGAGACGGTTTGTGTGGCATACGGGAATGTAAAAGAATATTATCATAAAATTAGTTTTGGATTGAACCCGGGTTTAAAATATGAAATTCATTGAACCCTATGGGATCAAATTTTTCAAACGCTTTTTAAGCGAAGTTAAATTTCGTAAATTGCTTCAAAAATTTTATGAAGTATTCAAATTATTCCATAAAATATATAAAATAATATTTCAACAAAATATGTTCTATAGTTTTCAAAATACAAATTAAAATATTAATTACACACATATAATATGAAGAGATCATGTGACCCACTTCAAAATATTCCATCCATCTTTTTCCCCCAGAGACAAATCGTGATTTTTAAAGTTCTTTTAAATTTAGATTTTGCGTTGCATCCATTTTAAAACCGTTTTATCTTTTATTTCTTTTCTGTTCATCCACATACTGAAATAGTGCAATTACAATATTTTTGAGTTTACATGATCATCAAATTCTGATTATTTTTGCAACGAAGCCTAATTTTAACGTATGCATAATGTAAACAAATCAAGCTGTAAGATGAGTTGTATAAAAGCTGCTGAATTTTTTTAAACAAAATTATTTAGCTCTGGCGGAATATAGGTGATATGAATGAAATATTCATTGATTTTACATAGAGAAGCAGAAGATTTTATAGCATTGCCTTTTTCGATGAAGTTTTAAGCATGGAGTTAGAAATTACTTTTACCTGTACGGTTTTCAGTTTCCAAGTAAAATAAATTATTAAAGTCCTGAGATAATTTATGAAAATATAGACAAGTGATTGTAAGATGAGTTGTATAAGAAATGCTGAAATTTTTTCACGCAAAATTATTTAATTCTGGAGTCTGAAATAAAAACGTATGAATGAAATATTCACCGATTTTACATAGAGAGCCAGATGATTTATATTTCGATGACGTCATTTGAATAAAATTCATTTTTTTCGTTGACGTTTTAAGTTTTCAAGTTAAATAAATTATTACAGTTCTGTGATAATTAGAAAAATATCACTGCTGAATGTATCGCATTTTAGAGATGCCATAAATTCAGCAGATTGTATTTCAGTTGGAAAGTGTTTCATAATCAATGCTTTATCCAAGATTGATCTTCCTTGTTTCAGATTTACTCAAACAGTGTTCTGATCGAATTTTTATATTAATTGCCAAATGCAATGTTTACTTATATCTATAATGTCCATTTACATTTATTTTCAACCATATTCAAATAAATATTCAGTAACTTACTTACAGAATATCGGTAACTTACTGAGTTATATTTTCAAAGCATCTTGTATAACTCTTTTACGTGTTGATTACACACAATTTTGTAGTATTAGCAATTATTTCTCACACAAACCTATGAAAATCTGCGAACACAATTAGCAACTTTTCTATTTTGCGATAAGATGCTTATCTCAGAAGGAAACAAGTAATTGATAGTATAAATATTCTACACATTTTTACTTTCCCTGCAATACATGGTATAGGGAAAGTATTGGAATCATGTCGAAAACCGCAACTCGAGTTTTCGATGGATCTACACGTTTCGAGACCTCTAGAATACGAAAAACTAATTTTTAGCGTGACGTCTGTGTGTGTGTCTGTCTGTGTGTCTGTTTGTCTGTCTGTGAAGATTTTGTATCCACTCTAACTAAAAAACTAATTGACCGAATTTCATAAAATTTGGTAGGTAAGTCACTTGTTCACGAATCTGGTGCTGATTAGTTTTGGGTATGACTCGGGTTAAAAGAACCTGCCTTTTTTGCGAAACGGCCCGCAAAAGCTTGTATCCACTGTAACTGAAAAACTAATGGACCGAATTTCACAAAATTTGGTAGATAAGTCGCTTGTAGGTCACCCTTGGTATAATTCGAAAAAAAATAACCTGCCTTTTTTTGCAAAATGGCCCTCAAAAATCATCAAAATATAAACTTAAGAACTACGTATGCTGAAATATAGACATTAAATGCTTGTTTAATGCGTAATTTTTAGCGAAGAAAAGAATAAGACCAACCCCATTACACTAGGACTAGCCGTTCTCGAGATATTTTAGTTTTTCGTATTTTTCTTATACCATTTTTAACACTTTACAACAAAGTTGAAAAGTGTTTATGACTTTGTTCATTCATTCTGTCTGTCTGTCTGCCTGTCTGTCTGTCTGTCTGTCTGTCTGTCTGTCCGTTAGCACGATACCTGCCGTAAAAATGGCTTAATCAAAATGAAATTTTAGTATGTTGTTCAGACGGTCTGTAGGACCTATGGGAATATAAATGAATAATATCACACAATTAGTTTTGGATTGAACCCGGGTTGAAAAAATGAAATACATTGAGCCCTATGGGACCTAATTTTTCTAACATTTTTTAAGCGGATTTAAAATTCACAAATTGCTTCGAAAATTTTAGGTAATAGTCAAATTGTTCCATAAAATATATAAAAAAAATTCAGCTAAATATATTCAGTAGTTTTTTAAGTAAAAATTAAAATAATAATTACATATCTTATATGAAACGATCACGTGACCATGATATGAAACGATCACATGACCCACTTCAAAATGATATATGGCATCCATCTTGTTTCAAATTCGTGATTTTTTAAAGTTCTTTTTAATTCATATTGAGTGTTGTATCCATCCTAAAACTACTTTATTTCTGCTTAAATTCTGTGCATCTACATACTAAAACAACACAATGACAATATATTTGAGTTTAAATTCTCATTCAAATTTGATTATTTCTACAACTAAGCCTATTTTTCACCTATGTAAAATGTAAACAGCAAAATATGTAGAATGAGTTGTATTAGAATTACTGTATTTCTTTAACACAAAATAATTCAGTCCATGGAGTCTGCATGGCTGATATGCATGAAATATTAATTGATTTTTTAAACAGAAGGACGATTTTTTTCGATGAAATTTTAAGCATAAAGTTTATGAATTGTAGCTCCATGGTCTTAATTTTTAAATAAAATAAATTATTCTAGTATTGTGATGAATGAAATGGAGAAAGTTATGAATGAAATCCTGCTTTTATAGAGAGATCCAAGCCTGTTATTTTTTCTATGACGTCATTTGAATTAATTTCAGTTGTTTTCGATGAAGTTTTCAAATATAATAAATTATCGTAGTATTATGATAGATTTAAAAATATTACCGTAGAATGTATTGCATTTTAGAGATATTTAAACCACGCAATTTATATTTCAATGCCGTCATTTGAATGAAGTTCATTTTTTTCAATGAAGGTTTAAGTTTTCAAATATAATAAATCAATGTAGTATTGTGATAAGTTTTAAAATATTACCGAGGAATGTATTGCATCTTCGACTTTTTTAAATAAAATTGCATTGAAGTTGGAAAGTGTTTCATAATCAATGCTTTAAGCATGATTGATCTTTCTTGTTGAAAGTAAGTCCAGTTTTCAAATGAGAACGAAAATTGAATTAAAAGTGAATTAAATTTAATTTAAATAAATAGAACGTGAATATAAGTCTGCAGTCAAAGTCATGTGCTTCCCACATCAGATTTTTACTTTCCCTGCAATTCATGGTAATGTATAGGGAAAGTATTGGAATCATGCCAAAAATCGCAACTCGAGTTTTCGACGGATCTACACATTTCGAGACCTCTAGAATACGAAAAATCTATTTTTAACGTGGCGTCTGTGAGTGTGTCTGTGTGTCTGTCTGTGTGTCTGTGTGTCAGTCTGTCTGTCTGTGCAGATTTTGTATCCGCTCTAACTAAGAAACTAATCGACCGAATTTCACAAAATTTGATAGGTAAGTCACTTGTGGGCGAGTCTAGTGCTGATAAGTTTTGGGTACGATTCGGGATAAAAGAACCTGCCTTTTTTTTTTGCAAAATGGCCCGCAAAAGTTTGTTTCCACTCTAGCTGGAAAGCTAATGGACCGAATTTTAGAAAATTCGGTAGATGACTCACTTATGGGTCACCTTGGTGCTGATTAGATTTTGGTACGATTCGGAAAGAAATAACCTGCCTTTTTTGCAAAATGGCCAGCAAAAATTGTCAAAATCTAAACTAAAAAGCTACGTATGCTCAAATATATCCATTAAATGCTTGTTTAATACGTAATTTTAACGAAGAAAAGAATAAGACCAACCCCATTACACTAGGACTAGCCGTTCTCGAGATATATATAATTTTTTTTCGTATTTTCTCTGCTACAACTTTGAAAAAAAGTTCAGTTATCAAATGAGATCGAAAATGGAATTAAAAGTGAATTAAATTTAATTAAAATAAAGAGAACGTGGATATAAGTCTGCAGGGAAAGTCATGTGCTACCCACATGAGATGCTTACTTTCCCTGCAATACGTGGTAATGTATAGGGAAAGTATTGGAATCATGTCGAAAATCGCAACTCCAATTTTCGACGTATCTACAAGTTTCAAGACCGTTAGAATACGAAAAAACAATTTTTAGCGTGACGTCTGTGTGTGTGTGTCTGTGTGTCTGCCTGTCTGTCTGTGTGTGTGTCTGTCTGTGCGTCTATGCTATGTATGTATCCACTCTACCTCAAAATCTTATGGACCGAATTTCATAAAATTTGGTAGATATGTCACTTGGGTATGACCGTGGTGCTGATTAATTTTTGGTACGATTTGTAGAAACAGAACCCGCCTTTTTTTTTTTTTGCTAAATGGCCCGTAAAAATTTCATGTATCCACTCTAGCTAAAATACTAATTGACCAAATTTCACAAAATTTGGTAGATAAGTTACTTGTACGATACTCTGGTGCTGATTAGATTTTGGAATTATTCGGAAAATAATAACATGCCTTTTTTTAAGAAATGGCCCTCAAAAATGTCATGTATCCACTCTATCGAAAATACTAATTGACCAAATTTCACGAAATTTGGTAGATAAGTTACTGGTGGGATACTCTGGTGCTGATTAGATTTTGGTATTATTCGGAAAAAAACAACCGGCCTTTTTTTACGAAATGGCCCTCAAAAATCGCCAAAATCTAAAAAAAAGCTACGTGTGTTCAAATATACCAATTAAATGCTTGTTTTATACGTAATTTTTGATGAGTAAAAGAATAAGAACAACTTTATTACTCTAGGACAAAACGTACTCGAGATATTTGATATTATTCGCATTTAGTTATGCCGCTTTTGGAAAAATGTCCAATTACCAAATAAAAATAGAAATTGAATTAAAAATGCAAATTTAGTGTTATATTGTACAATTAAACTCAATTTAATGAATTATTAAAGAAATACAGAAAAAATGAATTTGAGTCTGCAGCGAAAGTCATATGCTGCCCACATCAGATTTTTATATGTCAGAATCTGTTTATTTCGTTAAATGTCATAATTTAATTTCTAGTAATATATCATCATAATTATGAATTTATCGTTGTGATGAGAGGAACGACACAAGTAGCAATGTATTTGCGATAACTTAATAAGAAATTACGAAATAAGCTTTTATGTAGAGTGTTAGATGTAATGCACTTTAGATTACACTAATGTTGGAAAAGCATTTATCGTATTACACAATTATCGTATTATACACTTATCATATAATACAATAAAACGATCCAAAGGAAGATCAAATTATATCTGTTTCTCCTAAACTGTCCCCCAATTTGCTAACAATGTCATTGTACTTGACAAAATGGGATATTCTTTATACTTCAAATAATTAATTTAGTTTTCCAATTCTATGATATTAATGGTAAAAACTAAATTAGTAGGCTTTATGAATTATATATGAACTTTTTAACACTTTACAACATAGATGAAAAGTGTTTATGGCTTTGTTCATTCTGGCTGTCTGGCTGTCCGTTCGAAAAATGTCCCACGATAAATGGGGTTGCAGGACACACGGGAATGTAAATGAATAATATCATCCAATCAGTTTTGGACTGAACCCGGGTCGAGAAAATGAAATATATTGAACTCATGGGACCTACTTTTTCAAACATTTTTTAAACGAAGTTAAAAACAAATTCTTTCGAAAAATTTTTAAGAAATATTCAAATTATCCATAAAATATGTAAAAAAAATCAGCTAAATATGTTTGGTAGTTATTGAAATAAAAATTAAAATAATAATTACACTCATATAATACGAAGAGATCACGTGACCATCTTCCCCTAACAGCATTTTTTTTTCACAGTGACGTAAGATTTACGTCATACTGCGACTTTAGGACGTTACAGGACGTCACAGTATGTCTCGACAGTGTCATATTGAGGTCACAGTGAAGTCATTTTGGTCATTTTCATGGTCGTTTGTGACGTCGTATATTAACTTGTTTGTGACGTCACATTGCAATTGCCATTGTAATGTCGTCACATTGTTACGTGTTAATTAAATTGCGGAAACGTCACAGAATATAGTCACAATGAAATTACAAAGTTACTAATACGTAACGTCGCACGGAAGTCACAAATATGATGTCACATTGTGACCCAGGTGTCACGTGACTACTACGTCACTGCCACACATGTGACGATCTTTGCTGTGAGGGTTAAAATAAAATATGGCATCCATCTGTTTTACCCAGTGCAAAAATCGTGATTTTTAATTTCTCTTAAATTTATATTTAGTGTTTCATCCGTCTTTAAACTACTTCATTTTTGCGTATTTTCTGTACATATAAATTCTGTGCCAACGCATTTACTATACGTTTGAATTTAAATGAACTTTAAACCTTGATTATTTCTAGAACAAAGCCTAATTTTAATGGATGCAGAATGCAAACAAGTGACTGTAAGACGATTTGTATAAGAATTGCTGCATTTTTTCACGCAAAATTATTTGACTCTAGAGTTTGGAATGAAAGTGTATGAATGAACTATTCACTGCTTTTACATAGAGACGATTTATATTTCGATGACGTTATATGAATAAACTTCATTTTTTTCGCTGAAGTTTCAAGTTTTCAAATATAGTAAGTTATTGTAGTACTGTGATACTTTAAAATATATCAATGCTGAATGTTTCGCATTTTAGAAATGTTTAAATAGAATTGCTTTATGCATGTAGAATTGCTTTATGCATAGCTTTATGCATAATCAATGCTTTATGCATGATTGAACTTTCTTGTTATTCATTACTTTTGGTTCCGGGCAAAGATTTCTATTTGCCCTGTATATATATATATATATATATATCTAAATGCTATCACATAAATAGAAACTAGATTAACGTAAAATATTTCCGGTGGGGGAGGGGAATCGTTCCCCTGATATATGTCTGAAAGAAACACTGTATATATTTACATATAAAACAGACAATGTAAAATATGCATTGCCCCATTTATTAAACCGAAAAATGTTCTAAAAATTCTAAACTGTCTGGAAAAATAATTTCTTTTACAAATACAGTAAAATTTTATGTTGTATCTTGTGGTTGCTTTTATATGTTCCTTCTGATTCTAGACATCGGAGAGAATTACATCAGCGGACTTATGATACATCCGCTGAAGTAATTGTTCCATTTCCTATTACGACATAACAAAGGAAATAGGACAATATCGATTCTATTGTGCTTAGATGTCTAGATGTCTAGAAAACACTTTTAAGTAAGAATATCACGAATGTTATAGTATTAAGCCGAATTGTAGCGCATTTGAAGATTCCAAATTTGAAGTTAGCTTTTCATAACTAAAAATTTTCGTTTTCAACTTTGCAAAGTTTAAAAACAGAAAATTTTCAACTTTCTTTAAATTGACATGACAATTGTTAGAAAACTACAATAGATTTACAAAAGCAAATTATTGATCTAGAAACTCGATTTCATACTGAAAATTTTTGTATATTTCGTGTGAAGTAAGCAAAATGAAGTAAAAACTTACGCAAAAATGTTACTTTTTTTAAATTGAAAAACAATAATTGGCTTAAAATATTAAAATGTTGAAATCATTAATGTATACTCAAAAATGATACCACATTTTCCACTAAACAAGTACAAGATATTTACAATTTTATCTATTATGTTCAAAGATCTCAAGCATATACATTTTTTGTAACAACACTTTCCTAATGCCTTTTTGTAACGACACAGAATTATGAACGACAAAATTTAGAATAAGGAAAGTCGAGTGTCGTACAGGACAGAGCACCAGGCGCGAAGCGCCTTTAATCTCCGGTTTCAATATGTGGTTCTTATCGTCAAACTGTGACATTAATTCAGTGACCCTAATTGGAGGTTCGAGGTTTTTATTTACTACTTTTTATTATTTGTCCTAGCTCCTAGTGTGGCAGTTTGTTGCACATTTAGAGTTTAAGCAGTTTGGGGGGTTGATGCAGATCTAAGGGTTGCCTAACATTTTGGCAGATTAGAGTTTTAAACATTAGTCGCGAGTTTTATTTAATATCAGATGTTTGAGGTTGGATTTTTAATTCCGATTATCGATGTAGAATAAGGCTACAGAGTAATGACTTAACTACTAAATTTCAAGAATTTTCTTCCGATAGTTTGGGAGCTTGAGTCAGAGTTATATTTGCACAAACATGCACACACGGACGTTAAGCCAGAAATAGTCGATCCGCATTCTAGAATGCTCAAAACGTAAAAACTTATCAATAACTAGAATCTTAATTTTCTACATTATTTATTACCTTCCTTATGCAGTATCATGTTTAGTTGAGAAAACAATAAAAAACGTAATTCTGTAGACCAAAGGTTCCCAAACTTTTCGAGTGGAGGGCCACATTAGGATATTGAAAGTGCTAAGCGGGCTGAATCGTACACACACACACACACACACACACACACACACACACATATATATATATATATATACATTAAACTTATAACTACATGTTTAATAGATTTTTCGTATTCGTCATAGAAGTTATTTTTCTAAATTAAATTTAGAAAAATATACTAAGGAACATTTTTGGTAAAGCGTCCGAGGGGTTGGATAAATTCCTTATGCGGGCAGGATCTAGCCCACGGGCTGTACTTTGGAGGTCCCTGCTTCAGACTAAAAATCAATTTCAAAATCAATCTCAAAATCAATATAACAGTCTCAAATTATCTCGAAATATATATGTTCTTCCATAAAAAAAAAGCAAAATTGATTATTTAGTGAATCCTCTGGTTGATTTTCTTTGTTTCTTTAGGAGTCTCTGAAGCTACCAGTCGAACAACATAACTCGATACCTTCGCCGATGTAAGTGTTCCATTTCCTGTTACAGTGACACACAGGAAATAGAGAAATGTCAAATGTATGTTCAAATACCAGTTGAAACTTCAGGAGTAGATTGGACATGACTTTCATGAAATAGCATCTCTGAAGAGTGCCAAAAAATGGGGAATAGTTTGTTCATTTTACAAATATTTTCCTCAATTCCATATATCTTAATTCACCCTCATCAAATTTGACATTTGTTTTATATCTTGTTATGGCGGTACAAAGAAATAACTTGCATTATTTTCTTTCCGGCGAAATTTATTTGTTGCAATAATCCGTGGCACTTTTTCTCTCAGTGATCTGTGGTACCATTTTAATTCTTTAATCCGATTGCTATTCCGTACCATAAAGTTTAACATTTATGTTATGTAATTCTTTTGTTTGTTGATAGTTTTACACATTATGCGTTTCATAACTAATTGCATTATTCTATAGCGTAATCTCTACAACTATTTTGTAAGGCTAATTAATGTAATGCTGCGTAGTTATCCTAGCACTCGATAATAATGTTTAGTTTTGATGTTATTTGTAGAAGAATATGTTGCCAAATTACTGAACGTTTTCGGATAAAATATGAAATAATAAAAGGAAAAAAAAAAGTTTTACTTGTCAAACTTTAGAAATCATGTTAATCATATCTGATGATGAAAAACCTTTCCTTTCCAAGTAATAACTAGGAAATATATATTTCGTTATCTAAACATGAATTAATACGTTTACATCTGACTCCAAATTAGCAGATATAGATTACTTTACGAATAGAAAAGCATAATTAATAAGTTAAAATGCATTTGCGATTGATTAATATTCATAACGCTATTTTTTATACTGATATAAGTTCCAGACAGTTCATTTCATTCACGTTTTTTATAATATTTATTGATGTAGAAATGGTAATGCTGGTAATCATGTTAACAAAAATGTAAGATGGATGTGTTTCTCATTTGAAATTATTCTCGTCTAATATATTCATTGTAAATGTCTAATACTTTAAAAAATCTGTTTATAATCTTTCTTACATTTAAAAGACAACAACAAAATCCGAAACCTGAAAGACAATAAGAAACGAGCATTTAATGGATATAGATTATACCTAGTTCTTTAGTTTAGATTTTGACGATTTTTGTGGGCCATTTTGCAAAAAAAGGCAGGTTATTACTTTCCGAATCGTTCCAACATCCAATCAGCACCAGGGTAACCCGCAAGTGACTCATCTGCCTAATTTTATGAAATTCGGTCCATTAGTTTTTCAGTTAGAGTGGATATAAGCTTTTGCGGGCCATTTCGCAAAAAAAGGCGGGTTCTTTTACCCCGAATCGTACCTAAAACTAATCAGCACCAGACTCGCTCACAAGTGACTTACCTACCAAATTTTGTGAAATTCGGTCCATTAGTTTTTTAGTTACCCTATACATTACCATGTATTGCAAGGAAAGTAAAAGCAAGTGCATTTTAAACCAATTATATCTCGAGGTGAAATGAAAAAAATCTGATGTGGGCAGCATATGACTTTCCTTGCAGACTTATATTCACGTTCTCTTTATTTTAATTACATTTAATTCACTTTTAATTCAATTTTCGTTCTCATTTGATAACAGGACTTCTTTTCAAAGGTGGCGTAGAGAAAATGCGAAAAAACTAAAATATCTCGAGAACGGCTAGGCCTAGTGTAAAGGGGTTGATCTTATTCTTTTTTTCGTTAAAAATTATGTATTAAGCAAGCATTTCATGGATATATTTGAGCATATGTAGATTTTTATCTTAGATTTTGGCAATTTTTGAGGGCCGTTTTGGAAAAAAAGGCAGGTTATTTTTTTCGAATCATACCAAAATCTAATCAGCACCAGGGTGTCCTACAAGTGACTTACCTACCAAATTTTGTATAATTCGGTCCATTAGTTTTTAAGCCAGAGTGGATACAAGCTTTGGCGGGCCATTTCGCAAAAAAAGGCGGGTTATTTTATCCCAAATCGTACCCAAAACTAATCAGCACCAAATTCGCCCACAAGTGACTTACCTACCAAATTTTATGAAATTCGGTCAATTACTTTTTTAGTTAGAGTGGATACAATATCTGCACAGACAAACAGACAGACACACACACAGATGTCACGCTGAAAATAGTTTTTTCGTATTCCAGCGGTCTCGAAACGTGTAAATCCGTCGAAAACTCGAGTTGCGATTTTCGGTATGATTCCAATACTTTCCCTATACATTACCATGTATTGCAGGGAAAGTAACAAACTAGAATACTGCTTGTCCACTCCTTTCTATTTTTTTTTGGCGTATTTGATACAGCGTATTGATATTATATGGGTGTCATTTATCGTATTGATACTATATAAGCATCGCTTCTTGTATCGATACTATATGAGTACGGCTTTCCGTATCAATACTACATGTGTATCGCTTTTCGTATAGATACTATATGAGTATACTCATAGAGAGTATTTCTTCTATCGATAATATATGTGTATCACTTCTCGTATCGATACTATATGAGTATCACTTCTCGTATCGATACCATATGAGTATCACTTTTTGTATCGATACTATAAGAGTATCGCTTCTCGTATCAATCCTGTATTGCACCATTGTACCGTATATTTTGATATAATTGAAATGTCTGCATTTTGATTTTTACAATTTCAATGTCGGAATATACTGAGACTAAATACAGTGTTTAACATTTTTTTTTCAAAAACTAGATGAAAATGTGTTTGTTAAAATGAAATGCGTATAGTCCTTCTTGAATGGATACAGTATCGTACCGCCGTGACGTCATCAATACCTTGACATAATTAAAATGCTTGAGCTGCATTTTACACTTTTAAGTGTGGAATATACGATTGTATGAGATATTATAACTTAACTTCTATTTTAACAAACAATATGAAAAATATATATGTTATTATGAAAATTATATATATGTCATATGAAAATTATATTTACATAATTATAATACAATTCGATGGTGTAAGGATTATAACATGCTTGGATTAATGACATTAATGTAAAATTTGTAGAATCTTGTTAATCATAGTTAAGTGTAATTGGGCAGGAGCTAAATAACAAAACTCTTAATAACCAATAATAATATAAAAATTATTAGAATTTAAGAATTATGAATTAGTATCCTAATTATTCTTCACGGAAACTCATAAATGCTCTCAATTATTTTAAAATGGACAATAATATTTGTATTTGATAGTGCTATTTTGAACAAATTTTTCGAGATGCATAACTTCCAACTTTTTCATTGTTTTCAGTACAGAATGCCTTATAACTAAATATGTAATTTGTCGAATTGCCTGTATTGTATAAAATAATCATTTTAAAATGTTCCAAATTTTAAATCTAAAATTCTAATTTGAAAATCATTATTAAAAAAATGGGGGGGGGGGGATATAGGAAATTATCGACACCATTCGTACCATTGTATCGATACACGCTTCAGAGAAAAACTATTGTCACTGAGCTGTAAGCTTTTGAAGTTGTTCAAAGTTTGTTCAAAGCTGTTAGTTTGCTTGCTCCGTTTGAATTTTAGTATTCAAGTTTATGTAGTAGATGAATGTTTCAGTTACTGAGGTGATATACATTGTGTTTGAGCAACTGAGTTGGTATGTATTGTGCCTGAGTTATTGACTTGGTATACAACTATGTTTTAGTCGGGTAAATTGTTTTAAGCACCAGTTTCATTTTGCATACTTTTATTAACTGGGCGTAAAATATAAATTCGGTTGCAGGTGGTTCCTATGATGTTAAGATCTTGGCTGTTTTGCAATTTCAATGAAGGAGGAAAACGAGGATTCGTTCATTGATCAAACATAATTACTTTCTCTGAGATATTTCCAATTTTTCATGGTAGAAAAATACACTTCTTTCAGACCATCTATTAAAAGTAAAGTTCTAGTTTTCTTTATACACTGAAACCACTTTTAATTGTCACCCATAAATAGTGCACATTTCCAAAAATTGAATGTCTTAAATAGACGTAATGATACTGTTTTCCGTTTCAGAAGATAAGTGTTGTTAAAAAGATGCCTGGCCGAAGATGCCGAAGTCCTTTTCAGCATTTGGAGGATGGTGCGAGGAGATTCATTTTAGGTCTACGTACGGCTGTGTGGTCGTACCGGCGTATCGCCCCTGAAACACGCGTAGATGCGTCCAATGTGCAAAGAATTTGGAAAAGATGGATTGAACAAAATCATGTAAATCGTCGCAGTGGTACAGGTCTATCCAGACGTACGTCATCAGCGTTGATCGATGCATTCGAAAGCAAGCTGTGGCGGCCCGAAATTTACATTCTGAAGAATTTGAAGGGTACATTGGATTTTCCAATATCAGCGAGAACAGTTTTTCGACGACTGGCAAAAGCGGCTTGCAACGCTTCAACCGTTCTTTACAAAAACGACAAGAAACCTATGTGAGAGATTGCAATGGTGTCGGACTCGAACCTTTTGGATAAATGAATGGAACAGGGAAGTGTTCAGCTACGAGTCTCAGTTCTGTTTGTCGAGTGACAGTCGCCGTGTTAAAGTCTGGAGGCGACGTGGAAATACATCCAATCCTGTTGAGACTGTTGAACGCCATACTGCTCAACAAAGCAGCATCATGGTTTGGTGTGCCATCGGCATCGATAGCCGGTCATCTTTAGTTCATATCAGAGGCACGACGATATGTGGGTGAGATTCTATGGCCGGATGCACTGCCCTAACTTCAGCGAATGGAAAATGCTGTTTTCCAGCAAGATAACGCACGACCGCACACGGCAACCACCAGCAGACAAGTCGATCCTGGTTCTTCATCGGCCTCCGCTGTCTCCTGATCTCTCACCCATCAAGCATGTATGGGGCGTGATTAGTCGTCGTTTGGCTGTCCTGTCCTCGCCACAAACAAAGGACAATCTGTGGGGTATAGTTGAAGGCATATAGTTATCCATCTCACAGGAAACTATCCGCGCTTGGATCGCCTCAAGAGGTGGTCCTACTGCCTACTGCTAACCATGTCTTTGCCATTACTGTACTGCATTATCCTTCTGGAATTAGCATCACTTATTTATATATGACATCTCTATCTATGTCCTTTATAATCACACTCTATTCGTTCTTTCATAGTGTTGCATTTTCTGTGTTTTGTAGCGTATATTGCTATTATTTAAAATATATCGTCCATTGGACAGTAATTTATGAAATAATTTTTTGTTGCATAAAATATTCAATTATTGATATATTTTTTGCAATATATTATGTCAGAAACAATTTATTTGTACATACAAAATACACATACACACGCAAGGGTTTATATTTTCATTTAATCGGATGTCTTTAGTTTATTTGAATTGCTTTTTTTTTCTTGTTTAGAACGGCTTTCTGTTTGAAAATCAATATCAGTTCTAGTTACAGAGACATTTAAAAACATTTACTGGTTTCATAGTGAGCTAATTTAGTTTATCCAGAACTTTTATCGATTCAGAATTTTTATAAAATTCAACATTGAATTAACAATTCACTTTCCTAAATAAAAGGTTTTAAACAAAGATGCATTTTTTATGCTTTCGGACTGTCTAATAAACTTCTAATATATCTGCCTAATTAGTTCCTAAATTAACTTTTCTCTATAGTTTCCTATTGATATAGCAATTTTTATACACAATGCACTTTATTGCCTTCAACAAATTTCTAATCTGTTCAGAAATGTTAATTTTTTAATAAATTAACATGTGCAAACTTAAAAATGTGCAGCTTAATGCAGAAGTCTAAGGACATTTTATTAGTGATAGTAAAATACATAACCTGAGGAATGAAAATGTATTATTTTTATCTGTTGTTTTAAATTGAAAATATTTTATGGTGAAATACTATTTTTCACAAAATCAAAAAGCCCTATTGTTGATTAATATATAAAAGGCATGTAAACATAATATGTTAACCCATTCTGGTAAACAAAATTATGTATTGACATTAATATAAAATCATAAGTTAATAATGAAATTGGAAACATCAAAATTATAAATTATTTGAATAATATAGAAAAGAAATTTGGAAGAAATAGGAGAGGAATTTGGGATAAAATCTATCCCTTTATATTTTCCTTAATTTTAGTAAAATTTAAAGTTTTAATAATATTACCATAATAAGAAAAAAAAAACGATTTTACCCACAAATATTCAAGTAAATTTTAGAAGGAAAACCGCAAAAAACAATAGTATAATCGAAAGCAAAAATAAAAATCAAGTATCAATAATATTTTAAATGTCTTACATTTAATATATTATTGATATCTGATTTTTTATTATAGGTTTATATTTATTATTATATTGTATTTTTACTTTCCCTGCAATACATGGTAATGTATAGGGAATGCATTGGAATCATGCCGAAAATCGCAACTCGAGTTTTCGACGGATCTACACGTTTCGAGAGCTCTAGAATACGAAAAAACTATTTTTAGCTTGACGTCTGTGTGTGTGTCTGTCTGTGTGTCTGTCTGTCAGTGCAGATTTTGTATTCACTCTAACTAAAAAACTAATGGACTGAATATCATAAAATTTGGTAGGTAAGTCACTTGTGGATGAATCCGGTGCTGATTAGATTTTGTTACGGTTCGAAAAAAAATAACCAAACCTTTTTTGCCAAATGGCCCGCAAAAAATCTCAATCTGAAAGAAAAAACTACGTATGCTCAAATATATCCATTAAATGCCTGTTTAATACGTAATTTTTAACGAAGAAAAGAATAAGACCAACCCTATTACACTAGGACTAGCCGTTCTCGAGATATATTAGTTATTTCGTATTTTCTCTATGCCACCTTTGAAAATAAGTCCAGTTATTAAATGAGAACGGAAATTGTGTTAAAAGTTAATTAAATTTAATTAAAATAAAGAGAACGTGAATATAAGTCTGCAGAGAAAGTCATGTGCTGCCCACATCAGATTTTTAATTATCGGTTTATATTTATTTATATCTGATATTTATTAACAGGTATCAATAATAGTTAAAGTGAAAAAACATAGGATAGTTATAAATTTTATTCAGGATATAAAACTGATTTTTCTTAAACGAGTTTTGGCAGTTCAACTTAACGAAAGATAAAGTAAAGCGAAACAGTCTTACCAGAATAAGATAGTAATGCAAGGTATTCAAATATTTAATTTAAAACAGTTTATTGCTTTTTTAAACAATCCAAAGAAAAGAAAAATGCTATAAGCTAATTTAGATGGCGATGTAATAAAATGAATCGAAATAAAACATGTAATATAAATGATTCTATAGTATAAATAATCTGAAACTATTATTTTCAATTTAATCTGCTTTGACACATTTCGCATATCAGCTTGAACAGATAGAAAACTTGAAATAATTTTATCTCAAACAAGCAAATCAAGTGGCTTATGTCTCATATTGAGAGGCAGTAAATAACAAAAGTTATAAGTATACAAATGAGTAAATATAACAATCATGCAATTCCTGAAAGAAGATATAATTAATTTTTAAAATTATTTATTATGATTACATGTATGTTATAATTAAATGTATTAATTAAAACTGCAAAGAACAATATAATTTTAGAATTAAAATTAGCACATATCTTTTATATTTGCAGTCTGTACGGTTTGTAATAATTATTTTTACTTCCCTTATATACATAATGTATATGGAAAGTATTGTGACGGGGTCGAAAATTCGAATTCGGGTTTTCGACGGGAGAGCACGTTTCAAGCATACCTGAACACGAATCAAACATTTTTGAAGTGATGTCTCTCTCCCTCTCTGTGTGTGTGTGTCAGTGAGTCTGTGGAGACGATAACTGACGAACGAATGGACCGATTCGAACGAAATTTGGTACAAAAATCACAATCTATAAACACTGGAAGCCTATTGTTTTTAAAGGTAATCGAATGTTCAGAATTCCCCTAAATTTTCGAGTGAAATTTTGAAAAAATCGTCAAAAAATCAAAACCGCTAATAAAGTTACGCAAATAGACATTTCTTATGTAATTTTTCATTAGAAAACGATTGACATAAATTTTAAAAAGCTAACACGAACTGTTCCCGAGATATTGCACATTTTTCAAAAAAATTATCAAAAAGTCATATAAAATAAAAAAATATATTTCCTATTGAAAAACAAGTTCACTTTTCATATGTAATATCATGCGATACTTTTGGTGACATCATTCTCGTGGATCTAGCTCGTTCCATTCATGAGAAAAGAAACTTCGTGTAATACTTTTGTATTTGAACGCCAATAGTCATTTATCTGCTATAAGAATAACCTATTTCTCCGTCAGTAAAACTTGGCGATATTTTGGCGACGAGTTTGGCGGAATGTCGCCAACTTGGCGACTTTTAAAAATGTTGTCAAATTCTCGCCAAATGGATTAAAATGACGCTAAATCAATGAAAATGACAACTAATTGTCGAAAATTCAATATCTTGGAAAGAATATAAGTATCTACTATAAGAAAAACTTATTTTTTTACTGTAAAAGTAGTAAATTCATTTCATTATATAAGGAAAGTCATGTGTTGTCCACATCAGATTATTTAAATCCGGATTCACACAGCACAGGTGTATAATCTACGATAAAGAATATATCATCAATATAAAAAATTGTATCGCATTTTATAGATGTTGAAATAAAATTGCATTTCAGTTGAAAAGTGTTTCATAATCAATAGTTTATGCATGATTGATCTTTTTTGTTTCATTATTCCTCCGAATAGTCTTCCTAATTAAAATTTCTGAAAATATTTGATTTCCCTGTTTTAGAAATCGATGCTGATTGACCAAACGAAGATACTGGCTAAAGCGAAATTGATCGATAATTAATTAAAATGGTTTTTAGTTTTCTAATTATTCCCCGGAATTCAAAAATTTTCGAAATACTACATTTTTCAGTGTATCTAGTACATGAGACAAAATTTAGTTTTAAATTTCCAGGATTAATGGTGGATTAAATTTAATAACAGAAGATAGTACAAAATTGCAAATATTTCATTTAAATTTAATATATGTCACCATTTATATGCCCCCAAGTGCGGTGATACACAAAGGTTTCAATGTAACCAATTAAGTTACGGTATTTCACTGAATTGTTTAAATCCCTTAATGTTCAAATGGGGGAAAGGTAATTTTAAATACAGACTTGAATTCAGTAAATTATTTTCGAGGCGCAGTTTAGTAGCGAGGCGAATTTCTCGGCTAATGCATTTCCTGCAAGTTCGTTTGTATACCAGTACGATTTAAAACATAGCACTGTTGATTTTCGCTTATAGTGCGGGCAAAACCATATGAAAGACATTTCCTCGCTTTTGGTTTAGGGGAGATAGGGATGAATGGGTCACTTTTTTATGTACGACGTTAAAAACTTGAAACATTTCAACTATTCGAGAAAATTTGTATAAATTTTGAAATTTAAATATATCTACCTTGGAAATAAGAAAAGCATAATAATCTAAAAAAATAAATAAATAAATAAGGAAGAAGTTGCCTGCCTGTTTGTTTGTTGAAAATCCAGACCGTCCGGCTCGCCCGTAGACATAGAGTAGCAGGTTGGGAAGCCGGATTGGGAATGCCTTCTTGTTTGTATCGCTTGTAGCGTAAAATCTAAGCATCGGCTATAAAATTTCGTACACTGGCATTTAATGACCCGAGACGATGCGCTTCGGCGAGATTTTTAAAAATTTTAATTATTTTTCTTTCAGTTATTTTATTGTTTAGCACCATTTAATGGCATGTTTGAAATTTTGAGGGATTTTCACAAAAAATGGATCCTGGGTACCCGAAAATGATATTACTAAGTTTATATCTTAACACCATCCGAAAGATGAAAATATTATCTGTCAAATAAACTTTAAACTGAATACATACGATTAATAGACGGATTTTCGGGGATTTTTAAATAATATATATTTTTCGTGTTTGGAAGACGTTACCCATTTGAAAATTGCAATATGAAATTTTGAGTGACAATCCGATATTTATACTTTAAAAGCATCTCCCTTAAGTATTGTACACTGCTCCAAAACAAAAAAAAATCTGAAGTTATCCGCTCATAAATTATTATTTTTGTTAGATATATACATATCGTTAATTTTTAGCATTCCGAAACAACCAAGTGGAAAAAATACTCATTAAATGAAAGTTTTGAGTGGTACCGCCATCTATTGCAAGTTCTGAAACGTAAAACCACGACGATAATATTCTGATTAACAGAATTTATTTTTTTTAATATATATAATTTTCGTGTTCTGAAGAAATAATTCATTTTAAAATTCCGATATATGAATATTGATCACATTCTTCATAATTCAGTAAAAATGTCCCTGATATTAGTGATTTGATTGATTATAATTTTTATAAGGCATCACTATATTGTAAAATAGAATTTATTCGAACCCATGTAATCTTCTTCCTTCAGCGCACGTGTAATGCAAAGAAAATTCCTTTACGCACTCTTTAATATTAAAAATTCACTGTAGTCGCAGACAACCTGGTTTGATTTTTTATATTTAATTACTTTTATAGATTACTAGAAAATATACTTGGAATTTCACGGGATTTAAGATGTAAACCTCGGATAAATACTACACCGGAAATCACAGCAAATTGGTGTAAGTCATATAACGTCTAAACAACACCCTCGCTTATAATACCAAGCGTGATTTATTTATTATTAACCTTTATGATTGATTAAGTGTTTCATAATAATGCATAAAGTCGTCTCTAAATTGCGATACATTCAGCGCTGATATATTTTTAATTGTCACAGTACTACATTAATTTATTATATCTGGAAACTTAAAACTTCATCGAGAAATATGAACTTATTCAAATGACGTCACCGGAATATAAATCGTATGAATACTTCATACCTATTGCTTTAATTCCAGACTCCAGATCTTAATAATTTTGCGTGAAAAAAATTCAGCAATTCTTGTACAACACATCTTATAATCACTTGTTTATATCCTACATCTATTAAAATTAGGCTTCTTGTAGAAGTAATGAAAGTTTGATGATCATTTATATTCAAAAATATTGTAGTTGCATTGGAATAGAATATAGATGCGCAGAAAATAAGCAAAAATAAAGCGGTTTTAGGACGAATGCAATACTAATAAATTTAAAAGAACTTTAAAAATCACGATTTTTACACTGGGAAGAAAAGATGGATGCCGTATTTTACTTTGAAGTGGGTCATGTGATCTCTTCATATAATATGGTTGTAATTATTATTTTAATTTTTATTTACAAAACTACTAAACATATTTTGCTGAAACATTTTTTATGTATTTTATGGGATAATTTGAATATTTCTAATGCTTTCGAAGCAATTTGTAAATTTCAACTTCGCTTAAAAAAATATTTGAAAAATTAGATCCCATGGCATGTATTTCATTTTTCAACCCGGGTTCAATAAAAAACTAATTGGGTAATATAATTCATTTACATTCGCATATGTCCCACAGACCGTTTCAACAACATACTTAAATTTCATTTTGATAAAGTCATTTTTACGGCAATTATCATGCGAACGAACAGATGTAACAGACAGATGTAACAAAGTCATAAACACTTTCAACTGTTTTGGAAAGTGTTGAAAATGAAGTAAAATAACTGTTGTGTGGGTGAATATAGCAAGACCCCAGCCTCTCATTTTAAATCCCGGGCAACGTTGGATACATTTCCTAGTTGAATACGAATTTCTATAGAAAATATGATCTTTTATGCATTCTAATAAATGTCAGTTGTAACTTTAATGTGAAAGGTCGAAAAGGACAGTAAATGTAAAAATCTGATGTGGGCAGCACATGACTTTCCCTGCAGACTTATATCCACATTATCTTTATTTTAATTAAATGTATTTCATTTTTAATACAATTTTCTTCCTCATTCGGTAACCGGACTTATTTTCAAAGGTGGCGTAGAGAAAGTACGAAAAACTAGAATATCTCGAGAACGGCTAGTCCTAGTGTAATGGGGTTGATCTTATTCTTTTCTTCGCTAAAAATTACGTATTAAAGGAGCATTTAATGGATATATTTGAGTATACCTAGTTCTTTAGTTTAGATTTTGACGATTTTTGCGGGCCATTTTGCAAAAAAAGGCAGGTTATTTTTTTCCGAATCGTACCAAAATCTAATCAGCACCAGGGTAACCCAAAAGTGACTCATCTACCGAATTTTGTGAAATTCGGTCCAGTAGTTTTTCAGTTAGAGTGGATGCAAGCTTTTGCGGGCCATTTCGCAAAAAAAGGCGGGTTCTTTTATTCCAAATCGTACCCAAAACTAATCAGCACCAGACTCGCTCACAAGTGACTTACCAACCGAATTTTTTGAAATTCGGTTCATTAGTTTTTTAGTTAGAATGGATACAAAATCTGCACAGACACACAGACACACAGACACACACACAGACGTCACGTTAAAAATGGTTTTTTCGTATTCTAGAGGTCTCGAAACGTGTAGATCCGTCGAAAACTCGAGTTGCGATTTTCGACATGATTCCAATACTTTCCCTATACATTACCATGTATTGCAGGGAAAGTAAAAAACGAACAAAATAATCTTGAATAAACAATTTTCAAAAACGTTCTGTACTGCTCGTAATTGCCGTGCTTGAATGCATTTGAAACGTGCCAGTAATAGAAATTGATTTCTGAAAGTGATTTTTACAGTCAAGCCTTGAAATAACAACATCAAACATTACAGAAAATGCCATTCATTAGAACAATCGTTAAGTCAATATTAAATGAGCTCATCTGAATGGCACACATTACAAAAGATGCTGATTCTTGATTTAATGACATTGAGAGTTTCAGAACATTTATTTCAATATTGACATTACTCATATACGCTACACATGGGGAAATACATTTATTTGTATTAGATTTTTCTTCTCAAGGGTTTTATTTCAAATTCTTGCTTGTCGACGATTTTTTATTATTTCCCCCAAGTAAAATCTTTGGGGTATTTTTCTTAGGAATTTAAAATAGAACGATCAACATTAAAAGTTTTGTTGTACTATTTGTTTTTCATCTACAAGATGATAGAGTCCTGGAAAATATTCGATGTCAGATGAACTTATTTTTAGAACTTGGTCATAGCTTTAACTTACTTTAAGCTTGGATTTTGGTTTTTCTTACATAGCTTTTTCAAATCCTTCTAATTTGTTGCACTTTGCAAATAAAACACTTGTTCTATATTTTCTTTTTCTGGAGTATCTGCTAAAATTCTTGCAGGACCTTTCTTTAGGCAAGTTTTTGCATTAGTTATTGAGAATGGTTTCATATGCTGAGGAGTCAGCGGCGCTGATTTCGTGGGTTCACGACACTTTTTGAAACCCAAATCATTTTGTTGTTGGTTCCACGAACTCAAAATGTTTTTTGTGAATATTTAGTGTGGAAAATATACGCATACATGCATAATTTTTTTTAGTTATTAATTCTTCAAGTTTTTCATTAATAATCAACTGTTTACTATATATAAAGTCGCGTGTATAGAATGTTTCCCCTCAGGCTGTTTATTGTACTCTGAATACAAGATTTTAACTCAGAAATAATTTATAGAGATTTGTTAATATTTTTAACATTGATAAAAATACCTAAATATAAATTTTATAAAGATAATCGAATTGGAAATTCACGCAGTATCTGTATCTTCTATTATACTATTGTTGAGCCTACAAAAGTAGAATAAATGAAATAAATAATTATCTAGAGGAAAGAATATTTTTTTGTATTTAACTGTAATTTACTTCATTTTTGCGTTTCAGACGTCTTCTTGTGCCAGATAATCTGACTAAACGAAATTTAAATTAGACTCAAATCCTATGAGAATTGCAAGGGTCATTATATTCAAAATTTCTGGAATTCCCAATAATTGTTTAAGTTGGCGCCTATGTGAGGTGTTCTGATTTCTGAAACAGACTGATGAGTCGGTATAGGACCATTGAAGTTGAAGTAACTTTGTTGAAGCAACTTTGTTTGAAGTTGATGTTTCTCTTTTCAAAATTCTAAAATGTATTTGGAAAGATATAAATACTATACTAGTAATATTAATGAAATTCAAAGCGGCCAGCAAGTGATAAAAAATGCCATAATCAAACTCGAAATAAAGTATTTTTTTTTTACTTTCTAATAAGGGAGTGCTTAATAATTAAATGCTTTCCAGACATTTCTAGAGCTATGCGTTAAGTAGGAGATATGAAGAAGAAAACGTTAAATTCATCTTTTTGGTTCTATGCATTAAGCTCGCTGGATGTACCGAAAATTTACGCTTTGAAGACGATTTTACTTAGACAGGAATTTAAAGTTCATTCAATAAATGAAAATAGCTAACAAGATATCTGTTCGTTTATAATAAAAGTTTACTTAAGAACCTGGTTTGACTGTCAAGCAGCTATAAAAATCATATCAGTCATACGTCAAGATTTAACTTTACTGAAGACGAAGAAAGAGTTTGGAATTATAGACAAAACTAACTCTAAAGTAACTGTAAAGAAATTCTGTAAATATCTTTGCTACTTACGAGGAGATAAATCAATCCATTCTATCACTACTTGATGTTAATATTCAAACAAAATTTAAGATACTGTATAACTTGAATATATACAGCCATAATATGGGAAACAGATTATTTGTGTAGCCTGGTGATATTTATAGCAAATATTTTGATAATTTACAAAGAAATATTTTTAGGGGTTACTTATTAATTATTTCTTTATTCCTTTATAAGAAAATTTATGAGTGATTTTATCTAACAGCAAAGTAAAGATCTTTCCTCTTGTTTGGATTAAAACCAAATTTTCTCCAAAACTTTACTAATACATAGAAGTAAAACATATAATATTTAAATGTTCAGATCACTCAGCAGTAATGAGGAATAAATGCAATATTCGCTGCGATGAGTTGTAAAACATATACGTCTGTAACTAAATTGTAAAAGCAATCATTAAAAATAAAATATAAGAAATAGTTTTATTGTTATGTCAATTTTATTGTTTCTGTAATATATAATTCTGTAATAAATATAATATGTCTCTCCTTCCTTTATTTTTTCACTTTTATAGATTACTAAACTTCGTCTCGGACAATAAATTCATAAAAAAACAGAATATTTCAAAGTTGGTACAGTAAAAATATATTGGATTGACATAGCAGTATTTACGATCATATAAAAAAAATTAGAGTGTATGCGCAGAAATTCCATTAATATATATATATATATATATATATATATATATATATATATATATATATATATATATATATATATATATATAATTGAAGATTTTTATGATTACTTGTAATATATATACCCGAGAAATACCAATGATAATTGCTTGTAAACTGAAGGTTTTGCAAATCAGAAGCCTAGTGTAGCACGATGAGCTATGCAAGAAGTTTGGAAATTGAATAAATGGAATCTAGTGAATATAAAAGGAATAAAATGAATATGAAAAGCATTTCTGAAACCATGTACGTTATCAAGGGCCATACATGTTTCATTAATGCTGATTCTACGTTTCTGTTTACATAACTGTAAAATGTATTACAGAAATAATGTAAATGGCCCGACGTAGAAGAAAAGACAAAGTGGATCAAAAACACAAAAAAATCAAACATGAATATAAAATATTCTGTTACACCAGCTTGTGGCTAATTATTGAAATGAGGATGCAAAGTATTATAAAGTAATATCAAAAGAATATAATGAAAATAAAATGAAAATATATCTACCCCTAGTACTGTGGTACTTCTGGAAAAGCATGTGTATTACCAATCATCTCAGAACAGGTTACAGTGAATTTTTTGTTACTGACTAAGCAGTTTTCTCAAAGCAGGTTAAAGTGAATTATACGAATAGTTTAACTGTTAGAAGAAGACATGGAGTTTATGAATTATTTAGAAATGCTAGAGTATGATCTGTCAATATGTTGCTGTAATTGTTGCAAGTTTTTGAATTTAAATTTAAAATGTGTTTTAATAAAAGAAAAAATAAGATTGGGCGGGTAGTTATTTTTGATGACAGTGTTGATGAATTTATGAAGATGTTCTTTGTAGTAACAAGGTGTGCTTAACATTTTGATTCTTAATAACTGGTTATTAATAATATTTCTATATACAGATTTAGAAAGATTGGGAGAGAAATGTTGAAGTTTATTTACTTTGAAGTTATAAGTTTCTGTTTTGTCATAGATTTTAAATTGTATTGTATTATATTATATATATATAATTGTATTGTATTGTATTGTATTGTATTATATATATATATATATATATATATATATATGTATGTATATATATATATATATTTATATATATAATATATTATAATATAAACATAAAATTGTAAATTCAATGTTAGAATATAAGTAGTAACTCATAATACACTATCTTAAAATTTGCCTACAAAATACAATGAAATAAAAGAAAGTGAACCATAAAAGGGAAATTATAATACGTAATGCAAGTCATAAAGACAAAGACAATCAACAAATTTCAAAGGAGAGGAGTGAAAATAGGAAAACAAAAAAACCAAGCAAATAAGCTTGCACATGGAAGAGCTCTAGGCTTAAGAATAGTTCATTTCGAAAAAATTCTTTTTCAAGTCCATATATCCCTTCGAAATGAACACTAAAATGCTTATTTCTGAAACACAAGATAGATTTTATCTATAAACTTGATATATATATAATTAGATCACCATCGAGTTTGTAGGTCATATCTCCTATTGAGGTGTGTGTAACGTTTTATTATGTTCAGGCTTATATAAATGAAATTTACATCTTAAGAAAATGTAAAAAAAATTATTTTTTTTAAGTTTGTTTGAGCATGACACACAAATTTATTTCTCTATATTAAAGAAATCCTCCCATATTTTAACACTACATTACAAATACGTATGTCTTGAAATTTTTACATATGGACTAATATGAAGCCGTAGGTATGTAAGACTGGCCTAGAACTTCGACTTAAGTCATAGTTAATTAAATATTAGGTTACAAAAATTTTGCATTGTCCTATGAGTAAAAATTTAATGGGTGTTTGTTTGCTTAGCTGATTGCAACATTAGGAGAATAGCAATAGAATTTAAATTCCTATAGATAATGAAGTCGCTTTCGTAAACGGGATAGAAATTCAAGACTCATTTTCTGTAGCATAGCTCATGCTTAATATACATTACGCTAGATAGGGAATATTATGGAATGTGGTTTCAATGATATTCAGGCTTTAGATAATAAAATATTTGCTTGGTAGATATTTGTACAGTTGCAAAATAAGGATTAAGAAATTTCTGCAAAGGTTTTTAAAACTGTTATAAGATTTATTTTCAGAAATGAAGAATATTCTTGCGAAAAATAACGTATATATATATGTACAGGGTCTTTCAAAATTCCGTAAAAACTTTAAAAATGTATTAAAAATCGAAAAATCATCGCATTGAGGTACGGTTTGTACCATAAGTATTGCCTGGACCGGGGGGCGGGGGTTTGCCGTGAAAAAATTTTGTAGCGTAAAAAATCACCTATAGGTAGCTCTTACCGGAATACATCTTTCAGAAGTATGCAAATGAGGCTGTTATAAAAGAGCTGTAGTGCTCTGTAGATTCTTTATTTGATTCATTAGTAAACGCTGCAAAGAAGCGAGAATGTTAACTATGATCGAAAAAGCCTTGTTAGTGAAGCTGTATTACGTGAGCGGAGAATCAGCGTCAGATCATTTGCGAAAATTTCGATTTAGGAAAAATATAAAGAAAGGAAAATGTCCTGTCACCTGTTCAGAGTTACTTAAGCTTGTCACACGATTTGACACGTACAGTAAATTATTTTCTTTGTCTTTCCAATGCGTTCAGCGCCACCTATAGGTGATTTTTTGAACTACAAATTTTTTTCTCGCCAACCCCCCCCCCCCCACACACACACACACACACACACATACACACACACACCCGTCCTAGCAATACGTATGGTACAAACCGTACCCTAATGCGATGATTTTTCGATTTCTAACGAATTTTAAAATTTATACGTAATTTTGAAAGACCCTGTATATCTATGCTCGTATATGTAATTGAAAACGTTTGTTCATTTTTCTGTTTATTTCTTTTGGTATTCGCGTACAATACTTCACAGTTTCTGATGGGATTTGTTTTTCTTAAATTTAGTATGATTATTCTCTACTTCACCGCGGGTAAGCCCGTCCAAGTCTCCAATTTCTAGAACCAGTGTTTAACGAAATATTGATAAGAGAAGCAAAATGAAACCTTTATAGAAATAGCATACGATTATGCATAACGAAGATTTTGCGAAATTTTTCTGAAGAAAATTGTATCTCGTTTCTCAGCAACCGAATATAATCAAATGTATTTATACGGCAGACGATTTAATTCAATTTAAAATTTAATTTAACGGATGTAAATGATAAAGGAATTGACAGAAAAACATTTTTTATAAATGAACGATTTTATATGTTAGAAGGGATTGTATTAATTTCTGCCGTGGGACACGAGATTACTGAAATTTTCAATTCCTTGAGTCATTTATTTTATTTTAGCAAAAATTTGCCAAATTTATGTACTTCCTACAGTAAGTCGATTTCTCTGCTATTAAAACTTCCACATTGGAAAACAGCTTTTGAAGAGAAATACGCTTCATGCAATGATGCACATACGTATAAATTTGCAGACGCATTTAGTAGAATTTGGTGACATTAGTGAAATATAGTCAACTTGGTGTCTTTTGGACCGTCCTACAAAATACTAAAAATGAGCCGAATCACGAAAATATCAGGAATTTCTTGGAACCATTAGACCAGGGTGAAGATATGAGAAACGGCCCTGATGTTGTTAACTGGATTCCTTTTTTGATGCAAATGATATATAGTATTTAAGAGAGTTCGTCTTCTTCACCCCAGACTTTCCGACCAACCCAAAAGTATAAATATTTGTTAGGACTGACGGGAAGTGCCACTCAATTTCGACCTGAACGCCTCAGTGGGGGCGTCATCCACAGAAACCCATTACCACCAACCTCTGTCCCTTACATTTCCAACCTTACGGACCCACATATTTTACATGCCCATACTTTGCGTGAACACGGCGACAATTTGGGTAGAGGCGTAAAATGTAAAGATGGAGAAGAATTTGGTATAATTTGGCGACATAGTTATTTGGCGACACAGTGGTAAATAGTTACGCAAATAGACATTACTTATGTAATTTTTCCTTAGAAAACGATTAACATAAACTTTAGAACGCTAGCATGAACCGTTCTCGAGATACTGTAGATTTTTAAAATAAATTTATAAAAAAATCCCATAAATTAAAAAAAATATTAACTGTGGAGAAACATGTTCACTTTTCATATGTAATATCATGCGATACATTTGGTGGTATCATTCTCGTGGTTCTAACTCGTTCCATTCACGAGAAAAGATACTTTGAGTAATACTTTTGTATTTGAACGCCAATAGTTATTTATCCGTTGTAAGAATAACTTAATTCTCTATCCACAGCGCTTGGCGATATTTTGGCGACGAATTTAGCGGAATGTCGCCAACTTGGCAACAATTTAAAATGTTACCAAATTAACGAAAATATCGCCAAATGGGTAAAAATGACGACTAATTGAAGAAAATTCAATATCTTGGAAAGAATATAAGTTTGTACTATAAGAATAATAGTTTTTTAACTATAAAAGTAGTAAATTCATTGCAGTATATAAGGAAAGTCATGTGCTGCCCACATCAGATTTTTTAGTATAGAAATAGTATAATATTAAACTAACGCAATACAATATTAAACTAGTAAAGTAATATACCGCAACACATTGCACACTATAAGTAGTACATGGAACAACGTAAAAAGTACACTGCACAATATAAATATTTTGTTCCAACTACAAGAATGTCGTTTCCGGAAATTGTTATTTTCAACACAATAACGTAGTTGTAACTAGCAGTAACAGTAATAAAATCGTGAGATAGAGACGTCATTATCTCATTGCCATAATATTGGCATGGCCAGATTTGTCCACAGGAGAAAAAAAATGATACTGCCTAATTTATTTTCGCTTGTTGCGATATATAGCTATTGAAATATTAAATATCAAATAAATTTTTGTTTGATATCATAAAATATAAAAATGACAAACAAACTATTAAAAATTACTAACTACCAAATGAGGTCTACGAAAATGTATGTAAAATAATACTTGATATCAGATGCAATTTACGAAAGTAATAAGGTATGATATAAACCAGAAAAATATCTAAAAGAATAAATTAATAATTAAAATATTGAAAAGATTGTGATTAATTTCGAATATCGCAGAAAAAAAAAATAAGTTATTCTAAAAATTTTTGTAGTCAACAGCCGTTTGATTAAACCTCAAATTAAAAAGAAAAAATGTCGGCTAGATTTCATCAGAAACAAATTATATATTTTTTTAAAACGCTTCCTCGTATCTCTCTTTTTTTTTTAATTTAGCATGGTTTTTTCTGAATAGCATTCTATATTGAATTCTAAATTAAAGTCACCGCAAAAATATAAAAGTTGCAGAATAAATTTTTATTTTCGATAAAAACTTGAATAAGGGATAAAGAATTAATTCAAAGGAATAAAATATGCAATTTTGAAGATGAGATAATGAGTCAGTAAGAAACGAACCGTTTTCTTTAATAATGAAAGATATATCGTCTGTTTCATTTGACTGATCGTCTGTTTCAATTGGTCGAGTGACAGCAAGATTTTGCTGTCACTTTGTAGCAAGCCACAGCTACAAAGTTATGTACAATAATACCCCAGGTTAGATTCGAAGCCACCTTGAAGCAATTTTTTAAAAAAATTCGATTTTTGTTTAGATATCTTGTTTTAAAGAGCAATTTTAATCGAATATTATACAAATCGGCTCCCTAGTGGTTGAAAATATTATCCTAGAGTTTCCGTCTTGACACCAGCGGGAACGTCATCTTTTCAACGAGCTTTAGACAGAATTCGTATGACAATTCCTTCATATTTAAAAAAAATAATAATAAACTCTTTTTGCGTTATGAAAACGTAATTGATTTTAAAATTACGATGTAGAAAAATCCACTGACGATACGATCTCCACAATTTAACAGGATCTAAATTGAATATTATACAGAATTCGAAATCAAAATATGTGTTTCAGGGGATATACGTTCATAAATTAAATTTTTTATGAGGTACTATTTGTGTATCGTTAATTTGTGTGTCGTTAATTCATTACGCTGTCATTGACGAAGATATCCGCCTTCTTCGGCGCATGCTCATTTGACAAAAACAGAGTTGGGTTGCCATAGAAATCATTCGCTTTCTTTTATGGTTGATCATGATGAGGAGATTTCGCAGATTAGATTATAAAGGAAATTTTTAGTAATACTGTAATTAATGATGATTAATAAATTTCATTTATAGAAATCGAATCTTTGTATGACAGTTTTAATTAAAGATTTTATGGATTCTTTGATATGCTTGTTGTGGAGTAGAGTTACAATTTTTGTATGTAATGACAGGAATAGCGGCCGCTGCGTGAACTACTGCGAGAAAGCTCTTCCAATTAAGTGCTTTTTAAGAGCACGGCGGTAGTGATTAAAAATAGTGTTTTAAAAATGATACTTTCATCAACAAAGAGCATTTACTACTGTCTATTTTCAAATTTAATTCTTGTTGCATTTGAAGTGAGTATATGCGTATCAACAAAGACTCGTATAAAAATGATATTTAATAAGCGTCACAAACACGCTTATTAAAAATGATATTAAATAAACGATCACTCATAAGGAATAATGTATTAATAATCACAAAAAAATAATAGTTTCGTCAACAAAGACATGTACGAATGTCTATTTCGATCTTCAATTCCCGTTGTGAAATTTAATTCTCGTGAAGAAAACTCTATGCCTTTAATGCCTCTTTCTGTAATTAAGATTAATAATTAGATTCAAAATATTGAGTTTTACCGCTGTAGAGCATATTAGACTTAATTCCAGCTGAAATCAAATTTTGAACGGCATAGGGGATATTTCATTTAATGTGATGCCAAGCGTGCTAACAGACATGCTACTACAGCTATGCAAAGTATTGAAATCAGAATTCTATCAATGGGTTGAAATCATAATTACCTCCTGCACAGCATACCCCATCTGGTCAATAGCGAGGGCTCACGAAATATACAAGAAAATTATGAGAATACAGAGGGCTTACAGGCTACAGCCCACTGCTAGCGGGGCCCCTTAGACGCTCCCCAATCTCAGCCGAAAGTCATGCTTCGCTGGGCACTGGTAGCATGGGACCACGCTGCATGATTGCAATCGGTGGCTGCTGCTTCAAAACATTTTTATGGGAGAGTGCGCCTAACGATGACAGCGAATGTTAGGCGAAACAGGTTAATTTATCTGATGACCAACGTAACAGAAAAGAGTTGAAATGGATTCAATGAGATCCAAAAACGCGTTTATCCGTCAAATCTCGTAATAGAAAATATTCGGAAAATTTTTTTTCTTTCTACAATAGTATGAGAATGTAATAAAAATGCATAAGCTATGATCCCAGTCTCTCTTTATAAGTTGCTCCTATTTCATTAAATCCTCTTTTTTATTATTATTATTATTTTTTATTATTATTTATTTATTATTTTTATTATTATTATTATTATCAATTCGAAGTCTCTGAAATATTTTTTGGCAAAATCAGGTGAAGTTCCTGATCTCAACCTGTGCCTACATTTCAAGTAAAAATTCCTGTTTGTCCTGCGTACTCTGGTTTGTCATGGAGAGGGGATTAGAGACTAATTCTTCCACCATGATTTGAGTCACTTTAGGTAAGGTTAAAAATGTTCTTTGTATGCACAACAGTGTAGTCTCAGGGCTTGCTTAATTCCGCTTGGTTGGAGAAAGTTGAAAACCAAAATGTTATTATATATAGGAGACACACAAAATAAATGCCTTTTAATAAATACATTAGGCCCCTGGGAGACAAAGCAACCTGATATACTCCATAACCTCTTTTCGCTGCGCTACTGCCATCACATTATATTTCTACCCTCGCGTAATTGCAGGATAGAGTGAATTTCAACTCAAACCCACAAATGACCGGAACCGGGGATAGAGCCCCCGGTAGATGGCACGTAGATGTGCGTAGATGTGCTGCGCGTAGATGTGCTGCAAGATATACTACTCTAACCAAGGAAGATATTACTTCACATTTTCTTTCATTTGTTTATATAAGAATACATATTAAAAATAGGATCAGTGAAATGCTAGATGAAATTTACTTTTATATCTTTAAATACATTTATAGAATATAAAAAATAAGTCTATACAAGTTGTTTGATTGGCAGTCATTGGAAAACTACTTGCATTTTATTGCTTTTCTGGGATAATAAATAATTTAGCTCGTGATATATATTCATGCGCTTCCACAGACTCATAGACATGCGCACATTCACGCACACTAACATAAATATCTGCACACTATCATAAATGCACGCGCACTAACACGAATACATACA
Source organism: Amaurobius ferox (assembly GCA_951213105.1). NCBI lineage: Eukaryota > Metazoa > Arthropoda > Arachnida > Araneae > Amaurobiidae > Amaurobius > Amaurobius ferox. The sequence goes on from OX578155.1 coordinate 70,948,537, forward strand.
TTCATACTCACAAGCATGCTCACAAACATCCCCTTAAACGTTCGATTCGAGTTCAGTAATGCTTTGAAATGTGCTCCTGCTTGAAATGTCAAAAACTCGAATTTGAATTTTCCGCCCCATCAAAATATTTTATTCATTATACTGTGTTGTCCAGTAGAGACATAATAGGAAAAGGATAATGCTATAAAAACTTGCGCATCATTTATTAAGGTTTGTGTTCTAAAGTAAGGTGAGAAAGGTATGAACACTAGTCTTAATATTATATTTGAATTTTGAAGTAATGTGCGCAGTGAGAAAATTAGTAAACATGCGGGATTGGTTAGAACTTACTTTTCACAGACAAAGTCACTTTGTCGTGTATAAAAATTGAGCAAGCTTCTGTCTATAATTGAATTATGTAATGGAAAGAATAAAATTTTTAAGAATAAAAATTATGGATGTTTTATGAATAACAACGCCAATGTTCCACGTGATGGGGAGTAAAGTGTGTGGAGCAGATTCCCGTTCCATGCGCCTGCATAGCATGTGACTTGTTGGAGAGGGATATAACCCATTCCAAAAGAAATGTAATAATATACTTATTCTTTAATTTTGTTGCAAAAAACATGAGTTCAAGTTTACGTTTATTAAGACAATTTAAATAATATATATGTAGAAATGTACTATGGAGAAAAAAGGAATAAAATTTGCTTAGAATTCAATTAGACACCTTTTTCTAGTTTTGAAATGCCACTGATTGAAATTGATTTCCTCACTATTTGAAAGAGAAATTCGCAAAAAAAAAATATATATTTATGACTTAATTTCAGGAAATTTATCTAAACCGCAATATTTTTCTCTAATACATGCCAATAATATGAAGCAAATGCATTTAATTCCACATTGAAGTAAGCGATGTCTTCAAAAACCGAACATTTTTCAGCAAAAAAAAAAAAAAAAAGAAAAGAAAAGAAAAGAAAAAAAAATCGCCTTGTCCCTTTTGAAAGGTTACTAACTTACCAGAAGTGGTGAAAGAAACAAGCATCATGAGGAGTATGTTTTGTAGTTACGAGTCGGTTTACCAGAATTGGTGAAAAATGCACATAATGCATATATATATACATATATATGTCGCTAATAGTGAGATTTGGGGGGGTTCATAACTTCCCCAAGGAATCCATTGAATTTCATAAAAATGGTATTTGAAGAAATGGAATTTTTTGTTATCATCCCTCCTCGTCCAAATCAATCTAGGTTATGTCATTGCCTATGTTCTTTTGCAATAAAAATACAATTCCCGATCCTATCAGTAGATTTTTTTCTTTTTAGCCGACCTTAAATGGTTGTAAACGAACTTTTGGTGTTAATATTTTAATGACGTCTTTATTGCCGTATTAAGAGGTTGAGAAAAATATATCTAAGAGAGCAATTTTATTCTGTTTCATGGATGTACACCTGACAAAGGCTTTGGGTAAATGAGTCGATGTGTGTTTTCTCGCAATAACAAATGTAAAAAATAACATATTTTAGCAACGCAATTAAACATTTATGCATTTCATTTTTCTTATATATTAGATTACGTTGGAAATTTAAATTGTAAAACCAATTGAACTTACAAAATGTACTAAAGTTCCTAGATGAATCGTTTTATCATAATTTGACACTGGCGCCATATTAGACTACAACATGTTCATCTCTGTTCTACCTGAGGGAACTTGCATAACTGCATAATTCGTGATTGCCAAATACCATTATTTCTAAATGCATTATCGTTAATGATAAAATCGTTAATTTGCATTTATGTTACCCCTTTATAGCGAGTACATTGGTCATAAATGTCCGAGATTCATGCAACTGGTAAATTATGAGTTATCAATTATGGATCAGGTCAGAATTATTATCTAATAAACCACTTTAACGGACCATAATTCTGTCTGCGTATCTGTCTGAGTGTGTGGGCGTCTATATAATCGACCATACCCGCTTACACTAAAGAAATACTCATCGGAATTTCATAAAACACCCAGTCACTTCAAGGTTTTAGCTGAATGTATATTTAGGTTTTGGAAAATTGCAAACAATAGAAATAACTCTATATTATAATAATTTTCGGTCTAATATTTTTCTACTGTAGTAACTCAGGCCTGCGGTTTTATATCTTTTCCCTATTAAATAAATCTGATGTGGGCAGCATGTGGCTTTCTCTATAAACTCATAAAATAATAAAAATAGAAAACAATGATAAAATAATAATATAATAATAAAATATTTATAATGTAAATAACTCTTTTAATAGTACTTTTCGGTCTAATCTTTTTTTACTGTAGTATCTCAGGACTGGAGATTTTATATATTTTCCTGATTAAAAAAAAATCCGATATGGGCGGCACATTACTTTCTCTACAATCTCAAAAATATTAAAAATAGAAAACAATAATAAAAATAATAATATAATAATAATTACATTTTAAAATGGAAATAACATTTTGATAGTACATTTGGGTATAATCTTTCTCTACTCTAAAAACTCAGAACCGGAGATTTTATATCTTTTCTTGATTACAAAAGAAACTGATGTGGGCAGCAACGTGACTTTCTCTATGGATTAAAAAGTATTATAAATATAAAATAATAATAAAATTAATAAAAATATTAATATAAAATTAATAAAATATTAAATATAGAATAGCTTTTTTTTAGTACTTTTCGGTCAAATCTTTTCCAACTGTAGTTACTCAGAACTGGGATTTTATATCTTCTCCTGATTAAAAAAACTCTGATGTGGGCGGCAGCATGTGACTTTTCCTACAGACTCATAAAATATTAAAAATAGAAACAAAAATAAAAATAATAGAATAAAAATAATAAAATATTGAAAATGGAAATATCTCTATCTTTAGTTCTTTTCGGCCCAATTTTTTTCTACTAAAGTAACTCATAACTGGGGATTTTATATCTTTTATATCTTTACATGATTAAAAAGAATCGAGTGTGGACAACACGTGACTTTCTCTATGGATTAAAAAACTATTAGAAATAAATTGTTAATAATAAAATTAAGAAAATATTAATATAAAAATAATTAAATATTAAAAAGAGAATAACTCCTTTTTTTCAGTACTTTTCGGTCAAATCTTTTTCTACTGTAGTTACTCACGACTGTAGGTTTTATATCTTTTTCTAATTAAAAAAATCTGACTTTCCCTACAAACTCACAATCATTTTCTTCTTATTTCTTTACTAATTCATTGAAGTGCTTAAAAAAATACAGATAATTATTTAAACTTACACTGAATTTGAAGTTTTCATCCAATTTTCGTTTTCATTTGACGACTGGGTGTATTTTCGAAGACCACGTAGCGAAAATGCGAAAAAGATTATTTCGAAACGGTTACTTCTAGAATTTTTGGATAGGTTTCATTTATTTATTTTTAAATTTTTGTCAAAAAGTATGTAAAAACAAGAAATTAATCCATACATTTGAACATACGTAGTCTTTTATTTTAAATTTTGCCGATTTTTGTGGACCATTTGGCAAATAATGGCAGTATCTTTTTTTTAATCATACCAAAACATAATCATCACCTACGTAATCAACTGACTAATTAGCAAAATTTGGTGAAATTTGGTAAATTAGTTTTTCAGCTAGAAAGGAAACATATGATGGTTGCTTGCATTTTACAAAAAAAGTAGATTATTTTTTTTTCGAATCGTATCAAAATCCTGTCAAAACCAAGATAACCCACAAGTGACTTGTCCACCAAATTTCACGAAATTTGGTCAAATATGTTTTTAGCTAGAGTTGATAAATGCATTGTGGAAACAGACAAATATACACAACCTTCATGCAAAAAATAGTTTTTTCGTCTTCTAAAGGTGCAGAAGTGTGTAGACCGGCCCAAACTCGAATTGCGATTTTCGACACGATTCCCATACTTTCCTATACCTTAATATGTACTGCAGGGAAAGTAAAAATCTGATATGAGCATCACATGACTTTCCCTGCAGACATATTCACATTCTCTATATCTTAATTAAATTTAATTCACTTTTAATTCAATTTTTGTTCCCATTTGATAACTGGACATATTTTCAAAGGTGGAGTAGAGAAAATACAAAAAACCTGTAATATCTCGAGAACAGCTAGTCCTAGTGTAATGGGGTTGATCTTATTCTTTTGCATTAAACATTACGTATTAAATCTGCATTAAACATTACGTATTAAACAAGCATTTAATGGATATATTTGAGTATACGTAGTTCTTTATTTTAGATCTTGGCGATTTTTGAGGGCCATTCTGCAAAATCAGGCAGGTTAATTTTTCGAATCATACCAAAATCTAATCAGCACTAGGGTGTCCCACAAGTGACTTATCTACCGAATTTTGTGAAATTCGGTCCATTAGTTGTTCAGCTAGAGTGAATACAAGCTTTTGCGAGCCATTTCGCACAAAAAGGCGGGTTCTTTTCTCCCAAATCGTACCCAAAACTAATCAGCACTAGATTCGCCAACAAGTGACCTACCTACCAAATCTTATGAAATTCGGTCCATTAGTTTTTTAGTTAGAGTGGATACAAAATTTGCACAGACAGACAGGCACACAGACAGACAGACAGACACACAGAGACATACACGGACGTCACGCTAAAAATAGTTTTTTCGTATTCTAGAGGTCTCGAAACGCGTAGATCCGTCGAAAACTCGAGTTGCGATTTTCGACATGATCCCAATACTTTCCCTATACATTACCATGTATTGCAGGGAAAGTAAATATATGATGTGTGCAGCACATGACCTTCTCTGCAGACTTATATACACATTCTCTTATTTTAATTAAATTTAATTAACTATTAATTCAATTTTCGTTCTCATTTGGTAACTGGACTCATTTTCAAAGGTGGCTTAGAGAAAAAAAAAAAAATCTCGAGAACGGCTAGTCCTAGTGTAATGGAGTTGGTCTTATTATTTTCTTCGTTAAAAATTACGTATAAAACAAGCATTTAATGGATATATTTCAGCATACGTAGTTTTTTATTTTAGATTTTGTCGACTTTTGAGGGCCATTTTGTAAAAAAGGGCAGGTTATTTTTTCCGAATCGTACCAAAATCTAATCAGCACCAGGGTGTATCCCAAGCAACTTATCTACCAAATTTTGTGAAATTCGGTCCATTAGATTTTTAGTTAGAGTGGATACAATCTTTTGCGGACCATTTCGCAGAAAAGGCGGGTCCTTTATCCCGAATCGTACCCAAAACTAATCAGCACCAGATTTGCCCACCAGTGCCTTACCTACCAAATTTTATGTAAGTCGGTCAATTAGTTTTTTAGTTAGAATGGATACAAAATCTGCACAGACAGACACACAGACAGACACACAGACAGACAGACAAACACACATACAGACAGACACACAGTAATATCCAATTTAACAATGTTTCACAATACATTACTATGTATTGTAGCGATAGTTAATGAAACACAAAAAAAAAAAAGAAACTCCATGGAAAGTAACTGTATGAAAGAAATTAATTAGCTTTCGGAGCAAGCAAAGCTTTTAAGTTTATAAATAAAATGTTTGTTGCAAATCGTTAATGTACATACGCGGTTTCCCATGAACCTGAAGATATCATTGCTTTAAAGTGAATGTCATTAAATGTATTTCGAATTCTCTTTCAAAGAGAATGAACAGAAATGAAGTGGAACTTTAAACACGCTGTCACTTAACGACGAAACACAGACTCCAAAGGAAAGTTTTCCATGGAAATGTGAGGCAAGCTCCTTTGAAGGTATTTGTATAAAAGGAGAGAGTGGTTTATGTGTGTGTCAGAATACTAATTGCAGTGTTTGAAGGCTATTTTAATAAATGTGGTATACTTGATTTTAGAACTCCCACTTCGGTATTTTACTTTCCCTATAATGCATTGTAAGGTATAGGAAAAGTATTAGAATCGTGTCGAAAATCACAACTCGAATTTTCGACGAATCTACACGCTTTGGGACTTCCAGAACACAAAAAAGCTATTTTAGCGTGACGTCTGTGTGTTGTTGTTGAGACCCAGACCGTCTGACCTACCAGAAAGGTGTAAGGTAACGGTTTGGACGGCCGGGAAGTGCCACCCAATTTAGACCGGAACCCAGTGGGAGAGGCTCCACAGGGACCGTACCCTCCTTCCCCTACCACCAACATCTCGGAAGGACTTACGGACCCACATGTTTAACGTGATCGTACTCCGCGTGAACACGGCGGCAGTTTTGGCAGTGGCGGGAATCGAACCCGGGCCTACCGAGTTCCCGCGCGCTAACCACTGGGCTACCGCGCCCTTGACGTCTGTGTGTGTATGTTTCTGTCTGTGCAATGAATATATAAACTCTGACTCAAAAACTAATTGACCAAATTTCATAAAATTTTATAGGTAAATCAATTGTGGAAGACTCTGGAGCTGATTCGATTTTGGTACGATTCCCGAAAAAAACATCTGCCTTTATTTGATAAATGGCCCGCAAAAGGCTACAAAATCTAAAATAAAAGATTACGTATGCTCAAATGCATCCATTAAATACTTGTTTTAGACAAAATTTTTGACTATCTAAAAAATAAGGTCAATTCCATTACTCTGTGTGTAGTCGTTCTCGAGATATTTAATTTTTTGCTTTTTAGATACGTCCAATTATTGAATGAAATCGATAATTGAATATAAATTGTGTGCCAATTTAATGTGCCGATTATTCTTATTTATATATTTTATCGCTAAAATTAATTTAATTTAAATTTATTATTAATTAGCATAATAATCATACATGTAGAATGCTCTAAAACATACTTTTGTGTACATTGCGATGGTGGCCGCAAAACTCACCTAAATTTTCCATAACGGGATGCTAAGTTAGAACTAAACAAGAAAGATCAATCATGCTTAAAGCATTGATTATGAAACACTTTCCAACTTCAATGCAATTTTATTTAAACATCTCTAAAATGCAATACATTCCTCGGTAATATTTTGAAACTTATCACAATACTGCATTAATTTATTATATTTGAAAACTTAAACCTTCATCGAAAAAAATTAACTTCATTCAAATAACGGCATTGAAATATAAATTGCCTGATTTAAACATCTCTAAAATGCGATCCATTCCTCGGTAATATTTTTTAAATTATCATAATACTACGATAATTTATTATATTTGAAAACATCATTGAAAACAACTGAAATTCCTTCAAATGACGCCATAGAAAAAATAACACGCCTGGCTCTCTCTATAAAAGCAGCATTTCATTCATAACATTTTCCCATTCATTTCATTCATCACAATACTATAATAATTTATTTTATTTAAAAATTAAGACCATAAATCTACAAGTAATTAAACTCTATGCTTAAAACTTCAACGAAAAAAATCATCCTTCTCTCTGTAAAATCAATGAATACTTCATTCATATCAGCTATGCAGACTTCATGAGCTAAATAATTTTGCGTTAAAGAAATACAGCAATTCTTATACAACTCATTCTACATATTTTGCTGTTTACATTTTACATAAGTGAAAAATAGGCTTCGTTGTAGAAATAATCAAATTTGGATGATGATTTAAAATCAAATATATTGCAATTGTGTTGTTTCAGTATGTAGATGCACAGAATTTAAGCAAAAATAAAGAGGTTTTAGGGCGGATACAACGCTCAATATGAATTAAAAAGAACTTTAAAAATCACGATTTTGAGTCAAGGTGGATGCCATATTTCATTTTGAAGTGGGTCACGTGGTCTTTTCATATCATGGTCACGTGATCGCTTAAAATAAGAGGTGCAATTATTATGTTCATTTTTATTTAAAAAACTACTGAATATATATTGCTGAGTTTTTTTTATATATTTTATGGAACAATTTGAATATTACCTAAAATTTTCGAAGCAATTTGTGAAATTTCAATCCGATTAAAAAATGTTTGAAAAATTAGGTACCATAGGATTCAATGTATTTCTTTTTTTCCACCCGGATTCAATTCAAAACTAATTGGGTGATATTATTCATTTATATTCCCATAGGTCCTTCAGACCGTCTGAACTACATACTAAAATTTCATTTTGATTAAGTCATTTTTACGGCAGTTATCGTGCTAACGGACAGACAGACAAACAGAATGAACAAAGTCATAAACACTTTTCAACTTTTTTATAAAGTGTTAAAAAGGGTTAATAGTAAAGGAACAAACATTTATTTTATCACATGATTATATTGCCCTTTTTAAATTACAAATCATATAAGTTTCCTTATATTCGAACACATCTCAAGTAAGTTGGTGGGTGTAATGCCAGATAATTGAGACCTTTGGTTGGATCAAGTGGTGGGACTAATTAACTAGTTTTTTTTCAACACAAATTTTGAAAATGTCATCCTCATATAGTTATAATTGTACAGAACCTGATTTTCGTCTTTCACACCTTGAAGACGCGCACCGGGTTCTTCACCATTACACTTTTCTTAACATCTTTAGCCCAAGCGAACTCTCCTCTGAACTCATTCCACGCACAATCTAAACTGCTACTGCCTTGCTCTTTACTAATGCAACAGACTGACTGCCTCCAACTGACTTGACCCCCAGCTTCACCTCATATTTAACCTTTTCTTCCGCTGGACGGTCTACGTGTCTTCTCTTCTGGTATGCAGACCTCCGGGCACCATCTCGGTTACCGCCAAACTTGGGAATATGCACTCCCCCTCATTCACCCTGCTTCCACCATTTCTTATTCATATTAATTCTTTAATATTTCATATTTCTGGCATTACAAACTGCAAATTATTAGAGCAATGCAAAGTAGAACTGATATAATGAAGAATATTTCTGTGCATTCAAAATAATTTTACCTTCCAGTTTATTTTTTTCTATCTATATTCTGCACTCTATACTACAACTGCTAAAAAAAATGGGCAATTATACTCATAATTAGGGAACTCTTAATTTAAAAATAATCATAAATATATATACTAAATATTACCCCCATGGATGTAAAAATAAGAAGTTAAAACTTCATATTACGGAAACGTCAATATCGTTTGAGACAATTCAGGTGGCGCTGTGATAAGTTAAGTGGTTCTGCAATGCATGCATTTCTATAGCAAATGGCCAAAAATATTTATTTAAACTGCCCATTTTGTAAAAATAAATTATTAGCTCAATGCAAAGTAGAACTGATACACTAAAGAATATTTTTACGCATTCAAAATTATTTTAACTCTTAATTTATATTTATCTCCATATATTCTATACTCTATCCTACAACTATGAAGTACTGATTAATTATACTCCTAATTAGGGAACCTTTTTTTCTAAAAATAATCTAATAGCAGTTACCTTACAAACACTGGCGATTCCTAGATATAATTCTCAAAGTATTATAGTTTTTATCAAGTGTTTTATCCATAGAATTTTAATCTCCTTCTTTCTAACTTTATGGCGCCTATATTTTAAAATAAAATAATCTGATGTGGGCAACACATGACTTTCCTTATATAATGCAATGAATTTACTACTTTTACAATAAAAACAAATAGATTATTTTTATAGTAGTTATTTATATTCTTTTCAAGATCTTGAATTTTCGTCAATGAGTCATCATTTTTCATGTCGTCATTACCAATGGGTCGTCATTGATTTAGCGTCATATTTATTCATTTGGCGAGTTTTTCGTTGATTTAGCAACATTTAAAAAGTCGCCAAGTTGGCTACATTCCACCAAATTCGTCGCCAAAATCTCGCCAAGGGTTATGGACGAAGAAAAAAGTTATTCTTACAGCAGATAAACGACTATTGGCGTTCAAATACAAAAGTAATACTTAAAATATTTTTTTTCATGAATAGAACGAGCTAGATCCACGAGAATGATGTCACCCAATTTGTCACATGGTATTACATATGAAAAGTGAACATGTTTCTCAATAGGAAATTTTTTTTTTTATTTTATATGACTTTTTGATAATTTTTTTTTTAAATGTGCAATATCTCGAGAATGGTTCATGTTAGCTTTCTAACATTTATGTCAATCGTTTTCTAATGAAAAATTACATAAGAAATGTCTATTTGCGTAACTGTATTAAAGGTTTTGATTTTTGACGATTTTTTCAAAATTTCACTCGAAAATTTAGGGGTGTTCTGAACATCCGATTGCGTATAAAAACAATAGGCTTTCAGTGCTTACGGATTGTGATTTTAATACCAAATTTCGTTCGAATCGGTCCATTCGTTCGTCAGCTATCGTCTCCACAGGCTCACTGACACATATACACACACACAGACATCACTTCAAAAATGTTTCATTCGTGATCACGGATGCTTGAAACGTGTTCTCCCGTCGAAAACTCGAATTCAAATTTTCGACCCTGTGACAATACTTTTCTTATACATTATTGTACCTGTATATAATGAAAGTAATAAATGAATGAAATAAATGAATTCGTTAATGTATATGCGGTTCTCAGAATCTTAAGTTTTCATTGCTTCTAAGTGCATGTCATTTAGTTTATTTAATTTTCGCTTTTGAAGAGAATGAACTGAAATGAAATGAAGAATGAGCCGCACGTTAAAACTGTTGTCATTTAACGAGTTAACAAAGACTTCAAAGGAAAGTTTTCGGTATAAATGTGAAAGTTCTTTGAAGTTATTCTATTTAATAAAAGAAGATGCCTGTTTGTCTATATGTGTGTCTGTACAGTCAGTAGCGGGAAATCTTATCGTTGTACGACCATGAAATTTGATACAGAGGTCTTTCAGGACCCAAATAGGTGCAACCCCTTCTAAAACATGTTGTTGAGACAGTCTGTGGTACATATGGGAATGTAAATGAATAATATCACCCAATTAATTTTGGATTGAACCCGGGTTAAAAAAATGAAATGCATTGAACCCCATGGTACTTAATCTTTCAAACAATTTTTAAGCAAATTTAAAATTCACAAATTGTTTCAAATATTTTAAGAAATATTCGAATTATCCTTTAAAATATATAAAAAAATTTTAGGAATATATATAATTTTTAGCAAAATATATAATTTTTAAAATAAATATTGAAATAATAGTTACACAAATATTATATGAAGAGATCACGTGACCCACTTCAAAATACTTATGAAATCCATCTTTTTTTCTCAGTCTAAAATAAGTGTTTTTAGAGTTCTTTTAAATTTATAGTTAGTATTGCATTTGTCCTAAACCAGCTTTACTTTTATGTATTTTATGTGCATCTATATTCTGTGCCAATGCGATTACAATATTCTTGATTTTAAATGATCATGAAACTTTGATTATTTCTACAACAAAGCCTAATTTCAATGGACGCAGAATGTAAACAAGTGATTATAAGACGTGTTGTATAGGAATTATTGAATTTTTTTTGGATCAAATATAATAAATTATTATAGTACTGTGATAATTAAAAATATGTCAGCTCTGAATCTATCGCATTTTAAAAATGTTTAAATAGAATTGCATTTCAGTTGCAAAGTGTTTCACAATCAATTCTTTTGAATTGGATCTTTTTTGTTATAATTTAATTTTTTCTGATTTAAATAATCGGCATTTGGATTTTAAAGATTACGAAATTTGTGGATATTTTCAATTTCTTTATCAACTGTTTTATTATTTATAAAACATTTTTCGCACTCGTATATTGTGTTTTACCAATTTACAAATATATTGTGCTCAGCCAATCGTTTGCACAGAGTACGAGTAGTCGGGGTATATCCTTCAACACAATTTCAGCATTTTCTTTTTGATATATATTGATCTAATTTCATACTTTTTTACAAATTTGTTTATAAACGGGACCAAAGGGTTTATTCAGCAAACACTGCCTTCGAAGACAATTTTGTACAGCGAGAACAGCGATTAATATTTTCCCTGCAACACAAGATAATGTGTAGAAAAAGTATCGGAATCATGCTGAAAATCGTAACTCGAGTTTTCAACGGATCTACACGTTTTGGAACCACCAGAACAAGGAAAAATATGTTTCAGGGTGACGTCAGTGTGTGCATGTGTGTGTGTGTGTGTGTGTGCGTCTGTCTGTCTGTCTGACTGACTGCCTATGTATCTGCCTGTGTGTCTGTATGTATCCAGTCTAACTCAAAAACTAATGGATTGAATTTCATAAAATATGGTAGGTAAGTCACTTGTGTATGACCCTGGTGCTGATTAGTTTTTGGTAGTATTCAGGGTAAAAGAACTTGCCTGTTTTGGCAAAATGATCCGCAAAAATTGCTTTTATCCACTCTAGTGGAAAAACTAATAGATTAAATTATAAAAAATTTGGTAGACAAGTCACTTGTGGGTTACTCTGGTGCCGATTAGATTTTGGTACAATTGGAAAAAAATAACCTGCCTATTTTTACAAAATGGACCTCAAAAATCGTTAAAATGTAATATAAAAACTACGTAATCTCAAATATATCAATTAAATGCTTGTTTTATACGTAACGTTTAACAATGAAAATAATAAGACCAACCCCATTACAGTAGGAGTAGCCGTTCTCGAGATATTTTAATTTTTTCGCAGTTTCACTACGCCACCTTTGGAAATCAGTCCAGTTACCAAATGACAACAAAAATTGAATTAAATATGCAAATTCAGTATAATTTAAAATTGTTATGGCTGTTATCTTTTGCAATTAAACTCAATTTAATGAATTATTGAAGAACTAAAGAGAACATAAATGTGAATCAGCAGCGAAAGTCATATGCTGCCCACATCAGATTGTTTTACTTTATTTTAACAGAATTCAATTAACTATTTAAATAGAATGTTTTTAATGACGATGTCCTTTATAATACTACTGGAATTTCCATATAATTGTGGATTTTATGTTTTTTATATTATATATTCCGTACTACTAATTAATTAATATCACACAATCTTGCAATACCTGTTCAGAGAAATACATACACTTACAGTCTATAAAACAATTTGTCGGATCCTAATTGAAATTCAACATATGTAATTTCTCGAAATGCAATATTTGCACATAGTTATAATATTTACCAGCATATTATCATTCAATTTACACGAATTCAATTTCAAACTAACACGTTTATCAATAACACTATTTCGAAACAGATAATGTATTTAGTTGTGAAAGAATAAAGTATTAACTTATATTTTATTAACGGCGTTGTGTTGAAATTGAAAGGTGTCACTTAGAATACGCTCATCGCGTTGATTTTGCTCGTTATTATTATATACGTTTGTAAGAAGGCAACCGTGGTAGACTCGAAAATAATCTTAACTGAACAATTTACAATACTCTTGTTATTTATACTCTTGTTAAGACTAGAACGAATATTCGCCTTTGCACAAGATTTAAGATACAAACCTCTGATTAAAACTGCACCTAAATTCGCAAGGATTTATTCGAAAACCAACAGACGTTGTAAAAATGCTCCCCTTTAGAATAAAAATTAAAAAGACGTTCAGACATGACGACTTCAGAGAGCTTATATTCCCCTCTTTCATGAAACCCAAGGACAATATACAGAGCTGGCTCATAAAGAGAGATAGATGATGCATCCGCTATTTTGTGTTATACTTTCCCATTGGTTTCTGTTGCGCAGTGACTATCATTGTGATATAAATTCGCAATAAAATGGGAGAATGTTCGGAATGTTCGAAATAAGAGAATGTTGCTCTAATAATTTCCGAAAACGGATACGATTGTTTGGATTCATGATTGAACAAGAAAGATGTAAAAAGATGAATAGATTGTAGAAGAGATGAACGTATGAATATAATCTTTACTTCACAGTCGACGATAAGTATTCCAAAATAGGTATGTTCTACTGAGGTCAGCAAGGAGGTGATTGTTCCATTCTTTGTCGCCAAGGTGTTCCCCACTGCCGATACAACATAGCGGACGTAGGTTAACCTGTGTTATAATAGCTCGAATGAGAACCATGCATGTACCCAGTTGGGACGTCAGGAAGCAGGAACTTGTCTCTATGGCTTTCCCCGATAGCGGTTGAAATTGAAAATCTCAACTTATATGGACCAAATATAAAACTTCATAAAAAATTCAGAAATAGAATAAATAAAAAAAACATTTTTGATTAGAATTCCAAGATGTCAATTCATATTCATTCCAACACTCAATTCATATTCATTCAAATCGTGTGAATCTTGAATTAGCAGTTGTACCAAAATGAAAATTAAATTTCATAAATTATGATTATTTCAATGATTTTTTATCTTTAATTGGGAAGTAGTTTATTTTAAAGAATTTTATTAATTTTACAGAATAAAACACTTTAAAATAAAAGCTCTTATTTGGTCATACGTGGGCTACTACTTCAGTTTATAGAAAATAATACACAATATATTTTTGTATGGAAATAAATCGTTTTATAGCTTTTCAAAATATTCGCCTTTAGCATCAGTACTCTTCGAATAAACCAATTTTCAAAACAGCTATGCCATTCAAAATTGGTACAGCAGAAACATGTGATTCATAATCTTCAATTGCTTCTTCTGAGCCGTTGACCACGCATTTTACTTTTAATTGTTGGGAACAAGAAAAAATAATTTGTTGCTTAATGAGGCGTATAAGGACAATAACTCGTTAAATTAATTTTTTCATGCTTCAACTAATTGGTAGCTTTTAATGCAGTGTGTGACCATGCATTGTCATGGTGAAAAATGAGGCGACGTTTCTCGTTATTTTTCCTGATTTGATCAACTATTTCTTGAAAACGAACTTCCGTATACCAATCAGCAATTGCTATTTTACAATCCTCCAAAGCAATTGTGGCAACATGGCCGGATTTAATAAAAAACGAACCAGTCATTTTCTTTGAAACACTTTGTACACGAACAACATTTGTAGGATGTGGTTCATATTGAAGCTCCAACACAAAAGTCTGTTGTTTTGTTTTGGGTCCACAAATCCACGTTTCGACATCTGTTACAGTGTCAAAGACATGTTTTGATGCACAAAAGTTGAATCTTTTGAGATTTTCCTTGCACCACTTAACACGAACATCCTTTTGAGCTGTAGTTAAATTTCATAGAATCCAACGCTCACATACCTTTTTGACTTTTAAATGATCATGTAAAACTCAATGCACTTGGGTCCTAGATCAGACATCCACTTCTTCGTAGGATAACATGTAAAACTATTTCGAAGTAACAAATAAACTTATATTTCAGGCAACTCTAAATTAATAATTATCAATATTGATAGCATCCGCAATAAGCAATATTGTTTAGATATTAAAACATTTAAATAATAAATTCTATAATTTGGCAAAATTTTCGTTAACTTAGCTGCATTTTTGAAATTTTATCGGTATTTTCGTTAATCTGAGGCGAAATATCGCCAAGGAGGCTATATTTCGCTAAATTAGTTGAAGTGTTCAACAAAGTTATCGCTAATCATTACAGACAAAAGGAGAGAAGAACATTTCTTATATATAAATGACAGTTGGGGAATTATTAGTCTTCAAAATACAAAACTATTACACAAAGCATCTTCTCTCGTGAATGGAACGAATTAGATCCTCGAGTATGATGTTAATAAATTTATCGTATAATATTACATATGGAAAATGAATGTATTACACAATAGATAATACATTTTTTTTTAATTTTATGTCATGTATTGATAAATTTATTTGAAAACATTCATTATTTCGAGAGCGGTTCGTACTAAAATTTATCTCAATTGTTTTCTAATGAGAAATTACGTAAGAAATGATTAATTTACCTAATGCTATTGAATGTTCTGATTTTTTTTCATAATTTCATTTGAAAATTGGGTGGTGGTGTGTGTGGGGGGGGGGGGAGTTCTTCCGATTGCGTTTAAAATAAATAGGGTTCCAGTATTCACTGATTGTAATTTTCGTACTAAATTCTGTTCGAATAGCTTCATTCGTTTGTGAAATAAAGTTTTCAGAGTCACTGACACACACATATACACACATATACACACACACACGCATAAGCAAACACACACATAAACAAACACACACACACATAAACAAACTCTTACACACACAGAGAGAGAGACATCCTCTCATAAACGATCCATTCGAGTTCAGGTATGCTTAAAACATGCTCTTCCGTCGAAAACTCGTATTCGAATTGAAAACACCGGTTCTCGTTATTCCACCGAAGTCAGGCAGCACTGGGGTGGGTGACCATCTGGGAACACCGCGTGCTGTTGGCACTTTTTGGGCGCGGTAGCCCGGCGGTTTGCGCGCTGGATTTGCACGCTGCCACAACTGCCGCCGTGTTCATGCGGAGTACGATCACGTTAAACATGTGGGCCCGTAAGTCCTTCCGAGAGGTTGGTGGTAGGGGAAGGAGGGTACGGTCCCTGTGGATACCTCCCCCACTGGGTTCCGGTCTAAATTTGGTGGCACTTCCCGGCCGTCCAAACAGTTACCTTACACCTTTCTGGTAGGTTGGGCAGTCTGGGTCCTACGTCCAACTTCTTAAAGTTAAACCACTTTTACTGCTAGTACATTATTAGGCGAAATTTTAATTAGTAAAATCTTTTCTAAGAGATTAATACTCGTAGATGTAATACCCTTTAAAATATTGTTATCCGCATTTTGGACTTAAATAAGTAGAATGTTAGTAAAATATATTCAATTGTTAGGTTTAGTTAAATTGCAGTCACTAAAATAATATCTAGTGTTCTTTTCGAAGTTGATTGAGGCGATGCGGAAAATTCTGCTAGAAATTTTATATGTCAAATGTTTACTTTCATTAAAGAAATCGTGTGTCAAACATAATTAATTTTTAACGAACCTGGAACCAGTCGGTCTAAGTAACCGGTCATTGGGTGAGCTGAAAGGTCTGGGAAATAAACAAAGAGTCCTGAGCAGTATCTTAGAAACCTAAAAAATTTTAAAGCCTTTGTAGTAAATGAATATACTTTCTGCGAAACATGAGCTTTACGTTTATTCTTTTAACACTGAAACGGTATGCAATAGGCGTGGCTTAGTGAATCGCTCTTCTTCATTGTTGAGGTTTAAACCTAAAATGTTGTGACTAAATTTGTTGAATGACCTGTTTTGCGAACGGTTTTGTTGTCCCAAATACTGTCGTGTAAGAAGGCCTTAAAACGCTTTCCGCGCTAGTTGCTTCATGTATTGCCAAACGGCCAGCCAGGGGGAAGTCTGGGAAAGAAGTCAGCAGTGCCCTCAAATTCTCAATTTTTTGGATGTAAAAGTGAAGCAAACTAGGCGAAATTGCCCCTTCACAATTTCACTCCAACTCCTGTGGAGCATGCGCATTAGCAGATCTCCTCTCGGGAAAATAATTTTTGTGTACCAAGGAGGGGGATGAAGGGGTTGTTTCTATCGCAAATCAATGTGCGTGTGTGTTGTATTTGCACTTGGGCCCACTTTATTTCACTTATAAGCTGTTAAATTAATATTTTTGAAAATTCTTTTACATGGCTGAATTTAATCTATTGTTTTATTTAGTATGCATATGTAATCGCAATAAACAAATTTAGAAACAAGGGATCTTCTCGTTTAGGATTCTTATTATATGTACTCATTTGCATACTTAGAACTTTTGATTTTACTAATATTAAGCCAATTGATTGACTTGACATAAGCCAATTGATTAGCTTGTTTGAGATAGAATTAATTTTAATTTTCTATCTGTTCAGGCTGATTTGCTGGATGTGGCGAAGCAGATTGCATTAGAAATAAAATATCATTTCGCAGTATGAATAATCTATGTTATATTTTTTATATCTACTGATTTTAATGCGTGTCCCAATACATTAGTTATTAGCGCTTTTTCTTATTTATATTATTTGATAAAATAAAAAGTGGAATGACTGTTTATTTTCTGAAACATTGATGTTGATTAAAAATTTTGGTCTCTCAATCCTTTAGAGCAAAATAATTAATTTATACAACGTAGTATTTAGTTGTGTTAAATTTTAAGTAAAATTAAGCATTTAATTTTATAAATTTTGAATTTAAAAAGCTGAAATTTTATTTTTATCTTATCTGCTTACTGCATTTTTGATTATAAAGGGGGTCAGTACAAAAAAATCCTATTATTTTCATTTTTCAATCACAGAAGAGATTAAACATTGATATTTTTTAAAGCCATATGTTAATTTTGTCACTCAAAATATACAAATTTGAGTTATCCTTGCAAAACTAATTTGATTATTTATGAATTAAAATTATTTCTTGGAATGTACCCTTACATTTTTTTTTCTACTTTTATTAAAATTACGGAATATACATAAAACAATAATCTGTTAAAAATAATTTTTATACTATTTCATTAGTGAAGGTAAGGGATTGATTAGGTTTTCCTTTGCGTTAAGGAAAAATTCACACATTTCACTAATATGTAAATTTTATTCTAATTTTGTTTACCAGTAAGTAAATTACTTCCTTTTCAAATTTATTTCACAAACTGTGAAAACCATTTTTTTTTATCAATATGAAATTAATGTAAATATTTTAAAACAAATTTAAAACATATAAATATAATTTTACATTTTCGGCATTTGAAAAAAAATATACATTCCATACCCTTATTCTGAATTTCTTCATAAGATAAAATATTTTTCCATGTTATACGAACAATTTTGGCATCTAAATCATATAAAAAAGTAGTTTATCCATACAGTACGGTCATATTTTAAATTTTTGTTAAATTTAGGGGAAAACTAAATGTGTGAGTTTTGTACATTTTGATTTTTGAAAAGCTGCTGTTGATTTTTGTCACATTTGCTAATTAGATTTTTGACTACAAAGGGGTGAATGCAAAATAAAAATCTTTGTGTATCATTCAATTTTTGTAAAATTTGAATATCTATGAATAAAATTATTTTTTGGAATATGATTTTGTTCTTAAAACTTTTTCTGTGTAAAGATAGAGGAAAAGTTAAATTATAATTAAGGAAAATTTAAAAGAATATCTATTAAAAATAATTTTATACTATTTCATAAGTGATGGCAAGAAATTAATTAGGTTTTCATATTTATTATGAAAAAATTCACTTATTTCAATTTCAGTAATATCCATTTTTTATTCTAAATTTTTTACCAATAAGTAAATAACATTTTTATGAATATATTTGTGAAAACTAATTTTTAATAACGTGGAATTAATATGAATATTTTAAGACAAATTTAGAAAATATAATTTTAAGTTTTCGGCATTTGATAAAAAACATTTTATATTCTTATTCTGAATTTCTTCATAACATAAAATCGTTTTCCATCATATACGACAGATACATATATCATGTTAATCAAAATTCATGAGAAAGATATACGTATGATCAGTTTTGAATGATCTTTGAAAACATACTCGATACTGAAATCACATTAATATTATTACTATTACAATACCTAAAAAAGAAAAAAAAATACTATTTTATACTGCAAAGTCTTGCACAAAAATATTTCGGAGGCATTAAAAAAACAAAGCCAGAGAAAAAGCTGAAGTGCCACTCTTTGCGACAGCAGAATATTGTATTTTCGGCATACTTGGGTCAAATTATCACAGCGTTTGCGCCGGAATTCGCCTTTATATTAGCCCAATGGAAGGTCCCCTTCTTTATATGTATATCCCTTGTCTAAAGCCCAGCACGCAGGGCCGAGGCTTCTTGTATCCCTAATCTACTTTAATTAGCTGTAATCCCGTAGGAAATCAGCATATTTCAATAGGTAGAATCTTACTGAAAAGGCGGATAACAGATAAAAACTACATTACTTATTATTTTATTATAAAATATTTCTGGTAGATGTATTTAACATTTTATTAAAGTTTCATAATGTATTAATGTTATTTCCTTTTATCGATGGTAGAATGCAATTACTGAGATTGGTAGGATAAATTTCTGCGAAGTGTGGGAGAATAGGGAATTTATAAAATTATAAAACATAATTATACATCTTTACTCTGTGAGAATTTTACAATTTCTTTTTACATAGGAATTTCGAAAACTTAATATAATTCGTTTTGCTGTGATTGCTTGTCCCATTTCATTGCATTGTTGCGATCAGATAATTGCTGTATATTATCATGGCTGCACTAAAACCCTCAATCGGTAACTGAAGTCAGATATCTCCGTCTGTTTGCAAAGTGTGTAATATAAACTATTTTCTCTCCGTTGAGGCTAATTCTAACAAAATGTCAAATATCGAATTACAAGCGTTCAAATTATCGAAATTAAAAAAGAGAAAAAAATCCATACAGTTATATATTAATATATAATATTACTAAATATAGAAATAATAAATAGTGATATCTGCATTTGCTCTCGATTACATTCATAGGAACAGAAAATTCGCCGGATTTATTTTCATTGAGCTCTAAAACTGCTGTAATGGAGGTTAGTTCTTAGAATTCGTATATCATTAAATATATTAAATGTACCAAAAGATACAATTATATATGTAATAGTATGTAAAATTATTTAAAAGACATATGTGGTTAGAAACCGTCTCGGCATCTTTCCAGAGGCAGGATAATTGTCTGCTGCCCTGCGAAACAGTGTATCCATGAGAAATTGCTGAACAATCTGAAAAGGGCAGAGAAAAACTATAAATATAAACATTAATATTATCGGTTGCATTATTATTATTAGCCTTATGATTAATATTACGCATATTATTATTATATGCTGTATTATTAAAATTAGCATCTGTTGTATTATTATTATTATGTATGTTACCTGTTGTGAAAAAACTGATGATATTGAAAACAAAAATATATATATTTTTAATTATTGAAGTTTTATTTTGAAAGACCTAACTCACGGGAAAATCCTGTCATCGTTATTGAATTGGAGCAGCCGCTGATTTTTTCAATGGCATGAATCTGTGGTCAGGATTATAGTGTCTGGAATACCTAGTATCGCGATCAAGCCAAAAATCCAGAGACTTGTTCACGAAATGCAAAAGATGGCGCTGCATTCCATACCCAACAGATTATAACAGGTGACGCTTTACTTTAATTCTATGTAAAAAATACGACAATTTAAATTAAGAATTTAAATAAACTAACTGTGTCAAAATTGTTTTATCGTCAAAATAGGGTTTCAGGAAAATTATTTTCCCACAGGAACAGATCCTTTTATAGATATTAATGAAAAAAAATTGTTTTTTTAATTCGTTTCTTGCAATAAAACAAACTGATTTAAAGGTTTGTGATGTGTTGAATTTTTCTTTTTATCTTTTATGTTCGTTATTATTTTGTAAAATACTTCATTATTATTTTGTAAAGCATTTCATTATTACTTCCTAAGCCAAAGTTTAATTTTATAACTATGCAAAATAGATATGAAATCATGCAAATTCATCTTACAACTTAAGGAGTGGTATGAAATGAATGTATATTTACACTAAGTTTGTTATAAATAATGCATTTGTAAACAGAAATACATGTAAACTTTCTTTTATATAAAAAAATAAATAAAATAGCTCAGATAAAACTTTAATCACATTTTTGTAAATGCATCATTTTGTGATGCATGTTTGGGATAAGATACAGCCAAATTTATCTTATTATAATAAAATAAATAATAAAACTTACCTGACCATTAATAAAGCTTGTCCGTATAGCATATTGTTGCAAATCCTTGAAGACATATGCCTTATAATCTATATATAGCACTACACATTTTAATGAAAATTTAATTAGAAATACAAACTCTAATTATCTTTCCAGTATAATGTTTTTTTTTATATATATTTAAATGCTTCTGTTATGTATAAGTCAAATTGGCCAATAATAAGATTTTGTTCGAGTTTTTAAATGCAAAGAAAATACATTTTTATAAGTTACTTTACAGTACACGCTACATAACTCATATTCAGCCTATATCATAAGTATATGCATTAATTAAATAAATTTTGTGCAAATATATCATAAAGACACTTTTAAATGGATATATTCGTCCTGAACTAAACTGAATATTGAACTGAACAAAATATTTACAGATAGGGTGTTATTTCTTACTTTCTATTATATAATAAGCTTATTATTATACAATGCTTAATACAAAACAACAATATAATATGGGTATATAAATTCTTACAGAAAAATAAATGTTAAAGATGATACTATCTACTTTAAAAGAGAGAAAAAATTATATTTTAAAATAGAAAATATTTTGATAACAAAAAAGTATTATTATTATTTAAATATATTACATTCATTTCATTTTTTCAAGTTTATTACTTATTTACATTTACTCATTTAAAAAATTTCCTTGTCTCTGTTTGCACATTTTGTACTTTTGCACATTGTTGATATCTATAATATAAAAATGAAGGCTGGTTTCCAAGTAAAATTTCTTTCACAAGTGTGACATTGTGGCTTTCACAACTTATAAAGTTTAAAGTGGAGTTTGACAACGCGTTATATCAGTCACTTATACTTTTCTGCGTAGTAAATTTACAGAGTCGTTCATTTGTTCTTTAAATTTTTATTAAAATTAAACATTATTACGATCTATCAAAATTTAAAATGGAAGTTTAATAGAAAACTTCAATTAACGACAATAGATGGCGCAATAGGCTCTCCTCACCTAGACTCCCTTTATAGATAAAGTCTAGCTACAGTGTCTAGAAGTCTCTTCTAAATGCAAAGAAGTCTCTTCTAGGCACAGCAGTCTAGAACTCAAGAAACCTGTCTCTTTGCAATCTAGATCTGTCGAGGGTGGGAGGTGCATAAGGAAATTAGGGAGGGGCAGTTTCGTTCTTAGGCTCTTCATATTGTGAATTTTTATTGGCTGGATGCCAATCCCTTCGAAATATGCTTGTATCTCTTCGGTAGGGTAGGTGGGAGGGAGGACTTTTATCACAACTTTCTTTGGACGGTCGACTTTAAGATCCATGGAATGAAATTTGAAGTGGTTATTTAATAGGTACTTTTGAACTGCTCGATAATGATCATTTGTTTTAGTGTAAATGTGGAGGATTTCACCGGTGAACTTTGCCCTGACCTGGTTGTCCGTGATTTTACTTAGTTCAGTCATTAGGTTTCTAGGGTTTTCGGTTATTTCTACAAAGAATGGGTCAGGGTACCTTTCTCGGTTAACAGGGTGGGGGGGGGGGGGGGGGAGTTCCGTATTGTTGCTGGGATTTTGGCTGGGTGTTGGAATAATATCATCTGTAGGAGGGTTTGGATTACTCTTTATTTCATTATTTTCTTTTTCTGCTTGGTTGGCATTTTTTTCGGATGAGATTTTAGGATGATTATTTATTTCTAGTTCTTCGATGTTAGTTTGTGGGTTGTTCTCTGAGTTGATTATGGGGAGTTCGTTTAACAGAGTAGAGTTTGAGTCAGTTAGCTCAACATTGAAATTTGGGAAGGTTTTATTAGTTACTTTGGAATTTTCATTACTGTGTTGCGTACTGTTGCTAGGAGATGAGAGGTCACTATCATTTTCAGAGACTTCGGGAGCAAGAAAATTTGCAACGGTTTCAGATTGAATGAGGGGGGTGTTTACTGTTCCAGTGGAAGTACTAACTGCCGTTTTTTTGGCTCTCGATCGAGTGGTCACCTGTGAAGCAGGGACCGTACAGTTCTTATCATGGATGTCTATAATTCCAAAAAAGTTTTTCAATTCAATGATTTTTTTAGATGAGGAGTACTGAAGTAAGTCTAATTTCTCCTTAAGACGTGGGGGGGGGGGGTGCACTTCAAAATATGTAAATCAGCACACATACCTCAGATCAGATGAGTTTGCCGCATCTCTGCATCCGCGTCCATCTTGGTAGTCTGCGTGTAGTGGACTCCAGCCATTGCAAGTTGATGAAGTTCAGTAGCCAGGTTTACTGATTTAATCTGTTCCTGATCCAATTCAATATCATGATAATTAAGCTCCTCAAAGCTGTTTACAAGAGACATAAGTTCAGCTAAAGCTAAGTCTATTGATCTGGTCATCGTGTGAGTATAGTGGCTGCCTGAGCAGCGAGGTCAGAAGGTGGCAAAGCGTACGGGAAGCAAGAGCTCAAAAGCGTGACATCCTATCACGACCGCGGTCGATGCCGGACTCGTTTTGTCTCGTCTTTGGAGTACCTAGTAAAGCCGCTTTTTACGACGAATTGCTTTTCGCCTGCGGTCATAAGGAATAAAGTTCGGAAATCATAGTACAGACTTTTAATGTGATAGGGATCCCGTTGGAACATAGCGGTGCACGTTAGTCAGAATTAGGACAAGTCCTAATTAAGTCTACGTGACGCTTAATTTGGAAAATGGAGCAATTATCTCCGAGAAATAAAGGAAAATTTTGGAAAAGCGTGGTGAATTCCGTGGAACTATGTCCTGAGTCGGTAAGCTGCATACTAACGATGCAAAGGAGGCGGAGCAAGGGGAGGAGCCAGTATGGAGAGGGTTTCTGGCAGGGCCAATACAAAATCATCAAACGTTCTAGATCTGGGAAAAAATGAGTCCTGAACAGGGACTTTCTCCCATCAGGAGCCAATATGGGCCAAACTTTCCAGTACAAGGAAACTTTTCCATGGACGAAAACCAGTTTTTTAATTTTAACTCAAAGAGTTTTGATGTTAAAACCATTTCGAGACCGAAAAAACCTTCGTTACTGATGGAGTAATTGTTTTCTGATAGCTTTTATTATGATAAAATTAATCATTACATATTAATCATTACATATCATCATTGCATATTAATTCAATCATTGCACAGTAATCAATTTATATAATTATCATTTTACATTTTTAAGTACGAGGCATTAAAAATATTATTTAATTATAAAATACAAAAAACACATTAAAAGGGGATATGTTCATAAATTAAATTTTCCTTATACTGCACTTTTTTGTATTTTATAATTAAATAATATTTTAAATGCCTCGTATTTAAAAATGTAAAATGATTAATATATAAATTTTGTCTGGCGCTTATGACCTGTATATAAGCACATGTAAGCCACTTAATATCAATTTTCCACTTTTTTCCGAATCGTACCAAAATCTAATCAGCACCAGAGTAAAACGCAAGTGAATTACATGCCAAATTTTATGAAATTTGATCTATTTGTTTTTCAGCTAGAGTGGATGCAGGCAATTCATGGGGATCATTTCACAAAAAAGGTCGGTTCTTTTATCCCGAACCGTACCAATATCTAATCAGCACCAGGATCACCCACAAGGGACTTACATATCAAATTTTATGAAATTTGGTCGATTATTTTCCAGTTAGAGTAGATACAAAATCTGCACAGACAGACAGACGGCCACACACACACACAGACGTCACGCTATAAATAAATATTATAATATAATAGTTTAACTCTCCACATCAATCGATGTTACTTTAAAATTTAAACATTTGATCTTTTTGTTTTAGATTTGATGCTTCCAACTTTTGTTCCTTTTACATATATATATATATATATATATATATATTTCAAAAGATCAGAATCTAGGAAAGTTATACACAAGCTGAGATGGGTAGGATAAGGGGTCACAATCCCCCTTGACATTGCTAGTACCCCGTAAGCACTCCTTAATTTAATTTAATTTATTTTGTTATTATTTTACCTTTTCTTTGTTTATATATTGATTTTGTGTATATATATATATATATATATATATATATATATATATATATATATATATACATATATATATATATACATATATAAATATAACTATTAACCTCATCGCAATCAAACTACTGAAAATATACCTTAAGGCGCTATGCTGCTCTAACAAGTACATTTATAATATAAAAGATAATGAAGAAAGAACAACATTATATCAAAATTTCGCAGGGGGGGATTGTGACCCCCAACCCCGGTTGAGCCAGCTTAATGTCATGACAACACTCCCGGAAGCGGATAAAATGTCGCAAACCAAGTACATATACTAAAACTTTAAATGTATAAAAGTTGAAAGACCTATACAGACTATACACCAAAACTGTATCATCAAGATTCATGACATCCAAACAGAAACACAAAAGACATTTTAAACATCAATTATCCAACACCAATATATAACAAGGCAAACAAACGTCGCATACACTTCACCATTCAATCCTCCACAAAGTAATTTCATTGTATCTGCTGTTCAGACGTTACAGTTTTGGTGTATAGTCTGTATAGGTCTTTCAGCTTTTATACATTTAAAGTTTTAGTATATGTACTTGGTTTGCGACATTGTATCCGCTTCCGGGAGTGTTGTCATGACATTAAGCTGGCTCAACCGGGAAGTGGGGGGTCATAATCTCCCCCGGCGAAATTTTGATGCAATTGATATATATTGATAGATATAATTGATTGATATAATTGATAGATATTTATAGATATTTTAAATAATTACAACGTCCGACTTAATTTTTTTTTTAATTAAGCTAGATACTGGCTCGATCTGAAAGAGTTTTAATGAATACAGACTGAAGCCAGACCACAGGTTAGGCTGTGTCTAAATCCGTGGGCCATGCACGACCCAGTGCTTACCTCTAGTGGATAGACGCACATCATGGAACCCCCTAGACTATTAGAACCTTAAAATTATATTATTACCCTTTATTGAACAATTCATCATAACATTAATCAATTCTATTGTTGTCGTAAAGGTATTGCACAAGAGCGCGTTGAATAAGAAAAGTAAATAAAAAATGTAAATAGAAAACGTAAGAGGAATGTAGATACAGAAGAATTTATAAATCTATAAATAATTATGGAATCTACAATATCTTCAAATTTTTAGAGGGGGTGGGAGGTATTTGATGGCTATGGTATACCTTCAAACCCACAAAAATATTAATAAATAAATAAACGGTTATATGCAAAAGAGAACATGTGATATATATCGTTTTCTATTAGATCGCCCCAGTAGAACGTCTTCTTGTATCCGCATTTGCGTTCCTGTTAGTCTTGGAAATGAAAGGACAAAATTCTTCGTGTGACATCAGGCAACTATGCTCTAAGGTTGACATAAAAATTATTTGGCTTTCCACCACAGTTGGTTGAAGTAGAGATAACAATTTTCTCGTCAACCTCAAACTTTGTGGGGGTGTCATAGATCGGCAACTCCACAGATTAACATATACAGATATTTCACTCGACTTCAGCGCCCTCAACTGCCAACCAAAATATTAAGGTTGGCAAACTTGGCGATGGTCTGTGACGGTTTTCGCCAAGACGTTCTGTTAATATAACCCTATTTGGCACTGAACGAAACACTTGGAACTTAGAACTTTGTTGCTTTGTTCTATCATCGCATGCACATGTTGTTTACACGTGGTAAACATACTTTCGCTGCTATTTTATGGATTACTAAAAGAAAAGGAATTACGTTTAAAAGGTATGTAATTTATTTTTATGTAAATAAAAAATTATGTGTTATCTATCCCATATTTCATCCTATGTACGTGTTCATCAAAAGAAATTGGTGCAAGTATTATCACTGCCGCCTAGATTATAAATTCTAAGAAGCAATGGCATTATTAGTTAAAAAACCTTTTCCGCATTTATATAAAATGTATAAAAATTGATATTTGGATAGCTTTTTCTAGAGAAAGTTGAATATAATATTGGATGTGTATATATTTTACATACTTTTTACTAACTGACGTAATGTGGAAAATAATCTCCCCCCCCCCCCCCCCCCTTCTAATTAACGATTGAGTTCGACACCTTTGATAATGCATTTATGTAAATTTGTTATTTAGTATAAAAATATAATTTAGTATAGTGTATTTAAAAAGTATATATATATATAATAACAGCATCCCAGAATAAATTAAGAACTAAGCAATTTAAGTTATCTACACGCTAGTATACTTTTTAGGCTGAAAATATTATATAATATTTTAGTCTTTTGGGTATGTTAGCTTGTAATTTTTGGTGTATAATGATTTACAGTGATGCAATGCGTCAATTTTTTTATTTAGTTTATGATTGCATGAATTAAATATATATATCTGTGTTTATTTATTTAAAGTTAAACATATTACAGATAAAAGTATTTTTAAATGCTGATCATGTTTATAGTTTAAAAAATTATAAAAGTACAGTTTATTTTATTTTTTTGGCCGCATTAACATAAAATCGCCAATTGAGCGATAGTCGCCAAATCTAGCAGTCGAGGATGGTTGGCTCAGCGAACGCTAGTGTCTATGCGAAATCCTATGTTAACGATGTTGCCATAGGTTCCTATGGGAGTGAACCTTCTGAATATAGTATTCTGTGGGCAACTCCAATACCAGGATCAAAGCGATGGCGGGAAAATTCCCCTCCCCACATATTACGTCTCATTGAACGAATGGCTACAAAAGCCTTAACGAACCGACGGTTCTACCTGCGGTTCTAAAAATCTGATTTTGAAATGATTCAGTAAAAGAGCACGAAAATTGATACACCGTCAAACTATAATTACCTATCTTAGGATTGAAACCGATGTGACTCGGCTTGGTGATCAATTGCTAAATTCATCGAGAAGGAATAGATAGAGGCACTATGACGTCACAAAGTTGTCTGCAAGATCAGAAAGGAAGAAATCACGTCACTGGTATCTACTTCGCTCTTTGCTTACAGTGAAGCTCGTATTACAAATGCTCATTTCTGTTGGAAAATCTTTTGTGTAATTGTATTACTGATAGATTTTTTGTACATGAGTTCCTTACATATTTAAAAAGTGTACTAACTTGCTGTGCGAATGTATTAACCATTACATATAAAAGTGAGATTGAATCATCTAGGAAAATGTTTAGATGTGATATGCATGGAATTAAAATTCGAAACAAAAATTAAAAATAAATTTTATTCAAGAGGCAATAGTTTTTTTTTTTGTTTTTTTTTCTTGTCGTTGATTGTAAAAATAAAGATACTTTGTTGTATTTTGATTTGACGGCTGAAAAGTAATTATTGTGTTGATTTCACTGATGAAAAGTAATTATTAAATCCGAACTGAATTTTTCTCTAATCTTTTAAGGTATCTGAGCTGAAAGCTTAAGATTAACTTTTTCCTCCAAAAACCTTTGTTTTTAACAAGTCATAAAATATCCTTTGATTATTCCCATGTTTGTTTTTAATATTACGTTTATGAAAAATAAACTCCAGTTTTAAGACCGCACACTAGGAACGAAAGAACGCGTAAAGAAAAGAACTACCTTGATTTATAGGATATTGAATTAGCTGATCTGGAAATATAAGGCAGGATTTGTTTCAGAAATATTTATTCATAGGCAAAAGACTATGAAATTTACCCCCCCCCCCCCCATCTTCCATAATTTTTTACTTTCCCTGTAATACATGGTAATGTAAAGGAAAGTATTGGAATCATTCTGAAAATCGCATCTCGAGTTTTCGACGGATCTACACGTTTCGAGACCTCTAGAATACGAAAAAACTATTTTTAGCGTGACGTAGACGTGTATCTGTCTGTCTGTGCAGATTTTGTATCCACTCTTACTAAAAAACTAATGGACCGAAGTTCATAAAATTTGGTAGATAAGTCACTTGTGGGCGAATCTAGTGCTGATTAGTTTTGGGTACAAATCGGGATAAAAGAACGCGCCTTTTTTTTGTGAAATAACCTGCAAAAATTTGTATCCACGCTAGGTAAAAAACTAATGGACCGAATTTCATAAAATTGGGTAGATAAGTCACTTGTGGGACGCCCTGTTGCTGATTAGATTTTGCTACTTTTCGGAAAAAAAAACCCTGCCTTTTTTTGCAAAATGGCCCTCAAAAATTGTCAAAATCTAAAATAAAAAACTTCGTATGCTCAAATATATCCATTAAATGCTTG
The DNA here is from genome assembly GCA_951213105.1 of Amaurobius ferox. Classification (NCBI taxonomy): domain Eukaryota; kingdom Metazoa; phylum Arthropoda; class Arachnida; order Araneae; family Amaurobiidae; genus Amaurobius; species Amaurobius ferox. The sequence continues at coordinate 70,978,284 of OX578155.1, forward strand.
TTTAACATGTAATTTTTAACGAAGAAAAGAATAAGACCAACTCCATTACACTAGAACTAGTCCGGCCATCCAAAAAGCTACTCTAAGTCCACGGACGAGTCGGATGGTCTGGGCTTTCGACACTAGAACTAGCCGTTCTCGAGATATTTCTGTTTTTTCGTATTTTCTCTATGCCACCTTTGAAAATAAGTCCAGTTATCAAATGCGAACGAAAATTGAATTAAATGTGAATTAAACTTAATTTAAATAAAGAGAACGTGAATATAAGTCTGCAGGAAAAGTCATGTGCGGCCCACATCAGATTTTTTTTATGTTATGCAGTTATGAGAAAAAAATAAGTAAAAACTTACATATGCGTCTTTTTAGCAAATATATTTAGTGTTATTACTAACAGATTACTTTTCAGTATTTAGAAAAAAAATTGAATATGGGTTTTTGCCTGATTTTTGGAAGTGCCCCCTGCAGGTGGTTTCTGTGACCATGAATTTGGTCATTGCAGTTTCAACTAAAGACACTGGCTAGGTGATAGAATTGAATGTGTCACATTCCATAGAGGTTTACATGATTATGGCATATTGAAAGTATTCTTGCTACCATAGCAGATATTGTCTGCCCCATGCTTGCACAAGAGCGCAAAATTGGTCCTATCTTACAATGAATGTTTTCCAAATTCAGGCTTGCATTTCCTTTTATTGTACATCAATGCAGAGTTCAAAAGAACTTAATGCAACGAATTTCATCTCAACGTGACCTCTTAGAAATTAATGAGAATTTGGTACACTCAAATATACATTATCTAGCAGCCGACGCGACTCAGAAAAATACTAGTCACGTAGTTTACCGAGCAATTATTTTGCTTACATTCTCTGAAAAACTGGAAACTCTGGAGTGTGACGTCATGCCGTCTCTATCTATTCCTTCTCGATGGCTAAATTTATTAATTAAGAATACTTTTTGAACAATTCTCCCTTACGAACGCAACACTAAGTACCCTAGCACGGTACTCATTTTATTTGGAACGAAGTGCGACTCTACATGCACTTGGTTTCAACCACAGAAGAAATGTAATAGATGTATTTCCATGCCTTGCAATTCTGTTTAATGAAGCGGCAAGTGACAATGATTTTAGCATTTTGTAAACTGCCCTAGCACAATTCTCCCTTACGAAAGCGACACTAAGTACCCTAGCACCGTACTCATTTCATTTGGAACGAAGTGCGATTCCTCATACACTTGGTTTCAACCACAGAAGAAATGTAAAAAATGTATTTCCGCAGATTAACATATACAGATATTTCACTCGACCTCAGCGCCCTCAACCGCCAACCAAAATATCAAGGTTGACAGGCTTGGCGATGGTCTGTGACGGTTTTCGCTAAGACGTTCTGCTAATATAACCCTATTTGGCACTGAACGAAACACTTGGAACTTAGAACTTTGTTGCCTTGTTCTATCATCGCATGCACATCGCATGTTACTTTCGCTGCTATTTTATGGATTACTAAAAGAAAAGGAATTACGCTTAAAAGGTATGTAATTAATTTTTATTTAAATAAAAAATTATGTGTTATCTATTCCATATTTCATCCTATGCAGATGTTCATCATAAGAAATTGGTGCAGTAGATTATAAATTCTAAGAAGCAATGGCATTATTAGTTACAAAAACCTTTTCCGCATTTATATAAAATGTATAAAAATTGATATTTGGATAGCTTTTTCTAGAGAAAGTTGAATATAATATTGGATATGTATATATTTTACATGCTTTTTACTAACTGACGTAATGTGGAAAATAATCCCCCCCCCCTTCTAATTAACGATTGAGTTCGACACCTTTGATAATGCATTTATGTAAATTTGTTATTTAGTATAAGAATATAGTTTAGTATAGTGTATTTTAAAATATATATATATATATAATAACAGCATCCCAGAATAAATTAAGAACTAAGCAATTTAACTATCTACACGCTAGTATACTTTTTAGGCTGAAAATATTATATAATATTTTAGTCTTTTGGATATGTTAGCTTGTAATTTTTGGTGTATAATGATTTACAATGATGCAATGCGTCAATTTTTTTATTTAGTTTATGATTGCATGAATTAAATATATATCTGTGTTTATTTATTTAAAGTTAAACATATTACAGATAAAAGTATTTTTAAATGCTGATCATGTTTATAGTTTAAAAAATTATAGAAGTACAGTTTATTTTATTTTTTTTTTGGCCGCATTAACATAAAATCGCCAATTGAGCGATAGTCGCCAAATCTAGCAGTCGAGGATGGTTGGCTCATCGAACGCTAGTGTCTATGCGAAATCCTATGTTAACGATGTTGCCATGGGTTCCTATGGGAGTGAACCTTCTGAATATAGTATTCTGTGTGTATTTCCTTCACTTGAAATTCGGTTAAATGAAGCGGCAATTTTAGCATTTTGTAAACTGCCATGACGTAGGGCGGCTCACTGTCTGATAATTTTGTAAACAGAAACGTAGAAGTAGCATATATTGGGCACAATTTTATTTATTAAAATATATTCTACAAATTTATTTATGGTAGATATATATAACAGAAATTAAAAGAATTTTTTTAAATTGAGAATTGACCATGTTACTAAAAGTTCGCCTACGAATGCGTCAGAATCCAACATTTTTCCTTCATATCGCCCATTATCTAAAATGCTTCTTTTGTTTCCGAAAACGGGTAACCATCCCAGCAATAAACAGCTAGGTGGTGTTATTTAACAGCAAAAATAAACATGTTATTTTGTCAATGGTGCATGTATTTCAAAAATTATTTTATTTGTATTTTGGCGTGTTCATTTATTAAACTTAAAAAAATCGTCTGGGTCTATCTACTGCTGGCGGATTACCTTCCGTACTAAATAGCAAATTGGTCATTTAAAATTATACATATATATATATATATATATATATATATATATATATATATATATATATATATATATATATATATATATATATATATATATATATATATATATATATATATATATTATATATATATATATATATATATATATATATATATAGATTATTCTTTGAAAATTTCTATATTAAATCACAATGTACTCTGTTTCCATATGGATTGAATCAATTATATCTCAATGGTAATATTGTTAAGAATAATTTTGTAGTTAATAAATATTCGATTTTTAATCACCTTTTTTTTAATCCTCTTTTACATAATAGTAAATTGGCTAAACTCAAAAGATTTAAAACGGTAAAGGAAGCTCCTCCCAACATGATTTTAAAGCGGAGATTAAAAGTATGCATCAACAATTCAATAACACATTTCAATGAAAATTTATTAAATCATGGGTATTTGCAGTTAAGAAAAAACAATTAAACACAGTTTATGCTATTTTCTTAAAGTTAAATCTTACTAATGAACATTTTAATCATATTTTCTATGATTTGCTCATTACTAGATCAAAATATTTAAAAATAAAACTTAATCAATTTCATAATAATAACTGTTCTAATTCTTATTGTGTAATATCATTTAAGCATCCTATTTATAATTCCATAAACTTTAAGAATTTATTTAATCATTTCCATCATCTATTGCCTGTAAAGGATTTGAATGTTACTAAAACTTTTAAATATAACAAGCCTATTGAAGAACCATTTTTAATTACAATGCAATTTCAAAATCTCTCTCAGTCGACATAGATTCCTCAACAAATGTAGATGGTGAATGTATTTGTAGTGTTGATAATTATGCTGAATTTATTAATCCACACTTGGTTCATATAGTTACTGGTGACTTAGCCATTGTAAAAGATAAATCTTTAAGAACTATAATGTCATTTGGCACTAAATGCAGGTTACCTTCATGTAATAATTCTAAACAAGTCTTAAAGTCAATCAATCTGGACCTTGATAAATTTATTTATGGATTAGCTTCTAAATATGCTCAGCCTTTAGAGGCATTTAATATGTGGAAATTTACTATTTTGAGATCTATTAAAACTGCCATTTGTAGTATTAATTTATCTAGATCTATATATAATATGGATAATATAAAGCAATCTGTTAATAATTTACATAGATCTTTTGTTGTTACTTATGTTGATAAAGCCTCCAATAATTATGCTATTATTTGTAAAAAATTCTATATTCAATATCTGCTAGATTATTTAAAAAATAATAGTCGTTTTAAAATTGATTCACACTCTCTTAATAGTATCAAATTGAAAATTATCAATATGTATAGTGATTTAGATATTAGTAATAAATTTTTGACATTTCCATATATTGTGCTTATACCTAAATTTCATAAAAATCCTATTAAATTTAGAACTGTAACCAGTGGTCATTATTCATACTCTACTACTGCTAGTAAATTATTACTAAATTATTTAAATGCACTAAATAGTTATTTACGAGATTCTAGTGATAGCTACATTATTCTAAATAACAGTAAAGAATTAAAAAATAAATTAAAAACACTTGGTAAAATAATAGGATTTCAAACATTTGATTTTAAAGATCTATTTAATAATATTAAGATCACTGATCTATATGATGTCATTTTAGCTTTATATAATGCTTATATTACTTATCATTCTCATCTTACTAAATTTACCAATTTTCCTAAGCTTCTCCATTTTGTTCTTTTCAATAATTATATCTTTCAAGGTAATAAATTATACTTACAAGTCTCAGGTGTTCCTCAAGGTGGCTGTAGTAGCAGTATGTTAGCTAATTTATACCTATATCAATATGAAGAATTCTTTACTTCAACAGATTATAAAATTTACAGATATGTAGATGATCTGATTTGTCTTGTATTTACTGATAACTATGTCATAGATATAGATTTCTATCCGGATAATTTGGAATTAATACCTAATGGAACTTCTATTAGTAATAATATTTATTATTTGGATTTAAATCTAATTATAGAACCTGCTCATGAGATAGTTACTAATTTATATGATAAAAAAGATTTTTTTAAATTTAATATTAATAAATTATTACCTTTCAATTCTTGCAACTCGATTCAATTGTTTAGAAATATTATACTTAATAAACTTTTTAGAATTTATAGATTATCAGATAAAAAATTTCATGCTTTGCACATTAATAACCTCAAAATTACCAGTAAAATGTATAAATATCCTGCATATTTAGTAAATGGTATAGTTAATAAGTTTCGATTAGCCTAAAATTCTCATATTCTCCCCTTATTATCTTATTTTAGCCGTACTTATTCATTCTCTTGAAATTATATTTTCATCTTTTTATCTTGAAGCTTTAACTGTTGAATATCTCTTTTTATTGCTTTTACGCAATACAGTTTTTATTACTCTCTTTGGCAACAACAAATTACATCTTTTCATTTCTCCATATGGCAACATTGGTCTAGCTATATTTTGCTTGTCATGGTTGCTCTAATGAAATGTATTTCAAGGTATTTATGTTTCCTTTATTGCTCCAATCTATATGCTTGTCGTCCATATAACACAAGTTTATAGATAAAATCTATCTTGTGTTTCAGAAACAAGCATTTTTGTGTTCATTTCGAAGGGATATATGGACCCGAAGAGAATTTTTTCGAAATGAACTTATCGTAAGCCTAAATCTCTTCCATGTGCAAGCTTTTTTGCTTGATTTTTTTGTTTTCTTATTTGCATTCCTCATTTTTGAAATTTGTTGATTGTCTTTGTCTTTATGACCTGCATTACGCTTTATTATTTCCTCTTTATGTCTTAATTTCTTTTATTTCTTTGTATATTGTAGAAAATTATGGAATAGTGTATTATGAGTTACTACATACATTCTAACTTTGGATTTACTAAATTATATTTATATATATATATATATATATATATATATATATATATATATATATATATATATATATATATATATATATATATTATATATATATATTATATATTATATATATATATATATATATTCAGATACCGCTGTTGTTGAACTTTAAATTGTAATATTTTATTATTGTCTTTACTATTTTATTCTTTCAATTTATTCAAATTTTGAATATATGTGTGAATGCATGCCAAAACGTAATAAAACAATAATAATTCGTTTTTGAAAACTGTCATAATCACATGTAAAACTACCATGAGCGCAGAAGTAGGTAATTTATTTAATATATTAGCATTCTATTATAAGATCCGTTTCCAGAATAGAGAAAGCACCTGCATACCCTCCTCTTTGAATATGTCCAACAGTAGGCTATGCGAATCAATGGAAATATATGTAAATCATCTAGTGATTCAACCAAAGTGTTACGGAATAATTTTCCAATACCCTATATTTTCAATAATTAATTGTAAGTTTCTTGTGTTTTTAGATCAAATGTGTCTAACATATCAGCGCAATTGTCCATACATGGGATATTAGGCTACATTTACCTCTCAATATTAAAAGAATTGTTTAAAATCCCACAAAATTTTTATGGAACTTACGGCAAACATGATTATTTCTTCGTGCTACGAAAAAGTTCCTCTATTGTAATAATTGGTACGAAATTTTCATTTATGTGCAACACATAAGCTTCGTCCACTGCGTTGCTCAAGTTATTTCCTGGCACACACTATTAAATTTCTATGCACCGCTAATTTTTTTTACCCAAGCTGTCTAGCTCAACCAAAGTATGTAGAGCCATTACAACGGACGGCCAGGAAAAGCACAGAAATAACACTATGAAATACATGGATCATATAAATAGACAATATATAAAGACATACATAGTCAGTACGCAAAGATGTGTATAGAAAAACATACAGGCGAATATAATAAACATAGATTTATAGTAATTACATTACTCAGACTCCAGAATAAAGCATTGAAGAGTAAATTTTCATATATAAGATATATCAAAATTCAAATATACATAAATTATAAAAATAGCAAAATAAAAGTTATTTATTTACAGAAAGAAATTTAAACAAAGAAATAAGGATTTAAACAAAGAAATATTAACTAAAAATATATATTAACAAACCAATACTTTGTAATATTGTGAAATCAGTAGGTTTATAAGTTGTTTGACATGATATAAATTCATATAAAATGACTAATAGTAATAAAATATTCCCTTTATAAAAAAACCCGATTCAATTATTTAGAAATATTATACTTAATCAACTGTTTAAAATTCATAGATTATCAGATAAAAACTCATGCTTTGCACATTAATAACCTAAAAGTTACCAGTAAATTATATAAATATTCAGCATATTTAGTAAATGGTATAGTTAAAACGTTTCGATTAGCTTAAAATTCTTAGTATTTTCTCCTTATATCTAATATTATCCAAACATCTACATTCTTTTGAGAAAATATTACAATGTATTCCCATCCTTTTATACCGTGGCCTCTATGTTTTCTATTATATTGCATGCCCATTTATTTTGAAGCTTTTACTGTAGAATATACCACATTTAACTGTCTTTACGCAATACGGTTATTTATTACTCACGTTTAACAACAGTAGATCTCTACTTTTATCTTTTGCGATTGGCAACATTGGTCTTGCCATGGTAGTACATTTAGTACATGGTAGTACATTTGAAGTGTGTTTTCAGTTATTCTTGTTTCCTATATAATTTTTCAATCTTTATGCTTGTAGTCCAAATAACACGAGTTTATAAATAAAATATATCTCGTGTTTCAGAAATAAGCATATTTTGTGTCCATTTTGATTAAATATTTGGATTAGAAAAAGAGTTTTTTCGAAATGAACAATCCTTAGGCCTAGTGCTTTCCCATAAGAATAGCTTTGACGCTTGGTTATTTTTTGTTTTCCTATTTTCTATTTCTCACCACTGATATTTGTTGATTATCTTTAGTCTGATGACTAGAAACAAACATGCCATTTTTCTCATGATGGTTGATTTTCTATTTAATAGTTCATTTTAATTTATAGACAAATTTTTGAGTTAGTGTACAACTTCTGTTTATCTATCATTGGATTTTCATATCTTATTTATGTCTATATATATATGAATATACATATATATATATATATATATATATATATATATATATATATGAATATATATATATATATATATATATATATATATATAAATTATTAAATCCAAAGTTAGAATGTATGTAGTAACTCATAATACACTATTCCAAAATTTTCTACAAATACAAAGAAATAAAAGAAATTAAGACAAAAAGAGGAAATAATAAAGCATAATGCAAGTCATAAGGACAAAGACAATCAACAAATTTCAAAAATGAGGAATGCAAATAAGAAAACAAAAAAAAAATCAAGCAAAAAAGCTTGCACATGGAGGAGATTTAGGCTTACGAAAAGTTCATTTCGAAAAAATTCTCGTCGGGTCCATATATCCTTTCGAAATGAACACAAAAATGCTTGTTTCTGAAACACAAGATAGATTTTATCTATAAACTTGTGTTATATGGACGACAAGCATATAGATTGGAACAATAAAGGAAACATAAATACCTCAAAACACACCTCTTCAGCGCAACCATGACGAGCAAAATATGACTGGATCAATGTTGCCATATGCAAAATGAAAAGATGTGATTTGCTGTTGCCAAAGAGAGTAATAAAAACTGTACTGCGCAAAAGCAATAAAATGAAATAAAATGAGTTATTCAACTGTTAAAGCTTCGAGATAAAAAGATGAAAATATAATTGCAGGAGAATGAAGAAGTACGGCTAAAATAAGATAATAAGGGGAGAATATGAGAATTTTAGGCTAATCGAAACTTATTAACTATACTATTGACTAAATATGCAGGATATTGATACATTTTACTGGTAATTTTGAGGTTATTAATGTGCAAAGCATGAAATTTTTTATCTGATAATCTATAAATTCTAAAAAGTTGATTAAGTATAATATTTCTAAACAATTGAATCGAGTTGCAGGAATTAAAAGGTAATAATTTATTAATATTAAATTAAAAAAAATCTTTTTTATCATATAATTTAGTAACTATCCCATGAGCAGCTTCTATAATTAGATTTAAATCCAAATAATAAACATTATTACTAATAGAAGTTTCATTAGGTATTAATTCCAAATTATCCGGATAGAAATCTATATCTATGACATAGTTATCAGTAAATACAAGACAAATCAGATCATCTACATATCTATAAATTTTATAATCAGTTGAAGTAAAGAATTTTTCATAATGATATAGGTATAAATTAGCTAACATACTGCTACTACAGCCACCTTGTGGAACACCTGAGACTTGTAAGTATAATTTATTACCTTGAAAGATATAATTATTGAAAAGAACAAAATGGAGAAGCTTAGGAAAATTGGTAAATTTTGTAAGATTAGAATGTTTAGTAATATAAGCATTATATAAAGCTAAAATGACATCATATAGATCAGTGATCTTAATATTATTAAATAGATCTTTAAAATCAAAAGTTTGAAATCCTATTATTTTACCAAGCGTTTTTAATTTATTTTTTAATTCCTTACTGTTATTTAGAATAATGTAGCTATCACCAGAATCTCGTAAATTGCTATTTAGTACATTTAAATAATTTAGTAATAATTTACTAGCAGTAGTAGAGTATGAATTATGACCACTAGTAACAGTTCTAAATTTAATAGGATTTTTATGAAATTTAGGTATAAGCACAATATATGGAAATGTCAAAAATTTATTATTAATATCTAAATCACTATACATATTGATAATTTTCAATTTGATACTATTAAGAGAGTGTGAATCAATTTTAAATAGACTATTATTTTTTAAATAATCTAGCAGATATTGAATATAGAATTTTTTACAAATAATAGCATAATTATTAGAGGCTTTATCTACATAAGTAATAACAAAAGATCTATGTAAATCATTAACAGAATGCTTTATATTATCCGTATTATATATAGATCTAGATAAATTAATACTACAAATGGTATTTTTAATAGATCTTAAAATAGTAAATTTCCACATATTAAATGCCTCTAAAGGCTGAGCATATTTAGAAGCTAATCCATAAATAAATTTATCAAGGTCCAGATTGATTGACTTTAACACTTGTTTAGAATTATTACATGAAGGTAACCTGAATTTAGTGCCAAATGACTTTATAGTTCTTAAAGATTTATCTTTTACAATGGCTAAGTCTCCAGTAACTATATGACCCAAGTGTGGATTTATAAATTCAGCATAATTATCAACACTACAAATACATTCACCATCTAAATTTGTTGAGGAATCTATGTCGACTGAGAGAGATTTTGAAATTGCATTGTAATTAAAAATGGTTCTTCCAATAGGCTTGTTATATTTAAAAGTTTTAGTAACATTCAAATCCTTTACAGGCAATAATTGATGAAATTGATTAAATAAATTCTTAAAGTTTATGGAATTATAAATAGGATGCTTAAATGATATTACACAATAAGAATTAGAACAGTTATTATTATGAAATTGATTAAGTTTTATTTTTAAATATTTTGATCTAGTAATGAGCAAATCATAGAAAATATGATTAAAATGTTCATTAGTAAGATTTAACTTTAAGAAAATAGCATAAACTGTGTTTAATTGTTTTTTCTTAACTGCAAATACCCATGATTCAATAAATTTCCATTGATATGTGTTATTGAATTGTTGATGCATACTTTTAATCTCCGCTTTAATATCTTATTGGGAGGAGCTTCCTTTACCGCGTTTAAATCTTTTGAGTTTAGCCAATTTACTATTATGTAAAAGAGGTTTTAAAAAAAGGTGATTAAAAATAGAATATTTATTATCTACAAAATTATTCTTAACAATATTACCATTGAGATATAACTGATTTAATCCATATGGAAACAGAGTACATTGTGATTTAATATAGAAGTTTTCAAAGAATAATCTATCAGCAGTAAATGTCCAAAATATGTAGTTATATTTTCAAAACCATGATGAGCAAAGTGTTTATATTCGATTTTATTAGAAGTAGGAAGAAAATTATTATTGTGGATATATTTTTTAACATGATCTCTATGTACATTCATACGTAGATGAATAGGATTACTGGTTTGTCCTATATAAGATATATTACATATATTACAAGATAATTTGTAGATGCAATTAAAAATTTTACAGAAAGTCTTATGACTATTTAGATTAGTAATTTGTGAGTTAGAAGCATATGGGCAGGTTTTACAATTTTTATTCTTACATTTATTGAAGTTATAATTTTTAGCTGGGCAATTATTATATCCAAAACAATCCATGACACACTGTTGGTAAAATGATAACGGTCTAAACAATTCCCAACAAAATTGTAAATACCGGGCAATATTTATCAAATTATATAATAACAAGAATAAATATATTTGCCAGTCACTAAATCAAATAAGATGTGTAATTCATAAGAGTTAAAGTAATATAAAGAGAGTAGCATTAACATTTATAAATAATATAAATAAAAATAAAATAATTGCTTATATATAAATATATACAACTAAGTCCATGTAAAACCTAATAAAATGTAATAAGTAGGATATTACAAGATAAAAAGAAATGATTAACAATATAAATATAATCAATTCTAAACTAGATTAATTAATATATATAATATGAAAATACCGTGAAATAAAATATTATAAATTTATCAGAAATTTTATAAATTTTATAAATTTATCATATATATATATATATATATATACAGTAAAATAAAATTTTACAAAGAATAATGTCGGTAATGGACATATATTATTAACAATACATACATCATTCGAAAAATAACTACATTTTTTTTTTTTTTGCAGTTAACTAACACTACTTAGGGGCCATTTTCTTGCAGAGGTGGTTACTAATTTTCGGGAACAAAATGAGTGGTACAGATAATTGGGCGAAGGGTAGAAAAAAATGGGCGAAACGGATGTGTTCGTCCCAGATGTTTAGTAATGTGGGTCATACTCACAAGGAAGGTCTCCTGACCGACCCCCACTGATTTTAATGAAAAAAATACTGTGAATAGTATTGGTCTGTCACAACATATAGTGCAAGTACCAGCGGCCCTATAGCAATAGAAACGACACAATAAAATATTGAAAAAAATAGTTTTCATCGCCAAATGTAACCCTACTGTAGAAGTCAGCGCCAACGTTGGCGTGCAGTATACCTCACATTCCCCGAGTATAAGTACGGAAACAGTGCATCGGTTCGTTTGCTTTGCTCTTCGATTCGCTTACTGTTCGGTAGTACTGCACATTTTGTATTTCCAGTGACATTTTTTATAGTTTATTCCTCTTTACTGTTTGTTTGAATGCAAGCTTGTTGCATGATTTTCTGTTTTTTTACACTATCAAAGGCTTATAGAACAGTATGTTTAAACTATTTGAATTTTTTTTACATTTGCAATTTCGCATTGTTGTTTATTTTTTTTTTCGTAATTTTGAACTCCGTTAATTCGAAATGACTAGCATCAACGTATGTAACGTAATATGGATGCTTCGTCAGGAATATACTCAAAATGATTTTCAAATAACTACTTTCACCCAAGAAGAAAGAGATCTGAAAAACAGAATCAATGAAGTCATACATGAATATGTTACTTCGATGCAAAGTGCGGGGTTTGAGGAAGATTTCTCTGATTACGAGCTTGACGGCGAAAACGATCCAGAATATATTAGTGCTGCTGCTAATTTGGGTTCTGATGATGGTGACGTACAGATACCGAAGATAAGTTTTGAATATAAGGAAGCTGCAGTGCAATATTGGAGAAATACAGGTAAACGATCATGTCGCCCTCTGCGGTCTGTACAACATCGCTTTAAATTAGTAAAAAACATGGTCCAGTTAAAAAATTGGGAAAACAAATTGGAAATTTAGGTGATCGCGGACACAAATTAAAAGCCATTCAAGATTTTGTATACGAACAATTCCAGGAAACAAGATAAAAATGCATCGTTGTACATGATTGTGATTTAAAGCCTTGGGTCTGTTCTGAAGCTATTGATTTTGGAATGAAATACTCGGCATCGCGAAAATGGCTAACCACATTTAAGAAAAAGTACCGTATTGTTAGCAGGAAAATATCAAAAACCATGTCATCTCGGGAAACAGTCGAACAGATGGATATAAAAAACTTTGCACATGCTTTCGTAAACGATGTTACTACTTTTGTCAAACATTCACATTTTAGCGATGATCAGGTTTTCAACGCCGATTAATCGGGCTTCAGTAAGGAAATATATTCTGGACGAACACTCGCGTTTTCAGGAGAAAAACAAATTAAAAATATTGTCCAATCTATACATTCCACAACCCATTCATACACAATAATGCCCATAATTAGTAAAAGTGGCAATCTGTTATCTCCACTACTGATTGTATACCTTGAACAAACGGGAATGTTTGGTATCAATGTGGGAAGGAACATGTTTCAAGCAAGCAATATTTATACAATTGCAACCAAATCAGGTAAAATGGGATCGCAAGAGTTGCATACGTAGTTGACGGAAATTTTTTCAAAATCACTCCACAGGAAATAGTACTTTTGGTATATTCTTGGTCTGCATTTAGAAACCAATATTTAATTAATAATTGTATTCCATCTGATAAAGACTATTCTTAGACATTTACTTAACATTCCTCCTAAAACTACAGCTCTCATTCGACCGCTAGATAAGTACGGGTTTCGATTATAGAAGAACTTCGTGAGAAAATTTTCAGATGTGGTTATGATTAAGCAAATCAACATTCAATTATACAAAATTTTTAAATTACAAGCGATTAAGCACAATCAATTTTCTTCTCCACGTTTTATTGATATGTGGAAATATTCTTGGTATTCCTGTGGATACACAGATTCACACCCAGGACGTTTTTAAACTTCGGTTGATTTTGTTTTTCATACATCAGATTCTTTTCATTGCTCTTTGGCCAATTGTTCTTTCCATAGGTTTGCAAAATGTTGTTGGTGTTGCACACATTTCTGTTTCGAACATTTCTTTACTATTCCTCACCTCTGCAATACATTTATTCCATAAAATAATAAGCCTGTTAACGTTACATTACTTTAGGTCGTAATGGCACCTAATTGGATTTGTCCTACAGATTAATTTATGACAAGTTTATAAAAAGTGAGACTCCAAAAGCTGATGAGGGTTATTAGTAGGTACTGTCTTGTTAGTGTCCACTATTTAGTATTACTATTGATTTTGTTAAAAAATGCACAAGGGCTTTCCTCCTACTGGGAGAAGTGCCCAAGAGGGGGTAAAGCGGGACTTTCTAAAGATCTTGCTTCACATTAACGTTATATGTAGAGAACACAACACCACTCAAAACGCTGTGCTGTCTGATCAATCGAACGCGAGAACACAAAATCGTCCAGTGGTGTCTTAGTTACAAATGCGACGCTCGTATGCTCAGGATCTAGGCATTAGCCGAATTTTTATAGTATCTTATTTTATACCTTCAGAGGTTTTCAGCTATTACGATTTTCAAAATAGTAATCATAATGAATAGTTTCTGGTAACCTAAAACCAATTTTCAATATTTTATTGTGTCGTTTCTATTGCTATAGGGCCGCTGGTACTTACACAATGTGTTGTGACAGACCAATACTATTCACAGTAATTTTTTCATTAAAATCGGTGGTGGTCGGTCAGGAGACCTTTCTTGTCAGAAAATTGTCATATACACCCATAAATAATATATATATCAGAATATATATACCAGATATATATCATAATATATATACCAGAATATATATACCAGATATATATATATACCAGAAATAAATTTACAAAGCAAGTTTTAAAGTATAAGATTTTGCTGAAAGAGATACGCCACCTCTGATTCGAATCTGCTAGCCAGCCACCCTAATCTTAGTACTTTAACTAATAGGAAATCTTACAATCTTGTATATGATATATATAGAGTTAGGAAAACTAAAACAGAGGACGAGTTATATCTTAAATTTAAACACGAAATGTTTAGTAATCTTGAAGGGTATATCACCCAGCCTAAAAGCAAAAAGTTAAAAACTTCTGATAGTAGTAAACCCTCTACTTCTAAACTAAAATCCCAGGATATCCAAACCAAAAATAAATTTAGCAAATTAAATGACAATGAAGTCGAAATGACTGAGGCGCCATCCCCCCCTAAGGAAAAAGTCTCGTCCTTCTATGTGGACTCCACAATTAATTGGGGAGCCCTCATAGAGGACTTAAACAAGTTTTTAGAGTGCAAAGTTCAGGGTCTTCTCATGGGAAGAGTGATCCGGATCACTCCTGGGTCCGTTGAGGACTACAGGCGTGTGCAGGCTCACTTAACCCGTGAGGGGATTCCTTTCAGTTCATTAAACCTCAAAACGGATAGGCCGAGGAAGATAGTAATAAAGGGCTTGCCCACTAATACCAGTATTGAGGAAATAAAAAAAGAGCTTGCCGCGCTTGGTTTTAAAATTGTTAGAATCACGCAGCTAAGGAATAGGCGTGATAGGACCCCCCTCCCCATCTTCTTGGTTGGACTTGAGCCGACGGAGGGATGGGCGAGGATTTATGAAGTTAATTCCCTGTTTTCCATGCAAATCAAAGTTCAACTTTTTAAGGCGAGAGGCCATAAAATGTGCTACAATTGTAAACTTTGGAACCATCATTCTGACCAGTGTACCCTCCCTCCCCCCCGCTGCCTTAAATGTGGCGAAGGTCATCCCACGAGAAACTGTACAAAAAAATAGGGACACCCCGGCGAAATGCGCCAACTGTTCAGGATTCCACCCTGCCAATTTTAGGCACTGTCCCCAAAACCCCTGGTTTAGGAAAAAACGCAGGAATTGAAAAAGGTACAAAAATCTGCTAAAACTTCACCCACCCTTGGCGAGGATAACTTTCCCCCCCTCCCCACTAGGATAACCTCCCCTGTGCAGGAAGAGCCGGCAAGTGCCGAGACGGTAGGAGGAACTACCGGCGAGCACTTAGCCCAAGCTCAACCAGTATCAGACAAAACCCCTCAATCTGCAAATGCTTTTCTTGATTTTCTAAGCCTGTACAATGAGGTAGAAAAATATATTGATATTAATAAGATCAGCAGTATCCTAAAAGATGTAGTTAAAATTCTCAAAGGCAATGAAGACGCAATGACCAAAACTTTCCAAATCTTCGAAATGATAACTAGAGTCATTAAATCTCAAACCCCCCAAATTTAAGTTTTTATTTTTGGCCGGCTAGCAGAGAAGTCTCAGAGTGGATTTCCCTCATCACCTGTTCAGCATTTGGACTTTTTCCCACGTGCCTCACATACCCTGAAGATTGTGAACAGTTCTCCCACGTGCCTCATCAGCGATGAGGCATACGGACTTTCCAACGTGCCTCACTCACCTCGACACAGTGGCGCCAGCTCTTACGATGACGCCCCGCCCATCAGGGGTTGTTCTACACCAACGAACTATTGTGTGCATACAAGTAATGTCAAATCTACACCACAAGTAATCATTCAACACAGAAGATAGAGGCGGCAACGCCAGGTGCTTCATCAACGACGACGACGAACGAGAAAGAGATACTCCAGATTTTGTCCTGACGCTAAACATAGACAACGCTCACACTATTAGTACCCTGGATGAATTCGACTCTGATCATCTACCGGTGCTGGAGACATTCTACCTGAACACACCTCTTCCAGCCTCTTTGGGACAAGAGGGCAAAGAATTTCTAACCGTAGGAGGATTTTTAACCGTGAAGAGGGGTCAACTGGGAAGTATTCAAAAGAGCACTCTTTCGAGCCGCACTTAGCAGTACCTAACATAATGAACACGGCGGATATTGACTCTGCAGAGCACACACTCACAACAGAAATCAAGAGAGCAATTGCCTCTGCCACAACACATCGTTAGTCTCCAAAAATGCCCACACTTTCCCACCATGTCAAACAATTAGTCAGGCAAAGGAATAGAATACGTAAGACATGGCAGGCTAACAGAGACCCCGCCCTTAAAAGGGAGCTTAACAGACTCACGTGCAAAGTCAGAGAAAAAATTGTCGCAGAAAAGCAGCAACAGTATAAAGAACTAATCGAATTCCTTAGCCCAGAAGATGTTTCGCTCTGGCAATTCGCAAAAAGACTCAGGAAACCTCAAATTAAGCTCCCGCCTCTAATGGACGGCGCTAAAATCGCGTACTCAGACGAGGAAAAAGCCGAGGCGCTCGCAAGCCATTATGAAAAACAATTCCAACCAAACCACGATCTAATGTGTCAGGATACCCTAAGAATGGTTAGACAAACTGCCACACTAGGAGCTAGGACAAATAATAAAAAGTAGTAAATAAAAACCTTGAACCTCCAATTAGGGTCACTGAATTAATGTCACAGTATGACGATAAGAACCACATATTGAAACTGGAGATTAAAGGCGCTTCGCGCCTGGTGCTCTGTCCTGAACGACACTCATAGACAAAGAGCTACTGTTGCTATGCGCGCTATATTTCCTGCCACTAAACTGCACGACATTGTCGCGGCTTAGAGTATATTAAATCTGAAAGTGTAGTCAGAACATACCTGCGGGAATGTTAACGGACTGCCGAGATGGAATAACTAGACTTATCCTTTAAGAGAGTGAAATTAGAAACGCGACGGAGTGGACAAGTTGATTGTCGAACGGTTGTTGTCATAATGCAGACTGGAACTTCGCGAGTGGAGAATCAGGTAATCGTCAGATTGATATATTTATAATTATGTCATTGGATATAAAAGGATAATAACTTAATTAGCAAAGTCCTGATTTTTTTTACACTAAAATAGAATTTTTTGAATTTCAAATCATTTTTTTTTATTTTGAAAATGAAGTTAAGTTATTTTCCTCATTATGGAACAATATATTAGTTTTATTTTAAAATATTTATGTAATGAATTATTTGTAGCAAATTATATTTATACAGTCATTTGACGCCACAGGCGTAGCCAAGAACTTGAAAATAATGAAAGTACATGTTGGGCGTAAATAATGAACGTGCATGTTAAGCGAATGGAGGATATATATAATTTAGAGTAAAGTGAACTAATTTTAAGACTAAGAATTTGTGTTATATATATACATACACACACACACACACACACATATATATATATATATACATATAAATATATATATATATCCCTCGTTTTCTTGTATTTGTGCCAATTTCTTGTTTTTAACTTAGTTCGTCGTTTTCGTGGCACTGATAAATTGGTTCCGGTGTTACTAACGAAACAGCTTTATGCATAATTATTATTTTACTTGTGCTGAAATACACTGTGCAAGTTTCCTTAAAATGAATAAGAGGACATTGCAACCATGGGTATTATTTAAATACATGAATAAATAAATTTGTAAAAATTAGATATCCTCAGTCGTATGTATTTATGTGCAGTGTGTTTTTATGATTAGCGCAAAAATTTTTATATCCAAAATGCACATGAGCACATGATTCGTCTCATATACACTCTATGGCCAACAGTTTAATATCTGATCCGTCCCTGTAACCTAAACCGTAAAATAATTAGAGATCGAGAACCAATTAAACCTACGATTACCTATATGCAGAAATGAAGGAACTATTTTTAATACAAGTACAGGAATGAATTTGCAATTTACGAAAAATTCCCACGCCTTATGATTAACTTTATTCGTCTTTAAAAAGATACTAGCGAGTTTTACCAGCTAACAGTCACTATATGTAAATATTGAGTGTTCTCTAAAACGAACGCTGCTTCCTATGTCCGTCGGTTTGTCTCCTCAGCTCCTTTGGTGGGTTGATCGAATTCGAAACTGAAGAGTAACGTTGAAATCGAGTAAGAAGTAACGTTGTTAAGCGGAGTCACACGCTGGTTGCGATCCGTGGAAATTATAGAAACAAATCAAGACTCTTAATTGAAATCGACACGGCAGACTTGCTTTAAACATAATAACAATAATTTATTAAAAACAAAGAGAATATGAAACAAAATAATGGGATGGCCTAGGGACACACACTGGCAATGGGCGTTGACGAGAATTATTCCAGTTCAGATGTTGAAACGAAAATGTTCGCGGAGATAAGAGGGGTAATGATGAAATCCTCGAAGCACTAAGAAAATCCCAACATTTCCCGTAGTCGTAGTAGAATTTTATTTAGTAAATGTATGATGCAATTAGTATAAGTACAAAAAATTATGCCAATTTGACGAAAAATTAAAAAGTTGGATTCCAACGAAAACTTCCTCTTACAGTGGTGGCATTAAATGTACAGAAATATTTAGGTACCATTTGGTTTTACTTGGCCAATAAGTGTCGCTGAGATCATGATTCAATAACAATACACATGGAATGCAAATCCTTGAAACTGGTAAGAATTTTGTGTTAGGAAATAATTACTAGTGTCGATGCTTGTGTCTTGAAATGATTTTGGTATATAATCAATAGAAGTATTTCTGAAATGCGAATATTAACTTGCACAAAACTTGGACGCGCCTACTTCTCACCCTATTCCGAATGAATAACATTGCTAAATTCCTTTTTAGGACATCGGGCTAGCAATAATTCATTTTCTGTGTCAAAAGAGTCTTTTAATTCACTACAGAATTCCTCCTATTGCAATATGCGGTGTGTAAGTCGTAAATATGGCGACACTTAAACCACGCCCAATTATTTATTTATGTTCTTTTACCTGGAGTTGTCAAGTATAAAACTACATTATAAACCACTTATAAAGAATTATATTCAGCTCTCTAAATTAAGGTATTAGAATTATACAAAAGATTATACTACATTATTAGATTTTAATATAATAATGATAATATAATAAATGTATCAGTCACAGCCTTCATTCCCCAAGAATTAATAAATGTCAACTTTTAATGAATGGTATTTCAATACTAACATAATTTTGCATGTAAAAGAGAAGCAGAATCTCAAGGAAATCGATTTGGAGTTCTTAGGTAAATCGAAAGTTTTCCTTTAATCTCTGTCTAAAAAAGGTTATAAAATAAGAGTAAACAGAAAATTATCATAAAGAGTTCTGGAGGATCAGAGCGGGGCTCTAGGGATGGAATTAGAACAAGTCCCAATACAGATTTAACGTGTTGCGTAATTTAGAGTAAAGCAGATAATTTCTCCACTTGAAGAAATGGATAGTTTCAAAATGGGGCGTGTTCGGTACAGGACCTTGAGAAGAGATAACAATTCTAGGTGAAGACAGGGAGGGTACAACAGGGTGTGCACATAACACAAGGGAAAGCGTAGGATATTGAAGAGGGCCCAATCAGAAAACTATTTATCTTGTTTAGCTGCAAGCATAGGCGGCTCCGGGCTTTCACAATTGGGGGTGCAATGTATTGAGGGGCTCACAATTGCGAGTGCTCACATGAAACATGTTTAGTTTAAAAATAACAAAATAATTACTTGTGGAAATTTAATTCATTATATTTTGTCCGCCTATTTCTACATGATATAGCCATGGTCTTAATTCGAAAAAAAAATACTAAATAAAAAGGAATTTGAAAACCATGAATGCGATAGCATAGACGTCAATGGAATATTGATAATGTTCTGCCAAATTCGATAGGAAACTAATCGCCTCTGTATCCTTCTGCAATTGGCGATAGTTCACGTGAAATTTCCTTATTGAAGCCTCGCATACAGTGCCTAGAAGTTACTTATAGGCACTGTACCTTGTGCATGTGCAGTCATTTGGAACTGGATCTAGCCAGAAACCCTAAAAATATCTGATCTCAGATTTATAAATCCGTAAAAAATAAAATAAAATAACGAATTTAAAAAATAGAGAAAGAGAGTGAAACTGAAAATTGTAGGAATAAGGGGCCGCTGTTAAGTAAAAAGGAGAATTTGCGCAATTTGCAATGGGGATGCTGAAGCGCCCCTAGCAATATCCTGGCACCGCCTATGACTGCAAGGTCATATACATTAGCTTGAAATTAGTTGATTCTGTTCATAAACTGGTGGACTTCCCTAAGCGGGGAGGGCATTTTCTAAGGTTTTGAGAATAAATTAACTTCCGCATCCATTTTTCTCATATTTTAATGGTATGTCTTGGAATTCCACCCAATTGTCTTTGTGGTAACTGTAGTGTCGGATATACCTGGAATACTGAATTCTAGGGACTGGAATACTTATTATGGTGTTATTACACGGAGCAATTCCTTCCAGCAATATTTTAGCAACACCATACATTTCAATGGGAAGAAATCTTGCCGCCGAATTGCCGCTATTCGTTCGTACTCGGCAATACAAATTGCTCAATTTCTGAGCGGCGACCCAATCAGAGGACGATAAAACTGGACGTCACTACGCTCCGCCTTTCTTCTTCTCATTTGCATTCAAGATGGCGATGGCGATTGTAATGCAAGCACGTCGAAGAAGCTCAATTACGTTAGAATCTGGAGATGGAAAAAATAATAGAACTTCTGCCAAACAGACACCTGTGGGATATAAAATAGCCAAGTTATCCGAAAAAAGGCACTAAAGAATGCTTCCTGAAAACGGCGGCACTAAACAGGCAGAACCTGTTAGAAAGGAGGGGCTTACAGTATTACTGCCGGACGGAATTGTAAAAGTCTGGATATGTAAAAATGATAATAGAATTTTTACGAAATTTCAGACACCTGTGGCATATAAAAGATACAAATTATACGAAAAAACCTCAATAAATAATGCTTCTTGGAATGAACTCGGCGTTAATAGAAAGGATGGGCGTTTCAGAAAGGCGGGGCGTTTTAGAAAGATGGGGGCCTAAAGTATCATTACCGGCAGGAATTTCTAAAGTCTGGAGATGGAAAAATAATAATAGAACTCTTAACAAATTACAGACACCTTTAGGATATAAAAGATTCAAATTATACGAAAAACACACCAAAGAATGCTTTCTGAAAGGAAATCGGTGAGATTAGAGAGAAGGGACCTGTTAAAGAGGAAGAGCCTAAAGTATAATTGTCAGGCGGATTTGCCGAAGTTTGGCAATAAAAATTGCCCGTGTAATAACACTTCCAATAATTCAGGAAACATTCGGTTAAAATAGGGAGCAAGAGAGTTGTTGTTGTTGTTGAGACCCAGACCGTCCGACCTACCAGAAAGGTGTAAGGTAACTGTATGGACGGCCGGGAAGTGCCACCCAATTTAGACCGGAACCCAGTGGGGGAGGCATCCACAGGGACCGTACCCTCCTTCCCCTACCACCAACCTCTCGGAAGGACTTACGGACCCACATGTTTAACGTGATCGTACTCCGCATGAACACGGCGGCATTTTGTGGTAGCGTGCAAATCTAGCGCGCAAACCACGGGGATACCGCATCCGAGATGGCCAACAGCACGCGGTGTTCCGAGGTGGTCACCACCAAGTACTAACCGCGCCCGATGCTGCTTGACTTCGGTGATCTAACGAGAACCGGTGTTTTCAGCACGGTACGGCCGTTGGTAGACCGTTGGTAGACCGTTGGTACGGCCGTTGGGAGCAAGAGAGTGTAGCTCTATCTGTTCTAGTCAATTGAAGTTATCGATTAGAATGAAGTTATCGATTAGAATGAGATTATCGATTAGAATGAAGTTATCGATTAGAATAAGCTTTGAGTTAAATTTTGCTAGGTGGTAATTTATTTTTTATTAATCGTTTTAGCATTGTTATTCGTTTAATTTCTCAAATGTTTTTAACTGTTGCTATTAAATTCTTATATCCAATATATTATACTGGAAATGCAGACCCATCTCTGATTGACTCTTTAATTAAAATATGCCCTGATAATTAAACTGAAATTTCAATTTTGTAAAAAGTTGGTTTACTTGCTGAGAATGGAGATATTTCAGATATTTCACAAATTTTATCTTATAATGCACCTGATAGGCAATACAGTGATCACAAATTAATTTATTAAATAGCTGGTTATGTTGCCAGAAAATTAATAAGAAAAATTAGGTGTGCTGAACGTGAAATGCAGATAGAAAATTAGGGAAACTCTATGACAAATAAATGTTTATCATTCTAAAAGCATTTGATGGAGGTCTTATGTACCCATCAATAAATCTATTTAATTGTGTTAAAAACAAATTTGCAAAGAGTTTCTCTATAAATTTACTTCACAGAGATGAGTGACTTATGTGACACTGTCAAATTCCACATTAAACTTTATAGGATGTGAAGGGCACAATATCGAACTTATACAAACATTATTGAGATTTTACTTTAGAACTAGACTTCAGTTTTATATTAAGATATCAAGAAATATAAATGTGCACAAAAAACAAAATAAAAATTTAAAATTAAGTAAATGTAAATAATGCATTTGAATAAATAAAATACATATAAAATATTAAATAACAATGTTTAATTTTTTGTTATTAAAATATTTTTACTTTTAAATTAAGTTTTTGTCTCTTTTAAAGTAGATAATAATCTTTAAACATTTATTTGTCTGTAAGAATGTGTATATCTATATTATACTGATGATTTTTATTAGACATTGTATAATATTAAACTTATTATGTAATATAGGGTAAGAAATAATACCTTATCTGTAAATATATTGTTCAATTTATATATATAATATTTTCAAGTGGTGCAAATTTTTTCTTGAAATCATGAAATTAATTCAATGAAGTTTGAATTCTAACATGAAGAAAAAATTTATTTAAAAGTTTTCGATATGATGCCAAATTAATTAAAGCAAATTTGATTTAATAAATGCCTGTGCATATAGTTATGATAGAGTAACTATGGCTGATACAGCTTGTAAATTGCTTTAAAGTAACTAATGGCAATGATGTATTTTCTTGGCATTTAAAAACTAGAAACAAATCTTGATATTGACCAATTGAACTGATGCATACAAGATGCAATAAATAAAAAACATAATAATTAAATAAATAAATAAAAAACATTGTAATGAAAAGATAATCAAGGTTGAATATTCTTATCTTGTATATATCAAGAATTTACAGTAATATGCTATAAAGATGACCTGCCAGGTAAATTTTACTACGTATTTAGATATACTAAGATAAATGTGACTATATCTTTCCCTAAACGTATCACAAAATGATTTATTTACAAAAGATTTATTTAAGTTTTATCTGAGCTATTTTATTTAATTTTTTGAATGGAAGAAAGTTTATATGCATTTCTGTCCACAAATGCATTATTTAAAACAAACGGAGTGTACATTTACATTCGTTTTGTACCCCTCCCTAAGTTGTAAGTTGGATTTGTATGATTTTATATCAATTTTATATAATTATAAAATAAACGTTTGCTTTCAAAATAATAATGCAAATATTTACAAAATAATACTGAAAATAAATAGAAATATTCAACAAATAACAGAACGATCAAACAGTCTGTTTTAGTGCAAGAAACGAATTTAAAAAAAATATATTGTGCATTAATAGAAAAGTAGAGTTGTCTGCTATGAGCAGGTTAGTTTTAACTGCAGGGCCATCTGTTCCATTTCCTGAACAAATCTCCCGATTTCTTTCCTTGATGGCGTATATTCTTTGACTAGATATTCTAGTCACTGCAGTTCTATTAAGTCTGTGAAGGAAGAACTGCTTCGTTCGGGGTATATACGGGGTTGCTAGTAAAGTCCGTTAGAAATACAATAACTTTCTAAGCTAAGTTTCGTGAGTATACACGTTAGGTTAGGCTTATTTATAGTCACATGAGCATATACGATCCTATAAAAGAGATTGTTACCCTATTGGAGAATTAAACTAAAGTGGGATATTTGAACTCGAAAATACAACAATATTATATTAACGGAATGTCTTGGTGTAAACCATTACTGACCATGTCAAGCGGGCCAAATCTGAAAATGGTTACTACTTGGGGAGCATTGCTAAATCTGGACTCAAATGCCTGTATATATTAGTCTGTGAAAGCCCCAGGCCGTCCGTATATATTAGTCTGTGTTAAACATTACAGCCGTAATGTTAAACACACGGCACTAATAAGCCATGTGTTTAACATTACGGCTTATTAGGGAAGGGGATGTACAATGCTCTAAGAACTTCCCTAATAAGACAAATCAAAAATTTCAAAATTGCCCATTTTGGTATCATTGGATAGCTTCTCTAAAAATATTGAATACGTGTGTTTTAATTTTTTGATCCGAAGTGTATTTCTTCAGATATTACGCCATTCCGAAACTTTCTGGACACCCTGCATATAAATCCATTACCGGTTTATTTTTTACAAAAATGATTCTATTTGTATTTTGGGGTATTAATGTATAAAAGATAAAAAAATCTTATGGGTCAATCTACTGTTGGCAGATCATCTTGGGGATAAATAGCAAATACTTATATATATATATACTTTTATATATATATATATATACTTTCATATATATATATATATATAATTATATATATATATATATATATATATATATATATATAATTATATATATATATATATATATATATATATAAAAGTATATATATGCCTGTAGACAGTGCCAATGGGATTTATGGTGATATACAATCGTCATTCTTAGGAGCTGGATGTTTATTCTGTTTTAATTTAGAATGTAATTACTATTCTGAAGAAAGTGCATTTCAAAATTGACCTCCATTTTTAGGCTGTCTGCAATCCCTATCTTTTGACATGGCCTTTTTACCATACATAGATTCAACTATCTGTTACTCAGTGTTTTCACGTATTTTATCAGCTGCATAATGTTATTGTTTTTTCATATTTATCGCTCTTATTCTTTCTTCTGATCAACTTGTCAGATGTAGGCCCAGACTCGTTTCGCTTTGCTCGTTTTTTAAACTTTAAAAACTTATTTGTCCAAAGATAGAGCTACATATACCATAGCTTGGAGATATGGCCTTTTTGACCAGGCGCTCCGGTAAGCAATCGCAACGAAGTAGTATTACGGTTTTGTGCTCATCACATGCTTCCTTTAACTAGTAAACCGCCATTATTAAGGCAGTATATTCTCTATATAAAAATAAAGACTTGAATGAAACTGTCCGTTAAACAAAATTTTATTTTATATAACAAACTTTAAAGAAACTTTCGTGGTAGATAACTTTTCTATTTTAAAGCTTTATAGTTATTCTGCTTCTAACATTAGTTTTCCGTATCCCCCGTTATCTATAACTTTCTTTCGTTCCCAAAATTTAGTAGCCAAACCAACTGGAGAATGTGGTACTAAATAAATGCAAAAACATTGGGATATTTTTCCAATTGCGCATGCAACGTATTATACAGGGTGTCCAGAATGTTCCGGAACTGCGCAATATCTCGCGAAATACACTTCGAATCAAGAAATAAAAAAACACGTATTCAAAATTTTTAGAAAACCTATCCAATGATACGAAAATTGACGAGGGGCGAGGAGGGTCAGACAACTTTGAAATTTTCAACGAGAACCCCCATTTTTTTTGCAGATTTGGATTCTCCAGAAAAAATTACATACATTTAACCTACGATTTTTGCTCCCACAAACGGTTCTATAATCGAGAAAAACTGAAGTGGGGCACAACCTTTAAAAATGAGAATGTCTCGGGAAATACACTTCGTATAGAAAAATGAAAAATTACGTGTTTAATATTTTCAAAAAACTATCCAATGATGCTGAAATTGACCCCCTCCCCCGCCAAACGTTCACTTCAGTGACAACTGTTGACTTCAGTTTAGAAAACGGTTCAAAACCACTTTTAGCACTACCCAGGAGCAACGATGTGGGCGTAGTAGTTTTCTGTTTCCTTCGGGATGCTTGATTAACATGAGTCCCCTTGCCTCTCATGATCAAGGTGCTTTTTCCTGTAATTTTTAAACGTTAGTGCCCCACTTCCGTTTTTCTCGATTATAGCGCCGTTTGTGGGAGCAAAAATCAAAAAATGTAGGTTAAATGTATGTAATTTTTTCTGGAGAATCCTAATCTGCAATAAAAAATGGTGGTTCCCATTGAAAATTTCAAAGTTGCCCATTTTGGTATCATTGGATAGCTTTTCTAAAAATATCGAATACGTGTGTGTTTATTTTTTGATCCGAAGTGTGTTTCTCGAGATATTGCGCCGTTCCGGAATTTAAAAAATATATATTGTGCATTAACAGAAGAGTATAGAGATGTCTGCTATGAGCAGGTTAGTTTTTACTGCAGCGCCATCTGTTCCATTTCCTGAACAAATCTCCCAATTTTTTCCCTTGATGGCGTATATTCTATGACCAGATATTCTAGTCACTATAGTTCTATTAAGTCTGTGAACGAAGAACTGTTTCGTTAAGAGTCAAATAATGTTATATTAATGGAATGTTTTGGTGTAAACCGTTACTGACTATATCAAGCGTGCCAAATCTGAAAATGGTTACTACTTGGGGAGCATTGCAAAATCTGGACTCAAATGCCGCTATATATTAGTCTGTGTTTAACATTACGGATTATTAGGGAAGGGAAAGTACAATTCTCCAAGTACTTCCCCTTCCCTAGTAAGACAAATCTAAAATTGAAATCCTCCTTCTGATCTGAATGGATGATTGTAGATGTTCCACTTCTGGTTCGATCTTAATGAGGGAAACCGCATCAACTGACATGCCACCATCTACCGGCACCTCTAAACTGTCTAAGTTTTCTTCAAATATGCTAGGAACATACACAATTATTCCTTCTTTTGAAGTGGTGTAGCACAAAATATTATCTCATTCTCTTCTATTTAATATTTAATTGTCACTCAAATCTTTTCCCTTCCCTTTGTCAACCTTGACAAAACATGAATTAGAAAAAATAAAAATAAAGAAAGAAAAATAAATAAAATATTATCCTCCATCTATGTAGCATTTCATGTAATTCTAAAGATAGAGCTACATATACCACAACATGGAGATATGGCCTCTTTGACCAGGCGCCCCGGTAACCCATCTCAACGAAGTAGTAGTAGAAGTAGTAGTTTGTGTTCAGCAAATGCTTCCTTAAACTAGTAAACTGCCCGCATTAAAGGCAGTATATTTTCTAGATAAGTTAATTGTCAATTTAACTGGTGGTCCAGCAAACAAAATTTTATTTTGTATTAC
The DNA here is from genome assembly GCA_951213105.1 of Amaurobius ferox. NCBI lineage: Eukaryota > Metazoa > Arthropoda > Arachnida > Araneae > Amaurobiidae > Amaurobius > Amaurobius ferox. The sequence continues at coordinate 71,006,297 of OX578155.1, forward strand.
ATAATCTAAATAAAATTTTGTGGTAGCTAAATTTTCTATTTTAAGACTTTATATTTAAGTTATAAGACAGGGTAAGCAATGTTAAATATTTGCCGAAGAAGGCATCTGCTTCTAACATTATATTTCCGTATCCCCCCCTTATCTATAACTTTCTTTTGTTCCTAAAGATTAGTAACCAGACCAACTGGAAAATGTGGTAATAAATAAATGCAAAAACAAAGGGGAAATTTTACCAATGGTGCATGTAATATATTATATATAAAACCATTACCGGTTCCTTTTTTTCAAAAATAATTCTATTTAAATTTTGGGGTATTAATGTATTAAAGTTAAAAAAATTCTTATGGGTCAATCTACTGCTGGCAGATCATCTTGGGGATAAATAGCAAATAGTTTTTATATACAGTAGAGCCCCGATTATCCGCGAGTGCCTCCGCGAAAAAATTCTTTTTTTTTTAATTACGAACCTCAAAAACAAAAAAAAATTAATCCAAGCCAACAAAACAGGGAAAATACCAGCGGGCGAGTGTATCGATCCACTCTTTCAAGGTCACTAACCTGCCCCCTCTACGTAGTACATACGTATTCTCTCGGCCTGCCAGTGGTGTCAGTTGCCAGTAGGCGTGCTTAGTGATCAGTCGTGTTTTATGTTTCTTTGTCAGTGCTCAAGTTTAGTGTTCGTTAGTTCCTGAAATTAATAATGGCTGAAAAACGAAAGAAAGTAGTATAAACGATTACCCAAGAACTTGAAATGATTTTCAAAATAGGAAATGGCGCTTCAAGGAAGCATATGTGTTTGGATTACGGGATCGGGAAAACAACAGTGCGTTTTAAAGCAAAAAGACAAACTGTTGGCCTTTGAATCAGTGTCGGACAGTGCTTCTGCGATGAAGAAATAAAAATCTGATGTGGGCAGCACATGACTTTCCCTGCAAACGTTTATATTCACGTTCTCTTTATTTAATTAAATTTATTTCACTTTTAATTCAATTTTCGTTCTCATTCGGTAACCGGACTTATTATCAAAGGTGGCGTAGAGAAAATACGAAAAACTAAAATATTTCGAGAACGGCTAGTCCTAGTGTAATGGGGTTGATCTTATTCTTTTTGTGGTTAAAAATTACGTATTAAACGAGCATTTAGTGGATATATTTGAGTATACGTAGTTCTTTAGTTTAGATTTTGACGATTTTTGAGGGCCATTTTGCAAAAAAAGGCAGGTTAGTTTTTTCGAATCGTACCAAAATCTAATCAGCACCAGGGTAACCCACAAGTGACTCATCTACCAAATTTTGTGAAATTCGGTCCATTAGTTTTTCAGTTACAGTGGATACAAACTTGTGCGGGCCATTTCGCAGAAAAAGGCGGGTTCTTTTATCCCGAATCGTACCCAAAACTAATCAGCAGCAGAGTCGCCCGCAAGTGACTTACCTACCAAATTTTATGAAATTCGGTCAACTATTTTTTTTAGTTAGAGTGGATACAAAATCTGCACAGACAAACAGACACACAGACACACACACAGACGTCACGCTAAAAATAGTTTTTTCGTATTATAGAGGTCTCGAAACGTATAGATCCGTCGAAAACTCGAGTTGTGATTTTCGGCATGATTCCAATACTTTCCCTATACATTACCATGTATTGCAGGGAAAGTAAAAAACAATGAAGAAATCCACCTATAATTAACTTGACTCGGCATTAACGGAATGGTTAGCTCAGATGCGAAGTGAGGGCATCCCCGTGTCTGGCCCTACCATTGCAGCGAAAGCCAAAATTTATTTTGATTTGTTAGGCCTGGAAGGAAATTTTGATGCGTCGTCTGGTTGGTTATATCGTTTTAAGAAACGTCATGGAATTAGAGAGATTGGTGTTCAGGGAGAGAAGCTGAGTGGTGATCTACAAGCAGCTGATGACTTTCAATGTGATTTTGAAGAGTTTGTCTCGTCTGAAGATCTGTCATATGAACAAATTTATAACGCTGATGAATCAGGGCTTTTTTGGAAATGTCTTCCCACTCGTACTTCAGCATTTGAAAGTGAACATCAAACGGCAGGTCACAAAAGTAGCAAGGAAAAAATTACAATCTTGCCATGCAGCAACGCTGCGTGTAGTCACAAACTTAGGCTTCTTGTAATCGGTAAATCTAAAAAACCGAGGTCTTTTAAGGGGACAAGAGCAGAAAATTTACCAGTTGATTATTTCAACCAAAAAGGAGGTTGGATGAACCGGCAGATTTTTCAAGAATGGTTTGAAAAGATTTTTATACCTGAAGTACATAAACATCTTGACTCAAAAAATTTGCCAAAGACTGTTTTTTTAATTAACAACGCGCCTTCACACCCAGCTGCAAGTGTGCTTAAATCTTTTAAAGGGCAAATAAGTTTTTGCCGTCAAATGCAACTGCGCTGATACAACCTATGGACCAAGGAGTCATTGCAACCTTGACGAGAACATACAGAACAAAGTTATTACTGTCAAAAATCGAAGAAGGATGCGCTCTCAAAGAATTTTGGAAGAATTATACAATTTTGGATAGCATTTACGATATTACGTCTGCATGGGATTACATCAAACCCTCAATCCTTGTTAAATCATGGAGAAAAATCTTTCCGAGTATCGAAACAAATGTCAACCAAAACATTTGTGAAGAAGGGAATGAGGTCATGCTGACCGCTACATTTGTTGACCTACTGACATCCGTTCCGGGAGGTGAGAATGTCGACGAGGAGAACATAGAAGAGTGGCTGGAATGCGACGCAAGTGAGACGGGGTTTGAATGACTGAATGACGTAGAGATAACGAACAAAGCAATGGGAGTGAACGAGAACGAAGAAGAACAAAGTGAAAGTGAAGAAGACGAGGCGCATGCGCGGATGACACACGAAACTGCTTTGCAGCACGTAGACGGATTGCTTCAATATTTAGAGGCACAAGACGACGACGCACCTCTGGCAGAAAAGCTCATGTTAAGGAAAGTACAATCTACAATAAAGAAAAGGTGTTTCGAAAGCAAGAAGCAAAAACGAATGACTGATTTTCTTAAAAAGACGTAACTGAACACATTTTGTTAACAGTATAGTATTGTTTTTTTGTTTTGTTCACTGTTCATTTTACTGATTTAGAAGTTTTCGGTTTATCCGCTGTGCCCTTGCCACCCAATTCCTCAGATAATCGGGGATCTACTGTATGTATATATATATATATATATATATATATATATATATATATATTCTCTTGAATTTATTATATTTTCATATTTTTATCTTGCAGCTTTAACTGTAGAATATATCTCTTTTTATTGCTTTTACGCAGTACGGTTTTTATTACTTTCTTTGGCAACAGCAAATCACTTCTTTTCATGTCTGCATATGGCAACATTGGTCTAGTCATATTTTGCTCGTCATGGTTGTACTAATGAAGTGTATTTTAAGGTATTTATGTTTCCTTTATTTTTCCAATCTATATGCTTGTCGTCCATATAACACAAGTTCACACATAAAATCTATCTTGTGTTTCAGAAACAAGCATTTTTGTGTTCATTTTGAAGGGATATATGGACTTGACAAGAATTTTTTCGAAATGAACTTACCTTAAGCCTAAAGCTCTTCCACGTGCAAGCTTTTTTGCTTGATTTTTTTGTTTTCCTATTTTCATTCCTCTCCTTTGAAATTTGTTGATTGTCTTTGTCTTTATGACCTGCACTACGCTTTATAATTTCCTCTTTATGTTTGAATTTCTTTTATTTCTTTGTATTTTGTAGAAAATTTTGGAATAGTGTATTATGAGTTAATACTTACATTCTAACATTGGACTTACAATTTTATATATATATATATATATATATATATATATATATATATCATGAGGACTAGAAGACATGAAGACCTTTTAGCCTTCATGGTATATATTTATGCCTATAGGCAGTGTCAATTGGGTTTATGGTGATATACAATCGTCATTCTTAGAAGCTGGATGTTTATTCTGTTTTAATTTAGAATGTAATGTGTAATTTAGAATGTACGTACTATCCTGAAGAAAGTGCATTTCAAAATTGACCTCCATTTTTAGGATGTCTGCTATCCCTATCTTTTGACATGGGCTTTTTACCATACATAGGATTCAACTGTCTGTTACTCAGTGTTTCGACGCATAAGATGCATAATGTTATTGTTTTTTCATATTTATCGATATTACATTTTTCTTCTGATTAACTTGTGAGATGTAGGCCCTGACTTGTTTCGCTTTGCTCATTTCTTTAAACCTTAAAAATTTTAATATTTTATTTTTCTATTTATTTTCTATGTATTCAAAACATTAATATTTTAAACTCTTAAAGTGTGACTCAATGTATTCTAAAACGTAATTAGATGAAAATAATTAGTAATAACAATTGCTTTCGATTTGTTCTTGAAAATTGTCTTAAGCACATGAGAAAACTGTAATAGGCGCAGAAGAATGTCACTCATTATACGATCGGGTTTATAAATGTTAAATAAGTGGACAAGGCATGTAAGTCCTTACTACATTCAGCTTTTTGAACATTCAACATCAGATTATACGAAATAATGGTAATTTTTGTAAATCATCTGGTGATTGAAACAAGGCGTTACTGAGTAATTTGCCAATATCTTGGATTTTTAATGATTAACTTTAATTTTCCAGTGTTTTTAGATTAAATATTTCTAATGTTAACGAATTGTTAAAATTCTCAAAATTATTTGTGGGACTTAGGGCAAACAATGATTAATATTCAGTGCAACGAAAAAAAGGCTTTGTTATTATATACCATTCAAAATTCATATTTGTGAGCAACATGTAAGCCACGCTCACAACTTTGCCCAAGTTATTTTCCAACAATAATTTTCATTGTTTTGGAATAACAATACTCATATTGGTATTCCAATGAGTGAAGTAATTGATTTTGCGATTTTGCAATCAAAATTTTGTGTTTTATCAAATATCTTATAACATAGTTTTTCTGGATGATCTTGATATAAAGTGATAGGTAGGAAATCTACCTCCTCCAAATTATTCCGTTCAGATTCTATTAGCTCCAAGTTCTAAAGTCAAAATTACAAGATCTATAAAATATTCCAATCAATACATCGATTTTCAATACATCATTCTTTTTCCGCATTAAAACTTAATTTTCATCAACATTTCAATTAGGTACTTATTCACTTTTAATTACCTTAATACAGTCCAATTATAAAATGCATACCCAGTTTCATTAAAAAATATGAAAGGTGTCTTCTTACCGAATTTCATGTATCTCAAACAAAAATTAAGACGCAAGGTTCGCTTTAAAATATGCACCATGATAGATGTATTGATTGGAATATGTGATAGATCTTGCATTTTTGACTTTAGTTTTTATCCTCCTAACTTGGAGCTGATATTATCTAAACGAAATAATTTGGAGGAGGTAGATGTCCTAGACATCACTTTATATCATGATCATCAAGATATTTGATAAAGCACATAATTTTGATTGCAAAATCAATTACTTCACTCATTGGAATACCAATATTAGTATTGTTATTCAACGTAACGTGATCGTTAATCTTTTGCAAGATTCAGACGTTTGAATTCATCTTGCAAACAGATTGATATATGCATATGACGTGTAATTTTGGAAGCCTTAAGACAATCATACCCAACTCGTTTCATCAAACATTATTATATGGCATATTGTAAAAAATACAGTGAAGAAAAATATGCTAATTTTGATCATTTAATACAATACAAATCAACTCACGAATTAGTTACTCTGTATGAACTCATATAAAATATCCCTACATCTGGAATAATCTATTTATCTTTTTAATGGAAATCAAACTACGGATTTCTAACGTCTTAGCCCATTCACGATCGACCTATCCTTTTAATTCTCATCACACACGTCTTGAATGGTTTGATTTTCTTATTATTCATTGCTATATTCATTCTATATTATATACTTTTATTATTCTATAATTTTTTGACTTGCAGGATTCCGTTTTTTCCCCTGGCATACTGTTGATTGTTGTTTCGTGCGTGTAGTGTTTTCTGGGAGTGTTTTCTAGGATTATAAGCATGCTTAAACTGGGAAAAGGGATCACAATCCCCCTTGACTCTTCTATAACCCCGTAACACAAGCATCTTCTTGTTTATTCAATTTTCAATCTCAATATAAATATTTTCAATCTCATTTATACTTTTTCATTATACATATTTTGTGGCATAGATAGAACAGCAAATGCGCCTTATTAATTCTTGGATATTATATTTCACTTCAATTTGATTGTATTACAAGGATATATATATATATATATATATATATATATATATATATATAATATATATATAAGATGGGAATTGGAAGTTATTAAAGATACGCATTTGTAGAATTTATGCGTAAAACAGCTACAAATACCATACACGATATAAATATAAAAAGTATCAAAGCATTTAAAATTTGAAAAAATAAGGAAGGCTTAACGAGAAGCTTAATTAATGGCGGTAAGGGGTTGTGACCTTACACTCCAGTTCTCAACATGCATGTCATAAATGCCGCGGCATTGCACTCCTGGACGCCAGCCCTGGCTGAAGCCAACCTCCGGAGTGACAATAACAATCATCACCAGACCATTGAAAAAAGAAGAGTCCAATTATAAGATGAAGACCATTAGTGTATGGCAAACTAGTCCCTCAGACTACAATGACCTGTATATATCTGCGTGTTATCGTTCTGCGGTCGTGTTATTCATAGTATGCGAACCTTCATCTACCAAATTGATATTAAGTTGATTTTAACTTTGAACAATATGCATTATTATTACCATATAAATTATCAATATACTGTAGCATAAAAGGAATGGGGTATTGAAGTAGATATGCTTGTTGTATAAATGTCCTATCAAAATCAATACGGATGTCTTCATTGTTGATAATTCTCTGTATTCTAGCCAATCCCCCCAGGAATACATTCCTAAATATATTCAAGTGAAAATTGGAATTCCAATTTATCAGACCGTTGATATGTATATTAAAACTTTTTCTTTTATCTTAGATAGTGAAATTTACAGGTATTTTACTGAAATCGATGCTTAAATCTAAAAATTCCACTACATTTTTAAGTGTAGTTGGATTATCTTTCAAAATTAAGTTTGGTGGGTAGAAATCAAAATTCATTCTATAATTCTCATCTTCATATCCAACCATCAAATCATCCACATAACGTAGGTATATGATTTCATTATTAAGATGTGATTGGCTTTCATAATAGTTGAGGTACAAATCTGCAAGTATAGATGAGCACCCCCTCCCATGGGGATGCCTTTAATATTTACTGATAGAAAGAAATTCCATTAAAAAGGTAGTTTTCTTTGATGACAATATTAATTAAAGACTTATACTTAATTCTATTGTTTTCTTCAAATCATATTCTTCATATAAAAGCTTTAGGATATGAGATAGGTCTTCAAGATCAATATTGTTGAAGAGTTCCTGAAAGTCATAGGTTTTAAAGTATAATGGACTTTCGTGATATTTTAAAGACTTTATAACTTCTTGACTGTTCTTGATGCTGTAACTACCTTTATTATTAATTTGATGCAACAGAGGTTTTAAAAGTTTGAGTAGAATTGAATTAGCTTTTGTAAGATAAGTATTATAACCGACTGTAACAGGTCTGAAACTACTAAGACTCTTATGCAATTTAGGGATGTTAATTAAGTATGGGTACTTAATTCTGCTAGTTTATTTAATACCTGTTTTTTGATATAAGGCTTTAATCCTATTAGTAATTTCTTGTTGGGGAAGGTTAACTTTTCGATATAGCATAACATTTTCATATTTTTCCTTTAAGGTTTGAATATAATAGTATTTGCAGGTAAATGCGTAATTGCTTGAAACTTTATCAGTGTATTTAATTATGAACTTGAATGGTCTTGAGATAATTAATGTTCATTTTGCAATTTTCATGCGGTTGATATAACTGTTGATAAAAAAACTTGAAGTCGTTGCATATCCTGTATCGCCATTGATTGAAGGTGAAGTCAGGTATACTGAAACGAATGGACATATCATAAATAAATGTATCAATATCGTGCTGAAAGGTTTCATATTGATTGCCTATATGAGGATTACGATATTTTGTACCAAGTTGAAAGGCCCGTATTAAATTTCTATCTTCCAGGACAGCACTATCACCAGTGACTACATATCCTATCAGTGGAGCTGAATATGGTTTATTTTCACAATTACATGCTTTTATATTTGCAGTTTGTAGATTTTTACTTAAGAAGTTATAGTTAAAAATTCTTCTTCTCAATGGAATTTCATATCTGTAGGTTGTCTTGATTTTTAAGTTAAGTATAGAAAGATGATGGTGATGTTCTTTCAAAATTCTTCTAAAAAGAATATGATTGAAAATTTTGTTTTGAAACAGGATATTAAGATATGCTGCATATTTAAATTGATCCACTTCATCATTCTTCAAACTAAGATTTAGAAATTTTGATCGTTTTTATAACCAATCACTGAGGGTGGCAAAATTAAGTTCATCACTTTAAAATATGCACCATGATAGATGTATTGATTGGAATATCTGATATATCTTGCATTTTTGACTTTAGTTTTTATCCTCCTAACTTGGAGCGGATAGAATCTAAACGTAATAATTTGGAGGATGTAGATGTCCTAGAGATCACTTTATATCATGATCATCAAGAAAAATTATAAAATATTTGATAAACGACATAATTTTGATTGCAAAATCAATTACTTCACTCATTGGAATACCAATATTAGTATTGTTATTCAACGTAACGTGATCGTTAATCATTTTGCTAGATACAGACGTTTGAGTTCATCTTGCAAACAGAGTGATATATGCACATATGACGTGTAATTTTGGAAGCCTTAAGACAATCATACTCAACTCGTTTCATTATATATGGCATTATTATATGGCATATTGCAAAAAATACAGTGACGAAAAATATGCTAATTTTGATGATTTAATACAATACAAATCAACTCACGAATTAGTTACTCTGTATGAGCTCATATAAAATATCCCTACATCTGGAATAAAATATTTATCTTTTTAATGGAAATCAAACTACGGATTTCTAACGTCTTAGCCCATTCACGATCGACCTATTCTTTTAATTCTCATCACACACGTCTTGACTGGTTTGATTTTCTTATTATTCATTGCTATATTCATTCTATATTATATACTTTTATTATTCTATAATTTTTTGACTTGCAGGATTCCGTTTTATCTTTGACATACTGTTGACTATTGTTTCGGGCGTGTAGTGTTTTCTGGGAGTATTTTCTAGAATTAAAAGCATGCTTAAACCAGGAAAAGGGATCACAATCCCCCTTGACTCTTCTACAACCCCGTAAACAAGCATCTTCTTGTTTATTCAATTTTCAATCTCAATTTAAATATTTTCAATCTCATTCATACTTTTTTATTATACATATTTTGAGGCTTAGATAGAGGAGCAAATGCGCCTTATTATTTCTTGGATATTATATTTCACTTCAATTTGATTGTATTACAAGGATATATATATATATATATATATATATATATATATATATATATATATATATATATATATATATATGTATATATATATATATATATATATGGCTTTCCAGCCAAATAATGAGACGATTTTTCAAAATTCCTCATAACTAAGATAACTGATTTCACTCTAAATAAGCCTCCTGTCGAATCCTAAAAGCTGACTGAAACCCTTGCAAAGATGACTGGTTGGAGTTTATCGACAGTTCGTTTCGAAAGGAACGGCTATCAGCGCGATTTTCTTCAACGAGCTCTTAAGTCTGTCCTCCCTGAACTCAGGGACTATAAAACCGTTAACGATCATATGTGAGATAGCCAACCCCCCCCCCCCCCCACACACACACACACACACACGCACACACGATTTAAATGATAATTTTAGGGCCTGTTAGATTCCAAAATGCTATTCCTCTTGTTTTCTACCTGCATTTTTGATTTGCCGATCTTATACGATATTTCCCCCTTGGCTCCTCGCCGTAGCCCCGCCCCTTGTCTCACCAGAACGTTACTCTCGTCTCTAGGCAGTGTTCCACGGCACACACCCTTATTTCAAATTTTCCCTTTATTTCTTGGAGAAATTTTATTCTCCTTTTTCCAAATTATGCGTCACGTAGACTTAATTGGGACTTGTCCCAATTCTGTCTAACGTGCACTGTTACGATCCCATTGGATCCCTATAACGTTAAATTCACTTTCCTACGATTTATCAACCTATTTTTATGTTCTGAGATTAAAGCAAACCCCTCGGGTTTGTTAGGAGCTCCAATAATGCACCCCTTCAGATAATTTCTTCTTATCGCCCTATGTATAAAGCTTACTTCGTTCCAGAAAATTGATAACCACTCATAACCCAGTTCTTAAATGCCCCCGAATTTGGAAAAAATTCTGTAAATCCATTGGCAACATCTAACATTAAAAAAATCTAATAGATGGCAATCAATTTCACTGTTAGTGGCATGTTTATTCTTCTAAATCTATAATGTTTGTATGACGGTGTAAGATAATTATTTTATACAGTAGTTTGTAGTCACGTTTCGTATATTAACCTTTTATATTAACCTATATATATATATATATATATATATATATATATATATATATATATATAACCAACATTGTGCCACGGTTAGTTTTGAATATAATAATAACTCTACTAAAAATTATACCTTTATGTCTCAGTAATGCACAGACAGCTACAACAACACTTAGACATACTCCAAACTTGGCTGGAAAAATGGCGAATAAAATTAAACCCCAATAAATGTCATTGGATTTATTTCTCAAGAAAACGTAAACCTCCGCCGCCTCTGTACATAAACAACCATGCCCTAAAAGCGGAAAAATCTACTAAATACCTAGGTGTAACGATAGATTCCCACCTAACCTGGAAACAGCACGTAATGAACTTAATCAAAAAAGCGTATATGGCCACAGGAGCCTTATACCCAATGATAGGAAACGGAAATCTAAGTTATCAAAATAAACTCCTAATTTATAAATCGGTCATCCGCCCGGGAATGCTGTATGCAGCACCCGTATGGGGATATGCCTGTAAAACTACAATAGACCTCCTAGAGACAAAACAAAACAAAATCCTACGGATTATCAGGAAAGCTCCCAGATACTTAAGAAACTCGGTAATTAGGAATGACTTCAAAATAAAAACTGTTAGAGCCCAAATTAAAAAGCTAGCGCTTAAATTTTACAGGAATTTGCCATCCGTTCCAAACGAACTGTTATTCAATCTGCATGACTATGATCATCGCAAGGCCAAATCTCGTAAGAGACCCCGCGCTGTTCTAAACATCGATAATCGGAATTAAATGATCCCACCTCAAACATCTGATTTTAAAATAAAACTCGCGACTATTATTTTATATAAAAAAAAAAAAAAAAAAAATATATTCTAAACACTAAACTGCCAAAACGCTAGGTAACCCTTAGATCTGCATCAACCCCCCAAACTGCTTAAACTCTAAATGTGCAACAAACTGCCACACTAGGAGCTAGGATAAATAATAAAAAGTAGTAAATAAAAACCTCGAACCTCCAATTAGGGTCACTGAATTAATGTCACAGTTTGACGATAAGAACCACATATTGAAACTGGAGATTAAAGGCGCTTCGCGCCTGGTGCTCTGTCTTGTACGACACTACGAAATTATACCTTCAATAAATAAAAATTGAAAAACCTGCCCATCTGCTAATAACGCGTGGATAAGCAGTAGGTATAAAAAATTGTTCATTTTTAACAAATTCGTTTTCAAGTCCAAGTATTATCTATTCAAAATGAACGAATATAGCTTGTTTCTGAATTGCTTGCTTCGGAATATAAAAATACCTGAGAAAATACATGATAAAATATGTATATAATAAAATATATTGACTGCACATGTCCTATCAAAACGAACAAGGAGCAATACATGACGAGACTACTGTTGCCATCCGTGAGATATTGCAAAGTAATTGCAGTATTGCAAAAAAGTAATGAAATGTGATAAATTCACCAGTAAAACTAATGTAATAAAGGGCATATATATATATATATATATATATATATATATATATATATATATATATATATATATATATATATATATATATATATATATATATATATATATATATATACTAAACCGAGATTTCAGCTATAGTGGAAATGCTCGATAATTCGATACATCACTTCCTCCCTCATCCCGCCAGTCGATTGAATGCACTTTATGTATGTGGCCAATAAATTATTAGTAAAATTATTAAATTAATAGTGTAGCGATTATCTGTTTTTATGGTGTAGACTTAGAAAATTTTAAATGGATTCGAAACCCTTATTTACTGTTGACGATACAAGTAAATTAAAAAATATTTGATAGATGAATCTCAGAAATAATTTAGGTCCGTGAGCCCCATCTTTTCCGTAAATCATGACAGTGCATGCGGAAAAGATTTTTCTTTTAAATTATGTAGTATTATTATGATCTAAAATAAAAGACTTATCCTATCTATATGTAAAAACAGAACAAAACCCAGAAGGGAAAAAAAACTGAACAACTAAAATAAATATTGGCAATTTTCAAGATTTGCAATTCAGTACTTTTCTCGTAACCACATTTCGGTATGCGTTTTTAACGAAGCTTAATATAAATATCTGAAACCAGAGATCGAGATAACGCATCTATTCCCGTATTTCACGCTTTAAAATAAACAAATGCGCTTTATAAATTAAGAAATGCATGTTTTTACACACTGATTTTATAAACAATAAAAAAAAATAAAAAATATTTTTTAGAATCGAAAATTAAACATTTTAAAACTCATTTCATAATGTTTGCAATGTATATTAATTGTGCTATCGGATATACAATGCATTTTATTTATTAATACAAATAAAGAGTATAGTGCATTCCTTTTTCTATACAAAATACAATAAATTTACCAAATACTTGAAAATTTGAGGGTAATTGTACGTTTGTTAAAAATTACTCCTCTGGAAAGCAAAATACTCATTCAAATCAAGTCAGGGAATATTTTTACTCTTCTGTAAAAATTCTAACTTGATCTCTGTCTGTAACCTTTAACATTCATTTAGTGTCCTTGTAAGTGCCCTTGGAATGGATCCCCTTAGCTTAGGCCAGTGCATAAATCAGGCCTTGATTTTTACTACTAATATTTAAATCATTATAATTATACATAATTTATGATTTATTGATTTATCTTAAAATTTTTTGGAATAAGAAAATTTTCTGTGGTATCCGCAATTGAATGTTCCTAGAACCAGCACGTTTATTTATTTATAAATCCTTTAATTTTAAGAAGGATTGTGAAAATGCTGTAAAATTTCACGTGAATTAATATTCGTTTGTGAAAGATCGTAAGTATCTACTCAGCTAAACTGCTATATTTGTGTATTGATTAAATTATGAAATTGATGTTAACAGATGCAATTTAGAAGTTTCTTACTGATTTAAACACTAATAAATCTAATGACACAACATGAATAGTCTTTTTTTTCAACAATGTTTAAACAAATTTACAGTAATAGTAAAAAGCATACCGGATAATACTGTTATGAATATCTTGATCTACAACACATGCCAACTCTCGTTAAAGTACAATTTACGAAATAATTGAATTATACACTAATAGTACAGTGCCTGGAAGTGGTACTTCTAGGCACTGCACCAATAGATTGAACAGGATCAAATGACTCGACAATTTTGTCTATAGTTTGTAAATAGGTAAAGGAAAAAGCATAAGAAATATTGCTGTTATGAATATCTTGATGTTCACGACAATTGTGTACGTAAGTTTATCTCTCTCCTACGAAAATTTTATGAAATAATTACTTAATAAACTAATTAATTTTTTGTGTGTAGTTTATTTTTCTGCAGTGGTTAAATTTACGGTTATAGTAAAAAGCAAATGAGTGCCCATAACCTGAATTTTAAGCCACGCCCACTTGGTTAAGCACATTTTATGAATTAATTGAGTTGCAATAAGCTACTAAACTAAATAGACCAAAATGAATAGTCATTTTCTTCTACTGTGGTTAACCACTTTCAGGGTAACAGCAAACTGTAAAAGGGATTGGGATGTTAGGGATCTTTTGATCTTCAAACCACACCCACTCTTGTTTAAGTACAATTTACGAAATCATTGACTTATACATTAATAATGTAAACAGAACAAAATGAGTGATACATTTGTTTCCAAATTTATTGACGGTAATACTAAAAATAAAAATTGATATTGATGTTTTGAATATCGTGATCTTTCCTACACTCATCCACAATCATTTCTCTTTCATCTAAGTACATTTTATGAAAACATGAACTCATAAACTAAGTGACTATTCATTTTATTCCGTTTAATTTATTTTTCTATAGTAGTCAAATATATTCACGGTAATAGTGAAAACAAAAGGAATATTACAGTTCTGAATATCTTCATCTTAAAGACATGCCAATCGTCTAAGTGCATTACTATAAACTAATAAATGAAACATAATAAAATCAATAGTCAGTTTTTTTTCTGCAGTGGTCAAATACATTCACGATAATATTAAGAAGCGGCCTTAAACGGGATTCAGGGGACTGCAAGAATTTTCTGTCTTGAAAGTTTCCGTTTCATAGTCATTTCAGAAAAAGCCAAGTTTAAAAGTGTAGTTTGTATTATACCATAATAGCTTATATGATTATTTTAAATATGTATATATGTAAATTTTGCATACTGCAATCACAGGAGTATATATGAATAAAAATATAGTGTACCCCATGAGTTCAGTGGTCTATGTTGACCTATTATGTCTGGTATATGATCTATACATTGAAAACAGAAATGTTGAATTTCATGCTTTAATTATGTTGTAGAATTCGAATTTAACACAAAATAATATTCATCAGTAAAATGATTTTTAAATGCGAGTAAGATAAATTTACAATCCATCAAATGTTTTAAAATTCACCTAACCCAAAGAAAAATATCCAGCTCTCTGAAATATTTCAAAAAATACATGTACTTAATTGTGGATAATAGTTTGAACGACTTTCTATAATTACACATATGTAAAATGAAAAAGATTCTTTACTTGCATAGACATGTTTCCGCCCGAAATATAACTAAAAAGTATAACAAATCCAGAAGTTTAACAAATAAATCGAATCTCTGTGTTTTACAAACACATGTATTTTATCTATCATCAAATAACTTATCGCATCTGTTATAAGTTGAAAAGGCGTAGCTGTTATAAGTTGAAAGGAGTAAACAACATTTATGCCGTCTGAAAGAGTGGGCCACTGACTAGGGAAAGTCAAAGGTACTTGATTGACGTGTGGCCTGCAAATAGGCCCCGCCCAGTCCTATTGCTAGTAGCCTGTTTCAATATGTGCAACGGGGTAGGGGGGGGGGGGGGGGGCTGGGGGCTTACTAAGAAAATATGAAGCCATGAAGCAAGATAGCATATAGGCTAGATAGCTTTAAAATAGAAAGCATGAAGGCCATTTGCCATCATGAAAGAAAGAATGATAGAAGCAGAGGTCTTGTGCGGAGATATCTGATACAAATATTTATATAAACTCTTAAAATGGTTCACTTATCTACCGTAAATGAATTCTTAGAATATTTTGTATAATTTAAATTTTGCTTTTCAAACAGTGGAAAGTAGAATCCTTCACTCTTGTAAGTAAGTTGCCCTCAATGAAGGTGGCTTACGAGATGCTAACATCATTGTATTGAACATGGTCACACGGACAATTTTATATTTAAGTTTCCAAAACATAGTTCTCGTTTGATTAGCACTATGGAAAATTTCCTTTTTTTTGTATTAAAATCGGCTGCTTTAGAAACTTGCAATGGTTTAACATCTAATTTTAGTAGGGTATATCTTAATTTATCTTTGATGGATGTTTTTAACCGGAAAATAAAATATTAATTTCCATTAAAATATGTACACATTTTTTTTTAAGAAAAATCGTTATCTCAAGGGATGTATTTTTGGAGCAACTTTGGAGCTTTAATCTCCGAACTTACATAAAGTTTGGGAAATCATAGAAAAGGGAAGTTAACATGATAGGAATCCACTGGGATCGTAGCTGTGCACGTTAGACAGAATTAGGACAAGTTCAAATTAAGTCGTAACGTGTCGCATAATTTGGAATAGGGAGAAGAAAATTTCTCCTAGAAATAAAGGAATAATTTGGATTAAGGATGTGTTCCTTGGAACGCTGCGTTGAGATGAGAGGAGAGGAGCCAACGTGGGAAGGAAATAATAGTTTAGCAAATCTAAAGCCTAGAAGCACATTCAGGTGCTGTTAAACATCCTCTCATAGACCCTTATGATGAAGGATTTATAAAAGTTCCGAGAAGGCATTCTGCAGATTTAGGCAAATCTACTCTCCCCCCCCCCCCCCCCCCCCATTTCCACGGACCAACCTGTGCTTGACCCTGAGGTTCCTGCACCCACCTGATGTAGCTAACGTCGGAGAAATTCCGAAGAAAGAACATCGCCCCCACCCCCGTTCTTTATTGTACCCAGTACCAACTGGTACGATTACCTAAATCAACTTAGGTTACTTTCCCCCTCAATAACGAGTAGTTTGCCAGGGATTCTTTTCAAACTAGATGTCGAAACCCGTGAAGAGTACTTGTACAGGAAAGACATCTAAATGATAATATCTCGTTTAGGACATTTCTTTTGAACGAAGAGAAGCCACTCAAAGTGGTAATTAGGGGGCTTCCAGTGCCCAGCAGCTCAGGATTGGAAAATGGAAGGACACGGGTTTGAAATTAATAGTATAACCCACTTGTTTAGAGGCCCGAAAACAAATAGAGTGCTCATGCCCCTATTTTATGTGCAGTTACCTAAAACCCCGGATAAATTCCGGGTTTTTAAAAAGACTAAGATTATTTACTAAGATTTATCAAATTGTAAAGATGTTAGGTGTAGATGTTAAATTCGAACGTTACCGCGAGCGCAAAGGCGTTACTACTCAGTGTTTTTGTTTCCAGAAATGGCACCAAGCGACAAATATCTGTCATTTGCCGCCGAAATGCGCCGGCGACTATAGATCCCTGGAATGTCCCCCAAAAGCTGAGACTAAATGGATTTACGTCAACTGCAGCGGAGTTCACCCTGCGAGTTATCGTGCGTGTGCCAAATTCCCTAAGCCAAAAAACTTACCTAGAACTTTTATCAGCAAAACTGTTTCAAATTCTAAATCCTTCGCTGCTACCTTCCAGCCTAATGAAAATGACTTCCTTAAATTGCCGGAAAAATTCTCTAAAACTAAAATTGTAAATTTCAATCCGAATAAGCCGCCTGGAGATGAAGGAAACCCCTGCAAAGACGATTAGTTGGAGTTTCTCGACATGATAGTTCGTTTCGAAAGGAACGGTTATCAGCGCGATTTTCTCCGAAAAGCTCTTAAGTCAGCCCTCCCTGAACTCAGAGAGACGAAAACAATCATTGATAGAGTCTCTAACTTTTACGATTACATATGTGAATTAGTTAAAACTCCTACTATTTAGAAAAAAACGTTATGTGCCTTTTCCTTCTTACTCGCATATACAATGCAGAATTTACTAGTAAATGTAGACATTTTTAAAACGCTAGATAATGACGACGGCAAAAATGAGTAACCATATACGGTCACTTAAAATCACTGAAACTGCACTTTAGCAAATGAAATCTTTGTATATTTTTATTTAAGTATTCTAAATAACTTATTTTCACCAGTAAGATAAATTTCGATGTTTAATGGGTTTAGTTTCAATTTTTCTTTGCCATCATCGTCAGTTTACCGTTATCCGCTATGGTAATAATAATGCCTTATTGCCCTTACGTTTGTGCGCATATTACTAAGCAGGTTGTTTATTTACACTCGTGTCCATACTACATTTCCTCAGACTTAGGGGATCAAGTTCAGAGCAGTGTTTATTTCAGGCATACCTCCGTTGGGGGGAGGGGACGAAACCCTGTGGGGGGACGAATCCCTCCCCGCAGACATTTTATATCAACCAATTTTTACTTTCCTTATATACATAATGTATAAGGAAAGTATTGTGACGGGGTCGAAAATTCGAATTCGAGTTTTCGACGGGAGAGCACGTTTCAAGCATCCCTGATCACGAATCAAACATTTTTGAAGTGATGTCTGTGTGTGTGTCAGTGGGTCTGTGGAGACGATAACTGACGAACAAATGGACCGATTTGAACCAAATTTGGTACAAAAATCACAATTCGTAAACACTGGAAGCCTATTGTTTTTGTAGGCAATCGAATGTTCAGAACCCCCCTAAATTTTCGAATGAAATTTTGAAAAAATCGTCAAAAAATCAAAACCCTTTAATGAATATACGCAAATAGACATTTCTTATGTAATTTTTCATTAGAAAATGATTGACGTAAAATTCAGAACGCTAACATGAACCGTTCTCGAGATATTTCACATTTTTCAAAAAAATTATCAAAAAGTCATATAAAATAAAAAAATATATATTTCCTATTGAGAAACATGTTCACTTTTCATATGTAATGCCATGCGATAAATTTGGTGACATCATTCTGGTGCATCTAGCTCGTTCCATTCATGAAAAAAGATACTTTAAGTAATACTTTTGTATTTGAACGCCAATAGTCTTTTATCTGTTGTAAGAATAACTTATTTCTTCGCCCATAACGCTTGGCGAAATATTGGTAACGAATTTGGTGGAACGTTGTCAACTTGGCGACTTTTTTAAATGATGCTAAATTAACGAAAAACTCGCCAAATGGATAAAAATGACGCTAAATCAATGACGACTCATTGATGATGTGATGACGAAATGGAAAATGACGACTTATTGACGAAAATTCAATATCTTGGAAAAAGTATAAATGACTACTATAAAAATAATCTATTTTTCTTACTGTAAAAGTAGTAAATTCATTGCATTATATAAAGAAAGTGATGTGCTGCCCACATCAGATTTTTTAAATTTGTGAAATAATTACGAGAAAAATAATCAGGAGACAAGGAACACATCTTTTGTCTTTGTGCCCTCAGTAAAGTTTGGCGACGAATTTGGCGAAATGTCGCCATCTTGGCGACTTTTTGAAATGTTAATTAACGATTAATGGCGACTAATTGTCGAAAATTCAATATTTTGGAAAGAATATAAGTCTCTACTATAAGAAAAACCTATTTCTTTTACTGTAAAGGTAGTAAATTCATTGCATTATATAAGGAAAGTCATGTGTTGCCCACATCAGATTTTTATTTATGTGATTCAGCATTTAAATATATTTATATAGGGCAAATAGAAATCTTGTTCCTCCCTCTCCCCGGTCTGAAAGTCCTGAAAGAAACTCTGCTCTTGCGTACTGACGTGCATTTGAGAACCCACTCTTACGTGTCGTTTACATAAATGTATATTACTTTTATTTCAAAAAAATAAATGTTTAATAACTTTAACTTGTAATTTCACTAAACATTTGAATGCAAGTAGTCAATATCCTTCGGTGTTTTGAAATTCATAATTTATTTTTTATATTTAAACGGCACTCATAAATATAATAAACGAATTTAATGTACGTACGCATTAAATATTTTTATACGTAGAGTGCCTTACTCTATTGCAATGTATAAATATTTTTCGAGGAAATAATACTAAAGTGTTTTGTTACTTTCAATTAAATTTAGCTGTAAATATTAATTATTACTTTCCTTATGTAGTACATATGATGTATAAGGAAAATATTGTGACGGGGTCGAAAATTCGAATTCGAGTTTTCGACGGGAGAGCACGTTTCAAGCATCCCTGAACACGAATCAGACGTTTTGGAGGTGATGTCTGTGTGTGTGTGAAAGTGTGTGTGTGTGTCAGTGAGTCTATGGAGACGATAACTGACGAACGAATGGTCTGATTCGAATGAAATTTGGTAGAAAAATACAATCCGTGAATACTGGAAGCCTATTGTTTTTAAACGCAATCGAAAGACAACACAACATGAAACAGATTATTTAGGGATCCACAATCAAGAAACTTAATAGTTTCTTTAAAAATAAAGACAACCAAAATATTGGTCATAATTACAAATCTTTTATTAAAATATTGTTTAACAACGTAGTAACATTACACAGCTATAGCGCTTTCGGGCAATAATATGCCGTTAATTTATGACGTAAAAATTCAACCTTCCTTTATACCCGGCGATTTTTCGTGTTCTTATTCATTTTTGCCACGAATTTAAGTCCGCTCATTCTACCGTTACTACATTATTAATCGCATTCGTTCGGAAAAATTTAAGGATAAAAATAACTTTATGTGACAGGCTAGGGTGTACGTGTTTACATTTTATCTCCCGAATCCCGAAAATAACTCAAGTTTTACATTGGTAGTACTAAACGTACTGTAGTTCGTTTAGCTAAACATAATCGCGATGTTTAAAATGGTAAACTGTCCAAGGCTCTAGCCCAGTTTGCTATTAATGATAATTTTCCTCCTATGTTTGATAACACTTTTCTTCTAATTAGCTGCAATGACCCCAATAATATATTACTTTATAAATCCATTTTCATTGATATTTACCGTGATTCTATTAGCAATTTTGATTCCGTTCAGACCCTCAGTTTTGCTTGACGTCTGAATTCTCGCCTAACTTCGTGTTAAACCATTATATTATTTTCTGAATATTTGATAGATGCTTTATTACTTTCCTTATATACATAATGTATAAAGAAAGTATTGTGATGGGGTCGAAAATTCGAATTCGAGTTTTTGACGGGTGAGCACGTTTCAAGCATCCCTGATCACGGATCAAACATTTTTGAGGTCATATCTGTGTGTGTCAATGAGACTGTGGAGACGATATCTCACGAACGAATGGAGCGATTCGAATGAAATTTGGTTCAAAAATCACAATCCGTGACTAGTGGAAGCCTATTGTTTTTAAACGCAATCAAATATTCAGAACTCCCCTAAATATTCGAGTCAAACTTTGGAAATATCATCAAAAAATCAAAACTTTTAATAAAGTTACGCAAATAGACATTTCCTATGTAATTTTTCCTTAGAAAACGATTGACATAAACTTTAAATCGCTAGCATGAACCGTTTTCGGGATATTGCCCATTTTTCAAATAAGTTTATCAAAAAATCCCATAAATTAAAAAAATATATATTAACAGTTGAGAAACATGTTCACTTTTCATATGTAATATCATGCGATAAATAGGATCATTCTCGTGGATCTAGCTCGTTCCATTCATGAGAAAAGATACTTTGAATAATACTTTTGTATTTGAACGCCAATGGTCATTTATCTGCTACAAAAATAACTTATTTCTCCGCCCATAACGCTTGGCGAGATTTTGGCAACGAATTTGGCGGCGTGTTGCCAACTTGGCGACTTTTTTAAATGACGCCAAATTAACGAAAATCTCGCCAAACGGATAAACATGATGCTAAATCAATGAAAATGACGACTAATTGAGGACAATTCAATATCTTAGAAAGAATGAATATAAGTATCTACTATAAAAATAACCTATTTTTTTTTGCTGTAAAAGTAGTAAATTCATTGCATTATATAAGGAAGGCCATGTGCTGTCCACCTCAGATTTTTTTTGTTTTTGCCGACATTTCTATTGGTTACCATTTAATTTATGAATCATTTTCTTTTTTTTATATTTTATAATGAAATTATATTATCAATGCCTCGTAATTTAAAAATGTAAAGTGATCAATAGATACATTTTGTCTGGCGGTATTATGACCTGTATTTAAGCTCATGTTCGCCACTTATTTGAACTTCTTTAAAGGAGATTTTTATAAAAGACTTTAAATTAGGGCCATTTTTTTTTTTGTTGTCCTTATTTTTAAAGTATTAATTATTTTGACGTGATTTCATACAATTTTCTTAATTAGAGTCTCCTACAAGGGACTTTACCTATCACATTTTATGAAATTTCGTCCATTAGTGCTTGAGTTAGAGTGGATACATACATTGCACAGACAGACAGACACACACACAGACGTCACCTGAAAATTGTTTATCCCGTATTCTAGAGGTCCCAAAACGTGTAGATCAGTCGAAGGCCTGAGTTGCGACTTTTGGCATGGTCCCAATATTTTCCTATACATTACCACGTATTGCAGGCAAATTAATACCTAAAACACTAATTCAGATTTTAAAATAATCACTCCGAGGTGTCTTAGGACTTGATCTGAAGTATCACTGTACTAAATTTCGTAGCTGTGGGTCGCTTAGATTTTCCGCTACGTAACCGTCAGACAATGAGGTCTTATTTTATTATTATTGAAGAAGATAATTATCAGGGTCCCATGCATAATTAATTAACCTGCAGTTGTCAAGTCTACTTTCCCTGCAATGCATGGTAATGCATAGGGAAAGTATTGGAATCATGTCAAAAATCGCAGCTCGAATTTTCGACGGATCTACACGTTTCGACACCTCTAGAATACGAAAAAACCCTTTTTAGCGAGACGTCTGTGTTTGTGCCTGTGTGTCTGTCTATGCAATGTATATATCCACTCTAATAAAAACTAATCGACCGAATTGCATAAAGTTTGGTAAGTCCCTTGCGGGTGACCCTGGAGTAGATTTTGGTACGATTCGGGATAAAAGAACTTGCCTTTTTTTTGTTAAATGGCCTGTAAAAATTACCTGTATCCACTCTACCTGAAAGACTAATAGATCAAATTTTGCAAAATTTGATAGTCACTTGTGGGTTGCACTGGTGCTGATTAGATTTTGGTACGATTCTGAAAAAAATAACCTGTCTTTTTTTTTTGCGAAATGGCCCGCAAAGATCAATACAAAATAGAAGACTATGTGTGCTCAAATATAATCAATTAAATGCTTGTTTATATGTAATATTAGACGATGAAAAGAGTAAGACCAATCCCATAACACTAGGACTAGCCGTTCTCGAGATAGTTTAGTTTTTTCGCATTTTCGCTATGTAAGCTTTAAAAATAAGTCCAGTAGCAAATGAGAACAAAAATAGAATTAAACAAGAAAGATCAATCATGCTTAAAGCATTGGTTATGAAACACTTTCCAACTTCAATGCAATTTCATTTAAACAAGTCTAAAATGCAATACATTCCTCGGTAATATTTTGAAACTTATCACAATACTGCATTAATTTATTATATTTGAAAACTTAAACCTTCATCGGAAAAAATGAACTTCATTCAAATGACGGCATTGAAATATAAATTGCCTGGTTTAAACATCTCTAAAATGTTATACATTCCTCGGTAATAGTTTTAGAATTTTCATAATACTACGATAATTTATTATATTTGAAAACTTCATCGAAAACAACTGAAATTAATTCAAATGACGTCATAGAAAAAATAACACGCTTGGATCTCTCTATAAAAACAGGATTTCATTCATAACTTTTTCCCATTCATTTCATTCATCACAATACCATAATTTATTTTATTTAAACATTTTG
The DNA here is from genome assembly GCA_951213105.1 of Amaurobius ferox. Classification (NCBI taxonomy): domain Eukaryota; kingdom Metazoa; phylum Arthropoda; class Arachnida; order Araneae; family Amaurobiidae; genus Amaurobius; species Amaurobius ferox. The sequence goes on from OX578155.1 coordinate 71,029,849, forward strand.
TTTAAGACCATGGAGCTACAAAAAATTAAACTCTATGCTTGAAACTTCATCGAAAAAAATCGTCCTTCTCTTTATGAAATCAATTAATATTTCATTCATATAAGCCATGCAGACTCCATGGACTAAATTATTTTGTGTTAAAAAAATACAGGAATTCTAATACAACTCATTCTACATATTTTGCTGTTTACATTTTACATAGGTGAAAAATAGGCTTAGTTGTAGAAATAATCAAATTTAGATGAGCATTTAAACTCAAATATATTGTCATTGCGTTGTTTCAGTATGTAGATGCACAGACTTTAAGCAAAAATAAAGTAGTTTTAGGACGGATACAACACTCAATATGAATTAAAAAGAACTTAAAAAAATCACGATTTTGAAACAAGATGGATGCCATATATCATTTTGAAGTGGGTCATGTGATCGTTTCACATCATGGTGACGTGATCGTTTCATATAAGAGGTATAATTATTATTTTAATTTTTATTTAAAAAACTACTTAATATATTTCTCTGAATTTTTTTTTATATGTTTTATGGAACAATTTGAATATTACCTAAAATTTTCGAAGCAATTTGTGAATTTTAAATCCGCTTAAAAAATGTTTGAAAAATTAGTTCCCATAGGGCTCAATGTATTTCATTTTTTCAACCCCGGTTCAATCCAAAACTAATTGGGTGATATTATTCATTTATATTCCCATAGGTCCTACAGACCGTCTGAACAACATACTAAAATTTCATTTTGATTAAGTCATTTTTACGGCAGTTATCGTGCTAACGGACAGACAGACAGACAGACAGAATGAACAAAGTCATAAACACTTTTCAACTTTGTTGTAAAGTGTTAAAAAAATTCAAATTCAGTGTAATTTAAACTAAATATGAGTGTTATTTTGTGCAGTTAAACTCAATTTAATGACTTATTGAAGAAATAAAGAGAATGTGGATATAAGTATGCAGGAAAAGTCATGTGCTGCCCACATCAGATTATTTAATTTAATAACAAAACTCAATGTAAGGTAACTACTCAAAACTTTCCCAAGTTACTGAACGCTTTGTAAATTAAGTTTGCTTAAAGATAATCTAATTTTTGCAACATGATATTTCACTGGATTATTTCAACATCTTATTTCAAGCAGCTTTGAATTAAATTAATAGAGCTGGCAGTAAAGAAGTAAATGTGTAATTTAGCATTGTGCAACCAATTTTCGGATTGTTGAACGCTTTGTAATATTCGTCTGGAAATTAAATTATACGTGTGGAAAGATCTTCTGAAATATTCAAGTCTTTCATCTAGTTCAACTTTAATTAAAACCTGAGAAATTTACAGGATCGAAAGAGTAAAGGTTTAATTTTCGGTGTTATTCATTACTAACAGTATACCCGTTCTTCGTACGGAGTATACAATATAAAGAAACTTAAAATTCATGATCATGTACAAATTCTTATTAGTATTTTAAATGACATTATTATAAAGACATTCCATTAAAATATTTAAATTAATTATCCTAAAAATAATTTTAAGAATGTCTGTGTTCTTGCTATACAAAATTATCTTCACATGAAGATCTGAGGAATGAAATATTCTAGTCCCGCTTGTAAATAAATTTACAAAAAATATGAAATTTAATCAATATATGCCAAAATAAAAGCACTAAACTTGTATAAGATATACCAGTACTACTTATATTGTTGTATAATAGAAGATATACCCGTATATTAGTAGAAGAAGATTACCCGTCTGCAATAAATGAGTTTCAAAAATCTTTTCCAAAAAATAACAGATAACGTAATCAATTGAAAATATTAATAATCCCCGTAATCTTTAAACCTAAAGGCCTTAATTGCTGCCAATATATGCCAAAATTAAAGCGTTAAAATTGTATGGGAATATTTACTTGAGCTACTTACATTCTCATCGATTAGATAATAAACCCTTATTAGTAAAAGATTACCCATACTACCAGTGGCGTCATTTCAGCATTCCATTTAGGTGTGCGAGATTTGTATGTATGAAAATCCACAATATGGAATAAATAAAATGTTTGTTAACAGGGGGGAGGATTACAAAATTGAATTGATGTTGAAAAAAATAATAGTTGTTAACATTAATTTAATAATTGTTGTTGGTGGTTCCTAGAGTCTGGAAGAAGAGAAAATTTTGTTACAATATCATCATAATCTAGTGGTATATCTTGTTCTATAGCTAAAATAGTTAAAGATGAAAGTCTTTCTTGTACCATTGTACTGCGAAAATAATTTTTCAGCCTCCTGAGACACGGAAAAGACCTTTCACAACTGGCTGAGCTGATTGGCACAGTCAAAAACAATTTAACTAATAATTTTATGACAGGAAACACATTTTTTAAATTCCGCTCTTTAAAATAATCCATACGACTTTTAAAATTGGGATGGTCTATGTTTACATTTTTCAATATTGAATAAAACAGTCGCAATTCACATAGCAATTCCTCTTTCTGGATGTTATATACTTCGCATATGGTTGAAACTTTTTCTTTTCCGACATCTGATTCGGATAATACTGAACTAAGGGCAAACAAAATGGATATATTGTTCTCATTAAATCTTGTCTCAATTTCATTAGATACTGAATCTATAATTTCATATTGAATATTGATTCTGTGATATGATGTAACATCATCATGGGGATTTTTATCACCTTGGGGATTTTTTTCATCGAATTCGCTTGGGATTTTTTTACGCCTTTTTAGTTTTGGTCCAGAATAAGAAAAATTTGGGGGCGCGACCGCGCCCCCTATTTGCCGCCCCTGGATGGAACCTTTACATAAAACAGAAATTTGTGAATATTTCTCAAATTTCATTCCTGAAAATTCGCTAAATATAGAATGTCGCAAGTACAGTGCCTGGAATACCTAGTGTTGCGTCCGTAAGAGAGAAATGTTCAAACACGGGTTCCAATAATTATTTATGAAACATCAGGTAATAAAATCTTTGTAGGGAGCAAGACCGTGTAGTGCCATCTGTTGTTGTCAATTGAAGTTATCGATTAAACTGCGCTTTTAGTTAAATTTTGCTTGATCGTAAGTCCCATGCAGTTAGAGAAAATAAGCTTCACTACCACTGTTCTGAATTAATCCTTAACTCATTGGAAATCCAATTGCTCATTTACGAAATGATGTGATGACCTTATTGTGAAGCCGTCGAACTGCCTCTTCCCTATTCTGTGATAGACAATCAAAGCCATTAGTGAGCATCTTGAATAAGGTACAAATTAACATAATGGCGACATCTATTGATCTTCTGTAAAGTCGATAACGTTATTACCTTTTAGAAGTCAATGCTAATTTCGAAAACAGTTTTTAGTACATTATATCTATAGCTCTGTCAAGAAAGTTTTTCTTTAAGGTTAATTTTTTTTTTGTAGAAGATTTTGACTAATAGCAGCGAAGAAGATAAAATAGATTTGAAATTATCGGATACTACAGATTCAGAGGGAATAGAATTTGATGAGGATCACTTGTTTTCCCTGTGGAGAAGGATACATTACCACAACCAAAAAGGATGACTGGATAAGGCACTTTGCAACATAGTTTAAAAGTGTTTATGACTTTGTTCATTCTGGCTGTCTGTCTGTCTGTCCTTCAGCACGATAACTGCCGTAAAAATGACTTAATAAAAATGAAATTTTAGTATGTTGTTCAGACGGTCTGTGGGATCTATGGGAACATAAATGAATAATATCACCTAATTAATTTTGGATTGAACCCGGGTTGAAAAAATGAAATCCACTGAACCCTATGAGACCTAATTTTTCAAACATTTTTTAAACGAATTTAACATTCACAAATTGCTTCGAAAGTTTGGGGAATTATTCAAATTATCCCATAAAATATATAAAAAAAATTCAGCAAAATAAATTCAGTTTTTTAAATAAAAATTAAAATAATAATTACACAATTTATATGAAGGGATCACGTGAACATTATATGAAGAGATCACGTGACCCACTTCAAAATAAAATATGGCATCCATCTTGTGTCAAGATCGTGGTTTTTAAAAAATTTTTTAATTCATATTTAGTGTTGTATCCATCCTAAAACCGCTTTATTTTTGTTCTTCAGAAGGTCTGTGGAACCTATGGGAATATAAATGAATAATATCAGCCAATTAGTTTTGGATTGAACCCGAGTTAAAGAAATGAAATACATTCAACCCTATGGGACCTAATTTTTCAAACATTTTTAAGCGAGTTTAAAATTCACAAATGGCTTCGAAAGTTTTAGAGAATATTCAAGTTATCCCATAAAATATATGAAACAAATTTCAGCAAAATATATTCAGTAGTTTTTTTAAATACAAATTAAAATAATAATTATACCCTTTATATAAAGAGCTCACGTGATCCACTTCAAAATAAAATATGATATCCATCTTGTGTCAAAATCGTGATTTTAAAAGTTCTTTTTAATTCATATTAAATGTTGTATCCGTCCTAAAACCGCTTTATTTTTGCTTAAATTCTGTGCATCTATATACTGAAACAACGCAATTACAATATATTTAGTTTAAATGATCATCAAACTTTGATTATTTCAACAACGAAGCGTAATTTTCACTTATGGATAATGTAAACACCAAAAGATGTAGAATGAGTTGCATAAGAATTGCTGCATTTCGTTAACACAAAATTATTTAGCTCATGGAGTCTGCAATGTAGCTGATATGAATGAAACATTCATTGATTTTACAGAGAACCAGACGATATTTTAGATGAAGTTTTAAGCATAGAGTTAAGCATACATGTACCTCCATGGATTTAAGCTTTTAAATAAAATAAATTATTATAGTATTGTGATGAATGAAAGGATTGGAAAAATGGTTATGAATGAAATGCTGCTTTTATAAGGAGGCGATTTATATTTCGATGACGTCATTTGAATAAAGTTCATTTGTTTTCGATAAAGTTTTCAAATATAATCAATTATTGTAGTATTACGATAATTTTAAAATATTACCAAGGAATATATCGCATTTTAGAGATTTTAAACCAGGCAATTTATATTTCAATGCCCTCATTTGAATGAAGTTCATTTTTTTCGATAAAGTTTAAAGTTTTCAAATATAATACTTATTGTAGTATTGTGATAATTTTAAAAATATTACCGAGGAATGTATCGCAGTTTAGAGATGTTTAAATAAAATTGTATTGAAATTGGAAAGTGTTTCATAATCAATGCTTTATGCATGATTAATCTTTCTTGTTCTTTATTGTATTGGATGGCCATCTCTCCTCGACATGAAGGAAAGATGGCCAATTGTCATTTTAATTTCAAACCATGTTTATCATTTTTTGTTTTCAATATTTAATTATATTTTTTGCCCAAAATATGTTGAGTATATGTATAAGAATTTAAAATATGCATAAACATTTCTTGTATTTTCATTCTATGAGTTTTTATTTCAATCAGTAAAAACTCTGGCCATCTATCCTAGAATTACCGTATCCTAAAACGTAATGATATGAAGAAATTTTCAATCGGCAATCCATTTCTTTAAACAATGTATTCACTTAACAAACTTTTGTATATAACAAAGCACAAAGAACGTTTTACAGCATGGCTGTAATGTCCATATCCAAAGGACAATAACAAGTTCCCAGTACCCAGGACTCATTGCACGAGTTGGAGAATTTACCGGTAATCCTCTGCAGGAGTTGAGAGACGCGCCCCTATATTGCTACTTCTTTGGCTGAGCAGCGTAACCGGTTCTCATATGGCGATGCTGACACTCTTTCGAACTTTCTACGTTTGTCCAAAATTGCGGATAGAGGCAAAAATCGCTGCGAAAGGGAAAATATCGGTGAAAGAATGTAGATTAACTGGTTCTTAACCACCGTCTTCACCAGCGACGGTTGGAAGTTACCCTTGGCAAAACTCAACCGAACCTCCAATCTCGTATTCATCATCGAATTTACTTACATTTATTGTGGACCCTGGTTAGACTCGACCACCCAAATTCTGTGGTACGCATTGGTCAGCAAAACCTTCAGTATAAAGACTTTTGCGAAATCGTCATTTTTCAGTAACCTAAACTGAAGTCAAGGAAGAACTAAATCGCCACGTTAGGCTTAGCGGGAAAAGAATAGAAATATTGAGGTAAAATAATTTTTAGAAAGTTATATTCAGGAAAGACATTAAAATTCCTTCCCTGATTAGCTTGGAGGAATGAAACTCGACCATCAAATTCTGTGGTTCGTCTCGACTAACAAAACGGAGCGTCTTCAGTATGAAGACTTTTGCGAAATCCGCCATTTTTTAGCAACCAAGAACTCGATAACCATGTTAGGCTTAGCAGGAGAAGAATGGAAAAACTGATTTAAAATAATTTTTTAATAGTTGCATTCATCAGGAAAAACATAAAAATTAATAAAATACAAAAATACCATAAACAAAACGAGATAACACACGTCAACAACGATACACGTGTAAATATGTAACAAAGATAATACATGTCAGCGCCGTCGAAAAAGGTAATGTAGAAACTAAACATTTCCCTCCTAACATTTTTGCCCTGGTTTCTGCTCCTCCATATCAATGTCTGTAACAATTTCCAAAACTTTATTGAAACAATCAAGTCCTTCAAGTCCCAAGCAATTACTTTTAACGTGTATCCAAGTGCATTCAATAGCATTTGTATGGAATAACCCAATTAGTTTTGGATTTAACCTGCGTTGAAGAAATGTAATACATTGAACCCTATGAGACCTAATTTTTCAAACATTTCTTAAGCGGAGTTAAAATTTACAAATTGCTTCGACAATTTTAGGAAATATTCAAATTATCACGTAAAATGTGTAAAAAAAATTTAATCAATATACGTGAAATCGTATTTCAGATAAACATTAATATAATAATTATACCCATATTACGCGACTCATTGCAAAATAAAATATGGCTTCCATATTTTTTTTTTCGCTACGTGATAAACGTGATTTTTAAGTAACGTTAACATTTATATTTAGTGTTGCCTCCGTCCTAAAACCGCTTTTTTTGCATATTACCTGTGTTTAAATTCTGTGCCTATGCAATTACAATATTTTAGATTTTAAATGATCGTTAATATTTGATTATTTCTACAACGAAGCCTATTGCAGAATGTAAACAAATCAAGCGATTGTAAGATGAGTTGTATAAGAAACTAAAAGATTGCAGATAATAAGTTAAAATGAAATTACATCATCAATAAAATTGTCTTAGTTATTGAAAACCACAATAGGTCAATATTGTCAATGAAGAAAATTCTGTGAATACTCAATTTCATGCAGGAGTAAGTTTCCAATTATCAAATGCAAAAGTCCCGCCGACTGTTTCACAATCTCCGATCAGAGAATGAAACTGATGCTGTTATTTGCATAATATAAAGTATTAGAAAAAATGACTGCAGTTTACACACAAGTTTTGCAAAATATATATTGAATGTATGAATTATGATAATAGTAGTTCCAAGCACTCAAGTTTAATAACACGTATAAAAGAAACTTATTCACTTTAAGTTCTTTTGGAATTTGCAGGATATAATTTATAATAAAATGTTAAATTATCTCCTACATTATGTATTTATTGCAAAATGTTCTATAAGATTCTATAAACGGAATTTCGAGATATGAAGTTAGGAAAGGAATTGGTGTTCAATAGAAATATTTGACAATTTGGGTGGAAAAAGAGATCACTGTGGGCGTGGATTAATCTGCATCAACTAGTGGGCGTGGCTTATGTATAATCTGTACATGTTATTTACATAACGTTTATTGATAGAACATTTGTAATAAAATCAAATATTATATTAGTTGGAATATACGAAACCATAGCCCCGTTACTAGTAGGTAAAGGATTTGACTGTTGCTAAATAGCACTTTTCTTTTTTTTTAAATCAACATTTATAAAAAATATTTTCCTAATGTAAAATGTATATATTTCCTAATTGTATTTCCAAATGTTAATATTAATTGTATTTTATAAAACTACTTTTATTAATTTCGCTGCAAGAGACTCTATTATATTTTAAATCTAAACAAGGTTGCAATGAAAAAATAAAAATAAAATAAAAAATTTAATTGAATTTGAAAATACATTATCTGTAGTTTTATTACAGCAAATATAAAAGGTATGGAAGGACGAAATAATAAAGTAGTGGAATTTGTCCACTTCAGATTAAACAGATTGAATTACGATGGAAATAAGAAAAGCTTAATATATACTTCAGTAACATGTTTACAAGTTTGAAAAAATTATGTTCATCGCTGAAAGAAGCATATGTATATAAGTAATGCAGCTTGCGGAACAATTTAAATCTACGTGGTATTTAGTGTATAAATACAGAACTTCAGAACTAAATTTTTAGTAATTGTGGGATTGTAATGACTTCATAATTTGCTGTACAACGTACAATAACACCGACGAAAATATTTCTTTATAGAAAATAAAAAAAAAGCCCAATTCAAAATGTCAGGAGTTAGTCTGTTTACGCATAAGAAGCTTTTCTAATTACTCTTATGCTTCAAAACTTAATCAGCCAATGCAATCATGTGCACATGCGGTTTTCAAATGAAAATAACAAGCTGCTTTGATGAATTTTTTCGAATATGGGTTGAGCAGTATAAACAAACCACAAGCCGCAGAAGTGATCTGCCATCTATCGGATTCTTTCGAAGTTATGTGTTGCCGGTCAACCTACAGAATTTTTTTTCAAAGTCATAAACACTTTTCAACTATGTTGTAAAATGTCCATATCGTTAAGCATTTAGTAATCCTCCTAGGTCTGGAGGATGGTATTCCATCTTCCTAGTTACAGCCTTCCCACCCAGTGGTTCTTTCTTATCAGAAAATATGTGGTTGTTATTGCATAGTGTATCGTTGAGCATACAAAAAATTATCTGAAAACCTTGACGAAAGCAGAAGGTTCAAATGATTGTTAAAAAAAATATAGTTACAAAATGCGATGCTGAATATTGTGCAGTTGTAGCGGAAAATCGCATTGACAAAATAAAAGTAGCAGAGAGTAAAATAGTGCCTCAGACACCCTGGAAAAGCAACACAGAAAAAAATGGTCGCTTTCGTTGGAATCAGTTTATAATATAAAATCAGTTATATATATCAGTAATATATATAAGTTATACAATATCTTAGATATATAGACATATCTGATACAAATATAATATATATAATATATATATCAGTTTGATTGAATTACATTTTTAATATATTTCTTTCAACTACCATAAATAATACATTAAAATATTGTACATAAAATAAAATTTCGTCTAATGCGCAAACAAAATCCACGTTTATATTCTTGTTAGTAAACTGCTCTGCTTTTAGTACTGACGGTTTACAGGAAATGAAACCAGATTAATTAAGCTTAACATGTTGTTGACCGCCAATTTTACTCTTAAACTATCTCATGACGGCGGTTATTATTTCGCAATTTAATGTGGAAGTGAAAGTATGTAAATAGAACTTTATGTGTAGTTAATGGAGAGAAATGAAACGTTGGACATATCGTTTAAACAGTTTTTAATATTTTTGTTTGGTATGATAAACCGTCTAGCAATCACTTAGTGTAATTTCACACAACATGTTTTGCAAATATATCTCGTTTTGTTGCGCGTACTATTTGAAGAACATATTCTACAAGTTCTAGTTGGAATTATTTTTACGCCAGTGACTATTTTTTTTAAACTTGGTCTTTTAGTTGTCCTGAAAACCTGAAAGGTGAACATTAAAAGGAACCCTTTTTGAAGTACGAGAAGAAGTTCCAGATACTGTGCTGCATTCATTTGAATCAACAGTTATAAATTCTCTAGCTACTTCTAGTAGAAATTTTTTGTATCTTTGTTTATTTTGTGACTTGTAGTTACAGTAAATATTGAATGCATTGAACAAAGTACAATAGATCAGAAAGAATGCTATTTTTTTTAGATCACTTTATATTTTTTCGAAAGATACTGCTATTCGCCAAATACTGATATGCACGATCGACTCCTTTCATGTGTTTGTTGTATTCTGTTATGGATGTAAGTTTATTTATATCATCTTTAGAATTTTTTTTTACTTTCCAGTTAATTTCATAGAAGCATCATGAATAGTTGATATCATACGCACTAACCTTTTATCTTTCCAGTAGATAAGAACAATGGGTCGGTCCTTTACGTACAAAAGTAATTTTCCCTCTCTGAAGATTCTTTGACTTATCTATTAGTACCAAGCCACGATCCTCCCGTATGGTCGTCAGTAGGTCCCGTAGGAGCGTCTTTCCTTTTCTAATAATATTTCAACTGTAGAAACGCTGTTGTAATAATTATCTTTATATAGATGATGCCAATTACCAAGATATAGCTTTAAGACAGATAATATAGTTTCTTATAGATTTTTTCCTTCATCCAAATAGATCTCGAAGTTGTAAATGTAACAAGATTTACTTTGACAGAGGCGAGGTAAGACGTGACCGGCCAAAAACGTTTAGGCGTGAAAACGAGAATTAGACGTGGCCGGTCAATAATGTGTTAACGTAATGAGCTACGTGAGTAATAAAATCGTTATGCAAATTTTCAAAATGACATATTTATCTACCATATACAAATTTATGGACAATTTTATAAAATGCAAAATTATTTTTTAATCTCCTGAAGTCTCTTAGTTCTCAACTACCTCTTAGTTGATTAAATTACCTGTTACTACTTCCTTATCTATCTCTTTTTCCTTTTCGTCTGGAGTTTAAAGGGAGGAATTCTTCCTCTCCTGGGCCCTCCGCTAACCCCGTTCTTGAGTGAAGTCCACCAGAGAAAATTGGTCAGATAAGTGAATCACAGACTAATATACAGACTGAATCACAGACTAATATATACGGACCTGTCACTCTCGTTTTAGCAGCGCCCTCAGAGATGGACCAAAATTGGATCAGAATAACGGTTGGCGCGCTCTTGGCGATGGTCTGGTTTGGTATGAGCGCTTAGTGATGGTCTGGTTTGGTCTGAGCGCTTAGTGATGGTCTGGTTTGAGTCAAAGACGATTTTCAATGTTATAACCCTGTAGCATGCATTGTAGCGTGGTTTGAGTAGCGTGCAAAAGGATTATTTGTTAAGTGATTAGATCATTTCAAGAAATGGATTGCCAGAATAAAACAAGTTACGTTAGAGGGTATGTAATTTATTTTTATTAAAATTGAAACAATATTAGTTATCACGGTATATACGTGTTTATAAGTATACACGTTTTCATATCTATACACGTGTTTATAAGTATACACGTGGTCATCATACGAAATTAGTGCTGTGTTATTACTGCCGATTAGACTACATTCTAAGAGGTAGTGGAATAATTAGTTTAAAAATATTTCCGTATTTTTATAAAATGTATAAAAGGTACACAAATAGTTCAAAAGATATCTACAAATTGTTCCTTCCATTCCGTGAAACTATATATTCGCAAATTTTTTAAACAAAAATGAAGAGGTGAACTTATGATGCGTGTCTCTAATAAGTGCTGGAGAAATATCTTGGAAAGGAAAATAGCAGACAAACCACGGGAAAACGCAGTGGCCAATTTTAGGCTCGAAATTGGTCAGGATTGCTTGTCGAGCCATCTATATCGTGTTGGTATTTTTTCCAGCCCAAATTGCCCACTTTGTGGGTTAAATGAAGAAATGGACTGGATCCACATCGGAAGGTTCCCGGCGCTGCGTGGAGCTTCTGAGGTGGAGAAGTATTAGAACGCTAGAGGCCAAATGATGAGATATTGACTTTTCCCGTTATATGAGTTCTGTTCTGTCTGTATAATGTATGTCTTATTCTCTGCCATTGGAAAAAAAAATTAAATGTATAATAATTGATATTTGAATAGCTTTTTCTTATAGCTAATTTAGTTAAATGTGATATTGAATGTGTATATATTTATGTAACATTTTTATTAAATGCCTTATGGTGGAAAATTCACCCCAACCTCGGGGTAATTAATGATTGAGTTTATATTTTAAAAAAAAGTCTATTATCAGTATCCCAGAACAAATTAAGGATGAAGCAATTTAACAATCCACCCGCTAGTATATCTTTTAAATTCAAAATATTATATAATATTTCAATCTTTTGGGTATGTTAGCTTGTAATTTTTTTATGCATTATGTTTCACAGTGAAACAATGCAATGTGTCTACTTTTTAATCCATTTTATGATTATTTGAATTAAATATATAACTATGTTTATTTAAATTTACTTAAACTAATGAATATATTTATGATGCAGATTAATGTATTTTAAAATCCTGATCATTTCTATAGTTTTAGTAAACCGCGTCGGGCTAAGTATTTTTGTGATGGATGTGCATAAGATTATTACGAGTGTGGAGGATTTGTTCATTTCGCCAGTGGAAGCAAAGGGATTTCAAGCCTGGAAAGACTTAGTGTTCAAGCATGGTGGATACACGTGCGAGCAGTATGCTGCGGGGCCAGTGAAGACGGATGTGGATATTTTGAGAGACTGGAGAGGTAGAATGGCTGGAAACAGCTTATGATGGACAACGGTGTGGATTATACTGAACTTCGGTTCAATATGGACAGTGTAAAGATTGTGGAACCAACTGCCGTGAAAATGGCGCAAAAAGGAGTGTCAGCCGAGCTCGCAGAGCAGCGGGTGAGCAAAGAAAAGAAGGACTGTGCCGAGATTATGGATGACCAGGGCCAGGAACATGGAGAGCCTGTTTCTTCATCGGAGAACGAGAGAACCCCAAGTGCGGTCGTCTTCGAGGCAGCCTATATCAAGACCCTGGGACATGAGAGCGACCAGCTAAAGAAAGACTCCGCTGAGTGGAAAATCTAAAGTCATTTCAAGATATACGACTGGGTCATCGCCAGACTGGAGGAGGACGGGATAGCCTTCGACCGTGCCCAGATGATCAGGACTATATTATCAGGTACCGTCTCTGATTCCAATCTGCTAGCCAGCCACCCTAATCTTAGTACTTTAACGAATAGGAAATCTTACAATCTTGTATATGATATTTATAGAGATAGGAAAACTAAATCTGAGGATGAGTTATATCTTAAATTTAAGCACGAAATGCTTAGTATTCTTGAAGGGTATATCACCCAACCAAAAAGCAAAAAGTTAAAAACTTCTAATAGTAGTAAACCCTCTACTTCTAAACTAAAATCCCAGGATATTTAAACCAAAAATAAATTTAGCAAATTAAGTGACGAGGAAGTGGAAATGACAGATGCACCCCTCCCCCCTAAGGAAAAAGTCGCGTCCTTCTATGTGGACTCCACAATTACTTGGGGAGCCCTCATAGAGGACTTAAACAAGTTTTTAGAGTGCAAAGTTCAGGGTCTTCTCATGGGGAGAGTGATCCGGATCACTCCTGGGTCCGCTGAGGACTGCAGGAGTGTGCAGGCTCCCTTAACCAGTGAGGGAATTCCTTTTAGTTCATTAAACCTCAAAACGGATAGGCCGAGGAAGGTAGTAATAAAGGGCTTGCCCACTAACACCAGTGTTGAGGAAATAAAAAAGAGCTTGCCGCGCTTGGTTTTAAAATTATTAGAATCACGCAGCTTAGGAATAGGCGTGATAGGACCCCCCTCCCCATCTTCTTGGTCGGTTTTGAGCCGACGGAGGGATGGGCGAGGATTTATGAAGTAAATTCCCTGTTTTCCATGCAAATTAGAGTTCAACTTTTTAAGGCGAGAGGCCATTAAATGTGCTACAATTGTCAACTTTGGAACCATCATTGTGACCAGTGTACTCTCCCCCCCCGCTGCCTTAAATGTGCCGAATGTCATCCCACGAGAAACTGTACAAGAAATAGGGACACCTCGGCGAAATGCGCCAACTGTTCAGGATCCCACCCTGCCAATTTTAGGCACTGTCCCCAAAACTCCTGGTTTAGGAAAATAACGCAGGAATTAAAAAAGTTACAAAAATCTGCTGCAACTTCACCCACCCTTGGCGAGGATAACTTTTCCCCCCTCCCCACTAGGATAACCTCCCCTATGCAGTTAGAGCCGGCAAGTGCTGAAACGGCAGGAGGAACTACTGGCGAGCACTTAGCCCAAGCTCAAACTGTATCAGACAAAACCCCTCAATCTCCAAATGCAAATGCTTTTCTAGAGTTTCTAAGTCTGTACAAAGAGGTAGAAAAATACATTGATATTAATAAACCCAACAGTATCTTAAAAGATGTAGTTAAAATTCTCAAAGGCGACGAAGACGCACTGACCAAAACTTTCCAAATCGTCGAAATGATAACTAGAGTCATCAAATCCTAAACGTAAGTTTTTAAACTTTGGCCGGCTAGCAGAGAAGTCTCAGTGTGGATTTCCCTCATCACCTGTTCAGCCATTAGACTCATTCCCACGTGCCTCACATACCCCGAAGTTTGTGAACAGTCTATCCCACGTGCCTCATCACCTCGACGCAGTGGCGCCAGCTCTTACGACGACGCCCCGCCCCTCAGGGGTTGTTATACATCAACGAACTTTTATGTGCATACAAGTAATGTCAAATCTACACCACAAGTAATCATTCAACACAGAAGATAGAGGCGGCAACGCCAGGTGCTTCATCAACGACGACGAACGAGAGATAACACACCAATCTACCACCCGGCCGTCCAACTAGTTACTCTAAGTCCTCTGGACGAGTCGGACGGTCTGGGTCTTCAACACCAATCTACCAGATGTGCTTTGGCCCATCTTACGGGCGATAGTGTCTGCGCCATCACAAGTTAGAAATGTTACGTTACGGTTCATTCATGATACTCTAAGCCTCTACATCGAGCAGCTTAGTTACTAGAACCTGAGACTGTAAGTATGGGCAGTAAAACAAAATTTTACAATTAGAAAAATATTCTACAAATTTATTTCTGGAAGATAATTATTTCTGGCCGATAATCTGGAAGATAAGAATTTTTATGAAAATTCTCTGTGCGTAATCCCCATTAATAAATTTCTGGCAACAAACAGTTCTGTACATTTTTTCAATCAGCCGCTTTTGCAAATAAAAACGCCAAACGAGAGATGCCGCGCCAAATCTGGCAGACGAACTTTGTTTACATTGTAGTTCAGTTTGTCTATGTGACATCCCATGTAAAAAATGTTGCCATGGTGTCCTATGGGAGTGAGCCTTCGGAATATAGTATTATGTGCTCTGAATGTTGGCGCCTTATAAAATCCTATAAAGTTTGTTTCACAGACTAATATATAAAGACCTAATAATCGCGTTTTCACAACGCCCTCATAGATGGACAGGTGACGCGCTTTGCGATTGTCTGGTTTGGTTTGAGACGGTTTTTGTATTATTAGCGTGCAAGAAGATTATTTGCTAAGTGATTATATTATTTCAAGAAATGGATCAGCAAAAGAAAACTGTTTACATTACAGGGTATGTAATATATTTTTATTGAAATTAAAATAATATCAGTTATCACCATCGTATATACGTGTTAATCATAAGTATACGCGTGTTCATCATAAGAAATTAGTGGGGAATTATCACTGCCGATTAGACTAAATTCTACTGGGTACTGAAATAATTAGTTAAAAAATATTTTCTTTATTTTTATAAAATGTATAAAAATGGATATTTGAATAGCTTTTTCTTAGGGCAGACGTACTTTGATCTACATTGTAGATCAAAGCAAGTTAAGATGAATGTCATATTGTATGTGTATATATTTTTGTGAAATTTTTTAAGTGACGTATGGTAGAAAATTCACTCCACACGTAATTAAAGCTTGAGTTCAACAACTTTGATAGTGCATTTATGTAAATTTGGTATTTACTGTAAAAATATTTTGTACAGTTTATTATCAGTATCATAGAACAAATTATGAATCAAGTAATTTAGCAATAAACACGCTAGTATACCTTTTAGACTGAAAATATTATATAACATTTCAGTCTTTTGAGTATGTTAGCTTGTGATTTTTTATGCATTATGTTTTAGAATGAAACAATGCAATGGGTCAATTTTTCAATTTAGTTTATGATTATTTGTATTAAATATAAAACTAAGTTTATTTAAATTAATGAATATATTTATGTTACAGGTGAATGTATTTTTAAATCCTGATTATTTTTATAGCTTCAAAAATTATAAAAGTACAGCCCTGTGTGTGCATTTTTTCCTCGCTCGCATTAAAAAAAATCATCAAGCGAGCGACAACACGCCACATTTAGCAGACACGCTTTATTATTGTAGATCAGTCCTTACGCGCGCAGTCTACACGATATCCCATGCTTAAAATGTTGCAATAGGGTTCTATGGGAGTGAGCCTACTGAATATAGTATTATGTGGGTAGTTTCTTCGCAGCACTAGTATAGTGATTGAGATACCTAGTGTTACAGATACCTAGTAGAAAACCCAGACCACACGACCAACCCATAGGCTAATGGTAGCTTTCTGTGTGGCCGGACAGATACCTAGTGTCTAGTGTCATGTCTGCTAAATGTGGCGTGTTGTCGCTCGCTTGATGATTTTTTTTTTTTTTTAATGCGAGCGAGGAAAAAATGTACACACAGGACAGTACTTTTATAATTTTTGGAGCTATAAAAATAATCAGGATTTAAAAATACATTCACCTGTAACATAAATATATTCATTAATTTAAATAAAGTTAGTTTTATATTTAATACAAATAATCATAAACTAAATTGAAAAATTGACCCATTGCATTGTCTCACTCTAAAACATAATGCATAAAAAATCACAAGCTAACATACTCAAAAGACTGAAATGTTATATAATATTTTCAGTCTAAAAGGTATACTAGCGTGTTTATTGTTAAATTACTTGATTCATAATTTGTTCTATGATACTGATAATAAACTGTTTTTTTTTATCAGTATCATAGAACAAATTATGAATCAAGTAATACAACATATACCTAGTGTCGCATTTGTAAGAAGTCTTAAGAAACCTGTTCCAATAATTCAGGACACATCCGGTCGGTATCGAGATCAGGAGAGCGTAGCGCCATGTGTTGTTAACAATGGAAGTTATCGATTAGACTGTGCTTTTAGTTAAATTTTGCTGGATCGTAATTTGATTAATCATTTAATCAATAAATCCATTTAATTTTATTAAAAACTTAGAGTACAAATTAACAAAATATATTGCTATAAATTTACTTCACAGAGATAGTATAAATGACTTATGTGACACTTTGTCAAACTCCACATTAAGCTTTATAGGATGTGAAAACCACAAAAGTCGAACTGATAGAAACATTGTTGTGATTTTACTTGATGACTAGACTTCATTTTTATATTAAAGGTATCAATAGAGATAAACGTACAAAAAGAAGCAATGTAAAATTTTCAAAGATGAGTAAATGTATATAATGCATTTGAATAAATGGAATCCATATAAAATATAAAAATAATGTTACTTTTTTGCTATTAAAATATTTCTTATTTTTGAATTTAGTTTTAGTTTCTAAATCAGATAATATATTTCAAACATTTATTTTTCTGCAAGAATGTATATTTCTATATAATACTTTTTGTATTAGACTTTGTATAATATTAAACTTATTATTTAATATAATGTAGGAAATAACACCTTATCTGTAAATATTTTGTTCAATTTATACATATCATTTTTTATTCCAGTGAAGCAAATTTATTGTTCAAATCATAAAATGAATTCAATGAAGTTATAATTCTAACATGAAGAATAAATGTATTTAAAAGTTCTCAATACGATGCCAAATAGATTGATGCAAAATTGATTTAAAAAATGCATATAATTATGATAGCTGAATATGGCTGTTGCAGCGTGTAAATTGCTATAAAGTAACTTATAACAATGATGTATTTTCTTTGTATTTAAAAACTAGGAATAAATCTTGCTATTGACTAATTGGACTGATGCATATAAGATACATTTAAATAAATAAATAAAAAACATTGTATTGAAAAGATAATCAAAGTAGAATATTCTTGAGGCAGAATATTACACAGCGTATGCACATACACTTTCTCAGAAACAGGCATATATATATATATCAGCTACCCATATTTTTCAAGAAAAATGCGAAAGGAAAAGTATGACGTCACATCCGCTGCACGGAAAATAAGCTTTATTGGAAACATGAACATCGGTCGTTGCATGTGACATTATGTTTACATAGGACGATGTTCAAAATGACCACCGCACATATCGAGCCACGTATACGCGCCGCTGAATGGCTGGCTCACTGTACACGATCCGACGCTGCATTGCCCAGAAAAGTGAGGGCAACATGAAGACTTTTTGATAACATAACCGATACTATTCTCTAAACATTGGCGACATTAATTTCACAAAGCAGCCACCACTATTCTCGCTATAGAAACTTCTGGAATTCTCTCATATGTCGTAGAATATTCGTTATTTCGTGTTCTTTCTCGAACCTTCGAGATGTCACTAAATTGGTGACAAATCGTCAGTTCTGACAATCCTTCTTCGAACTTCAGGATTCTGGAAACCCTACGTGTACGTCAAGAGTATTAGGTACGTCAAGGGTATTAGCCTGCACGTGTATTTTCTCCCATCTGGTTCTTAAAAAAAATTCTCCAGTGAGGAAAAATTACAGGTTTGCAAGAGTATTCATTAGCACTAGATTTATATAGTTATTAAATTTAGATTAAGTTTAGAACTAAAAAACTTTAATGGGAACTTTTACTTACTTGAACGGTCGTTTACCTGCTTTACTTGCTAGAAACGATTACTTGCTTGTTAATGAGACTAGACTAGTTAAAAGATAATATATTTATTTTAAAGGTTTGTAACATCATAATAATATATATGCATGTTTGATTTTTATTTCTCATTAAATTTAAATTTTTTTTGTTAATTGAAATTGAACTTTACATTAAAAAATGTATATAATAATAAAATTGATCTTTTTAACATTTTCCAACATAGTTGAAAAGTGTTTATGACTTTGGTCATTCTCTTTGTTCCTTCGCACGATTGCTGTGAAAATTATTTTATCAAAATGGAATTTTAGTATGTTGTTGAAACGGTCCGTGGGACATATGGGAATGAAAATGAATAACATCACCCAATTAATTTTGAATTTCACCAGTGTTGAAGAAATGAAATACATTGAACTCTATGGGACTTAATTCTTCAAATATTTTTTAAGTTAAATTTCACAATTTACTTTGAAAATTTTAGAAAATATTAAATTATCACATATAATATGTAAAAATAATTTCAACAAAATATGTTGGGTATTTTTCTAAATAAAAATTGAAATGATAATTACACTCACGATATGTGAAGAGATCACGTGACTCATTGCAAAATAATATATGGCATCCACTTTTCTCCGCTGCGTAAAGATCATGATTGGTTAAAGATCGTTTAAATTTATATTTAGTATCACATCCATTATAGAAACGTTTTATTTTTGCATATTATCTGTGCATCTAAATTCTGTGCCAACTCTATTACAACGTTTTTTATTTCAAATGATGAAATATTCTTTGATTTTATATAGAAAGGGCAGACGATTTATTTTTCGATGATGTTATTTGTATAAAGTTCATTTAGTGTAACTAGCATGAAGTTAGAATGAAGGAAATGAAACTCCTATGGAAGAAACGCTTAAAAATGAAATAATGTTTTGAAAATTATATCTAGGTGTCGCCAGTGTTAGTAAAGAAGCTGTTATTGCTAATTGACACAACAGAAAAGCGTCGTATTTAGTAAATACAACGCATTTAATTTTTCTCAAATTAAGGTTCTCTAATTATGATTATAATTGATCAGTATTGTTTCATAATTGTAGGATAAAGTACAGAATATATGGACATCAGAATAAATTAAAAGTTGAAATAATTTTGAATGCGTAGGAATATTCTTTATTGTTTCATTTTTAACTTGCATTGCGATAATTATTTATTTTTACAAAATTGATAGTTAAAAAAAATATTTTAGTTCTTTTGCCATAGGAATAAATGCAATGCAGGACTGCTTATCTTATCCCAAAGTCACCTGAATTATTGTTTCACACGATATTGTCGTTTTCTTTGTGAAATTTTAACTCCTTACTTACACCTCCATGGTTACTAGCATTGTCTTTTTAGATGAATTTTAAAGTTTTCATGTATAGTAAACTACTGTAGTATTGTAACAAATAAAAAATATCTACGCTGAATGTATCACAATTTAGAAATGCTTTAAATTACATTTCAGTTGGAAAGTGTTTTATAATGAATGCTTTATACATGATTGATCTTTCTTGTTTTAAAATATGTTCGGTTTTTTCAAGGCATTTATATTTATTTTTACTTTAATAGTGCTTGTATTTGAGTAATTTTTACGAAAATATATACATGTGTGTGATAAATCCATCCGTTCGCCACCATTTAGTAACGTATGCCGTCGCTGGATACCATTTTGTAATGAATTTACCATTCTCTGCTGCTGGATACTATGCCTCTGCATGGTTGTTGACTCAGTAGCGTTATTCCGGTCCGCGCACATAAAGTGAAATGTGCCGACCTAAATACCAGTAACCGTTCCCTTCTGAATTCGTGAGTTCGAATCGGTGATAAGATCATGAAAATAATGACTTTCTCCAAGTCTATATAAAACAGGCATCGTTGATAAAGAAAATAAGCTTTTATTATAGCATGACGAGGAATATCAACAAGTTACAGAATAACATTCTGGTGAGGGCGAGAACCTGTGCATCAGGAGCACCAAACGTGCGACCTGTCTCTACGAAAATTGTCTCGCCTCTCTCGAAAAGCGTCCCTTTCGTGTATATATTCTGGTCCAAAATCTGAGGACCACCCTGACAAAGCTCTGGAATGTCTTTTTCCAAGCTCTGCATCTCATAGACCACCTAACGTTCCCCTCTGGGATTAGTTCTCCCTTCTCTGATGACGGCTCAAATTGGGTGCATTTCTCCGAAATCAGACTGTGATGACAGAGTTTTATAGCCTTGTTTTCCAAAAACTGCAATGCAGGCGGTCTTAAGGTGTATGAACTCTGAAACTGTTCTGAAAATGGCTGAAAATAGGCTTGGTAAATTCATTACAAAATGGTATCCAGCGACGGCATACGTTACTAAATGGTGGCGAACGGCTGGATTTATCACAAAATTGTGACGAACCCGTCACTTTTTCAAGCCTATTTTCAGCCATTTTCAGAACAGTTTCAGAGTTCATACACCTTAAGACCGCCTGCATTGCAGTTTTTGGAGAACAAGGCTATAAAACTCTGTCATCACAGTCTGATTTCGGAGAAATGCACCCAATTTGAGCCGTCATCAGAGAAGGGAGAACTAATCCCAGAGGGGAACGTTAGGTGGTCTATGAGATGCAGAGCTTGGAAAAAGACATTCCAGAGCTTTGTCAGGGTGGTCCTCAGATTTTGGACCAGAATATATACACGAAAGGGACGCTTTTCGAGAGAGGCGAGACAATTTTCGTAGAGACAGGTCGCACGTTTGGTGCTCCTGATGCACAGGTTCTCGCCCTCACCAGAATGTTATTCTGTAACTTGTTGATATTCCTCGTCATGCTATAATAAAAGCTTATTTTCTTTATCAACGATGCCTGTTTTATCTAGACTTGGAGAAAGTCATTATTTTCATGATCTTATCACCGATTCGAACTCACGAATTCAGAAGGGAACGGTTACTGGTATTTAGGTCGGCACATTTCACTTTATGTGCGCGGACCGGAATAACGCTACTGAGTCAACAACCATGCAGAGGCATAGTATCCAGCAGCAGAGAATGGTAAATTCATTACAAAATGGTATCCAGCGACGGCATACGTTACTAAATGGTGGCGAACGGATGGATTTATCACAAAATGGTGGCAGCGGTGGGATTTATCACAAAATGGTGGCAGCAGGTGAGATCATGATAATTGGACTGTCAAATACCATCGGAGTCTGAAACGAATGAAGCGCCTTTGAAATAGAGCTACGGAGCAACACGAGAGAGGTCTATGACCGCAGGACGGACGCAGAATCCGCAGAGAAGGAAGGACTGAATGATTTTCCCACCCGCAACCGAAGAAAGTTCCGTAAAGCCAATGTTCCCGCAGCTACTGACGGAGGAGCCACATCCCCGACCATCCAGAAAGTAACCCGACACCAGATCCTTCACCGATGTGTAACGAAGCCCAAAGAATTTACGGTGGGGTGAGTGATAATTTTTACTTTTGGTTTATGTTACTCAGGATCTTTTGGTAATGAAAGAGAGGGCTAGGCAAAATTTTAATCAAAGCTCAAAATAGGGATAGTAATGCTTAGTGTGAATTTTAAAGATATTTAATGTATTGTTTTCATGTATATTTAAGGTATAGAGTTTTAATAATAATTCCAATACAGGAAATACAGTATTGAGATAGAGAAGAGTCAGGTTTAGACAGTGTTAATACATTACTTTTATATATAGTTATAATTTTCATTTCCAATTGAAATGGCATTTTTGGCGAGAGCACGGAAAACAGATCTTGCTATGTTAGCAATGGAACTGGTAGAGTCAGTACCGCCAAATTTAAAAATTACGGAGTTAAGGAAATTAATTTTGGGAAGCCCAGATTATGAGGAAGATGTCGCTGAAGGAATGTTGACCGCTATAGTGAATGAAAGGGAGGAAATTAGGCAATTTGAAGCAAACTTAAGGTTGGAAAAGGAAAAAATAGAACTAGATAAATTTAAATTAAATTTAGAATCCCAAGAAAGATTGGAGTTAGAGAAAGTTCGGGCGGAAAGTCGCAATAGCACAGAGAGTCCGATTGCAAGCGTAGAGGCAGGGGCGCAGATGAGGTTTCGAACGGTGGAGGAGACGGTCAGAATAATAAGACTGCTAACAGTCAAAGTACCCACACGGTCTGACCAGTGGGCGTATTTTTTTCTCAAGTCTAGAGAGGGCATTCGCTTCTGAGAGCGTACCGCTTGAATTCAGGGCGACAATTTTGTTAAATTTACTGGGGGACAGAGCAGCGAATTTGCTGACTCAGGTTTCAGAAGAGGAATACGGAAATTATGAGGTAGTAAAAGGAGTTGTATTAGAAAATTTTCAACCTTCGCCTCAGGTATGTTTAGAAAAATTCCGGAAAGCGAGCCGTCGGGCGGACGAAAATTTCGTTCTGTTCGCTACTCGGGCGACGTCCATGTGGGACTATTATTGCAAATTAAAGGAGGCAATGTATTTTGAGACCGTAAACCAATTAGTGGTAGCGGACAAAATTTCCCAGGGACTGGACGTCGAGACCTATGCCCATATAGGTATACGGCAAGGTGATGGGTGGTTTAAGCCCAGGGAACTGGGAAAGGACTGCGATATGTACTTCGCGGCCAGGGGAAAATCATATGCGGCGTCGGGGCCAGGAAATGGCAAGGCTAGTGAAAATGAGAAAGAGGCACGGGGTAAATTCCGATCCGAGGGCGAAAGAGCCCGGACAAATATTGGGGGACCCGTAAATGGGGGGAAAGAAGGGCCAATGTTTTTCATGTGGGTCGAAGAACCATTTTAAATGGGACTGTCCTCAAAGGAGGCAGGGGAGGCCGAATGGTACTAAGGACACTAGCCGGAGATGGGAAGACAGACGCGCGGCTGACCAAAGGGAGGCTCCACGAGTTACTGACCACAGAGTCGTAGCCAGGGTGGATGCAGTTAGGGCGGAGTATCCGGAAGCTACGGAGAGGGGACCGCTATGCAAATTAGAGAGGGTGCCGGTGAGCGTCGACGGTAAGTTGGCGTGGGCTCTAGTGGATTCGGGCGCGGAAATTACGGTCGTAAGGAGCGACATAGCGCCAGGCGAATCGCGGACGGAGGCGGCTATACGTTTACAAGGAGTATTCGGGCCGGCCGTGGAATGTCCACTGATAAATATCCCTTTAGGAATGGTCATGGGGGAGAGCGATAGTGCGCTCCAAAAGGAAGTTTTATGCGCGGTCGTGAAGGATATGGTAGAGGAAGTATTGTTACCGCCACAGGTAAAGAAGGAATTAGAGAAAAATTCTAGAGCTGGGAAGGCGAACGCCATAGACCCAGGTAAGCGCGAACCGATTCCGGAGGGCGCAAACGAAAGCGAAACAGTTTATGAACCCCAGAAAGGGTCAGTTTCGAATTTTGAAGTAGAAGCAGGGGGAGAAGCCGCAAAAAGCGAAAAACTAAAGGAAGCTGAGTTCCTGCAATCGCAGATGTCTGCGAAGGAACAAATAAGGTGTGCAAAATTAGAGGAACGATCCAAGATATGCGGAGGTTATGTGGTTTACACACAAAATGTGTTAGGAGAGAGAGAAGGCCAATTAGTCGTCCCGAAGGTAACCAGGGCGGAAAGGAGGCGACAGGCGAAAGTCAGGCCACTGGATATTCTTCTGCAACAAGCAGAGACCGGGTGGGGCAAACCCGATAGTCAAGAGGTTAATAACGGACAGGTAGATGTACCGGATGGCGAGAGGAAGAAATATCCCAACGAGATTAGGGACCTAGGGAGTGAAAACGCGAAAGCTGAAATGAAGGAGCGAGGACTTTTGGTTTCGAAACGGAAAGTTCCGATATTCCACGAAAGGGCTTCGTTTCGAGAGTATCCCGGCAGGAAGATGCGAAACCCTGGCTATGGCAGGAAAGTGGGGATGGAGAGATACTATGATTCTTCCACACGGTGGAAGAGAGGTATGGGATAGGAGAAGGCAGAACCCAGAAAGGGGGGGAGGGGGAGATGTGTTTTGAAAGTGGGTCAGAGCATATTTCTCCGGGCTCGGAACCGCAACCTCCCAGCTGACTGATGCAGGGGGGCGGGGGAGCGAAGAGAAGAGACGTTAGTTTCGATATCGCAGGAGTTTTACGTAAAAACTGAACGGAGGGAGAGTTAGTTCCGATTTTAAGTATAGGTGTTTAATGTTTACCGGAGTGGTTATGTGTAGTAGTGTACAAATGCTGCATGAGTTTATTTTATATTAGTGTACTGGTTTTTTGGTTTATGGGATTTTCTTTTATTAGAAACTTTTATATAGTAGTGTACAAATTCTACCGGAGTGGTTATATATTAGTGTTCGGTTTTTTTTTCTTACCGGAGTGTAGGGAGAGATTACAGTGTAGACGGTTCCAAAGGAACTGGGAATTATTTAGGAAGATAGATTAGGTAAACTCATTGATGAGATTATAGATAGATACTGATAGGATGATTAAGTGTAGGATTTATATAGTATAAATTTATAGAAGATATTTTTTTGATAGTTAATTTATGTAAAGTTATGTGTATCGGGTAGTGTAATATTAGA
Source organism: Amaurobius ferox (assembly GCA_951213105.1). Lineage (NCBI taxonomy): Eukaryota > Metazoa > Arthropoda > Arachnida > Araneae > Amaurobiidae > Amaurobius > Amaurobius ferox. The sequence continues at coordinate 71,055,129 of OX578155.1, forward strand.
TTATCTATTAGTGTTTATGGTAGTTGTTTTTTTTTTGTTTTGCTTGTGATATTATACTATTTGGCTGGGATTTCTGGGAGAGTTTTAATGTTGCAATGGAAGTATATAATATGAGATCCTGGGTGGCAGCCAAAGTAAATAGTCACTGTATAGCAGGCAGATACCCAGAAACCATGTTTTACAACCAGTTATTTAGAAGTGAAAAACCCGTGAAAGAATGCCAGAAACTCTGGACTTAAGAGAATTTTATTGTGTATGCAGACTCTGACACTCTAACTTTTAGGTGTGCACTATAAGAACTGAACATGCGTAAACTGTGAGTGCATTCTGACAACAGATGCGGCATAGCCGGAGTGATGTAGCTTACGAGCGGTTGCTCATTACCAGACAGTTGTGTGGGGTAATAAGAGTTAATGGACCTGTGTTCGGACGATCCTCAAGGAGTGTAATGTTGTAATGTTATTGCAAGTGAATTGTGTTTTTGGAAAAAGCTGGGTATTTAACCCTAGTTTTTCTCTGGGTGGGGCATGTGACGAACCCGTCACTTTTTCAAGCCTATTTTCAGCCATTTTCAGAACAGTTTCAGAGTTCATACACCTTAAGACCGCCTGCATTGCAGTTTTTGGAAAACAAGGCTATAAAACTCTGTCATCACAGTCTGATTTCGGAGAAATGCACCCAATTTGAGCCGTCATCAGAGAAGGGAGAACTAATCCCAGGGGGGAACGTTAGGTGGTCTATGAGATGCAGAGCTTGGAAAAAGACATTCCAGAGCTTTGTCAGGGTGGTCCTCAGATTTTGGACCAGAATATATACACGAAAGGGACGCTTTTCGAGAGAGGCGAGACAATTTTCGTAGAGACAGGTCGCACGTTTGGTGCTCCTGATGCACAGGTTCTCGCCTTCACCAGAATGTTATTCTGTAACTTGTTGATATTCCTCGTCATGCTATAATAAAAGCTTATTTTCTTTATCAACGATGCCTGTTTTATCTAAACTTGGAGAAAGTCATTATTTTCATGATCTTATCACCGATTCGAACTCACGAATTCAGAAGGGAACGGTTACTGGTATTTAGGTCGGCACATTTCACTTTATGTGCGCGGACCGGAATAACGCTACTGAGTCAACAACCATGCAGAGGCATAGTATCCAGCAGCAGAGAATGGTAAATTCATTACAAAATGGTATCCAGCGACGGCATACGTTACTAAATGGTGGCGAACGGATTGATTTATCATCAAAAAGCTTTAGTAATTATTTTAAAGTGACCGATTCAAATTCCGAAAAATCCGTCGGTTAATCGAGTAAAAAATTCCGATTATTCAATCAAAATTTTTAAACGATTCTTGCCTCATGCGTGGAATATGTAAGTTTCCCTCCTCAACAGTTAAGTTGCTAATACTTGAGAAATTATTGACCTGCGGCAAATAAAGTTAAATCTGATGTAAATAAAGTTAAACATAATTAATAATTATTATTTGGATTGGGAAGAGCTAAAATCATTTTATCCAAAGTGACGACGATAATAAAAATAAAAACCTTCTTTTATGATAGATAAGGAATATAATTTTCACAAAAGAGTAAATATACTGAGAATCAAATTATGTGGAAATATGGAGAACACTTCTGAGGCGAAAAAAAAGAGAAGTGAAGAAATTACTTTGACTTATCTCATAAGGGCAGCAAATCATTTATATACAGACTAAAATTGATTACACAAAGAAGCTATTTACTAAATATTTTTGGGAGGGAAAGTGCTGATTGATAAATGCTCTGCTCTAATGATGCAAATAGGATTTAGCAGGGACAATTATATTTCAGGTAGAATATCTTGAAAGTCTTTTGTGGTGGCGGAGGGAATTCTCCATCAGCAAATTGCGCTTCCTGTGTTTGTATTTTATATTTTGTTACTGATGTTCAATGAAAAGAATTATGTTCAAATAGCATGTAAACCTGTCAATCACATGGAAACTAAAGCTACTTTAAAAATTAAATTGCAAGTCCTTTTTAATGTTATAGCAATGTAAAACTATTTATGCAAATAATAGTCGTCTAAATTGAAAATTTAGCTTAGATTCTGCCTGGTGGTCGATACTATAGGCGTTGAAGACCCAGACCGTCCGACTCATCCGAAGACTTGAGCAATTATTTGGACGGTCGGAAAGGATACTATAGGCGTGCAAAGTTTCAGCCTTCTAGGTCATCCGGATCTTCTAGGCGGCACTCTGGGAATATATCTTACCATAATGTCTCCTTTTCGTCGCTCCTTGGAGAGAACTCGAAAATTCGGCTCAGTTTGGTTCTGTCATTTGGCCGACACTATAAGTGTGTAAAGTTGCAGATTTCTAAGTGCCCTTCTGAGAAGAGATCTGAAGGTTTAGGATAGAAACCAACACAGTTATAATTATTATGTAGATTACTCACGAAATAACAGATAAAGAAATACATTGTAACGGACACTCTCACGATAGAAGGAAATATTTCTATTATCTCAGAAGCTCAATGAGTAAAGCATCGACTATATAGAGATAAGTAGTTCGAATCCCGACGGAAAAAAGGAATCCTTTCAATGGTGATAATGCAACTTCATCAAGTATAGGGTGACCATAATTAAATTAGAGATGTTTAGACCAAATAGTGAGAAAACTGTTGGGCCAAACTCAGTGAAATTTGTAGTAAATACTATTTAGGCCATGGGATTTTAAAAAAGTTCTAAAAATTTAAAAAAGTTCGAATTTTTGCCACCGCGACCCAAAGTGGCGCTGTAAGGTCTAATTTTGGAGTAAAATGGGCATAGGAAGTACAAAAAGTTAACATTTTACATGCACTTCGAAAAAGACATCACATTTACATTTTATACGTATTTATGACATTTTATATTTACATTTGCATCTTATATTTACATACTTATGACATTAATTTTTATATTGGCACCATTTACATGTGTGATTCATTACGTTTTCTTTGCATATTTTGCAAAAAGTGCATTCTCTGAACAGCATTCTCTACTGCAGAATGCAGCAGATCTTTATTGATTTGTTTGACGTGCAATGTTATTTGGTCCTTCAAAGTGTCTAAATCAGTGCTTCCCAACCTTTTTTGTGCCATGCCCCACCTAAGCCTTTCTAAAATTCTTATGCCCCCCCCCATGTAACATATACATAATTTTTAATATTCAAAAATTGAATTGTTCACTGAAGAAACTTAAATGATAGGTTTTAAGAAGAAATCACTAGGAAATTGTTGAGGAAACACAGTAAGTAAATTTTCAAAACATATAATGGAGAACTGAAATTCAAGTACGAAATAATTTTAATGAAAGATTTTTCTATATTATTTTGATTATTAGTAATTATTTATTATTTAAATTTAGTGAGAACCTTACGCTTGCTGCAAAGGGATTTTATGTTAGGTTCCAATTTAGTTAGCTTCAGTCTCAAGTCTCCCCTTTGTGTTATATTCAGCCGATTTATTTTTTTTAGCAGCAAATCATTTATGGCACTAAATCCACATTCAGCTAAATATGAAGATGGAAACGGTAACAATATTTTTTTTGCACATTTGGTTGAATTTGGATATTTGATTTCTGTTTCCTCAGAAAGCCATGCCATCGCTCCTTTTATATTAAATAAAGTTTTAACCGACTCATCATTTTGCATTTCTGCGAGTTCTTCTTGATATTGCATATCTGAAATATCCGACAAATCCACTAACATTGGCTGCATCTTCCAAGTTGGAAAATCAATTTGTTTCCATTTCAATCAGTCGATAGAATTTTCAGATGGTCGACAATAACAAGTGTAGCAGTATCAGTCACTTCACATTTTTGGAGCTAATGAAACTTTTCAAAATTTTTGTTGTAAATATATTTCTGACATAATTCAATAAAGGTAATGGAACCAAATATCTTCTCTTTTGCATCGACAAGAGTTTTATGTGTTCCTTGAAGTTGATTCATTAATATATTTAGATTTTCAAAGATATCGGTTAAATAAACGAACATGGCGGACAGAAGTTACCTATACTGGACGTTTACCCAGCTCGAGTAGCGACTGAGAGTCGCCATACGGTTAACTTAAACTCTGGACGAGTCCATTTTCGAATTGCCCCCATTAGAAATCAAATTGCCCCCCTGTGGGGCGTGGGCCCCACGTTGGGAAACACTGGTCTAAATTATCCACATTCCCTTGGTATACCAAGTGCTTTACATGATCCTACAGCCAAAAGTCAAAAGGGATCAGGTGAACGGGCTGGCCACTTTATAGGAAATGCTCGACTTGATTGTTGGTAAAATGCTGTCGTAGGACTTCCTGTACACGCAATCCAATATGAGGGGTGTACTCCATCCTGCATAAATATCATACATTCAAAACATCCACGCTGTTGAAGTTTGCGGAATAACAAAGTTCAACAGCTTTCTGTACTTCCTTTGCCTATTTTACTCCAAAAATGGACCCCATGGCGCCACTTTGGCCCGTGGTGGAAAACATCCGATGTATTTTTTTTCCTTATAAAAATCAAAACCCCATGGTCTAAATAGTATATACTACAAATTTGGATGAGTTTGCCCCAACAGTTTTCTCACTATCGGGCTCTAAACACATCTACTTTAATTATGATCACCCTGTATGTTAGGTGCAATGTATAAATGAGGTTTACAGAATATTCATTTTCGATATTTACAAGATTTATTAGCTATTAAAATCAGCTATTTTCAATCTGCTAGTATTACGATAAACATAATTATATCCATAAAAAATAGCAAGTAACTCTCGTTAACTCCAATTCACTCGTTATAGAATGTTGGGAAATTTCACTGTAACTTTTAAAGGTCCGCTTAAAGGACTATCAAAACTGTGTAAAAATAAAGAAAATGAATAAATCTTCTATCGTTAATCATCGTTGAATGATTAGTCACGGGTTTGATTTTTCTTCTTCCTACATTATTCCAAAGTGCGCTTCAGTTTTCGATTTGTATTACTTTTGAATCTTTTCGTATTAATAAAATATAAGGGAGAACCAAGGGAGAAGCAGTATCTGTTATGCTGAAAATAGGTCTTGAACATTCCTAGCAACATGTGGACGTACATTGTCCTGTTGAAATACGGCTCCATGAATGTGTTGAAGGGAGGGTATGCCTTTGGTCTCCAGAACTTCTCTGATGTACACGTTGCTGTATAGATTACCCCCAATTCTTAGAAGCTGAGATCGTTCAAGATATCCAATGGTGCCTCAAACCATCACGCTTGGCGTTCGTCCAGAACGATGTTGGATCAGGTACTCCAGAAAGTGGCGTTCACCATGGCAGCGTCTAACGTGGCTGCGGCCATCACAGTATCCAAATTTAAAGCGGGAATCATTGGAAAAGACGCATTCATCGATGGTTTTGAAATCAGAAGAATCCTATACAAAGAAATTCCTGTATGCAGACCACGATGCAGCAGATGCAGACGAATAGTTGGAATATACAATGACGTAACTGTAACAGTGCTCCAAATTTCTGCCAACTGTCGAGATGAAACTGTACGGTACATCAATCCCATGCGGATGAGGCGTCTATCATTATTCAGTCTACTGCTTCCACACTTGGATCACTGTCGTAGCATTGCGATCTATATGAGTTGCTACTGCACGATAAGAAAAACCCTTTCAAGGAGGCCGATCAATCGCCCCCATTCAAACTCGTGACTTGCTCATACGGCGCCCTCTGTCGTCGTTGAGGTATAGTGACTTCTCATGAAACGTTTACCGCTGGTAGACAACCATATACTATTTTAAGTGTCCCACTACTGCTTTCTATTTATACGGCTAAATCAGCCGTTCAGAGGGCGCTGCTCAGCCCACGCATATGTGATGATTCTGAAATTCTAATCATTTGTATAGCGCACCCTAATTTGCATTTGCTGTAAGTTTCAGTTCCGTGATTCCTTCATGATGTTGCAATTTTTACAAACATGAGTTTATATTTGATTCGCAATTCACCTTGTTATCCAGTTATTGCTATACTCTTCTGTTTCAAGTTTGTGATTATTAATTCAGAATTTATTTTTAAAATGTTTTTTAATTGCTTTTAAGTACCGCAAAGATCAAGTCCTTTTAGAATCTACTGATATATGATTGCAAAAGAAATGATAAAAGCATTTGTGTTCTTAAAGTAATGTATTTCACTTTGAAATTAGAGGGTAAAAAGACTGCATATCTTATTTTGTTTTAGGCGAAAGTAGGTTTGTGCCTCAAAACAAATTGATGCAAGGAACTTCAAAGAAATTGTTTATAAAAGGAATTATATGTTTACAGAAATCTTCAAACGAAATTGATAATCGCCGTTTCAGAAGAGCAAACACGACTTTATACCAAGATAAAGAAATAATTGATTCTTGCAAAGTTCCTTTCACAAAAAAATGAGAAAATATTCGAAAATCGATTTTAGTAGAATTGTAAATAAAGTGGTGTATTCTTAAGCGGAAATTAAAAAAAGTTTCTGATGCGTGCAATTCTTTGACTTTCCTTACATAATACAATGACATTATTTCTTTCTCAAGGAAATGGTGGTATACAGGGCTAATGGCGCATAACCTTTGGCATTGAATTAAAATCACGGAAATTAAAATAGTCGGCTGCCGGAAACTTATTAGTGCAAACAAAATGACTAAGTGATTGATGTTAACCTTCAAAATTGTCATCAAAATGAAATTGATATTTCATTAATATCCCGTGAAAAATTAACTAGAGTGTGAGAACTAGACCTTCTCATACCAGAATCCATTTTTAGTAACTTTGATTTCATTTTATTTTTTCTTGAAAAATCGGTATTTTGGATTTAAACGGTTACAATTACAGCATGCTCTCTTTCACTTTGAAGGGCTTGACAAAATCTTTCGATTGATGCCATACTTGAAAATGTACTGATTGGTGGGGAAAGGGGGGGGGGCTAATGACGTCACGAACAAACAGAATTGTATCGGGGCTATTTTTCACAACAATGGTTGATACTATTAAGTTTCGTGATCATTGAGTCACAGATAACCCCTTTTAGATAGGGTTATATCAAATTTTGTCCTACGATGCCACGTTAAAAAATATAAAATTTCGAATAAATTTCGAAGTTTTCGCGAGAATTTAAAAAAAATTCTGTCTAGTTCAAGATTTTTTGATAACAAAGCCGGATATACAGTTTCATGAAAATCCATTAACCTTTGTGGCAGCTATCGTGCAGGCAAAAAATCGACCGCGGACTGACAAACAGACAGACGAAAATCATTCCAAAAATATTCAAAACATGTTAAAGATGTCTTAAAACATACATTGGTATCAAAATATAGAATTCGGAAATTTTCATGAAAACAACACTTTATACGTATATTATTACAAAGTATCAGAAAGTGCAAATCATTGAACTGAATTGCTTCAAGACATAGAACAAAATGTCTATCATATTTACTTATTAGTAACATCTACCGCAAAGAAAATAAAATTAATTCTTTAATAACTTTAATTCTTGAATCGAATTGTGAGCTGACTTGATTGACTTGTACTGTTTCAAGATATAGAATAAAGTTTCTATAATATTTACTTATTAGTAAAATCTACGGCAGTGCTTCCCAACATTTTTTGTGCCATGCCCCACCTAAGCCTTTCTAAAATTCTTATGCCCCCCCATGTAACATATACATAATTTTTAATATTCAAAAATTGAATTGTTCACTGAAGAAACTTAAATGATAGGTTTTAAGAAGAAATCACTAGGAAATTGTTGAGGAAACACAGTAAGTAAATTTTCAAAACATATAATGGAGAACTGAAATTCAAGTACGAAATAATTTTAATGAAAGATTTTTCTATATTATTTTGATTATTAGTAATTATTTATTATTTAAATTTAGTGAGAACCTTACGCTTGCTGCAAAGGGATTTTATGTTAGGTTCCAATTTAGTTAGCTTCAGTCTCAAGTCTCCCCTTTGTGTTATATTCAGCCGATTTATTTTTTTTAGCAGCAAATCATTTATGGCACTAAATCCACATTCAGCTAAATATGAAGATGGAAACGGTAACAATATTTTTTTTGCACATTTGGTTGAATTTGGATATTTGATTTCTGTTTCCTCAGAAAGCCATGCCATCGCTCCTTTTATATTAAATAAAGTTTTAACCGACTCATCATTTTGCATTTCTGCGAGTTCTTCTTGATATTGCATATCTGAAATATCCGACAAATCCACTAACATTGGCTGCATCTTCCAAGTTGGAAAATCAATTTGTTTCCATTTCAATCAGTCGATAGAATTTTCAGATGGTCGACAATAACAAGTGTAGCAGTATCAGTCACTTCACATTTTTGGAGCTAATGAAACTTTTCAAAATTTTTGTTGTAAATATATTTCTGACATAATTCAATAAAGGTAATGGAACCAAATATCTTCTCTTTTGCATCGACAAGAGTTTTATGTGTTCCTTGAAGTTGATTCATTAATATATTTAGATTTTCAAAGATATCGGTTAAATAAACGAGCATGGCGGACAGAAGTTACCTATACTGGACGTTTACCCAGCTCGAGTAGCAACTGAGAGTCGCCATTACGGTTAACTTAAACTCTGGATGAGTCCATTTTCGAATTGCCCCCATTAGAAATCAAATTGCCCCCCTGTGGGGCGTGGGCCCCACGTTGGGAAACACTGAATTCTACCGCAAAGAAAATATAATTAATTCTTTAATAATTTTAATTTACGAATGAAAGTTAATCAGATACACAAGAATGATCTTAACAAGTTTGCCGTATAATGAACGAAGCCGAACAACGAGATGTTGAAGTCTGAAGTCTTTTTTTACTGGGGACTCCAAAAAACAAGGTCACATTGCGAACTTTGCGAATAGAAGTAATTAGATACACAAGAATGATCTTAACAAATCTGCCGTATTATATTGCATATGGGAATACAACATATTTAATATGACTGCACATTCTTAAATTTTTTTTAATTTTTATGTAATATTTTTAACAAATTATTTGAAAACGTGCAATATAGAGAACGGTTCATACTGGTATTCGTAAATTTATGTCATATATTTTCTAATAAAAAAAATTAAGAAATTTTTAATTTTTCAAAAAGTTATTTGAAAGTTTGGAGTATCTTCAGAATATTCGATCGTTTTTAAAATAAATAAGATTCCAGTATTCACTAATCGCCTCTCTAAAAGCGCATGTCAGAGTGATAATTGCAACCCTAAAAGTTGAAAAAACTCACATAATTACTAATTCGACTAAGCTGAATCAAAATATGTAATCCGTTTTTCAAATTACCCTCTAGATCTGGTAAAATTCCCTATCAAATTTTGCTCTCTTTTTTTTTGCTATTTTTAACACTTTACAACAAAGTTGAAAAGTGTTTATGACTTTGTTCATTCTGTCTGTCTGTCTGTCTGTCCGTTAGCACGATAACTGCCGTAAAAATGACTTAATCAAAATGAAATTTTAGTATGTTGTTCAGACGGTCTGTAGAACCTATGGGAATACAAATGAATAATATCACCCAATTAGTTTTGGATTGAACCCGGGTCGAAAAAATGAAATACATTGAGCCCTATGGGACCTAATTTTTCAAACATTTTTTAAGCGGATTTAAAATTCAAAAATTGGTTCGAAAATTTTAGGTAATATTCAAATTGTTCAATAAATATATAAAAAAAATTCAGCGAAATATATTCAGTAGTTTTTTAAATAAAAATTAAAATAATAATTACACCTCTTATATGAAACGATCACGTGATCATGATATGAAACGATCACATGACCCACTTCAAAATGATATATGGCATCCATCTTGTTTCAAAATCGTGATTTTTTAAAGCTCTTTTTAATTCATATTGAGTGTTGCATCCGTCCTAAAACTACTTTATTTTTGCTTAAATTCTGTGCATCCACATTCTGAAATAACGCAATTACAATATATGAGTTTAAATGCTCATCTAAATTTGATTATTTCTTCAACTAAGCCTAGTTTTCACCTATGTAAAATGTAAACAGCAAAATATGTAGAATGAGTTGTATTAGAATTCCTGTATTTTTTTAACACAAAATAATTTAGTCCATGGAGTCTGCATGGCTGATATGAATGAAATATTAATTGATTTTATAAAGAGAAGGACGATTTTTTTCGATGAAGTTTTAAGCATAGAGTTTAATTATTTGTAGCTCCATGGTCTTAAATGAAATGTTTAAATAAAATAAATTATTATAGTTTTGTGATGAATGAAATGAATGGGAGAAAGTTATGAATGAAATCCTGTTTTTATAGAGAGATCCAGGCGTGTTATTTTTTCTATGACGTCATTTGAATTAATTTCAGTTGTTTTCGATGAAGTTTTCAAATATAATAAGTTATCGTAGTATTATGATAATTCTAAAACTATTACCGAGGAATGTATAACATTTTAGAGATGTTTAAACCAGGCAATTTATATTTCAAAGCCGTCATTTGAATGAAGTTCATTTTTTTCGATGAAGGTTTAAGTTTTCAAATATAATAAATAAATGCAGTATTGTGATAAGTTTCAAAATATTACCGAGGAATGTATTGCATTTTAGACTTGTTTAAATAAAATTGCATTGAAGTTGGAAAGTATTTCATAATCAATGCTTTAAGCATGATTGATCTTTCTTGTTGTTCTTCTACCTCAGTTCAACGCATTGCCACAACATGATGCAATTGCATGGTTATGAGATTTTAATGCTTGAAGAAACTAAAAGGAAAACTGTGCTCGGTGCATAGTGTTAGACATGAAACCAGCCAACTTCATTATTCAGCTGAATAGGAAAGTTAATATTGAGAGTAGTTATCCCAATTTAAAAATTCAGAATATGAATATTTAAACCATGAAGTTAGAGCCTTGCCTCCTGCTTTATCTTCAAATTGATGTGCATGTAAGTTTTGTTTATTTTAATAAGCCCGAATACGACAACAATTTGACAACAATCCTATTGTATCAAATAAATGATCTCTGTACCAGGTTTATTACAGTTCTATAAGAGCCAATATCAATGCCTTACATCTTTGTAATTGGCTTATTTCACTTTGTTGCAGGAATGGTTATCCTAGCTTTTAAAATTCTCCGCTAAGGACGCTGTAATCTCTTTTGTTTGGTCGAGCATGGCCTCTTGACTGTAAATAGTCTTAACGTGTACACTCATAGAGATTTCCTTGTAAGTTATATGGATGCTTAATGCATGGGCACCCATAGGTGGGGCATGAAGGGGCACTTGACCCCCTAAACGTTTAAGGTTCAGAAGGTGAGCATCAAGCTAGTCAGTATTGTACATATATCTTTGAATTTTGTTCCACTAATGCTTGTGGTTTTGGCCCCTCCCCCTGAAAATATTTTATGGGCACTCATAGCTTAAAAACTCTTCTGCAAACTCTTTATTGTATATCGTAAAAATGAATTGCGATATAAATGCCATGTATTATAGCGGTTATATAAACTTTAATAAAGACTTCAATAAAGATAATAACGTCAAATAAGATAAACACTTTAATAAAGATTTTAAAACTAAAATAACTGTAGGAAACAATAAATGTCATTATTGTCTAAGCCATTTTCTCAAAACAGAAGATTTCAATTATTGTGTGATATAAAACTTTGTGATACCAATTTCGCAAATGGAATCTCTCCACTTACATGAAATTCCAATGTTTAATTAGGAAATGAAGATTACTTACATAGTATTTGACGTTCTTGCTTGTCGTTAATGTAACATACCCGGATGATGTCCTATGAAAAAGCTTTCTTAAAAGCACTGCGGCAGCAAAGACATCTGATCAAAGATGTCACACGAGCCAGTAACCGAATTATAAGAACAGAGGAGGAGCTAGCTTTTGCTCAGTGATTATAATGTCGGTCTACGAAGCATCAGGTCCCTGGTACGAGAACACGGCGACGCCAAATTGCCACAGCGGTTACCCTGGACGCTTGAAACACGCAACCTCGCAACCTTCCTTTCCTACGACTTCGCCTCTCAACACGAGATGGCAGCACCACAAGGAGTCAGAAGCCTTGACACTCCCTTCCTGGCTGACCATCGGTCGCTTTCCGCATCAGCGCCACTCGGTCGCTTTCCGCATCAGCGAGGGGAGTGTGCGGCAGCAAAGACATCTGATCGAAGATGTCACACGAGCCAGTAACCGAATTATAAGAACAGAGGAGGAGCTAGTGATTATAATGTCGGTCTACGAAGCATCAGGTCCCTGGTTCGGGACCACGACGACGCCAAATTGCAACAGTGGTTACCCTGGACGCTTGAATCACGCAACCTTCCTTTACAACGACTTCGCCTCTCAACACGAGATGGCAGCACCAGAAGGAGTCAGAAGCCTTGACACTCCCTTCCTGGCTGACCACAACTGTCCGTCACGCCGAGGCAACACGCCTCCCGGCCCTGACCATCACGCCGAGGCGACACGCCTCTCGGCGCTTTCCGCATCAGCGAGGGGAGTGTGCGGCAGCAAAGACATCTGATCGAAGATGTCACACGAGCCAGTAACCGAATTTTAAGAACAGAGTAGGAGCTAGCTTTTGCTCAGTGATTATAATGTCGGTCTACGAAGCATCAGGTCCCTGGTTCGGGACCACGGCGACGCCAAGTTGCCACAGCACCGTATTTTCAAAGAAAAAATCTGAAGTGGGCCAGCACATGAATTTCCCAACAGCTTCAAATTCATTTTCGCTTTATTTCTTTAATAATTTATTAAATTGAGCTTAATGGCACAAAATACCACGCATATATTATTTGAAATGACACAGAATTAGCAATTTCAATTCGATTTTCGTTTTGATGTGGTGACGAGCAGTACGTTTCAAAAGTAAAAATGAAAATATCTCAAGAACGGCTAGTCCTAGAGTAATGGAATTGGTCTTATTCTTTTCATAGTTGAAAAATTTCTTATAAAACAAGCATTTCATTGATATATTTGAGCATACGTAGTATTTTATTTTCTATTTTGACGATGTTTTCAGGAAATTTCGCGAAAAAGGCAAGTACTTTTTTTCGCGAATCATACTAAAATCTAATCAACAGCAGGGTTATATATATTAACAAACAAACAGCAGAGTTATATAAATCTAATCAATAGCAGGGTTTTCTATAAGTTACAATTAAATTTTTTGAAATTTGGTCAGTTAATTTTTTTGTTCGAGTGAATATATGTTGAAGACCCAGACCGTCCGACTCAAGAGTGAATATATGTGAATATTCCAGACCATTTCGCAAAATAGGGCAAATTCTTTTATCCGGAATTGGACCAAAATCTAATCAGCACAAGGGTTGTAACTTACAAGTGGTAACTTACGCATAAAGGGTAACCTATAACCTACAAATGTAACATACCCATAAAATTTTATGAAATTTGGTTAATTTGTTTTTGAGTTAGAGTGGATACATATATTGCACACACTGATAGACACACATACTGACATTGCACAAAAAATATATTTATCGTATTCTAGAAGTCCCAAAACGTGTAGATACGATTGCGATTTTCGACATGATTCCAATACTTTCCTTTTATATTACCAGGTACTGCAGAGAAAATATGTAGAATGAGTTGTATTAGAATTCCTGTATTTTTTTAACACAAAATAAAAGTCAGATGTGGGCTGCATCTGTTTTTCCCTATATAACGCAATGAATTTACTTCATCCCACTGAAAAAATGATGTATAAGTTCTATAACATAATGTTTTCAATATTCAATTATACATTTGGCACTTTTCCGGGTGACAACATCTGCAACTATTTCAATGTACCCAATGAACTTATACTAAATTCTAAATTGACAATTATCAGTATTGATAGTAAGCAATAAAATCCATATGTTAAGTTTTTTAATATTTTATTCATCAATTTGACATCATTTCCATTAATTTAGCTTCATTTTTGCAATTTGGCTATAATTTCGTCTGTCTCCAGCGACATATCGCAAAGTTAGCGATATTTCGCTAAGTGAGTTGGAAAGCAAATTTTTCACCTAGTTTTACACGCTTTTTTTATATATATATATAAATCACTGAATTAGGTTGGTCATACAAATACAGAACTATTTCACAAGTAAGGATCATATTTCACGACAGTTAATACTTTTTAATATTTTCTTATATTTTTTATAAATGTATTACAAAAACGTGGAATATCGTGAGAAAGGTACATGCTAGCGTTATAAAAGGTGTTCGTTTTCTAATGAAAAATAACATTAGAACTTTTTATTTACGTGACATTATTATAGGTTCTGATTTTTAATGATTTTTTCAACAAGGATTTAAGCAGTACATTCCAGTACAATTTAGCACTTATTTGAGATATAATGGATTTTTGCGGCCAATTTCTCAAAAGGAAACCGGGTGTATTTTTCTGAATAGCATCAAAATCTAATCAGCACCAAGGTAACCAACAAGTTAGCACCAAGATTAAAACAAATACTACCAAATTTTGTGAAATGTAGTCGAATAGTTTTTGAGCTAGTGTAGATATGCACGTAGCACAGACACAGCACGCAGACAGACACATACATACAGGCAGACCCACACATATAGACAGACGCACAAACAGACACACATATATAGACGGCACAGTAATATAATAGTGGATTCATGCGCTAGAGTGCACGTATATCCTCCAAAAACTCGAATTCCAATTTTCGACACGATTCCAATACTTTTGCTATATGTTACCGCATGTATCGTATGAAAGTTAATATATAAAAACATAAAATTTCATACATTAAAATTAAATGTGATTTCAGATAGATGATGGCCGGCAGATTTATGCTTCTTGCATATTATCACTTAATCGGTTGTGAGGTCTATATAACTTTTGGTTATTATTGCCCTCATTGACGTTATAATTTATGTTTGATTTTATATTAATTGGTTTAATTTTATATTGATTCGTTCGGTTATGTAGACTAATTGCAGAGCCCAGTATCTTTCTGTGGTCCTGAATAACGATATGATTAGTTTCTGATCGTGAGGGGGAGAGTTTAGTCCAGGTAGTAGTCTGGTTGATAGTTTTGCTCAAGTTAGGTTCAAACGTGGAAGTCACTAGCAGTCGAGTCGATGTGTAAAGACCAGGATGGAAAGTGTAAATCCGTGGAGCAGGCACTAGAAGTCGAATCAATGTGTGAGTGAAAAAGGTGGAAAGTGAAAGTCCGTTTAGCAGTCGCTAAGATTCGAGTCGATGTCTGAGTGAGAAGTTTGGAAAGTGAAAGCCCGTGGAGCAGTCGCTAAGAGTCGAGTCGATGTCTGAGTTAGAAGTATGGAAAGTGAAAATCCGTGGAGCAGTCGCTAGGATTCGAGTCGATGTCTGAGTGAGAAGTGTGGAAAGTGAAAATCCGGGGAGCAGTCGCTAGGATTCGAGTCGATGTCTGAGTGAGAAGTGTGGAAAGTGAAAATCCGTGGAGCAGTCGCTAGGATTCGAGTCGATGTCTGAGTGAGAAGTGTGGAAAGTGAAAATCCGTGGAGCAGTCGCTAGGATTCGAGTCGATGTCTGAGTGAGAAGTATGGAAAGTGAAAATCCGTGGAGCAGTCGCTAGGATTCGAGTCGATGTCTGAGTGAGAAGTATGGAAAGTGAAAATCCGTGGAGCAGTCGCTAGGAATCGAGTCGATGTCTGAGTGAGATGTGTGGAAAGTGAAAGTCCGTGGACCATTCGCTAGGATTCGAGTCGATGTCTGAGTGAGAAGAATGGAAAGTGAAAATCCGTGGAGCAGTCGCAAGGATTCGAGTCGATGTCTGAGTGAGAAGTGTGGAAAGTGAAAATCCGTGGAGCAGTCGCTAGGAATCGAGTCGATGTCTGAGTGAGAAGTATGGAAACTGAAAATCCGTGGAGCAGTCGCTAGGATTCGAGTCGATGTCTGAGTGAGAAGTATGGAAAATAGAAAGTTCGTTTAGCAGTCGCTAGGAATCGAGTCAATGTCTGGGTGAGAAGTATGGAAAGTGAAAATCCGTGGAGCAGTCGCTAGGAGTCAAGTAGATATTTGGGTGCGGAAAGTGCATGTCTATTGAGCAGGCAGTAGGATTGATACAACTATGATAATAAGTGCAGTAAACCCTTCGTTATATCGCGCCACAATATATCGCACATTCGGATATATCGCGCTTCTGCTATGTCTCCCATTTTTTTTTTGATTTTTCGTTTATACTCTTTTGTTTTCCCAAGACAGGAGTGTTACAACATGAGTCGACGGTGGGACGGGAGTGAATGAGGGTTTTATTATTGTATTTTTTATTATTGTACTTTCGCTCCTAAATTTTTATTACATATATTAATCAAAGTATAATTTTTATCATATCGCCCGATATATCGCGCATTTTGCCATGTCTCCCGGCAAGTGCGATATAACGAAGGGCTACTGTATCGATAGTTGGCCGAGTCAAAGTTTATATATCCTACGAAGAAGTTGGGTGAGTATAGATGATTTATAGCTATTTCGGTAATTTCGTAAAGATAGTACATCACCAAGTCCATCAAATTGCATTAATGATCTGTTTTGTCTACAAAGTTTTAGAGTTTTGTCACTTTAACTTGAAAAACTTAAAGTTACGCAACCAAGGTTAAAAGAACTTTACAATGAAGCCTGCGCAAGGAGTACTTTACAAGGTCATTTAGCAGGCTAGATGCTTTACTTGAATTTGGAAAGTAAACTTTTCCATCAGCCCGTTGACCGTTTACCTTTCGTTTACCTAGTCTCCACAATAGATGGATACGTATCGGGAAAGTATTGGAAACGTGTAGGAAAGCGGAACGTGTAGAAAATCGTGTCGAAAAAAGTGTAGAAATAGGATAGCTAAAAATTCGATCTATTTAGAATACGAAAAACATACTTAAACGTGACCTTTGTGCGTAGTAAATATGCAGTAGCATTTTAATATATTCGTAATTTTTTTATTTGAATAGATCAAAAATTTTTATGTATTTTGAAGTGGGTTTGCAAAATTTGCGACTTGCCCCGAAGAAATATTTTTCCCGTATCCCAAGAAGCCAGGTCTTATTCAATCTTAAGGGAAAGTAGGTAAAAACTCGTATCAACAAAAATGATTAGTATTTTTTTATTATTATTATTAACACACTTTATCACGTTCCCAAATATCAATTTCGCTATTACTTATCCGGCTATCATTTTCAGAGTCAGCCAAAGCACTGCTAGTTTAGTTTGGTCGCAACCTTTTTTCGCTGTAGCCGCAATTCTGAAAGTCAAACATAATTAAACGTAATATTTAGTCCATGGCTGGCATTTGTAATGCAATAACGAAATAATTAATGTAATGTTGGGGCTCACCCGACATCTGGAATTAATATTTACTTTTTCATAAATAGTATTGAGAAAATATTGTTTTCACGAAAATTTTCGATTTCGAGATTTTAATGACAATATACGGTTTAAAATCTCTTGAAAATGTTCTGACTATTTATGGAACCCATCTGTCTGTGTGATATCTGTGGCCAATTTCTTGTGGACGCAATAGCAGTTACAAATATTAATTTCACGAAACTTTATATTCAGCGTTGTTATCAAAAATCTAGAACTAGACGGAATTTTTTTTTTTAAATTCGAGCAAAACTTCTAAATTTATTCAAAAAAAATTTTATGTGATAGAATAGGACAAAATTTAATAAAATCAAGTATAAAAGGATTTATTTATGGCTCAATGATTACGGAACTTTATAGTTTCAATATTTACTGTGGAAAATAGTCGCGATACAATATTTTTATTCATGACGTCATTAGCCCCCTCCCTTGGGGACAACTTATTTCCCAAGGAGGGTTACATTGTCATATATGGTATCAAACGAAAAATGTTTTCAAGCCCTTTAAAGTGTTACACACTATAAAGTGCAACACACTATAGTTGTAATCATTTTGACCTATGATACCGATTTTTCAAAATTTTTCTTGAAAAATTTGAAAGAAAAATTAATTCTGGTATGAGAAAGTCGAGTTGAGCCACGCTGCATTTAATTTTTAATAGACTATTTAGGTCTCATTACAGCAGTTCTTCTGCCTTTTTGATAATGGATTTATGATTAGGACTTTAAAAACAAAATTAGGATTCAAAAACACCATTCCAAAGTTCTGAAAGTGAAGTTACTCGAGAAGAAGTAATAAACAGTACAAAACAAAAGTAAACCATTCCCAAAGATAGCTGTGTGGAATCTCATTATTATAAATTTTTATTTAATTTGATCTGGTATTTGCTTGTTAGAGATTTTAATTTTTGAGTCCTTAACTACCTAACTATTCATGGCAGCAGCATGTACAACACATAACAGTATATATATATATATATATATATATATATATATATATATATATATATATATATATATATATATATATATATATATATAATAGTAGTTTCAAAAACCAATGAACGAAAAGTAAGAAGCTGCAACACGATAAACCAAACTTCCTAAAACACCCACAGAATAAAATATAAAGCAGCAAATCATCAATCAAATGGAAAAAAATACAAAACACGAGTTATCAAGTTACAGAAAATCAACAAAATTCAAAGGTATGGAAACGAATAAAGAAAACCTTAATAAATCAAGCTATATCGTTATACACGTGGAAAAAGGGCTAAGCCTACAAAAATGGAAATGTTCACTTCGTAAAATTCGTTCTCAAGTCCAAGTATTTTGACGAAGCAGACACAAAATGTGTATGTTTCTGAAGAAATAGATAGATTATATCTATAAACTATTTCTACTTGGACAACATACATAAAGAAGGAATGTAAAAGAAAAAAATAAATACCTGGAAAATGCACAGCATATGTCCAAACGAGTCAAACTGGGAACTCTGATTGAAGAGACCAGTGTTGCCATTCGCAAAGAAAAAATAAAAAACGATCTACTGTTGCCATTCGTAAGAATTGAAAAACAGTATGCGAAATGGTAAGAAAAAGTAATAAAATACAAAAAGAGCTACTAAAAGGAGAGGCTAATAATAGTAATGCTGACGTGGAAGAGGATGTAAAAATAAAAGTATTAAAAATACAAGAGAATGGAGATGTCTGGCTAATATAAGATACTATGAATAGAATTATAAGATACTATGAAAAGAATTATAAAAATCCAGCTATTCTAAATTTTTTAACAATACCATTTCCTAAATATGAGGGATATTTATATAAATTGCTGGTAATTTTGAGATTATTTATATGCATAACATGAAATTTTTTATCAGATAATCTATAAAATCTAAAAAGCTGATTATGTATAATATTTCTAAACAATTGAATGGAGTTACAGGAATTAAATGGTAAGATTTTATTAATATTAAAATTATAATAGTATTTTTTATCATATAAATTTGTAACAATTCTATTAGAAGGATCAATACAAAGATTTAAATCCAAAAAATTAACATTATTACTAATAGTAGCTTCATTAGGAATTAATTCCAAAGTGTCTGGATAGAAATCTATATCTATGAGATAATTTTCTGTATGTACTAAGCAAATCAGATCATCAACATATCTGTAAAAAGTATAATCTATTGAAGTAAAAGATATTATATATTATATGAAGATTATATGATAAAGATATTAAATGAAGATTTATATATATATATATATATATATATATATATATATATGTATGTATATATATACACATATAAGCTGTTGCAAAAAATATGTGCACTCTTAAAAAAATATGTCGTTTGAGGAGATATGCAACTTATTTGAATTTGGGAGCAAAAGTACGTTTCATTAAGAAATGGAATCAACAAGAAGATGGAGAATTAATATGAGGCAAGTCATCCCCTGATAGCTATACAAGCCTATTTTCGAGCAGCATAGAGCCATTTAAGTTACTTATGTCCTTTAGAGGAATATGCTGCAACAAATGTTGCATACTTGACAGCTATGATGAATGTTAATGGGATTTATGTTGAAAAAAGTTATTAAGTTTATGTTCCACCTTGTTTTTTAAATTTTAATTTGTTTTTTAAATTTCAATCCGGGAAGGTAGAACCTCCAGTCTGTTACCCTAATACATTAACAAACACGCTCCTGTTCCGAATAAAACAGAAGAGATATAAGAAATAATTATGTACTTATCAGAAATATTATCACCGTGTAATTTGAGAATTTGGTATTATCATTTAATAAGGAGAAAATTGAATAATTTTACTGGTTTCTATTTGAAATATTCATTTTAATTAGAAAATTGATATAGAATTATATCAAATATTTGTATAAATACAGCATGTACACGAAAATTTATGGGAGAACCGGAAAGCAAAATAAATTCTTCAGAGCAAACAACCTTTCTCATTCTAGTACAATCGACATATGCGGTACAGTTTTATGTATACTGTATTTATCGGAATTATTTGTATTATTTAGGTCTCATTACAACAGTTCTTCTGCCTTTTTGATAATGGATTGATGATTAGGACTTTAAAAACAAAATTAGAATTCAAAAACACCATTCCAAAGTTCAGAAACTGAAATTACTCGAGAAGATATAATAAGCACTACAAAACAAAAGTAAAACATTTCCAAAGATAGCGGTGTGGAATCTCATTATTATAAATTTTTATTTAATTTGATCTGGTATTTGTTTGTTAGAGATTTTAATTTTTGAGGCCCTAACTATTCATGGCAGCAGCATGTACAACACATAACAGTATATATATATATATATATATATATATATATATATATATATATATATATATATATATATATATATATATATATATATATATATATATATATATATATGTAACCTGTTGCAAAAAATGTGTGCACTCTTAGGAAAATATGTCGTTTGAGGAGATATGTAACTTACTTGAATTTGGGAGCAAAAATACGTTTCATTAAGAAATGGAATCAACAAGAAGATGGAGAATTAGTATGAGGCAAATCATCCCCTGATAGCTATACAAGCCTATTTTCGGGGCAGCATAGAGCATAGAGCCATTTAAGTTACTTAGGTCCTTTAGAGGAATATGCTGCCACAAATGTTGCGTACTTGACAGCTATGATGAATGTTAATGGGATTTATGTTGAAAAAAAGTTATTAAGTTTATGTTCCACCTTGTTTTTTAATATTCTTATATGAAGTCTTAATAAAAATAATTCAAAATATGTAAACATATATTTATTGCCTTTTGTATCTATAAACTTATATTTCATAACAGTATTCATCATAACATGATACTCTAAAAATGCAGTTTTATATAATGTAGAACGAATCAGCCTGATTTATATGCTCTGAATTTCACTTAATGCGGTTTTCACATAACTCGGTACGAATTGTTCTGTTTTGTAATGCTATGAATACTGAATTTTATGTAGGAGTAAGTTTCCTCCGCCCACTGTATCAGAGTCTCCGTTCACAAAATCCTGCGGAAACTGATGCTGTTATTTGCATACTATGAAGTATTAGAAAAAATAACTGCAGTTTACAGTAGATTTGTAAAATATATACACTCAAACCTGTTTTTGTGCAATTTTTTATTTGTTCGATTTTTTTTGTGCGGTATATGAAAATTTCGGTATATAAAAAGTGACTGCGGTATATAAAAAATGACTGCAGTTAACACACGAATTTTGTAAAATATATATTAAATGCATGAATTATGATATTAGTAGTTCCCAACTGATGTTCCAAGCAATCAAGTTTAATGACACGTATAAGAGAAATTTATTCACTGTAAGTTCGCTTGTAATTTGAAGGATATAATTTATTAAAAAAATTTAAATTATCTCATACATTGCGTATTTATTGCAAATCGTTCTATAATATTTAAATGAAAATTAGAAATGAAATTAGAAAAAGAATTGGTGTTCAATAGAAATATTTGACAATTTTGGGGTGGAAAAAAGGTCATTGAACTAATGGGTGTGGCTTATGTATAGTCTGTACATGTAATTTACATAACGCTTATTGATAGAAGAATATTTGTCATAAAATCAAATACTATATTAGTTGGAATATTCGAAACCGTAGCCCCCCGTTACTAGAAGGTAAAGGACTGGACTGTCGCTAAATAGCACTTTTTTTTTTTTAAATCAACATTTCTGAAAAAATATTTTCCTAATGTTAATTGTATGTATTTCCTAATTGTAATTACAAATGTTAATATTAATTGTATTTTATAAAACTACTTTTATTAATATCACTGCAAGAGACTCTATTATATTTTAAACCTAAACAAGGTTACAATGAAAAAATAAAATAAAATAAAAAATTCAACTGAATTTGAAAAACACATTATCTGTAGTTTTATTACAGCAAATATAAAAGTTATTAAAAGATGAAATGATAAAGTAGTGGAATTTGTCCACTTCAGATTCATGGAAATTAATTCATGGAAATTACTCAATTACGATGGAAATATGACAAGTTTAATATATACTTCAGTAACAAGTTTATAAGTTTGAAAAAATTATGTTCCTCAGTGAAAGAAGCATATGGATTTTAAGTAATGTAGCTTGTGGAACACTTTAAATCTACGTGATATTTAGTGTAAATATACAGAACTTCAGAACTAAATTTTTAGTAATTGTGGGATTGTAATGACTTCATAATTTGCTGTACAACGTACAATAGGAGCACCAAAGAACATTTATTTCTTTATAGAAAATAAAGAAAGCTCAATTCAAAATATCAACAAAGAGTCTGTTTACGTATGAGAAGCTTTTCTTATCACGCTTAATGCTTCAAAACTTAATCAGCCAATGCAATCATGTGTCATGCGGTTTTCATATGAAAATAACAAGCTGCTTTGCTGAATTTTTTCGAATCTGGTTTGAGCAGTATAAACAAACGACAAACGGCGGAAGTGATCTGCCATCTATCGGATTGTTTCGAAGTTATGTGTTACCGGCCGTAGCCCTCGTTACTACATGCCCGCCGACTTGACTTTCGCCGTTTCCTTTGTTTAAACGGCAACATAGCAACGAGGGACGACACCGCTAGAGGTCAGGGATAGCAGGCCACTCTTCCGCGAAAAAGGGTAAATAAAGCAGAGCGCCAGTGTATGTATTCGTACGATTCAAGCTGCCGCTACTTTTCTCATTAAATATTTTAGACGTTTCTTGTTTTTTCATTGACATATTTTGTTTCATTTATTGCTATTTTTTCGCCTGTTTTCTTTTTACCTAATAATTATTTAACCTAAAGAACGATATGTACACCATACACTTTACAGGAAAAAAAAATTAAGAGCTGCTTACGCGTACATACATATATATTTATATATATAACTAATTTTTCACGACCCAAAGTATTTGGTGGAGTATATAAATTCGTTCTGACTCCGCCTCCCGCCCCTCTCTAATGCTAAGTCTATGGGTAATATTATTCTCCCCCTGTTACAGCCCTGTATATACAAATACACAGACTTTTTCTTCAAACTTTAACTATGTTAATCTTCTATTAAATGATTATAAAAATAATTAATTCTATTACACTTTTGAGGTTTTAATGTAGAGGTGTTTCAGTTGCATTGCATAAATTTGTTAGTAAAATCAATGAGCCATGATTAAACAACCCTACGAAAAATACTTTCATAATAGAAAAATACTTAATATTTTTATTGCACTTCATGAGAAACACTACCAGAGAATAAAATATATATACAACTGGTAACATTTTCCCCATTATATTGTGTGAGCAGCCTATCTGCTGGGGAGGGGGAAGGGCAGAATTCAAAGTTTTTTAAAGTAAGTTTTAAATCACAATTTCAGTTTTTCAGTTCATGATTAACTGCCTTTGGGAATGTTGCATAATATACATATAAAACTGCCGTTATCAATTTCATTTGTAAAATCCCCTCCTCCCCATCTTACCGTTATATTTCCTATACTATTATAAAAATTTTAAAAGTGGCCAAGATATTAAATAAAAATGCACGCTCTCCAACTCTTTCTCTTCTGATTTCAAAATATGGATACCCTTAATAATAAATAATAATCTAAACATATCTTCTCTTGATATAGCTTTAAACCAGATTTGTCGTTGTGGTTCTCTGTGAGGTATTTCATGAAATGCAGTGCTAGTAGATTTATTGGACGATTTACAACCAGGAATTACGCAGTAAACAATCGAAATTTAAACTAGTCGCGAAAATTTAAAAAAAAAACTTAAGTAAAACACGTTAAACCCCGTTACTGTGCTATTAACCGGGGCCCGCTTGGGTTGCCCCCTGGCGAGGAAACTAAGCAGCAAGTGTTGCCTGGTAACCGCAGAATATGGCGGGCGTATATTGACGGGGGCTACGTACCGGCCAACCTACGAATTTTTTTTTTTAATCCGTTGACCATTTAGTACTCCTCTAAGGTCTGGAGGATAGTATTCCATCTTCCTAGTTGCATTCCCACCCAGTGGTTCTGTCTTATCAGAAAATATGTGGTTGTTATTGCATGGTGTATCGTTGAGCATATAAAAAATTATCTGAAAACCTTGACGAAAGCAGAAGGTTCAAACGATTGTTAAAAAAAAATATAGTTACAAAATGCGATACTGAATATTGTGAAGTTGTAGCAGAAAATCACATTGACAAAACAAAAGTAGCAGAGAGTAAAATAGTTCCTCAGACAACCTGGAAAAGCAACACTGAAAAAAAATGATCGCTTTCGTTGAAATCAGTTTATAATATAAAATCAGTTATATATATCAGTAATAAAACTCGTTCGTCGTCGTTGATGAAGCACCTGGCGTTGCCGCCTCTATCTTCTGTGTTGAATGATTACTTGTGGTGTAGATTTGACATTACTTGTATGCACATAAAAGTTCGTTGATGAAGAACAACCCCTGATGGGCGGGGCTTCGTCGTAAGAGCTGGCGCCACTGCGTCGAGGTGATGAGGCACGTTGGGAAGTCCTTATGCAACATGATGAGGCACGTGGGATAGACTGTTCACAATCTTCGGGGTATGTGAGGCACGTGGGAATGAGTTCAATGGCAGAACAGGTGATGAGGGAAGTCCACACTGAGACTTCTCTGCCAGCCGGCCAAAGTTTAAAAGCTTAAATTTGGGGGGTTTGGGATTTAAGTTATATATATATAATATCTTAAATTTATAAAATACTGATACATATATAATATATCAGTTTGTTATTGATACATATATAATATATCAGTTGATACATATATATATATATCAGTTTGGTTAAAAACATAAATGTTTAATATGTTTCATTCATCTACCATAAATAACACGATAGAATATTTTACATAAAATAAAATTTCGTGTAATGTGTAATTAAACCACCTATTTATTCCTACTCCTGTTAGTAAACTGCTCTACTTTGAGTACTGACGGTTTACTGAAAATGAAACCAGATTAATTCCGCTTAACACGTTGTTGACCGGCAGTTTTCTGCATAAACTATATTATGTCAGCGGTTATTATTTCGCAATTTAATGTGTCAAAGTGTAAAAATCAAACAATGTAAATAAACTTTATATATTCTTAATGAATGAAAATGAAACGTTGGACATATCGGTTATATAGTTTTTAATATTTGTGTTTGGTATGATAAACTGTATAGCAATCACGTGTAATGGTACACAACAGGTTTTGCAAATATATCTCGTTTTGCTGCGCTTACCATTTGAAGAGCATATTCTACACGTTCTATTTGGAATTATTTTTACGCCAGTGACTATTTTTTTTAAAACTTGGTCTTTTAGTTGTCCTGAAAACCTAAAAGGTGAATCATTATAAGGAGCCCTTTTAGAAGTACGAGAAGTAGTTCCAGGTACAGTGCTGCATTCATTTGAATCAACAGTTGTAAATTCTCTAGCTACTTCTAGTAGAAATTTTTTGTATCTTTGTTTATTTTGTGACTTGTAGTTACAGTAAATATTGAATAACGTACAATTGATCAGAAAGAATGCAACTTTTTTAAACCACTTATATTTTTTCGAAAGATACTTCTGTTCTCCAAATACTGATCTGCGCGATAGACTCCTTTCATATATTTGTTGTATTCTGTTATGGATGTAGGTTTAATTATATCATCTATAGAATTTTTCTTTCGCTTTCCAGTTAATTTCATAGAAGCATCATGAATGGTTGATATCATACGCACTAACCTTTTATCTTTCCAGGAGATAAGAACAATGGGTCCTTTACATACAAAAGTAATTTCCCCTCTCTGAAGATTCTTTGACTTATCTATTAGTTCCTGTCTTTGATAAGCCACGGTTCTCCCGTATGGTACCACAGACAAGTGTTTTCTTTTCTAATAATTTTTCAGCTGTAGAAACGCTACTGTAAAAATTATCTTGATATACATGATGCCTAATAACCAAGATATGGCTCTAAGAGAGATGAGAGATAATATAGTTTCTTATAGCTTTTATCTTTCATCCAAATAGATCTCGAAGTTCTAAATATAGCAAGATTTACTCTCACAAAGGCGAGTTACGGCGTGACCGGTCAAAAACGTTTAGAGGTGAAAAAAAAATTAAGACTTGGCCGGTCAACAATGTGTTAACGTAAGCTACGTTGAGTCATGGAATCGTCATGTAAACTTTCAAAATGACATATTTATCTACTATAAATAAATTTATGAACTATTTTATGAAATGCAAAATTTCTTTTTAATCTCTTGAAGTGTACCAGAGAAAATTGATCTGGTAAGTGATCTGCTCTGAATCACAGACTAAAATATGCAGACCTGTCACTCTCGATTTCGCAGCGCCCTCAGACATGAAACAAAATTGAATCAGAATAAGGGTTGGCCCGCTCTTGGCGATGGTATGGTTTGGTCTGAGCGCTTGGCGATAGTCTAGTTTGGGTCCAAGACGATTTTCAAAGTTACAACCCTGTAGCATGCATTGTAGCGTGGTTTAAGTAACGTGCAAAATGATTATTTGTTAAGTGATTAGATCATTTCAAGAAATGGATTGCCAAAAGAAAACTGGTTACTTTACAGGGTATGCAATTTATTTTTATTAAAATTGAAATAATATTAGTTATCACGATACGTGTTCATTATAAGTATACACTTGTTCATCATACGAAATTAGTGCTGTATTATTACTGCGGATTAGACTAAATTCTAAGAGGTAGTGGAATAATTAGTTAAAAAATATTTCCGTATTTTTATAAAATGTATAATAATTGATATTTCGGTAGCTTTTTCTTAGAGCTAATTAAGTTGAATGTGATATTGTATATGTATATATTTATGAAAAATTTTTATTAAGTGCCTTATGGTGGAAAATTAACCCTATCACCGGGTAATTAATGATTAAGTTCAGCATATTTGGTGGTGCATTTATGTAAATTTGATATTTACTATAAGAATATTTTTATATTTAAAAAAAAAGTCTATAATCAGTATCCCAGAACAAATTAAGAATCAAGTAGTTTGACAATCAACACGCTAGATTACCTTTTAGACTGAAAATATTATATAATATTTCAGTCTTTTGAGTATGTTTGCTTGTAATTTTTTGTGCATTATGCTTTACAGTGAGACAATGTAATGCGTCTATATTTTAATCCATTTTATGATTATTTGAATTAAATATACAAGTATGTTTATTTAAATTTACTTAAACTAATAAATATATTTATGTTGCAGATTAATGTATTTTTAAATCGTGATCATTTCTATAGTTTCAAATATTATAAAAGTACAGTCATTTACATTTTTTCCCGCCCACATTTAAGGAAAAATCGCAAAGCCAGCGATAACCCACCAATCTGGCTGACGTGGTTTGGTCCATTCATGAAGGTTGAAGGGAAGGGGGAGAAACGAAATAGGCTGCTCCAGAGAAAAGTTGTAAATGATTTCTCAGAAGAAAGATTCCAGTTTAGTGGTGGCGCTGCTGTTAGTACCGTCTTTATTGTTCCATTCAAATAGCATTAGGTTGATTAGAAGTTCATTTTAATTTATTTATTTATTTAATATCGGTACTTCTATTTTCTCAAAATATGGTTTCCAGTGCATTAATAGGATATTAATATCTATCAGGCAATCTATATTTCAATCTATGCACTGTTTCTAAGAATATGTATTAATTACAAGCAATCAGAGGGAAATGTTTAGTGCTGATTGTAAATCGGGGTATGCCAGAGACAGAAAACAACGTAAAAGTGAAGGTAAAAATCGTTCAAAACATTAACGTATAACATATTTGGGGTTCAAGATCACAACTCCGAAGGCATTTTGGTAGATGCAGAGAACTTCCAAACTCCTTACTTTATAAACAAATAATATATTAAGACTTTAAAGGATGTAAATTTTTTAAGCAATACATTTTAAATTAAAAAATGTGCAAAACCTAATATTATCAATTGTCAATTAATTAAAATTTTATTTCTGTTTAAAAAATTTTATCACATACAAAATATAGGGGTCTTTAAAATTTGGGGCCCTAGGGTCGCGGCCCGAAGGCCAGTACGTTAATTAGTTCCTGTCTATGAGAGGTTCGTTTTACATGAATGTATCGATTACCCCTGGTCCTAGAAACTCGAGACATGGACTGAATTCTATTTTATGACTATCCACAAACTTTCATGAAATTCGGTGCACCAGTTAGATGAGGCCATAAAAAAAAGTCATAAAAATTCTTTGTTCCCACTCCCTCAAATCTTGTCTATGGGAGATTATTTTAACATAAATGTCTCGATACCCCCTGGTCCTGGAAACTCGAGATATGGAATAAATTTTAAGTAGGGTTATAAAAGTATATAAGTTATTTTATGACTATCCACAAAATTTCATGAAATTCGGTGCACCAGCTCTCCCGTGATGAGACAAACACACAGGAAGATTTTCAACTTTATGTATATAAGTAGCAGCTTACAATTTTTTTGTTTCACATAATATTTTCCCCTGTTTGCTTGTAATTAATACATATTCTTAAAACAGTGCATAGATTAAAATATAGATTGCATTTTAAAATTAATATCCTATTAATTGCAAAGTGCTATCTTTTATAAATACATTCTAAATTGAGTTATTAGAGCACATAAAATAACTTGTAAATGTGTAATTATTACAAATTATTTTTTATGCCTAACATACAGGGTGTCCGAAAAAGTCCTTTAACGCCCACAACATTTTACTAATCCGAACTTCTCAGGCACCCGATTTGGTATAACATATATCGAATGCTTGCTAGAAAGTTTTGAAGTCTGTGAGGAATTGCGGGTGGTAAAATATTGTGGGCGTTTGTTGCTTGTTGTGGACGTTAAAGGACTTTTTCGGATTTTCAACTTTATGTATATAAGTAGCAGCTTACAATTTTTTTGTTTCACATAATATTTTCCCCTGTTTGCTTGTAATTAATACATATTCTTAAAACAGTGCATAGATTGAAATATAGATTGCATTTTAAAATTAATATCCTATTAATTGCAAAGTGCTATCTTTTATAAAAACATTCTAAACTGAGTTATTAGAGCAAATAAAACAACTTGTAAATGTGTAATTATTACAAATTATTTTTTGTGCCTAACATACAGGGTGTCCGAAAAAGTCCTTTAACGCCCACAACATTTTACCAATCCGAACTTCTCAGGCACCTGCTTGCTAGAAAGTTTTGAAGTCTGTGAGGAATTGCTGGTGGTAAAATATTGTGGGCGTTTGTTGTTTGTTGTGGACGTTAAAGGACTTTTTCGGACACCCTGTATATTATTTTATACGCATATTCTCATTATTTTTGTGACAACAGTTATAGATTAGAATTTCACTGCTGGAAAAATATCAATCAAGAAAATGAAATCTATAATATATTAAAGCTAATGTTTGATTTTAATACGTTCATATCCCGAAATTTATAGGACTGTATTTAAAAATTAATGAGTAAGGGCATCTTGTTCATGAAGTTTTACATCTCTATGAATTATAATGCTATTATAATTCTTTGAGATGAGAAATAAAATTAACACGGTTTGCTTTTTTTTATTTACTTTGAATACGAATTAAATATTATTTTCAAACTGAAAACATTTATTTTAAAATTCCGTATGACAATTGAAAAAAAACAAAGAAAACTTAGAGTTTTTAGTTTGCACAATAGCCACTAGAGGGCGGTACGATTAGCGGAATTGGGCAGTGCGAAAAAATGTCATTCTTTACTACGGCTACAGCACGGATTATTATATTCAGAAGGTTCACTCCCATAGGAACCTATGGCAGCATCGTTAACATAGGATTTCGCATAGACACTAGCGTTCGAGGAGCCAACCATTGCAGCTATGACGTATAAAGAGCTCGACTCATCTACCATTCATCTACCATAAATAACACGATAGAATATTTTACATAAAATAAAATTTCGTGTAAAGTGTAAACAAAATACTCAATTTAGATTCCTGTTAGTAAACTGCTCTGCTTTGAGTACTGACGGTTTGCTGAAAATGAAACTAGATTAATTCCGCTTAACACGTTGTTGACCGGCAGTTTTATGCATAAACTATCTTATGTCAGCGGTTATTATTTCGCAATTTAATGTATCAAAATGTAAAAATCAAACAATTTAAATAAACTTTATATATTCTTAATGAATGAAAATGAAACGTTGGACATATCGGTTATATAGTTTTTAATATTTGTGTTTGGTATGATATAGCAATATCATGTTTGGTAACTGTATAGCAATCACCTACGTGTAATGGCACACAACAGGTTTTGCAAATATATCTCGTTTCGCTGCGCTTTCCTTTTGAAGAGCATACTCTACACATTCTAGTTGGAATTATTTTTACGCCAGTGACTGTATTTTTCTTTCTTAAACTTGGTCTTTTAGTTGTCCCGAAAACCTGAAAGGTGAATTATTGTAAGCAGTCCTTTTAGAAGTATGAGAAGAAGTTCCAGGTACTGTGCTGCATTCATTTGAATCTACAGTTATAAATTCCCTAGTTACTTCTAGTAGGAATTTTTTGTATCTTTGTTTATTTTGTGACTTGTAGTTACAGTAAATATTGAATGCATTGATCAATGTACAATTGATCAGAAATAATGCTACTTTTTTTAGACCGCTTTATATTTTTTCGAAAGATACTGCTGTTCGCCAAATACTGATCTACCCGATCGACTCCTGTCATATGTTTCTTGTATTCTGTTATGGATGTAGGTTTAATTATATCATCTATAGAATTTTTCTTTCGTTTTCCAGTTAATTTCATAGAAGCATCATGAATAGTTGATATCATACACACTAATCTTTTATCTTTCCATGAGATAAGAACAATGGATCCTTTCCGTTCAAAAGTCATATCCCTTCTCTGAAGAATCTTTGACTTATCTATTATCTACATTTCTTTGGGAAGCCAAGGTTCTCCACGGAACTATTTTAAAACAATGGGACTTTTACGGGAATTTCTGGGCACGATTCCGGGGCATCAGAATCCGATCGAAATGGTTTTTGCCCATTCACCTTTTAGACTTCGTGTTTGTTGGTTCTCTTGCACGGACGAAGGGGATCCAGCTTATCCTCGAAACAGTTGTTTGCTGCATTATTGTGTTATTTGTGCTTTTATACGTTACTCAAATATTTCCTATTCCGTATATAGTATTATGCACGGCAGTTATTGTGTTGTTGTTGAGACCCAGACCGTCCGACCTACCAGAAAGGTGTAAGGTAACTGTTTGGACGGCCGGGAAGTGCCACCCAATTTAGACCGGAACCCAGTGGGGGAGGCATCCACAGGGATCGTACCCTCCTTTCCCTACCACCAACCTCTCGGAAGCACTTACGGATCCACATGTTTAACGTGATCGTACTCCGCGTGAACACAGCGGCAGTTTTGGCAGCGGCTGGAATCGAACCCAGGCCTACCGAGTGCAACTCCAGCGCGCTAACCAATGGGCTACCGCGCCCCGGCAGTTATTGTGTGAACGGACAGACAGAATGAATAAACTCTTTTCATCTAAGTCATAAACTCTTTTCAAGTAAATCATAAACTCTTTTCAACTAAGTCATAACCTCTTTTCAACTATGTCATAACTTTTTTCCAACTAAGTCATAAACTCTTTTCAACTAAGTTATAAAGAAAACGTTCAATATACGCTTCTATTCTATATAATATAAGAAAAAAAATATTTTATACTATTTTAAAACAATGGGATTTTTATGGCCATTCTGGGCACCATTCCAAAATCCGATCGAAATGGTTTTCACCCCTTCATCTTTTTGGACTTCGGGTTTGTTGGTTCTCTTGCATTGACAAAGGGGATCCAGTGTATCATCGAAACAGCTGCATGCTGCATTATTATGTTATTTGTGCTTTTATACGTTACTCAAGTTTTCCTTTCCCGTAGAGTGTATTATGCACAAACAGATATGCTATGCGCTATCAGGAAGAAAATATTTAATTATAAAGTACAATACATAAAGAGAAAACCCTTAGTCGATACTTTGAATCCAACTTAGGCCGACAACACCCGGCCCGTTACAGCTTTCTTAACAATTTCTCAGCACGAATTCTTTTATTCAGCCATTTATTTGGCCATTATTTTCTCTAACGATTCATTGAATGAAAAACCAATGTGTGAATAACGAATCCTTAAATAACCAATCCCGTGAATATGCAATCGGAGCAAATTCTTCGATATCAAAATATTTAAATTTGCAAAAAACGTCCAATATTTCGGATTTTATGACGTCCTTCCGAAACTCGCAGTAGCAGCAACAACGTGATTGTTGGGCAATCTCGGGAGATATACGCTCTCGCTCATTGAACAGAAAATGCTGTGTCAAAGAATGAAATGTCAAAGAAAGACTTAAACAACCATTTGAATTTTAAATTTTAATTGAAATTTAAAAAAATGCCTTGTGCTATTGACGAACTGTGTACCAATGATTTCGGACTTAACTTAAGAGGATTGTGTTTCTCCGTGTTTTTTACGGTAACTGTGTCCATTTCAGGGTTTTAACTTATGGTGCATTTATTTTATTATGGTTTTAATATTGAATTAATCTCGGAGATAAGAATTATATTATAAACACGACTTCAATAAGTGTTTTTATAATTATGGAGATAATTAATTTTTTTTTCAATGAAAAAGACATTTCTATAGCCTGAAATTAAAATTACTACTTTAGTTTCAGCATAAATAGTTGATTAAATATATCAATAAACATTAAAAAAACACAGAAAACGAAAACAGAACAACCATTCCAGCAAAGGATATGACTCTTTACTCTTTTTCGATGAAGGAGGCCTTCGAATCCGGTTGGTGTATTTAACCAAACGCTTATGCTCTAACTGATAATTAAGCATACGAGTATTTAATTTCAGATTATTTATGAAAGCAGGTCCAGTTAATATTTTATATTTCGCTTCTAAAGTATTTTAATTCCATTCATCACTCTGTCACTCTCTAAATAACAACATCACCAAATAAAATAATCTGCATAAGCATCTGTTGATTGTTTAATCTATACACACTGCTCACAACTGAAATCGCAACCCCATGAAGAAGTTGATGTATCCTTATGAAATTTACAGAATATAATTGTAACATGGAGGTGTGCAAATGATCAAAAAAATCAGACCTGGAAAATGAAAGCATGGAACTTTATGGGCATTAGATCAATATGGAATAGGCCCATCGCGAGCGGCTATGCAGGATTGAATATGACGAGGCAACCCGTCAATGGTGTGTTGAGGGATGGCAATTAACACAGCATGCAACAATACTCGCGGGCGACTTCAATGCACACCACCGAGCGTGGGGCAGCAGGAGAGTCAACACACGCGGTACACAGATACATAGATTGCTAAACACAACAAACACTGACATCATTGCACCGTCGAGACCAACCTGCTTCACAGGTGCCAATGGCTCATTCATAGACTTTGTCCTAACGAGAAACATAGAATACGCTCACACAATTGATACCCTGGATGAATTCGACTCGGATCATATACCGGTATTGGTGACATTCGATTTGAACTCACCCCTTCCAGCTTCTCTGGGACAAGAGAGGGTGAACTGGAACGTATTCAAAAGAGCACTTTGCGAGCCGCACTTAACAGTACCCAACATTATGAGCACGGCGGATATTGACTCTGCCACGCACACACTCACAACAGAAATCAGGAGAGCTATTGCATCTGCCACAACACATCGTGAGTCATCAAAAATGCCAACACTTTCCCACCATGTCAAACAGTTAGTTAAACAGAGAAATAGAATGCGTAATACATGGCAGGCTAACAGAGACCCTACCCTTAAAAGGGAGCTTAATAGACTCACGTGTAAAGTCAGTGAAAAAATTGTCGCAGAAAAGCAGCAACAGTATAAAGAATTAATCGAATCCCTTAGCCAGGAAGACGTATCGCTCTGGCAATTCGCTAAACCTCAAATTAAACTCCCACCACTAATAGATGGCGCTAATATCGCGTACTCAGACGAAGAAAAGGCAGAGGCGCTTGCTAGGCATTACGAAAAGCAATTTGAACCAAACCACTATCTAACGTGTCAGGACACCCTAAGAATGGTTAGGCAAACTCTAAACAATTTCAGGAACTCCCCGGTCACGGCTAAGATTAACCCAGTCACCTCGCAAGAGATAGTAGAGATTATCAAAAACCTTAAAAATCGTAAAAGCCCAGGGCACGACAAAATCAGGATTATCGCGGTAAAAAACCTACCCTTAAATATAATATTTTACTTGACCATCTTAATAAATAAAATACTAGAACTAAATTATTTCCCCAAAGAATGGAAGGAAGCGATAATTATAGCGATCCATAAACCTGGTGAGGATTCCTCAATTCCAGCCAACTACAGACCAATCAGTTTGTTACCGACACTTAGTAAAATTACTGAGAAAATAATTCTTAAGAGACTGAACACGCACTTTAGTGAGAATGACATTATCATTCCGGGGCAGTTTGGATTTCGGCCAAAACACTCCACCACTCATCAATTGCTGAGAGTGGTAGAGTACATTTCTTCTGGTTTTAATAATAAGACACCCACAGCTGCGATTTACAAATTGATCACTCTAAAAGTCCCTGACGCACTTGTCAAACTTTTAATTTCATACCTAAATAACAGACACTTTCAAGTCAGAGTAAAAAATAACTTATCTACACCCAAGCTCATTAAAAGTAGGGTACCGCAAGGATCCATCCTGGGCCCGACACTCTTTAACATATATCTAAATGACATTCCCAGGACCCCAGACACGGAGCTGGCACTCTATGCAGACGACAGCGCGATACTTGCAAAACACCCTTACGTCTCAGTAATGCACAGACAGCTACAACAACATTTAGACATACTCCAAACATGGCTGGAAAAATGGCGAATAAAATTAGATCCCAATAAATGTCATTGGATTTATTTCTCAAGAAAACGTAAACCTCCGCCTCCTCTGTACATAAACAACCATGCCCTAAAAGCGGAAAAATCTACTAAATACCTAAGTGTAACGATAGACTCCCACCTAACTTGGAAACTGCACGTAACGAACATAATCAAAAAGCGTATATAACCATAGGAGCCTTATACCCAATGATAGGAAACGGAAATCTAAGTTATCAAAATAAACTCCTAATTTATAAATCGGTCATCTGCCTGGGAATGCTGTATGCAGCACCCGTATGGGGATATGCCAGTAAAACTACCATAGACTTATTAGAGACAAGGCAAAACAAAACCCTAAGGATTATAAGGGAAGCCCCTAGATACTTAAGAAACTCGGTAATTAGGAAAGACTTCAAAATAAAAACTGTTAGAGCCCAAATCAAAAAGCTAGCGCTTAAATTCTACAAAAATCTGCCATCTGTCCCAAATGAACTATTATTTAATCTGCATGACTATGATCATCGCAAGGCTAAATCTCGTAAGAGACCCCGCTCGGTACTTAACTTTGATATTCGGTACTAGGAACGTCCCACCTTAATCAGTTGATATTAAAGAAAAGTCGCGATCTTTGGTTTTCTACAAATTGTTTAAAATCCTGAACTGCTAAAATGCTAGGTTACCCTCAGATCTACCTCAACCCCCCAAACTGCTTAAACTCTTAATGTGCAACAAACTGCCACACTAGGAGCTAGGACAAATAATAAAAACAGTAAATCAAAAACCTCGAACCTCCAACTATGGACCAATGAAATAATGTCACAGTATGAAAATAAGAACCACACCTAGAGATTGGAGATTAAAGGCGCTTCGCGCCTGGTGCTCTGTTCTGGACGAAACTCTATTCGGAACACAGCATGCAATTGAGCTTGTAACTAAACATGGTTTGCTGGAATGGACAATTCCGATTTTTTTTTAAAGCTCTTAAAACCAATTGATATTTATAGAGAATTTTTTCTGATTTCAAATATCCAAGCGAAAAGCTCTTAAAATAATTACTTATTTAAATATCAAATAATGAAAAAGCGCAAAATCTACTCAAACACAAAACGGCCCGTGATTGGCTGTGACGTCACAATGTCTGTTCGACCTGTGATGCAACATTCTACTATCTACTGTTTCTACTGAGATATTTGCAAGTAGTTGGCGTTTAATTTTGTTTATAATTGTTTTACCCATTTGTTCTTGGTCTGCTTGAGTTTAAATTATTTATTCCTTATTTTATTTTATTGTAAACATGGATTCTGGTTTTGTTAAAGGGCAATCAGACACGCTGCCTAAGATCGATTTTATTGTGATGGCGCTCTCTTTCAGAAATAATAAATATTTTGTTTGTGACGGCTGAAACTAGGGATGTAAACTTGATACCCTTTTCTTGAATGCTTATAATAATAATGATAATAATAATTGTTATTATTATGTGAATTACATTTACGTTTAAGGTATCTGTGGTGAAAATCGGAACATTACGAAAAATGCAAACACTTTGGACGCCAATTTCCCCGAACGTGAGAGATAAAAGTGTATATATCTTTTCTTGTTTCGTTGGTCTAGATTATGAATATATGAAATAATTTTAATACTTCGGAACTTTTTTAGAAAACACTTAAAGCGTCTATCCAAGCGAGTGCTTTTTTAATTTTTCCTACTTTCACTCAAACTTCAAAAGATAGATATAAATAGTAAAAGACAAAACTATATATTAGTAAATTTAGTTTCTGAATCTACTTTTTGAGAAAAAAAAAGCTAATATATTAAAAGTTACTGACTTAGTTTTCGAGTAATCTTCTTGACAAGTTGAAGAAGATTGAAAATGTTTCATTTTACAAGTTTGTAATGCTTATATCTCAAAAACTAAAAGTGCTAGCTATGAACACTGAGCAAGAAATTGTAGCTTTTCTAAAGTCTTGCAAGTGGGTTGTAATTGGGTTTTGGATCGAATGACTCTAATTTCGATAGCTTAGTTTTTAACCTGGATTTTCCAATAGCTGAGAAAGTTGAAATATTTTAAATATCACAATTGCTGCAGCTCAGTGTCCTTACTTACTTACTCCTAGGGTTGGTCTATCTTAGGTTTTGCCAGGATAGTGGCAAAAACCTAGTAAAAACCGGCAAAAACTGGAAAAAATGGCTGGATTTAAAAAAATGTACAAAAAACAATATAATTTTGAACATAATATAATTGAGACTTAAATCAGAATATTAATTTGTTATTTCATTAATATTAATTTGTTTAATTAAAATGACGAAACATAATGAAACATTAATTAATTAATAAGAAGTTGTGAAATCAATCTTCATTTTATCCATATTTGAACACCTAGGTAAAACTTTTATGAATAATTTATAGAAGTAATTAATCTTTTAAAACCCCTACCATTTTTTTTTCTTTGTATAAAAAAAAACACATGGACTAGATAAATTGATTAAGATTGTTGATGCTAATAAATGGTGGAGAAGTATTGCAAGAGCATGTGATATTTCTAAAGACTTTTGCAACTTACTTGCACATCTCTAAACATGCCCTTCAAGCAGTGCTGCAATAGAGAGAATATTCTCTAATTTTTCATTTGTGCATTCAAAGATTCGAAACAGGTTGGGAATAGATAGTGTTTCAAAACTTGTTTATTGCTATGCAATGTTGAAAAAACAAAATATGTGCTCTGATGTAGGAAATTCAATTGAATTTGATGAAATTTAATTATTTTATGTTGAAGACCCAGACCGTCCGACTCGTCAGCTGGGACATGAGCATCTATTTAGACGGCCGGAAATAATATCAAATTTTGTCTTATACTGCCATGTTAAAAAAAAACTGATGTGGGCAACAGACAACTTTACTTACATAATGCAATAAATTTACTCCTCTTACAGTAAAAAATAATGTATAAGATCCACGGTACTGTGTTTTTAACGTTGAATTGTACATTTGGCGATTTTTTGGATGACAACATGTAATGCAATTTCAAAATACCCAATTAACTTGCGTTTCACACAAGTCTAAATTAACAATTAATACTATTGATAGCATCATTAATAAGTGATATAGTCCATACATAAAAATATTTTAGTAATTAATTCTTCAATTAGGGGTCATTTTTGCAATTTTAACCAAATTTTCGTCAATCTGGAGCAAAATATCGCCAAGTTGGCGATACTTTGCTAGATTTTTCTCAAAATTTGCCAAATGCATCACCAAGTGTTACAGATAAACGAAGAGAAAAGTATTTCTTATATACTAGAATGTCTGCCCGTCATATAACGGAAATCAAAATTTGCTAAACTTAACTTAACTTTGCTAAACATTACTTAAAAAAGTCGCCTAGTTGGCGACGTCCAGCAAAATTTATCGTCGAGCGTTACATACGGAAAAGTGGGTTATTTCTATGGTCCATTCTTATGTTCTTTCCATGATATTGGACTTATAAATTAGTCGTCATTTCATTGATTCAACGTCAATTTTGTCAATTTGGTGAAATTTTATCAATTTTGTGACACTTTCGACAATTTGGCAACATTTAAAAAGTCACCAACAAGTTGGAGACATTTCGAAAAATTCGTGACCAAAATTGTATCCAAACGTTACGAATGGAATATCTACCAATTATGTGAAATTTGGCCAATTAGTTTTTCAGCTAGAGTGGATATATACATTACACAGACACACACACAGACGTCACACTAAAGACACTTTTTTCGTGTTCTAGAGTGTTGGAATGGCGTAAATCCGTCGAAAACACGAGTTGCGCTTTTCGACATGATCCCAATACTTTCCCTATTCATTAACATGCATTGAAAAGAAAATCAAATATGAAAATTTCAGCCCATCCCTTCTATTAATGTATATGTAGTTTTAATGTATCCCTTGTATTAATGTATCCCTTGTAATAATGTATTAATGTATCATTTGTATTAATATATATAATGTTTCCTTGAAAGTATAGGACACAATTCCTATACTTTCCCTATATATTACCATGTATTGTATTGCATGGTAATATATAGGGAAAGTAAAATATGAAAATTTCAGCATTCCCCTTGTATTCATGTATATAGTATCAATGTATTAATGTATCCCTTGTATCTATGTATTAATGTATGTAATGTTTCCTTGAATGTATTGGACACGATTCCTACACATTCCCTATGCATTACCATGCATTGAAGGGAAAGAAAAATATGCTAATTTCAGAATTTCTCTTGTATTAATGTATGTTGTTTTAATGTATTAAAGTATCCCTTGTATAAATGCATTAATTTATCACTTGCATTACTGTATTTGTGTATTAATTTAACCTTGTATTAATGTATGTAATGCTTCCATGAACGTATAAGACACGAATCCTATATATTCCCTATACATTACCATGCATTGTAGGGAAAGAAAAATATGAAAATTTCAGCCCTGCCCTTGTATTAATGTATATAGTATTAATGTAATGCATTATGCATTAATGTAAATCCCTTCAATTAATGTGCCCTTTATATTAATTTATTAATGTATGCAATGTTTCCTTGAAAGTAAGGCACGATACCTATATTTTCCATATGCATTACTATGCATTGTAGGGAAAGTAAAATGTGAAACTTTCAACTCTTCCA
Source organism: Amaurobius ferox (assembly GCA_951213105.1). Classification (NCBI taxonomy): domain Eukaryota; kingdom Metazoa; phylum Arthropoda; class Arachnida; order Araneae; family Amaurobiidae; genus Amaurobius; species Amaurobius ferox. The sequence continues at coordinate 71,095,086 of OX578155.1, forward strand.
GTGTATTAATGTATTAATGTATCCTCTGTATTTATGTATCCTTAGTATTGATGCATGTAATGTTTCCTTGAAAGTATAGGACACGATTCTTATATTCTTATACTGCCCTTATACACTACGATACATTGTAGGGAAAGTTATATATGAATATTTCAGTCAATCCCCTGAGCGTTCCCATTAGCACCACATTTAGCGCACTCGTCTTCCAGGTGTACAAAACTTTTGTTGTTATTCACTACCTCCCAGAAAATCCAAGTTATGCCAATTATAACAATTAGTTTTAAAAGTTTTCTAAATTGACAAGAGATACAAAGTGAAAACTTTTCATCGCCTCAGGAGAAAATTAGAGAGGTTAATTCCAAAACATAAACAACTTCTGTTTCTGTCTCATACGAGTGATCCGATGCCATTAATGCCTTTGAGCTCGCAAGGCGAGGTAGAAACGTATAAAGGCGATGTACATGAGGTAGAAACGTAGAAAGGCTATGTACCATGAGGTAGAAAGACTAAAGAGTATGAGCAGTTGCAACGCATAAAATAACAGAGGAAAAGTTAATTAGGTCTTTTTACTTTCCCTGCAATATATGGTAATGCAGATTAGGAAAGTATTGGAATAAGAAAACACCATTTTTAAAGTGACGTCTGTGTGTGTGTCTGTGTACCTGTGTATGTGTATGTGTATCTGTGAGTATGTGTCTGTGTATGTGTGCATGTGTATGTGTGTGTGTCTGTGTATTTGTGTATGCATCTGTATGTCTGCCTGTGTGACTGTGTGTCTATCTCTGCATGGATGTATCCACTCTAATTAAAAAAATAATGGACAAAATTTCATAAAATTTTATGTCAGTCATTTATTTGTAGGATGATAGATTTTGGTACAATTTGGGATAAAAGACCATGCCTTTTTTCTGCGAACTGACCAGCAAAAATTGCCTGTATCCATTCTAGCTAAAAAACTAATTTGTCAATTTTTACAAAATTTTGTGAATAAGTCTCTTAAGGATTATCCTGGTGCTGATTAAAGTTTGATATGTTTTGGGAAAACAAAACCAGCTTTGTTTTGTGAATTGCAAACAGAAACAGTCAAAACCTAAAATAAAAGCCGACGTATTCTCTAATATATAATTTAAATGCTCGTTTTATAATTAATTTTTGAAGATAAAAATAATTAAACCAAATACAAGATTAGCCGTTCTCGAGATATTTTAGATTTCTCGCATTTACGCTACGCCACTTTTGAAAATAAATCCAGTTACAAATAAAAACGAAAATTAAATTAAAAATCTGATATGGAGAACATGCAACTTTCCCTGCAGATTTAAATTCATTTTCCCTTTACTTCTTTAATAATTCATTAAATTGGATTTAATTGCATAAAATAACACAACATTTGCACTTTTAATTCAATTTTTGCTTTTATTTGGTAATCGGATATTTTCCAGACAGCTTAACAAAAATGCGGTAAATCTCAAATATTTCGAGGATAGTTGTAATGGAGTTGTTCTTATTCTTTTCCTCATCAAAAGTTATGTATAAAACGTTAATTTAATTGATACATTTGAGAATACATAGTCTATTTTGGATTTTGGGGATTTCTGCATACTATTTCGTAAAAAAGTGTTAAAAAAAGGCGGGTTGTTCTTTTTCGAATCATACCAAAATCTTATCAGCGCCAGAGTATCCCACAAGTGATCTATCTACCAAATTTTGTGTAATTTGGTCAATTAGTATTTTAGTTAAAGCAGATACATAAGATTTTTGCGGGTCATATCGCAAAAAATCGGTTTCTTTTTTCTCGAATCGTAACAAACACTAATCAGCACCAGGGTCACAAACAAGTGACTTACCTACCAAATTTTAGGAAAGTTGGTGAGTCAGATTTTGAGTTAGAGTGGATACATACATTGCACAACAGACACACACAGACGTCACACTAAAAATAATTATTTCTTATTCCAGAAGTCCTAAAACTTATAGATCCGTAGAAAATACGAGTTGCGATTTCCGACACGATTCCAATACTTTCCCTATCTATATATACTAATTGCCAAGTGTCCGTCTGTCCGTCTGAATGTCTGTCTGTCTGTCTCTCACGCTTTTTTAGGCACTTCCCGAATAAATAGAGACTTGCAATTTGGTACACGGCTCGGTCGTTCAATAAAACCCCCCGGAAAAATCGAATTTTTCGAAAACGTTCGAAAAGTGAAATGATGGGAAAACATACTTTACAGTGAGATAGAGACTTCAAATTTGGTGTATGGATAAATCATTTGAAAGGAAGAAAGTGTGCAATTTCAGATTTCCAATATTTTCTACCTTAGGGGGTGCCGCACACCAAAACGTTCGAAAAGTTAAATGATCAGAAAGCATGCTTTGCGATGAGATAAAGACTTCAAATTTGGTGTATGGGAAACCATTCGAAAGGAAGAAAGTGTGCAATTTCACATTTCCAATATTTTCTACTTAAAGGGGTGCTGCACACCAAAACGTTTGAAAATTGAAATGATGGGAAAGCATGCTTTGAGATTAGATAGAGACTTCAAATTTGGTGTATTGGTGAATCGTTCGAAAGGAAAAAAGTGTGCAATTTCAGATTTCCAATATTTTCTACCTTAAGGGGTGCCGCACACCAAAACGTTCGAAAAGTTAAATGATAAAAAAGCATGCTTTGCGATGAGATAAAGACTTCAAATTTGGTGTATGGGTAAATAGTTCGAAAGGAAGAAAGTGTGCAATTTCACATTTCCAATATTTTCTACTTTAGGGGGTGCTGCACACCAAAACGATCGAAAAGTGAAATGATGGGAAGCATGCTTTGCGATGAGATAGAGACTTCATATTTAGTGTATGGGTAAATCGTTTGAAAGGAAGATAGTGTGCAATTTCAGATTTCCAATATTTTCTATACTTAATGGGGTGCCGCACACCAAAATGTTCGATGTACCAAATAAATGAGAAACGTCCCCTTTACAATTTGATAGAGGCTTGAAATTAGGTATATGGACTAATCATTTGATGAAAACACCCAAGACGAATATAGTTCTTCAAAAACGTTCGTTTAAGGGTGCGCTCTGGAGGAAAACGTTCGAAAGGTGAATTGATAAGAAAACATACTGCGGAATGAGATAGAGATTTGAAATTTGGTGTACTGGTTGATAGTTTGGAAGGAAGAAAGTGTACAATTTCAGTTTTCCAATATTTTATACTTTAGGAGGTTTTGGACACAAAAATGTTCGATTATCGGAATGAAGTAGAAATATCCCTTTTAGAACGTGATAGAGGCTTGATATTTGGTATATGGGCGAATCATTTGATAGAAAACCCAAAAAGAATGGAGTTTTTCAAAAATATATATTTAAGGGGGGTGGGTTCTCCACAGAAAAACATTCGAAGGGTGAAATGATAGAAAAAGTATACTTCTCGATGAGTTAGAGGCTTCAAATTTGGTATACGGGTATATAGTTTGAAAGGAAGAAAGTGTGCAATTTCACTTTACAAACATTTGCTATTGTAGAGGGTGCCGCACACTAAAATGTTCGATTTCACGAACAATTGGAAAACGCATCCTTTAGAGTGTGATAGAAGCTTGAAATTTAGTATATGGACTAATCATTTGATAAAAAAAAACCTAAGATTATTACGGTTTTTCAAAAATGATCATTTAAGGGGGGTGCAACACAGAAAAACTTCAAAACGTTTGAAATATGAAGTGATTGAAAAACATGCTCCACAATAGGATAGAGACGTCAAATTTGGTGTATTGGTAGATTCTTTGAAAGGAAGAAAGTGTGCAAATTTCAGATTTCCAATATTTGCTACTTTAGGGGGTGTCCACGTTAATACGTTCGATTTCCGGTATAAATGAGACACTCTTGCTTTTAAATGTGATGGAGGCTTGATATTTGGTATATGGACCAATCATCTGATAAAAAACACAACACGAACAGAGTTTTTCAAAAATGTTCATTTATGGGGGTGCTCCAAAGAAAAACGTTCGAAAGGGGAGATGATAAAATAGTATGCTTCGGGATGAGATAGAGATATTAATTTGGTGTACTGGTAGATAATTCGAAAGGACGACGTACGCAATTTAAATTTTCCAATATTTTCGTCTTTAGGGGCTTCTGCACACTAAAATATTCGATTTGCCGAATAGTGTGAAACGAATTATTCAACAATTTACATTATTCAGGGGTTGCTTATTGCGAGACCGTTGATTTTCAACGAGTATTCGGCTAGTACATTACTATACAGTGAATCCCAAAAAGACTGAAAAGCGCTTTAATTCTTTACCTATTGGAGATAAGTCGGCAATGTAAATTGCAAAAATGTTGAAAGTAAGGTAGGAAATAAGACTACGTTAATGAAATAGTCATCCCATTAATTTTCAAAAAGTTACACTTTTTAAATTTTTACACGACCCCCTTACACAAATTTGGTCAATCAGAAAATTTTTATTTTTAATGCAACAAGATCATTAAAAAACTCTTCATACCTGTATCTTTAAAATCAACTGAATTATGATAAAGGAAAAAAATCTGGCTTTAGCCACTTTCCCTTACCATGTGAGAGGCTGTTTCATCAGTGAAAATAGAACAAACAAATTGATGATAGAAATTTTTTAGATCAAAAATACATTAATATGCGCAAATTTTTTTTATTTCAAATGCATCTAAATAAAGCAATAGACAGACAGAGATCATATAAAGCAGTGCTATGCACTACGCGGTTGGGTATCCTATGTATTATTAACCAGTTTTATCTTTTTTGTGATATGTCACAAATTTATTTTTCCAATTTGATATATGGTCCCCATTCACAATGTTCAATTTTCAATTAAATATAACTCGCTCAATTTTAAAGATACAGATATACAGTTTTTTTAATGACCTTATTGCATTAAAAATAAAAATTTTCTGATTGACCAAATTTGTGTAAGGGGTCGTATAAAATTTTAAAAAGTGTAACTTTTTGAAAATTAATGGGAGGGCTATTTCCTTTACGTAGTCTTATTTCGTACCTTACTTTCAACATTTTTGCAATTTACATTGCCCACTTATCTCCAACAGGCAAATAAATAAAGTGTGTATCAATCTTTTTGGCACATCCTGTATATTGCAGGGAAAATAAAAATTCAAATTCTGTGTTTAATCATTCGTGTTATTTTGCGCAGTTAAACTCAATGAATAATAGAAAATATACAGAGAAAGTGAGTCTGTAGGGAAAGTCATGTGCTGCCCACATCAGATTTTTGGAATTAAGGTTTTTAAGTAAGACCTGAAGTCTCAGACGGAGTAAAACATTTTGCTCAATGGTGATGGACAACTGATGTAAGGTAGTTAGAGCAAAGTAAAGGTTCGTATTTTGATTTAAATATGTCGCTAGGATGTACGGCTAAAATAGAAAATATGCGTAAAATATAAACGCTTTGAAAGTCAATTTCCATGAACCTAAAAGACATACATGTTGTACTTGTATCTCCATAAATAGGGTTCCAATTATGAATATACAAAAATAATCTTGATATTTTTATATTTTGAGCTATTTTGTTCTTACAAAAACTTTTTGTCCGATTGGTTTTCGTTTCTCTTTGTTTACTTTCAATCGAAATATCTTTTAAATTATAAAATATAGATCTAAACAGTAAGCGACAAAAATGTTCAGTCGGAAATTAATTCAAAGTCAAGATCAATAATGAGTTTTTACACAGCTCTTGCAGTTTTCGAGCAATTGCCTTGTCAAAAGAAGATTGAAAATAATCCGTTTTATAAGTTTGTAGTTCATATATCTCTAAAACTAAAAGTGTCTACAATGAACTCTAAGTAAGTCATCTATTACCCTTTGAAACCTCTGCAAGGATATAGAATTAGATTTCTAATTCGGTACTTATTTTTCAAAATATAGTGATTATAGGATTCTGTAAAATCAATTACATGAGTGCAAACGCATGTAAGCATGATATTTGATGGTAATTTTGGCATATTAAGTTGTATCGCTTAAAATTTAATTACATTTAAAATTTCACTTTTAAAAGCGTAAAGGCAAAAGGGTATCATTTTTACCCTAGCGTGTTATGGTAAACGGACGATAATGGCAAATAAAAATTGAAACCAAACCCATTAAACATCGAAATTTATCTTCGTGATAAAAATAAGTTATTTAGAACACTTGAATAACAACGTACCTTTAAAGAATTCATTTGCTAAAGTGCACTTTAAGTAATTTTAAGTGAATGTACACAACTATTCATTTTTACCATAGTCACTACCTAGCGTTCTAAAGATGTGCACATTTACTAGCAAATTCTACAATATATATGTGACCGAGAAGGGAAAGATAGCAATTTAAAAAAAAACGAACTGTATATATTTCAATTAAAGCGAATATTTTATTTTCCGTTAATTAAAAATATCCATCAAAGACGATAAATTGAGATATATCCTACTAAAATTAGACGTTAAACGATTGTAAGTTTCAAAAGTAATCATTTTTAATACAGAATAATGAATATTTCCATGCGTCTAAGCAAACGAATATTCTGTTTTGGAAACATAAAGGTTAAATAGTCCCTGTAGCGTCACGTGCGCATGCTCAAGTATGAATGGGATGCTCTCGGGAGAGCTGTGGATTTCCGACAAACCCTTCCAAACACCACCCAAGAGGTCTAATGTGCTTGCACTCGAATAAAAGTGGCGATTACTGCCTTCCCACCTCATTGAGCACTTAATCGGTGGCATGAATCGTCGTTGACAAGTCTGCATCAGTGTGAGAGGAAATCATATTCCTTATAGACAGACGACATTTCACATTCAAAACTGTGACCTGCGGTTTTCTCCAATTAATTTTATTTCTTTATGTGTAAATATACATTCGAAACTCTTTTCTTTTTCATGCAAAAAATAATCGACAGAATCCCATTCCATGTTACTGTAAAATTTGGAATAAATTATTGCAGTCGTTTCTGATTCGTGTCCGTTTTTACTTTACTTATTTTTTGGAGAGGAGTATATATATATATTTGTTTATGTATATGTGAAGAGACCTTAATTAACTAATAGATTTCCTTAAGTTTGGAAACTTTATTTTAATTTCACCGGAACGTTAATGATATTATGAAAAGGTAAGATTGTTTTATCCCTTAACACAACATAAAAGCCAGCTAAAGTAAGCTAGCTTAAGCATAAAACTATCTTAAACATAAAAGCTCGCTTAAGTACATTTTAGCTAGCTTTTATGATTAATGCTTTATTACATTCACTTGCATTGTAAAATAATGTAACTTAATAATTAAGATTCATCTTTCGAAATCAATATTTTTCTTTTATTAAATCCGCTGTTTCATAATTAGTACAGAACCAACATAATTGTGAAATCTGTCTTTAATATCACAGAATACTATATTAGAAAGCATTACTCCTATTGGAGTGGATGGCAACATGTTCTTGGGATTTCACATAAACATTAGCACTCCAAGCGACCAATCCACCCTCGCCTATGATGTCACTAAAGCGAGACTGCTAGATTTGGCCATTTTATTTTAATGCTGCCGGGTGAAAAAACGTACGGGACTGTACTTTTATAATTTTTAAAACTATAAAAATTATCAACATTTAAAAATACTTTTATTTGTTACAAATATATTTATTAATTTAAGTAAATTTAAATAAATATAAAAATATATTTAATTCATATAATCATAAACTAAATAGAAATGTAGACTCATTGCATTGTTTGACTGCAAACATTATGCACAAAAAATTACAAACTAACATATTCAAAAGAATGAAATATTATATATTATTTTCAATCTAAAAAGTATACTGACGTGTTGATTGTTCATTTACTTAGTTCTTAATTTATTCTGGTATGCAGATAACAGAATTTTTTTAAAATATACTGATATTCTTATATAATAAATAACAACAAATTTACATAAATTAACACCAAAGGTGTGGAACTCAAATGTTAATTACCTGGAAGGGAGGAGGAATTTCCTTAATACGTGATTAAGTAAAAATTATATAAAAAGTATATATGCATATAACATCAAATTCAACTTTACTAGCTCTAAGAAAAAACTATCCAAATATCCATTGTTATACATTTTATTAAAATAGAATAAAGGTTTTTAACTAATACCACTGCCTCTTAGAATTTGGTCTAGTCGGCAGTGATAACACCGCACTTGTTTCTTATGATGAACACGTGTATACTTATGATACGTGTATAGGATGATTAAATAACAAATATTATTTCTATTCTAAAGAAAAAATATATTGCATACCTTGTAACGTAATCAATTTCGTTTAGTAATCCATTACTTGAAATAATCTATTCAAAATTCCTATATAATTTTTTTGCACGCTACAAGAAAGCATAGTTTTAGTACAGTAGCTAGAATACCTAGTGTCGCGTTCGTAAGGGAGGGGTGTTCTAGAACTGGTTCCAATAATTCAAGAAACATCGGGTTAAAATAAGGAGCAAGACAGTGTAGCTCCACCTGTTCTAATCAACTGAAGTTATCGATTGGAATGAGCTTTGAGCTAAATTTTGCTAGATCGTAATTTGATTTTCAGCACTTTACAAAATAGTTGAAAAGTGTTTATGACTTTGTTCATTATATTGTCTGTCTGTCTGTTCGTTAGCACGATATCTGCCGTAAAAATGACTTTATCAAAATGAAATTTTAGTATGTTGTTCAGACGGTCTGTGGGACCTATGGCAATATAAATGAATAATATCAAACAATTAGTTTGGGATTGATCCCGGGTTGAAGAATTAAAATACATTGAACCCTGTGTGGTACCTAATTTTTTAAACATTTTTTAAGCAGATTTAAAATTCACAAATTGCTTCGAATGTTTTAGGAAATATTCAAATTATCCCATGAGATATATAAAAAAAATGTCAGCAAAATATATTCAGTAGTTTTTGAAATAAAAAAATAAAATAATAATTACACTTTTTACATGAAGAGATAACGTGACCATTATATGAAGAGATCCTAAGAATCGTGGTTTTTGAAGTTCTTTTTAATTCATATTTAGTGTTGTATCCCTCCTAAAACAACTTTATTTTTTCTTAAATTCTGTGCTTCTACATACTGAAACAACGCAATTTCAATATATTTGAATTTAAATGATTATCAAACTTTGATTATTTCTACAACAATGCCTTAATTTCACTTATGGAAAATGTTAACACGAACATAAGTAGAATGAGTTGTATAAGAATTGCTACATTTCTTTAACTCAAAATTTAGCTCATGGACTCTGCAACATAGCTGATATGAATGAAACATTCATTGATTATACACAGAGAACCATACATTTCTTTCGATGAAGTTTTAAGCGTAGAGTTAAATTACTTGTAAATCCACGGTTTTAAATCTTTAAATGAAATAAATTATTATAGTATTGTGATGAATGAAAGGAATGGAAAAATGTTTATGAATGAAATGCTGCTTTTTTATACAGGCGATTTATATTTCCATGACGTCATTTGCTTTCAATGAAGTTTTCAAATATAATAAATCATTGCAGTATTTTAAAAATATTACCGAGAAATGTATCGCATTTTTGAGATGTTTATATAAAATTGAATTGAAGTTGGAAAGTGTTTATAATCAATGCTTTATGCATGATTAATAGTTCTTGTTTTTCTTGATGGCGTATATTCTTTGACTAGATATTCCAGTCTAGTTGTAGTTCTATTAAGTCTGTGAAGGAAGAACTGTTTCGTTCCGGGTCAAATAATGTTATATTAACTGAATGATTTAGCTTATTGCTCTGCCCACAGACTATTATACAGACCTGTCACTCTCGATAGTTTCGTTTTCGCGGCGGCCATTGGAGATAGACCAAACCACAGAATACTATATTCAGAAGGTTCACTCCCATAGGACCCTATGGCAACATTTTTAACATAGGATGTCGCATAGACACTAGAGCTCGTGAGTTGGACCAACTGAACTACGATGCGTCTGCCAGATTTGGCGCATTATCGCTCGCTTGGCGATTTTTGTTTTAAACGCGAGGGGAACAAAATGCTGAGGACTGTACTTTTATAATTTTTGAAACTATAGAAAGAATCAGGATTTAAAAATACATTAATCTGCAACATAAATATATTCATTAGTTTAAGAATATTTAAATAAACATAGTTATATATTTAATTCAAATAATCATAAAATAGATTAAAAAATAGACACATTGCATTGTCTCACTATAAAACAAAATGCACAAAAAATTACAAGCTAACATACTCAAAAGACTGAAATATTATATAATAATTCCAGTCTAAAAAGTATACTAGCGTGTTGATCGTTAATTACTTGATCCTTAATTTGTTCTGGGATACTGATAATAGACTTTTTTTTTTAAATATAAAAATATTCATATAGTAAATATCAAATTTACATAAATGCACTATCGAAGTTGTGGAACTCAATCATTAATTACCCGAGGGGGGGGGGGTGAATTTTCCACCATAAGGCACTTAATAAAAATTTTACATAAATATATACACATACTATATCACATTCAACTAAGAAAAAGCTATCCAAATATCAATTATTTCACATTTTATAAAAATACAGAAAATATTTTTTAACTAATTATACCACTACCTCTTAAAATTTAGTCTAATCCGGCAGTAATAACACAGCACTAATTCGCGTATGATGAACACATGTATACTTATATGAACACGTGTATACTTATGAACACGTGTATACTTATAATGAACACGTATGTAGGATGGTGATAACTAAAATTATTTCAATTTTAATAAACATAAATTACATACCCTGTAACGCAACCAGTTTTTTTTTATCAATCCATTTCTATGAAATGATCTAAACACTTAACAAATAATCCTTTTTCACGTTACTCAAACCACGCTAGTCTATTGTTCCAAGTTTTCGCCGAGTGAAATAGGGTTATAACATTGAAAATCGTCTTGAACCGTCACCCCCGGTAGAAAAAGCCGAACTACTTTCCCCCCCCCCTGTACCTCGTGACGTATGAGCTGTAGGCCCAATTCTGGCCTTCGAATCCGAATTCCTCCGTCTCAACTTTTCTGGAAAGTTCTCCCCTAGTAGAGTAGCCCACACAAAGAAGTTCGTATGTGCAGTGCAGTGCAGTACGTGGGCTCGCGCGTGTAGATGCATAACGGTCTTTTTATCGTATTTTTGAATGTCTTATATGTTAGTTCATGATTTAATAAACATTTTGACCAGCATACCTTCGACTACATACCTTATAACATTGGATTACTAATTACCTTATTACCGTAATGTGAAAAACTGAAAATGCTATTTAGAAGTAAGTGCTTACCATTTTTTGCTTATTATCATGTCATTTAAAATTACATAGAATTTTAAATATATGGCTAACAAATTATTGCTATTCAATTAACGCTAACTGGATTCTAAATTGTTTTGTTGCTAATTATAACGTCAACAAACCTTTTAGAGTTTTCTTAGTTTGTTTTAAAATTTTATTGTTGTCATATTAATTAAGAAAACTGCCCAGGTACTTGTAAAATTAAGCTTTGCTAAGTAATTGTAAAGTATTTAAAATCATTCAATGTTTAAAATGTATATTTTATCAAGTTAGCTTGTGTCATTCATTGCATTTATCTAGTGTACTTAATGTTGTCATAAATTATACAGTTTCCTGCAAATATTTTAAAATTACTTTAATAATGTTGTTAGTTGTGTAATATTTTATAATAGACTAGCAGTATGTCCGTTCTTCATACTGACCATATAATACAAGAAACCTAAAATTCAGAATTTGATGTGAAGTTTTAATATTTAGAGTCTCAATTTTTGAAATTTTATAATAATTCTAATGAAATGAAAATAGGTGATCTCTACCGTGCTGAGATAATAAACAGACAGATAGATGTACAACATACAATTTTATGTATACTGTTAATAGCAGATATACCCGACATTGCCCATGATTTAATATATGTGCAAATTCCTGCAGTATTCTAAATGACATTCTTACTCTAAACATTCTATTAAAATATTTCATTTAATTCTCCTTTCTGTGTTTTCTATACAAAATTATCTTCAAGCAGATCTGAATAAAACATCCTCGTTTGAAAACAAATTATAAAATATATATGACATTGGATCAATATAAACTAAAATAAAAGCGCTAAAATTGTATAAAAATGGTTATAAAATTTTGTTTTATATTGATTTCTTTATTATTTAAATCTTAAAATATTTAATAATCGTCTGCCTAATAAACACATTTGATTTAATTGCGTTGCTAAGCATCATGATATAATTTTCTTAATAAATTTGTGGAAAATATATCATCTGCATAATTCTATTTTTATGGAAGGTTTAATTGTGGGATTTTTATTCATATCTCGACAATCCCTGGTCCTAGAAACTCGAAACATTGACTAAATTTTAAGTAGGGCTATTTCAAAGCTACCCACAGAATGTTCATGAAATTCGATGCAGCAGTTCTACCGTGATGATGAGATAGATAAACACACAGACAGATACATGTATTTTCAATTTTATTTATATAGATAAAAAAATGTCATTCTCTTTTTAAGATATTGTCAATAGTAAGAAATCGTAGCAATAAAAATGCTACACTAAAGTTATGAAAGTAAAATAATGTAAAATGGAATATTTCACACATCAAATAACATATTTTAACTGTTTGATAAGTAAGTAATTGCATATAAAAGATATAGTATCTTAATATATTGCACGTATATTTTTTATTATTTGTTATGGCATGCTGAAATTTTAGAAGAATAGGTTAGGAAGTCATTTGTGTTTAGGTTGGGCACATTTTATTTTTTATGTAGCGAGTTATTATGTTATTGAAAATTGTTAAAATAACTTGGAAAAAAGTAAAGTAACTAACTTACAATTTCAAGTTACCATTGTATATTTCATTATATTATAGTTAATGTTATTTTAATAATACAAAGCTAATTTAATCTTTCTTACATTTTCACTTCAATGGAATTGTAAATGAAATATTAATACCAAAAAGTTTTATTATACAGCTTTATTAAATTTTCAAAGCCCCTGAGGTATTTCAAACTCTATAATTAAGCAAAATTGTTTACAATTTGTTAATGTCTGGTAGTAAAAAAGGGAATATAAGATGTGCTATATTAGAAAACCTGAACTTCTACAATTTATAGTGCATAGGTTAATGAATGACATTCAACTAGTATTTTATCTTAATTCTAAATCATTTTACAATTTATAACAACAACAAAAAATGAATAAAATAAAATGAAATAAATATAAATAAACACGTAAGCATATTAAAAGTTAAATTCTGAGTTTCTTTTTAATGATTATCTTATGATATTTAAAGATATAGTATTCAGTAATCATTTTAGTTTCTGCATACTTTATCTGTAAGCACGCATACTTTAGCTGAATGTACTGAAGAATTATTCAAATAAAATGCCTGATTAAGCAATAAATATACAGGGTTCTTTTTCAAACTTTTATTAAAGCACTAACTGAATGGAATCCTTTCATCTTTGCTCCTACAGTGAATGAGTCATTATAAATATTTTATGTTAAGGAAATGTACAGCAATATTAATATTTTAAATCACCCATTTTAATTAACATTATCGAAAATACTTCCAAATTTCATGAATATTATTTGATTTACTGATAAATTATGATTCCTTTACATCGAACAGAGAATTAAAAGGGAAGCAAATAGCAAAAGCTTCGATCGCGATCTGGAAGACCTACTCGCAGTGGGCCTACAAGCCAAGACGTCAAAAATTAGTGCTCCGGCCTCTGCTTTCGGAGGTGACGCTTGAACCCAAACCAGACCATCGCCAAGCGCTCGGACCAAACCAGACCATCGCCAAGAGCGCGCCAACCCTCTGTTTGGTCTATCACTAATGGCCGCCGCGAAAACGAAACTATCGAGAGTGACAGGTCTGTATAATAGTCTGTGGACCAAACAGAGGGTTGGCGCGCTCTTGGCGATGGTCTGGTTTGGGTCCAAGACGATTTTCAATGTTATAACCCTATTTCGCTCGGCGAAAACTTGGAACAACAGACTAGCGTGGTTTGAGTAACGTGAAAAAGGATTATTTGTTAAGTGTTTAGATCATTTCATAGAAATGGATTGATAAAAGAAAACTGGTTGCGTTACAGGGTATGTAATTTATGTTTATTAAAATTGAAATAATTTTAGTTATCACTATCCTACATACGTGTTCATTATAAGTATACACGTGTTCATAAGTATACACGTGTTCATATAAGTATACATGTGTTCATCATGCGAAATTAGTGCTGTGTTATTACTGCCGGATTAGACTAAATTTTAAGAGGTAGTGGTATAATTAGTTAAAAAATATTTTCCGTATTTTTATAAAATGTGAAATAATTGATATTTGGATAGCTTTTTCTTAGTTGAATGTGATATAGTATGTGTATATATTTATGTAAAATTTTTATTAAGTGTCTTATGGTGGAAAATTCACCCCCCCCCCCTCGGGTAATTAATGATTGAGTTCCACAACTTCGATAGTGCATTTATGTAAATTTGATATTTACTATATGAATATTTTTATATTTGAAAAAAAAAGTCTATTATCTGTATCCCAGAACAAATTAAGGATCGCGTAATTAACGATCAACACGCTAGTATACTTTTTAGACTGAAAATATTATATAATATTTCAGTCTTTTGAGTATGTTAGTTTGTAATTTTTTGAGCGTTATGTTTTATAGTGAGACAATGCAATGTGTCTATTTTTTAATCTATTTTATGATTATTTGAATTAAATATATAACTATGTTTATTTAAATATTCTTAAACTAATGAATATATTTATGTTGCAGATTAATGTATTTTTAAATCCTGAAGTTTCAAAAATTATAAAAGTACAGTCCTCAACATTTTGTTCCCCTCCCGTTTAAAAAAAAAATCGCCAAACGAGCGATAACGCGCCAAATCTGGCAGACGCATCGTAGTTCAGTTGGTCCCAAGGTCTATTGAAAGGATTGATTCTCTTACTTCCATTTACCTTGAGTTGGCCCAACTCACGAGCTCTAGTGTCTATGCGACATCCCATGTTAAAAATGTTGCCATAATGTCCTATGGGAGCGAACCTTCTGAATATAGTATTCTGTGGCTCTGCATATGATTCCTTTAACTATTAAACCGCCATCATTAAGGGCAGTACATTCACTAGATATCTTAACTGATGCGATTGCATTTCTTATCTCTATAAACAAAATTTTATTTTATATTACGTATTTTAAAAGAAAAATTGTGGTAGATTAATTTTCTATTTTACAACTTTATATTAAAGATATGAGACTGAGAGTATCCAAAGTTGTTAAATACAATATGGCGAAAAAGGCGTCTGCTTCTAACATTCTTTTTCCGTATAATCAAGTTATCATTGATCATTAAGGGCAGTACATTGATCATTAAGGGCATACAGCAGATCATTAAGGGCAGTTCCTTACAACTGTACAGTTTTACAACTTTATATTAAAGTTATGAGACTGAGAGTATCCAAAGTTGTTAAATACAATATGGGGAAAAAGGCGTCTGCTTCTAACATTCTTTTTTCGTATACCCCGTTGTCTATAACTTTTTTTGATTCCCAAATATTAGTAACCAGACCAACTGGAAAGTGTGGTACTAAATAAATGCAAAAACAAAGGAGATATATTTCCAATTGTACGTGTAATGTATTATATATAAATCCATTACCGGTTTCTTTTCTGAAAAAATATTCTATTTGTATTTTGGGGTATTAATGTATTAAAGTTAAAAAAATGCTTATCGGCGAATCTCCTGCTGGTAGATCATCTTGGGGAAAAATAGTATATATATATATATATATATATATATATATATATATATAAATATATATATAATGGTAATTTTTTTAAATTATCGGTGTATATATAAATGAGAGTGAATAACAGGAAAATAACTTGAACAAAGCACAAAGCAGTGGGCGAGACTTACGTGTTGGCCCTAAACGCAAAATTTCATACCGTATATTACAATAGACTTATTTAAGTTATATTGTTATTGTTCCTTTCAATTCTTATCTGTTCAGTTGTATTTTGTTTTCTTTTTTCATTTCATTGACTCAATTTCTTTCTATAAATAAATAAATTCCATTTAACTATTTTGTAATTCATGTATAATTAAACTTGATAATTGATTAAGCTGAAACTGACAGAAATGAAAATTAGGGTGTGGTATGCAAATGATTAGAAATTTCAGAGTCACCGCGCATATGTGGGCTGAGCAGCGCCCTCCGAAATGCTTTTTTAGTCGTTTAAATAGAGATATGTAGCGGGACGTTGAAAATATTTCATAAGAAATCACACTGCCTCTACGACGACAGAGGATGACATATGAACAAGTTACGGAGTTTGAACGAGGACGAATGTTTGGCCTTCTTTTAGGGGTTTCTTATCGTGCAATAGCAGCTCGTATGGAGCGCAATGCCACGACACTGATGCGGCGGCCTTCGAAACAGCTGCTCAAGTCTCCGGACGAGTCGGACGGTCTGGGTCCTCAACGACACTGATGCGAGTGTGAAAGCAGTTGACTAAACAGAACCGGACGAGTCGCAAATCTGGCAGTGGACTAAGAAATGCTACGTTTGCACAGAATGATAGATACCTCATCCGTATGGTATTGATGGACCGTACAGCTTCATCTCGACAGTTGTCAGAACGTTGGAGCACTGCTACAGGTGTGCCATTTTCTGCTCCAATAAATCGTAGGCGTCTGCCTCACCGTGGACTACGTGCAATAATTCCTTTGTCAAAGGATTCCTCTCAAGCAAAACCATCGAAGCCTGCTGCTACAATGAGCTCATCAACATAGACACTAGCGTGCCGATTGGCAACAAGTCGTCTTTCCCCATGAATCACGCTATAGTTTGGGGCATAGTGATGGCCGCATCCACGTTAGAGAAAATAGCGGTGAACGCCACCTTCCGGAGGACGTTAGACTAATCGAACGCCAAGCATGATGGTCCGGAGTACCATTGGGTATCTTGCACTATCTCCACTCCTAAGAATTGTGGGAAATCTCGACCACTACCGTTACATCTGAGAAGTTTTGGAGTCCAAAGATGTACCCTTCCTTCAATGTATTCATTTCAACAGGACAATGTCCGTCCACATGTTTCTAGGAATGTTTAAAATTTATTTTCAGCCAACAGATTCAGCTTCTTCCTTGGTCTGCCTATTCATATATACAACTATATTATAATTTACGTATAATTGCATTTGATAACTAATTGAGCTTAAACTTGCAGCAAATGTAAATTACGTTGTGGTATCCATATGATTAGAATTTCAGGGTCATCACGCTGAGCAGCGCCCTCTGAAATGTTATTTTAACCCTATAAATAGAGAGCTGTAGCGGAACGTTGAAAATATTCTTTCGTTGACTGCCATGAGTAAACGTTTCATGAAATATATTATTACAATATTATTATATTACGATTACAATATTAATATATTTCGATAGACGCAGTTTTTCGTTTCACGGTAAAAGAATCAATGTTTGACCGATTGCTACGGAATATCATTTTGATTTCGAACATCCAGATTCTAAGAAATTTTATTTAATTTAATCAACTCCAATAATTCAACTTGTTTGTTTTTCAAAGTTTGTAAAAATAAAAATTTCACTGATAAGATTAGGAATCTGAATGTTATAAACATAGCAGATGGTATAACCTACATTGGCTTGCAAAAGAGTCACCAGAAATAAAAGGGGGTCGGGAGGCAAAAACGTGTTTCACGCAAATGCAAAATTTCATACTTCATATTAAAAAACAGCCTGTTCTTGTAGCACGGAAATGGAATCCGCATTTCCCCTATGTTCGATAAATTATTTTTTTAATTTTAACTAATCATGAAAGATTGTGATGTACGTATAGCCTAGTATCCCATATATGGGATATTAGGCTAGGATACTATATTTGCCTGTATATGAAAATTTTGTGCCTGTATATAAAAATTTGAGAATTTGTGCTTATACATTAGAAACATCCAATCTGAAAGCACAAGAAACTTCAAATTAATCATTGAAAATATAGGCTATTGGAAAATTGTTCCTTAACGCCTTGAATAAAACATGATTTACATATATTAACTTTGATTTGCATGGTCTAATGCTGGATATATTTAAAGCGGAATGTTAGCAGATGCGTTCTCCACTCTTTTAACATTTACAAAACGTATCTTATAATAACTGACATTTTTATGCGCTTATGACAGAGTTCGCATGTTATTATAACAGTCTTCAAGCACTATTCTAATGATATAGCGTTTACGATTTATTATTATTTGATTACGTTTCAGCATAATATCCTACATAACTTTCATTTTGAAATATTAAAGTTTTAAATACATAGAAAATAAATAGAAAAATAAAATAATAACGTCTTTTTAAATTTAACAGAACTGATATCTTAATATGTATATCTATAAATTCATAAGAACAATTTGTTACTTAACACAAAAGTGATCTACAAACAGTAGACAAATATATCCATAAAAATGTTTTAAATTTAATACATTTCTGCCGTGAATTTCAAGTCAAAACTGTTTGGTGCAACCGGCTATTTTTCCGGAATTGGATATAATTTTTTCATCAACATCAGGGCTGTTGTTTCGCTCTCTTTGTGCATTTGTCTTCAGGCGGATTGTTCAGCTGCAGACCAAACGGACGGACCATGTTCAGGAGGCGTGGCTTTAGTGCTGCCATAAAAGGCATTGTTGTTTCCAGATGTGCATCTTATGAGGTGCTCAATGGAGTAGTAGAACCGTTGTAGTTGCAGGTAGGAGACCACATGCTGAATGGAGTCCAAGAAGAGTCAGGATATTCTTTTGGATCAGAGTCCATCACTGGTAAAGTGGGCGTGGTTACTATGTTAATAAAGTGGGGCTGAGGACTACCGTTGATTTTTGAACGTCATTATTCTCGATCCTACACTGGCTCTCTGTGCTGGTAAAAACTAGCTTTGACAGGTCCATAGTTATTTCCTTTTATAAAAGTCAAAAGTGAAACTCTTACATCACAATCTTTAGACTGGTTTGGTGTTTGCTTCGTTGCTCAATTTACTTATCCATGGTCCGTTTGTTGGACTATGAGCAGAGTGGTCAGCTTGTTGACTGTGTTTGCTCGAATGTCTATCGAGCATGATAACTTCTATCTCGCCATCTGAAGCAGGTTGAGAACGAGGGGAGTGTTTAGGACACCGTGAAAATTGCTTTTCAGGAGGTCCAAGGCCACGTTGAATTCAAATGAAATTGGCTCCGCCTCCAGTTGGGGGGGGGGGGGGATTTAAATCCATCTAAATGTGGTATTGCGATCTTTTTTAGCTCGGCTCATTCTGAATTTTCATCGAAATCATTTAAAAGTGGAATATATTTATGTGCTCTTTCAAGAGCTTTTGGATCATTCTTGGATCATTCAATTCTTGGACATCAGTCGGAACGTAGGTTTAACAGTCTTCAGGGGTTTGAGATCGTAGCATGTGCTTTTCAGGTTCAGTGGGATCGGATGGCAGTTGGCTATTTTGAGCAGGTAGGCCGACATCCAATATTGTTTCTTCAATTTCGCCTTCCACGTATTCTGGTTATAATCAGGAATGATTAGGTCATTCTCAAGTTCCTGCTCCGCCCTAGGTAAATTGTATCTTGTGTTAGTTGGACGGTTCCCCTTAAGGACTTGCCGCTTACCGGTCAAAAACACGTGTATATGTCCCAGCTAGTCCTGATCGCGTTACTGACAGAAAGTTTTCTTATTAGCATCAGATACTCGAAAGAACATAATCAGAGCATGATCTGATCGCTAGCCTTACTCCAAGATCCTAGAGGGCCCATTACAACTGCTTCCACTCTGGCATCTGTAATTACCAAGTCATTGTATTTCTTCGTGAGATATCCATGCATGGTTAACTTTCCTGCTTGTGTCTTTGACAAACGTCGTTTTGAACTGGCTTTAGACTAGATTTCTGTTCATATTTCTGTTCATATCAGTTTATTGTGTCTTTTCTAACAGGAAAACACGTTTAATTACCATATTTTGTGTTAAATAAATGACTTCTGTAGCAGTTTTGTTATCAGTACTTACTCATTGGATAGTGCTTTATGTCTTTACATCGGTTTTTTCTCCTATTTCGCTTTGTTTCCTAGTTCGTTATTCCGACTGTTTGAATTTTACGGTAGGTGCGCTGCAATCCTTTTTACTAGATTTTTATAATCTACTATGGATAGACATAAAATATACACTCATCAAACTTTCCTTACAAAAAGGTATTGAGGTACTAAAAAACTGAACTCTGTATGTACGTATACTGGTGTTTAACCTTTAATATAAAACTTTGCATATCAATATTCTGTTTTGAATATTAATATTCTGTTTAAAATATCAATATTATGTTCTGAATATCTATATTCTGTTTTGAATGTGAATATTATGTTTTAAATATCAATCATTCATGTACAAATACAATATTATGTTTCGAATACCAATCATTCATGTTTAAATATCAATATTCTGTTTTGAATATCAATATTCTGTTTCGAATATTAATATTCTCTTTTGAATATCGATATTATGTTTTGAATATCAACATTCTGTTTTGAATATCAATCATTCATGTATTTGCCTCAAGATTATCCAAGATTTAACTTTCGTCTTTTACGCGCAGGTATATGGCTGTTTTGTACCCTTTAGAGTCAAGAATGCATCAAACAAAATCAAGAGCAAAAAGGATAATTCTGGTTGTCTGGATTATCCCTTGCTGCGTTGCCTCACCATTTCTGTATCCTTCTGAAGCATTTTCGAACACATTACAGAGTCATTACGGGGTTATAACCCGGTTGACATGCTTCATACCCTTTCCTGAGAGTTTCAGACGGGGTTATTATACTTTCCTCTTTATTTTCATCTACATCCTGCCTCTGTCCTTCATTGCCGGGACGTGCTTCCGCGTTGCAAGATGCTTGTTAAAAGACATACCAGTGCACAGACAAGGTAGTATTAGAAGACAAGAAGCCAATAGAAGAAAAGTAAGTGTAATATTTTTTACTTCACCATTTGGTGAAGTTACACACCCTCATTTGATTCCTTCTTTCGATTTTTTACACCCAGACCTTCTGACCTTCTCAAAGGTGTAACATATCATTTTGAACAGCTGGGACAATATCATTTAATTTAGACCAGAACCCAGCGGGGCCTACATCTTCAGGGACAGTACCCGCCTCCCTCTACCACTAAACTCTCGGAACGATTTTTAGATCCACATTGTCCGAACTCTGTATGAACACGAGGACAGTTTGGGCTATGGCTCCTAAGTATGCAGGATGACGTAACAGTGGCCATCTTAGCTTCCAGTTGAAGCAATGGCTGAACACAACGAAAAAAATGCTTACATTTACATCCTTTTCTCAAGATCTTGAGGAAATCAAAACATTCTAGACTACATTTTTCAATTATTAGAAAAACGAATCAGTGGCGACTCGTAGGATGACGCAGGATAAGGACGCTGCTTCACTTAAAGTTGCCAGGTGAAAGGGGAATTATTATTATTATTGTACTGTTTGACGAATTTTTCAGGCTCGTTTGGCTGGTTTTAGATAATATTTGACAACACTTGTGCGAGAAGTGTAATATGTCTTAATGATGTTCGTTGTCGAGAAGGAGGGGAAATCTCGCCACTGAATCTATTTCACGCATTCCTGAAGTCACGGGAATGAACGATTTTTTGAAAGCAGAAGCTAAACTGCGTATCACATATCAGCCATGTAATCTGCTAGCGCCATTGAAATATCACAGAGAGACAATAATGGTTGACAGGTTGGAGTCAAAATGGCGGATGCGTCAGTCTGTATTTATGGGAGCCTTAGTTTGAGCAGAGTCGGGAATCGAACTCGGGTCCTCCGAATGCAATTCCTGTTCCTTAACCAGGGGTCATCCCGTCCCTAAACCTGTATTTAGTGAGATTCCGAATTTATCGAGGATATCATAAAATTTTATTCCGTACTATGAAGCCTGGTTTGCTCGTTTTTAACCCGCAGCATTTTTAGACCTCCGGATTTAAACAAAATAACAATGAACCCGAAAAAGTTTAAAGGATGGTAGCAATCGGAAGTGCTTCCAGTTCGATGGAGCCGAAATGGTTTTGCTGAAATATTATCTTTCATCGTGGGTGGTTTGTCTTTTTAGGCATTTCAAAAATAGTCCAAAATATTAAAACATCAAAATTATACCTTTGATATTTCATAAACGCAGAAAGGATCCAATTATATATTCTCGTTGGGCATTAAAAGAACTTCAAATTACTCGCAAGCTGTTGATAATTAGCACTTTTTGTTTTCGCGCCGATTTCAGACGAAACTTTCGAAATTTAGAAAAATTAAACAGATTTTTATATCTTTGTGGCAAAACCTCTCATGACAGGTTATTTTGAAGGTTTAAAAACTTAGCCCATAAAGCCGCCGTTTTTTTTTATAAAGCTATCAATCTGGCTATCAAAACGAAACCTAATTTTAACGAATGCAGAATGTAAAAAAATCAAGCGACTGTAAGGTGAGTTGTATAAGAATTGCTAAATATTTTTCGCAATATTATTTAGCTCTGGAGTCTGGAATATAAGTGCTGTGAGTGAAATATTCATTGATCTTACATAGAGAGGCATACGATTTATATTTCTATAACATCATGTGAATAGAGTTCACTTTGTTGGGTTTTTCGATGCAGTTTCGACTAACATTGGGTTTTTCCATGCAGTTTTAAATTTTGAAACATAATAAATTACTGTATTACTGTGACAATTTAAAAAATATGAGCGCTGAATGCCTCACATTTTAGAGATGTTTAAATAAAATCGCATTTCTGTTGAAAAGTGTTTTTTAATCATTGCATGACTGATCTTTCTTTTCTTTTTTATTTATATATAAAATTTTTATATTACTTTAAACATGCAAGCCGAATGCTATTTTTTACGGTACTGTCATGGAGGAAATTCAATTTGGCTGGACCTTTTGAAAGGTTGTGTTAAAAATTAATTTCATCCATTGCAATTTCAATTAATAAACTTCTTAAGTGACATTTCTCATGGTCTAGATTTACATTTTCAACATTTATAATTCTGTCGTTTCCGCTATAGTCATGGCCATGAGTATACATGAATAGGGAAGAACATTATTAAGAGCTGCTTAGTCAATGTGTCGTGTGTAAAGTAAAATAACCTGACAAAAAGGACAATTAGCAATTGTCGTACTTTTTGTATTGCAATCGAAATGTAGAGAAACAGCACAGTATGGATTTATTTGAATTCTGTATTCTTATAGATTGCCAAAATGGTGCTAATGGTTGTCCTAGCATTCGCCGTATCATGGACCCCTTACTTTCTGGTGAGCATCGTCACTCAGTATCAAGCTGTCAACTTCATGGAACGTCACAACTTCTTCTTCACCATGCTCTCCATCAATCTTTTTGCCTTCCTCAACTCCTGTGTCAACCCCTTTATCTATGCCGCCATGAGTACACGCTTCAGGAATGGGTTTCTTCGGTTCTTTCGATACCTCTGTCTTGTGAGCTTCTGCAACAACGCGGAAGATTCCGACGGGATTGTAAACGTGACTCATTCAGTAGCATCTTCTGTACGTGTTGGAAAACGCGTGAGATTCAGGTGCCAGGTAAGTGGGTATGAATTACATAATTTTTAGTGCAACCATATAAAACCTGTTTGAGTCGCTCTGAATTATGATCTGTGTGATTTGTGATGTTTGTGTTTTGTAATGTTTGTGTTTTGTGATGTTCATGTTTTGTAATATTCGTGTTTTGTGATGCTTGTGTTTTGTAATATTTGTGTTTTGTGATGTTTGTGTTTTGTAATGTTTTCACGATATTTCTGAGTCTTTGGCAAGTTCGTGAGGTTTATATCTAGTAACCTGTAATATAACTTGACTCCTTTTTTTTAGAATTTTATTATTCTATAGAAGTCACCATAAGAAAACAGAGCAGTTATATCTGTAATTTATGCAACCGACATTTCATATTAGCTATAATTCTTTCTTAGAATACATTTTTGTGTGTTTTGTGATGTTTGTGTTTTGTAATGTTCATGCTTTGTAATGTTCGCGTTTTGTGATGTTTGTATTTTGTAATAGTTGTATTTTGTAATGTTTGTGTTTTGTAATGTTTGTGTTTTGTAATGTTTGTGTTTCGTGATATTTGTGTTTTGTAATGTTTTCACAATATTTGTGAGTAGGTGTCTAGTTCGTAAGGTTTATATCTAGTAACCTGTAATATAACTTAACTTCTATTTTTAGAATTTTATTATTCTATAAAGGTCACCATAAAAAAACAGAGCAGTTAAATCTTTAATTCATGCAACCGACATTTCA
The DNA here is from genome assembly GCA_951213105.1 of Amaurobius ferox. Taxonomy (NCBI): domain Eukaryota; kingdom Metazoa; phylum Arthropoda; class Arachnida; order Araneae; family Amaurobiidae; genus Amaurobius; species Amaurobius ferox. Next base: position 71,119,527 of record OX578155.1, read on the forward strand.
TGTTAGCTATAATTATTTCTTCGAATACATGTTTATGTGTTTTGAAATGTTTTTGTTTTGTGTTGCTTTTAAGATGTTTGTGAGTTAGTAACAAGTTCGTGAGGTTTATCTCCACTAACCTGTAATATAACTGGAAAGCTAAGTTTAGAATTTCATTATTCTGTAAAGGAAACTATCAAAAGACGGAGCAATTAAATCTTTAATGTATGCAACCGGCTTTCCTTACTAGCTACAATCATTTCCTCAAATAGCTCAATAGCTCCAGATTGTAGCTGAATCTGAATATAACAAAAGCAAAATGAATCATTGCTTGTATTAATGGCATCAGTCAGAAACGCTAATCTTCCAGTATAATCAAGAATATTCAGTGAATGAAAATTTCTATCAGACGTGAGTTCATGTAGAAGATCGTCGATCTTGAATAGCCTTTTAACAAATGATTCTAAAGTTCAAATTTGAGAAAAATACGAGGAGGCTCTGACCCCCTGCTTGCTACGTTTTGCCAATCCTCGTAACAGATTCGCGAGTCGGGAGGCTTCGCTTCCTATAGTCGTTACGCTCACAGAATTCGCTTTGCGAGCTATTTCAAGCCAAACTAAAGATTAAATCTGTAAACGGCTTATTTCATCGTGTTACCTTATAATTTCTCTATAAATGTACCAAATCTCATATTTCTGTATGCTCTAGTACTTGAGGTACAAGGCAGAGAAAATCAATGGACGTGCAAATAAGATAGAAAAATGTTCACTTCAGAAGAGCATAAAAAGTAAAATATCTCGTAAACTTAACCGAAATTTAAAAATAGGGATCCGTCCTGCAAAAATTCAACTATGTAGGTACCGGCTGGAAAAAACAATCGTGGTCTTGCTATTGTTTGTTTATCCAGGACTCGAGCACGCAGCTCAAATATTTTGTCATTGACATTGACATTAAATATTTCATAAATTACCATATATATCGAAAACGGTTTATTGAAGCACGTTTCCCAAACCTCTCTCTACGATGGTACAAAATTTTATATTCTTGAATGCTATAGATTTTGCGGTGCGAAGTAGAGAATCTCGAGGAAAGAGAAATTTGTCAAACGGTGGTGGTGGCGTCAGCTACTTGTTAATACAGAAAGACAAGCAATTATTAAATCCGTTCATAGATAAGATATAGAATAGCAAAATATAATTTAATTATTTACAGAAAGAAAGTGAAACAGTGAAATAAGTAAAAGAAGCTACAATTGACCAGATCAGATTACATAGGAACACTAGCAATGCAACTCACAAGCCAACAGTAACATCGCTAAGGGGGGTATTTGGGGCGTCATACCCCCCCCCCCACACACACACACACCAGAATCCCGTTCAATTTCGTAGACATGATATTTGGAGAAAAATGGGAAACAGTATATTTTGTTAGAAATTCCAAAGGATTATAACATATAGTAAAATACAATGATATACTACTTTGCTTTTTAAACGTTTTGTAATTCTAAAAATTGGAAGACATACGTTTAATAAATGACTGCAATTTCCTTAATCGTTATGTTTACTGAAGACGAAATTGAAAATGAGGTCATTTTTCAGTAAACTTGAGTCGTCTGCCCCCACCCTCCCCTTAAGTTAAGAGTATTAAATTTTTTAATACTCTTAACTTAAGGGGATAAAAGATGAATATATGAAAACTAAAACCGGAATGGGCGGATAGTATTAATTTCTTATTGATCGCGGCTCATTTGTAATTTAATCTAATACTTTCACTAAAGAAACTAAAATATTGGGCAAATAAAATGTCATAAGCAGATGATTGTTCAGAATTGCTTTTTCAGTGTCAATAACCATATAGCTGAACGCCAAAGAAGAGATCAACCATATCATACAAGTAAAATTGCTGAATTACAGAACCCAGTACGGTATTGTCACCTACTGTGACGAAAGAAGATCATAACGAAAAAAAATGAAATGTAGAAAATATAAACGCAACGTGTGGTCCTGAATGAAAATAAGACTAACTGAAAATAATAATAAAAATGTAACTGGACGTGGTCATTCTATACCCAACAGACATATAGTGTCATAAACAAAGCCTTAACCATATTGTTGGAATTGTTCTTTGTGTGAAAAATTTCAAAGAGATTAACACTGAAAATTGAAGAGCACTTTTTAATAATATATACAGAATATGAATCAAACCGATAAATAGCGATCCAACAGTTATTAGCGATTTAACATATTTTAATTTTTATTATTTATTATTTTTGGCATAAACTTAACCCTTTCGCGACGAACGGCACGCATAGGTGCCAGATGCGAACATGCATTAAAGGACGAGCGGCACTCACTTGGGCCAGAGGAAATTTTACAGCAACGGATAGTGGCACGCATAAGTGCCAGTACGCAGAACGTTTTAATTTGTGAACTAGACGGCGTTACTTGTCCATGGAACTAACTTCAATGCATTTTGCAGAGGCATGACCTTGGTAGAAGAGGATCGAATGAATTATTTCTCCATTTGGAGCGATGAAAATCATTTTGTAACATAAACAAACAGAGCAATTCTCGTAGCATCAACTATTTTATAATTGAGTTTCGGTTTTTATTTTTATTTCAGCGTTATGATTTCGTTGGTGAATCATAGGAATATAAGAGAGTATTTTTTTTTGTTTGGGTTTTAGAGGCAGTGAAATTATTCGTTTATTTCGGATAAAAGAATGGGAGCAACTAACGAGTATTTTGTATTCAGATTTGTATGAAAATTATACATCAAATAGAACATAAATATTTCTTTTATTCCTGTAAAAAATAGATTTCTGTGTTGAATAGGTGATTTTTAGTGAATTTTTTTCGAGAGTTAGGCTTAGCGCAAAAAATGCGCCGTCTTTTTCGACCAGTTCGGAAGCGAAGAGCGTTGTCCTTTGGACCGCGACAGCTCCGGAATGCCGCCGTCCCGAAAGGGTTGGTGTTCAAGCAGTACGTTAAGGCAAATTTAGTTTCACATATATGCTACAGCCTTCATTGCCGGGATTTTGATAAATGCACCAGTTAATGAGCTTTACAGAAAAAGTAATTTTGAGTATTTTCGCAACGATCATCTATCTACATAATACCTTTTATTCGCGCAGTATTTTACATTGATATCTAATTATTTATTGTTTACTAGCAGTATACCCTTTCTTCGTAAGGAATATATAATATAAAGAAACTTAAAATGAACTATCATGTGCAAATTTCTATAGTATATTAGGCGACAATGTTAATCAAAGTATTCTATTAAAATACTTAATTTAATGCTCCTAAAAGAAGTTTAAGAATATCTATTCTCACTATACAAAATTATCTATACGAACAGATCTGAAGAATAAAACAGCCTGCTTCCGTTTGTAAATAAATGTACAAAAATATAAAGTTAAACCAATGTACACAATATAAAGACTCTAAAATAGTATCATAATAAATACTTGTACTACTCATATTCGCGAATATAAGAACACATACCCATGTATTACTAGAAGATTACACATACTACAATATACGAGTTTCTAAAATCTTTGCCAAAATAAAACAAATCACGTAATAAATTGAAAATATCAATAATCCCTTAATCGTTAAACCTAAAGGTCGTGATTGATTCCTATATGCCAATACATGTTAAAATATGTGTCAATATACCTATACTACATATATTCTCCTAGATTAGAAGATATGCCTGTGTATTTGTAGAAGATTACTCGTACTTCGAACAGTGCAACAACAATTTTCAACAATTTTTGCAAACATAAAACAATGACGTAATACATTGAAAATATCAATAATTCCCAAAAATATCAATAATAATAATGTTTAAACCTGAAGACCGTGATTGATATAATCCAGTCAAAAATGCAGTATCAGTGACATTTTTTTATATACATATATTTATTCTTTAAATCGGAAAAGATATAATAAAAATCGTCTGTCGCATAAACACATTGGATTTAAATCCGTTGCTAAGCTACATGATATAATTTCTTCATATAAATTCACCGTCGTCATATAAATTCTTCATATAAATTCTTCATATAAATTCATATCGTCTGCAAATTTCATTTCTATGGAAGGTTTAATTTTTCGTTATTAATTAATATCTAAGCAACCTCTGGGCTTAGAAACTCGAAACATGAGCACATTTTAATTGGGGCTATTTCAAGGCCACCCACAACATTTCATTAAATTCGGTTCAGACGTTCTCCCGCGATGGTGAGACAAACATACAGACATATTGCCAATTTTATTTATATAGATGCCATTTATTTATTTTTATCTAGGCACCCATGTCCTGTCTGATAACACAGAGCTCATCCGACAGTGGCAGTGGCGTTCAGAGCGACGCAAGCCAGCGAACAGCATGCACAGTAGACCACAGAAGTGGATCCCTCTTCCGATCGCTGCTCAAGAAAAGGTCCAGTCAAAAATTTATTGTCCAGTATATCAAGCGAACTGGCCAAGCCAAGAATTTAGGTAAACCGCTAGATGATACCCGGTCGTCCCCTGGTCGTTTTTCACCAGCGTTTTCCAGTTTAAGAAAAGCCAGCAAGAGCAGCTGTAGTGCTGGTGACCTCTCGTTGTTACACAGTGACACCGACACAAATTTATTGATTTGTACTCGAAGAAAATGGCTGTCTTGTCTGGAGATAAACAATTATGACAAAGACTGCTTTTGAAAACTTTTAAACTATTTCAAATATTTTCATTTGTATGTCATGCCCTGATGGGGTAACTTGTGTTGCCCTGATGGGGTAACCTATTGACTTTTGTCGTAAATGGAGTTTTTCAATGATGATATTTGTATTAAGCTTCAATGCAATGACTGAAAGTGTAAAAATAATTTGAACCTCTTATTAAACTCTTCCATTTCTTTGATTGTGTTGTATTTTTTCGTTTCGCCTTCATACTAAAAACCTTCTGGGCAGCATATGACTTTTACGACAGACTGAAAATTCATGTTTTATCACTTCTTTTATGTACAAGGTGTTTCAAAACTAATGCAACAAACTTTCAGGGGTGAAAACACATTTCGAAACAAACGCTTTTTATCATAGGTTGCATGGTCGCAAGTGAAGGGGTTCCGCTCTGGGGGGCACTTTCAGGCGTTTGAGATCTCTTTAGGGCACGCGTATGAAAGCGGTGGTTTTCGCATGCAAAGTCATTAGCGACTTGGATCGGTATACCAATGGGGAGAAGGCGGACATGCATTTTGTCTACGGTCTCGACAAAGCTATAGCAGATTAGCGCAAAAGCTTTACCGAGGGCGCTTCTCCAACAGGCGCCTTCCGGATCACGGAATGTTTTCCAGCTTGCACCGCTAACTGTCTGATAGGGAATTCTTCAGTGCTGCCATGCATTTGTTTTGTCTTAACTAAAGCTCTGTTTTGATGTTTCGTGCCAGTCCTGCTTATGAATTGCGTAATACTGTGCGTTAGTATGTAGAAATGGAAAGCCAAAATATTTAATGTCACAGTCAAAGACAAATTAGTTCAATTGCGAGTTTGCGTTCTGGATAGACTAACATTAGCAAGTACATGAATTTTTGCAGGTAGGTACCCCATAGTTGAAGTTTTGCAGGACGGAACCCTTATTTTAATTTCGATGTAGTTTACGAGATATTTTACTTTTTATGCCCTTATGAAGTAAAAATGTTTTTTCGTATAGCCACCTCCATCGCTTTTCTCTTACTCATACCGAATAAACTATAACATACAGAAATATAAATTTTGGTACATTTGTAGAAGACTAATAGGGAGACACGATGAAACAAACGGCTTAATATTTATACTTTAATTTTGTTCGAAAAAGTTTGGGAAGTGAGCTCTGTTAGCGCATCAAATAGGTGGCAAAGCTTCTCGACTCGCGAAGGGAGCTGCGGGGCTGGTAAAGTGTAGCGAGCACTGATAGAGTCCCTTAGTACAGGGTGATTATAATTAAAGTTCCCGGTTTGAAAATCGTCTCAAATAAAAAGCACTGGTCAGAATGATTTGAAATTTTGTGTGAACACTCGTGGGGCAATGGTATTTTGTTTTGTGAAGAAAAAAAAACAATAGTTCAAAAAATCGCCGCAAGGAGAATAATTGGCGCTTTACTGCATTAGAACGCAATACAAGGGTAATAAACGTTGACTTACTCATTGGCTAATGATGTAATAAATGTTCAATATGCTGTCCTTTGCATTCTGAAACAAGCTGAAAGCGCACAATAGCGTGTTCAACAACAGATTTGAGTGTTTCTGTAGAGTTGTTGTGGATGTGATCCGTGATGCTAGCTTTAGGTTTCGCTAAATTGGTAATGTGTCCATGAAACACCACGTTCCTCAGATGCCCCCAAAGCCAAAAATTACATAGATTGAGGTCAGGAGAACGTGCTGGCCATCTTCCAGCAAAATGGGGGCTGATGATTCTGTCCAAAAATGACTCCAATGTCTCCAAAACGACTGCGAAATAGCAGCTTCACTGGTTTTACGATATGTGGTGGAGCACCATCCTGCATGAAAATAGTGTTATCGATACACTGATGCTCTTGCAGTGTGGGTATAAGGTGACATTTCAAAAGACGTTCATATCAATGGCCATTGGCAGAGCAGGTGACAGGGCCATGAGTACCAATTTCCTCAAAAAAGAAATGTCCGATAATAAACGCTGCTGTAAATCCGCACCATACAGTGACTTTGGGGGAATGAAGAGGCACTGTGGCGTAGTGGTATCGTGGGTTTACAGTCACAGCCAAGTAACTCTCGAGTGACTTCAATTCTTTATTTGTTTACAGCAATTCGGTAATATACGCATTAGGTTACAAAGGTACCCAAAACTGAAGTGAGGTGAATAGTCCGCTGAGGTCACTCTGACGTGTTCAAGAAAATGTCCAAATCAATTTCCCGTGGAAAGTCTATGAGAGGTGATTCTCTGGCGAGGTTTCAAGATGAATTTTCTCGCGAATCTTCGAGATGAAGCTGACGTAAGTCCGCGATGCGGTGACGTCCTGTCACTGCAAATGTTAGACCCAGGTGGTCTAAATTTTAGGCTAGTGGTAGACTATGGATCGAAACCTACAGGGCACTCGATCTTTCTTCCGTTCCCGCACTTAGGTCAGGAACTGTCGCAGAAGGCTTCTGCTCAAAAAACAGTAGTACAGAGCCTATGCCCGAGAAGCACTCTCTTTCTAAAAAGACGAGCTCTCTTGTCGAAGATCAGATCTTACCTGCTCTTGAAAACTCTGCTCCGGTCGCCCTCAGAAAAAGAGCCACCAGGGTACATCTCCTCGTTCGTCGTCGTTGATGAAGCACATGGCGTTGCCGCCTCTATCTTCTGTGTTGAATGATTACTTGTGGTGTAGATTTGACATTACTTGTATGCACATAAAAGTTCGTTGATGAAGAACAACCCCTGATGGGCGGGGCGTCGTCGTAAGAGCTGGCGCCACTGCGTCGAGGTGATGAAGCACGTTGGGACAATTGATGAGGCACCAGGGGACAATTTTCTCTCTATTTTTTTATTGGATCTCAATATCCGTGATGTCATTTTTCTTGAGTCTCATTTGTCCGGAGACTCGTGCCAGTAAGTCTAGGGGACACTCCCCTCACGTCTGGAGCTCACGTCCACACGATCACTCAAGGCGGTTCATGCCAGCTTAGCCTTTCTTTTTAACTGTCAATTTTCTAGACTTGGTGGCGCGGGATTCGCGACGTCCATTGTTCTGGTGACCTCTGCCATGTTTCACATTCAAAGGGTCACAGGTGTGCCCAGTCTGGAATTTCCAAGCCCCAATTCCATTTTGGGGGGGGGGAGATTTAATTACAGTTTCATTTGGTGAATTAATTTAATTCGGCACAATCCCTCCCCCCTTAGGGAGATTTTGTCTAGCAGGCAAAATCTGTAAGGCAAAGGGTTAGACATGGTTCACCTGACACCATCATTAAAGGCAACAAGGATTGAAGTAAAACAAAAAAAATTTTAATATATACACAACACAATTCCTACAAAAATTATAAAAATATATACAGCACAATGCAATACAGTTTTTTTTCCAAATCTGGCAGCATTCTCTTAATCTCCCGTTTTACAATATCGTTCTGTCTCGAGGACGTCCTATACGGTTTAGAACGCACGGGTTTATTGCTTATAAGTTCGATATCGTGCTCGATTAAATGCGTTCTGCCTGGATCATTTGAAAATAGATTTCCATGCTATTTCAGTAACTTCCTCAACTCTTCAATCTGTTCGGAAGTGCACTTTTCTCGTAACGCACTGTCTCTGACTATTTCCTCGAAATCAAAAATGTTGGGATTAGCTACGGGATATGAAATATCCAACTCCGAATCCTTCGTTTCCTTTGCAACATTTTCGCTTATTAAAACATTCACGCACTCCACGCGCAGGTGATATGGTTTTAATAAATTTACGTGGTACACTTGTACCTTTTCAGATTTCCCTGGCTTCCTTACAGTGTAATTTGTCTCGGATAATTGTCTCTCAATAGTCCCGGGACCTATCCACTTAACGGCTAATTTATTCGGCCGGTGCGTCGCCAAAACCAAAACCTGATTCCCTGCCTTAAATTCTCTTTTAACGGATCCCTTATCATAATACCCCTTTCGTTTTATTTTTTTATCTGTTTCCGTTTCCGAAGCCAGCTGTTGACAATGCCTTAATCGGTTTAAAAGGTCAAATACATAATCCGTGGACAAGTCATCTGTTATCGGCTCGCGCGCCCACTGCCCGAACAATAGAGTCTCCGGTGGCCGAAGGTTCCTGCCGTGAACTAACTCGGACGGACTAAATCCAGTAGATTCGTGGGTGACATTGCGTAATGCCAGCAAGACTGAGGGCAAATGTCGCTCCCATTCAGTACCGGTTTCGGCGCACATTGCACGCAAAAGTCTTTTAATCGTTCGGTGAAATCTCTCGACTGGATTTGACTGGGGGTGATAAATAGAACTATGGGTGCTTTTCACTCCAAACTTTTCGAAGAACGTCGTAGTCAAGTTGCTAGTGAAATAGCTTCCATTGTCCAATTGGACTTCCCTCGGGTACCCAATGCGTCTAAATAACAACAACAGGGCATCCGTTACGTTTTGCGAGCTTACCGTAGATAAGGGTATTGCTTCAGGATATTTAGACACTATGTCAATACAAGTTAGGAGGTACCTATTATATTTCGAAGATACCGGCAGCGGCTCTACGGTATCTATGTTTATTTTTGAAAATATTTCTGAAATCACAGGCACAAATTTAAGTGGGGCTTTTTTCTTTTCTAATGATTTCCCCACCCGCTGACATGCATCGCAAGTTTTTACCATTTCTTGGACGTTTTTAAAACATTGAGGCCAAAAATAGTATCTCAAAAGCTTATCCTTGGTCTTAGTAGTTCCCATGTGCGAACCAAAACCTTCATGACAAAGACTTAATATTTTTTATCTATACTTAGTGGGAATCAACAGCTGTTTCCTAACTAACCCTCGGTGATCTGTCGATTTTCTGAACAGTAATTCGCGTTCAATTACAAATTCCGACGTTTTATTTTGCTCTACCTTTTCCCAGAGAGACTTTAAATTTGAGCATTTTTTCTGTTCCTCTAAGAATTCAGTAGCGTCTACGTTTATTAATTCTTGCGTAGGGTGTGGTTCAACCGGAGGTAAATCAATGGGTTCTTTTTCCCCCTCTATTAATTCTTCTCTTTCCGCCACATTTGCGGGTTCTGACTCAATCGATTTTAATTTTTCATCGGAACTTCCTTTATTTCCCGTTTCCGCGCTCCCGTTTGGTTCTTCGGTCGCTTTTCTAAATTTGCTTTGACTCCTCGTAATCACAGCATTAATTCTTTGGGGGTAATCCTTACTTGAGTCGATTAATTCTTGACTTGAGTTCCCCAACAGATAGTGATTCATTTCTACTGATTTGCCCACGATGGCTGCTTTGGTCCGAATGGTTCCGAATTCAGTGCTTTCCAAAATCACACGGGCTAGCGGTAAACACATAAAATCATTTCCTAAGTGTTGCTTTACCCACACGGTCTCCCCTGTAAAGTCTTCAGGTTTTACTAAATTGATGGACGCAAGATCTATGCTATTTCCGCTGTCACGAAATATAAGCGTATCTATGGAATTCACTTTCGCCCGGCTTAAATAGGGTTTAAACGACGTATTAAAATGGCCGGTCGTCTCTAGATTATTTATAATCTCCGCGCCCCTTTTTGATTCGGTACAGTTCGTACTGCTGTGTCCGATTTTCCGGCAGAGATAGCACGTCACACTTTTCTTTCGCTCGAATTCCTTCGTTCTCCAATCGTTATTTGTCTGGTTAGCACTCGACCCATTTTTAGGCAAGTTTCTATTTACATCCACCCTTTTCCCAGCTTGGGTTTGTTCGGTTGTTTTTGAGCGGTCTACAAATTTCCTTTCGGGAGGTTTAAAAATTTGGGGTTTCTTTAGAAAACGTCTAGATGCCTCGTAATCATCTAATTTCTTCGCAAGTTCGCTTGGTCTGTTAACTTTCCCCCAATTATCGATGAAGTGTTCTTTCACTTCGGCCGACACGCGTCTTTTTAATTGGTCCGCCACCATCAATTCTTTTAAAGAATCAAAATCCTGGACCTCTATTTCTCTTAACCATCCTTCGAGATATGCCCGTAACTCAAAAACGAGGTCTTTCCAGAGCTCTCCTTCTCGTTTTTCATGTGTTTGGAATTTGGTCCTAAGGGTCTCTGAGTTAAGCTTAAACCTTTCCATCAGTACCGACTTAATATGCTCATAGTCATCGACTTTATCTTCTGGCTCTCTAATTATAATTTCAGCGATCTCAATCGGTATCAAACTAAGTAATTGAGTTACCCATTCCTCCTTATCGATCCCATTCTTACGAACTTGACGCTCAAATAACGTCAGAAATAGAGCCATATCCGACTTTTCGGGTTCATATTTCTGCATCACAGATTTTAGATTTTTAGGGGGTTTCGCGCCCTCGTGACTCGACGAGGCCAAGCTAATCGTTTCCCCACTTTGAGCCAAACGTAACCTTTCAAATTCGTATGCCCATTCTTCTCTTAATTTTTTTGATTCCGATTCCCTGCCTTCATCTACCTGTCGTTCCTCCATAATCGTCTCCAGCATGGCCTTAACACCTGCTTCGTCAAAATCTGGACTCCCTTGAATTTTTTTTACAAGGTCGATTATTTTCTCGTTAACTCCCAACTCTAGACCTAATTCCACAACGAGGCTTTAAATATCAGTTTTTCTATGTTTTTTTTAAAACCGCCATCTCACTTAATTTGTGAGTTCACGGGAAGTCACTAACACGATGCTTTAACTATAACAACAATCTAGTTTCTAAATCGTCCCTTTCCAAGAGTCAATACACACAGTACACTATAATTCCTCCCACAATACACTAACTTCCCTACTTCCCAGCTCAACCACAAGACTCTCAACCGAAGAAGGGGGGAATTCCCTTAAATCGCAACTGCCAGGGTTGGGTCTAGAACTGCTTAGCTAACCCCAACAGAAGCCTTTATGTTTTATAACACACAATACCTATATCACCTTACTGGCTGGCAATAGTTATGCAATTTACATTGAAGAAAACTCTTAGTTGCAATAACACTTTCCCAAAAGGTTTTATCTTGGCCATTCAATAATAATTATTCGGACTCTTGTGCTACAATTGAGATAATTTTAAATGCAACTTCCAACACTATGCAATATGATTGTATGGCATTAAATTAACTTAATGTAAGACATATATAACAACACTTTTCCAACAAAAAAATAGTTTACTAAACTGGAATATCTTAAAAATTTCCTTTCACTTAATTTGCGTGACTTAATTAACTTAATATTTACTTAACATTCTTCACAGAACCCAGACTTGCCTACCGTTTGAACAGTTATCAATTCACTTAGGTTTGCAATTTTCACCAAGTTATAATAGATGTAACCACAATTCTATTAATTTTTATGTTAGATACTTCAATTATTTCCTTTCCCACGCAGTTACCTTCATTTTATAATACCGTTCAATAATTACGCCCATACAACAATTTATTCTGGTTCTTAATTAATTTAGCTATTTTTCAAACATTACAAATTACTCTTATTTTTACCAAAAAAGTTTTTGCTTGCCTCTAAAGAATGAGTCAGGCTTACCTTGTCTGGCGACCCTCGCTCTGCGTCGATCAGGTCAATGATGATGCAGTCTCCTCTGACGTAACCTTTCGACACAGGACGACTCACAACAGTTTCGGAAAGGATGCGGCACTCTCTCCTGGACGGGATGTCCTCTTAAACCTCCTGGATGGAATGTCCTCTTAAACTCTTGGATGGGATGTCCTACAGCTCCAGTCCGCCGTGGTCCGGTCTGTTGACTTGCTTCAACTTCTTGATGAAGTGTGGGCATGTCGTCTTTAATTTGACGACTACTAATTCCAACTTAGCTGTCACCAAAATGGCTGTGGCGTCGGGGGTAGCGTGGGTTTCCTGTCACAGCCAAATAAATTCTCTATTGAATTCAATTCTTTATTGACTTAGAGATATTCGGGATTATACAAGAGTTAGGTCGAAAATGTACCCAATTCTGAAGTAGGGCGAATAGTAGTGGTCACTCTGACGTGATCAAAGAAAATGTCCGACCAAATTTCACAAGGAAGGTCTATGAAAGGCGGTTCTCTGGCGAGATTTCAGGATCAACTACCTCGCGAAGCCTCGGGATGAAGCTGACTTAAGTCCACGACGCAGGGACGTCCTGTCACGGCAAATGCTAAGACCCGGGTGGTCTAATTTCCAGACTAGTCGTAGTCTATGTAGATCGAGTCCTACACGGCCCTCGATCTCTCTTCCGTTCCCGTACTTTGGAACTTTCGCAGAAGGCTTCTGTGCAAAAATGCAAGGGTCCACGGCCTACGCTCGAGAAACACTTTTTTTCCTCAACAAGACGGGCGCTCTTTTCGAAGATCGGATACTGTCTTCTCTCGAAAAACTCCGCTCAGCTCGCCCTCAGAAAAAGCGCCACCAAGGGACAATTTTCTCTTTATTTTTTTATTGGATCTTAATATCCGTGATGTCATTTTCCTCGAGTCACATTTGTCCGAAGACTCGTGCCTGTATGTCTAGGGGAAACTCCCCCACGTCTGGAAGCTGACGTTCACGCGATCACTGAGGGCGGTCCATGTCAACTTGGTCTTTTCTCTCAACTGTCAACAAGTAGACTTGGTAGTAAGGGGCTCGCGACATCTATTGTTCTGGCGACCCCTGCCGTGCTTCACATTAAAAGGGTAATAGGTTCAAGGGTCAAATTCAGGAGTGCACGGTCTGGAATTTCCAAGCCCCAAATCCCTTTCGGTGAAGGGGGGGGGGAGATTTAAATATATATATATATATATATATATATGCATATCTATATATATATATATATATACATATATATATATATATATGCATATATATATGCATATATATATGCATATATATATATATATATATATATATATATATATATGCATATATATATATATATATATATATATATATATATATATATGTATATGTATAACGGGTGGTGGTCAGAATTAAAACACCACTACTCTAAGCTCTCTATAGATCGAACTACTCAGTGTAAAGGCTCCAAAATTTTTGAACATACTATTCAAGACATGGAGAAAGGGATTACACAAAAAAAAATTAGTTCCAGAAACACCGATAGGTGGTGCTGTACAACAGACAATATGCTGAAAAGAGACAAAATACACATTTGTAACACATTTTATTCGAGCGTACCAAACATTCATATCACAAGGACCTTATCGATGCAGGGAATACTGCTTATAACGTTATCCATTTATTGTTCAACAATAGAGGTGGCAACATCGTCAACGACATCTGAACGAGTAGATTTGCGCCCTATACCAGACTGAACTCCAAAATGTCCAGTTTTCTCGAATCGAACGATCATTCTCCTGAGAGCTTGTGGAAGTAATGGTCCTTTGCGCAAATTCTTAAGTCGACAAAACTCTTGAAATGCAGCTGCAGCATGTCCTTTGTATTCATAAAACAGCTTCACCAGCAAAGCGCGTTCTGGCAGTGTGACAGCCATCGCTGATAAGAATGAAAATTTCCCAGTTTTATCCTCTTTTATGCAGAGACCATAGTAGCTGCAAACCAAGGGTTTATGCAAATTTTTATACTTACAGTGCGAAATTACTGTTACAATGACAGATTAAGTTTCTTCACTTTTTTATCTTCTTTTTTTTCCATATCAGCAAAAGAAATTAAAAAGAAAAATTCCATATCTCATGTGTTTGTTTTTTGTGATTATTTTGTGTCTTTTCAGCATATTTTCTGTTGTACAGCCCCACCTATCGCTGTTTCTGGAACTAATTTTTTTTTCGCGTAGTCCCTTTCCCCATGTCTTGAATAGTAGGTTCAACAATTTTGGAGTCTTTACACTGAGTAGTTCGATGTATAGAGAGCTCAGAGTAGGGGTGCTTTAATTCTGACCACCCGGCATATATATAAATATATATATATATGTATATATATATATATATATTAATTACAATGTTATCGGAAGAAAATTAAACGAACATTTAAACTTAAAGTGTAATTGTGAAGACAAATAAAGATATTGATGTTACACACAATGTAATAACCGGTAAATTGGTAAAATTTTGAGGATAATAATGTAAAGATCATGTTAAAATGCGGCACAAAATGCCGATCATGTTTATTATAAGAGTGGATTTACATTTGTTAAAAAAGTGGATAATTCTATATACAGTATGGCGGTTAAATATAGTCACCCCATTGACAAATTCAACGAATGTCGAAACGCAATAATCGAGGGATTCAGGCAACACTATCGTCCTTTTTTAAGCAACGCCTATGAAGATAGCAAAGTAACATTAATGGAGACTTTACGGGGAAAATTCGCCATTACTTACATGCATAAAGTGCCTTCGAATTACGCATTTGTATGTAAAAAATACTATGTTGACACCCTTCGTAACAGTTATGACGATGAAATTATGTATACAAAAATTGACTCAACAAATAAGATTATGGAAAATCGTATCAAGGCCCTTTATAAAAGAATAGAACATGATTTAAAAAATGTTAAATTTCTCTACCTTGTTCTGATTCCGAAGATGCACAAAAAGTCCGTCAAATTAAGACCTGTAACTGTGGGATGCGGATCTTATCTTACAGTGGCTAATACAAAGTCTTGAAACTATTCTGAAATCCATCTTAAAGGTTATTAAAAAAGATGGTACAGGTATGATATCAAACAGTTATGAATTAATTGAAAAATTGGATAGGATCCCAGATAGAATGTATTTCAGATGGTATGATTTCAGAGACCTTTTAAATCACGTTAATTTGAAGAATTTATTCGAGATTTTGCTCGAACTCCATGAACATTACAATCTACATTCTACAATCTCGGTCAACAAATACAAAAAGCTGATCAAAATCGTCTTATACGAAAATAACTTGTACAACGGTATATGTTTTTATAGACAAATCCATTGTATCCCCATGGGGGGGGATGCTCCTCCGTTCTTGTGTGTGTGTGTGTGCAGATATTTATTTAAATAAGTATGAACAAGGTACTTTTTTGCTTAATGAAGTACCGTTCTTTCGTTTCGTAGACGATGTGTTGATTGGATCGTCGGATCAACATTACCAAATTGATTTTGGTTTCTACCACAGCCGGTCTATACACAGGCTGTTGTGCCACTGAGGAGAAATTGTCGTGACGTCACGGTAAGAGGGGAACATTCGGAAAGAAGAGAACGAAGAAACAAAAATCCAAGCGCAGTCAGCGTCCCTCGTGGGGTGGTTGATTGTAAAACATTTTTGAGGTTTTCGGAATCTTCTATTAGTTTTATAGCATCGTGTTTTGTACATAATAAGTTGTTCTTATGTTTTGTTATCATTTAACTAACGTTTATAGGTGCTTTAGAGCCATTTTTTAATCGATGACAAACTGTATTTTTAAAAGTTCGCATTAATGCATCATCTGTGTCATGTGTTATTGCGAGTAACAGCATATGCCAAAAAAAACGTTCGATGTGTTTTTTGAAAATCTCCAGTGCAGTGTGAAGCAGCTACAGAAATGTGGAATACAATTTAGCCTAATTACAAATAAACGTGATCTGGATTTATTAATAAGTGCATGTGAAACTGTGCACTCCACTCCATCACAACTTTATCGAAGCCGCAGTGAAGTTGTTGGAGAAACAGAAGCAGGTGTGTTTAGAAATTTGCACCGCCAAATTAGACTTTTTAATTGAACAAGTAAAAGTGCTAGAAAAACCAAAAAATCAGCTTCGATTTTCACAAGAACTGTTTATTCTATGCTTTAAAATATACTTATCTAGATCTTTGTGCTATATGGCATTTATAAATTCAAAGGTGTTGACATTGCTTCATGTGAGAACATTAAGTAGAATTTCAAAAAAGTTAAAAGTGGATTCAGATTTTTTTAATCCGTGTAATAGTTATTTAAAACGTAGGGTACAATGCTTAAACGAAGACCAAAAATTTCTCTCTCTCTTAATTGATGAGATTTATGTTGATCCTAGGTATACGTTTAAATGTGGTAAAGTTACCGGTGATTGTTTTGATAGTAATGAAAAAACTAAAACTGCCCAAGTGTTTTTGATTACATCTATGTTTTCGAATTATAAAGACGTAATAGCAATTGCCCCAGTTTCAACATTTACGGGACAAAAGCTCTATAATTTGGCATCTATGTTTATTTGCAAGTTAAAAGATCTTGACCTTAATGTATTGTCTGTTATTACTGATAACAACAATATTAATAGAAGCATGTTTGCTTTTTTAAGAAACACGATAAATTTAATGATGCTGTATATAATCCAAGTAATCCTGATATATCTCTGTATTTGATGTATGATCCTGTTCATTTATTAAAATCTATAAGAAATAATTGGTTAAATGTAAAAGACACTAAATTGCAGTACTCTGATTTCCAAAATAATGAAAATCTTATGATGGAAACTAAAATAGAAACAGTGGAGATACTGATGCATTTTATAGAATTATTGTATATATATATATTATACCACACATTATACTATAATATGTTGTAAAATTTTCAATTACATCTGCAATTGTATTTTAAAGTAAGTTTGGCAATAAATTTTGCTTCGTTAAATCCTAATGAACCTAACATATTTATTACAAATCAATTGAAATGATATTTCTCATCAGCAATGTGAAAATATTTCAAATTATATGTAAAATTAGAATTGTCACACGCTATTTTTTGCTATTATACATATGGTTGTAGAAATATTGATGTCATATTAATTGCATTGTTTACAGTAGTAGAAAAAAATGAAAGCTACTTAATATTCATTAACACTGGGTTTGTAACTGTAAAAGGATCTAGATTATATATAATTTTGCAATCATTTAGACAGAGTAGTTCTTGCTTTGAGGGAGCTCCAGTAAAAGAATATACCCCCCATCTAAGTTTAGATAATCTTTATGAAATTAACTGTGCTAAAATTTAGGCATAGAAATGAGTAAAACTGTAATTATTTTGAAATATTTTTTAACTCTCAATTTGCAAGTTTTTCCGAGTTACCGAGAGTTCCCCTTCTAGCGTGACATCATGAATCTGGCGCCACGGCCTGAGTGTAGACCGGCTGTGGTTAAACCTAGATAAATTTTATAAAAATTTTGAAAATAGTATAATTAAGTACCAGCAATAAATTTATAAAACATGATTTATAATATAAAATTTCGTTTATTGAGACGCAGTCCTGCTCTAGTATTCAATACATTCAAGCCACTCACCCCCCCCCCCCCCCCCATCTAAGTTTAGATAATCTTTATGAAATTAACTGTGCTAAAATTTAGACATAGAAATGAGTAAAACTGTAATTATTTTGAAATATTTTTTAACTCTCAATTTGCAAGTTTTCCCGAGTTACCGAGAGTTCCCCTTCTAGCGTGACATCAAGAATCTGGCGCCACGGCCTGAGTGTAGAACGGCTGTGGTTAAACCCAGATAAATTTTATAAAAATTTTGAAAATAGTATAAAGAAGTACCAGCAATAAATTTATAAAATATGATTTATAATATAAAATGTCGTTTAATCAGACGCATTCTTGCTTTTGCATTCAATACGTTCAAGCCACTCTAAGCTGCTCTAAATTATAGCGGCTTAGAGAATTAGTTAAACCCAGATAAATTTTATAAAAATTTTGAAAATAGTATAATTAAGTACCAGCAATAAATTTATAAAATATTATTTATAATATAAAATGTCGTTTAATCAGACGCATTCTTGCTTTTGCATTCAATACGTTCAAGCCACTCTAAGCTGCTCTATTATAGCGGCTTAGAGATTTAGAGGAAAGAGCTTTCCGGTCAATTATCGTCACTCCTCATACGCATTCTTTTACGTTCACATCAACGTCAGCCTCCTGTAAAGAGCATGAATTAGCGAGTTTAAAAATATGGCGGCTGAACAAGATGCGTATGGCGTTTTTATGGAATAAATCAATCTCGTTATGTGGCTGTTGATTACTAGATGCATGAGGATTTTGATCGAAAATGACAAATTAGAATATCTCCGTAGTTTCAACAAGTAAATATGGGATAATTATGGTCCCTTCGACAACACATTTTGCATCTGGTAAATATGTATTTTACAATGCATTTCGTTTTCTATAACAAAACCCTGATTATTTCTTTGCTTATTTTTATTATAATTCTTTATTTAAATGCTACGTAAACATAATTTAGAATCTGCTCATTTTCAGCGCATTACAGTTATTAGAAAACTAGTGTACTTTCAAGGTCGGATATAATCTTTAATTTTTCAGTCTTTTGAGTGCACTTGTCTGTAAAATTTTTCATCCTTTATATTTTCTAATCAGCAAAGCATTTATTTTTAAATTTTACGTATTCCACATTTTAAATGTTTATATATTCTATACTTAACATGAATTCAGGCAATTTTTTAATATATATATTAAGTCGTATCACAATGTGTGGAAAATACTAATAAGTAAACATGCAACACATGTGTAAATATTAAACAGTATAAGTATGTTTCTTCCGTGTGTGTTAAATTTATGACATATGAATTATTTTTAACTTCTTCGGTTTCCAAACATTTTTCATAATTCAGTAATCAGTTCATATCCTATAAAGATTTTTATTGTTGCTTGAATTGCTTCTATTTCTCATCTGATACTGCCTGCAAGTTACAGCATTTTATTTACTGAAAAATATTCATTATATAGAATATTTATGTTATGAACCATTTTACTTACTTATCCAATTCTGCTTTGCTAATATTATCCTATTATGAATCAAATTATTTCTCCAATGTAGACTGCACTTCCATGAGTTTCTTTACATATTATGGCGAATATACTTTCCATGAGTTTAAAAGATATCAATTGGTATTCCTAGCTCAATTGGTTCATTTCAATAGCTGAATACATTTACTTAGCACATTTATTGAAGATGTATTGCATAAGTATTTTTGTTCGGCATGAATGAAATTTGACTATTTTCAAAACCGACACACATACGCAATACATCACGCTTGATGTCATTTCATATGAGGTTTAAGAATCTCTGTTCTCGCTATATAAAATTCTCTTCAGAGGAAGATCCGATAAATAAAACATTCTGATCCCGTTTCTAAACAAATTTACAGAAAATATTAAATTGAATCTATATGTGCCAAAATAAAAGTGTGCTAAAATTTTATTAAAAGATATACCTGTACTAAGTTCTCGTGGATAAGAGATGATTTACCGGCAATATTTATATTTTCACCTGTGTATAAGAAGACATACCCATACTATATATATTTCCACCTGTGTATTAGAAGACATATCCATACAATATATGGCTTTTGAAAAGTGTTTCACCAACCAAAATAAAACAGATGACATCAGAATTTGAAAAATATCATTAATCCCCGTAATCTTTAAACCTAAAGCAGTGATGGATATAATCCAATCAAAAATGCAATCCTGAAAATAATTGTTTATAAACATTTCTATATTATTTAAAACGAAACAGATTTACAGCTGTTTTATCTATCCCGTTGCTTAGCAATATATATATATATATATATATATATATATATATATATATATATATATATATATATATATATATATATATATATATATATATATATATATAATTGAAAGATATAGAAATTTAAATTGAATCTTAATAAAGAAAGAATTTTAGTATTTTAATTTTGAAAGACCCACGTCACATCCACTAATTTTCTTAAATTCCTTGTCAGGAGTGCAGACATTGAAAAAGAATAACATTACTCTGTTAGACACATTTTCACATCTTATTACGTGCAACAAGGATGTGCTTTACATATTTACTCGACGACATACATTGCCTACAGTATTTTTAAAACCTGTTCCTGCTGTCACCGGCAAATCCAGAGAATTTTTATACAAACTTTCAAAATAGTACCATTATCTACCAGAAATGCATTTAGAAAAAATATTTAAAGAATAAAAATTCGCTTAACAAATAATGTTCATTTGGTACATTGTTTAATCTATGTAAAGTCATTGTAATGGCTTAGATTATGTTAAAATGAGTAAAGTCAATGGCTCCCAACAAAGAATAATTCCGTTCTCTTCAACTTAGCTAGTGTAGAATCAGAAAAGAGCCAGAAACGACTAGTTACCTGAAGAGCGGTTGTTGCGACAATGCAAACTTGAACTCCGCAAGTGAAATATCATGGAATCGTCAGATTGAGATATTTATAATAAAGTCATTGAATATAACGGGATAATTGGTCAATTAACAAATTCAATTTTTTTTAATTTTGAAAATGAAGTAAAGAGTTTTTTCTCATTATAGAGCCACATAATAGTTTTATTTTAAAATATTCATGCAATGGACTACTTGTTGCAAATTATATTTATATAGTCATTTGCCGCCACAGGCGTAGCCAAGAACTAAGAATAATGAAAGTCGACGAACAAATTCGGATAATAGGTCAGTAGAAATATAATGCACATGTTTAGCGAATAGAAGAAATATATTATTTGCAGTAAAGTGAATTCCTTTGAAGACTAAGAATTTGTTTTATTGTGAAGACAGCAGTGGCGGCTAGTGAGCGATATGTAGAAGGGCCCGCTTATCTATTTATTTATGTATAAATAAACCACAGATTTTTGGATTTGTGCCAATTTCGTGTTTTTAACTTTGAGTTCGTCATTTGTCTGACACTGACAAATTGGATCCGGAGTTACTAACGAAAAAGTTTTATGCCGAATTATTGTTTTACTTGTGCTGAAATATGCTGTGCAAGTTTTCTTAAAATCAATAAAAGCCCATTACGACTATGGATATTATATAAATACATAAGAAAATCAATTTGTATCAAATTTGAAAACATTTGATATCCTTAGTTGTATGTATGTGCAGTGTGTTTTCTATGATTAACGCTAGCGATTTTATACCCAAAATGCACACCGATCGGTCTCATATACACTCTACGGTCAACAGTTCTGTACCTGACCCGTCCCTGTAACCCAAACAGTAAAATAATTAGAGATCGAAAATCAATTAATTCTGCGACTATTTATATATAGAAACGAAAGAAATACTTTTAATACAAGTTTAAGAATAAATTTGAAATTTACAGAAAATTATCATGCTTTATGCTTATCTCTATTCGTCTTTAAATGAATATTAGCGAGTTTTACCTGCTAGCAGTCGCTATATATAGCAAAATGTTTTTATAACTATAAGTAGTATAGCAAGCTCTGCCCCCGCTACGCTGGTGCAAAACTTGTTAAGCAACAAAAGTGGATCAAAGTTTACCGAGAGCAGATCGAGTGTGTCCATTGCATTGTTGAAAATGAAGACTGAAATTTTCATCAAAATTGAAGCAAGAGTCAATAAGATAGATAAAAACGCAAATGTGATAAAGAGGATTTCCCCCTACCCTTCCACCTCTTTTACCACGATTGTTTCATATTACATAATAAAATACGATGGTTGTGTTTCGATGTGTGTGTGTATAAGATCTGTAGCGTAAAATTAAAACACCGTACGGCTTTGAAATTTGGCACACAGGTATTTCAGAAACAAGGACGATACACATCGGCGAGGTTGTTGTAAAACCGAAATGTGAAATTGGAGCTACTTAAAGCAAAATTTACGCCCAGGGGTTTGGCAATATAAGAATGCATTTCCAAGTGAGACTTACAAATGCCGGGCGACACTATTGCAAGCGGCAGATCCTAAATCGTCAAATTAGGAGGTGAAATGGGGAATTTGCGGGCTATCTGAAATAAAATTTACAATCAGGGAGCTGACAGAATAAATATGTATATCCAGGACACATGCAGAAATGGTGCCGGGATTATAGCCACCAGCAGAATCACAATAGTTCAAATATTAACCGAGATGTGAAATTGGAGGGGGTCTGCTTAAAGTAAAAGTTGGGTCCAGGCGATTGATACGAAAGACATGTATATTCGTATGTTACGCACAGCACAGATGGTGCAGAGATTATAGCTACTAGAGGATTCAAAATATCTCAATTTAGGAACCAAGATTAAAATCTGTGAGGGCTAGTAAAGCAAAAAGTTACGCTCAATGGGATTGAATAAAAAATATGCATATCCAAGTGATACATATAGATGATGAAGAAACTACAGCCACCTGAAGATTCAAAGTCGTTCAGTTAGGAGTCGAGATGTGAAACTGGAGTTCGGCTACTTAAAGTAAAAGTTAGGCCCAGGGAATTGATACGAAATAGATGTATATGCAAATGATACGTACAGATGATAGATAGATATAGCCACCAGAAGACTCAAAATCGCTAAAAGAACCGAATTTTTTAAATCTCTGTGCGAACTAGTAAATAAAAATTAAGGCTTCGTGAGGGGTGGTGCGAACTAAAGAAATATACAAACCCAGGTGTTCGTACAGATAGTTAAGAGACTATAATCCCCAATAGATTCAAAATCGCTCAATTAGGAGGCAAGATGTGAAATTGGATATGGCTACTTAAAGTAAAATTTGCTCCCAGCGGATTGCTACAAAATAGATGTATATTCAGATGATACGTATTCAGATGATACGTATAGATGGTGCAGAGACTAGAGCTACCAAAGATTCAAATTCGATCAATTTAGGGATATTTTATTAAATTGAAAGTGTTAAAACAAACCGCAAATGATAATGACTTGCTAAATTTGGGATATTTAGATACTCCGGTTTTCGAGTAATTAATCAATAACGAGTAAATTTCTATGGCGGGCTAGCCCGATACGGTTCAAAATCTAAAGAAATAAAATTTACCTCAATAGACAATGATATACAAAATATAGATATTATAGATGCTCTGATTTTTGAAGTACATTCCCATATCGGGCTGCCAGAAAAGGTTTCAAAAGTGTTAAAATATACTACAAATGACAACGACATGCAAAAACTGGAATTTTTAGATATTCCGGTTCCCGAGTTATTCCACAAGAACGAAGGAATTTACATGGCGGGCCTAAGACGGGGTAGACCGATACGGTTCAAAATATAAAGAATTATAATATACCCCGAAAGACAATGATATATAAAATATTTCAGCTGCTCTGCTTTTAGAGTTATTTTAAAAAAAGGGTTCATAATTATGTCGGGCGAAGAGCGGGCTACAACGATAATGCTTTAAATCCGAATAGTTAAAATATACCACAAACCATAACTATACACTAAACTTTGAATATTTCGCTACTCCGATTCTCGAGTTACTTAACCAAAATGATAGAATTCCTAAGGGAGGTCCAAGACGGGATAACCGGATACGGTTAAAATTCGAAAGTACTAACTTTTACACAAAAAGGAATTGATATACAAAATTTGGATTTTCTCTCCGCTTCGATTTTTAAATTTTTCTCAAAAAATAAGTATATTCCTGTAGTAGGCCCAGCACGGGCCAGCCAAATAAAGTTCAAAATAAAAAAAAAAGAAATATATCATAAAAGACATGTTAAACTTGGAATGTTTAGCTACTCTGGTTCTCGAGTTATTCATCAAAGAGTTCATTCCTAAGGCGATCTCAAGGCGATCTGGCCCGTCAAGGTTCAAAATCTAAATTAAGATACCCCACCCTCACCCCCATAAAAAATGATATACTAAATTCAGATTTTTTAGTTGCTCCGATTTACGAATTATTCTCGAAAAACGAGTACATTCTTATGTCGGTCCCAAGACTAGTTAACCTGATAAGGTTCGAAATCCAAAGAAATAAAATATACCAAAAAGACAATGGTATACTAAATTTAGACATTTTAGATGCTACAGTTTTAGATTTATTCTAAAAAAAAGGAGTACATTCCTTTCGTTGAGGCCAGGACGGAGTAGCCTGATAAGGTTTTAAATCCAATGAGTTGAGATATACCGCAAATGACAACTACATTCTAAACATGGAACTTTTAAATACTCCGGTTTTGAAGACATTCCTCAGAAACGAGTGAATTTCTAAAGTTGGACCAAAATGGGTTCGCTCGATACGGTTCGAATTCGAATGAATTCAACTATTCCCCAATAGGTAAGGATACATTACATTTATATTTTCTAGCTGCTCCGAGTTTCCAGGGATTCTAAAAAAACGGGTCCATTCCTATGTCTGACCCAAGACGGTCTAGCCCGATAAAGCTCAAAATCGAAAAAACTGAAATATACCACAGAAGCCAACGACATGCTAAACTTGGAATTTTTAGCTACTTAGGATCTCCAGTTATTCTTCAAAAACGAGTGCACTCTTAAACGGACCCAAGAAGGGCTGTAAAATCTAAATTAAAATGTATACAAAAAGGAATTATATACTGAATTTTCATTTTTTGCAGCTCCGATTTTCGAGTTATTCCTGAAATTCGAGTAAATGTCTATGGTGGGCTCAAGCCGGGCTAGCCCGATAAAGTTTCATATGCGATGAATTACAATATACACCAAAGGACAATGATACATTAAATTTAGACATTCTAGATGCCCCGATTTTTGAGTTATTCTCAAAGAGATCGAGTACATTCCTTTTGTTCAACTCAAGACGGGCGAGTACGATAAGGTTATAGATCCATGGAGTTAAAATATATCGCAAATGATAAGGATGTACTCAAACTGGAATTTTTAGATACACATGTCTCGAATAATTCCGCAAAAACGGGTGAATTTCTTCGGCAAGCCCAAGGAGGGCTAGCTTTAATTTCGAATAACATATGTTCTAATCTTACGAAATAAAAAAAAAGCATTCTTAATTCTAGTTTTCACATAATCTGTCTACACATAAAATGTCATAGCGATACATATATTTATTTTTGAAGTATATATCAAATCTCACATGCACCACACACATACGAACACACATGCAGACAGACATCTTTCCGAAAATGTTCGCCAGTAATTCAGGGGATCTTAAGAGTGCACATATTTTTTGCAACACGTTATATATATATATATATATATATATATATATATAGTCATATTTTGCTCGTCATGGTTGTACTAATGAAGTGTATTTTAAGGTATTTATGTTTCCTTTATTTTTCCAATCTATATGCTTGTCGTCCATATAACACAAGTTTATAGATAAAATCTATCTTGTGTTTCAGAAACAAGCATTTTTGTGTTCATTTCGAAGGGATATATGGACTTGACGACAATTTTTTCGAAATGAACTTATCTTAAGTCTAAAGCTCTTCCATGTGCAACCTTTTCTGCTTGATTTTTTTGTTTTCCTATTTTCATTCCTCATCTTTGAAATGTGTTAATTGTCTTTGTCTTTATGACCTGCATTACGCTTTATAATTTCCTCTTTATGTTTTAATTTATTTTATTTCTTTGTATTTTGTAGAAAATTTTGGAATAGTGTATTATGAGTTACTACTTACATTCTAACATTGGATTTACTAATTTATATTATATATATATATATATATATATATATATATATATATATATATATATATATATATATAACTAATTTAAACGATTTGAAAAAAGGAAAGGGGGAAAACCATATGAATTGCATAAAAATGGCTGAGAGGGATAGCGACCTCTCATTCCCGTTTTAAGTACTTTTCGTCTAGACAACGCCCACGGATACCAATGCAATTCAATGACAGATCCCCGTAGCATGTGCAAAAATGAAAGCTCCAAAATGCAGAAAAGGAGGCCTCAGAATGCAGACAGAAAGAAGACAGAAATGGAACGACGAAATCACACTGGCAATGATGCTACCGACTAAAACGTATCGTCCGTTTCGCCATATATAGTATGTACCCATACGCATGCGTACCTCGATTATTCAAATAAGATGTCATGTTCTCAAGTCATCAAAGAATGAATAATCCTCTTCTTTAAAGAAAGAATTGTAAATATCTTTAAGGAAATTCCGTGGGTAATGATTTTTAAGTGCTTCCTGTAAAATGAGTTTGTTACATGTGAGACAATCTTTTTTGAAAGTATTATTATTACGATTTCTTCTCAGATGTCCTGTTATGATGTTACGGAAAATATTCCTAGACAAATTCGACTTCCATCCAATTATTTGGTTAATCCTCATATCATAATCATTACGTTTATTGTACAGAACTGTATGAATTCCATTTTTATGTTTGTATCTAATGGTTATGTCCAGGAAATTAACTTCGTTTTTGACACTATTAGGGTTCTTGATAAGATCCAATTCCGGAGGATAAAAGAGTGGTGGATTTCTGAGTGGTATTATATTACATTTTTACGTATATTTCATATTTGTATAGTTCTATATCGGATATAGCGGTTTCTTGCAGCATTGCGCAGATATGTTTATATCTTATGGATTTAATAAAGGCCACTTCCCGGACCATGCATGGAATTGCATAGGTCTTCCGTGTGATGTGTGAGTTCGTTGGCTTGGATGCGGATATTGGAGTTACTTCTGAAGGACATTTTTGACAGTGTGGAATTAATCGGCGTTACTTTTTGATGGACAATATGGTGGAAAAGGAGGATTCAGGTATGTGCATTGTATGTCAGTACATCTGTTTTTACCCGGTTTAATACGTAAAGTTTGGTGGGGTAGAAGTGATTGCGTGTGTAAAATTGACAAATACAATTTGTACTCATTTTTACTGTTATTGACCTGTTTTATGTGTAGTATACTCTTATGGATTAATATAATCTTATGAATTATGGGATATGGTTATTCCCTTTTGTAATAATAAAAATAAAAATAAAAATAAAAAGTCTAAAATAAAAAGTTTTTTATAAAAAATATTAAATTTTAATTGTCACATCGGATTTTTAGGAAGTTAGTCTAATTGGAGAATATCGATTTGAGATTTGTGATGATATATAATAAGTTGAAGTTGCTCAAGTGAGATTGATCATAATCATTTTTCATCTGTCATTAAGAATATTCATCTGAAGAAGGAGAACTCCTCAAAATGAGTAAAACTTTTGAATAACATGGATGTATACATTACTGAACTTAGCGACTGGCAAACGTATTCATAGTGGAATTAATTAGTTAATATCTTTTGAATATATGCCCGGTGATATAATATAGGGGTATTTATATTATCGATAACCCGCTACCCTTATAGTGTATAGACTACGGTTGTTGACTGAAAATTGATGGCATCTATTAAACACTTTTTCAAACCGGTGATTTTTAACTCCAATCCGGGTGTGACAACAAAAAACCTTAATGATGTTGTGCAGTCAAAGAACGCGATCCCACACGGATCAATATTTTTTGATGGATTTTATAAACACTTTTACAATTTAAAAGGTTTTAAGTTTAGTAGATGTTCTTCGAGTAAATGCAAATTATGCCCCTGTGCCAACACTTTACAAATCGGACCGCAATCTAAAAGTCAATTTTTGTTCTGCAAAACTTTCAATGTGATATATTGTATAGAGTGCTCCACATGTAATATTCTATATATTGGTCAAACCAAGAATCCCTTACATTTACGTATCAATTTACATAGAAACCAAATAAAGCAAAGTATGACCACGGATCGACCTTCTACGAACATAGAACTAAGGCATTACCATGTCCATGAATTTTCTAACTGTGTGATTACAATACTGGATATTGTACCTCGCCTCCAGGAACGTCTGTGGTGGGAGTACACGCATATTATGCAATACGGTTCTGCATTCCCATTTGGCCTTAACACGGCAATTTTCAATGAAAATTATAATCTGGATTACTGTAAAAATGCAGATTCAGTCCCGATATCCAGTTATTGTCATTTGCATAAGACATCTAGATGGAAGCGATGAGGGAACAATGGATATATTAAATTTGAAGACACTAAAGCAAAATTGGAAAATCTCATGGTATCGTTTAACAATAATACACCGATCAACAATAATTGGATAAAAAATTTTGTTTATGGAATCAGGAGGAAATACTTACGTAGAATATGGGAATATATCATTGATCACCTGGCATCTATTGATCCTAATGAAAAACAACACTTTTATTTTGCCATATTGCACGATTTTATAAAATTGAAGGCTCAGAAATCTTATGTCATCTTGAAGTGTCAGCCCAATAAAGAAATCCACAAAGAGTACTTTGTTACAACCTTTAAAAATAAGACATTTGATAGAATACCTTTCAAACTTTTGTTCAATCAACTGAACGAGATGATTCCTATAGCTAACATCAAAGTAAAGCTTACATACCGTTATGTACGACCCTACGGAAGAAGATTATACAATTATAACCATATTAGTAAAAATATATCTATGATGAATAGTAAAGTATGTAAATGCCATCTTAGTGATTTACGAGACAAACACCATAATCATATAATTACAGGTAGTCTTGAAGTGATTGATGATTTGCCTTTAAGAAATCTTTTTGAAAAAGGAACAAAATTCCGCAGACAAGAATTTGACCACGTGAAAGAAGATTTTAATCTAGATTTGGATTCTTTCATATATAAATTAGCTATTAAATATGGATTACCCATAAAAGCCTTTGATGAATGGAAATATAATATCCTAAACTGTTTTGTCAACCAATATAATAGCAAACTCAATATTCAATGGAATTCAATCATCCCCTCTTCTATCAGGGAAGTACATGAACGTTTTGTGATCACATATACTGATAAAGTGGTATCGAATTACGCAATTACCTGCAAACCTTATTACATAGAAATCTTACAGAAATCTTACATGGATCCCACAATGTACAAACCTTTACCTTATAATTTAACTGTGATGTCAAAAAAAATCAGGGCTCTATATAAAAGAATTGGCATCAATATAAAAAATGTATCCTTTCCTTATTTAGTACTCATTCCAAAACTGCATAAAACACCCGTGAAATTTCGTACGGTAACTGTAGGATGTAATACATATATTACATTGGCTAACAAAAAACTTATGAATATACTTAAACCTGCATATAAAGCTTTATTAGTACAAAATCCAATAATCATAAAAAACAGCTCTGAAGTAATTAAACGACTGAAGTATTGCAATAAAGATATACAGTTCACCAGTTATGACTTCCGGGACCTTTTCAACAACATTGATCTTAAAAAATTGCATGAAATACTTTTACTGGTACATACAGAATACAATCTTAAAAAAGTAACCACTTTACGAAGGTATATGGATTTAATTCAGATCGTTTTGTTTGAGAACATATTATGTAACGGTGGAGTCTTTTATCAACAAATTAGGGGTATTCCTATGGGTGGGGGCTGTTCATCAGTCCTGGCTGACATATATTTAACATATTTCGAAAGGAATAATCATGTATTATATGAAATGCCATATTACAGATATGTGGACGATGTGATTTTAGGCCATTACTCAAATACTCCTGAATTTGAATTTGACTTTTATCCTCCGGAATTGGATCTTATCAAGAACCCTAATAGTGTCAAAAACGAAGTTAATTTCCTGGACATAACCATTAGATACAAACATAAAAATGGAATTCATACAGTTCTGTACAATAAACGTAATGATTATGATATGAGGATTAACCAAATAATTGGATGGAAGTCGAATTTGTCTAGGAATATTTTCCGTAACATCATAACAGGACATCTGAGAAGAAATCGTAATAATAATACTTTCAAAAAAGATTGTCTCACATGTAACAAACTCATTTTACAGGAAGCACTTAAAAATCATTACCCACGGAATTTCCTTAAAGATATTTACAATTCTTTCTTTAAAGAAGAGGATTATTCATTCTTTGATGACTTGAGAACATGACATCTTATTTGAATAATCGAGGTACGCATGCGTATGGGTACATACTATATATGGCGAAACGGACGATACGTTTTAGTCGGTAGCATCATTGCCAGTGTGATTTCGTCGTTCCATTTCTGTCTTCTTTCTGTCTGCATTCTGAGGCCTCCTTTTCTGCATTTTGGAGCTTTCATTTTTGCACATGCTACGGGGATCTGTCATTGAATTGCATTGGTATCCGTGGGCGTTGTCTAGACGAAAAGTACTTAAAACGGGAATGAGAGGTCGCTATCCCTCTCAGCCATTTTTATGCAATTCATATGGTTTTCCCCCTTTCCTTTTTTCAAATCGTTTAAATTAGTTATATATATATATATATATATATATATATATATATATATATATATATATATATATATATATATATATATATATATATATAAATATAAATTAGTAAATCCAATGTTAGAATGTAAGTAGTAACTCATAATACACTATTCCAAAATTTTCTACAAAATACAAAGAAATAAAATAAATTAAAACATAAAGAGGAAATTATAAAGCGTAATGCAGGTCATAAAGACAAAGACATATCCTGCTTCAGTATATAGTGCTGCATTGCGCCTTTTTCTGAGTGGTATTATATTACATTTTTACGTATATTTCATATTTGTATAGTTCTATATATATATATATATATATATATTCAGAATATAAATATATATTCATATTAATTCAATCACATTTTTAAAAATATCAAGATAGTGATAATCAGCGTGAGAGTAATGTTAAGTTGATTAGCAAGATTTAGCAAAAACCAAAAATACATAGTTTATATTATCATTAAATGTCAACATATTTTAACTTTTTCGATCTAGACCGCCTACTGTAAGGTATCTGTTTGTACGGCCGAGACAGTGTCACCTAATTAAGACATGAACCCACTGGGGCGGCATAAACATGAACTGTACCCTCATTCCCCTACCACAATTCTCTCGCCAGCCCTTATGAACCCACAGAGTAAATGTGCCAGTAATCTGCATGAACGCAAGAGGGTTTGTGCAGAGCTGGTCCACCAATTCAGGTCGCCCGAGTGCAATTCTCGAGCGCTAACCATTGGGATATCCAATTGTGACCCGGAACGTCCGACACACCCGAATGTGTAAGTTAACGGTCTCGAGGGCCGAGAAGTGCCACTCAATTTATACGGAACTCAATGGAGACGGCTTCCATACGTCTGGAACCCTCCTTTCCTTACCACTAAACTCTCGAAAGGATAACTCAGACAAACGGACTGGTGAACATTTCTTATATACAAGAAAGTATGCCCATTGCATGAAGGAATTCAAAGATTTCAAAGCATAACCTCCCATTAATGACATTTTTGTCGATTTGACGACAATATAGTCAATTTGACGAAATTAAAAAAATCCTCGTCAAATTCCTCCAAATATTTCGCCAAAATTTTGCCTAGCGTTATGGAAAAAGAAGTAGGTTATCGTAATAGTCGATAAATAAGTATTGGCGATTTGTCAGGAGTAAAGAGACAAAACAATTACACAAACTTCATTCTCTCTTGAATGGAACGAGCTATATTCACGAGAATAATGCTAATAAATTTTTCGCATAATATTGCACATGAATAGGGAGCATATATCACAATAGTTAATACTAATGCTACTTTTATGTGATTTTCCCATAAAATGTGCAATGTGCAAGCTTTCTTAATCAAACTTAAGTGTTCAAAAATTAATCAGCCAATGGAATAATGTGGCATACGTTTTAAATATGAATGTAACAAGCTTGTTTTACGAATTTCTTTAAATGCTATAAATTTTAAAATCTGCTGTGGGCAGCACATGACTTTCAAAACAGATCCAAATTGATTTTCCCTATATTTCTTTATTAATTCAATAAACTAAGTTTAATTGCAGAAAATAGGTACACAATTAGTTGAAATGACACTGAATTTGTACTATTAAATCAATTCTCGTTTACACTTGATCACTGGACGTATTTTCAAAGTCGACATAGCAAAAATACGAAAACAATACCTCGAGTAAAACAACTACAATATCTAGAGAATAGCTTGTTCTAAATTAATAGAGTTCTATATTATTGTCAAAAATAACATATGAAGCAAGTCTTTAACTGATACTTTTGGGCATACTTTATTCTTTTATTTCAGATTTTGGCGATTTTTGCGGGCTATTTCGCAAAAAAAGGTTCTTTTTTCCCGAATCGCACCAAAATCTAATCAGAACCAGGGTCAACCACAAGTGACTTATCTATAAAATATTGTGACGTTTGATCTATTAGTTTTTGAGCTAGAGATACATGCATTGCAGAGACAGACACACACATACACAGACGTCACCCTAAAAATAGTTTTTTCGTATTCTAGAGGTTCCGAAACGTGTAGATCCTTCAAAAACTCCACTTGTGATTTTGATCGTGATTTCAATACTTTCCATGTATTGCAGGGAAAGTAAAAATCTGATGTGGGCAGCCCATGACGTTCATTGCAGACTCATATTCACGTTCTCTTTATTTCTTCAATAATTCATGAAATCGAGTTTAATTGCACAAATTATCACCCATAATTATTTTAAATCACACTGACTTTGAACTTTTAATTCAGTTTTCATTTCCATTTGGTGACTGGACTTATTTTCAAAGCTGTCGTAGCAGAAATGAGAAAAAACTAAAATATCTCGCGAACGGCTTCTCCTGGTATAATGGGGTTGATCTTATTCTTTTCATCGAAAAAATTACGTATAAAACAAGCATTTAATTAATATATTTGAGCATACGTAGTCTTTTATTTCAGATTTTCACGATCTTTGGGGCCATTTCGCAAAAGTAGGCAGATTATTTCTTTCAAAATCCTACCAAAATCTAATCAGAAACAGGGTATCCCACGTGTGATTTATGTACAAAATTTTGTAAAATTTGGTCTATTAGTAGCTAGAGTGGATAAAGGCAATTTTCGATTTGCCATTTTACAAAAAAATGCAGGTTCTTTTATTTCGAATCATACTAAAATCTAATCAGCACGAGAGTCTCCCACAAGGGATCTACCAATCAAATTTTATAAAATTCGGTCAATTAGTTTTTTAGTTAGAGTGGATACTTATATTGCATAGACAGACAGACACACACACAGACGTCACGCTAAAAATGGTTTTTTCGCATTCTCGAGGTGTAAAAACGTGTAGATCCGCCGAAAACTCAAGTTGCGAGTTTCAACTTGATTCCAATACTTTTTCTATACATTACCATGTATTGCAGGGAAAGTAAAAACGTTCAAAATTGCATAGCTAATTTATTCTCCTTGCTCGGTCCCGATGCTGGTTATAGACAGATCGAATCGATGTAATGGTTAGGAAACAAACTATTAGAAAAACAGAGGAGTATTTGGATTTAAATTAAACCATTCAAATACGTTTGAAAATGAAATGACGTTCTTCCTGTGACTGACCAAACTTCTTATTTGACCGATTGAGAGTGAAGTAATGAATGTAGCCCATAAGGGAATATAGAGGCATTTACTTAAAACAAGAACGGCCCAACTGCAGTTTTAAACACATTTATTCTCTCATATCTATACTCTACAAAATTTTATTCGTTTTTCAAATACAGTGGTTACTGACTAGGTGGACTTTTATGACTGGTCGGCAGTTATGAACGCATTCTGTAAAAGGCCGAGTGAAATCACTCCTCAAATCAAAGACAAGCAACAAGATCGCGTACGGATAAGTCGTAATATTTTTATTCTATAGTGTGACATGTTTATTTTAAACAAAGTTTGTGTATTTTGACTATTACTGTCTTTTAAATTTGTGATATTAACGTGAAACGAGATAAACAATTTATCGTTGTGTATTAATTGAACAATTGTGCGTGTCAGCGTATCTAACGATTGTTTTAAAACTAAAATAGAAAGTTGATTATACTTAAGTCTTCTTAACGCTTTTAATGGATATAAAAGTAATCAAATCTTTGAACTTGCTCTTGAATCCTCAAAGTAAGCTATCATAAGACTAAATATTATAAGACTGACTATTATATGACTAACAACATGCATACATTTGCATCAACTTCAGCAGTGAACTATTTCCAGTGTAAAATGAAAACGGGAACTTTAAAATGTCATTGCATCATCGCAAGCATTGCAGGAGGTAAGAGTTTGATTTTACTTAACATATTTTATGCAACGTATTACAAACTGTATTCACTTTGGTCTGAGTGGTAGAAATAATTAGCTATATTCAGTTAACTGATCTTGCACATTTAATGCCCAGTGTTTTAGACAGTAAAAATCTATTCCGGTATATACTTATATTTGAATTGTATAAATTCAGTACAATTTCGTTTAAAATTAGTGTTAACATTTTATGTAATTTTATTGCTAATAAGTCGTTCTAGAAGTTTATTTGAAATATCTTCAGCTCTAGCTACTGCTATTTTGTACCTGCTTGATATACTCGGATGATATTTATTCTGATATACTGTGATGTTAATTTACTGATATATTATGATGTTATATTTGCTGATATATTGTGATGTTATATTTGTTGATATATTCTGATATTATATTTTCCGATATATTCTGATGTTCCGATATATTCCGATGTACCAATATATTCGGATGTTTCGATATTTTCCGATATATTCTGATTCCTATTTCACATTTATTCTTGTGCGAATTTATGATTTACAAGTGATAAATAACAGATTGTTATTTACTTTGAGTTTTGAATGTACTGGATCTTAATGCCAATGATGTTTACGCAGGTGTAAAGAAAATAGTATGATGTTTACTTTGATGGTCTTCAAAACCATTGCATATTTTCACAAATGTCTGTATCTTGTTCAAAATCGCCTTTATAATGGCCAATAGAGTATTTGTGTTTTAAAAGTTGAAAAATATTTTGGAGGGAAAACAAAACAAAACCTGATTTATGACAATTTTAAAATTTTGTCTACGCCTTCATAGATAAAAATGTGTACAAAAATTGAGCTTCGTCATTATTTGACAGAATGTATGGATTTCCAAATGTATTTTAGTGGAATTTAACTAAAATTTTCCCGTAAGCGTGACAAACACTTAAAATTCTGTATTTTTGTTTATATACTTCGACTCATGTAGTACACCTTTAGTATCATTTACGTACCAGTTACAGACATTGCTGCTAGTAGACGAAAATAGCTGACTGAGATTTTGACTACTTTACTTTCTTTGCCAATAATGCTTGTATTAAGTTTTTTTACATATTGCCTATTTTGAAACTGTTAAACCTGGAGACAGATAAAAAAGTGGCTTTTGTTGTATAAGTCAACTATGGCGATAAGATGTGCATTCTGGTTTCATCCAGCACCTTTCCATTTTTTCACATGATCAAAGTTATAGAAGGTAGTGGTTAAGTGAACAAGAAATAATTTTCACAGAAAGCAGGGAATAATCACGGTGTTCATCTTTTTGGCGCACTAATATAGTTACGATCATCATGACCACAGATGAAACATATACATCAAAACATTTTCATATGTGGTACCGATTATTTATTTTTAAACAGAATAGAGGGCAGGCGAGATTGAAGGCGAAATTTCCAGATTTTTACGTGGCTCACGCCATACATAACTATACTAGTAATAGTAGTGTGCACGTAAAGAGTAATTTTCTCTCATGGTTACACTATATTACTCAGTTACTATTCAGCTAAGACCTGTCGTCTATGAAGCTTTCAGCAGTGCCTTCTGCAGTGTTGAAAGATGAATTTCAAAGATGAATCATATAGATGAATTTAGCGGTTATGCCTATTGCTTATTTTTAATCATTTCTTGTTCATTCAAGTCTTCTATAATGTTAATAAATGTTAGACAATGGTGGTACGTCTTATGTTAAAATATTTTTTATGTTTTCATGAGATTCAATCTAGACATAATTATACTACTAGTGATAGTGTAGATATAAAAATGTAATATTTTTGTCATGCCTTTAGACTACATTGCTCATTGATAATTTACTATTCAGCAAAGACCTGTATTCTATAGAGCTTTCAACAGTGCCTTCTGTAGTGATAATATAAAGATGAATTTTGCTGTTATATCTATTGTTAATTGTTAATAATTTATTGTTCACTCAAGAACTACTTTCTATAATTTTGATAAATGTTAGACAATGGGGGGGGGGCGGGTCTTATGTTAAAATATTTTTTATGTTTTTATGAGACTCACTACAGACGTAATTATACTAGTTGTAGTAATGTACACATAAAAAGTAATTTTTCTGCAATTCCTGTACTCTACATTGTGCATTGATAATTTACTATTCAGCAAAGACCTGTCTTCTATAGAGCTTTCAACAGTGCCTTCTGCAGTGATAATATAAAGATGAATTTTGCAGTCATATCTATAGTTAATTGTTAATAATTTCTTGTTCACTCAAGAACTACTTTCTATAATTTTGATAAATGTTAGACAATGGGGGAGGGGCGGGTCTTATGTTAAAATATTTTTTATGTTTTTATGAGACTCATTTCAGACGTAATTATACTAGTTGTAGTAGTGTACACATAAAAATAATTTCTGCAATTCCTATACAATACATTGTTCATTGATAATTTACTGTTCAGCAAAGACCTCTCTTCTATAGAGCTTTCAACAGTGCCTTCTGCAGTGATAATATAAAGATGAATTTTGCAGTCATATCTATTGTTAATTGTTAATAATTTATTGTTCACTCAAGAACTACTTTCTATAATTTTTATAAATGGTAGACCAGGGGGGGGGGCGGGTTTTATGTTAAAACATTTTTTATGTTTTTATGAGACTCACTACAGACGTAATTATACTAGTTGTAGTAGTGTACACATAAAAAGTAATTTTTCTGCAATTCCTATACACTTTATTGTTCATTGTTAATTTACTATTCAGCAAAGACCTGTCTTCTATACAGCTTTCAACAGTGCCTTCTGCAGTGTATCTATAAAGATGAATTTCGCGGTTATGCATGTTGTTCATTGTTAATATTTTCTTGTTTACTCAAGCATTACCTGCTATAATTTTGATAAATGCTAGATAATGGGGGGGGGGCGTCTTAGGTTAAAACATTTTTTATTTTTTATGAGACTCACTGCATACGTAATTATACTAGTTGTAGTGTAGACATAAAAGTAATTTTTCTGCAATGCCTACACACTACATTGCTCATTGATCATTTACTATTCAGCACAGACATGTCGTCCATAGGGCTTTGAACATTTCTGTCTGAGTGTATCTTATAAAGATGAATTTATCGGCCATGCCTATTGTTAATTGTTAAACTTTTGTGTTCATTCAAGCACAACTTTCCATAATTTTGATCATATTTTAAATATTTTTGTTTACTCCAGCATTACATCTATAATTTTGATAAATGTTAGATAATAGATTGGGGGGCATCTTATGATAAAATATTTTTCGAAGTCTTTATAAGACTCATTCCAGAAGTAATTATAGTGATATTACTGACCTATAAAAACTACATTTTGCATCATGTCTACTGTTTATTGACCATTGATTACTGTTTATTGTTAACTTAAGCTCTGCCCTTTATCTGTTTGACCGATACAAGATAGTGAAACTATGATTAAACATTATGATAAAATCCTTTCGATAAAGAAACATTTTATGAGACGCTACACCATATGTATCTGTAATAAGTGTATATCTGAAAATAAGAATATACCAAAGTAGCTATTTTAAAATTAATCAATAATTGGACTGTGTGATAAGTTAAAATTTATTTTGCTGACGATTCAGCTGATTTCGCTTTAAAATATTTTCATTAGAAACAAAAGCGCCATCGATTCAATTAGAAAGAGTCCAGTATAATTTGATAAATGCATAATCGGAATTTTCGAAGCTATCTGCCGTATAATGACCGTACTTGAAGCTATGACAACGCTATTACATTGTAGAGCTCTATATGTTTTTATTTTACAGTAGAATATTTTGATAAATCCCAGATATCCACTTCGCAGAAATTTGTAACAGATTATTTCTTTGGTCAGTTCACTACGATTATGAACTTATAAAATGCAGCACACCTTCTGTGATCGTTTCATTTGTGCCTAAACACGTTTCTCAAGTTTTCCTTACACCTTTTGTGTACTCCAAAATGGATGGAGCCCCAAGCTTTACTTGTTCTATCTATAGCAGCTTTTCCCATACTTTTCCCCCCGTGGTCCGGTTATTACTTTCCTTATATACATAATGTATAAGGAAAGTATTGTGACGGGGTCGAAAATTCGAATTCAAGTTTTCGACGGGAGAGCACGTTTCAAGCATCCCAGATCACGAATCAAACAATTTTGAAGTGATGTCTGTGTGTGTGTGTGTATGTGAAAGTACGTGTGTGTGTGTGTGTGTGTGTCAGTGAGCCTGTGGAGACGATAACTGACAAACGAATGGATCGATTCGAACCAAATTGGGTACAAAAATCACAATCCGTAAACACTGGAAGCCCATTGTTTTTATATGCAATCGAATGTTCAGATCCCCCTAAATTTTCGAATAAAATTTTGAAAAAATCATCAAAAAATCAAAACTACTAATAAAGTTACGCAAATAGACATTTCTTATGCAAGTTTTCATTAGAAAACGATTGGCATAAATTTTAGAACGCTAACATAAACCGTTTTCGAGATATTGCGCATTTTTCAAAAAAATTATCAAAAAGTCATATAAAATAAAAAAAAATATTTCCAATTGAGAAACATGTTCACTTTTCATATGTAATACCATACGATAAATTGGGTGACATCATTCTCGTGGACCTAGCTCGTTCTATTCATGTAAAAATATACTTTGAGTAATACTTTCGTATTTGAACGCCAATAGTCATTTATCTGCTGTAAGAATAACTTATTTCTTCATCCAAAACGCTTGGAGAGATTTTCGCGACGAGTTTGGCGGAATGTCGCCAACTTGGCGACTTTTTGAAATGTTACCAAATTAACTAAAATCTCGCCAAATGGATAAAAATGACGCTAAATCAATGAAAATGACGACTAATAGTCGAAAATTCAATATCTTGGAAAGAATATTAGTATCTACTATAAGAAAAACCTATTTTTTTACTGTAAAAGTAGTACATTCATTGCGTTATATAAGGAAAGTCATGTGTTGCCCACATCAGATTTTTTTTATACTTGCCCTTCATGACCCACTTATATTTTATCACTTATTCTGGCCTATAAGTAACATAAAACTGACTTGAATGTCCATATAGTTTCCATATATTATAATATAGAAGCATTTACTCTTACAAAAATCCAAAGAAATCAAAGTGAAACCAAATAATTTATGAGAAGTGTGGTGTTGTTTTTTTGTTAACTGGAAACTTCAGGTTATGAGAAAAAGATAACTTTATTCTTATATCCAATTCGACTGTCAAGTAATTTCTATATTTATTGTTTAGGAAAATCAGTGTTGAAAAGCCTGCTTCACGCCTGTAGGTCATGACAAAAGGCATTAGAAATTTTGTTGCTTTTTCTCTTAGAACTCGGTGCTCCTGACGACAAGACAATTAATAATCCATTAGTGGTATTCTGTTGAAGGTATGTGAGACTGCGAAATAGAGCTAAACGCGGATGGAGTACTTCGTTCGTCTAGCAGATTAATTGAATTATCTATGCAAAAGTCCCGATTCAATGTTATATACTTATTGTGGGACCAGGAGGCATCATATGCAGTTTTTGATGTTTAAGACGAATCAAAGCGCAGACTTTTGGTCACCGTTTTATAACAGTCTTGACCCGGAAAGTCAAGACCCCATAAATGCACTTCACACGAATTGTAGGTGTGTTTGGGGTAAAATATCCTAGGGCTAAGACTTAAACCAATCTTCATTGGAAACTGAAAGAACCAATAATGGAAAGATACGATATCGCACTGAGGAACATCCAATGAGAGTAAGGAGGGCGTATTTGAACTTCAGGCCAAATGAAGAGGCCAGAAGGAGAAAAGTCAACAACAGAATGCAATGATTAATTCAGAATGATAATTCAAGTTTTGAAAGAAAGAGGTCGTGATTATTCAAGTGTTGTAGAGATAGAGTTGTGTTTTCAAAAAGTGTTATTCATTTCGAGTAGTGAGAATGTTATAGAAAATTCTGACTCCAAATGCCAGCAAGAGAATCGGTAAAGATTCTAGTCATGCCGAGTTACAGACTCGAAATACAGAGGTATGTGCTAGTCTTCATATATGTTAGGTCGATTTTTGGAATAAGTTTCAAAAGACCTGATTTAACACCGTGATTTTCTCCTCCTTAATCATTTGTTAAAATTAAAGTAATTTTAATTATAACAATAATAAATGTGTGAATAAATGATAATTTATTTTAAGAGTTCAAAAATGTGGATTTTAATGTGTAGTGTTTTTGATTTAATGACTATGTTAAAGAACTCGTGCAAAGAGGTAATGGTGGGTTTTGCGGCCGTGATAGCAATGTACGAATGTTAGGATTCACGACCACGTTATTTCAAATTCCACGTTATTTCCTGGGTTAGTCCTATGCGCGTAAATGATTAATCACCACACTCGTATTTTAAAGTTTGGTGAAAAAACGAAAACACAAAAAAGAAATACCTAATGTTTTTAGAGCTTTTTTAGGCGACCGGGAATTTTGCTTTTGTGACCCGGTGCCGGGTCGCGACTCACCATTTGTGAAACGTTGATCAATAGCATAGCAACTGTTCAATTCTGAAAGTCGGATTACGCAAAGCGTACAATTTCATCTCCATCACTTTAGTTAGGGAATAAAGGAAAGTTAATTTTTACAAACTGACCGTTCAGTCCACCCTAAATAAAGAGTAACTGTTACAGTAAATAGGCTGGACAATTTTCTCTTTGAAATATCAAGGAATGATGGGAAAACAGTGACGCATGACAACAGTAGAATGATAGTAACACATATATCACAAAAAATTACTTTATATAAGAAATATTATTAACTACAATTACAAGGAATGTAATAATTTAACTCAAACTTGATAAAATTCTGCAGGGTATATTTCTCATGACGCAATAGTAAGCGAATTAACAAGTGCACCTGACAGGCAGATTTTGTAAAAATGACAGTGATACACATTGTAAATTTGCGGATTATAAATATGAGTATTTTTAAACTTTGCAGATATACTCACAGAAACGGGGATTCTCACCAGAAATAACCACAAAATTATTTTTGTGGGTAATGTCATAGTGAATATGACATGGCACCTGCAAGATGCTAACTTAGCACGAGAAAGGAGTTGTAAAATGGCTCGTTGACCATGGCAACTGCCTTTAGATGTATTTAAAAAAGGAAAATGGGAGTATATAAAATTTTGAGTTAACGAACAAATCACGATTAAAATTTAATAAAAAAGTAAAAGGTTTTAAAGTAAATGAGCATTAATTAAAATTACACAAAATGTCATATTTACTATGAAAGGTGATATCTCCGGTATTTCATAATTTTTAAATTGTTTCAGGAAAAAACTTTCTGAAGTAAACTCTGACATTTTTAATAGCTATGTTGTATCTTGAGATTATATGCTAAATTTTTCCCGTTAGAGTGGATACAAAATCTGCACTTACAGACACACACTAAATAACAGTTCACAATACGAGGGCACGTACAAACTAATTACTTGGTTATTTTATATCTAGTATAATCACACTTCCTCACTTACAGCAACAAATTAAATGGAATTTAACAGCGCCGTTAAATACACGTGTATTTCAGTTTGTATCTTATGACAAATAAATATAATTTCATTATGTATATAATAATATAAGTGAGGTCTCATTCATGAAATATTGTTCCTCTTGTTATCCTGCATACATTGCGTGAAATCCTTTGGCGATATGTAACACGCACTAAATAACATTTTACAGTACAAGAGTAAGAGTAAACTAATTAGTTGGATATTTCATATCAATTATTACACTTATGCAATAACCGCAACAAATTAGAGAGAATTTGATAGCGCCGTTTGCAGCTTCGATCGTATGACAAATAAATATAATTTCATTCTGTATATACTAAGGTTACCTCTCATT
This sequence comes from Amaurobius ferox, assembly GCA_951213105.1. Lineage (NCBI taxonomy): Eukaryota > Metazoa > Arthropoda > Arachnida > Araneae > Amaurobiidae > Amaurobius > Amaurobius ferox. Next base: position 71,161,885 of record OX578155.1, read on the forward strand.
CAAGAAATGTAGTTTCTCTTGTTATCCTGTATACATTGCGAGAAATCCTTTGGCGATTTGTAACACGCACTAAATAACAGTTTACACTACGAGAGCACGTGCAAACTAGGTTATTTTATACCTATAATCTCACTTCAAAATTACAGAAACAAATTATAGAGGTTTTGACAGCGCCGTTAAATAAACACGTATTTTATCTTGTATCATACTACAATAAGTGTAATTCCATTGCTTAAATAATATAACATAGGTTAGCTCTCATTCAAGAAATACAGTTTCTCTTGTTGTCCTACATACATTGCGTGAAAACTTTTGGCAATTTGTAACACTAAATGACATTTTACATTACGGGAGCACGTGCAAACTAATTACTTGGTTATTTCATATCAATAACCAAACTTCCGCAATTACAGCAACAAATTAGAGGGGATTTGACTGTGTCGTAAAAATCGCGAATTACACATAATTCATATATATTTTCGTGTCACCCCAGTTTTTGCCATATTGAAATAAATGAGCTAATTCACTTTGGATGAACAGGTGTAAAGTGAAATGATTTCATCCAGCTTTTTCACTCTCGGCGATTCATCTAGAGTGATCATCTGACCAAAGTGAATAATGTAAACCCGCCTTCAGATAGAGCATTATGATGCTTTCAATGATTTATTGTGTAGCCGGTACTGTGTCCCAAGGTCAAAGTTGCTGGTTGTTCGACAAATCAGAGAATTGCAGGATATTGCTAGGTCAACGGTTTCAATGTTGCGCAAAGGCTGTTCATCCTCAGGTGACAGGTCAAAGCAAGTGGTAATGTATGAATTTCTCCAAGTCCAGAAGGATCGGTACTAGTGTTTGTAGTGTTGCAAATAGACAAGTTGCTGAGAGGGTATCCCTGCAGACCTCAAATTTAAACTTTCGAAAGACTTAAAGGAAAGACACTGTAAAAGATTTTGCAACATTTGCTCCTTTTTTTCAGTTACTGTTGATAATTTCGGGAAACTGATAAGAAAAGCCACAATTACAGGGGTTCATGAAAATTCCAGTTTTATTTCTAAAATATTCAGCTTATTATGGTCTTCCGAAGCTTTAATTTTGTATATATATATATGTATATATATATATATATATATATATGTATTATCATAACTATCAGGAACCTTACAGGGTATAAGCAACATTGAAAACGGTTAGTCTTATAAAAATGACTAGAGATATATTGTCCTAAAATACTGATAAAAAACTGATAAAAAAAACTGACTGATAAAAAAAAAGTGTAATTATCATCTGATTTTAAAAACAACATATGATATATTTCTGATATTTTTTTGAGAGAAAAAATTTCCAATATATAAATTTCTCGGTACGTCTTATGATTTTTAAATTTGATATATCCTATTTTTTCAATCACATCGTATAAACAACAGCATTTTAACATAAAAAACAGGCTTTAGAATAAAAGCCACTTATTATCTTCGTGAAAATATCTTCGCCAAGAAATTTCTTTGTAATTTGCCTACAGAGGAAATAAAATATATGTTTCTGTTTTACATTACATCGTACTAATAGTATAAATAGAATGATTTTAAAATAAAAACAACTTTCTTTCTTCATAAAGGAAATATATTTTTGCAAGCACATTGAAGCCTTGTAACACATTGGTATTATTACGATACGTAAATTATATCATTATCTTAAATTACAGACAATTAAATAGTGTTTATGGTTGTGAAATAAGTTGGTAACTAACGCAGAAATGTGTATTTTAGCATGAAATAACACATACTATTATATTAAATTTACAAAATTAATTAGAAATATAACTTTTTTGAAGAAAGCGGACTTATGCTAATTAGGTGACTACAATTATTTCAAAGAATTTTTGAGCCCTCTTCGTCAGGTCAAAAACAGTGTTCTTAACAAGCGTCTAGAAATAATTGTCAGGGGTGAGACTGCTCAGTGGTTAGAGCGCGGGGATTACACTTGAAAGACCCGGGTTGGATTCACGCTTCTACTCAAACTATCCACGTATTCAGGTTGAGTATGTGCACATTATGTATGTGGGTTAATAAGTCCTTCCGAGAGGTTGGTGGTAGGGGCAGGAAGGTGCAGTCTTTGTGGATGCATCTCCCATTGGGTTACGGTCTAAACTGTGTGGCATTTCTCAGAGGTTCAAACAGATACTTTGCACCTTCGGGTAGATCGGACAGTCTAGGTTAAGGAAGAAGAAACAATTGTTGGCAGTTTTTTTTTACGAAGTTGAGAGTTGTTTCTTATAGTTTATTAAGACCGAACTGCGTTTGACTTGATGATGAAAGACTCTCTAAAACAATTGTAGACACCTAATATTTCTGTACCTGTTTTTTTCAGGCGAGTATTGGAAATTTATATTTTTACGAGCAATAGTTTTATTTATTGCCAATTCGATATTTTGAAATGATAAGCTTTGGGTTATTTCATACTTGTTTTATTTCAAGCTATACAAATTAGGAATAAATTGAGTGTTTTTCACTTTGAGTGTTTTTCACTTAGACTTTTGTCTAATTGAGAACAAAAGAGTGATAATGAGGGTAAAATTAAAATATCAGATACTGTGTTATAAATTATTTTTAATTGAAGTGAAAAATAACTTTAAAAATTATAAATAACCATGTTAGGAACACATTTTTAATGACACACTATTATTATGATGATTAATAACTCTGCAAGGTTCATTAATTTTACGAATTCTTGATACATCTGTAAGGAATACAAATGTCATAATTTTTTGTGATTATTGATTCTGTAAGGGACGCAATTTACATGAAATCTTGGGATTATTGATAACTCTATAAGGATTACAATTCGCATAGATTCTTGAGATTATTGATAACTCTGTAAGGAACAAAATTGTGTTCCTTACTGATAAATCAGTAAGGACCACAATTCACATGAATTCTCGGGATTATTTATAACTATGTAAGGAACAAAATTTACATGAATTCTCGTGATTATAACTCTGTAATTAACACAATTCACATGAATTATTGCGGTTATTGATAACTCTGTGAGGAACTCAATTCATGTGAATTCTTGTGATTATTGATAACTCAGTATGGAACATAATGCACATGAGTTCTTGCGATTATTGATAACTCTCTAAGGAATGCCATTTATATGAATTCTTGTGATTAGTGATAAATAACTCTGTAAAGAACACAATTATTTAAAGGACTTAATAGATAAAAATTTACTTACCTTTCTATGCAGATGGCAACTAAATGTAAGCACGCTTGCAAAAACGAAAATCGTCTGCAAGTACATCATCACAGTACAGAGACCGTCATTGATACGCCCCATTCACTAGGAGCTGTTAATTCCAACAGTTTAATATGCAACACAAAGATGCCAACAATGAAATCACACACAGCGAGGTTAACAATGTAGTAATTTACTGCGGTGTGCATCTTCCGATTTGTAGACACTGTGCAGCACACAACAGCATTTCCTATTACAACAAAAACCATAACGACTAAGTAAACAATCACAAAAGTCGGCCGTACAGCCAGTATCTGGGTGAAGTCAGGATATGGGTCGTAGGTATCCAATGTTGAGTTGAATTCATCGGCAGTGCTGTTGCTGTTTGAAGTTTCAGTTATCATTTTAAAGATGCTCTTGTGTTTCTATGTCTTTGCATGTATATGCATTTCTGTACATATACCGTCTGATAGCTCAAAAGAAATATGTCATATATTGATTAGTTACCAATTATTGAAATTCAACGCTGTATATATCTGTTTTTTTTTTTTTCAATTTTTCGAATATGTTATACGAGGAAATATATTATTCTAATAATATCTTGTTTTTTTAATGATATATGTTGATATAGTTATAGTATTAAATAAAAATTGCGTAGTATAGCTCAAGTCATAAGCTCGGGTCATAAACTCAGATAATAAAGTCATACATGGGTCGGCAATAATGATTTAATAATTTAGATTATCATAACAATGTCAGTAAACTATCAATCTTTGCTGATTTTTAGGAAAGAAAGGCAAGCTGCAAAATATAATGTCAACAATTAGATGTATATGTCAAATGATATATGTATAAATATATTTATATTGTTACAGGTAAATAGGTTTCTAGTTCAGATTGCAATGTTATGTATTTCATTATAACGTCGTTAAATTCCAGAATGTATTTTTAAAATGTATGGCATTATGAAAAATTCTATTATAATATCTTCTTTTACAAGTGATGTATCTTAATAGAGTCATAGTGTTAAATATAGACGGACTATAATCAGAATCACTATATCAGACTAGGCCAAGAGATTATTAGCTCAGGCTAGTTCAGGTGAAAGAAAAATAATATTTATTGACCGACAATGAAGGGAGGAAATAATACACAACGATATCTGTAAATGATCAACTTCTGTTAATTTCCAGAAATGTAACTATAACGATACCATGTGCATGTCAAGCGATGCATGTCATACACTGTGCATGTCAAACGATTCATAGTGTTAAATATAGACGGACTATAATCAGAATCACTATATCAGACTAGGCCAAGAGATTATTAGCTCAGGCTAGTTCAGGTGAAAGAAAAATAATATTTATTGACCGGCAATGAAGGGAGGAAATAATACACAACGATATCTGTAAATGATCAACTTCTGTTAATTTCCAGAAATATAACTATAACGTTACCATGTGCATGTCAAGCGATGCATGTCAAGCGATGCATGTCATACACTGTGCATGTCAAACGATGCGAATGCCAAACTATGCGAACGTCAATATATACTCATATTGATAAATAAGAACCAATTAGTAGTTCAGACTGCAATGTTATTTGCGGTTTGGCAAGGAAATCATTAAATTTAACGATGACTCCATTTATTTTCTATTATTATTTAAGGAAAGCTGACAACACAAAGTACATATATAAGAATACTGGCTGTAGTCGAATGATTTACTTATTGGGGCTACTTTTGATAAATGGATGAAAAGCTGTAAAGTTGAATATAGTGAATAGTATATATAGTAAGTTGAACAGTTGCAAGAGAGTCTGACAAGACACAAAGGATATGAATACGAATGCTACCTGTTAGTCAAATTACTTATTTATTCACGCTTTATTGATAAATAGATTGAAATGTGTCATAATGAAGTTATATATAGTCAAGGAGGTATATATCGAAGCATTCGAATTCAGCACTGTCTGTTGGCAATCACAGTTGAGTTTTAAGAAAGTATTAAATTCTGTGGAGAATAAAAATGATGTATGCACGTAAAATGGCCCCTATATAAATGCTGATAAAGATAAATACATTAATGTTACGAAAAATTAAGCATGAACTTTCGTTTGTAAGTGCAATTTAATAAATTAGAAACCTTATAATAACTTAACTGCCTATTTGAATTGTATTGAAAATGGAAATCTTCAACGCATCGAGGGATTATAAATATTTAAATGGCATATATATAATCAAAAATTAATTATGCAAAAGTTAAATTAGGAAACTTAAAATACTTAACTGACTATTTGAATTGTATTGAAAATTAATATCTTCAATTCATCGAGGGATTATAGTTATTTAAATGGTATACGTAATCAAACGTTAATTATGCTATGAAGTGCAAAGTATTAAGTAAATGCAATTATAATATATTTAGACATTCAAAAACGTTTCTGGTTTAAAATATTTGCAAACATTATCAGCTTCTCCTATAGATTAATAATATTAATTAACTTGCAGTGAATTGCAACGTCTTGCTAAGCATATAATTTTAAATAATTCAAATAGAGAGACTTACTTATTAATGTAAGTATCTAACGATTTTTTTTTTAATTTATCGTTTTGAATGTAGAAATAATTTAAATTTGATTGTCATGTTAAATGATCTTTTAAATAAAGTCAACATCTTTGCAGCATGCATTTAAATATGTATGTATATGCATTTTATTGGCATTTTTTATTGTAAATATTTGGTATTCCATTTCATTCGTAATATATTGTTCCTTATATTAGAGGAAATATTAGTTTTATGAAATTTAACATGATTATATTTATATTACATTTTATTTTACATAATATAATTAGCATTATATGAGTAAATTTAGAATATTTGGTAGTATTAGGAGAAGTCAGAATACTATTTGAATAATTATAATTTTTTTTGTAAATATTTAGAACTATAACAAGAAATTGGAAATAGATAGAATTTTCTTTAGAATTAAAGAAATATATTTTAATTTGTTTCCCACTAAATCGATTATTAGAAATCGCTTTTATACGATGTTTTTAATTGATAATCTTATTTCACTCAGTTAAATCTGTCTGCTTAGAAATTTAAACTATCAGATATTTATAGAAATAATGCAAATCACTGAAATATTATTTTTGACACCTTTGATTTGAGATTTTAAGTTTATCATAACGATGTTTTATTTTCTCCGTACAAAATTCAATTGAAAGTTTTTTAATTAAAGAAAGTAAATAAGTATATAAAAATCGTTTTCAACACCTAGAATTGCTGACGATGTTTTTTATTTCCTCCGTCCAAAATTGAAGTGGAAGCTTAAGTGCGATTTAAAGAACACCTTTTAACTAATGAAAGTAAATAAAGTCTGTAAAAACTCACATAAGCTCCATAACATTGCTTTAATTTAACAATTTTATGATATTAAATTAAATTGGAAAAATTTGTTTTCGTCTTTAAATATAATATATATATATATATATATATATATATATATATATATATATATATATATATATATATATATATATATTAATTAGGTGCTAATTTCTTTCATAATACTTCACTCATTCAAATATATTAGACTTAAAGCCCAAATAATGAATTTGAAATTCTTAATTTTTCTGAAAATGCTTATATATTTTTATATTTTACATCCCTGCTATATGAAGAAAAAAAAATAAAACACAAAAAATCAGTAACTTCTTAAACAAAAGGTTAACATGTAGATACACTGGATTCTATATTACGCAAAATTACAAACTGAATACTCTCAATATTTTTAAATAATATTGGTATTTTTTTATCAATATTTATGTTATTAATTAAGCATACTTGCCGAACATTTTTTTGTGACATGTTTGCAGTGCACATATTTCAAAATACGAATTTATTGCTTCCATAAAATTCTTCTCGTTGAAGACCCAGACCACAAAAGATCTTCTCGTTGTAAAAACTCCAAATTAAAAGTCTGCAAGATTGTAATTTGAAACACCTACGAAACAAATTTTCCTGCAAGAAATTATTTCCTTTTTTTTCGTATTTGTTATTGAATTACCAATGAAATGCATACATTTATTTTATGTGTTATTTTATTTTCTGTCTAATGAATATTTGGTGAATTTTTCTGGTGAATAGAATTCTATATATTGAAATTTGCAATGCAGTAAATTTGTAAATTAATATGTAATTCACTCCGATTTGGAAAATCTTTAAAGTCTGATTAATTTTTTTAAATGTAGTTAAAAAACTTATAAATTTGTAGCATGCAACTATTGATTTCGCATTATTGCAAGTACGTCTTAAAGGATTGTGAAATTTATCATTCATTTGGAAGTAGATATCAAAATTGTCTTTTTAGTTTTAGAATACCCGAGAGAGGTAGTTCCTGCATGAAATTATATTCATAGAGCTTGCGTGTAAAATTAAGATCAAAATTATTGTTTTGCTTTATGATTTCCGAAACTTTTTATGTAACATACTTTAAGTTTCAGTTTTGAATTTTCTTACAAATACTTTCAATTTACCAGGTAGTGCTTTAATCTATTTATATTTGATGTATAAGCAAAACACGAAAATACTACAAATGTATTAAATCCCTATAGTCTCGCTTTATAGTACCTGTTAAATATCAGCTAATTTAATTTATAGATCAATTTATAATTTTCCTCTGTATTCAAATAAAAAAACACAGTTTAATGTTTTCAGTTTTTTATAGATAATGTTTGAATTTATCAAAATATTATTTATTGTTTTCCTAATTTGATGCTACGAATTTTCTTTTTCACATAAACATTACGAAATTCTGCAAATAATACAACTTCAATAATTTTTTTTAAACATATTTCTCCTTCAAATTTTACATGTTTAAATGTTTTGATAGGTAATTGAATTTTTCATTTTTATTTTTAACCAAATTGATTATTTTTAATTCAATTTTCTTTTATTAATCCTGAAATTTTAGTTTTAGTTCGATATTGAAAAAGAACCAAGTCTGTTTAATAATTTTTTCTATATTTCTCAGATATTGATTTAATCAATCACATATTGATTTATTTTTGGAACAATGAGTCCCTTCTAACTTTCAATTAAAATTAATTTTACTAAAATGTTCTTATACCTTTTGATAAATAAATTCTCAAATTTTCGTTTTCCCTTAATAATTAAGAACAAACATGTCCATTTTATATTTCTCAAATTTTCCCCAAATATTGATTTAATCAATCACATGTTGATTCAATTTCGGAGCACTGACAACATAGCGATGCATTGAATTACATAGCTTGCATCCCGTTGATATAACGCAACATTCTGCTCACAATAAATATTACGCGATTTTTGGAATAACACAACTTCAAATGCTGGTTGGTCTGAAAGTTTGAAATCCAACATTACTCATAATAACATCATGATATAATCCACCACAATTTTTTCAAGCATAGTCACATAAATCCGACTACACTAATACACTTATGTTCACATAATTCTAATTGCACTATAAAATCTGATAACATCAATATTCACATAACTTTGATTATACTATTTGCAATTTTTTGTTATATATAAATTCGTAATTCCAATAAAATTGATATATTTTTAATATTGATACAACTTCGAAAACATCCGGTCTTTCATAGCAGCTTTTAATGTCGTGTTTGGCAGGAACTTCGCAACTAACTCTTCGGAGAGCAGATGTCAAATGAGAAATTTCAGTGCGCATGCGCAACTAGAGGATGCATCTTGGATTGTTTTTATATATCGAGGTATTTGAGAAAATTGAGAAACTTGTAAAACTGTTGCTTCTCCCGATTCTTGTTTCTCCGGATTGTTTTTCGAAGAAACTATTGGATTTTTATTAAGTTACACCAGCAAAGTTCGGTAAAGAAAATATAAAACATTGGCTGCACTAGACTTTGTAGACAAATTATAGTTGTAATATCCGGAATTTAACTATTTTCTCGATTTTTTTATTCATTAATATTCCAAATTGTAATCTTTCTTGTTTAGGCTAGCTTGTATCATAAATACAAACAGAATACAATATAAATCTGATGTGGGTATCGCATTACTTTCGTTACAGCCTTAAATTTATTTTCCCTTTGCTCCATTAAATCCATTTTCATGTTCCATTAAATTTAGCTAAATTGCATAAATTGACATGGGTACTATATCCAATTTTTATTTATTTTTATAATTTCCCTGCAATGCATGGTAATATATAGGGACATTATTGGAATAGTATCAAAAATCGAAATTCGAATTTTTGATGGATCCACGCGTTAGGTTATGAAAATAATGTTTAGAGTGACGTCTCTCCCTCTCTTCTCTGTCTCTCCCCCCTCTCTATGTGTGTGTTAGCGTGCGCTTGTTTGTGTGTATGTTTGTGCTTGTGTGTCTGTTTGTGTATTCATTCTAGCTCAAAAGTTATTTGATAAGATTTGATAAAATTTTGAAGATGGGCTACTTGTAAGGTTGTGAGGTCTAAATCACCTCTTGATTATTATTTCCCTCAGTTTGTATTATAATATATGTTTACTTAAACTAAATAGTCTAACTGGTTCAGTTGATAGACTAATCACACTGAGCTAATCAGCATTTTGTGCGTTCCTAAATTATAGGGTAGGAATATGTTTCGGTTCGTGAGAGTTTGAGTTGCTTGAGTAGTGGCTGCGTGGATAGCGGGTTCTTGAGTAAAGGGTTTTTGAAATGAATTGCGTATAAAATAAGAATTTAATTGATACATTCCAGCATACGTAGACTTCTTATTTTTTTTTAGATTTTGGCGATTTTTGCGGGTCATTTCGTAAAAAAAGTCAGGTTCTTCTTTTTCGAATCATACCAAAATCTAATCAGCACCAGAGTATTCTACTAGTAACTTATCTACCAAATTTTGTGAAATTTGATCAATTAGTATTTTAGATAGTGTGGATACATGAAATTTTTACGGGCCATTCCGCAAAAAAGGTGGGTTCTGTTTTTCGAATTCTACCAAAAACTAATCAGCACCAGGGTCTCTCCCAAGTGACTTACCTACCAAATTGTCTGAAATTCGGTCCAGTAGTTTTTTAGTCAGAGTGGATACGTACATTGCACAGACAGACACTCACGCAGACGTCACGCTAAAAATAGTTTTTCGTATTCTAGAGATCTCGAAACGTATAGATCCGTCGAAAACTTGACTTGCGATTTTCGACCTGATTCCAATACTTTCCCTATACATTATCATGTATTGCTGGGAAAGTAAAAATTGATGTGGGCAGCACATGACTTTCCCTGCAGACTCAAATTCATTTTTTCTTTATTTCTTTAAGAACTCATTACATTGAGTTTAATTACACAAAATGACACTAAATTTGCATATTTAATTCAATTTCTGATTTTATTTGGTAATTGGACATTTTTCCAAAGGCGGCATAAAAAAATGCAAAAAATCTCATATATCTGGGGAACGATTAAACCTAGATTAATAGAGTTGTTCTTATTCTTTTCCTTGTAAAAGATTACGTATAAAACAAGCATTTAATTGATACATTTGAACATACGTAGTCTTTTTTTAGATATTGGTGATTTTTGCGGGCTATTTCGTAAAAAAGGGCAGGTTGTTTTTTTCTGAATCGTACCAAAATCTAATCAGCACCAGAGTGTCGAACATGTGATTTATCTACCAAATTTCGTGAAATTTAGCCAATTTGTATTTCAGCTAGAGTGAATACATGGGATTTTTGCGGGCCATTTCGCAAAAAAGGCGGGTTTTTTTTTTCGAATTTTATCAAAAACGGATCAGCACCAGGGTCATACCCAAGGGTCTTAACTACCAAATTTTATGAAATTCGGTCCAGTAGTTTTTCAGTTAGCGTGGATAAATACAATGCATAGACAAACACACAGACATACATACAGACACACACACAGACACACACAGAGACAGACAAACTTACGCTTAAAATATTTTTTTCGTATTCTAGAGGTCTCGAAACGCGTAGATCCGTCGAAAACTCGAGTTGCGATTTTCGGCATGATTCCAATACTTTCCCTATACATTACCATGTATTGCAGGGAAAGTAAAAGAAGTCTGCATGATCCACAACGTAACTAAAGTTACCTACAACTCGGGAAAGAACTAAATAACGCTCACACGAGCAGAATTTCGTAATCGGGGAGCAAAGAAGGAGAAAGTTAAGCCATCAACTTTTCTGTCCATCCACATGCGCACACTGGAACGCGTTAAACCAAGGCCTCTCCTCGAGAGAAGGCCGTGAGAGTCAAATTAGTGACGTCACGAAAAACGATCCACGGTTTGCGAAAGGATCCCGTTCGCTCAGTTTGCGAATTTAAAGCTAGTTTTTAAAAATATTGTAGTACTTTTTTTTCTTTCTTTCGGAGAGCGGAGGAGCGGAGGCCCCGTTTAAACTTTCAAACTGAGCGAACGGGATCGTTTCGCCAACCGTGGATAGTTTTTCGTGACGTCACTAATTTGACTGCCACGGCCTGCTCTCGAGCGGAGGCCACGGTTAAACCCACAATAATTTCCCCCGCCCTCAATCTTCGGCGATGCTATATGTATGTGCTTAATTTGCCGGTGATGCAATATGTATGTACAAATTTGCCGTCAAGCGTGACAGATAGACAAGAATAAATGCTATTCTTATATAGTTAATAGCAGTAAACCTGTTTTTCATACGGAGTGTATAATACATAGAAATTTAAAATGTACAATTGTTTGAAAATTCCTATAGAGTATGTGCAAAATTCTATATTAAATGGCATTGTTATTCTAAACATTCTATTAAAATTTCTCCTTAGTTCACCGTATTATATGGTTCCCTGTTCTCGCTATACAAAATTATCTTCACATGCAGATCTGAAAAATAAAACATTCTGGTCCAGTTTGAAAACAGATATCCAAATGAATGTTTCTTAATTCCTGCAAACGACAGTGAAGCTTTCCCGGAATATCTTAAAAAATTACTATTGCAAAACACTTGATTCCAGTGATATTTATAACGGAATGATATCCCCTTGATGGACCACCACGTTCTTGCTTTTTCTATTTGCTGCGAGTGCTTTTCTATTTGGCGCAGCTTTTTGGATTTTATTATCTTAAAAAATTACTATTACAAATCACTTGATTCCAGTGATATTTATAACGGAATGATATCCCCTTGATGGACCACCACGTTCTTGCCTTTTCTATTTGCTGCGAATGCTTTTCTATTTGGCGCAGCTTTTTGGATTTTATTATCTTAAAAAATTACTATTGCAAAACACTTGATTCCAGTGATATTTATAACGAAATGATATCCGCTTGATGGACCACCACGTTCTTGCCTTTTCTATTTGCTGCGAGTGCTTTTCTATTTGGCGGAGCTTTTTGGATTTTATTGCTCTGACATCTCCTTAACATGAATAAATGAAATCGTTCATTATATAGAATATACTTTAAAAAAATTATCGATATATATGAATGGTACAAAAAATTATTTCACTTTCTAATTTTTCGCAATCACATGCTCTGTGAGAAAATAGGAAAATGTTATCCGTTCTGGGATTTACTAAGGACTGTGAGTAGTTAAAGTCAAAAATTTACTTATGATATGTCGAGCTATAAGAGATTTTTAAAGAAATTGAACTTTATTTTGCAAAATATTGAACTATCATTATTGTCGCCATTTTCATGAATTCAGCGTCATTTTTATCAATTTTGCGATATTATAGTCGATTTAGCGATATTTCGTTCATTTGACGATATTATAAGAAGTCACTAAACTTGTTGCTAAGTCAAGTGGCCCTACCGAAGCATAATTGCAATATTATCCCCCCTCTCTGGGGTGGAACGCCGAGTGGTTAGCGAGCGGGGAATGCACTCGGACGACCGTGGTTCGATACCCGCCTCTTCCAAAACTGTTCTAGTGTTCACGCAGAGTATGGGTATGTTAAATATGTGAGTCCGTAAGACCCTCCGAGAGTTTAGCGGCAAGTGAAGGAGGATACAGTCCCTGGAGATGCCTTCCCCATTGTGGTCCTTTCCTAATTGAGGGTGGGGCACTTCCTGGCCGTTCAAACGGGTAGGTAGGCCGGTCTAGGTCAAAGAAGAAAAATACACTCATTGACATAAAAATTTGCTCACCAAGAAATAGTCATCAGAATGGAAGATAATTTTATATATGTGAGTACAACATTGATATAAGTAGTGGTAACAATATTAAAGCAAAAGGATAATTTATTACAGGAAAAACTACAAATAAATGGAGGTTCTGGTACTCTGTTCGCTACCTCTAGCGTGAATACACGATGCGATACGGACGGGCATTGAGGCATGCAGGTGCCGTATGGTGTCCTGCGTCATCTCATTCCACAGTTGTTATAAGAGCGCCTCTAGTTTGACCAAACTCGTAGGCTAATCAACTTGCCGTCCCAAGTGATCCCAGACATGCTTGATCGGTGACAAATCTGGGAACCGGGCAGGCAAGGGAAGGGTAGTAATGTGGCGGCGGCATTCCAGTGACACTCTTGCTGTGTGTGGCCAAGTATTGTCCTGTAGAAAAATGCCTCTTAGGGGCCCTGCATGAGTGGCAATACATGTGGCTGAAGGATGTCACGAACGTGTATCGCTAGGCTGTCATGGTTCCGTGGATCAATATTAGAGGTAACCGGTTGTCTTATGCAAAGGCACCCCATACCGTCAAACCAGTTTTGGAAGCGGTTTGCCGTTGTAAAGCGAAGGCAGGTTTGAGGTGTTCACAAAAGGGCTTCCACACACGTATACGGTTGTCATCACTGTCCAAATTGAATTTCGATTCGTCGCTGACAACGACCTGGTTCTTTTCGATAGCGGTGCAATCCCGTCGAGCGCGACACCACTCCAAACGGAGGTGACGGTGGGTGGATGGGTGTAATTGGCAGCACACGTAATAGACCCCGCGATACCAAATTTCCTTCATCCAGGCGCCTCGCAATGATACGAACAGACACAGGGGTCCGTATTGAAGGTGCTGCCATTGTCCGGATGGCCGACAATAATGCAGTTGGCGCTATGCGTGCGTGTCGGGTGATGTGGCGGTCTCCTCGTCTATTAGTCTGCAGAGGGCGTCCTGAGCCTGGTCGCCATGTATCCAACCTCTCTCTCGTTCACTCGTCACAATACGTCCTCACAGTGAAGTCAGAACGGCCTAGGTGGCGGGCTACTGGACGAACTGACCACTCGGCTTCCATCATTCCGATGGTTCTTCCCCTCAAACTCTAACACCTGATCATAATGTTTTCGATGGTGGCGTACCGGCATCCCTAATGAAGAAGCGTCCCTCTGCAACATATTAAAATTTGGCAAAAGGTCATTGCTTGTTTTTTTTCTGCGCCACGGAGAACAAAGTTCAACGCCCTTTCGTGGCATTACACAATGCACAATCACGCTGTATTTCTAATCATTTGCATATCTGCCTGACTTCTGCATTACTTCTTGGTGCGCAAATTTTTATGGCAATAGGTGTTCAGTGACAAAACACAATTAATTTCATTAATTTAGTTTAATTTTGTCAATTTAGCGGCATTTTTTATAGTCGCCAAGTTTGTCGCTAAGGAAGATGGTTGGATTGATAGCAAAAGCAACCGAAATGTCATTACAGTACTATCTCCTAACGAAAAGCAAATAATTTCATTAATATTTGTGCGCTAGGTCACATTCTTTCATTAAGGGCTTCTTTATATAGCAAATGCATTCAAAAGTACTTCCTAAAGGAAATATTTTATTAGATCCATTCGAGCGTAATTTTATTCCTAAAATTATAAAGCCTTCTAACATATATTTATATAATATCATGCAAACAAATCCATTTTTTTAAATACTTTAATATCCTTAAAAAGCGCATGAAATATAGTTTGTGAGATGCGGTTAAATACTACTACGAGAAATGCGATTAAATATAACTTCGATAAATGCAGTTAAATATTACTCCGAGAAAGGTAGTGAAAGATTTATATGTGAAATGCAGTGATGTAGAACTTCTATAATAACAATAAATATAGTTCAGGATATTTAGTTATGGAATTTGGCTATCTTTCGACATAAAATTCAATGTTTTTGTAATCGAAATTTCGCGCATTTAATTTAACAGGAACTCGTGTACGAACTGTTATTTTCTGTTGAAGTATTCTGCTCAAATTATGAAAGACTTCTTTTTTACAGATTAGTTCAAAATTTCTAATAAATAAGAATACCATAAACATTTCGGATATGTTTGGAGCTGTTGACGGAACAGTATGTTTGGAATGTGGTTTGGAAAGGTTGACTATTAAACTCGCGTATAAACCGATTTTTCTGGTAAAATGTAATGCACAAATTAGTGAAGATTGCTTTATTACGGGATAGTTTAAACGGGATAGTTCAAAATTTACTACGGGATAGTTCAAAATTTACTACGGGATAGTTAGATATTATCTACGGGATAGTTCAAAAATATGTTTGTGATAAATACGAATGCCATGATGTTCGATGTATTTGGAGCTGCTGATGGAATCTACTGACGAGGTTTGACAAACACTGATGACGAGGCTTAACACACATACACACACAACAAAATGACATGAGCAATAATGTAACTAAAGTTACTCCCAGCTCGGGAAATAAAAAAGTAAACTCTCACATCATCAAAATTTCTTAATCTAGGAGCAAAAAAAAAAAAGAGAAAGTTAATGCTTCAGCTTATCTTTTGTAAGTCTTTCCACATTCGCACAACGGAGTGCGTTAAGACAAGAATTTTCATCCGCTGTCGATCTTCCGCGCTACCATGTGTATATGCTTAAAGAACTTTGTGCACGCCGGTCATATTCAGCATTTAAATATTTATGTACTCTATAAACCGTATTGCATTTCCGTCCAGATGAGCTTATTTGATCCAATTCAATAGAAGTAAAAATTCGTTTGTAAAAGGATTTTACAATAACTAATGTATTTCCGCACTTTAAGCTTCCGAGAACTGCGATGATTTGAATAAAATGATACATTATAGACGAGCGAAACGATGCCCATTCTCCATTCCTAATGTTGAGAAATCAACATTTTCTTAATATTGTTATCCCTTTTACTCAAAAATTACAATAAGAAGATGGAATTTTGCACACATACGTAATATTGCATGGAGCTTTACAGAATCATAATTTTAATTTAAACGAAATGTAATAGGGTGAAATGCCCTCTTTAACACTTTACAATATAGTTGAAAAGTGCTTATGACTTTGTTCATGTTGTCTGCCTGTCTCTCTCTCTCCCTCTCTCTCTCTCTGTCTGTCTGTCTGTCTGTCTGTCTGTCTGTCTGTCTGTTCGTTAGCACGATAACTGCCGTAAAAACGACTTCATCAAAATGGAATTTTAGTATGTTCTTCAGAAGGTCTGTGGAACCTATGGGAATATAAATGAATAATATCACCCAATTAGTTTTGGATTGAACCCGAGTTGTTGTTGTTGTTGTTACCCAGACCGTCCGACCTACCAGAAAGGTGTAAGGTAACTGTTTGGACGGCCGGGAAGTGCCACCCAATTTAGACCGGAACCCAGTGGGGGAGGCATCCACAGGGACCGTACCCTCCTTCCCCTACCACCAACCTCTCGGAAGGACTTACGGACCCACATGTTTAACATGATCGTACTCCGCGTGAACACGGCGGCAGTTTTGGCAGTGGCTGGAATCGAACCCGGGCCTACCGAGTGCAACTCCAGCGCGCTAACCAATGGGCTACCGCGCCCCGGATTGAACCCGAGTTGAAAAAATGAAATACATTTAACCCTATGGGATCTAATTTTTCAAACATTTTTTAAGCGAATTTAAAATTCACAAATGGCTTCGAAAGTTTTAGAAAATATTCAAGTTATCCCATAAAATATATGAAACAAATTTCAGCAAAATATATTCAGTAGTTTTTTAAATACAAATTAAAATAATAATTATACCCTTTATATAAAGAGCTCACGTAATCCACGTCAAAATAAAATATGATATCCATCTTGTGTCAAAATCGTGATTTTAAAAGTTCTTTTTAATTCATATTAAATGTTGTATCCGTCCTAAAACCGCTTTATTTTTGCTTAAATTCTGTGCATCTACATACTGAAACAACGCAATTACAATATATTTGAGTCTAAATGATCAACAAATTTTGATTATTTCTACAACGAAGCCTAATTTTCACTTAAGGATAATGTAAACACCAAAAGATGTAGAATGAGTTGTATAAGAATTGCTGCATTTCTTTAACGCAAAATTATTTAGATCATAGAGTCTGCAATATAGTTGATATGAATGAATCATTCATTGATTTTACACAGAGAACCAGACATTTTTTCGATGAAGTTTTAAGCATGGAGTTAAATTACTTGTACCTCCATGATTTTCAGTTTTTAAACAAAATAAATTATTATAGTATTGTGATGAATGGAAAAAAGTTTATGAATGAAATGCTGCTTTTATATAGAGGCGATTTATATTTCGATGATGTCATTTGAATAAAGTTCATTTGCTTTCGATGAAGTTTTCAATTATAATAAATTATTGTTGTGTTATGATTATTTTAAAAATATTACCGAGGATTATATCGCATTTTAGAGATGTTTATATAAAAGAAGTTGGAAAGTGTTTCATAATCAATGCTTTATACATGATTGATCTTTCTTGTTTATATCTGCGCATGCTCACTGTGCTTCGTACAAATAACGCTTACACAGCAACTTTTAAACAGCTAATCAAAGCGTGTGCATGTGCATGTATTGTGATTTTAACGTTCTCCTGTATATTAATTACGTTTCTTCCATTTAAAGCTGTTACATTCACAGTATTCGTGTATTCTAATTTGTTTAATTTTATATTAAAATTTTAAAAACTTATATTCTCTTTTGTGTTAGGATTGTCAAATATTGAAGTTGAATTTTTATATTTCGAATTTCATAATTATTTGTTAATTAAAGTTTAAATTTGAAATTTTTCACAGATCGCATACTTCATATGCGCAATTCGATTTAAAGCTCAGATTTTTCCTAGTATACGCGAATCTCAATACGGGAAATATTACTTTTTGTGCTGAAACTTTCAAACAAGCCATTTGCATATTGAAAATTTTTCTGTATTGCCCTCTTTTACCGCCATCGTTTATATTGCCGTCCATCAACCGTCTGAAGAGCTTAAGTTTTTATTATTCCTGAACAGCTAAATGTTATGCACCTCTTCCGATCAATGGTAGTGCGACAACCGACCGAAACATTCTTACCCTACAACGTCCGAAAAATTTAATTAATATATGACACCTATGATCATCCTGACAAAACGCATATTAAATCTCTATATATTTAAAATCAAAAATAATTAATTAATAGTTCCCGCAAGGCGGAAACTATTATCAAAGAAATGAAGTTAAATTTTTAAATATTGAATTATTTCCACAATGTTGCCAAAACATCGGTTTTGCGCTACTATCGTAGCCATATATGCCAAATTTGTCGTCAAGCGTGACAGATAGACAAGAATAAATGTTATTCTTATGCAGTTACTAGCAGTATACCCTGTCTTCATTCGGAATATATAATATAAAAAAAATTAAAGTGTACAATTCTTTGCAAATTCCTGTAATATTATAAATATCATTGTTTATCAAAATATTCTATTAAAATTTCTCATTAAAATAAAGTATATGAATCCCTGTTCTCGCCACATAAATTTATCCTCATAAGCAGATATAAAGAATTAAGTATGCTGGTCCCCATTTGAAAAGAGATATACAAAATATATTTTTCAATTCCTACAAACGACAGTGAAGCTCTCCCAGAAGATTTAAGTAAATTATTTCTGCAAAACTGCCGATTCTAATGATATTTACTACGAAATGTTATCCCCTTAGATGGATATTTCACAACGCTCTTACTTTTTCTATTTGCTGTGTCTTTATTTGGTACAGCTTTCTGGATCTTACTGTAGAGTATATAGTAGCAACTGATTAAATGAAATCATTTATTATATATAATATACTTTTAAAACATTATCGGTGTATATGAATTTTACACAAAAATATTTCACTTTGATTTTTTGCTATTGCTTATTCTGTGAGAATATAGAAAATTTTCATCCGTTTTTGGTTTTACAATGAACTGTCAAGTGGATGCGTTCGAAAACTTCACTTATGATATGGCTACCTATAAATAAACTTAAATAAAACTTTGCCTTGAACTGGCGGAATAAATAAAAATATGAAATTTTCAATTTCCGTATTTTTCTTTGTCATTTTAGCACGGGCGAAAATAGTGATTTTAAAGAACTCATATATCTAAAAATTTACCTACCCCCTTGCTCTAAAGGAAAACACTTGATTCTAGAAACATGGACATCAACATTCTTGCTTTTTCAATACGCCGCAGTTTCATTTGTAACAGTTTTCTGGATTTGCATGCTGTGACTTGAATAAATGCCAATTAATGGAAATCAGTGTTTATATAATCCGTAGTTTGAAAACATTATCGGTATCTATGAACGGTATGAAAAAATATTTCATGTTATAATGTTTTGTAATCACAATACGATGGACGATGGGAACATTTTATCCATTTTGGGTTTTCGTAAGAGATGCCTAAATGGTTCCGGTCGAAAACTTTACTTATGACATGTCGAACTGTAATAGATTATCAAGGAAATTAAACTTAAGTTTGCAAAACATTGAACTTTCATTAATTAGAATCCATTTCCATTAAATCTGAGTCATTTTTATCAATTTGGCAATATTATCGTCAATTGATGATACTTTGATCAATTTGGCGTCATTGTAACTCACCAAATTTGTCACCAAAGTGACAAGTCCGGTCTGACAAACAAACGCGACATTGTAAAAACTCTCCACATTTGTCGCTAATTCAGGTGGCAAGTCCGGCCTGACAAATAGATCCTAAAGAGACATCACTACAATACTATCCTCTGAAGTGGAGCAGCCGAGTGGTTAGTAGGGTGGAGTGAAATAGGGCGAAAAATATTTTTTTCGTTAAAACTAATAGAATATGGTTGAAAAGTTGCATTTTATATTCCTCAACGTAAGTTTAAAATTTGGACGCCTTCAAAGCATTCTTCCGCCCTCTACCGGGCGATGTTGTATAATATGTATATATCACTCATTTAACATTAGAAGTAAAATTGGAAAATGATTTATTTAGTAGTGAATCATAAAGTGAAGAGACGAACATTATGTACTAGTTGTTAATACACAGGCACACAGTAACTACAATATAAGTAACAATATTTCACTAGATAAGAAACCTTAATAGTCATTAGTCAATTATAGCCATAAGAAAAAGCCACCTTTCCGTCATTAAACCACTTGGAGATATTTTTTCTATTCGAACGATGACATGATGCTTCGAGAGTTAATGTTCGCTCGTATGACGCGATCCCTATCCGATTGGCCAATCACGGACAAGGAAGCCTCGGTCACCATCTTAACACAGCGTTTCACCGACTGAGTGTGATAGGGGACCTGAACGAGCTCCAAATCCACTTCGGTACTTTTGATCGATTGTTAGAGACTTTCATTCGATACGCCAGCTATAATGGGGGTGCAGTTACTTTACACGTATGTCAGTTGATAACATCAATGTAGTCTGAGGCACTGAAGTTCAGCTTTGGAATAGGGAATTATCTTATTTCTTGTGGGAACAGAGGCCACTTCTATAGCCTTCAAAATTCTCCGTAAAGTGAGTTCTTTGATGTGCCTTCGTTCATCAGTTGGCATTGCTAACAGAATGTTTTCCGGGTGGCACAAATACGATTCCGTTGAATGACAGGATCAGTAATTTTTTTGAGATCTTCAATTAGATAAGGAGATGATGTTATTGACTTAAATACGTGCCTTGCTCCCTTCGAGCAAGAGGGTTGTTTCTTTATCTGGAACCAAACTGGAGCATAAACGTTTATTATGTACTCTGACTGAATTTTCAAATTTGAAGATGGATTCTCACTTGCAATGTGAAGCCTCAGCATTATGTTTGCGGCTGTAATCCATCTCGAGTGCGACAGCTTTCCTAGATTACGACTACTCAGATTTAGGGAGCATTGGCCAGACGAAAGCGATTGACACATTTCATACATGTACTTCTGGTCAGTACTGAGATCGCCATGGTCTATTTCCAGCAAGATGCAAGTAATTGCTTCAAATTGGGCATGTGGTATTTGTCCGCAATTTTCTAGCAATTTACCTATTGATCCCGAATATTCACGGAGACCGCTAGTTGCACCATCAAGGAATGCAAATAAGTGACGCAGAGGCAGCTCCTTCACATGCAGTTGACAGATTAACCATTTCAGAGGACGTTCCACTTTATTCTGTAAAATCACAATAGCACCGTTTTTTCTTCCGGTATTCGTAGCCGTGCCGTCACAACCAAGAGCTAAAACCGCCACCGCCGGCCATTATTGCAAACGATGTAAACGATTATTCAACTAATATTGCGAAACAAAGAATTCAAAAAATTAATACCTGTTGCTATCACGAATACTCGACTCGGCTATATTCTTCAAATGTACTTCTTCATCATATTCATCAAAACATATGCGAAATAATAGCACTTCGTCTTCCTAAAAACCGACACCAAATAACGTCCTCTCGAATATCGAATAATAAAACCATGTTATAACTGAACTCTTCGCTGATAACGGATCATTAGTGCCATATACTGTTTGGAAAAGAAATCAAGCGTAACCTACTGACTTTCAATCGTAACCTATTTACTTAATGCTACATTGCATGCTAATATTTTAATTTTTGAATAATGAATACAATGAATACAAATTAATTAATTAATGAATATTTAAAATATTAGCATGCAATGATAATAAAAATTATTAGCATGCCATGAAATAATGAATACATTATTAATTTTGTGTTTGATTCAAAAAGTACAATTAAAGTACAATTAAATTACAATTTTTGAAGAAAACACAAGCCTCGGTAGAGGGCCCAAGGAGTTGTTCAAACGTGATAATATTTAACACCTGTATTGTACTTACAAATACGCAACTTTTGGCGGGTATTCCAAAACAAGGTTTCAAATTTCATTTTTTCGCTCCACCCTAGTGGTTAGTGCTCAAACATTGATTGCACTAGGATGATCAAAGTTCGATTCCAAGCTCTTACTAAACATTTCCAGTGTTAACGCGATGTACGGGCACGTTAAATATGTGAGACCGTAAGTTCCTCCGAGAAGTTGTTAGTAGTCCCTGAGGAGGTCACAGTTCCTGAGGAAATCTTACCCTCTTGGTTCCGGTCTGAATTGGGAGACATTTCCAGGCCGTCTAAATATAAACCTTACATTTTCGGGTAAGTCGGACATTCTGAATCGAAGAAAAAGATGGATACAATTTCCTAAAGTAAAACAAATAATTTCATTAACTTAGCCCAATATCATCATTTTCGAGACATTTTTAAAAGTCCACAAATTTGTCGCCAAGTAGGATGGTGACGTTGACAGACAACCCCTACTGAAAAATCATTACATCACTATCTCCTAACAAAACACAAGTAATTTCATTATTAATTATATGTGTCAACATGTTCATCGTTAGAAAATTTCAATATTAATTGAGGGCTAAGTCACGTTTTTAACACTTTACAATATATATGAAAAATGTTTATCATATTGTTCATTCTGTCTATCTGTCTGTTAGCACGATAACTGCCGTAAAAATGATGTTAGCAAAATGAAATTTTAGTATGTTGTTCAGACGAAAACTATGGGTATATAAAAGAATAATATCACCATTCTAGTTTTGGATTGAACCCGGGTTGAGAAAATGAAATACCTTGAACCCTATGAGACATAATTTTTCAAACTCTTTTTAAGCGAATTTAAAATTCACAAATGACTTCGAAAATTTTAGAAAACATTCAAATTTTCCCGTAAAACATATACAAAAAATTTCAGCAAAATATATTCAGTAGTTTTTTAAATAAAAATTAAAATAATAATTACACACTTTATACGAAGAGATCACATGACCCACTTCAAAATAAAATATGGCATCCATCTTGTATCAAAATCGTGATTTTTAAAGTTTTTTTTAATTCATATTTAGTGTAGTATCCGTCCAAAAACCGCTTTATATATGCTTAAATTATGTGCATCTACATACTGAAACAAAGCAATTAAAATATATTTGAGTTTAAATGATTTCTTTTTAATTCATATTAAATGTTGTATCCGTCCTAAAACCGCTTTATTTTTGCTTAAATTCTGTGCATCTACATACTGAAACAACGCAATTACAATATATTTGAGTCTAAATGATCAACAAACTTTGATTATTTCTACAACAAAGCTTAATTTTCACTTATGGATAATGTAAACACCAAAAGATTTAGAATAAGTTGTATAAGAATTGCTGCATTTCTTTAATGCAAAATTATTTTGTTCATGAAGTCTGCAATATAGCTGATATGAATGAAACATTCATTGATTTTAGACAGAGAACCAGACGATTTTTTCGATGAAGTTTTAAGCACAGAGTTAAATTACTTGTACCTCCATGGTTTTAAGTTTTTAAATAAAATAAATTATTATAGTATTGTGATGAATGAAAGGATTGCAAAAATGTTTATAAATGAAATGCTGATTTTATATAGAGGCGATTTATATTTCGATGATGTCATTTGAATAAAGTTCATTTGTTTTCGATGAAGTTTTCAAATATAATAAATTATTATAGTATTATGTTAATTCTAAAAATATTACCGAGGAATGTACCGCATTTTAGAGATGTTCATATAAAATTGCATTGAAGTTGGAAATAGTTTCATAATCAATGCTTTATGCATGATTGATCTTTCTTGTTCAATTAAGTGCTTCTTTGTATAACAAATGCATTCAGAAGTACTTCCTAAAGAAAATATTATAAAACATTTATTACAACGTTACGTTATCCCTGAAATTATAAAGCCTTGTAAAATATATTTAGATAATGTTATGCAAACAAATCTATTTTTTGTTTAAAATACTTTAATATCCTAAATAAGGGTATGGATTTTAGTTTGTGAAATGCGGTTAAACACTACTCCGAGAAATGGGATTGAATATAACTTCGATAAATGCAGTTAAATATTACTCCGAAAATTGTAGTGGAGGATTTATATGTGAAATGCAAAGATGTAGAACTTCCATAATAATGATACATATAGTTAAGGATATTTAGATATGGAATTTGGCTAACTTGCGATTTATACAAAATATATTTTTCAATTCCTACATACGACAGTGAGACTCCCTGAAGATTTAAGAAAATTATTTCTGCAAAACACTCGTTTATAGTATTATTTACTACGGAATGCCATCCTCTTGGATGGTTGGTTCACGACGTTCTTGTTTTTCTATTTGCTGCGTCTTTATTTTGCGCAGCTTTCTGGATCTTTCCCTAGTCGGCTGGAATTTCCAATTAAATGAAATCATTTATTATATTACATGCACTTTTAAAAGATTACTGGTGTATATGAAATGTACACAAATAATATTTCATTTTAATTTTTCGCTTTTACCTATTCTGTGAGAAGGCTGAAAAATATTATTCGTTTTGGACTTTACTAATCGCTGCGGTTGAGTTCAAAAACTTTACTTATGACATATCATGCTATAAATAAACTTAAATAAAACTTTGATTTGGAATGACGGAATAACTACAAATTTGAAATTTTCAATTTCCGTATTTTCTTTGTCATTTTAGCACAGGCGGAAATAGATTATTTCATTAAAAATCACTATCTAAAACTTTAACTCCCTCCCTCTCTATTGCAAAACACTTGATTCTAGAAACATGGACCTCAACATTCTTGCTTTTTCTGTACTCCGCATCTCCATTTGGCGTAGTTTCCTGGATTTGTATACTGTGTCTGGAATAATCCCAAATTAATCGAAATCAGTCTTTATATAAAATGTACTTTAAAAACATTATCCGTATGTATGAACGGTATAAAAGAAATATTTAACTTTATGATTTTTCGCAATTGCATACTCTGCAAGAAGATAGGAAAATTTTATCCATTTTGGGATTTCGTAAGAGATGTCTAAGTGATTGAAGCCGAAAATTTTACTTATGACGTGTCGAGCTATAATAGATTATCAAAAAAATTGAACTTACTTTTGAAAAATATTGAAATTTCATCAATTAGTATCCATTTTCAATAAATCTGCGTCATTTTATCAATTTGGAAATATTTTTGTCAATTTAGTGATAATTTGATCTATTTGGCGTCAGTGTAAATCCCCAAATTTGCCTCCAAGTCAAGTGACACGTTCGGTCTGACAAACAGACGCGACATTGCAAAATATCTCCACATTTGTTGCCAAGTCATGTGGCACGTTCGGACTGACAAACAGACCCTTTCGAGACATCATTACGATACTATCCACTGAAATGGGACTGCCGAGTGGTTAGTGCTCAGGGATTGCGCTCGGATGACCAGAGTTCAATTCCGAGCTCTTCCCAAACTGCCCCAGTGTTAACGCGGTGTTCGGGCACGTTAAATATGTGAGACCGTAAGTCCTGCCGAGAAGTTGGTAGTAGGGAAAGGATGGTACATTTCATGGCTAAGTTTTCCTCTCTGGGTTCCTGTGTAAATTGTGGGGCCCTTCTCGGCCATCCAAATATATACCTTAAATCTTCGAGTAGGGCGGACGGTCTGGGTCGAAGAAGAAAATTTGATCTTACAAAGAAACACAAATAATTTCATTAAATTAATCTAACATTATCAATTAGCGACATTTTTAAAAGTCCCGAAATTTGTCGCCAAGTAGAATGGTTATGTTGACAGACAAACCCTACCAAAAAATCATTACAGTACTATCTCCTAACAAAACACAAATAATTTCATTATTAATTGTGCGTGCCAACATGTTTCGTCAGAAGACTTTATTATTAATTGTGCGCTAAGTCACGTTTTTCACTTAAGTGCTTCTTTGTACAACAAATGCATTCAGAAGTTCTTAGTAAAGGAAATAATTTAATACATTCATTAGAGCGTTACGTAATCCCTGCAATTATAAAGGCTTTTAACGCGTGTTTATATAAAGTTATGCAAACAAATCCTTTTTTTGTTTAAAATTCTTTAATATCCAAAATAAGCGTATGGATTTTAGTTTGTGAAATGCGGTTAAAAATTACTCCTAGAAATGAGATTAAATATCACTCCGAGAAATGCAGTTAAAGATTTATATGTGTAATGCAATGATGTAGAACTTCTAAAGTAGCGACAAATATAGTTCTGGGTATTTTTGTATGGGATTTAGTTAACTTTGGACATCAAATTCTGTATTTTTGTAATCAAAGCTTCGCGTATTTAATTTACAATCAAACATAACACAAACTCGACTATAAGCCGTTTTTTCTGGTAAAATGTAATGTCCAAATTAGGGAAGACTGCTTATCTACCGGACAATTCAAAAATATGTTTCTGATAAATAAGAATATCATGATTACGTTAAATCTCCTTACAGAATCCGATACACACATTTATATACACACAGTGATGACGAGGTTCGATACACACATATATACAAATGGAATGAGATTTAACATAATTACAATTTTGTAATCGGGATGCAAAGAAAGACAATGTTAATCCTTCAATTTATTATGTCCTTTCAGATGAGCCAACCGGAGCGAGTTAAGCCTACAAGAATATTCATCCACTGTTGATCTGTGGCGACGTCATATGCCTATGCTTAGAGAATGTTGTGCACACCGGTCATATTCAGCTTTTTGATATTTATGTACTTAATAAAACGTATTGTATGTTCGTCCAGATGTTTGATCCAATTCGAGCGGAATAAAAATTCGTTTGCAAATATGATTTTACTATAAGTCGAGTGCATTTCCCCAATTTAAGCTTCCGAGAACTGCTATGATTTGAAAACTTGGATTTATAATGGACAAGCGAAGCAAAGTACATTTTTCATTGCTAATGAAGCGAAATTTTTGCCTCAATTTTGTTATTCTTTTATACTCGAAAACTAAAATAGGTACGAATCTGGAATTTTACATGCATACGCAATATTGCGTGGAGTTTTACAGAATTACAATTTGAATTATTAAACAGAAGCAAGGTGAAACGCCCTTGTTTTATATCTGCGCATGCTCACTACGCTTCGTGCAAATAATAAGTACGCAACAACTTTTAAACAGCTAACCACAACCTGTGTATTTGCATGCATTGTGATTTAGACTTTCTCCGGTATATTAAATACGTTTCTGCTATTTAAAAGTTTCACTTTGATTTCATTGTTTTCCAGTATTCTTATTTGTTTAATTTAATATTCAAATTTTGAAAACTTATATGCTCTTTTGTATTAGGATTGTCGAATAAAGAAGTCAAATTTTTATGCTTCTAACTTCTTAGTTATTTGTTAAATGAAGTTTTAATTTGGAAACTTTCACAGATATCGCATACTGCATCTGCTCAAGTTGATTCAAGACTCGTATTTTTGCTAGTTTACGTCATTCTCAAGACAGAAATATTATCTTTTTGTGCCAGAAACACCCAGACAATCCTTTTGCATATTGAAAAAATTTACTTTATCTTCGTCGTTTATATTGCGGTCCATCTACTGCCTGCCAGACTTGAGTTTCTATTTTCCCTGAACATACAGGAACCTATCAATCAACCTATCAATGTCAATACGACAACTGAACAAAACACATTTACCCTACAACTCCCGAGAAAATCAGTTACTATACTACTCTCAAGACCATTCTGACAAAACGTATACCTGTTCCACGCATAGTAAATCTCTGTATATTTAAAATGAAAAATTTTAAACTAATAAATCCGACACAGTGGAAACGATTATCAAATAAATTACGTTAAATTTTTAAATATTGAACTATTGATAACTTAATAACATTTTCACAAAACTGCCGAAATGGCGATTTTGCGCTAAATTTGCAGTTAAATGTGTAGCCATAGATGCCAAAATTGCCGTCAAGCCTGACAAATAGACAAGAATAAATGCAATTATTATATAGTTACTAGCAGTATAACCGGTCTTCGTACGGAATATGTAATAAAGAAACTTTAAATTTACTTATTCATTTTTTGTGCATTCCATTGCCCTGAGTAAGAGACCAGCTGCAGTCATGAGAAAGTGGCAAAGGACGCTATATTATTTTTACATAAAATGGACACCTGCAGGAGGACTAACGCCCGTCAATTTTTGACAACCCTTTGGAAGGGGACAAATCCAATGATTCGATTGATCCCGGCCGCGTCACTGAATTTATGGGTTAGCGCCCCCGGCCACACATTAAGCTA
This sequence comes from Amaurobius ferox, assembly GCA_951213105.1. NCBI lineage: Eukaryota > Metazoa > Arthropoda > Arachnida > Araneae > Amaurobiidae > Amaurobius > Amaurobius ferox. Next base: position 71,190,441 of record OX578155.1, read on the forward strand.
CCATAAACCTTCGGGTTGGTCGTGTGGTCAGGGTCTTCATTCAACCTATAGCGCCCATGGGCAGCCAGGGGGCCGAGCCAGGATCGTAGCCAGTTTCCCGGCGAAGAGGAAAAGAGTTGAGAGAGAAGTCAGTTGGGTTTTTAAAAAGTCAAGTGCTGGTCATCAAAAAAAAGACGGAGGAGAGCCGTCCCGATGTGTGCCTGCCCTTGCTGTAAAAGGGGTAAGTCCTTTGTCCTCTATCTCGCTGCAGTCTGAGTACCAGAGATTAGAATTAGAGTTTGATAGGAAATGTGACTGAGGGACGAAATTGTTAATAGGATAATTAAAGGTTCAGAGAGAGGGGAGCTGTTAATTCTTCTTATTTAAAATTCGCGACTTAGCGAACTGTAACTATATTGTGTGATTCTAATTTGTTTTTTTGTGTTTTAAAGTTTAATTAACAAGATTAGCTATGAGTGTCTTATAATAAAAGCTTTATTTCAATTAACCTTAATTAGTATTTATTGTGTTCTCACGATGCATTTTCCAATTAATCTTAACCTGGAGTTATGCTCGGTAATCGAGCAAGTGGAGTGCGTAAGTACGATCAGCGGTGTGTAACTGTAAGTTTGTCAGCAGAACCACGCCACAATAACATTATTACTCAAAACATTCTATTAAAATGTCTCCTAAGAGAAGTATACGGATCCATGTTCTAGCTGTACAAAATTATCTTTACAGGGAGATCTGAATATACTGGTATCATTTGAAAGACACTTATTTCTAGTGATATTTCCTATGGGATGGCAATCCCTTGAATGGATGGACCACGACGCTCTTGATTTTTCTATTTGTTGCTCTTTTATTCACCGCAGTTTTCTGGATTTCGATAGTAATGAAGGAGAAGATAGCAATGCATTATAATTAAAAAACATTCTTTATATAACATACACTTTTAGAATATTATCAATACATATGACAGGTTCGCAAAAAAAAAAAAAATCCTTTTAATTTTTTTCCTATTACATACCCTGTGAGAAGATAAAATGTGTCATCCGCTTTGGACATTAAAAAGGTCTGTCTCAGTGGTTGCGGTCGAAAACTTTACTTATGGCATATCGAGCTATAACAGATAATAAAAAAAAATGAACTTAATTTTGCAAAATATTGCATTTTCAATTATAAAGCGTCATTTACATTAATTCAGCAATATCAATTTTGCGATATTTTCGTCAATTTAGGGATATTTTGGTCAATTTGGCGATATTGTAAAATGTCATGTTCGGACAGATTGATTGAATTAGGGATGACTGTTGTTCTACGGGTTAGTGCAAAATATGTTTCAGGTAAATAAGACTAACATGATTAAGTAGGATATGTTTGGGGCTTCTGACGAGCAGTATGTTTAGGATGTGGTTGGAGCGATTGCCGGGACAGTATTTTTGGGACATATTTGGAAGGATTGTCGGAGGGATATATTTAGAGGAGCTGTCGAAGCCATATATTTGGGATATTTTTGTAGTAGTTAGTTTGTAGCAGTTAGCGGATCGATATGTTTGTAGCAGTTAGCGGATGAGCATGTTTGGGGTATGTTTGGAGCAATTGGCAAACATGTATTTGGGATGTCTTTGAAGTAGTTTACGTGCGAAGCAGTATGTTTGGAAGTGTTGGTGAATCAGTTTGTTTGGGATATCTTTGTAACAGTTGCTGGATCAGTATATTTGGGATACGTATGTAGCAGTTGGAAGTAAGTTTGGAATATATTTGGATGAGTTGGCAAAACATATATTTAGGATATCTTTGAAGTAGTTTGCGTGTGAAACAGTGCGTTTGGAAGTATTGGTGAATCAGTGTGTTTGGTTTTTTTTTTATATTTAACAAAGTAAACGGATAATTTATGATTTTCCGGTATACTTAGTTAAAAGTAACCGTAAAAACTAATTAGAAAAGGTTGAAGAAGATGATTTTTTTTTGTTTACTTACCAAATATTTTCATATATTAGAAAATAAAATCGTTAAAAAAATATGATTTGGGCAGCACATGATTTTCACTGCATAATGCAATCAATGACTTTAATTCTTTCACAGCGATAAAATGAAGTACCACGGCACAGTATATTTTACGTTGAAAAAATGTACACTAACAGTTGGAACTTTTCTGAATGACAACATGTAAATGCATTTCGAAGAATCAAACGAACTTATATTTAGCGCCAATATTTCAATGGGATATATTATTGGCATCCGATAAGCGATATAGTCGATGAATATGTGCATTATTTATTCTGTCATTTGGACCCTTTTCGTAACTTCAGCGTCATTTTTTCAATTTCGCGACTTATTTAAATGTAATTTTATTTTTGTTAACACACCCCACTGTATACATAAATGTACTAATGCGCTTTATGATTATGCCATGATTAATTATTAAAACCTATGTTAGTTTAATGTATGAACTTGAAAAACAATTCGAAAAGTATTTACGAGTAAATTTATTGGGACACCGAGTCCTTGTTCAATAAAAATGTTATTTACTAGGTCGCGGTCTCACAAAGTTTGTAAAGCACTGGTATAAGTCCATTACTGAAAACCCATTAGCTCAAAGTATGTTAGTGTGCGTAACTTGGTGAAGCTCCGAAAAGAGAGGGAAAGAAACATAAAGTTTTCCAGTCATATAAAAGTTAAATACCTTATTTTGATCTATGGATATGATCTTACAAATACATTCTGTTGCAAAAAAATATATGCACCCAATAAAAGTTGAGCTACAGACGCGAAACAGGCCATGCAAACGTCGTTTTAAGAGTTATGCAAACGATGAAACTGTCAGAACCAATGATCATGCAAGGCGCATGAGAACGATGCATCGTGTAGCACTTAAGACGACCTATGTTTTCATTTACGGACAATTAGAGCGAGATTTTCTGATTTGATACTGCTAGTTGTGTACAAAGATACTTTTGAGATGCACTCAACTGCGCTACGGTGTCCCATTTAGAGGGAAATCGATCGTAGGTCTAAGGGAAGCTGGTTAGTCCAACAGACGCATATGTCGTCATCTTGGTCTGAGCGATATGGTAATAGTTCTGTGTTTACATGTGGATTAGAGAAGTCACATGTAACCATCGCAGAGGCTCAGAACGTCACAGACAGACTGTTCGATAAGATCGTGCAGTCAGAAAGGAGCCACGTCCACACCAATGACGTCGCTATCGAAGTCATTTACCATCCTTCATTCATGTTGTATCAAGGGATACTTTTTGGAGACAACTGGCAGAAGGTGGAATTAGGTGTCGAAGTCTATTAAGGCGCTTATCACTGAAACCTCAACATATTCAGAGCCTATTGGATTGGTGTTGAGCTTGGTCATCCTGGACAGTGTCCGATTGGAGGCATGTTGGGTTTTGTGACGAATCCCGCTTCGCTCTAAATGCTGATGATCGTTGCATGGAGAGGGCTGGCTAGTATTCCTGTCTTACATGTGCTGTCGAACGGCATACGCCTATAACACGTGTAGTCTGAAGAGTCATCTCGTGGGACAGCCGATCTCCTTTAGTTGTGCCGCAAGTCAATATGACGGCTCGTTTGTATGTCGGCGATATTCTGTAGCCGAATGTGCTTCCTATACTGTCATGCCACTCAGGTTCCATTTACCAACAAGACAACCCTCAATCACATACTATACGACTTTCTCAACAATGTTTCCTAGGAATTAATACCCTCCTATAGCAATCCAAGTCCCCAGTCCTATCAGCATTAGAACACGTCTCTGGGGTGGCAATTGCAGCCTTCGCAGAATACCACTGAATTGCCTGACCAGTTGCAATATTTGTGACTGAATCTTCTGCTGAGAGACATGGTCAAATTAATTTATTCTATACTGTACCGAAAATCGGCTTATATAGCTGCCGGGGGAGGATTTACCACTTACTAAAATGTTATTTCCTTGTTGCCACCATTTCTTAATAAAACTTTTTTTACTCCCAATCATTTGCATGTCGCCTCAAACGATATATACATTCGAGGTTGCAACTCAATTTCTTAAAGGTGCATATATTTCCTTTCGATATAGTGTATGCAAAGGCACTTACAAAATAGCGAAGTAGCATTCAATTTCCTTAAATTAATATTGACGAAATTTTAAAGAACACAGTGGATTTTCATATCGTTCGATACGTTTTCTCACATCCATTCCTGTCCTTTCTGGTGAAGATGGTCAGTGGTTGTTCTTTCAATTTATATCAGTTAGCTTCGACTTTATTTAACGCAGTGTTCTGGTTCACTAGTAATCTGTCAGAGACCATGCGTTGACCTTCGTCGGTAGACAGTTCACAAAGCGCCTAGCGCAGAGCGTTCTAACCTTCGATCTGCAATTTCATGTATGTTTCTTTGACGTTATCTGTATAAGTGAAAAGTTCAAGTTCATAAGAGAAAGTTCAATAAACAAGGAACGCCGCTTCCTGTGCGGGTGATCAGTGCAGGTTTCAAAACCAAAGCGAAAAGCAGTGCGACTGGAAATAGGGCAAAGTTTTGCCGATAGATGGCGGTAGTATCCCGATACAATCCGAAGCCAGCCAGAAGAAATGGAAATTAAATCTGGGGAGTTTGCGGTTTTTGCATTTCAAATATTAATTTGACAATGGAGAAGAGTTTCTCCAGGGGATCATTTAAAGATTTGGCTCGGATTCTGCAGAAGATTTTGGATATCATTCAGATCGAATATTTTTTCCATCTCTTGGAAAAATTTAAGAAATTGATAAAAAGCATTAGTTGCATTAGTAATTTGAGGTTGCTTAATGGTGTCAAGTTGTAAGCAGGCGCAGCACTCTCCTGTTATATATGTATCCGTCTCGGTGCTCGCCGGTACGACCTGAGCAGGAGGGTTGTTTTGGTAAGGGAGGTTGGAAATTTTGTGCATCCATCCTGATAGGCGAGGCGTTATTAGAGATTTGAGGATTAGTTTTAGGTGCGTTAGTTTTAGAGTCCTGGAACTTTTTGCGGTTCCACGTGTTTGGGGGGTAGTTCCTAAAGTTGGCGGATGACTTCCTTCGCAGTTGGCACATTTAGCCGGGGTCTCGCGAGTTTTAATGCAGTCTCTCGTTTGGTGGCCTTCGCCACATTTCAAGCAGCGAGGGGGATGTGTACACTGGTCAGAGTGATGCTTATACATTTGACAGTTATAGCACATTTTAAATCCCTTCGAAACGAAGGATTGAACTTGAATTTGCATATACAATAAGTTGGTTAATTTGTAAATTTTGTCCCAGTTCTCGATCGGAACAAATCCGACCAGGAAAATGGGGAAGGGGGGATTTATCACGCCTATTTCTAAGCTGCGATATTCTATCAATTTAAAATCCGTCAGAGAGAAGGGCAGTTTTAATGCTATCAATATTAGTGTTTGCCGGTAATCCATTAAGGACAACTTTTTTAGGTCTGTCATGTTTTAAGTTTAAGGAGCTGAAGGGAATCATCTTCTGAGTTAAGTGAGTCTGGATCTTCCTGTAGTCCTCAATGGACCCAGGAGTGACCCGAATCACTCTCCCCATAAGACGGCCCTGAATTTTGCATTCGAGGATTTGGTTTAATTCATCAATGAGGGCTCCCCAATCACTTGAGGAGTCCACAAAAAAAGAGGATCCTTTTTCCTTAGGAGGGGGTAGGGGGAACGTGAGTCATATCGGCCGAGTCATTATCAAGGGTTTCAAACTTATTTTTAGTAGGGATGGGTTCTTGAGGGGGTCTCTTTAGAGTCTACAGATCTTTTAGATTTTTTGGATTTAGGCTGGATAGTAAATCCCTCAATAAGGGAAGAATAGTCATGCTTAAAGCGATCAAAAGCAGTATCATGATCAGTATTGGTAGTAAGAGCTTTAATCAAATTTTGAACGCAGTTGAAAGTGGTCCTAGTAGAATGAGTTTTAAGTATAAGGTGGCTGGCTAACAGATTAGAATCAAAGATACAACCTGCAAGGAACCATTGGGTCTGCTTGGCTTCTTCAAAGCTGATGTCTGTTTTCTCCAATTCCTCTTCAAATCGGGCGATCAGAGAGTAATAACCTTTGAAGAAGATGGTCAGTTCTTTCTCGGGATGATTTTCAGCCGAACGGCCCAGTAGCTTTAGGTATGCTCTCTCATAGACAGCAGAAGTCGAGACGATTCCCGTACATTCCTCGGACCCAGTTTCCTCATAAACATTGGCCCTTTTGATTTCAGCAATACATTTGTCCATACTCGAAACAGCTTTCACACCCGTAGCCATATCGGAGGCACTAATACAACACGAGCATGAACAGACAAAGACAAGCGTGAACACAAGGTCAGTAGTGGAGCGAAGCAAAACACGTCTGCACACTTTCTCTCATGGACCCAGAATGATACCATTCGTGTACATTACGATATTGTTTCTTATATATCTCATACCTTTAAAATATTACCGGTACATATAAACGGAATGTAAAAATATTTAATCTTTCATTTTCTGTAATCTCATAATATGTGTGAATATATAGATTACTGGTACTCGTTTCAGGCTGTCCAACTGCTGTCCAAATGGCTGGGATGTTATACTAGCTAGATTGAATTGTGATATACGTCAGTGTTTCAAGAGTAGTCTCAGCTACTCTTTGCAGTAATTAAGAATATAATTAATGTTTTATTTTATCTGATAGTTCTTTTGTGACCTTGTAGTATAGTCATCGAGCTATTTGCTGTACATTTCCCTGTTTACGATTATTAGTGCTCTTAAATAAAAGTGTTAGTTATCCAGAAATGTAGACTCAGTCTTGTACCCTGAGAGTACACTCACGATTCCAGAGGATACGTTGAAACAACATGTAGGGAAAGTAAAAAATACTGAATATGAATGTATGAGAAAGCCGTATGGAGGCTCATCGCATCAATTTTAAAATTCGATTCTGGTGAATTATTTGTACTCACGTTTATAACAGTTCAAAATTAGTTATCATTCTAAAATGTCAGGTTTTTATTTACGTATTATTTAACTTTGTAACTCAAAGGCCAAGCTACTTTGATTTAACCAACTTTTAATCTTATAATTGATTTGTGTTTAATTAAATGCAGTGGAACTTATAATTAAATAGAAAGCTTTTGAAAGAAGAATTTAAAAAAATTTATTGTGTCGAACAATAAATGCTCCTTTAGAATTTCGAGAGGGCATTAGAATACATATATTAAATAGGATAAATAAAAAGTTCTAATGAAGATAAATAAAGCCTTTTATCAGAACATATTTTTCAAACAAACTCATAATTTTCATTATGTTATTTTTCAAAATCATGGGTTAGAATGTATTTATTGTGCAAAGTACAGATTATAATGCAAATTATATATATATTGCAGGTATACTACATTACTTAGGTTATTATTTTTCATTTTGTATCCTCGCAATCAGTGTATAATACAAATTCGCCTTATAAAACTATTTCGCCAATGATTTTAAGAAACACTAATTGGGAAACAGTTCAGTTAACGTAATGAGGTTTAATGAATGAGATAAAAGAGTGTTAATGCGTAAATTTATTATACAAAAGGCAAAATTCAAATTGTCGCTTTTAATTGAAATGCCAAACGAAGGTCGCAATGGATTGGAATGAATTTTTTCCCAGGTAATAAAGTTGAGTGCAATGAAGTGAATATTCTGAAGTTTTATTCTCCTACAGTCATGAGTGTATTGGAGGGGTATCATGGGGTGACAAAGCAACCCCCAAGAAAACTGTTAGTTTAATTAAAAGTTATTTCTTACAGAATATTTTAATAGCATTACAAGTGAGCTGTAATAGACAGTTAGGGATTTAAACACAATTTTTAAACAACTTTCGTTTCTTTCCTACAACTAAGAAAAAAAAGGCAATTTGATCTTTTACTTCTGCTAGCCAAAGTTTTAAAGGTTCGTACTTTTCTCTTCTTGGTCTCGATGTGACGATTTTTTGATAGCCAAATCGAATACTTTAGTTCTTTATTTCTCCATAACTCATTTTATTACTTCCTCATTTTCTTATTTTAATTAACCTGAAGTGTTCTTGATATTTTTCCTGTGTTTGGGTTTATCTTCAAATAAACTTTCTGATTTATTTTCTGTTCATTACTTCCCAAAACAAAGAATAAACGAATTTTCTACCTCCCCCATTTACCTCCAGTGTCTGAGAAAATAGAAAAAACGAATCGTTTATCTCTTAGTCTCGAAGACCGATTTTTTGATACCCCACTTGATTCGATATTTTTATTATTTCTTTTATTTTTAAGCCCTCACATTCTCTTATTCCCCTCCTTTTCCAATCGACCTGAAGCGTACCATATTACTTAAGTTTTGGTTGGGATTTTTAAAAACTGTATCATCATTTTTCGTTCATTACTTCTTCAAATGAAATGCTTAAAGTTTTAGAGCCTCCCCCCAACCCCCATTCTCAGTACAGCCAAACAAGGAAACAATTGCTATTTTTCTCCATGTTTTTATATAACCTTTCCTTTAACATCCCACTATAACTTTTATATGTGTTTTATTTCTTGGGCGATTTTTATTACCTCCCCACCCTCCTTCGAAATTTAAATCTAAACATGAAATGTTGATAGCAAACTCTAAATTTTGAATGAAATCTATTTTATAACCCCGTGGATAAATTCCTGCATACGCTCATGCCTACAATAAAGTGCAAAATAATGGGAAATCGAAACTTATGTCTGTCTGCCTGTGTGTCTTCTATGACTGAGTGTAACTCATGAGCGGTTCATCCAATTTGCATTGTTTTAGAACTGATATCTTTAAATTCTTTAGGGAAATGTTTATGGATTAAACATTTGCATTTTTATACCACGTTAATACTGCAAAGTGAATATTCAAAATTTAGTTTCAAACAAAATATTTCTTTAAATTTGTAATATAATCAGTTTTCAATGTGATTTTAACTAATAATAAAAAAAAAATTTCTCTTCCCTTTTCTCTATGGTTTATCGTTTGATTATTATTGTAACTTTAAATATAAGAGTCACCTTGGCACTCACATTCATAAATGTTTTCTTATAAATAGGATATGAATCGAAACTATTTGAGACAATCGGGAAATAAATAAACAAATGAATTAAAAAAATCTACTTCACGTGCTTAACAGTTTTCAACCTAAATCTATGTCTAACATTTACTTTCGGTGGCATGAAAGTGCAGTGACTTCTGAAATCCTGCAAGAATTATTTTTTTTCATAATGTACTACGTATATAAAAAATGTTCCATTAAGTGGTTTCTAATACGCACATAATTTAATTATAATATAAAATATCGCTTTTAATCTAATGGGATTTACACATTTGTTAAGACCATATTTTATGCTCAAATTAGTAATTATGTTTTGTACAAAAGTTAAAAATAAATTATTAATACAAATAGGTTTTTAATCAGTATATATATTAAATACAATATAAATAAAAGTTTTTTTTATTTAGTAGGATTTTTGCTGACTATTGTTATAATAAAAAACCTCTTGAATCAGTTACCCAAATGAGAATGAAAATATTCACATTTTTCACGCTGAATTCAGTTACATTTAAAATTTTACTAATTTTGTTATATTTTCTATTATATTGCCAACCTTGTAGATGAAATACTATTATAATAAAGTAACTTACCATCATATTTATCTATATATATTATACTAATTGCCAAGTGTCCGTCAGTCCCTCACATATTTTTAAGCACTTCCCGAATAGATAGAAACCTGCAATTTGGTACACGGCTCGATCGCTGATAAAAAATCCTGAAAAAATCAAATTTTTCGAAAATGCTCTCTAGAGGCGGTACTCCACACCAAAACATTCGAAAAGTAAAATGATAGGAAAGCATGCTTTGCGATGCGATAGAGACTTCAAATTTGGTGTATGGGTAAATCGTTCGATGGGAAGAAAGTGTGCAATTTCCAATTCAGATTTCCAATATTTTTTACTTAAGGGGAGACGGAAGACCAAAATATTCGATTTACCGAAAAAATGAGAAACGACTCCTTTAAAATTTGATATCGGCTTTTAATTTGGTAAATGGGCTAATCATGTAAGTCAAACACTCAAGAAGAATATGGTTTTCAAAAAATGTTCATTTAAGGGGGTGGTCCAGAGAAAAACGTTCGAAAGGTGAATAGATAAAAAACATGCTTCGGCATGAGATAAAAATTTCAAATTTGGTGTACTAGTAGACGGTTTGAAAAAAAAAGTGTACAATTTCAGTTTTCCAATTTTTTTTTATTTAAGGGATGACGCACACCAAAAAGCTCCTAGTGTGGCAGTTTGTTGCACATTTTGGGTTTAGTCAGTTTGGGGGATTGATGCAGATCTGAGGGTTACCTGGCAATTTGGCAGTTTAAGGATTAAAACATTTTTAAATTTACAAAAATATAATATTCATGGCGATTTTTAAATAATATCAGATGCTGGTGAAAAGGTTTACCTAAATCCAGATACTCAAGCTTAAGTACTGCACGGGGTCTCTTACGAGATTTGGCCTTGCGATGATTATAGTCATGCAGATTAAATAATATTTCATTTGGAACGGATGGCAAATTTTTGCAAAATTTAAGCGCTAACTTTTTAATTTGGGCTCTAACAGTTTTTATTTTGAAGTCATTCCTAATTACCGAGTTTCTTAAGTACCTGGGAGCTTTCCTGATAATCCGTAGGATTTTGTTTTGTTTTGCCTCTAGGAGGTCTATTGTAATTTTACAGGCATATCCCCATACGGGTGCTGCCTACAGCATTCCCGGGCGGATGACCGATTTATAAATTAGCAGTTTGTTTTGATGACTGAGATTTCCGATTCCTATCATTGGCTCCAGTGGTTACATACGCGTTATTGTTTATATTTGTTACTTGCAGTTTCCAGGTTAAGTGGGAGTCTAACGTTACACCTAGGTATTTAGTTGATTTTTCCGCATGTAGCGCTTGATTGTTTATGTACAGAGGCGGCGGAGGTTTATGTTTCCAGGAGAAATAAATCCAATGACATTTATTGGGGTTTAATTTTATTCTCCATTTCTTCAGCCATGCTTAGAGTATATCTAATTGTTGTTGTTGCTGTCTGTGCATTACTGAGATGTAAGGGTTTTTTGCAAGTATCGCACGGTCGCCTGCATAGAGTGTCAGCTCAGTGTTTGGAGTCCTAGGATGTCATTCAGGTATATGTTAAAAAGTGTCGGCCCAGGATGGATCCTTGTGGTACGCTACTTTTAATAAGCTTGGGTGTAGATATATTATCTTTAACTCTGACTTGAAAGTGCCTGTTGTTTAAGTATAAGATTAAAAGTTTGACAAGTGCGTCAGGCACTTTTAGAGTGATCAATTTGTACGCTGAATCATAATACCACACTTTTTCAAAGGTTTTTTGTATATCCAGGAAAATCGCAGCTGTGGGTGTCTTGTTATTAAAACCAGACGATATGTACTCTACCAATCTCAGCAATTGATGAGTGGTGGAGTTTTTTGGCCGAAATCCAAACTGCTCTGGAATGATGTTATCATTCTAACGTGCGTGTTCAGTCTCTTAAGAATTATTTTCTCAGTAATTTTACTAAGTGTCGGTAGCAGGCTAATTGGTCTATAGTTGCCTGAAATTGTGTCATCCTCTCCTGGCTTATGGATGGCTATAATTATCGTTTCCTTCCATTCTTTGGGGAAATAGTTTAAATTTAATATTTTATTTATTAGGATGGTCAAGAAAAATATTATATTTAAGGGTAGGTTTTTGACCGCGACATTACTAATTTTGTCGAGCCCTGGGCTTTTACGGTTTTAAGGTTTTTGATAATATCTACTATCTCTTGCGGGGTGGCTGGGTTAATCTCCGCCGTGACAGGTGACTTTCTGAAATTGTTTAGGGTTTGTCTAACCATTTTTAGGGTATCCTGATACATTAAGTCGTGATTTAGTTCAAATTGCGTTTCGTAATGCTTTCGAGCGCCTCGGCTTTTTCTTCGTCTGAGTACGCGGTATTATTGCCATTTATTAATGGCGGGAGTTTAATTTGAAGTTTCCTAAGTCTTTTAGCGAAGTTCCAGAGCGTCTCGTCTTCTGGGTGAAAGGATTCGATTAATTCTTTATACTGTTGCTGCATTTCAGTGACAATATTTCCCTGACTTTACACGTGAGTCTGTTAAGCTCTCTTTTAAGGGCGGGGTCTCTGTTAGTCAGCCATGTCTTACGCATTCTGTTCCTCTGTCTAACTAATTGTTTGACATGGTGGGAAAGTGAGCATTTTTGGTGACTCACGATGTGTTGTAGCAGAGGCAATTGCTCTCTTGATTTCTGTGGTGAGTGTGTGCGTCGCATAGTCAATATACGCCGTGCTCATTATGTCAGGTACTGCTAAGTGCGGTTCGAATAGTGCTGTTTTGAATAAGTTCCAGTTCACCCTCTCTTGTCCCAGAGGGCCTGGAAGAGGCGTGTTCAGGTCAAATGTCACTAGTACCATGGGATGATCCGAGTCGAATTCATCTAGGGTATTAATAGTCTGAGCGTATTCTGTATTTCTCGTTAGGACAAAGTCTATAAATGTGCTGCTGCCGCCTGAGAAGCAGGTTGGTCTCGACGGTGCAATAATGGTGTCTGTTGTGTTCAGCAATCTGTGTATCTGTGTATCGCGTGCGTTGGCTCTCCTACAACCCCACGCTCGATGGTGTGCGTTGAAATCTCCAGTTATGAAAAAATATTTTACTTTTAGATTTTTCGCAATCGCATACTCTATGAGAAGATAGGAAAATTTTATCCATGTTGGGTTTGCATAAGGGATGTCTAAGTAGTTGCGGTCGAAAACATTACTTAAGACATGTCGAGCTATTATAGATTATCAAGAAAATTGTACTTACTTTTGCAAATTACTGAACTTTCACTAATTAGGATTCATTTTCATTAAATCTAGGTCATTTTATCAATTTGGCAATATTTTTGTCAATTTAGCTATATTTTGATCAATTTGGTGTCATTATAAGTCCCCAAACTTGTCACCAATTCAAGTGACACGTTCGGTCTGACAAACAGACGCGGCTTTGTAGAAACTCTCTACATTTTCGCCAAGTCAAGGGGCACGTTCGTACTGATAAATAATAGATCCTACCGAGACATCATTACAATAATATCCTCTGAAGTTGGGCAGCCGAATGCTTATTGCTCGTTGAATGCAATAGGATGGCCCGAGATCGATTTCAAGCTCTTCCCAAACTGGTCCAGTGTTAACGCGAAGTACAGGCACGTTAAATATGTGAGACCGCGTGACCTTCCGAGAAGTTGGTAGTAGGGTAAGGAAGGTACAGTTCCTAAGAAAGTCATTATATAATTTTCAGTAATTATATTACATATACTTATAATATATACACTTAATGCAGCTTTTTAAAAATACAGGGATATATAGTTGGCGTTCCGTTTCAGTTTACGAAATATAGTGGTTATAATCTTATAATATTTTCATTTTAAATTATTTTGCAAATGTGTTTTTAAATTCAATTTTGGTATTAGTTCCACTTTCTAAGTAACGATATTTATATTATTATTAATATTCAACTTTTTACATAAGTATACAATGTATGATATTCGATAATTGTATTACTTCCACTTAATATAATATATGCACTTAATATAGTGTAGCCTTTTGAAAGTTCTACAAGGATATATAGTTGGCGTTCCTTTACACTTTACGAAATATAGTGGTTATAATTTTGATATTTTCATTTTAAACTATTTTGCAAAGGTGCTTTTTTTCAGTTTTTGTGTTAGTTCCACTTTCTAAATAACGATATTTATATTATTATTAATATACAACTTTTTACATAAGCATACAATGTATGATATTCGATAATTTTATTACTTACACTTAATATAATATATGCACTTAATATAGTGCAGCCTTTTGAAAGTTCTACAAGGATATATAGTTGGCGTTCCTTTACACTTTACGAAATATAGTGGTTATAATTTTGGTATGCTAACATTTCAAACTATTTTGGAAAGATCTTTTAAATTTCAGTTTTGATATTATTTCCTTTTTCAAAATAACGGTATTGTTTTATATTTTAATGAGAATTTACCAGATAGTTTTTGACTTTATAAATAGCAACGGAGACTGAAGTTGATAATTTTGAAAAGTGCATTTCGTCTGTGATATTAGCTACAATGCCTTATACTAGTCAACATTCTAATGCAGATTAGATTAGATCCGAGAGTATCACGATTACTTTTGGGAACTCGCGTCCCGTTAGCTTGCTCCCGCCCCCCACACACACACACCACCACCACCACACACATTTATCTGTGTCTTGTCATTCAAGATCGAGGTATGCGTCTCTCAGGGCGCCCCTCTTCCCATTGTATATTTTTCTATTCGTACTGAAAGCCTGTTTAGGCCTCAGTTTACACCTTTCTGAAGACTTAAAGAAGGTCACTACTTCCAACGTCGCTTCCTCCCCCCCCCCCTCCAAGCACAACTTCGATGTAAATTCTATTCCATTTATGAAACTCCTTTTTTCTGTCATCATTTTATCTTCGCTAGAAGTTGAAAGGGAATTTTATCCTCTCTAGGCACTTCTCTAACCTTGTCCTTAAGATCTTGAGATTGCAAATTGTTTTTTTCAGAAGTTACTATAGGAATAGAGAACGATAAAATATTTTCAGTCTTTGAAGTTGATGGAATGCCTCTGTGGGAATTTATCTAAGTAAATTTCTATGAAAGGAAATGGTGAGGCAGAGCTCATGTAGCCAAGCAACGTTGAATAAATAAATAAAAAATTTCATTGACTAGTGGCTTAAAAAAATTTGCGATGTAGTACCTTTGATTAGACGCAGCATACTATGAAGTTTGAAAAAATAAGATCTATCAATCGGTTTCGGTAAAAGAGAGCTTTCTTCATCGGGCCAAATGAGACACAAGAATCCGTACCGAAAAAAAATGGTAGTACCACGTGACACAGGAGACATTTGTTGCCAGACGTTAATTTGATAAAAATGCATGGAGAAAAATGAAAAAAGTATTCAAAGCGTTTTCTTACTAAATTTTTAGATAGGATTTGACTTTCGAAACGGCAACGATGCAGTGGATAATTTTGATAAGCGCTATTCCCCTGCTATATTAGCTGTAATGTCTAATACTTGTCAGCATTCAAATACAGATGTGATTGATCCAGAAATATTACGATTCTTGATAGCGAATTGGTATTTTCAGACGCTGCAAGACCATTTAATATTTTTCATCCCATAGGAATAGAAGAAGACAAAACATTTTCAGTGTCGAAGTTGATGGATAGCCTGTCTGGGAATTTACCAAAGTAAATTTCTGTAAAGGAAATAGTAAAGCAAAGCGGATGAAGCTGAGCACCGCTGAATAAATAAATATAGAATTCCATTACCTGCTGTCTGAAAATTATCTTCAAAGTAAAACTTTGATTAGACACAGAATTTCTTGAAAGAAAATTTTTCACTCTCTAAGATAAAAGAGAAATAGTTTTGAGATTTCAATCTATTCATTTTTTTTAAGGAAACTGAAAATGTCTTATCTTAAAACTAGAAGATATAATAATGACTTTGTAAAAATATATGGTAAAATGTTATTTCTTTTCTGAAGGAAATCATTTAAACGTTTCAATCGATTTGGCTTTTTCATCGACTTTATTCAATGTAAACAGTCAGACAGAAAATATAATTCTGATAGTTTAGAAAGATCTGAAAAATTTGTAAGTGGTGAATGAATGAAAGAGCAACTAAATTAAAAGAATTCAATAATATAAATGAGGATCACAGACTATATCTACTCAAAAAACTCAAAGAGTATAGCTGACAGCTCTCATAATGTAATACATATAGTTTAGCTGCAATTAACGTTACTAAAATCTATATTTACTATATGGTAATGATAGTAAAATGATTTTTGATTCAACATTTGCAAGATATTTTGATTCTTTGTGCATTGATTTTACAAAACCTGTTTTTTTCTTAAACAGGACTTTTTGTTTAAATTACGTTCAAATTATACAACCCAGTAAAATTTCTTCCTAACAGTTTCGAATCAAAGTTTATTCCCAAAGATTTGTAACATTTAGGAAAAACTGGAAAACGAATATAAAAGAAATGATGATTAATATATTCTTACATTTTCATACTATAGTATAGAAAAGTGTTGCTTCACGAAAATTTTCGAATTCGAGGTTTTGGTGCCAATATAAGATGTAGGACCTGCTGAACACATTTTGACTATTTTTGGTGCGGTGTCCGTCCGTCTGTCTGTATGTCTGTGGTCTATTTTTGTGTACACTGTCGCTGCCGCAAATATTAATGAATTTTCACGAAACTTTATATCAGGCTTTGTAATTGAAAAATCTAGGACTACATGGGATTTCTCTTTTTCGAGCGAAAACTTCGTTTATTGGAAATTGTATATTTTATTTAACGTGGTTGCATAGGACAGAATTTCACAGAATTTCATATAGGACAAAATTTGACAGACTCATACAAAAAAGGGGTTATTTATGTCGCAATGAGAGACTTAATAGTTTCAATCATTGTTGTGAAAAATAGCAGTGATACAATATTTGTGCTCATGACGTCATTAATCCCCGTCGGAGGAGAGGTGGAATTTTCCCCCGGGGAGTCCATTGTTAAATATGATACCAATTAAAATATTTTTAAGCCCTTTAAAACAGAAAGAATTATACTAGGAGTACAATTGTGATCATTTGGACCAACGGTACAGATTTTTCAAAAAAGAAAAAATGATCACAAGTCTCCGTCAGTTTCTGAAACGCTTGGTGAAAATTATGGGGACGAATTTAGCTGGATATGGCCAACTTGGCGACTTTTTTAAAACGTTGCGAATTGATGAAAGTGTTGCCAAATCCATAATGTCGCCAATATGTAAAATTATAACCAAATTGATAAACATGATACAAAATCAATAAAATTAAATTGTGTTTCGTTAGGAGACAGTACTGTAAAGATGTTTCGCTAGCGTTTGGCTGTCAGTCCAACTGTATCAGGAAAAATCATTGTTCCAAATGATCATAATTATCAATAGTGTGTTATTTATAATACAGTTGTAAATTTTGGAAATAATGCACATATGCATATATTAAACATGGATTCTGGTAGGAGAAAGTCAAGTTGATACAAGTTCTATTTAATTTATTTTTATAGACGCCATTTCGAAGACCAATGATAAACTACATTATTTAATCTATACAATGAGTCTGCAGTACAAACATGAAGAAATTAGAGTAAAAACTCTTATGTGGACTGCACGTTACTTTCCCTACAGACACACATTCATTATATTTTTATTTCTTTTATAATTTATTAAATTGAGTTTCGTTGCACAAAATAATAGGGACATTTATTTTAAATCGCACTGAATTTGCGCCTTTAATTCAAATTTTGTTTTCATTTGGCGAATGGACGAATCTCCAAAACCGATGTTGCAAAAACAAAAAAAAAAAAAAACGATAACACGAAATATCTCTAAAACGGTTAGTCGTACAAGGGTTGATTTTGTTCTTTTCATTATAAAGAATTACGTATGAAACAAGTATTTAGCTGATACACGTGTGCATTTCAGTTTTTGCGATTTTTGCGGACAATTTTGCAAATAAAGGGCAGATTTATTCTTCCGATTAGCACCAAAATCTAATCAGCATCAGAATGACCCACAAGTGACTTACATAGCAGAGTGTATGAAATTTTACAAACAAGTTTTTGAGTTTGAGTTTATGCATACATTGCACACACATACAGACAGATAGACAAAAACACATACGCAGACTTCCAGTTTAAAATGTGTTTTTCTGGTTCAGGAGTGCTCGAAACATGTAAATACGTCAAGAACTCAATTTTTGACACTATTCTAGTACATTCCCTAAACTTTTGTATTTATTATATTATATTTGTATTTATTGTATTATATATTATTTATTTGTATTTATTATTTATATTTGTATTTGTATATTTATATTTATTATATTTGTATTTATTAAACATTTGTATTTATTATTTTATATATTTATTATAATTTGTATTATTATTTATTATAAGAATTTGATGCGGGCATCACATGTCTATCTCCACAGATTCAAACCCATTTTCTCTTTATTTCTTTCATAATTCATTAAATTGAGTTCAAATGCACAAAATAATAAGGATAATTATTTGAAATTACATTGAGTCTACAGTTTTAATTCAATTTTTACGCTCATTAGGCGACGTAATTTCAAAGACGACGTTGCAAAATTGAAGTATCTGGAAAACGTTTAATATGTCTGGAATATTATGCAGCGTCTTAGAATCTTTGAAAAAAAAAATCTGATGGAGAATATTGATTTATTTGAGCAAATGCAGTCATTTGTTATTGATTTCTGCGATGTTTGCGGGCATTTCGCAAAGAATAGCAGGTTTTACCGAATCGTACCAATATCAAATCAGCAACGATGTAACCCACGATTGCCAGTTTAGCCCAATTAATTTTTGAGTTAGAGTGAAAACATACAATGCACAGATAGGAAAATGCACTGAAGCACAAACACACATTCAGGGGTTTTATCGAACAACCGAGCAGTGTACCAAATTGCAAGTCTCTTATCTATTCAGGAAGTGCCTAAAAAGAGCGTGACAGACAGACAGACGGACACTTGGCAATTAGTATATATAGATTTCAAAACTTTTCATATTTGTGTACTTGTGCTAGTTTTAGTAAACGTACGAAATTCTAATCAGCACTAGAGTACCGTATGAGTGACTTATTCTAAATTTCACTAAATTTTACTGGCTAGCTTTTTATCTAGCTTTGATACACAGACGGACACACAGATGCACACAAAAACACAGACGTCAAGCTAAATATGGTTTATTTGCAATGTAGGTTGTCTGAAACGTATAAATCTATCAAAAACTCCAGTTCGAATTTTCCCCCTAATTCTAATACTTCCCCCATACATTACCATATATAATAACGATACATGAAAGAGACGAATGTGTCATGAAAGGATTGCTAATGAAGACCTTTAAAGACGAAAGTTTGTCATTAAAGTGTTCGTTACAAACAGTAATTGCTTCTGTATGTTATTTCCCAATCAATGACAATTGCATTACACGCATAAATAAATTTCAATGAAATATTCGAGTTAATTACTTTTCTATCAACAAAGTTTTAAAATTCGGCACAAAATCTTGAAATATGTCATTAGTACATACTTAAATCTATTGTTTGTCACGGCATGGCCAATCTTTTGCTGCTATCATTAGTAATTATCTTGCGTCAATTAAGTACCTAGATATATTTGTTACAGATAATTAATGTATAAAATAAAACATACTATTAATAGCTCATTGACAGACTCATACATAAAAGGGGTTATTTATGTCTCAATGATTAAGAGACTTAATAGTTTCAATCATTGTTGTGAAAAGTAGCCGTGATAAAATATTTTTGCTCGTGACGTCATTAGTCCTCATCGGAGAGGAGGGGAAGTTTTCCCCTGAGGAGTCCATTGTTAAGTATGGTATCAACAGAAATATTTTTAAGCCCTTTAAAGCGAAGAGTAACATGCTACGAGTATAATTCTGATCATCTGGACCAATGGTAGAGATTTTTCAAGAAAAAGAAGTCATTTTTAAGGCAGCTATCGTGCGAACGGGCAGACAGACAGAATGAATATAGTCATAAACACTTTACAACTATGTCGGAAAGAGTTAAAAAAATTAATAGTATTTAATATTACTAAAATTGTTCTGTTACTTTTAGCAAAGTTTTGACAAAAGGAACGAAAATATTTAATATAGTATTATATGTATGAAAATGGTAGAGTAAAAGAGAAATAAAATAAGTTTTTTCCATAGTCATATGTGCATAGATAAAGGAAACCACAATTAGAGAGTAAAACCCGTTTCAAGTTTCGGTAATATTATTAATACAATTTGTATATATATATGTATATCTTTCATTTGTATATGCATTTTTGTATATACAAATATGATATACAAAAGAATTTTGTATATACAAATATGATTGAAATATATATGTATATTCATACATTGGCGGAAAAGAAAATCCCAGCGCCAAGAAGAAATTAGTTTAGAGAAATGAAATTTAGGCAAAGAAATTGTGTAGGTAACATATTTATTTGACTAAAGTTTCAAAGTTACAGGTTAATGTATGCGCAAGAAGAGCCATTTCAAATGTGGAATGGTGGTACAATAATAACCGCTGTAGTCGCCACGATTTTGAATACAAGCATGCAAACGTGCATGCATTGTGTCGTACAGGTGCCGTATGTCATTTTGTGGGATGGAGTTCCATGCCTGTTGCACTTGGTTAGTCAAATCGGCAACAGTTAATGCTGATTGTGGATGATGCTGGATTTGCCTTCAATAATGTCCCATACGTGCTCGATGGGAGAAATATCTGGTGATCTCGCAGGCCAAGGCAACATGTTGACACTCCGTATAGCACGTTGGGTGACAGCAGCAGTATAAGGACGAGAGTTATCCTGTTGGAAAGCACCCTACTGAATACTGCTCATGAATGGCAGCACAACCGGTTCAATCACTAGTCTGAGGTACAAATTTGCTGTCAAGGTGCTTGGGTTAACGACGAAAGTGCTGCTGCTGTCATAGAAAATGGCTCCCAGATCATAACTCGTGGTGTAAGTCCAGTGTGTCTACGCGGCAGACAGCTTGGTTCCAAGCTCTCACCTGGTCTCCTTCTTACCAACATACGACCATCACTGGCACCAAGACAGAAACGGCTCTCATCTGAGAATACAGCAGATCTCCACTCCGCCCTCCAATGAACTCTAGCTTGACACCACTGGCGTCGCAGATGGTAGTGATTCGGAGTTAGTGGTATGAACGCTACAGACCGTCCGGCTCGGAGCTGTACCTCAAGTAATCGATTTCTTTCAGTTCGCTGTATCACTCTGGGGTCAGCAAAAGCTCTAATTGCTGCTGCAGATGCAATATGATCCACTATAGCTATGCGACGAATACAGCGGTCATCCGTGTCAGAAAAGGCCCGTGTGCGGCTGGACCCCGGTCTACTTGAGACAGTACCTTCCCGTGACCACTGTTGCCAACTGTCACGCACAGTGGATACATCCCTGTCAAGTCTTTCTGCAATATCTCGGAAAGAATATCCACCTTCCCGTAGCTCTATTATGCGGCCTCGTTCAAACTTACTAAGCTGCTGATACTGCCTTCTTCGTCTCCTTAAAGGCATTCTTGGCTCAAACCTGGCTCACAACGTCCAATTCGGACGATAAATAACGCTCACAAAGTTTACATTGCGTATTTAAAGTAAACGTGATTTGCATATTCATACAGGCGCTACTAGCGCCACTCTAATTCGATTAGCGTGAAATTTGAATAGGCGTCATCTTTCATATGTGCAAAAACGCGCCTCAAATTTCGTTTATCTAGCACAACTCCTTCTTGGTGTTGGGATTTTATTTTCTGCCAGTGTATTTGCATAGACATTCCTTCCATTAATTGTAAAGAGTGTACTTTACTTTTGCATATGAACCCAAGAATGGATTATAGCGGCTTTGTTCTTATAAGGAATTATACACATTGAAATTATTAACAATTATGTTCAATTATGTAGATTTAGGTTTAGATATTTAATTGGGAATGAGAGATGTGTATCAATTGTTTATAAGTTCAATTTGTCCATTTTCCTTTTAAGCATTTGGAGTTTTCGTGGGACATTGAACTAGTATTTATATATATAAATAAAATTGAAAATCTAATTTGAATATTTTCTAAAATTTTTGAAACAATTTGTGGACTTTAACCTCGCTTCAAAAGTCTTTAAAAAATTATGCCCCATAGTGTTCAATGACTTTCACGACTTCAACCCGGGTGTAATCCAAAACAAATTGGGGGATGTTATTCATTTACTGTTCCATGTGTCCCACAGACCGTCTCAACAACATACTAAAATATCAATTTGGTAAAGCCACTTTTAAGGCAGTTTTCGTGCGAACGGACAGACAGATGGACAGAATAAACAAAGTCCACACAACTGAGTTCCTTGGTAGCCGAAAATTTTATTTCAAAGTGTCATCTTAACACCATCGAAATATTATCTTTGAAACAAACGTGCAACATCATTCATATATTTAATAGTCGAAATTTCGTCAATTACAATATATATATATATATATATATATATATATATATATATATATATATATATATATATATATATATATATATATATATATATATATATATATATATAAATATATATATATATATATATATATATATATATATCATACTCTAGCATTTCTAAATAATTCATAATCTCCATGTCTTCTTCTAACAGTTAAACATTTCGTATAATTCACTTTAACCTGCTTTGAGAAAACTGCTTAGTCAGTAACAGAAATTCACTGTAACCTGTTGTGAGATGATTGGTAATACACATGCTTTTCCAGAAGTACCACAGTACTAGGGGTAGATATATTTTCATTTTATTTTCATTATATTCTTTTGATATTACTTTATAATACTTTGCATCCTCATTTAAATAATTAGCCACAAGCTGGTGTAACAGAATATTTTATATTCATGTTTGATTTTTTTGTGTATTTGATCCGCTTTGTTTTTTCTTCTACGTCGGGACATTTACATTATTTCTGTAATACATTTTACAGTTGTGTAAACAGAAACGTATAATCAGCATTAATGAAACATGTATGGCCCTTGATAACGTACATGGTTTCAGAAAAGCATTTCATATTCTTTTTATTCCTTTTATATTCACTAGATTCCATTTATTCTATTTCCAAACTTCTTGCATTGCTCATCGTGCTACACTAAGCTTCTGATTTACAAAAACCTTCAGTTTACAAGCAATTTTCTTTGGTATTTCTCGGGTATATATATATTACAAGTAATCATAAAAATCTTCAATTATATATATATATATATATATATATATATATATATATATATATATATATATATATATATATATATATATTCAGTAACTCAATTTGAATATGGACATATTTACAAATATGGTTTTGGATTCAGTTATTATAGTTTGGATATAATTCCCAATTCTTCTGAAAAATTTTCTATGAAAATAAACACATTTTAAAACAAAATACTGCTTTTGCGTTTGGACTAAATAAAATTATTAATAGTCACAATATAGTTAAAAATGATTTATTTAATACTTCAGTTAAACATCAAACTGTATATACATACTTTCAGACTCATTCTCACAAAACAACCACACGCACTCAGACGGGAATACACAAAAACAAACAATGTACTTACTTAGACATTAAGCCTCAACTAAATAATTATAATTCACTATTTGAATCTATCTATGTGGTTGGCAAAACCATAGGGATATCATAGAGTACTATTAGGACGTAAAATATACAACTACGATCTTTTATAAAAACAGTTGAACAATCCTGTATCTTGTTCGTGTTCTGAATCATAATATCAACCCTTTATCGACCAATATCGACCAATATCGACCAATATCGACCATAATAAAGGAACCTAATCTCAAACAGTTTTAAGTTATGGATATAAATACAGACTTCTACTACTGTATAATAAAAAGAAAATAATTCAAACTTTAGCCATCGATCTAGATAAATATATATCTATATAAACTATGGGGAAAATACAACTGCCCTTTTGAAGGATTTAGGAACTGGCAAGTACAAATCACCTGGCATGTAAAACAACTGCATCAAGTTACTACAAGACAATTTTGTAATCACTTATGTTGATAAGGTTTCAAGTAATTATGCATTTACTTGCAAAAAATTTTATTTGGACGAACTCAAACTACAACTCAATTCCTCAATTTCTTTAACTCCTATACATATTAATATCCCTATTATCAGTAAACATATTACGGCTTACTGCAAAATACTTAAACAAAAACATAATCTTAATTTTTCTTACTTTATACCAAAATTCCATAAATCACCAATTACTGTTAGAGCTGTTACATTTGGATTTAATTCATACACCAATGCTGCGGACAAACAAAAATTATGTATACTAAATCAAATTTATAATTATTTTTCTACACAATGAACATATATAATCAAAAATAGTTTAGAACTAATTAATGACTTAAAACAACTAACTTACATACATGATATTAAAACTTTTGATTTCAAAGACCCCCGTAATAACATTGATATTCATGATTTATTTAAAGTCATACTAAATTTATATAACCAATTTACTCAATCAAAAACATCTCTACTTCAAAATTCAAAACATTGTTAAAATTCATTTTGTTCAACCAGTATCTCTCTCAGAGTAAATGCATATACAAATTAAATAAGGGAATTCCACAGGTAGGAATCTCATCCACAATACTGGCCAACCTTTATCTACATTTTTACCAACTTCAGTACCCTTTCAAGAGTCATATCATGTACAGATTCATTGATGATCTAATTATTATTAAAATTACTAATGGTGACACAATGTGAAACATTCATTTTTATCCTCCTAATCCACAACTCATTGAAAATCTATGCACATGACAATGGATCTAGTTTAAAAATCCCTAGTTAAAAATTTCTAGTTTAAAAATACCTAGACTATAGTTTAAAAATTCAAAATGAAGACACATTAAAAATTAAAATATACGACAAAACTGAATCGTATAACTTCAAAGAAAATAAAATTCAGCATTATTCCTCTAATCTATCAAAATCAGTATATAAAAATATTATAAATAATCAGTTATTAAAAATAAAATGTTAAGTACATCATGTTACTACAAAGAACACCTTATTAAATTCATAAACACTACTATACAAAATACATACCCGCCAAATCTTATTTTTTCATTTATTAAAACACAATTTAATTTTAAATTCAAAACGTTGCTCCAATTACAGCAACACTTAACCCTTTCGGGACGAGTGGCACGCCCACGCGCCAGCTGCGAAGTTGCATTCATGGACGAACGGCACGCCCGCGGGCCGAGGAAATTTTATCCTAAAGGACGACTGGCACGTATTGGTGTTTCTACGTGGAACGTTTTAGTTTGAATGTATTTGTCTCCTAGACGGCGCTAAATGCCCGTGGAAGCACCTTAAATGCATTTTGTAGATGTTTGACCTTGGCACAAGGAGAATCGAATGAATTATTTCTCCATTTGGAGCGGTGAAACACATGGTTCTGTAAAGTAAACATAGCACTTCTCGTAGCATCAACAATTTTATAATTGAGTTCCGGGTCTCGTTCTGATTTTGTCTTTTATTGATTTGGTTGTTGAATTAGAGGAATATAAGAGAGTTTTTTTTTTGAGTGGGTGGGGGTGGGGGTAAAGGAATGTGCGGCAATGAAATGATTAGGTTATTTATGTTCTCATGGAAAGGAAGGCTGGGATTTCGTTAATATATCCCATCGAAAAGGTCCAGATATGGAATAAAAATGTATAAATCGTCAGAATCGGAATGAGGCCATAAATGGAATTTCCTTGTGTATACTGGAAAGGACACGGGATTATCAAGCTGTGATGGTGGGTATGGAGAACGCGTTGTGAAAACACTTCTAAGTGAACTTTTAGGAAAAGGATATACTTTGTATTTGGATAAAATTTTTACCTCTCCTGTACTTGCAAAGTATTTGTTGTCTAAGAATACGCATGTATGTGGTACAGTTTTAAAAAATCGGAAGGACATGCCAAAGAATTATCCATCTGTACCTAAAACGCATATACACTAAAATTTTTAATATTTTGATAAAAGAAAATTTGTATAAAAAATATACATCAAATAGAAAATAAGTATTTCCTTTCTTCCTGAAAAAAGTAGAATGCTGTGGTGAACGGGTGATTTTTAGTGAATTTTTTTCGAGAGTTAGGCTCAGCGCAAAAAAATAGCCGTCTTTTACGCACATTTCGGAAACGAAGCGCTTCGTCCTTTGGGCCACGGTAGTTTCGGAATGCCGCCGTCCCGAAAGGGATAGACAAATCATTCTCAAGCACGTTAGAATAAAAAAATATTAAACAATTTATCATCTCCATGTTTCACTAACAACTGTTGCACTCTAAGTCTATCAAATTAACTGTAACCTGTTTTGAGTAGGGAAAAGCTTAGTCAGTATCACTTACTCTACAATGTTAGAAACACATGGGGTAACTCAATTTATGTTATTTTATTATTATTATTCCTTTTCATCGTATACATAACATTGTATTCTTATAAATACACAGCCATACGCTGTAATATTTGATTATTTTTATATTTAAATCGGATCCATTTTCTACTTTCTTCTACGTCGGGCCATGTGCATTATTTCTGTAATACAATTTACAGTAATGTACAGAGAAACGTAGTAACAACCATATGCATATTTATGCAGGTAACAAGCGGATTAGTACTTTAAGTACCTGTATTACATATATGATTTATAACACAATAAAAATTTAATTTAAGGGTGTAGTTAAGGGATTATATTAACCAATCTTTACCACATGAAATTCTTTTTCAATTCCTTAGCTTATATATGGAACAGGGGAAAAGGGATATTTTATACCAATTTAATACCCGTTTTATTTATAATATTTTATTTATAATTTTTTATTTATAATGTTCTATTTATCATCTTCACAAGCTTGTCGTGTAGTCACTAATGATATCAAATAATCACTTTAGACCATCTTATTTTCATTTTTGCTATACAGAACATTTAAATAAATGATCAATCTTTGGTATATATAACACAAGTAAATTAAAATTCTTTAATTGTATATATATATATATATATATATATATATATATATATATATAAATATAATATTATATAATAATATTATATATATATATATAAATTATATATAATTTATTAATTATATAAATAAATAAAAATGAAAAATAATAAACTAAGTCAAAAACATTAGAAAAATCAAAAAATCGAAAAATAAGATGCATTAACATTAATGTTTTGAATTTTATTTTCGCAAAAAAATGTAACTTTTGTCAGTATTGAAACTAGGATTTGAGCGCCCTTATAATGGTGTATAGTGGCATTCTCGTTTATCCAGTTTTCCTATGAATTATTGTAGTAAGAATTTCCATCGTTGATTCATATTCATATTCAGGATTGCATATTTGGGAAGTTAATATTCTGAATTGCTTGTCCGGTCTCCAGCTTAGACTCACTGGACGGGTCTGATAGTATTACCGTGAACGTTCGTACTGCCTCCCTGGTACAATTTCGACTTGTTCATTCCGGTGCTTCTAGATTAAGCTGTTGAGGTTGATCGGGTATACACGTAGTGGAAGAAGAAGGGTTCATGCCGCATGGTAATACAAATTTTCTTAATGTATCCTATTTTCATTTTTTCAATTTTTGTTGCCTGTAGTCTGAGTTTAAACATTTATAGTGATGTGCTATTGCTTAATCTGAAACAGGCATTTGTTTGGGTTAATTAGAATTAAATACTCAGACCTGAAGATGAATTTAGTTCTGATTAATCATCGAATTTGGGACGGTGCTGTTCTTTTCTCTTATCGGCATTGTGGCCGTGAATTTGCTTCTATGTTTATGTTAATATTACTTGAATTGTTTTTTTATTTTTTTTTTATTTTTTTTTTACATAATTCTTATTATTACATATTTCAAATATATATATATATATATATATATATATATATATATATATATATTAGAAAATTGTAATAATAGAAATTCAAGTAATATTAACACCACCATAGAAGTAAAACAACGGCCATATTGCCGATAAGAGAAAAAAACAACACAGGCCCAAATTCGATGATTAATCAGAATTAAATTTATCTTCAGGTCTGAGTATTTAATTCTAATTAACCCAAACCAATATATATATATATAGCAATCTATTGTTATCAGTGAAATATTTTATGGGACATCCAATGCATGAAGTATTATATGCTAAGATAAGTTGTTTTGGGCAAAATTTCTGTACAACCGAGGGGATATATACTAATTCAATTAATATGAATATCGAAAGTTAAAGACTAAAATTGATACATAGGGAAATTCGGGGATCATATAATTTAGTTTCTATCTATTTGTTAGATAAGTAATTTCTTAAAACTTTCACCATCTCGAAAATGATGCAATTCAGCTTTGTGAATTCTTCAATCATTTTTCAGAGCAAAATTCAATATATAAAACGATTGTTTATTAAACGCCATTCATCATAATTATTTTGATACATTCTTTTATAAAACAAGGCTTACTGTGAAATATTATTACATTTAGACTAACTGTACTAATCCAGCAAAAGAATTCGTTTGAATAGTTTAATTTGTTTCAGAAATGCTATGGTTCACACACTCACCTCCGGCCAACGGCCGTACCGTGCTGAAAACACCGGTTCTCGTTAGATCACCGAAGTGAAGCAGCATCGGGCGCGGTTAGTACTTGGTGGGTGACCACCTCGGAACGCCGCGTGCTGTTGGCCATCTCGGGTGCGGTATCCCCGTGGTTTGCGCGCTAGATTTGCACGCTGCCACAAATGCCGCCGTGTTCATGCGGAGTACGATCACGTTAAACATGTGGGTCCGTAAGTCCTTCCGAGAGGTTGGTGGTAGGGGAAGGAGGGTACGGTCCCTGTGGATGCCTTCCCCACTGGGTTCTGGTCTAAATTGGGTGGCAATTCCCGGCCGTCCATACAGTTACCTTACACCTTTCTGGTAGGTCGGACGGTCTGGGTCTCAACAACAACAACACACTCACCTCCATACATACTTCGCCTCAAAACAACATGTTTAGTTTTGTCCAAAACATGTTGAATCGTCAAAATCTTAATGTTGATTTTTAACCGCATTATAATTTACTTTCTACACATATGTTATGGATGGTTACAATGATTAATGTTTTCTTGAAAAGTGTCTTTTCTTTGATGTTCCTGATAATACGTTCCTTATAAACCATTGAATCAGTCTTAAATTGTTTTGAAATATAACTAACTAGGTGATCAAAATGTTCGTATTTGCTCTCCTTCTCTATCTAAAAAGAAGGTATTTGTAGTATATTTCTTACAACCAGCTAAGTCCGCGCGTTTCATGCGCTACGCCCGTCCATGTACACAGTGGCCATGTACACAGTGGCCATGCGGCCGGCCATACACCTAATTGCCATTAACCCCTGGGTTGGCTGTATGGTCTGGGCCTTTCACAGTGGCCATGCGTGGGAAACAGGAACCGGCGGATATAGTTCCCGTCGACTTTCCTATCCACTCCTAAAATCCGCAAATGCATGCGAGTCATATACCCCTCCCATTCGGTATTGCTATTTCTTATACAACTCAGTTTCAAAACATACATAATGTACTATCTCCTAACAGAGCGCAATGAATGTACGCTCCCTCAGACCGCTCCAATTACGCTCCCTCAGACCGCTCCAATTACGCTCCCCCACACCCTCTAACAAACAAATTCTTCAAGTTTAAGACCTCATCCCTTTTTTCAAGTTTTAAATTTCTGGTCATACCATGGGCAAACTTTCTTTAACTCCATGGGTCATACCATTCAGCTCCAACTGATCTCCAACTGGAAGCAAGTCTCTCTAACTCCATGGTTCAGAATTTTTAAATTGGAATTGCCTCTCAATATTAACTTTTTTATTTAACTGAATCATGGGGATGATCTCATCTGTAACTCCATGAGCTGAATATATCTTTCCTTTTAGTCTCATGATCGTGCAATTGCATCATGTTTTGGAAATGCTTTCAATCTGATATATAAGTAGACAAATAGATTCTCAATGTTTGGTCTTCTTTGTTATTTCTCGAGATCCAAGAATTTATTTGAAAAATGAATTTCAGATTTGGATTCAGTATGGTCGAATTAGTATACATGACTATTTTTAGCTCTGGGAATAGAATTCGATGACACTGCGTTTTTAGGGTGATAATGTCACATCTCACTTAGAAATACATCAAAATAAGTTTCAATTTACCTTGAAATACGTAATACCTCATCTAGAAATAAATACGTCACACCTTACCTGAAAACTCAAAATACATCACACCTCACCTAGAAAAACGTCAAATTACGTTAGACCTCATATTACCTTCCTTATAAACCTTTCGTGATTCTCAACCTCTTTTATATGACAACTCCATGGATAAAAAAAATTTACCACTTATCCTTTTCTATCCAAAATGAAGTCAGTTGTCATATATTTCTTTTGAAATACGTCACACCTCACTTGTATATCATTCGCATTTAGCATAAGAGGAAATAATGGATTGATATTGAATATATGGATTACCAATACTGTTTAACAAACAGGGGGCGGGGGTACATGCACATTTTACTTCTGCATTAGTTTCTACTTGATATTATTAAAATCACTGAAGTTATCTCGGTAAATGGTTTTCAGCACAAATAATTTTTCTCCATATTGCTAATGAAGATTAATAGATAAATGTGGAACTCACTAAAAAAATTATCAGATATATCTCTTATTATAAAACAAGAAAGTAACCCTGACGCACGTGGCGTCAGTTTTAAATGTTATTTTTGAATTTTTTCTAAGCCTTTGGTCGAAAAAATAAATGTGAACATTATTCCTAAAGAATTAAATTAATAATTTCACACAGCAGATGCGATTATCAACGAAATTAAATTAACGTTTTAAATACTGACCTATCGATAACTTAGTAACATTTTCATGAAGTTCAAAATAGTGATTTTGCGCTACATTGGTAGCCATAGATGCCAAATTTTTCGTCAAGCTTGCAGATAGACAGAAATCAATATTATTATTATATAGTTACTAGCAGTATACCCGTTTTTCTTACGGAATACGTAATTGAAACTTCTCCTAATAAAATTATATGGTTCTCGTTCGCGCTATACAAAATTATATTCGCAGGCAGGTCTGAAACTATTGGTTCCTTGATAATACATTTACAAAAATATATTTTAATTCCTGCAAACAGTGAAGACTTCCCTGCAGATTATTACTGCAAATCACTTGATTTTAGTGACATTTACTTTTCTTGACGTTCTTGCTTTTTCTATTTGCTGCGCCTTTATTTGGCTCAGCTTTCTGGATTTCTGGAGCTATTTATCTCGTGATATTGATTAAACGAAATCATTTATTATATACATCTTACTTTTAAAATATTATCGGTATATGTGAATTTTTCTCAAAAAATATTTCACTTGCATTTTTTTTGTATTACATACTCCGTGAGAAGATAGAAGAATGTTATTCATTTTAGGTTTTACCAAGGGCTGTGAATTTTATAGAAAGACTCCAAGTGTTAAAAGTTCACCGCCAATTGTGCATTTTCTTTATATTAGATATAAGCAATATACCCGTTCTTTGTACGGAATATTCATGTCATGCAGCATAATTTTTTGCAATTTGAATTAGCCGCTTTACTTTTAAGTAAACCTAAACTTGAAAATTCGGTAATATAGAAAGGTAATATTTAAAATCTATTCTGTTGTGTATTCCAAGTATATTATAAAACTATCGCGTAAATCCCATGCACAGAACCCGACTGAAAAAGGGAGTTCCCTAAAGTAGGATCGCGTTCATATTAGAGAAAACAGTATTTATGAACGAGTTTCGCAGTTATTATGAACACGTCAGCATAAAATAGCCTATAACTATAATAACAACAAGAAAACTTGTTATGTAATACAGTTTTACGAATTCTTAATACTTCAACGTGTTTCATATTGAAGTTTTAATCTATTTAAGTGATACACAATATGCAACAGGATAGTTAATATTTATTTCAAGTGAAACAAGTGCATGCTTGTACAGTATATAAAATATAAATCCATCGATCTGCGTAACTTTTTACGTGCATATATCCGTTTTAGAATTCGATATTTTTATATATTATAATACATATTTCGATATAGTATAATACGCTGTATATGTAGAGGAAAGTTATGTAATGTGATCAAAACGTATACAGTTCGAAATTGACTTATAAGTTGAAATACCAATTGACTCTTTATGAATAATTCGCTACGACTGTATAAGAAAGTATAAAGAATGTAAAACATTAAGGGAAATTTAACCCAGTTAAATCAAAGCATAAATGCATGTCTAACTCGAGTTTGAGATATTTTCTACCATTGCGTGTTGTACTGGAATAATAGTGTAGGCAGCTAAGCAATCAGTTGCAAATATTTGAAAAAATACATTTATCAGAGGATTTTTTTTTTATCAAAATACAAGTGTAATTATTAGAATTTTTATATATCTGAAACAAGATTTAAAATTATTTTAGGTCTACAATATATTTGTAGCTGCCGAAAACACTTTAATACAATATAGATCACAATACAGTCATTTTAAATAAAATGCTAAGGAAATTGCATTTCCTACCGTTTAATGCAAAAACTAAGTAAACAGAAACATTTTCGCAATAAAGACAATAATAAATCCATTGATTATTTCTCTGAAAAAACCACTGTTTCAACAGCAGCTTCCATGTTGTAGACTTCGAGGAGCAATTTCATAATGGCTCTTTAATTGTAGATGGTCAAGGTACCGTACCTAGAAGTAATAATGTGCCGACCGTCTATGCCTAGCAATGCTGGAAGCTGTTTCCGTAAAGCCGCCTCCGCCAGACGGCGCTGATCTCGAAAAAGAGAATAAAAGCGGAGAAGTTAACATTGAAACAAGTGGGAATTTAATGCAAATGACATGACTTATATCTTTGGAAGTAACTGAAGAATTTGTGTAAAATTTGGTGTGATTATTTTAAGTGGTATACACAAAAAGTCATTTGATTTTCAGAAGGATTGAGCTAAGGATATATTTATATTTTTAAAAATTTATTTAATTTGATCTGGTTGGTGTTCGTTCAAACATTTCAGGTCCAAAAATATAAGGTTCATTTATCACAGTAAAGTGAAATTCGTTATGACGTTTTCTCATGTGGTACATTTCAGTTCTTTCCATTTTGAAGCTTATCGGGCGAGCCCGTCCTGAGCCCGTTATAGGAATTTACCGTTTTTAGAGGATAACTCGAAAATCAGAGAAAGTAGGAAATCTAAATTTAATATATTTTTTTCTTTATATTTTAATTCTTTCAATTTTGAACCGTAACGGGTTAGCCCGTCATAGGACCGCTTTAGAAATTCCCCCGTTTTTACGGAATAATTCGAGAACAGCTGTATCTAAAAATTCAAAGTTCAGCATATCCTTGTCATTTACGGTATATTTTAACTCTTCGGATTTAAATTATTATCGGGCTAACCCGTCCTGTGCCCAACAAAAGGAATATATCGTTTTTTGAAAATAACTCACTATTCGGAACATTTAAAATGTCTAAATTTAATATATCATTGTCCTTAGAGGTATATTATATTTCACCGCATTTCAAACCTTATCGAGCTAGTCCGTCTTGGGACAGCCATAGAAATTTACTCGCTTTTCAAGAACAACTCAAAAATCGGAGTAGATAAAATATGTAAATTTACTATATCATTTCTTTTTGGATGGATTGGATGGAACTGTAGCAGGGTGAAACACCCATTTTTATATCTGAGCATGCTCACTACTCTTCGTACAAGTAACAAGTACACAGCAACTTTTAAACAGCTAATCAAAGCGTGTGCACTTGCATGCATTGTGATTCAAACGTTCCCTTGTATATTAAATACTTTTTTTGCAATTTAAAGATGTTTCTTTGATTTCATTGTTTGTTTGTATTCTAATTTGTTTAATGTGATATTCAAAATTTGAAAATTTATATTCTCAATTGCATTAGAATTTTCAAATATTGAAGTTGAACATTTATGCATCTAATTTCATAATTATTTGTTAATTGAAGTTTAATTTTGAAATCTTTCAAAGATCGCGTACTTCATATGCGTGAGTTGATTCAAAGCTCGGATTTTTGCTAGTTTTCATCATTCTCAATAAGAAATATTATTTTTTGTGCCGGAAAAACTCAAGCAGTCCTTTTGCACTTTTCAAAAAATTTCTTTACGGCAGTCGTTCAACGTCTTCATTTATATTGCCTTCCATCTACCGCCTGCTGGGCTTTATTTTATATTATCCCTGAACACAGGGAAACTATTCACCTTGTTCTATCAATGGCAATACGACAACAGAACAAAACATATTTACCCTACAACGCCCGAAAAATTTAATTAATACACGACTCCCAAGACCATCCTGACAAAATGTACCTTTTCCACTCATAGTAAATCTCTATATACTTAAATTAAAAAATGTTAAATAAATAATTCCTACACGGCGAAGAAATTAAGTTAATTTTTTAAATATTGAACAATTGATAAGTTAGTAACATTTTCACTATGTTGCCAAAATGCCGATTTTGTGCTAATATTGTTATTAAATGTGCTATGATTTTGTGCTAATATTGTTGTGTTTTGTGCTAATAGGGGTTTGGCCATATATGCCAAATTTGTCGTCAAGCGTGACAGATAGACAAGAATAAATGCTATTCTTAAGTTGTTACCAGCAGTATACCCTGTCTTCATTCGAAATATACAATATAAAGAAAATTAATATGTACAATTCTGTGGAATGTCCTATAATATTATAAATGTCATTGTTATTAAAAATATTCTATTAAAACTTCTCATAAAAAAGTATATGAATCCCTGTTCTCGCCATATATTTTTATCTTTATGCAGATCTGAAGAATTAAGCAAACTGGACCTATTTGAAAACAGATATACAAAATATATTTTTCAATTCCTACAAACGACAGTGAAGTTCTCCCAGAAGATGTAAGAGAATCCTTTCTGCAAAACACTCGATTCTAAGTGATATTTACTACTAAACGACATTCTTGCTTTTTCTATTTGCTACGTCTTTATTTGACGCAGCTTTCTGGAACGGTATATTTTGCCTCAAGGCGTATGATTAAACAAAATTATTTATTATATAAGATATACTTTTAAAATATTATCGGTGTATATAAACTGCACACAAAGAAATGCTTTACTTTTGATTTTTCGCTATTGCAAATTCTGTGGGAAGATAGAAAAATGTTATAAGTTTTGAACTTTACTACAGGCTGTCTCAGTGGTTGCGGTCGAAAACTTTACTTATGACATGTCAACCTCCTATAAATAAACTTTAATGAAACTTCGATTTGAAATGGCGGAATAAATACAAAAATGAAATATCCAATGTCCGTATTTTTCTTTATCATTTTAGCAACTGCGGATATAGTGATTTTTAATGAAATAATCTATCTAAAAATTTACCTACCCCTTCAATGCAAAACCTACCCCTTCAATGCAATGTTTACTTACCCCTTCAATGCAAAACACTTGATATTAGGGACATGGGCCTGAACATTTATTGCTTTTTCTATACGCCGCGGCTACATTTGGCGCAGTTTCCTGGACATTTATGCGATGTCTGGTATAAACACTATAATTGATCGAAATCAGACTTTGTATTAAGTGTATTTTAAAAACATTATCGTTATGTATGAACGGCATGAAAAAGTATTTCACTTTATGATTTTTCACATTCGCATACTCTGGGAGAAGATATGAAAAATTTATCCAGTTTGGGTTTGCGAAAGGGATGTCTAAGTGGTTGCGATCCAAAACTTTACTTTAGACATGTCGAGCTATAATAGATTATCAAGGAAATTGAACTTACTATTGAAAAATATTAAACTTTCAATAATTAGGATTCATTTTCATTAAATCTGGGTCATTTTATCAATTTGGAAATATTTTCATCAATTTAGCGATGTTTTAATCAATTTGGCGTCATTGTAAGACGCCAAATTTGTCTCCAAGTCAAGTGACACGCTCTGTCTGACAAACAGACGCGACATTGTAAAAACTTCCCACATTTATCGCCAACTCAAGTGGCTCTTTCGTACTGACGAATAGATCCTACTAATACATCATTACTATACTATCCTCTTAAGAGGGGCAGCTGAGTGATTATTGGTCAGCGATTTCACTGGGATGACCCAAGTTCGATTTCAAGCTCTTCCCAAACAACCCCAGTGTTAACGCGAAGTACAGGCACGTTAAATATGTGAGACTGTATGTCCTTCTGAGAAGTTGGTAGTAGGATAAGGAGGGTACAGTTTCTGGGGAAGTCTTCCCCTCTGGGTTCCGGTATAAATTGGGAGGAACTTCCCTGCCGTCCAAATATATACCTTACATTTTCGGTTAGGTCGGATGGTCTGGGACTACGAAAAAGAAGTTTACGATCTCCTAAATAAACACAAATAATTTCAGTAATTTAGACTAATATTATCAATTTGACGACATTTTTAGGAATCCCCAAATTTGTCGCCTAGTAGGATGGTTACGTTGACAAACAAACCCTACTAAAAAACCATTACAGTACTATCTCATAGCAAAACACAAATAATTTCATTATTAATTGTGCTTGTCAACATGTTCATCGTCAGAAAGTTCATTATTAATTGTGCAACAAGTCATGTTTTAGAATTAACTGCTTCTTTGTATAACAAATGCATTCAGAAGTTCTTCCTAAAGGAAATACAGGGTAGTCATAATTAAAGTAGATGTGTTTGGAGCCCGATAGTGAGAAAACTTTTGGGCCAAACACAACAAAATTTGCAGTAAATACTATTTAGGCAATGGGAGTTTTATTTTTAAAAGAAAAAAAAATAGTTCGGATTTTTGCCACCGCGGCCCAAAGTGGTTCTGCAAGGTCTATTTTTGGAATAAAGGGCGTAAGCATAGGAAGAACAGAAATTTTTGTCAATGCTAAGAGGTATCGAACAATGCTGCTGAACTTTGTTATTCCGCAACTTCAACCGCATAGATGCCTTGAATCTACGATATTTATGAAGGATGGAACACCCCCTCATATTGGATTACGTGTACAGGAAGTCCTACGTTGCCATTTTACCAACTACCGAATAATTAGTAGAGCGTTTCCTATGAAGTGGCCAGCCCGTTCACCTGATCTGATTTCCTGTGACTTTTGGTTGTAGGGTCATGTAAAGCTCTTGGTATACCAAGGGAATGTGGATAATTTAGCCTCTTTGAAGGACGGAATAACATTGCACGTCAAGCAAATCAATGGAGATCTGTTGCATTCTGTAGTTGAATCACACATGTAAATGATGCCAATATAAAAATTAATGTCATATTATGTAAATATAAGATGCAAATATAAATCTAAAATGTACTAAATACGTATAAAATGTAAATGTGATGTCATTTTCAAAATGCTTCTAAAATGTTATATTTCTGTACGTCCTATGCCTATTTTACTCTAAAAACGGACCTTACAGCGCCACTTTTGCGCGCGGTGGCAAAAATCCGAACTATTTTTTTTCTTTTAAAAATCAAAACCCCATGGTCTAGATTGTATTTACTGCAAATTTGGTTCAGTTTGGCCCAACAGTTTTCTCACAATTGGGCTCAAAACACCTCTATTTTAATTATGGCAACTCTGTATTTCAATACATTCATTAGAGCGCTACGTTATCCCTGAAATTATAAAGCCTTGTAACACATATTTAGATAATATTATGCAAATATATCATTTTTGAGTTTAAAATTCTTAATTACCGTTAAATAACGCATGAAACATAGTTTGTGAAATGCGGTTAAAAATTACACCGAGAAATACGATTTAATATCACTTCGATAACTGCAGTTAAATATTACACATGCTCACACTAGAGCCAGATTAGCCCACAAAAATTTTCATCTACTGTCGATCTTTGGCGATGCTATATATTTATGCATAAAGCATGTTGTGCACACCGATCATATTCAGTTTTTTGATATTTATGTACTTAATAAAACGTATTATATTTCCGTCCAGATGAACATATTAGATCCAATTCGATCGGATTAAAAATTCGTTTTCAAATGGGATTTCACAATCATTCGCGTGTATTTCTCCAATTTAAGCTTCCGAGAATTGCTATTTGAATACTAGAATTTATTATGGACAAGTGAAACGAAGTTCATTCCTCATTGCTAATGAAGAGAAATCAGCATTTGCCTCAATTATGTTATCCCTTTTTACCCGAAAACTAAAATAGGTTGGAATATGGAATCCATCGGACAGGAGCAACCACTGATTTTTACTTTCTCAAACGTAGTATTGAGAAAGTTTTGCTTTCGTTAAAATTTTCCGAGATTGTAATGCTAATATATATCTTAAGACCTCCTGAACACGTTTTGACTATTTTTGGAATGATATCTGTCTGACACGACAGCTGCTACATATGTTATTGGATTTTATCGAAACTTTATATCCAGCTTTGTTATCGAAAATTCTAGAACTAGATGGAATTTTCTTAAATTCGAGAGAAAACTTTATTCAAAATTTTATATTTTTTTAACATTGCATAGGTCAATATTTGACATATTCATGCATAAAAGGGATTTAGTTCAATGTTCACGAGACTTAATAGTTTCAATTATTGTTGTCAGAAAAAGCTGCGGTACAATGTTTGTGTTCGTGACGTCATAGCGCCCCCCCCCCTCGCGTTGCATTTTCAAGTATTGTATCAATCGAAAGATTTTGTCAAGCCCTTTAAACTCAATGGTAACACGTTGTAATTGTAATCATTTGGATCAATGATATCGATTTTTCAAAAGTTAACTTATAAAATTAAAAAATAAGAACGTAGAGTTTCATTTATTATATTTTTATATTAGGTATTTTTTATTATTTTTTCCATGCATAGCAAATTTGTACAGAGTTGTAATGCACTGGGCTGTGCATTGCATACATTCTGAAGAAGTTGAAAGAAAAAAAAACATCATAATGAGCTGCAAAATAAATAATGTGTAAGAGGTGAATTCGTAAATAGTAAATACACTGAGGGACATGTTAAATACCAAATGCACACTTTTTAACAAAACTTTAAACCTCAATTGGTCATTATCTTCAATTAGTTTAAACTTCAATTAGTGACTAAAAACTTCAATTAGTGAGTAAACATGCTTTACAATTGAAAAGAAAACATCTACTTGTATTTCATTTTCTCATATCGAAATAGCGCAAAGTTGATTAAAGATAGAGTTCAATTTTCTTCTAAAACTTTATATTTTTTTTCAACCGTCACCTATGTGCAGTCTCCTTAAGGAACTGAAACTTAGATATGTTTATATTTTTCTATGTGTAAATAAAGAGAACAATTCGCCATATTTTTCTTGCGAGTAAGTTTTGTTAAAATTGAATTATTTTCTTACATGTGTCTCTGGAGACATGTCGTAAGACGTAATTAAAATATATTTAAGACACAAATTTATTTATGGCTAATAGTATATACGGAATATACAATGTAAAGCACTAAAAATTCAAAATTACATTCAAATTTTTGGAGTATTGTAAATGACATTGTTATTCTAAGCATTATAATAAAATAATTATTTTAATTCTCCTAAGAAGAAGTTTAAGAATTTCTATTCTCGTTATACAAATTTATCTTCGTAGGGATTCGCTCTATACAAATTTATCTTCATAGGCAGTTCTAAGGAATAAAACGCCCTGGTCCCGTTTGTAAATAAATTTGAAGAAAATATTCAATTGAATCAATATAGGCCAAAATGAAAGCGCTAAAATGGTGTTAGAAGATATACCCGTAACACATGTATTTTTTTTCAATAATTGGCTAAACACAATATATGAGTTAACTGGCAAAACAGAATATATGAATTTGAAAATTCTTTGCCAAAATCAAACAGATTTGTAATAAATTTAAAATATCAATAATTCCCGTAATCTTTAAACCAGACCGCGTTAATTCATGTATAATCCTGTCAAAAATACAATACCGTTTATTTATAAAATTCATTTCTAATTTTTAAATTGATAAATTTCTGTATTTTTTAAATTGAAAACAATTAATAAAAATCATCTGCTGTATAAACACATTTGATTTAAATGCATTGCTAAGCAACGTGATATAATTTTCTTCAAATACATTTGCGGAAATATATCGTCTGCATAATGCTATCTCTATGGAAGGTTTAATTGTGCGGTTTTTAAATATTATCCTTGTCCTAGAGTAAACATTTCTTCGTCAAACATTACGTATAAAATAGGAATGTAATTGATCTATTTAAGCATGCGTCTTTTATTTTTATATTTAACCATCGGGTTGCCATTTTGTAAGAAAAGTCAAGTTCTTTTTTTTTTCGAATGATACCAAAATGTAATTAGCACCAGGTTGACCTATAAGTGATTTATGTAGTAAATTTTATAACATTTGCTGTATTAATTTTTCAGTTAGAGTGGATACAGGCAATTTTTGCTGGCCATTTCGCTAAAAAGGGTAGGTCATTTCATTCCGAATCGTACCAAAATTTAATCAGCACCAGGATCACAAGACACTAACCTACCAAATTTTATGAAATTCGGTCAATTAGTTTTTAGTTAGATTGGATACATACATTGATTGCACAGATAGACAGATGCACAGACATCATGCTAAAAATGGTTTTTCGTATTCTAGAGGTATCAAAACGTGCTGATCCGTCAAAAACTCGAGTTGCGATTTCCGACACATGATTCCAATACTTTCTCTATACATTGCCATGTATTGCAGGGAAAGTAATATAAACGGATAAAAACTTATTACATAGAAATACTGTTGTTTAAGGTGTTGGTTTTATGCTTCTATGAGGCGAAACATTCTGAATGGCCACGTGGGCTGCATTTTCAAATAACATCAGAAACGATTTGCTGATGGATGATGTATATACAGGCGCTGGATATAGGGTGGACGAGATAGATAATTCTGAGGTTATTCCACGTAAAAAGAGCACAGTGGGTTTCTAGACAACAATTGGAATATTCTTTTAATAATATTTTATGATTAGACTGTTATTATATACTAAACGCCCAGTGGATTTTGAATCGAAAATTCCATCGGAAAAATATATTGCAACATTTTTGCGGTATATACCTTCAACAAATCCGTATAAATCGCTACGGCCTCTCGGCTACACGAAAGCAGGTCATGACTACACAATGTTCGCCAAGATAACTGAAATCGGATCGATGGACCCGAAAATAGAAAAATGTATTGCCTGGAGGGGGGGGGGGGGGGTCATTTCAATTAAAATGAGCACCGTGGGTTGCTCAACCAATTTATTGTTTTTTCACACTTTACAACTTAGTTGAAAAGTATTTATGAATTTATTCATTCTGTCTGTCTGTCCGTCTGTTCCTTCGCACGATAACTGCCGAGAAAATGACTTTATCGAAATGAAATTTTAATATGTTGTTGAGACTGTCTATGGGACATATGGGAATGTATATGAATAATATCACTCAATTAGTTTTGGATTATATCCAGTTTCAAAAAATGAAATACATTGAGCCCTAATTTTTCAAACATTTTTTATGTGACAAAATTCACAAATTGCTTCGAAAATTTTAGGAAATCTTAAAATTATCCCATAAACTATATAAAAAATTTTCAGCGAAATATATTCTGTAGATTTTTGAATAAAAATTAAAATAATAATTACACCCATATAATATTAAAAGATCACGCAAGCCACTTCAAAATAAAATGTGGCATCCATCTTTTTTTTCCAAGAGAAAAAATCGTGATTTTAAAATTTCTTTTAAATTTATATTTAGTGTTGCATCTGTCCGAAAACAAGTGCACTCTTGTGTATTTTCTGTGCTGAACCAATTATAATATTTTAAAATTTAAACGATCATCAAACTCTGATTATTTCTTCAACGAAGCCTAATTTTAATGGCTGCAGAATGCAAACAAGTGATTGTTTACATTCAGGAATTGTTTGTAGTTGGAATAAAAGTGCATAAAATTATTATTTACTATTTATTATTCATTATTTACTATTTACTAGCAGTACACCCGTTCTTGGTAAGAAATAGATAAAGAATTTTACAATTATGAGCAAAGTAGTATTCTAAATAACATTGTTATTCAAAACATTATATTTAAAGATTAAATTAATTCTCCTAAAAAGAAGTATAATCATCGTTGCTCTCTCTCTCTATTCAAAATTATCTTCACAGACAGGTCTGAAGAATAAAACATCCTGGTCCCAATTATGCACAAATTTGCAAAAAAAAGAAAAAATGAAATGTGATCAATATATGCCAGAATGAAATCGCTATGAAATTGAATCCACATATGCCAAAATGAAATCACTAAAATGGAAGATATATATAAATGAAATACATGAAATATATAGTACCCGTAGCATTTTTATTCTGTTTCAACAATTTTCTTAAATATTATATATGAGTTAGAAAAATATTTGCCTTTATATCAATTATGGTTTTCTGGTTGAAAGGTCATGGATTATTTAAGGTCAGGTGGATTGAAATTTACAAAAATGTTCAAATTTTTATCAGGTTCCCATTTCAAGATATTTGACCTTGAAATGTACAAGTTATGAATTTTTAGTAAATTTAGTGTTGAAGACCCAGACCGACCGACTCGTCAACAAGGACATGTGCAACCATTTGGTCGGCCGGAGTAAATTTAGTGTGAAAATAAAAGTAAATTTAGTGTGAAAATAAAAGTGGAAAGCGTTTTTAAATATGCAATATTTTACTTGATGAGCTAAGAGCTCTTTTTCTCTACTTTGGGAGGGAAAAATATTAATTCCTGGTGTTTAGCCATTGGTGCGTCAGGGCAACGTTTCGTGACGACTAAATGGTCCACAATTCTGGCCGATGTATCGGCGAATGATTGAAAGATCAAGTGTCTGGCAATTAGCAAATAATAATAATTATTATTTTGCAATTATGGAAAATTAACATTATTTAAGAAAAATCCTCAAGATATAATTGTGAATAAATTGGACTGGATCAGTTGTCTACGTGGCCCCGCCTTTTTGGAATCATAACCACGCCCATATTTATACATTCATCTTTTTAGCATTAAAAGTTTTTTGGAGAGTCATTGAAATGGTCTTTTTTTTTCTATAAATATTGAAGATTTTGACAAATATTTAACCATATAATTTGATGCTAGATCACTATTTTTGCAAGTGACAAAAGATAAGAAAAGAATATTGAAATTACTTTTCAAAGTAGACTTCAAGTTGACTCTAATTCTTCTATTTCCTGCCTAATTTTAATGTTATTTAATTCATGGATTGACAGGTCGAGACAAATTTTCTTACTGCAGTCATGTGTAATGCCCTATCCCTTTGTTAACAATTTCAAAACTGTAAGCATAAATTAGAAGACTTTATTCTATCTCATCATAAAGGATGAGATTACAAAAAATGAAACGTGTTATACTTTTTTGTAAGGTATTTATATACCAATAATATTTTAATAGTAAAAGATAATAATAAAAAATCATTTAGAGATATGAGATGACTATAAGAACAGCTTACTATACAGACCTGTCACTCTCGATAGTTTCGTTTTCGCGGCGGCCATTAGAGATAGACCAAACATTGGGTTGGCGAGCTCTTGGCGATGGTCTGGTTTGTTCCGAGCGCTTGGCGATAGTCTGGTTTGGTTCCAAGACGATTTTCAATGTTATAACCCTATTTCACTCGGCGAAAACTTAGAACAGACTAGCGTGGTTTGAGTAACGTGAAAAAGGATTATTTGTTAAGTGTTTAGATCATTTCATAGAAATGGATTGATAAAAGAAAACTGGTTGCGTTACAGGGTATGTAATTTATGTTTATTAAAATTGAAATAATTTTAGTTATCACCATCCTACATACGTGTTCATTATAAGTATACACGTGTTCATAAGTATATACGTGTTCATATAAGTATATTAGTGCTGTGTTATTACTGCCGGATTAGACTAAATTTTAAGAGGTAGTGGTATAATTAGTTAAAAAATATTTTCCGTATTTTTATAAAATGTGAAATAATTGATATTTGGATAGCTTTTTCTTAGTTGAATGTGATATAGTATGTGTATATATTTATGTAAAA
This sequence comes from Amaurobius ferox, assembly GCA_951213105.1. Taxonomy (NCBI): domain Eukaryota; kingdom Metazoa; phylum Arthropoda; class Arachnida; order Araneae; family Amaurobiidae; genus Amaurobius; species Amaurobius ferox. The sequence goes on from OX578155.1 coordinate 71,234,317, forward strand.
TTTTTATTAAGTGCCTTATGGTGGAAAATTCCCCCCCCCCCCCTCGGGTAATTAATGATTGAGTTCCACAACTTCGATAGTGCATTTATGTAAATTTGATATTTACTTTATGAATATTTTTATATTTAAAAAAAAAAGTCTATTATCAGTATCCCAGAATAAATTAAGAATCAAGTAATTAACGATCAACACGCTAGTATACATTTTAGACTGAAAATATTATATAATATTTCAGTCTTTTGAGTATGTTAGCTTGTAATTTTTTGTGCATTATGTTTTATAGTGAGACAATGCAATGTGTGTATTTTTTAATCTATTTTATGATTATTTGAATTAAATATATAACTATGTTTATTTAAATATTCTTAAACTAATGAATATATTTATGTTGCAGATTAATGTATTTTTAAATCCTGATCCTTTCTATAGTTTCAAAAATTATAAAAGTACAGTCCTCAGCATTTTGTTCCCCTCCCGTTTAAAAAAAAATCGCCAAGCGAGCGATAACGCGCCAAATCTGGCAGACGCATCGCACTTCAGTTGGTCCATCTGACTAGCGCTAGTGTCTATGCGACATCCCATGTTAGAAATGTTGCCATAGGATCCTATGGGAGTGAGCCTTCTGAATATAGTATTCTGTGACTATAAGGAAGCGGAATCATGGTATCAAGAAAGCTGTATAGCAGCTGGTATAAATTAGTAGCGCACATGAAGTCGCTATGAGCCATCGCATTGCTCGTTACAAAAGTTATAGGAAAGTTCATAACATAGGTTCAGTTCATAACATTACCAAGAAGTTATAGAGTACCGATCGTCCATACGCACCATTGCTGGGAGCTACAGTGCCTAGGATACCAGTCACTATACTGGGCGCTGTTCCCGAAAACCCGCCTCCGCCAGACAGCTCTGGTCTCGAATATTATTAATGGTGCATAATTAATCTCGATGGTGTGGGTTATTGCAAGTAGTATACATAAAAAGTCATTTGATTTTCAAAGAGATTGGGCTAAGGATATATTTGTAGTTTTTAAATTTTACTTAACTCGATCTGGTGTTCATTCAAATCCTCGAGGTCTAAATTAATCAGGTTCATTTTTCACAGTAAAGTGAAATTCGGTATGACGTTTTCTCGTGTGGTACATTTCAGTTTTCTTCATTTTGAAACTTATCGGGCTAGCCTGTCCTGGGCTTCCCATAGTTCCCATAGGACATTACTCATCTTTAAAGAATAACTCACAAATCAGAGAAAGTAGGAAATCTAAATTTAATATATCTTTTTCTTTTGGACTATATTTTAATTCTTTCAAATTTGAACCGTATCGGATGAGTCGGTCTTAGGGCCGTCTTAGATATTCACCCGGTTTGGGGAAACAACTCGAGATCAGGTGCATCTGAAAATTCGAAGTTTACAATATCCTTGTCATTTGCGGTATATTTTAACTCTTTGGATTTAAAACTTTATCGGGCTAGCCCGTACTGAGCCCTTCAAAAGGAATGTACTCGTGTTTGAGAATAACTCAAAATTCTGAGCATCTAGAATGTCAAAATTTAATATATCATTTTCTATTAGAATATATAACATTTTATCGCATTTCGAACTTTATCGGGCTAGCCCGTCTCAGGCCCGCCGTAGAAATTTAATCGCTTTTCAAGAATAACTCGAAAATCGGAGTTGCTCTAAAAATGTAAATTTAATATATCATTTCCTTTTGGATAGATTTTAATTCAGATTTTGAACCTCATCGGGCTAGCCCGTCTTTGTTCCGTTGAGGAGTGCATTCGTTTTTGAAGAATAACTCGAGAACCGAAGTAGCTAAAAATTCCAACTTTAACATATCGTTGGCTTTTGTGGTGCATTTAAGTTTCTTTGGATCTGAACTTTAAAGAGCTAGCCCATCCTGGACCCGACATGGGAATGGACCCGTTTTTTTAGAATAACTGGAAAATTGGAACAACTAGAAAATATAAATGTAGTACATTCTTATCTTTTAAGGAATATTTTAATTCATTCGATCTTTAACCGTATCGGGAAACCCGTTTTGGGCTCGCCTTAGTTCATTCCCGTGAACGTTCATAACGAGATCATTCCTGCGGCGGGCCCAGGACGGGCTAGTCCGATAAGATTTTACATCCAAAGAGTTCAAATACACCTCAAAAGGCAACGACATGCTAAACTTGGAATTTTTAGTTTCTCCATTCTCGGAATATTCCTCCAAAACAAGTGCATTCCTAAGGCTGGCCTAAAACGGGTTAGCCCATATAGATTTAGAATCTAAAAAATTAAAATATATCCCAAAAGACAATGATATAATAAAATATTTCAGTTGATCTGCTTGAGTTATTTAAGAAAGACGAGTGCATATATATGTCGGACCCCGGACAGGTTACCCCGATACGGTTCAAATTCGAAAGTATTAAACTTTACTCCGAAAGAAAATAATATACTAAATTTTGATTTTTTATCTGCTTCGATTTTCGAATTATTCTCCTAAATGCAATACATTTCTATGTCGGGCCCTTGACGGGGTAGCCCGATAAGGTTTTAGTGCCCGATAAGGTCCAGTGCGTTCAGATATACCTCAAATGAGAACGACATTCTAAACTTAGAACTTTTAGATGTTCCGTGTCTCGAGTTATTCCCCGAAAACGCGTTAATTGCTGAGGTGGGCTTATGACGTGTTCGCCCGATACGGTTCAAAATCGAAAGAATTAAAATATACCCCAAAAGAAAAGAATTTATTATTTAATTTCCTATTTTCTCTGATTTTCAAGTTATTCTCTAAAAACGGGTACAGTCCTATGGCAGGCCCACTACGGGCTAGCCCAGTAATCTCCAAAATCGAATGAACTGAATTGTACTACAAGAGAAAACGTCATATCGAATTTCAGGCTACTGTGATGAATGAACTTGATTATTATTGACTTTAAAGGTTTGAAAGAACACCAGATCAAGTTAAATAAAATTTTAAAAACACGAATATATCCCTCGTTCAATCTCTCTGAAAAGCAAACACCATTATGTGTATGCCACTTGCAATAATCGCTCAAAATTTGACACAATTTCTTCAATAAATTCCAAAGATATCGGTCATTTCATTTGCATTAAATTCCCATGGTTTTCAATGTTAACTCCTCAGCTTTTGATCGCTTATTCGAGACCAGAGCCGTTTGGCGGAGGAGGTTTTTAAGGAACCCGATTTTCGCCTCGGTCGGCACACCATCCCTTCTAGGCACTGTAACTTAGGCTTAAAAATATAAGACAAATCTTCAAATTTGTAAAGATATTTGCGGGCCGTAAAAACATCACGCTTTGAAATAAAACAATTTATTTATTTAATTCTTTTACAATTTCTGAATAAAGTTCTAGTGTAATTGACAAGTATTTAAGTGTACCATTAGACAGGCTGGTCTAGTTTGTAATATAAATTCAAACGGAGAATCTTCTTTTTAATAAGATCCAGGTAAGAAATCGCTAGGGTTTTGATAAACCATTTAGTTAATAATTACTGTTTAATTTGAACTGAAATAACATAAATCAGGCACAATTGCAGTCAATTTCCAAATAATGATGACATCAAAATCATCTTAGTAGATATCCACTTCCTCATAAATTTTAGTTCCATCGCCCTTCAAATGACTTAGAGAGAATGTAAATAGGGAAAATGAAACTTGTGATAGGACAGTAGGAATAAAGGTAAAAACTAAGGAGAAAATAACTAATACCAAAGAATAAAGAAAAAAAGTCGTAACTGTCACAGATAGAATAACGATTAGAAACAACTGGTTTAGTGATTAAAAGTATAAAAACCATAACAGAAGCACATAAGACGTATGAACCAGCTGTAAAGAAACACAAAGAAAATTATATAAAAAATAACCGAAAATAACAACGAAACAACTTTAATAAACAGAGATAAGAGTGAAAAATTAATATATAGGGAAAACAGGTTTCGGAAGCAATATCAGCTAAATCCATCCTATATTATTACAGAAAAATTGATATCCGAAAATTAGAAGACAAATATCCGATATAAATGATGAAATCAGAAAAGGTTATGCAAGAGGAATACACCAGAAAATTATACTAGATATTTAAACCTGATACTTAAAATTTACAGAGACTTCAAAGCAGAGGGAAAGGATAGAAAATTATTATACAAAATTATAATTAACAAAAGAGTGAGATTAATTAAGAAGATAATGAAGCAAAATTCACGAAATAATATTGAGGAAAAGCTAAAATCCGAAATTTGGAAGATAATAATTAACCGAAAAGTGGAAGATAAACCACCGAAAAATATAAAGATCCCAGACGAAATTGTGCTAGAGGGAAATTACGCCTGAAAATTATCCCGGAAAATTTGAAACAGATACTGTAAACTTATAGAGATTTCCATGCAGTGGGAAATGATAGAAAATCATCATTAACAAGAGAGTGAGGCTAAGAAAATAAAATAGACGGAATTATGCCAGAGGGAAATTACACCAGAAAATTACGTAGGAAATTTAATCCAGATACTGAAAAATTATAGAGATTTACAAGCAGAGGGAAAGAATAGAAAATAACTATTAACAAAAGAGTGACACTGAAACGGTTGAAGATACTCAGAATAAAGAGATGATGTGAGCATCCTTATTTCGATTATATTCTTACCATTAAAATATACATTTTGATTTAAAATGCGTCTACTTCTACGGCTATCTAATCCCGACAACAGTGACGGCAGGTAAATTTCCCACAAAAATAAAAAGTATAGAATGTCATGTCATTTGTTAAATATAACCCTGGTTTTCTAGAAAACGTTTCAACGAGCATTTATTAGCATTATATATTCAAGATTTTACTGTGAATAAATAGCCTGCATCAGTTATGTATACGGCCACGTCCACATTTACCCATTCACATGTTTACAAGTAGGAGTTTTGGGGAGAGGCATTGAAATGGTGTTTATTTGCGATAAGCATTGCATAAGTTCGGATTGTAAGCCATTACATATTTTCACATTAATAATCGTAAATGAAGCCTTTACTTTCGCACGGATGCCCAGGAAAGTGATACGATGGCCTTGCTTCCCATAGAAAATGGAATAAATTGAAAATCTGACAATTATGTTAAATTACAGAAAATTATTGTTATTTTGGAAATATATTCAAGATTCTACTCTGAATGAAATGCTGGATCAGTTGTATATTTGGCCACGCCCACATTTGCTCTTTCAATAATTTAGCACATAGGTTCCCAAAGTGGTCCAGGTGGACCCCCAGGGGTCCATAGGTGACCACACGGGGGTCCACGTAGACGTGAAAAGAAAACAGGGGTTCACAAGTTATAAGGGGGGGTCCACGAAAAATTTTCTGGTTTTCATAATAAAGAACAAAAATTTGGCTTGGATTTACCTATCAACGTAGGCAGGTAGCATCATTCACTAGGTAGGTATTCAAAAATATTCGAGACTCAGGTTAAACACAGAATTGAATAGAACAATAGATAAACAAAGGGTGTAATTTCGGCTTTTCTTGGTAAATTGAAATTAATGAAGCAAAATATTAGTCGGCGCGAATTCTCCCAGTTTCCGCACTAGTCACAAATAGAATGTCTTGATGAGGATATTCAGACATACGCTCAACATTTAAATACCCTGCATGATGACTTCAAAAATAGATTTGAAAATATTCTGACGATGGAAATACCACCATGGATCATAACCCCATTTGATGAAACGGAAGAGGCGAATGTGGTATTACAAGAGGAGCTACTTGAGCTCAGCACCAACGAGGAACTGAAGGTGAAATTTAAAAAAGGCTATCAAACATTTTGGCTGCAGGCAGAAATCCCCGAAAAATATCCTGGGCTGTGGGAAATTGCGAGAAAATGTTTGATAGCGTTTCCCTCGTCATATCTTGTCGAAAGAAGTTTTAGTGCCGTTACCAACCTGTTAACCAAAAAAAGGAGCAGATTGAACATCACAGAACGGAGAGATTTGAGATTACTTCTTACAAAACTGAAGCCAAATATTGATAATTTGCTGTCAATTCATCAAGTACATCCGTCTCATTAAAAGTATGACTATTTTATATTGTTGATTTACATTTCAGAGTTCATTGTTGATTTTTTGTCAATTGTTGATTGTTTGTAAAAATAAATGTTTATAATTTTGTGTAACCACAAGTATTATTTTAATAAATAGGACACAAGAAAATGTGCTACTTTTTTTTTCTTCTTAACACCCCCAATTTGGGGTGATATTTTTCAGAAGTTTTGGGAATACAGTAGAAATGTAGCAGCAGGGGGTCTACCGAAAATAGTAAAACTTTGAAAGTGGTCCACGAGAAAAAAAAGTTTGGGAACCTCTGATTTAGCATAAGAAGATAGGGATAAGGCATTGAAATAAATGGTGTTTAATTGCGAGGTGCTGGTCTTTTGCTGTAGCCTCTTGGAAAACTTCGTTCATAATCTCAAAATGAAAAGCTCAAAATGAATAACTTTTTACAATCTCCTCACAACACATCAGATTACGGAAAACTAAAGTAAAAAAAAAAAAAAATTCTTACTGTCCATGTATGTCTAAAATTTTTTAAAAGCTTATTTTACATATAAAGTCATTTCGTTTAAACAAAATTTAAGATTATCATTGTTCCCCAAATCCAGAAAGCTGCATCGCAGCCAATTATAATTATTAGAACGCAAGATCTAGTTATGAGCCAACACGTTACTTAGCACGAAAGTCATCTGTGCAGGGCAAAGAAACAACACAACTGGATCGGGTATGCTTATTTTTAAAGTTCAGCAACAACGAACAGTCATTAACTATGACAACATTGAAATATATCGCAGATATTGTCACCAAGCCAATTTCTTCAGTGCAGCCAAAGGTTACTCTGTGAAGAGGAGTTTACTTTCTAATTAATAATGTTCTTTACTTTCAAAGTAAAGTGTTAAAAGGCGAACAATTTTCTTAAAGAGACAGGCTCTTATCTGTTAGAACATCACAGTTGCCAACTTGCATAGGCTAACCTAAATTTTGAATTAATTTGAAGTTGATTATGCGTCAGGACTGCATTGGTTAGTCCCCATAGAGATTAAAAAAACTGTGCCATACAGTAAACTTCCGTTAATCCTGCATCCCATGATTCGGCATGCCCGATAGTCCGACACGCTTCTTAAATGGCTTTTGGGTTCGACTGTATGTTCAGAGGTACAGTATTGTAACGGACAAAATGATTTTATATACAAATTTCTGTTTATTACAGTTTTCTCATGTGCTTAAGACAATTTTCAAGAACAAATCGAAGGAGATTGTGATTACGAATTATTTTCATCTAATTACGTTTTAGAATACATTGAGACACACTTTAAAAGTTTAAAATATTAATGTTTTGAATACATAGAAAATAAAATATTAAAGTTTTTAAAGTTTAAAAAAATTAGCAAAGCGAAACAAGTCAGGGCCTACATCTCACAAGTTGATCAGAAGAAAAATGTAATACCGATAAATATGAAAAAACAATAACATTATGCATCTTATACATCGAACTCTGAGTAACAGACAGTTGAATCCTATGTATGGTAAAAAGCCCATGCCAAAAGATAGGGATAGCAAACAGCCTAAAAATGGAGGTCAATTTTGAAATGCACTTTCTTCAGGATAGTACGTACATTCTAAATTAAAACAGAATTAACATCCAGCTTCTAAGAATGACGATTGTATATCACCATAAATCCAATTGGCACTGCCTATTGGCATAAATATATACCATGAAGGCTAAAAGGTCTTCATGTCTTATAGTCTTCATGATATATATATATATATATATATATATAAAATTATAAATCCAATGTCAGAATGTAAGTAGTAACTCATAATACACTATTCCAAAATTTTCTACAAAATACAAAGAAATAAAATAAATTCAAACATAAAAAGGAAATTATAAAGTGTAATGCAGGTCATAAAGACAAAGAAATCAACAAATTTCAAAGGTGAGCAATGAAAATAGGAAAACAAAAAAATCAAGCAAAAAAGCTTGCACGTGGAAGAGCTTTAGGCTTAAAATAAGTTCATTTCGAAAAAATTCTTGTCAAGTCCATATATCCCTTCGAAATGAACACAAAAATGCTTTTTTCTAAACACAAGATAGATTTTATCTATAAACTTGTGTTATATGGACGACAAGCATATGGTTTGGAAAAATAAAGGAAACATAAATACCTTAAAATACACTTCATTAGTACAACCATGACGAGCAAAATATGACTAAACCAATGTTGCCATATGCAGAAATGTAAAGATGTGATTTGCTGTTGCCAAAGAAAGTAATAAAAACCGTACTGCGTAAAAGCAATAAAAAGAGATATATTCTACAGTTAAAGCTGCAAGATAAAAAGTTGAAAATATAATAAATTCAAGAGAATATATATATATATATATATATATATATATATATACATGCAGTGGATCCCCGATTATCTGAGGAATTGGGTGGCAAGGTCACAGCGGAAAAACCGAAAACGTCTAAATCAGTAAAATGAACAGTAAACAAAACAAAAAAACAATACTATACTGTTAACAAAATGTGTTCAGTTACGTCTTTTTACGAAAATCTGTCACTCGTTTTTGCTTCTTGCTTTCGAAACACCTTTTCTTTATTTTAGATTGTACTTTCCTTAACATGAGCTTTTCTGCCAGAGGTGCGTCGTCGTCTTGTGCCTCTAAATATTGAAGCAATCCGTCTACGTGCTGCAAAGCAGTTTCGTGTGTCATCCGCGCATGCGCCTTGTCTTCTTCACTTTCACTTTGTTCTTCTTCGTTCTCGTTCACTCCCACTGCTTTGTTCGTTATTTCTACGTCATTCAAGCGTCATTCTTCTACGTCATTATTTCTACGTCATTCAGTCATTCAAACCCCGTCTCACTTGCGTCGCATTCCAGCCACTCTTCTATGTTCTCTTCGTCGACATTCTCACCTCCCGGAACGGATGTCAGTAGGTCAACAAATGTAGCGGTCAGCATGACCTCATTCCCTTCTTCACAAATGTTTTGGTTGACATTTGTTTTGATACTCGAAAAGACTTCTCTCTATGATTTAACAAGGGTTGAGGGTTTGATGTAATTCCATGCAGACGTAATATCGTAAATGCTATCCAAAATTGTATAATTCTTCCAAAATTCTTTGAGAGCGCATCCTTCTTCGATTTTTGACAGTAATAACTTTGTTCTGTATGTTGTCGTCAAGGTTGCAATGACTCCCTGGTCCATAGGTTGTATCAGCGCAGTTGCATTGGATGGCAAAAACTTTGCGAAGATTTGCCCGTCAAAAGATTTAAGCACACTTGCAGCTGGGTGTGAAGGCGCGTTGTTAATTAGAAAACAGTCTTTGGCAAATTTTTTGAGTCAAGATGTTTACGTACTTCAGGTATAAAAATCTTTTCAAACCATTCTTGAAAAATCTGCCGGTTCATCCAACCTTCTATTTGGTTGAAATAATCAACTGGTAAATTTTCTGCTCTTGTTCCCTTAAAAGACCTCGGTTTTTTAGATTTACCGATTACATGAAGCCGAAGTTTGTGACTACCCGCAGCGTTGTTGCATGGCAAGATTGTAATTTGTTCCTTGCAACTTTTGTGACCTGCCGTTTGATGTTCACTTTCAAATGCTAAAGTACGAGTGGGAAGACACTTCCAAAAAAGCCCTGATTCATCAGCGTTATAAATTTGTTCATATGACAGATCTTCAGACAACACAAACTCTTCAAAATCACATTGAAAGTCATCAGCTGCTTGTTGATCACCACTCAGCTTCTCTTCCTGTACACCAATCTCTCTAATTCCATGACGTTTCTTAAAACGATGTAACCAACCAGACGACACATCAAAATTTCCTTCCAGGCCTAACAAATCAAAAAAGATTTTTGCTTTCGCTGTAATGGTAAGGTCAGACACGGGGATGCTCTCCCTCACTTCGCATTTGAGCTAACCATTCCGTTAATGCCGAATCATGTTCATTATAGGTGGATTTCTTCATTGTTTTTTATTTCTTCATCCCAGAAGCACTGTCCGACACTGATGCAAAGGCCAACAGTTTGTCTTTTTGCTTTAAAACGTCTCGCACTGTTGTTTTCTCGATCCCGTAATCCAAACACATCTGCTTCCTTGAAGCGCCATTTCCTGTTTTAGAAATCATTTCAAGTTTTTGGGTAATCGTTTATACAACTTTCTTTCGTTTTTAAGCCATTATTAATTTCAGGAACTAACGAACACTAAACTTGAGCATTGACAAAGAAACATAAAACACGACTGATCACTAAGCACGCTTACAGGCAACTGACACCACTGGCAGGCCGAGAGAATACGTATGTACTACGTAGAGGGGGCAGGCTAGTGACCTTGAAAGAGTGGATCGATACACTCGCCCGCTGGTATTTTCCCTGTTTTGTTGGCTTGGATTACATTTTTTTTTTGAGGTTCGTAATTAAAAAAAAAAAGAATTTTTTCGCGGAGGCACTCGCGGATAATCCGCTAGCGGATAATCGGGGCTCTACTGTATATTAAAACTATTTGCTATTTATCCCCAAGATGATCTGCCAGCAGTAGATTGACCCATAAGAATTTTATTTACTTTAATACATTAATACCCCAAAGTTTAAATAGAATTATTTTTGAAAAAAAGGAACCGGTAATGGTTTTATATATAATATATTACATGCACCATTGGTAAAATATCCCCTTTGTTTTTGCATTTATTTAATACCACATTTTCCAGTTGGTCTGGTTACTAATCTTTAGGAACAATAGAAAGTTATAGATAAGGAGGGGATACAAAAAAATAATGTTAGAAGCAAATACCTTCTTCGGCAAATATTTAACATTGGTCACACTGTCTTATAACTTTATTATAAAGTCTTAAAATAGAAAATTTATCTATCACAAAATTTTATTTAGATTATTTAATATAAAATAAAATTTTGTTATCTGGGCCTCCAGCTAAATTATCAATCAGTTCATCTAGAAAATATACTGCCCTTAATAATGGCAGTATACTAGTTAAAGGAAGCATTTGCTGAGCACAAACTACAACTTCTACTACTACTTTGTTGAGATGGGTTACCGGGGCGCCTGGTCAAAGAGGCCATATCTCCAAGTTGTGGTATATGTCATCAGAGATGTGGATTCTCAGGATTGTGTGTGAGTGTATTTGACGACACAATCAAACTTATTTGACATCTTATGATAATGAGATAGTTTCTCTTCATATCTAGTAGATGGCGCTGCTGCACTTGTTTCTTAATTTCCTTGCAAATATCGTTTGTCATATTTATGTTCTCAGAATAAGAAATTGAAAAGAAATCATAAGTGTCCCAAGTCGTTACAATAAATAATAAAAACAAGACTAAATGCATACATCAAAATTAAAAGTTTTTAATAATTTGAATTGTTTTCAAATAAGTCAATGTGGCAACGGATTTTAATAAATATAAATTGAAAGTAGAAACTATTCTTCCACAATATACAAAATAAATACATTTGAAAAAGGGCACCAAAATTCTTTTAGCTCTATGTACTAAAATTCTAATTGCAGTATTGGGCACAAGCATAAATTATTTTAATTTTTATTTCTTAAAACATTCTATTTAACGAATTTGTGACAATACTTTTTGTGAAGTACTTTTAACAAGAAATATTCACAAATAACTTGAATCAGAGATGCTTTTAGATGGATATTTTTTAAGAAGTAGAAAAACGAAGCGTCTATAAATTAAAATATTACGACATGTGCAAAAAAAATCTGATATCGAAATGTCTATATTCATAATTACCTGAATTTCCTACAGAACATTTATATGTACTTGTAGTAAAGCAATAATTACAAATATAAAATGATATATTATATTTTATTTGTTAAATCAATGGACAAATATTTTGCCCGGCTTACCTCTTCCACACCTCATCGAATCCGTGACATTTTTATTTTCATAATTGTGTCCTTATAGTATTTTTTATATTTCTGAAAGTTTTTTTATATTTCAGCAGACAAATCAATAATTCCCACTATTTCTGATAAACACCGGTTTCTGACAATTTTAATGTGATACTTTAACAGTCTTGTGTCCCTATAAAATTTTATAATTTTGTCGGTCTTGTCTTGAGTCAAACTCATTTTTAATAAAATGGAATAAATTTAAAAATTTATATAGATATTATTATGCTTATTTTATATATACTGGTTTGATTAAAATATTGATATTCCTTCAACCTTGATTTTACTTTTCCCGTATTGTACGGTGTTTACCGTTGGACTGATGAAAAACGTGAAGTAGAAATTCCATTGTCCCTGTATCTTTTTTATTTGAGAGCCGTTCAGTCCCAAATTGTGAAAATAAAAATCAATAAATAAAAAAAAATCTATTCGCTCCTCCGAAGAGTCATTCCGTCTCAAAAAATCCCGAAATTTTCCCTAAAGACTTTCCGAAATTCCCTATTTTTAATAGACAGAAAATTTTCGACAGAAGATTTTGAGCTCTCTTTTCCTGAGTCGCTTGTCCAGAAAATAGGCAACCACTCAAGCTGGAAAATGAATGCAAATGGAAAATGAATGTATATTTTTCAATTGCGTTTGAGTTGCACATTTGATACATCTCAATGTTTAATTAATTTTAATTTTATTTTTGAAATTTTTGGCATTGACTTTTTGTTTTTATAATAACTAGATCTAGCTTTAGAGAACATTCACAAAAATTATTACTCTGTCACTTTGTTGAGAAACATTTTGTAAATTTGTAAGTTTTCAATAAAATAAATAGATTTGATCCCCATTAATTAAATAATTAATCAAATTACCATCTAGCAGAATTTAACAAATAGCACATTCTAATCCATGACTTCTATTGCTGACAACAGATGGCCCTAAACTCTCTTGATCCCTAGTTTTACTGGATGTGCCTGTATTAATTGAACAGGTTTTCAAGACTTCTTTCTTATGAACGCGACACTAGGTTTTCTGAGCACTGTAGTACTGATGGTTACTTTAAATTTTGTGTAGTTTTAGGTGAAATATGTCCAAAATTTAAACACAATGGACCAAAGTGCAATTGCCCAAATATAGGAGAATCAGCCACGCCTATCTGATTATCTTTTAAGAAATGCTAAAATTGTCCTGAAATATTTTTATGGGACTTAGCATATACAATGATTAGTTTGCAGTGTCTCACGCATGATGAAGCGCAATGTTTAACATCGCGAATAAATAAATGCCTCTATTAAAATAATCGGTATGAAATTTTATATTTTTGGGAACACACGTATGACACGCCCACTGGATTACTAAGTTACTTTTCTGGAATCCTTCAAATCCAATTATATTTGGTCCATAATCTATTTCAATTTCCAACCTAAGCTAGTATATAAGAAAAGTGAAATAAATTAGTATTAAATTGCAATTTTACGTTATAATATTATTTTTAATTTGATAGTATGGGAGAGACACACGTTAAAACTACTAATTTAATTTAATTCTTTGCCAGAAATCCAGACTTTAAAAAAGAATAAAATTGTCCGACCTGACACAGGAATAGACCCCCCTCAGACCTCGAATGCATTCCTCGACTTCCTTAAATTTTTTAAAGAGGTGGAGAAATACTTCGACCTGAGTAACCTTTAGGACTTCTTAAATAACATCCTCAAAATCATAACCTCGGAAGATGATCCCATGGCAAAGACATTTTGCGTCATTAAGATGATTGCAGATCTCCAAAAAAAAAACCGGCGTCCCCAGAATTAACTTTAATTCAGGGCCAGCAGCTGGGAGATCAGAATACTTCCAACAGCATCACCTGCTACTTCTACAGCACGTGCCACCGCCACTGACTTCTGCAAGTGATATCAACAGTCCCTTTTCAGGACCCAGCCGACGCCCCGCCCATCTGGGGCGCTCTTACGGCCAGACCTACGACAACTCAGATAATGTCATAGACTCAGTACAAGTAAAGAGGAAATTGAGGATTACGACGCCTTCGGCGTCAGGTACTTCAGGACTGTAACGACCACGTGCTCGAATACAATTGTCAATTAGACAAATTTTTAACATCTTAATACGTGCAAGAAGGATGTGAATTACGTATGCACTCCAAGCGGTACTTGCCTACAATATTTTAAAAACTTGTTCCTGCTCTCAACGGTACATGATTTCAATGACAAACCAATTTCTGAGTGCCTAGGCAGCTGAAGCCTGCCTTTAAACCCCAATCAAAGGGTCGGCTGGGATAAGTAATAATAGATAATTTACGGAAAAGCCCCTTGATAATTCAAGCCATACTAAGCTGCTCTACTGACACTACTGAGCCCCGTTCACATGCACAATTTAAAGCCGGTATCATAGCCGCATTTCGACTGTGTCACCGTTCACATGTCCAAGCGGGGAAAATACCGGTTCGAAAGAGGGTTGAAAGGAGGTATGATTTCCTTCCTTCTTATTTGAGGGAACGAAGGGGGTAGATTGGGGATTTTTACCCACAATTCCATTCGCGCAACTGCGATTTCTTGAAAAACATGGCGGATACTGGGATACCTCGTGGACCTTGTTTACAAATTCTATCTGAAGATTGTACAATAACGATGAATTTATAGCTCGTTATACAGATTATTTTGCATTCATTACACGGACTTATTTACGGATTGATCCTTATTATACATCAGAATTTAATGAACGGAGAATCCTACTGAAAGAGACTGATGCGGGTATGTACATTTTGTTTATTTGAACTAACTGTTATTCATGAATTAGAAATATTTGTTCCTCGATTTCAGGATAATTTTTATAGAAATGTTTGTTTCTTAATTACAAAACGTATACAATTAAGTGTTAGTTAAAAGTCGTAAGCCAGCTGATTTTCCTTTGAAGCAACAACTTTAAAATATAATGTTCTATTTCTTGGGCAAATTTTCTGGATTTATCTAAGTAGTTTTTAACAAATGATACAAAGATTTTCTTAGTTTTATATAAGGAGAATGTATATTAGATAAATCTATCTTAATACTCATTTATTTTATATTGTTAAAAAGGAGTATAATGTGTTTATATTTAAATGAATATATGTTGTTAATTATTGCAAATAAATTATTTATACATTATATTTCAAGTTTGATTATTTTAGTTTTGTATTCTAAGCTTTTACATATCAATGCGAAATGTTCCATAACTTGAGATGATGTGATTATGATGCCAATATTATGATTAGTAGAGAATTGCGTTTTATAATTATGTATATCAATAACAAAGTAAAATGTTTCAGGCATTCAAAATAAGTTTACATACATACATTTTGCAATAAACTGAACTGTGTAAATTAGCTTACAAAATGCTCTCCCCCCCCCCCCCCTTAAAAAAAAAAAAAGAATACTCCATGATTGCTAGTATCAGAAATATAAATTATTTTTATATATTTTAGATACTAACTACATATGAAGAAGACTTTATTTTATTAATTTTATTTTTGGATTACTTTGAGGACCACCTATTTTACATATCAATGAAACATGTCCATCATAAGTATTTTTTATACTGCTATATTAAAAACATTATTTTTAATTGCGGTATTAGTGGTATATGAGATTTTTTGTATCTGGGCCATGCAGTAAGGTCTTATGTGTTTTTAATAAAAGATGAGTTATACCGATTTTGTAATAATTAAAATGTATTCGGTATAAATATGCATATTTTTTTCTCTATGCCAACTTCTTATATCGATTTGTCTTGAATAAAGTTTCTTAAAATGGTGTTACACTTTTTCCACTAATTTAAGTTTATACGTCATAATTTAGCTTAAAAACGAAGATTAAATAAGAAAAACTTTCTTTTTTGACTTTTAAGAATTAATTCTTTAAACAGTTTCATGGAATAAAACATTTATATATATATATATATATATATATATATATATATATATATATTACAATAAGCATATATAGTTTTAAAAATATATTTAATTTTGGCATATTATTTTTAATTTGATGTTTAGTTTATAAAGATCCAAGTTTAATTTATATACATTATTTCGATTTAATTTATATATATAAGATTATTTTGTTTCTCATTTCCGCACATTTGTCATATTAAATATATAAAATAATAATAACATGGGATAATGAATTAAAAATAATACGCTTTTTAAAAAAGCAATTAAAAAAAGAAAAGAAAAAGATATATTGTTTACCAAAAATGAATGTCAAAAGCATTTAAGAAAAATTGGTCCTAGCCCTTTAAGCGGGAGTAATGGGGGTTGCACATGTGAACGGGTCTAGAATGGATCCCAGAAAATACCCCCTTTTTCACCCCAATGTTTCATGGCCGGAAAATACGGCCTTGCATGTGAACGGGGCTCTGGAAGTCATTTCTAGCAGGGGTGGTTACTAATTTTCGGTAACAAAAGAAGTGTTACAAGTAACTGCGCGATGATAAGAAAAAATGGTTGTAGCGGATGTGTTTATCGCCGTGACATTTAGCAATGTGGGTCAAATTCAAATAAATATGTTATAAACTTCGAAAATAGTATAATTATCTACCAGAAAAAATTTCTGTAATTGTGTTCATAATACAAAATTTCGTTTAATCACCGGTGCGCCCTGCTAAAGTATGGCACTGTGGATTAGCGTAAAAATTGATCACTTTAAAAGTCCCTGACGCTATTGTCAAACTTTTAATCTCATACTTAAATAACAGACACTTTCAAGTCAGAGTAGGAGGTAACTTATCTACACCCAAGCTCATTAAAAGTAGTGTACCGCAAGGTTCTATCCTGGGCCCGACACTCTTTAACATATACCTGAACGACATCCCTAGGACTCCAAACACAGAGCTGGCACTCTATGCATACGACAGTGCGATACTTGCAAAACACCCCTATGTCTCAGTAATGCACAGACAGCTACAACAACACTTAGACATACTCCAAACTTGGCTGGAAAAATGGCGAATAAAATTAAACCCCAATAAATGTCATTGGATTTATTTCTCAAGAAAACGTAAACCTCCGCCGCCTCTGTACATAAACAACCATGCCCTAAAAGCGGAAAAATCTACTAAATACCTAGGTGTAACGATAGATTCCCACCTAACCTGGAAACAGCACGTAACGAACTTAATCAAAAAAGCGTATATGGCCACAGGAGCCTTATACCCAATGATAGGAAACGGAAATCTAAGTTATCAAAATAAACTCCTAATTTATAAATCGGTCATCCGCCCGGGAATGCTGTATGCAGCACCCGTATGGGGATATGCCTGTAAAACTACAATAGACCTCCTAGAGACAAAACAAAACAAAATCCTACGGATTATCAGGAAAGCTCCCAGGTACTTAAAAACTCGGTAATTAGGAAGGACTTCAAAATAAAAACTGTTAGAGCCCAAATTAAAAAGCTAGCGCTTAAATTTTACAGAAATTTGCCATCCGTTCCAAACGAACTGTTATTCAATCTGCATGACTATGATCATCGCAAGGCCAAATCTCGTAAGAGACCCCGCGCTGTTCTAAACATCGATAATCGGAATTAAATGATCCCACCTCAAACATCTGATTTTAAAATAAAACTCGCGACTATTATTTTATTAAAAAAAAAATATATATTCTAAACACTAAACTGCCAAAACGCTAGGTAACCCTTAGATCTGCATCAACCCCCCAAACTGCTTAAACTCTAAATGTGCAACAAACTGCCACACTAGGAGCTAGGATAAATAATAAAAAGTAGTAAATAAAAACCTCGAACCTCCAATTAGGGTCACAGAATTAATGTCACAGTTTGACGATAAGAACCACATATTGAAACTGGAGATTAAAGGCGCTTCGCGCCTGGTGCTCTGTCTTGTACGACACTACGGTATATCACTGGTCTGGCAATGAGAATCAAACCTGTCAGACCTAGGTCCCAAAAAGAATCCTTTAAATTAATATTTTGGAATGCGAACGGCATATCTCCAAGAATAAATGAACTTAGGAACTATGTAAACGAAAATGACGTAGATGCCTTATTAATTCAGGAAACTAGAGTCAGAGAAAGTTAAAAACTAAACATAGCCAACTACATATGCTATCATAATCTTAGCTGAAATACTAATGCCAAAACACCCCATGGAGGAACAGCAATATACATTAAAAAATATTCCCCACGAGGAACTAAACAACATAAATCTTCAAGGTACGGAAAATACTAGTATAAAAATTAAAATTAATAATACTAGCCCGTTTATCCTAACCTCATCATATGTCAAAAATATGAGTAGAGTAGATGTAGCTGCGCAACTGGAGCTGCTTTTCTCGCGATATTTAAACACGATACTCGCAGGCGACTTTAACGCACACCACCGAGCGTGGGGCTGTAGGAGAGCCAATTCACGCGGTACACAGACTGCTGAACACCACAAACACTAACATTATTGCACCGTCGACACCAACCTGCTTCTCAGATGCCAACGGCTCATCCATAGACTTTGTTCTAACGTGAAACATAGATTACGCTCACACTATTAGTACCCTGGATGAATTCGACTCGGATCATCTACCTGTACTGGTGACATTCGACCTGAACACACCTCTTTAAGCCTCTTTGGGACAAGAGAGGGTCAACTGGGAAGTATTCAAGAGAGCACTCTTCGAGCCGCACTTAGCAGTACCTAGCATAATGAGCACGGAGGTCATTGACTCTGCCACGCACACACTCACAACAGAAATCAAGAGCAATTGCCTCTGCCACAACACATTGTGAGTCTCCAAAAATGCCCAAACTTTCCCACCATGCCAAACAATTAATCAGGCAAAGAAATAGAATACGTAAGACATGGCAGGCTAACAGAGACCCCGCCCTTAAAAGGGAGCTTAACAGACTCACGTGCAAAGTCAGAGAAAAAATTGTCGCAGAAAAGCAGCAACAGTATAAAGAACTAATCGAATCCCCTTAGCCCAGAAGACGTATCGCTCTGGTAATTCGCAAAAAGACTCAGGAAACCTCAAATTAAGCTCTCGCCTCGATGGCGCCAATATTGGGTACTCAGACGAGGAAAAAGCCGAGGCGTTCGCAAGCCATTATGAAAAACAATTCCAAACCAACCACTATCTAATGTGTCAGGACACACTAAGAATGGTTCAACAAACTTTAAATAATTTCAGGAATTCCCCGGTAACGGCTAAGATTAACAAAGCCACCCTGCAGGAGATAGTAGAAATTATCAAAAATCGTAAAAGCCCAGGGCACGACAAAATCAGAAAAATTGCGGTTAAAAACCTACCCCTAAACGTAATATGTTACTTGACTATCTTAATAAATAAAATATTAAAATTAAACTATTTTCCCAAAGAATGGAAGGAAGCGATAATCAGAAGAATCCCTCAGCCAGATGAGGATGCCACAATTCCAGCCAACTACAGACCAATTAGCTTGCTACCGACACTTAATAAAATTACTGAGAAAATAATTCTTAAGAGACTGAACACGCACCTTAGTGAGAATGACATTATCATTCCGGAGCAGTTTGGATTTCGGCCAATGCACTCCACCACTCATCAATTGCTGAGAGTGGTAGAGTACATATCTTCTGGTCTCAATGACAAGACACCCAAACCTGCGATTTTTCTGGACATACAAAAGGCCTTTGATAATGTGTGGTATCGTCGATTAGCGTACAAATTGACCACTTTAAAAGTCCCTGAAGCTCTTGTCAAACTTTTAATCTTAAATAATAGACACTTTCAAGTCAGAGTAGGAGGTAACTTATCTATACCCAAGCTCATTAAAAGTAGTGTACCGCAAGGTTGTATCCAGGGCCCGATACTCTTTAACATATACCTGAACGACATCCCCAGGACTCCAAACACAGAGCTGGCACTCTGTGCAGACGACAGTGCGATACTTGCAAAACACCCCTATGTCTCAGTAATGCACAGACAGCTACAACAACACTTAGACATACTCCACATTTGGCTAGAAAAATGGCAAATAAAATTAAACCCCAATAAATGTTATTGGATTAATTTCTCGAGGAAACGGAAACCTCCGCCGCCACTGTACATAAACAACCATGCCCTACCCGCGGAAAAATCTACTAAATACCTAGGTGTAACGATAGATTCCCACCTAACCTGGAAACAGCACGTAACGAACTTAATCAAAGAAGCGTATATAACTACAGGAGCCTTATACCCAATGATAGGAAATGGAAATTTCAGTCATCAAAACAAACTGCTAATTTATAAATCGGTCATCCGCCCGGGAATGCTGTATGCAGCACCCGTATGGGGATATGCCTGTAAAACTACAATAGACCTCCTACAGACAAAACAAAACAAAATCCTACGGATTATCAGGAAAGCTCCCAGGTACTTAAGAAACTCGGTAATTAGGAATGACTTCAAAATAAAAACTGTTAGAGCCCAAATTAAAAAGCTAGCGCTTAAATTTTACAAAAATTTGCCATCCGTTCCAAACGAACTGTTGTTCAATCTGCACGACTATGAACTTCGCAAAGCCAAATTTCGTAAGAGACCCCGCGCTGTTCTAAACATCGATAATCGGAATTAAAAGATCCCACCTCAAACATCTGATTTTAAATAAAACTCGGGACTATTATTTTATAAAAATATTCTAAACTCCAAACTGCCAAAACGCTAGGTAACCCATAGATCTGCATCAACCCCCCAAACTGCTTAAACTTTAAATGTGCAACAAACTGCCACACTAGGAGCTAGGACAAATAATAACAAGAAAGATCAATCATGCATAAACATTGATTATGAAACACTTTACAACTGAAGTGTAATTTCATTTAAAAATTTCTAAAATGTGATTCATTCAGTGGTAATATCTTTTACATTATCACAGTACTACAGTAATTTATTATACTTAAATATTTAAAACTGTATCGAAATATAAATCATCTGATTCTTTATGCAAAATCAATGAATATTTCATTCATATAACTTGTATTCCAGACTCCAGAGCTAAATAATTTTGTGTGAAAAAAATTCAGCAATTCTTATGTAATTCATCTTACAATCGCTTGAGATATTTGCATTCTGCATATGTTAAAATTAGGCTTCCTTGAAGAAATAATAAAAGTTTAGGGATCATTTAAAATCACAACTATTGTAATTGCATAGGCACGGAATTTAGATACACAGATAATACACAGATAATATATATGTGTATGTGTATGTACTCAAAGTATTGGAATCGTGCCGAAGATCGGAACTCGAATTTTCAAAGGATCTACACGTTTTGGGACTTCTAGAACACGAAAAAACTACTTTTAGGAAGACGTCTGTGTGTGTAAGGGTGTATCTGTGTATGTTTCTGTGTGTCTGTGTGGATATTACATCCACTCTAATTGAAAAACTAATGGACCGAATTTCATACAATTTGGTAGGTATGTGTTTTGTGGGAAATCCTGATGTTCATTAGATTATAGTACGATTCGTAATAAAAGAATCTGCCTTCTTTGCGAAATGGCCGCAGAAATTGCCTTTATCCACTCTAGCTAAAAACTAATGAACCAAATTTAACAAAATTTGGAGTATAATATTTCAATAACCTACAAGTGATTTATATACCAAATTTAACAAAATTTTGTATATAAATCATTTGTAGGTTATTCTACTACGATTCGGGAAAAAGGAACGGGCTATTTTTGCGAAATGGCCAGCAAAAATCGTTATATATAAAAAATAAAAGACTACGTGTGCTCAATTATATCAATTAAATTCCTATTTTATATGTGATTTTTGACAACAAAAAGAATAAGACTAACTCCATTACTCTAGGACTAGCCGTTTTTGAGATATTCTAGTTTTTTCGCGTTTTCGCTACGCCACCTTTGACAATAAGTCCAGCTATCAAATGAGAACCAAATTTAAGTTTAACGTGTAAATTCAATGTCATTTAAAATACTTATGTTGTGCAGATAAACTCAAATTATCATTGAATAAATAAAGAGAACGAATATGAGTCTGCAGTGAAAGACATGTGCTGTCCACATCAGAATTTTTAACAATATTACACCAATGATTTATAGAAGTGAACGGGGATTATTTTCAGGCCATTTCGAAAAAATGTATGATCTATATTTAAAGATCCATCAAATTTTTGTCGAATAAAATGTTCAACAAATTTAAGCTGTGTACCAAATTTTAACTCTTTAGGACGTAGGAAAGTGCATTTAAAATGCCATCAATTAAATTTATCATGAAGAGTTATATAAAGTTTAAAAAAAATGAAAAATTGTTATCTACCAAATTTATTTTCAAATATGAAGCCACTTTCATATGCAAAACGTTTAAACAAATGGAGAGATATTTATTATATAATATCTCTCTCTTTTCTTTCTGGAACATATCCCAAAGTCAGAATTTAATTGAATTTGTTTTTTTCCCTATATTAAATAATTTTTTTAATTAAAAAACTACTTAACATATTTTACTGAATTTTTTTTATATATTCTATGGGATAATGTCAATATTTCCTAAAAATTTCGAAGCAATTCGTGAATTTTAAATTTACTTAAAAAATGTTTGAAAAATTAGGTCCCATAGGGTTCAATGTATTTCATTTTTTCAACCAGGGTTCAATAAAAAACTAATTGGGTGATATTATTTATTTATATTCCCATAGGTCCTACAGACCGTCTGAACAACATACTAAAATTTCATTTTGATAAACTCATTTTTACGGCAGTTATCGTGCTAACGGACAGACAGACAGACAGACAGACAGACAGACAGACAGACAGAATGAATGAACAAAGTCATAAACACTTTTCAACTTTGTTGTAAAGTGTTAAAAAGTAGTAAATAAAAACCTCGAACCTCCAATTAAGGTCACTGAATTAATGTCACAGTTTGACGATAAGAACCACATATCGAAACTGGAGATTAAAGGCGCTTCGCGCCTGGAGCACTGTCGTGCACGATAAAGGTCTCATACCGGAGGTTAAAGGCTCAGGACTGGGGACTCCTAACCAATCGTAACACTGCGTACTGGAATCACCAACGCAGTCGAGACCAGGTACTCTATAACTTCACGGTGGTAAGAAAAAAAAGTTGTATCGGATGTCTTTGTCGCCGGACGTTTAGCAATGTGGGTCAAACTCAAATACATTTATTATAAACTTCGAAAATAGTATAATCAACTACCAGAAATGAATTTCTGTAATAATATTCATAGTATAAAATTTCGTTTAATGACCACTTGTTTCTACAAAAGGGATACTATTCAAGCAAACTAAGCTGCTTTAAATTGTAGCGGCTTAGAGAATATGGAAATGCAGAAGAATTTTCAGAACAAGAGTAGCTGTCAAGGCAAACTTTTTTCACCACAACGCGCATTCTTGCACTCTCACGTTAACGTCATACTAAAAGCTCACGTTTATGTCATACGTTAATGTCACGTTAACTCCGAGCAAGGGCCTGATTTAGCGAGTTTAAAAATATGGCGGCTGAACAAGATGCGTGTGGCGTTTTTGTGGAATAGATCAGTCTCGTTATGTGGCTGTTGATTACTACAGGATTTTGATCGAAAATGACAAATTTGAATATCTATTTAGCTTCAATAAGTAAATAAATATTTTTCAATATATTTCGGTTTCTTTAAAAAAACGCTGATTATTTATGTGCTTATTTTCATTGTAATTCTTTATTTAAAAGCTACGTAAACATAATATAGAATCTGCTCATTTTGAGTGCATTACAGTTATTAACAAACTAGTGCACTTTCAAGGCCGGTAATAATATTTAATTTTTCAGTCTTTTGAGTGCACTTGCCTGTAAAAGTTTTTTATCCTTTATATTTTGTAATCCGCACAGCATTTATTTTTAAATTGTTACATATTCTACGTTTTAAATATTTATATATTCTATACTTAGCATGAGTCCAGTTATTTTTATAATATATATATTTAATCGTATCACAATGTGTTGTTGAAACCCAGACCGTCCGACCTACCAGAAAGGTGTAAGGTAACTGTTTGGACGGTCGGGTATCACAATGTGTGGAAAATACTAATAAGTAAGCATGCAGCGCATGTATAAGTATTAAACAGTATAAGTATGTTTCTTTCGTGTGTGTTAAATTTATGACGCATAAATCATTTTTAATTTCTTCTGTTTCCAAACATTTTTCATAATTCAGTAATCAGTTCATACCCTATTAAGGTTTATATTGTTTCTTGAATTGGTTCTATTTCTCATCTGATATTGTCTGCAAGTTACAGCATTTTATTTACTGAAAAATATTCATTACAGAAAAGAAATATACATTATACAGCATATTTGTGTTATGAACCAGTTTACTTACTGACCCTTTTACCAGTTTACCCTTCTTTATTAATATTATCCTATTACGAATTAAAATTATTTTTCCAATGTTGATTGCATTTCCATGAGTTTCTCTACATATTATTGCGAATATACTTTTCATGAGTTTAAAAGATATTAATTAGCATTCCTAGCTCAATTGGTTCATTTCAATAGCGGAATACATTTACTTATACAATACATCTTCAATAAATGTGCTGTATACTAAGTATTTTTCTTCGGCATGTCTGAAATATGACTGGTTTCAAAACCGACACACATACACAATACATCACACTTGATGTCATATCAGTTGAGGTTTAAGAATCTCTGTTCTCGCTATATAAAATTCTCTTCAGATTCAGAGGTAGATTCGATAAATAAAACATATCTAAACAAATTTACAGAAAATATTAAATTGTACCAATATATGCCAAAATAAAAGTGTGCTAAACTTTTATTAAAATATATAGCTGTACTACGTTATGTTCTCGTCGAAGATTTACCCGTAATATTTATATTCCCACCTGTGTATTAGAAGATATATCCATACAATATATGGCTTTTGAAAAATGTTTCAACAAAATAAAACAGATGACTTCAGAATATGAAAAATATCATTAATCCCCGTTATCTTTAAACCCAAAGGCCATGATGGATATAATCCAATCATCAATGCAATTCTAATAAAATTTGTTTATATGCATTTCTATATTATTTAAAACGAAACAGATTTACCGCTGTTTTAACTATCGCGTTGCTTAGCAATATATATATATATATATATATATATATATATATATATATATATATATATATATATATATTTAAATATGAACTAATTTGGTTTAATTCAGTTGTCTAGCAACGTATCAGTTTTTCTTTCTCTACAATACATGGTAATATATAAGGAAAGTATTGGAATCATACCGAAAATCGCAACTCGAGTTTTTGACGGATCTACACACTTCGGGAAATCTAGAATACGATAAACCCATTTTTAGCGTGGCGTCTTTGTGTGTGTCTGTCTGTGCAGATATTGTATCCACTCTAACTAAAAAACTACACCGAATTTCATAAAATTTGGTAGGTATGTCACTTGGGTTCGAATCTGGTGCTGATTGTTTTGGGGTACGATTCGGGATAAAAGAACCCGCCTTTTTTTTGCGAAATAACCCGCAAAACTTGCTTGTATCCAATTCAGCTGTAAAACTAATGGAGCGAATTTCACAAAATTCAGTAGATAAGTCCCTTGTGGGTCATACTGGAGCTGATTAGGTTTTGGTTCCATTTGGAAAAAAATAACCTGCCTTTTCTTGAAACATGGCTCCAAAAGTCGTTAAAATCTAAAATAATAAACAAAATATGCTCAAATATATCCATTAAATGCTTGTTTTATACGTAATGTTTAACAATGAAAAATAATAAGATCAACCCCATTACAGTAGGACTAGCCGTTCTCGAGACATTTTAGTTTTTCGTATTTTCTCTGCGCCACCTTTGAAAATAAATTCAGTTACCATCTCAGAACGAAAATTGAATTAAAAGTGAATTCAATTTAATTAAAAATAAAGAAAACGTCGATATAAGCCTGCAGGGAAAGTCATGTGCCAATATGTAGAGGTATTACAAGGTTGATCCAATCGTGAAGCCACAGTACCTAGAAGTTAGGGAACTTTTAAATATTTCGGTTCTGAAGATATTCCTCAAAAACGAGTGAATTTCTAAAGTTGGACCAAAACAGGTTAGCCCGATACGGTTCAACATCGAGTGGATTCAAATATTCCCCAAAAGGTAAGGACATATATATTTTCTAGTTGCTCCGATTTTCCAGTTATTCTCAAAAGACGGGTCCATTCCAATATCTGACCCAAGACGGTCTAGCCCGATAAAGCTCAAAATTGATGAAACTGACATATACCACAAATGCTAAAGACGCGCCAAATTTGGAATTTTTAGCTACTAAGGTTCTCGAATTCTTCTTCAAAAACGAATGCACTCTTAAACGAACCCAAGAAGGGCTACAAAATCTAAATGAAAATGTATACAAAAGGAAATGATATACTGCATTTTCATTTTCAGCAGCTCCGATTTTTGAGTTATTCTTGAAATCCGAGTAAATTTCTATGGTAGGTCCAAGCCGGACTAGCCCGATAAAGTTTGATATGCTATGAATTACAATGTACACCAAAAGACAACGATACATTAAATTTAGACATTCTAGATGCTCCGATTTTTGAGTTATCCTCAAAGAGATCTAGTACATTCCTTTTGTTCAACTCAGGACGGGTGATAAGGTTTTAGATTCAAAGAGTAAAATTATACTGCAAATGACAAAGATATGTTAAACTTGGAATTTTTAGATACACATGTCTCGAGTTATTCCGCAAAAACGGGTGACTTTCTCTGGCTCGCCCAAGGAGGGCTAGCGGCCTCGATACGGTTCGAAATCAAAAGAATGAAAATATACCACACAAGAAAAGGATATATTAAAGTTAAGTTTCCTACTTGCTTTGATCTTCGAGGTATGTATTATCTACAAACGGATACAGTCCTATGGCAGGCCCAGGAAGGGTTAGCCCAATAACCTTCAAAATTTAAAGAACTGATATGTACCACAAGAGATAACGTCAATATGTTGAATGTGCTTTAAGTTACTGTGATGAATGAACCTGATTATTTTGGACCTCAAAGGTTTGAACGAACACCAGGTCAAGATAAATAAATTTAAAAAAAAAAAAAAAATATATCCTTAGTTCAATCTCTCTGAAAATCAAATCCCTTTGTGTATATATCACTTGCAATAAGAACACCAAATTTCACACAAATTCCTCATTAATTTCCAAAGATATCGGCATTTCGTTTGCATTAAATTCCCAATAGTTTCAATACGAACGGCTTGCCCTTTGGTCTCTTATTCGAGACCAGCAGCGTCTGGGGGTGGCTTCTTTTATGGAACAACTCCCAGAATTAGTAGGTATAAGTGGTCGCCTATAGTGACTGGAACTACACACTTGTACTATATATAGTTCTAGGCACTGTAATATTACTCTAGACACTGCAGTCAAGCATTTTCGTCAGCTAGTAAGGGGGGATACCTTAGTGAGTAGAAACTATCAGATTAATAGTTCATGTGCGCGTGCTCAGTATGTGGAGCCATTACAAGGTTGATCCAATCGTGAAGCCACAGTACCTAGAAGTAAGGGACTTCTAATTTAAAGAAATGTAATTAATTAAAATATTCTTCTGTTATTGAGTGAATTTCTAGCACGAAATAAAAATAACTAGTTTCTGATGCAACATGAGCCAAATCATTAATTAATTTATTAATTATAAAGAGAAGCACAAAATTATTCGAAAAAATACTTGTGAATAAGTTTTTAAAATCATGTAGTTTAACAAAAATGAAGAAAATAAGCCGTTTAGAGAGCTGAATGAATTTTGAAAATAATTTCATGGGGGGGGGGGGGGAGAAAAAAAATATATTTTTGTAAAAAATACCAAGAAAACAAGAAAATAATGAAAATAAAGAAACGGCAAACAACCGGTTTCGAATCTTGTACTTTCATCAATTAACTTCAAATAACTTTTGATCAAACTACGTTTTAAATACTAATGAATTAAAAGCTACGAAATAAAGAATATAACAACAAACTAAGGAAGTAACTGATTTCATAAGCTGTATAAGCTAACTTCATCAATTATATTTAAATAAAATTCGATCAAACTACCTTAAAAATACCAGCGTTAAGAGAAATAAAACAAATATTGAAGGAAAGCAACAAGTTTTGGAAGTAATATGAGTTGACTTAATCAACTAAATTCACAGAATGTTCGATCCAACAACTGAAGAATATTAATTTTTTCATTTTTTTCTTTTTTCCCGAGGTCAACAGGTCAGCCACGCTTATGTACTTTTTGAATTAGGCTGACTTGATTTAATACATAGCAATTTAATGCCATTTAATTTCATAACATAATATACACATTTATTTTCAAGAATTGACTATACTACTTTCGAAAATTATCATTACTGTAGGAAATAATATTATGAAAAACTTCGAATTACCTATTTCGAATTACCTATGTTCTAATCATACGAAATAAAAAAACAAAGTTTTCTTAATTCTAGTTTTCGCATAATCTGTCTACATATAAAATGTCATAGCGATACATATATTTATTTTTGAAGTATGTATCAAATCTCACATGCACCACACACATACGAACACACAAGCAGACAGACATCTTTCCGAAAATGTTCACCACTCATTCAGGGGATCTTAAAACGTACTTACCTGCCAAAATCTTGAATTCGAAAATTTTCTTCAAAATAATATTTTTTTGAGTAATATTGTATTAAAAGTAGAAATATTAATTGGGATAGTATAGCAATTACATTTTCATCGGGTCGTACATTAATTACATTTTGTTATAAGGGGTCGTATTGTAATCATATTTTGTTAAGGAAGTTCGTATAGTAATTAAGCTTTTTGTTCAAGGGTAGTAGAGAATTTACGTTCTGTAAAGAGGGATTGTGCAGTAATTACGCATAATTTCGGAGGTCGTATAGTTATTACTTTAATTAGAAAGGATCGTATAGTAATCACATTTTGTTAGACGGTTGTATAAGATCACATTTTACATTTGGGAATTATGTAGAAATTACGTTTTGTTACGAGAAATCGTATATTAATTAGGTTTTGTTAAGGGAAATCATATAGTTATTACATTTTATTAAGGGGGGATCATATAGTAATTTCATTTTGTTTGAGGGTCATAAAAATTAATAATATTGATTGATGGATGTGTGTGGTTTCCGTGCGTTTGGGAATTTTATGAGCACAGTTACTGCGAACGGATGGGAGAATATATTTTATATAACTTCATATACCCTCTCATAGGATAGTGTTAACATCTAAAAAACTTTAATCTCCAATGAATGCTCAACTATTTGCCATCCTGATTCACTAATAAAAATTATCTTAAAGATCGAATAAATTAATAAAATTCGATATTATGGGACAAATACCTTCTTGTACAAATTAGAGATTACATTTTGTTTACCAGTTTTTGCTGAAAATCTAAAGCTTTTGCTACTGGTTAACATAAGCACACCAAATTTAATGAAAGTCGGTTAATGATATCGAGAGATACTGTGTTACCTGTTGGCCCCTTACGGATTGAAATTATTCTACAAATTCCCTTTAAATAGCTCAATTTGTTCGAAAAATATCCCGTATGCACACAAATGGAAAACATCTTTGATTCGTAATCAGGGATGATCAAAACCGATAGTTCCATTAAAATTCGAGAACCAAGTGCTTACGTTTGTTACTTCATATCCGCTGTTAATAGAAATACAAATCTATATATCACAAATTCATACATCGTACTCATTGAATCAAAATGAAAATAATAAAAAAATAAAATATAAATTTGCATAATTGAAATTTAAAATTTTAAAGAATAATTCCATTATTTAAAATTTTGATAAAAGCATGTAAACTTGAATAATATCTGTTATGGCTACTACTTATAGAAAAAGATAGTAAATCCTTTTTTTAGACGTCATGTTAAATTCAATCTCAGGAAATTTAATTTTTATCATTGAAAAGGCGATTTAATTCCAAATCTCGCAATCCCGCTCTTTTCTGCGAAAAGTCGGAATTCCAACGCAAGTGCAAAGCATCCTTCCATAGCCAGCCAAAGCTGTGTAGAAGCTCTAGTGCGAACCCTCAAATCGTAGAACTTCCATTTTGCTAATTTTGATGAAGTCAGCATCAGCATCGGACGCGATAAGGCAGAAAGTATGCCGATTCAGAACATTCAGATGTAATCTATCACGACACACGTCACGTATTTGCGCGAGCTCTTCTTCCCTGAATCGTTTAGTTTGTTTCCAGTCCTGAACCTTCCTGTCTAGTCTATCCTTTACCTGTCTGGCTTTATCAGCTTCCGATTTCCTTTTAATGGCAGCTGTAGCTGCTCTTACTCTTCCTCCAGGGTGAATTCTCTGGAGGTCGATGGTTTGAGGGCCCGCTTTTGCACCGATCTGGTAGGTGCTGGAGGTTGGTGCCTGTTTACCTGTGGCACTATGTGCGAGAAGCCCTGAGGGGGTGCCTGGGGGGTTTGGTCCGAGGGCTTTTTGCCTCCAAGAGGGTATCTGATTTTTGGGGGGAGGGCATATCCCGGTGCCTTTCCTCTGTTCCAGGGTTTTTTCGGGCATTGCCTGAAGTTCGCTGGATGGTCACCGTTACAGTTGGCACACGTTGCCTTCTCCGGCCTAGGTCTCTGACAATCCCGTGTGAAGTGTTCTTCATCACACTTAAGGCACTTAGGTGACATGCTGCAATTCTCTGAAGAGTGATTGAACTGCTGGCACCGGTAGCAAATTTTAAGGCCCCGAGCTCTGAAGACCTCTACCTTCACAGCCAAGTACCCTAATCTTGTTAGTCTGCAAACCCTCTGCCAGTCTTCCGTAGGCCTAAGGCTGATTAAAAAGATCGGCAGGAGTAATCTTGTTTTTGTGCTTCTCAGTTGAGAAACCCGGACTACATCTAATCCAATGGATGTTAGCGTCATTTTTATCTCCTCAAAGTCATAGTTAGTTGGTAGCCCCTTTAATACTACCTTTTTGGGTCTTTCAGTTTTTAGATTTAAGCTATTGAAGGGGATTTTCTCGCTAGTCAAATGGCGCTGAACAACCCTATAGTAGTCAGCGTAATTGGGTATGAGTTTAAGCATATCTCCTGAGAGTTTGCCAGATACTTTGTTGCCTGTGATTTCATTTAACTTTTTAAGGAGAGCTTGGTAGTTTTCTCTAAACTTGATGAAGAAACACTCTGCTTTTGGTTCTTTTATTTCTACCTCCATAATATTTTCTCTACCACTATTTTCAACCGCTTTAGGTTTAGGTGCACTTTTAAATTGAACAGTTTGCGCGGCGATTTCAGCATAAGTCTTAATTATAACATTTTCATTTACAGTTACAACACTATCACTAATCTTTTCCTTTACAATTACAACACTATCACTAATCTTTTCATTTAGAATTACAACACTATCACTAATCTTTTCATTTACAATTACAACACTATCACGAACAGTATTACAGACCATGTTATCATGTTCACTAGATTTTAAGTTTAAATTTCCATCCTGGTTTTTAGTAGGAGTTCCCTTAGTTGGAGACTCCTCTGTCCTAGTCTTTTTACTTGGTTTTTCAACAGTTTCTCATTTATCAACAGGTTTAATTTCATTAATTAGTCCTAACTCTAACAGTTTAGCTCTAATTACTTTATCATTATACTCCTTAACTGAGTTAAAGATCACATAAATATCACTATCACAATTCCGAAACTTACCAATGTCACAGCACAACATAAAAGAATTCACAAAATCGAACGAACCTAGGCCATGAAAGGAAGGCCTGGAAGGCCTTGAAATGATGAAGGCTGCTTCTTAAATAAACGCGGGGATTTTGGGCTCATCTGAGTCGGCCAATCACAATGGTTTCAGATCCATACAGGAAATCCGTAAAGACTTGCGTATAGTATCTGAATTTTTTATAGATCACAGGTGACTGCTTTCATCTGGGGGAGGACATATGTGAAACATTGGTTGATGTGTTTAGGACTGTAATGGGATTGGAAAGATAAAAACATTCCAATTATGGACTGATTAGCTTCATTTATTTCTCCTAAATTAGCACGTATGGGGTTTTAAGTTTTATTAGTGCGGGAGAGGGGGGGGGGGGGCTAAGGAAAGTCGCCGGGATTACTTTGGAATAGCTTGACATAAGAAAAATTTTTGATACGAATTTTGAATTAAATTTATTGTAATTTGAGTTAAAATTAGTGGATGGTCTGTGTTTGGGCTTTGGAAACTCGGGCAACCTCTAGCTGGCGGGATGCGCGCCACCGCAGTTTTCACAAGTGCAAGGAGTGGACTTTACTTTTAAACATTCGATTGTTTTATGTTGGCCTGCACATTTTACGCATTGAGGGGGGTGGATAACAAGATCGGGTCGAATGATGGAAGGACAGGCACGAAAAACAATGGCTAGCCTGGGCCCTTCCACTGTATCGTTCGATTTTTACTTCCAAGTCCTAGCATAGATTTAATTTGATATATAGCAATGTTGTCAGGAGTTTTGGAGCACTGAATGTAAAACAAGGGCATTGGAATGTTATTACTTCGGGGTCCTTTGTAGAGTTGAGTTATGCTGTTGAATTTTTTTTTACTAGCAAATTCATTTTTTATATGATCTATGTCCGTAGGGACAGGGAGGCCTCTGATTCTGATTACCACTTTCAATCTTTGTTAAGAAGAAAAGTTCTGAAGTGTATCTTATCGTCTCCTAACTTTCTTTGTATATCCATATACTCCTCACAGGAATTTACTTGAATTTTTCCTAACGCCCCTCTCAGGTTAGCCTGGAGGGGGGGGGGACATATATCTAAGTTCTGCCATATAACTGTGCCAGTTGGCACTAGGAACAATAAAAAATGGGGGCGGCGCATTTTTCGTTTTGTGAAACTACACCGACATTCTGTGCATCAGGTGCAGGGATTATTGGGTCTAGCACTTGCTTGACCGTGTCAACGGGGGATGGGGAAGGGATCATTTATCTTTGTCCGGGCAGTATCTCTCTTTTGAACAGTTTGGAAACCATCACTGACGACTAGGGGATGCTTTTTGGGGTTGAAATTAAAGTTAGGGTTGCATTAAAGCTGAAGGGAAGAGAGAGGATTAATGATTACTATTTATAAATCTAGATGACACCACTTGTGAGGTGGAATTAGAAGTGGGCTGGTTGACAAGATTGGTGGCCGAAGACTCAGGAAAAGGAATACTCCCCGGAGAAGATATCGCGAGGGGCTCACTGTTATCATTAGAAGTCGGTGTGTCTATATCCGTCTTGTCGCTGATCTCAAGTTGCGCTAACCTAGCACGCATTAGAATTCTATCCTCAGGGCCGATATTGTCTGAGAAATTCTAGCAAATTTTCTGGAGATTCTCATACTCGAATTCCATATTCCATTTATTGTCTGATTTATCTTCTTCCGTAACTGCTCAAGGAGGAGCACGAACTAGGGGCTAAAAATTACTCTTTATATTTATTGTAGTCCGATTCTGTCTTATATTTTGCAAAAAGCCTCTTGAACTCGTAGAGCTCCAATAGTACACGTGGTATCTGAGACGCTGAGACATGGTAAAGCACGAGGGCAACACATGTGGCTAGGAGCTCTGTGAAAACACGTCCTTCCTCGACCAAGTACACCGACGAGAGCAGTCCCACTCAAAAAGTAATGTCAACGGTAAATGGCGATACTTAACCACATTTGTGTGTGTGGAGGGGGATGTCATGATTTCCACTTTTTAACAATGAGTTAGGAGGAATTGGACATGTATTGGGATAACAATGGCTACGGTTGATCATATCCTTTTTGAAAGCCTACATACTAAGATATTTGATTTAACTAAACTACATTAAATCAACACGTTTGATATTCTAACGTCTAAGAAAACAAAAATTCTTCTGACAGGACCAGGAACAGTTTTGCTATTGCCAAGAACATGGCAGATGGTATAACCTAGATTGGCTTGCAGTAACGTCGGCAGAAAAAGAAATTAATACTTCGGGTGAGACGGTAACAAAATATCTTGTTTCCCATTTTCCAAATATCATGTCTGCGAAATTCAAAGGGATCCAGAGGGTGTTTACTCTCCAAATCCCATCCCTTAGCGATTCTACTGTCGGTACGGCTTGTCAGATGTATTATTATTGTTGCTTTTAATTCTCATTTGGTCAGTGTTATCTTGTTTTACTTATTTCACTGTTTTCATTTCTTTCTGTGAATAATAAATTTTTATTTTTGCTATTCAATATTTTATGTATAAATAAATTTTATAATTGCTTGTATATGAAAATTCTTCAATGTTCTAACCTCAAGTCTTGTTTGGTAATTACTATATGTCTATATTTATTATGTTCGTCTACATGTATTATCTATGTAAGTCTATGAGTATTGTCCATGTATGTCATTGTGTATTGTCTATGTATATATATATGTAATTCTAGTATCATTTCCGTGCTTTTTCCGGCCAGCCGTTGGTTCTTAGGTCGGACGGTCTGGGTTTCAACAACAACACCATATGGATCCGGGGGCGCGGTAGCCCATTGGTTAGCGCGCTGGAGTTGCACTCGGTAGGCCCCGGTTCGATTCCAGCCACTGCCAAAACTGCCGCCGTGTTCACGCGGAGTACGATCACGTTAAACATGTGGGTCCGTAAGTCCTTCCGAGAGGTTGGTGGTAGGGGAAGGAGGGTAGGTCCCTGTGGATGCCTCCCCAACTGGGTTCCGGTCTAAATTGGGTGGCACTTCCCGGCTGTCCAAACAGTTACCTTACACCTTTCTGGTAGGTCGGACGGTCTGGGTCTCAACAACACCACCATATGGATCCGGTCGTCCAAATAGTTACTCAAGTCCTCTGGATGAGTCGGACGGCCTGGGGTTTCCACACCATATGGATGTCTGGCCATCCAAGCGAGTCCTTTGGATGAGTCGGACGGTCTGGGTCTTCAACACCATATGGATGTGTTTGTTCCCGGCCACTCAAATTGCTGCTCGTGCCCTATGCGAGTCGGGTGGTCTGGGTTTTTGACACCATATGGATCAGATAGATGGCTTGAGTTCTTAACATTTTCCGAACGGTCGACGCGTCCGCTGCGAACTTGCATTCAAGGACGACAGTCACGCATACACGTTGAGAAAAATTTACCCTAAAAGACAACGGTCACGTATGCACGTTTTCATATGAAACGTTCTTACTTGAATTTATCTGTCTACTATAAATGGCGTTAAATGCCTATGCGAACAACTCCAATGTATTTTGAAGATACTTGACCTTTGCATAGGGGGGATCCAATGAATTTATTCTCCATCTGGAACGGTGAAATGTGATTTTGTAATATAAACAAACAGAGCACTTTCGCAGCATCTACAGTTTTATAATTGAGTTTCGGTTCTCGTTTTGTTTTTCGCTTAATGATTTCGTTGGTGAATCATAGGAATATAAGAGAGTATTTTTTGAAGTTTGGGTTTTAGGAATACGTGGCAGTGAATTATTAGGTTATTTCGGATAAAAGAATGGCTGGGCTAGGATGTTTTCTTTCTGTGGAAGAATATGCTCGTATGATAAAGCAACCGGGCAATAATGAAGTGATGCAAATAATAAAGATTCGTAGAACTGTGGTATTTCTGAATATGAAAATGCAAGTGTTTCTTCAGAATCTGAGCGTACTATTATTACAATGCTGCAAGCTTGAGTAGCTGTTCTGCGAATGATGTTTGTACGGGAGATTTGAGAGATCTGAATTCTTTTGAATGTTTGAGCATACTTGAAATCAATCACAATATTATGCCACCTTATTTAGATAAGGAATTTAATTTTTTAGCATATTTTTCGATGATGAACAGTAGAATTCATAGTACAAGCAACTGGCGAGTATTTTGTATTGAGATTCGTAGGAAAAATATACATCAAATTGAAAATACATATTTCTTATATTCCTGAAAACAGTAGCTTTCTGTGTTGTTGAATAGGTGATGTTTAGTGAATTTATTTCGAGAGTTAGGCTTAGCGCAAAAAATTAGCCGTCCTTTGGGAACAGTTCGGAAGCGAAGGGTTCCGTCTTTTGTGCCACGGTAGTTCCGGAATGCCGCCGTCCGTTTAAATATCAGTGGTGAATTGAAATACGAAAATGTACACGTGGAAAACAACTTGAGCAAAACCAGTTGGCATGGCTAACGTGTTGCCCACAACTGCGAATTCTCATACCGGTTAATATAATAGAGGCATTTTATCTTAGCACGGAAAATGAATCATTGATTGCCCTCAATAAGATTAAAATATTTTGTGAATTTTAACGACTCATGTTAAGTATAGAATATATAAATATTTAAAACGTGGAATATGTGAAAATTTATAAATAAATGCTTTGATTAGAAAATATAAAGGATGAAAAATTTTACTGGCAAGTGGACTCAAAAGACTGAAAATTAAAGATTATTTCCGGCCTTGAAAGTACACTACACAGACTACTATACAGACCTGTCACTCTCGATAGTTTCGTTTTCGCGGCGGCCATTAGAGATAGACCAAACATTGGATTGGCGCGCTCCTGGCGATGGTCTGGTTTGTTCCGAGCGCTTGGCGATAGTCTGGTTTGGTTCCAAGACGATTTTCAATGTTATAACCCTATTTCGCTCGGCGAAAACTTAGAACAACAGACTAGCGTGGTTTGAGTAACGTGAAAAAGGATTATTTGTTAAGTGTTTAGATCATTTCATAGAAATGGATTTATAAAAGAAAACTGGTTGCGTTACAGGGTATGTAATTTATGTTTATTAAAATTGAAATAATTTTAGTTATCACCATTCTACATACGTGTTCATTATAAGTATACACGTGTTCATAAGTATACACGTGTTCATATAAGTATACACGTGTTCATATAAGTATATTAGTGCTGTGTTATTACTGCCGGATTAGACTAAATTTTAAGAGGTAGTGGTATAATTAGTTAAAAAATATTTTCCGTATTTTTATAAAATGTGAAATAATTGATATTTGGATAGCTTTTTCTTAGTTGAATGTGATATAGTATGTGTATATATTTATGTAAAATTTTTATTAAGTGCCTTATGGTGGAAAATTCCCCCCCCCCTCGAGTAATTAATGATTGAGTTCCACAACTTCGATAGTGCATTTATGTAAATTTGATATTTACTATATGAATATTTTTATATTTAAAAAAAACGTCTATTATCAGTATCCCAGAATAAATTAAGGATCAAGTAATTAACGATCAACACGCTAGTATACTTTTTAGACTGAAAATATTATATAATATTTCAGTCTTTTGAGTATGTTAGCTTGTAATTTTTTGTGCATTATGTTTTATAGTGAGACAATGCAATGTGTGTATTTTTAAATCTATTTTATGATTATTTGAATTAAATATATAACTATGTTTATTTAAATATTCTTAAACTAATGAATATATTTATGTTGCAGATTAATGTATTTTTAAATCCTGATTCTTTCTATAGTTTCAAAAATTATAAAAGTACAGTCCTCAACATTTTGTTCCCCTCCCGTTTAAAAAAAAATCGCCAAGCGAGCGATAGCGCGCCAAATCTGGCAGACGCATCGTAGTTCAGTTGGTCCAACTCACGAGCTCTAGTGTCTATGCGACATCCCATGTTAAAAATGTTGCCATAGGGTCCTATGGGAGTGAACCTTCTGAATATAGTATTCTGTGGTACACTAGTTTGTTAATAACTGTAATGTACTGAAAATGAGCAGATTCTAAATTATGTTTACATAGCTGTTAAATAAAGAGTTGCAATGAAAATAACCACATAAATAATCAACGTTTTGTTAAAAGATAACGAAATATATTGAAAAATACATATTTACCAAACGCAAAATGTGTTGTCGAAGGGACCATAATTATCCCATATCTACATGTTGAAACTAAGTAGATATTCAAATTTGCCATTTTCGATCAAAATCACCTGTAGTAATCAACAGCTACATAACGAGATTGATTTATTCAATAAAAACGCCACAGGCATCTTGTTCAGCCGCCATATTTTTAAACTCGCTAAATCAGGCCGGAGAGTGATGGTGACGTGAGCGAACAAGAATGCCCGTTGGGGGTTGTTCTTGTTGAGACCCAGACCATCCGACCTACCAGAAAGGTGCCCGTTGGGGGTGAAAATAATTTGCCTTGCCGAGTAGACGCTTGTTCTGAACTCTTCTCGATTTTACTATTCACTAAGCTACGATTTAAAGCAGCTTAGTTTGCTGGAAGTGAGTTTTATTCACGCTGACTACATCTGGCTAAACGAAATTTTCATTATGAAAGCTACTTTATGAATTTAGTTCTGGTAGTTAATTATACTATTTTCAAAGTTTATATAAAATTTATCTGAGTTTGACCCCCATTGCTGAACGTCCGGCGACAAACACATCCGCTTCAACCATTTTTTCTTACCAAGTTATAAAAATAAACAGAAAATTTCCCCTAAAAAACCCCAAAACACAAATGGGCTGGGTTTTTCCTGAAAAAACCAGGGTTTGGGGCAACTCTGATGTTTACACATGTTCCATTTAATGGAAGCATATCTATACATGTACATGTCCTTTCCAGATCCTTTTCATAGATTTTGGAAGGAAAATCAGAGTTTGAAAGATTTTCCGAAACAATAGCAGAACTAGATGCCACATATCGCTGAGAATCACTATTAAAATAAATTTGGCCATCAGACGTATTCAAGTTTGAATAAACTAGATCAAGCATCGCATATAAGCAAACAAAAACAACGAGACTGATTCTGCAATTTTCCGCCAAAATCTGCGCTCCTGTACAATTGGTCGGAGCGGAACGTGACATTGACGTATGCGTACAAGAATGCGCGTTGGGTGGTGAAAAAAAATTGCCCCTTGTGATGCTTATGTTTTCAGTGGTCATAAGAACGTCAAATCTGCGTCAAATATGCATTTCAGAACATGGGGAAACAAATGAAGCAAAAAAAAATTGTTCCAAAAATGACTGATAGGGAGAGAGATGGCCCTGCGAACAGTCCCTAGTAAAGAGATAATTTAATGGAACGGCTTGGTATTCGTGATGATCCTACTTGAATGAGTATGTTTGTTTTTCTTGTTTGCTCTGAAGAATTTGTTTTCCTTTTCGTTTGTCACATAAATTTTCGTGTATATGCTGCATTTATTAAAATATTTTATACTATTCACTTTCAATTTTCGAAATGAAATGACTATTTCATATAGAGACCCGTAAAATTATTCTATTCTTTCCTTATAAAATGATAATACAAAATTGTCAAATTACCCGGAGATAAGAGTTGCGATAAGTACATAATTATTTCTAATACCTCTTGTTCTATTGTATTCGGAACAGGAGCCTGTTAGTTAATGTATTAGGGTTACGCATTAGAGGTTCTACCTGGTCGGGTACTTCGTAATGTGTAAAAGCTGCAATCTATAATAATGAAAAATATCTGGCGTTTCATAGGATAATACTATAATATATTTTTTAGAAAAATAAATTTGTATTTAAAAAAAAAAAAAACAGATGAGATAATCTCAGTTTTTTTACAGAGTCTATGCAACTTTATGTATGTCAATCTAATATTTTCAAAATATCCTATTTATACAATAATATTTATCATTTAAAATAATTACTCATCATTCTTAACAATCGATAATACATTTTATGATTTTTTGGAAAAATAAAGGGTATACATGTAATTTTGTGTATTGGGTACTGTAATAGAGGAATATCTGTAGTAAAATCAAAGGTTCTTAATTTGAATGTATTGGACCATTACCAGAAATTGAAGGATTTGTATTTTTTCTAACAACACTATTTTTTCTCCATAAAAGTAACTTCTAAGAAAATATATTTGCCTAATAATCATATGTTGTTGTTGTTGTTGTCGTGTCCCTAACATTACATTTAAGGAAGAATGAGTGCACTGCTTCTGTTTAGTCTAATGACCCGGGGCACCCGAAGGTAGAAGTCTGACTTCTGACCCAAATAAGACATTACAACATCCATGCCCGCAGGCGGGACTCGAACCCGCAATCTGGCAGCCGAGCCATCACGAGGAAACGCCTGCCTATTTGACTGCCACCACATCGGCTAATAATCATATAATGATAAGAAACAGCTTTTTAATGAAGTCTATGCAAAAGCTTCTGTTATATTTTCAACATAAATAAGGTTACCTTTAATAAAGCAAAACATATTCAACTTAATTTGAGAAGCTTATAACATGCAATTTCACTGCAGCAAATGTATAAACCAAAAACTCTTTCAATAAAAATGATCGATAGATAAAATAATAAAGTAGTGAATAGAAATATATATATATATATATATATATATATATATTAAAATATTAAATATACTTCTGTAACCAATTTTAATATATAATGTTCCTCGGGGAAGGTATATAGCAAGATCTGATGCAAAAGCATTTAACATCTGTATTTGTATTATAAGTTAATGTAGCTTGTATAAACATCCTCAATATACCTGGCATCTAGTTTAAAAGTACTGAACTTCAGAAATGAATTTTTTCTAATTATGGGACTGCAATTACGTAAATTATAATTTTTTGTACAACGTATACTAAACATATTTCTTTATGGAAAATTATGGAAAAGCCTATTACAAAGCATCAACAGTGAATCTATTTATCGAAATCAACGTATTACAAGATTTCTTAATCGAACTTAAGTGTTCAAAAATTAATCAGCCGATGGAATAATGTGACATACGTTTACCATATGAAAATTAACAAGCTTGTTTTATGAATTTCTTTGAATAATATGAATCAAAAAATCTGCTGTGGGCAGCACATGACTTTCAAAACAGATTCAAATTGATTTTCCCTTTGTTTCTTTATTAATTCATTAAACTGAGTTTAATTGCACAAAATAGGTACATAATTATTTGAAATGGCACTGAATTTTCACAATTAAATCAATTCTCGTTTACATTTGGTTACTGGGCGTATCTTCAAAGTCGACGTAGCAAAAATGCGAAAAACTACAATATCTCGAGAATCGCTTGTTCTAAATTAATAGAGTTCTATATTATCGTCAAAAATTGTATATAAAACAAGTTTTTAACTGATACTTTTGGGCATACTTTACTCTTTTATTTCAGATTTTGGCCATTTTTGCGGGCCATTTCGCAAAAAAGCTCTTTTTTCCCGAATCGAACCAAAATCTAATCAGAATCAGAGTCAACCACCGGTGATTTATCTATAAAATTATGGGAAGTGTGGTCTATTAGTTTTATAGCTAGGGATGCATGCATTGCACAGACAGAGCACACACACAATAACGTCACGCTAAAAATTATTATTTCGTATTCTAGAGGTCCCGGAACGTGTAGTTCCTTCAAAAACAGGAGTGTGATTTTCGACGTGATTTCAATACTTTCCATGTATTGCAGAGAAAGTAAAAATATGATGTGGGCAGCACATGACTTTCATTGCAGACTCATATTCATGTTCTCTTTATTTCTTCAATAATTCACTAAATCCAGATTAATTGCACAAAATATCACCCATAACTATTTTAAATTACACTGAATTCGTACTTTTAATTCAGTTTTCGTTTCCATTTGGTAACTGGACTTATTTTCAAAGCTGGCGTAGCAAAAATGCGAAAAAACTAAAATATCTCGAGAACGGCTGGTCTTGATGTGATGGGGCTGATCTTTTTCTTTTCACCGCAAAAATCACTTGTAAAACAAGCATTTAATTGATATATTTGACCATACGTAGTCTTTTATTCCAGATTTTCATGATCTTTGCGGGCCATTTCGCAAAAAGATGCAGGTTATTTCTTTCAGAATCCTACCAAAATCTAATCAGCACCAGGGTAACCCACACGTGATTTATCTACCAAATTTTTTTAAATTCGGTCTATTAGTTTTTCAACTAGAGTGTATACAGGCAATTTTCGATTTGCCATTTCACAAAAAAGGCAGGTTCTTTTATTCCGAATTATACTAAAATGTAATTGGCATTGGAGTCAC
The DNA here is from genome assembly GCA_951213105.1 of Amaurobius ferox. Classification (NCBI taxonomy): domain Eukaryota; kingdom Metazoa; phylum Arthropoda; class Arachnida; order Araneae; family Amaurobiidae; genus Amaurobius; species Amaurobius ferox. The sequence continues at coordinate 71,276,295 of OX578155.1, forward strand.
CCAAATTGGATAAAATTTGGTCATTAGTTAGAGTGGATACATACATTGCACAGACAGACACACACACAGACGTAACGCTAAAAATGGTTTCTTCGCATTCTAGAGATGTCAAAACTTGTAGATCCGTCAAAAACTCAAGTTGGGAGATGATTCCAATACTTTCCCTATACATTGCCATGTATTGCAGGAAAAGTAAAAACGTTCAAAATTAAACAGCCAATTTATTCTCTTTGCTCGATCCCGATGCTGGATATAGACAGTTCGAATCGATGTAATGGTTAGGAACCAAAGTATTGGAAAAACAGAAAAGTATTTGGATTTAAATTAAACCATTCAAATACGTTTGAAAATGATATGACGTTCTTTCTGTGACTGACCAAACTTCTTATTTTGCCGATTGAGAGTAAAGTAATGAATGTAGCCCATAAGAAAATATAGAGGCATTTACTTAAAACAAGAACTGCCCAACTGCACTTTTAAACATATTTCTTCTCTCATATCCATACTCTACAAAATTTAATTCGTTAGGTGGACTTTTATGACTGGTCGGCAGATATGAACGCATTCTGTGAAACGCCGAGTGAAATCACTTTAAATCAACGTCAAGCAACAAGAACGCGTACGGATAAGTCGTAATATTTTTATTCTATAGTGTGACATATTTATTTTAAACAAACATTGTGTATTTTGACTATTACTGCCTTTTAAATTTGAGATATTAAAGTGAAACGAGATAAACATTTTATCGCTGTGTATTAATTGAACAATTGTGGGTGTCAGCGTATATAACGAATGTTTTATGACAAAAATAGAAAGTTAGTTATACTTAGGTCTTATTAAACTTTTAATGGAGATAAAATTATGCAGATCTTTGAACTTGATCTTGAATCCTCAACATAAACTATCATAAGACTAAATATTATAGGACTAACTATTCTGTGACTAACATGCATACATTTGCATCAACTTCAGTAGTGAACTATTTCAAGTGTAAAATGAAAGCGGGAACTTTAAAAGTTCATTGCATCATCGCAAGCATTGCAGGAGGTAAGAGTTTGATTTTACTTAACATATTTTATGCAAAGTATTACAAACTGTATTCACTTTGGTCTGAGTAGTAGAAATAATTAGCTACATTCAGTTAACAGATATTGTACATTTAATGCCCAGTGTTTTTAAACGAGAACAGTAAAAATCTATTCCGGTATATACTTGAATTGTATAAATTCAGTTATATTCAGTATAATTTAATTGTATAAATTCAGTACAATTCCGTTTAAAATTGCAGTGTTAACATTTTATGTAATTTTATTGCTAATAAGTGGTTCTAGAAGTTTATTTGAAATATCTACAGCTCTAGCTACTGCTATTTTGTATCTGCTTGATATACTCGGATGATATTTATTCTGATATACTATGGTGTTATATTTGCTGATATATTGTGATGGTATATTTGTTGAAATATTATGATATATTTGTTGATATATTCTGATATATTTGCTGATATATTCTGCTATTATATTTTCCGATATATTCGGATGCTCCGACATATTTTGATGTTCCGATATATTCTGATTCCTATCATTCTTGTGCGAATTTATGATTTACAAGTGATAGATAACAGATTGTTGTTTACGTTGAGTTTTGAATGCACTGGATCTTGCTAATGATGTTCACGCAGGTGTAAAAGAAATAGTATAATAGCGTGATGTTTAGTTTGATGTTCTTCAGAACCATTGCATATTTTCACTATCGTCTGTATCTTCATAAAAATTGCTTTTATAATGGCCAATAGAATGTTTGTGTTTCAAAAGTTGAAAAATGTTTCGGAGGGAAAACTAAACCTGATTTACGTCAATTTTAAACTTTTGTCTAGACCTTCATAAATAGAAATTTGTACAAAATTTGAGCTTAGTCATTATTTGACAGAATGTATGGATTTCAAAATGTATTTCAGTGGAATTTAACTAAACATTTCCCGTAAGCTTGACAAATTCTTAAAATTCTGTATTTTTGTTGATATACTTCGACTCATGTAGTATCTTTTACCTACCTTTTACCTACCTTTAGTATCTTTTACCTACCTTTTACCTACCTTTAGTATCTTTTACCTACCAGTTACAGACATTGCTGCCAGGAGACGAAATTAGCCGACTGAGAGTTTGACTACTTTACTTTCCTTACCAATAATGCTTGCATTAATTTTTTTACATATTGCTTATTTATGAACTGTTAAACCCGGAAACAGATTAAAAAATCTGATGTGGGCAACACATGACTTTCCTTATATAATGTAATGAATTTACTACTTTTACAGTAAAAACATAGGTTTTTCTTATAGTAGATACTAATATTCTTTCCAAGATATTGAATTTTCGACAATTAGTCGTCATTTTCATTGATTTTGCGTCATTTTTATTCTTTTGGCGAGATTTTCATTAATTTGGCAACATTTTAAAAAGTCGCCAAGTTTGCGGCATTCCGCCAAATTCGTCGCCAAAATCTCGCCAAGCGTTATGGACGAAGAATTAAGTTGTTCTTACAGCAGATAAATGACTATTGGCGTTCAAATAAAAAAGTATTATTCAAAGTATCTTTTTTCATGAATGGAACGAGCTAGATCAACGAGAATGATGTCACCCAATTTATCGCATGGTATTAAATATGAAAAGTGAACATGTTTCTCAATAGGTAATATCTTTTTTTCATTTTACATGACATTTTAATAATTTTTTTGAAAAATGCGCAATATCTCGAGAACGGTTCATGTTAGCGTTCTAAAATTTATGTCAATCGTTTTTTAATGAAAAATTACATAAGAAATGTCTATTTGCGAAACTTTATTAGTGGTTATGATTTTTTGACGATTTTTTCAAAATTTTATTCGAAAATTTAGGGGGGGTTCTGAACATTCGATCACGTATAAAAACAATAGGCTTCCAGTGTTTATGGATTGTAATTTTTGTGCCAAATTTGGTTCGAATCGGTTCATTCGTTCGTCAGTTATCGTCTCCACAGGCTCACTGACACACACACACACTCACACACACACATACTTTCACACACACACACACACACAGACATCACTTCAAAAGTGTTTGATTCGTGATCAGGGATGCTTGAAACGTGCTCTCCCGTCGAAAACTCGATTTCGAATTTTCGACCCCGTCACAATACTTTCCTTATACATTATGTATATAAGGAAAGTAAAAAGTGGTTTTTGTTGTATAAGTCAACTATGGCGATAAGATGTGCATTCTGATATCATCCAGATCCCACCTCCCTGTTCATTATTTCACATATCAACTACCTTCTATAACTTTGATTAAGTGAACAAGAAATAATTTTCACAGAAAGCAAGGAATAATCGTGGTGTTCATCTTTTTGTAACACTAATATAGTTACAATCATCATGATCTCAGATGAAACATATACATCAAAATGTTTTTATATGTGGTACCGATTATTATCACTTATTTTTAAACTAAATAGGGTGAAGGCGAAAATTTTAAATTTTTACGTGGCTCACGCCTAAAATAAAAATTATTAAACTCAGTGTAAGCGTCATGTTTTTCGACCGCTAAAAAAATGTAATTATCGTCTGATTTTAAAAACAACAGATGATATATTTCTGATATTTTTTTTTAATGAAAAAATTTCCATTATTTCAATCTCTCGGTTCGTCTTATGATTTCAAAATTTGATGTATTCTATTTTTTCAATCACATCGTATAAACAACAGCATTTTAATATAAAAAACAGGCTTTAGAATAAAAGCCACTTATTATCTTCGTGAAAATATCTTCGCCAAGAAATTTCTTTGTAATTTGCTTACCGAGGAAATAAAATATATGTTTCTATTTTATATTACATACATCGTATGTAATATAAAAATGTAATAGTATGTAATAGTATCAATAAAATGATTTTATGATAAAAACAACTTTCTTTCTTCTTAAAGGTAAGATATTTTTGCAAGCACATTTAAGACTTGTTATAATTTACGTATCGTAATAATACCAATGTATATCATTATCTTAAATTGCAGACAATTAAATAGTGTTTATAGTCGTGAAATAAGTCGGTAACTAACGAAGAAATTTGTCTTTTAACATGAAATAGCACATAGTATTATATTAAGTTTACAAAATTGATATGAAATATAACTTATTTGACGAAAGCAGGCATATTAGGTGACTACAATTGTTTTAAAGTATTTTTGAGCCCTTTTCGTCAGGTCAAAAACAGTGTTCTTAACAAACGTCTAGAAATAATTGTTAGGGGTGAGACTGCTCAATGGTTAGTGCGCGGGGATTGCACTTGAAAGACCCGGGTTAGATTCACGCTTCTACCTTATCATAAGTCCTTCCGAGAGGTTGGTGGTAGGGGCAGGAAGGTAGGTCTTTGTGGATGCATCCCTCACTGGGTTACGATCTAAACCGTGTGGCATTTCCCGGACGTTCAAACAGATACCTTACACCTTCGGGTAGATCGGACAGTCTAGGTTAAGGAAGAAGAAACAATTGTGGCAGTTTTATTTTATCAAGTTGAAAGTTGTTTTTTGCAGTTTATTAAGACCGAACTGCGTTTAACCTGATGATGACAGACTCTCTAAAACAATTGTAGACGCTTAATATTTCTGTACCTGTTTTCTTCAGGCAAGTATCGGAAAGTTATATTTTTACGAGCGATAGTTTTATTTATTACCAATTGGATATTTTGAAATGATTAGCTTTGGGTTATGTCATACTTGTTTTATTTCATGCTATACAAAATCGGAATAAACTGAGTGTTTTTCATAAGACTAATTGAGAACAACAGAGTGATAATGAGGGTAAAATTAAATTATCAGATACCTGTTACAAATTATTTTTAATTGAAGTGAAAAATGACTTTAGAAATTAAATAATCATGTAAGGAACACATTTTTAATGACATACTATTATTATGATGATCAATAACTCTGCAAGGCTCACTAATTTTATTAATCCTTGTGATTATTGATACATCTGTAAATAACAAAAATGACATAATTATTTGTGATTATTGATTCTGTAAGGGACACAATTTACATGAATTCTTGGGATTATTGATAACTCTGTAAGGATTACAATTAACATGGATTCTTGTGATTATTGATAACTGTAAAAAACAAAATTGTATTCCTTACTGATAAATCAGTAAGGGCCACAATTCACATGAATTCTCGTGATTATTTATAACTCTGTAAGGAACAAAGTTTACATGAATTCTCGTGATTATAATTCTGTAAGGAACACAATTCACATGAATTATTGCGGTTATTGATAACTCTGAGGAACACAATTCATGTGAATTCTTGTGATTATTGATAACTCTCTAAGGAACGCCATTTATATGAATTCTTGTGATTAGTGATAAATAACTCTGTAAAGAACACAATTATTTAACGGACTTAATAGATAAAAATTAACTCCTCTCTATGCAGATGGCAACTAATGAAAGCACGCTTGCAAAAACGAAAATCGTCTGCAAGTACATCATCACAGTACAGAGACTGTCATTGAGTACGCCCCATTCACTAGGAGCATGTTAATTCCAACAGTTTAATAGGCAACACAAAGTTGCCAACCATGAAATCACACACAGCGAGGTTAACAATGTAGTAATTTACTGCGGTGTGCATCTTTCGATTTGTAAACACTGTGTAGCACACAACAGCATTTCTTATTACAGCAAAAATCATAACGACTAAGTAAACAATCACAGTATTCGGGTGAAGCCTAGATAGGGATCGTAGGTATCCAATGTTGAGTTGGATTCATCTGCAGTGCTGTTGCTGTTTGAAGTTTCAGTTATCATTTTAAAGATGCTCTTGTGTTTCTATGTCATTGCATGTATATGCATTTTTATACATCTACCGTCTCTTAGCTCAAAAGAAATATGTCATATATTGATTATTTACCAAGTATTGAAATTCAACGCTGTATATACTTGTTTGTTGTTTATTGGTTTTTCGAATACATTATGAGAGGAAATAGGTTATTATAATCATATCTTGTTTTCTTTTAATGATATATATTGATATAGTTAAAGTATTAAATATAAACTTAGTAGTATAGCTCAAATCATAAGCTCGGGTTATAAGCTCAGATCATAAAGTCACTTTATGCCCAAATAATGCATTTGACATCCTTAATTTTTCAGAAAATGCCTATCTTTTTATATTTTACACACCTGCTTTATGAAGAAAAACAAACAAACAAACTAAAACACAGTATATATGTATATTCTAAACCAAAGGCTTCCAAATGTTTACTTGCAGATTCACTAGATTCTATATCCTACAGGGTTTCCTGCAGAAAAGATTAAATTTGGATAACTATAGATTTGGATTGAATCTCCAATCTCCAGGTGTGGTTCTTATCTTCATACTGTGACATTATTTCATTTGCCCGTAGTTGGAGGTTCGAGGTTTTTGATTTACTGTTTTTATTATTTGACCTAGCTCCTAGAGTGGCAGTTTGTTGCACATTTAGAGTTTGAGTAATTTTGGTGAGTTGATACAGATCTAAGGATTTTCTAGCAATTTGGTAGTTTAAGGTTTAAGAACATTGTTTTTTTTTTTAGAAAAGTATTGATCGCGGTTTTTATTTAATTTCAACTATTTGAGGTGGGACTTACCTAATTCCGATTTTCAATATTAAGTACCGCGCGGCGTCTCTTACGTGATTTGGCCCTGCGATGATCATAGTCATGCAGATTGAATAGTAGTTCATTTGGAACAGATGGCAGATTTTTATAGAATTTAAGCGCTAGCTTTTTAATTTGGGCTCTAACAGTTCTTATTTTGAAGTCTTTCCTAATTACCGAGTTTCTTAAGTATCTAGGGGCTTTCCTTATAATCCTTAGGGTTTTGTTTTGTCTCTGGTAAGCCTATAATAGTTTTACAGGCATATCCCCATACGGGTGCTGCATACGGCATTCCCGGGTGGATGACCGATTTTTAAATTTGGAGTTTATTTTGATAACTCAGATTTCCGTTACCAATCATTGGGTATAAGACTCCTGTGGCTATATACGCTTTTTTGATTAAGTTCCTTACGTGCTGTTTCCAGGTCAGGTGGGAATCTATCGTTACACCTAGGTATTTAGTAGATTTTTCCGCTTTTATAACATGGTTGTTTACGTACAGAGGCCTCGGAGGTTTACGTTTTCTAGACAAATAAATCCAATGATATTTATTGGGGTTTAATTTTATTCGCCATTTTTCCAGCCATGTTTGGAGTATGTCTAAGTGTTTTTGTAGCTGTCTGTGCATTACTGAGACGTAAGGGTGTTTTGCAAGTATCGCACTGTCATCTGCACAGAGTGCCAGCTCCGACACGGAGCTGGCACTCTGTGCCAGACACTGTGATCCTGGGGATGTCATTTAGATATATGATAAAGAGTGTCGGGCCCAGGATGGATCCTTGTGGTACACTACTTTTAATGAGCTTGGGTGTAGACAAGTAATCTTTTACTCTAACTTGAAAGTGTCTGTTATTGAGGTATGAGATTAAAAGTTTGACAAGTGCGTCAGGGACTTTTAGAGTGATCAATTTGTGTGCTAATCCATAGTGCCACACTTTATCAAATGCTTTTTGTATGTCAAAAAAAATCGCAGCTGTGGGTGTCTTACTATTAAGTCCAGAAGATATGTACTCTACCACTCTCAACAATTGATGAGTGGTGGAGTGTTTTGGCCGAAATCCAAACTGCTCCGGAATGATAATTTCATTCTCACTAAGGTGCGTGTTAAGAATTATCTATAAAGAATTATTTTCTCAGTAATTTTACTGAGTGACGGTAGTAAGCTGATTGGTCTGTAGTTGGCTGGAATTGTGGCATCTTCACCAGCCTTATGGATCGTTATAATTATCGCTTCCTTCCGTTCTTAGGGGAATAAATTTAGTGTTAGTATTTTGTTTATTAGGGCGGTCAAGTAAAATATTATATTTAGGGGTAGGTTTTTCACCGCGATATTCCTGCTTTTGTCGCGCCCTGGGATTTTACGGTTTTTAAGGTTTTTGATGATATCAATTATCTCTTGCGGGGTGGCTGGGTTAATCGCAGCTGTGATCGGGAAGTTCCTGAAGTTATTTAGAGTTTTCCTAACCATTCTTAGGGTGTCGTGACACATTATATAGTGGTCTTGTTCAAATTGCTTTTCGTAAGGCCTAGCAAGCGTCTCTGTTTTTCTTCGTCTGAGTACGCGATTTTAACGCCATCTATTAGTGGCGGGAGTTTAATTTGAGGTTTTCTGAGTCTTTTAGCATATTGCCAGAGCGATAGGTCTTCCGGGCTAAGTGGTTAAATTAACTCTTTGTACTGTTGCTGCTTTTCTGCGACAATTTTATCTCTGACTTTCCACGTGAGTCTGTAAAGCTCCCTTTTGAGGGTAGGGTCTCTATTAGCCTGCCATATCTTACACATTCTGTTCCTTTGCTTAACTAATTGTTTGACATGGTGGGAAAGTGTGGGGGTATTTTTGGTGACTCACGATGTGTTGTGGCAGAGGCAATAGCGCTCTTAATTTCTGTTGTGAGTGTGTATGTGGCAGAGTCAATATCCGCCATGCTCATAATGTTGGGTACTGCCAAGTGTGGCTCAAAAAGTGCTCTTTTGAAAACGTTCCAGTTCACCTTCTCTTGTCCCAGAGAGGCTGGAAGGGGAGTGTCCAGATCGAATGTCACCAATACCGGTAGATGATCCGAGTCGAATTCATCCAGGGTATCGATAGTGTGAGCGTATTCTATGTTTCTCGTTAGGATAAAGTCTATGAATGTGCCGTTGGCACCTGAGACGCAGGTTGGTCTCGACGGTTCAATGATGTTGGTGTTTGTTGTGTTCAGCAAACTCTGTATCTGTGTCCCGCGTATGTTGGCTCTCCTGCTGCCCCACGCTCGGTGGTGTGCATTGAAGTCGCCCGCGAGTATTGTGTTTGGATATCGCGAGAAAAGCAGTTCCAGCAGCGCAGCTACATTTATACCACTCCTGTTTTTGACATATATTGAAGTTAGGATAAATGGGTTTACATTATTTATTTTAATTTTTATGCTAGTATTTTCTATACCTTGAAGATTTATGTTGTTTATTTCCTCGTAGGGAATATTTCTTTTAATATATATTGCTGTTCCTCCATGGGGGTTTCTAGCAGTTGTATTTGTGCTAAGTTTGTGATAGCCAATATAGTTTGCTATATTTAGCTTTTTATTTTCTCTAACTTTAGTTTCATGAATTAGCAGGACATCTGCATCATTTTCATTTACGTAGCTCCTAAGTTCATTTATTCTTGGAGATATGCCGTTCGCTTTCCAAAATATTATTTTAAAGTTTTCTTTTTGGGACCTAGCCATGGCGGGTTTGATTCTCACTGTTATTTTTAAAATCCGCGATTAATTTAAAAGCCTCAAAGACCATTTGCATTGGATCGCTCTTTTTTTGTATTAGCTCAGCGAACTTCATTAACAGGTGTTTTATTGCATCTAGGTCGAACATGGTGATAAACCCTCTGATGAGGTTGAGGATTTCATCCTTCTTTTCATCATTGGTTTTACCAGCAGGTTCTGTCTCAGATTCCATATCCTGAGCCTCAACCGCGGTTTGATCATTTTTGTGAGTATCCTTTTGGATCTCGGCAGGCTTTTGTTTTTTTCCGACCGTTTCCTCTGTCATCTGTGTTTGCGCGAGCTTATCTTCTCGTGCACGTTTAGTTTGTTGCCATTCCTTGACCATTTTTTCTAGTCTTAGTTTTGCATCTCTTGCCTCTTTGGCAAGGTTATCAATTGCTAACCTCTGCTTTATGTCAGCGGTAGTTATATTTACTTCCTCCACCGTCATTTCTCTGGAGGTCGATGGTTTAGGGGTCTGCTCTTGCACCGATCTGGTAGGTGCCGAAGTTTGAGTTCGTTTTACCTGTGGCACAGAGTGCGAGGAGCCCTGACGAGGTACCCGGGAGTTTAGACCGAGGGCCGTTTGCCTCCAAGGGGGTATCTGGTTTTTGGGGGGAGGGGGGCATACCCCGGTGCCTTTCCTCTTTTCCAGGGGTTGTTCGGGCATTGCCTGAAGTTCGCCGGGTGGTCTCCATTGCAGTTTGCACACGTCGCCTTCTCTGTCCTTGGTCTTTGGCAGTCACGTGTGAAATGTCTTGCACACTTAAGGCACTTAGGTGGCATACTGCAGTTCTCAGAGGAGTGATTGAACTGTTGGCACCGGTAGCAGATTTTAAAGCCCCATGCTCTGAAGGTCTCTACCTTCACAGCCAAGTTTCCTAACCTTGTGAGTCTGTAGACCCTCTGCCAGTCTTACGTAGGCCTAAGGCTGAGTAAGAAGATCGGCAGGGGCAATCTCGTTTTTGTGTCTCAGTTGAGAAACCCGGACTACATCTAATCCTTCGGATGTTAGAGTGATTTTTATTTCCTCCATGCTATAATTTGTTGGTAGCCCCTTCAGAACTACCTTTTTTGGCCTTTCCGTCTTTAGGTTTAAGCTATTGAAGGGGATTTTCTCACTACTTAAATGGCGCAGTACAACCCTGTAAGTGTCAGCGTCATTTGGAATCAGCTTTAGCATGTCTCCTGTGAGCTTGCCAGATATTTTATTTCCTGAGATATCATTTAGTTTTTTAAGGAGAACCTTGTAATTATCATTGAACTTGATGAAAAAACATTCAGCTTTAGGGTCTTTTATCTGAACCTCAACTGCTTTATGCCTGTCACTATTTTCGACCCTTTTAGGTTTAGGTGCACTTTTGAACACAACTGGTTTCGCGGCAATCTCAGCGTATGTCTTAGTTTTAACATTGTCAGTTACATTTACAACATTGTCACTTATTTCATTACAGTCCATGTTATCATGGACATTTAAGTTTTCTTCTACAATCTGGCTTTTACTAGGAGCATCCTTGATGGATTGCCCCTCCAGCTTTCTTTTTTTATTTGTTTTATCTAAGTTTTTATTTAAGTTTATCTTTATCTTTAATTTCCTTAATTAAGCCTAGCTCTATCATTTTACATTTGATTTTAACACTGGAATTATATCCCTCACCTTTAGAAATCTCATAAATATCACAAACAATAAACCTATCCAATTTCTGGGCAAACAGAAAAGAGTTCACAGAAAGTAACGAACCTAGAATCTTGGAGACTTTGTCCTCTTCTTGTCCCAGTAGTCCGTTCATCAGCAGCTCCCTGATGTGAAGAGTCATCACGTAGACTGCCAGGGTGCAGAAGTTGACGGCGCTCTTGACTTCATCCTTCAGTTCAGTCATCAGTCCATCATCAGGCAGAGTTTGGCAGTAATTCATGATGGCACCCTTGAGAGGCCCGGAATCTTCCTCGTTCAGCTCACTAGCAAGTTCGCGAGTAGCTGCCACGTCGCCTCGTTCCAAATCCATATCGTCAGGGTAGAGAAGTTCCAAAAAATAGCACTACCACGTGGTAACAACACACGTGGCACTCCCAAATGAAAAGCACAAAATCCAAAATGGCGAATCGTCCGTGCACACCAAGCTGTAGAATTGCTTTGCCCGACGTGCTCTACCGTAACTAGATATAACACGCCCAAGCGGAAGCAAGAAGATCTCCAACTGGTAAAAAGCAGGAGCAATACTAAAGCACGTCCGCACAACTCGGAGTCTGAGCACCGAATGATTCTATATTGAACAAAATTACAAACAAAAATTATCAATGTTTTTAAATAATATTGGTAGCTTTATTACAAATATTTATGTTATTAATAATTAAGTATACTTACTGAACCTTTTTCTTTAGCATATTTGTACAGCGCCAGATTTCAAATACGAATTTATTGCTTAGATAAAAATATTCTCGTTGTAAAAACGCAAAATTAAGAATCAGAAAGCATGTAATTTGAAACACCTATGAAACAAATAGTGCCTACAATAAATTATTTCCCTTTTTTTTGGATTTGTTGTAGAATTAATAATTAAATTCTTACATTTATTTTATGTGCATTATGGTGAATTTTATTTTGTTTTCTGTCTTTATATGAAATAGAGTTTTATATATTGAATTTTGTGATATGGTAAAATTATAAATTAATATGCAATTCACTTAGATTTGGAAAATTTTTCAAGACTGACTTTTTTTAATTTAGTAAAGAAAATCATACATTTGTAGTATATTGATTTCGCATTGCTGCAAGTATTTCTTGAAGAATTGTGAAAATTTTTCAAAATAGTTTTCTTAGTTTTAGGATACTTGAAAAGTATAGTTCTTTCATGAAATTATATTCTTAGAGCTTGAGTGTAAAATTAAGATAAAAGCAAAATAATAATTTACGGTGCTAAGAAATTTAGAACCGTTCCGTCCTTGGACCGAAAGGTCGATATATCAAGTACTCTCAAGTTTGAGATAAGCCACATTTGATATCCTCCACAAAAGCATGTAAAGAGGATGAAGAGACATTTAAACTTTACAAGTCACCCTAACCTGGTGCTGATTAGATTTTGCTTCGATTAAGAAAAACACAGACTGGAATTTTTCTGCGAAATGGTCCGCAAAAATCGTTATAATTAGAAATTAAATAGTTTCAAATGCATTAATTAAATTCTTGCTTTAAAAGTGATTTTTAGCGACATAACGAATAAAATCAACACCAAAACTCTAGAATTGACCACTTTTAGGGTTTTTAAGTTTTGGGAATGTTGAGGTGGTGATGATGTTTCACTGCAGCCCAAAATTCACTCAATAAAATTTCTTAAAATTTAGGAGTTAAGTAACTTGCGGTTTTCAGTGGTACCGATTATATTTTGATCAGATTGGAAGAAATACAACCTTCCTTTTTTGCAAATTGGCACTTAAAAACTCGTTACAATCTAAAATAAAGAGCAAAATATTATTAAATGCATCAATTAAATACCTGTTTTATACATAAGTTTGAAAGTCGAAAATAATGAGATCAACTCCATTCCGGTAGACAAATGTTTTTGAGCTACGGAAGAACTATAGCAACGTAAATAAGCACAACTAACACAATGCAGCAGTGTACAGCTGTTTCGAAGATACTTTGGATTCCCTTTTCCAGTGCAAGAGAATCAATAAATCCGCAGTCCAAAGCAAGAATGTGCATGGAAGGAAAAAGCAGGGAACTTATATACCTCAGAACTGGATTAGGAGAGAATTACTCTCTGTTTATCCAAGTCTTAGGTATATAATCCCTATAAGCCTCTAAAGTATTTACATTTTCTGTGAAGCTCCGATTTTCCGTCACAGAAACCCCAGGCATAGATCTTATTGACATCAAAATATAAAGAAAATTGATCAAACCAACGTCTAATATACAGTGGCTGAACTTCAAATGCCATTTTCTTAAAATTTTCTTACTGCGCAGCACGCCATACGTAACCAAAAGCGACTATTGGAGCGTATTCAATACAAATGTTTCTGAAATCCAATTAAAACCCTCTACATCTACTACGTCATCCATAACCAATCAAATAAGTTACTAGTGCGGATTGATTACTGATCTAATAATGGAACCTAGATTCCTGCTGCTGCTTTGAACCTCCTTGCTTTCAATAGCCATGATCATTAGTAAATCCCTAACATATTCGCATCTCCTCCCCTTGGAATTATTACTGAGGTTCCTAGATTTTATAAACAGATTTGCATGAATAATCGCTTTCCCTCCAGCAATAACTGAACAACTTGATATTTCCAAGAAGGCCAGTAAAATTTGCTAATCTTGTAATTAAATTTCTGTAAGTTTGTATACGACTTATTGAATGAAATTTAAAGGTACAAATCCAATGAAACAAATACTTCCCATAGGGGGAGGGTACGGACAACATTTGAGTATTGGCGTGAGTGTAAGCGAGGGGCTCAAGGACCGACTTTATTTTTTTACTTTCCCTACAATACATGCTAATGTACAGGGGAAGTATTGGAATCGTGCCGAAAATCGCAACTCGAGTTTTCGACAGCTGTACACGTTCTGGGGCCTCTAGAACACGAAAAAAAACTATTTTTAGCCTGACGTCTGTGTGTGTATCTGTTTGCCTGCGTGTGTGTATCTGTCTGTCTGCATATTTTGTATCCACTCTAACTGAAATACTAATTGACCGAATTTCACAAAATTTGGTAGGTAAGTCCCTTGTGGGCGACCTTGGTGCTGATTATATTTTGGTACGATTTTGGATAAAAAAAATCTACCTTTTTTGCGAAAGGGCCCGTGAAGTTTGCCTGTATCCACTCTAGCTAAGAAACAAATGGACCAAATTTCACAAAAGTTGGTAGAGGAATAACTTGTAGGTTAACCTGGTGTTGATTAAACTTTGGTACGATTCGAAGAAAAAGAACATGCTATTTTTTTCGAAATGGCTCGTAAAAATCGTTAAATCTAAAGGTAAAAAGACTCCATACTCTCAAATGTATATCAATTAAATGCTTATTTTATACGTAATTGTTGACAACGAGAATAATAAGACCAATCCCATTACCTTAGGACTAGCCGTTTTCGAGATATTTTAGTTTTTTCACATTTTCGCTACTCCACCTTTAAAAATAAGTCCAGTTATAAAATAAAAACGAAAACAGACTTAAAAGTGCAAATTCAGTGTAATTTAAAATAATTATGGCTGTTATTTTGTGCAATCAAATTCAATTTAATGAATTATTGAGGAAATAAAGAGAGCGTGAATATGAGTCTGCAGGGAAAGTCATGTGCTGCTCACATCAGATTTTTATTGTGTGTGTTTGTGAAAGAGAGAGAGAGAGAGACGCAGAAAGACAGAGAGAGGGAAAAAGAAAGAGTCCATCTCTCTTTAACTGAAGAGACGAAGGAATAACGAGAGAAAGAAAGATAGAGAAAGCGGAAAGACAGTTAAAGGAGCGACAATTTTGTAACTATATCTCAAACTGGCGAGATTTGGGAAATGTCACCAAGTTAATGATTGTCTAATATCTCGGGAAATTAAATGTCATTTCTTCGATAATCTGAGTCGTTGAAAGAATTACTCATTTAATATTCTTCATTCGAAATAAAGTTTGTTCCTCTGTGCTTAGGGCAAGTGCATTTTGTTAGGGGTTTGTTAAATAATTGCGGTTTGCTACGCGCTTATAGGGCAATTATGTTTAGTTAGGTTATTAAGAGTTTTGATCGGGAAATGTGTATGGTTAGCGTGGGTCCGGATAATTTTGGAACTCAAGCCTTGTAGGTGGATGGAATATGAGGAATCATGTATGACACTGTGCACCGTATCGTATGGTATGATGGGCATAATGTCTATATATAGTTAATTGAAGTGTGGA
Source organism: Amaurobius ferox (assembly GCA_951213105.1). Lineage (NCBI taxonomy): Eukaryota > Metazoa > Arthropoda > Arachnida > Araneae > Amaurobiidae > Amaurobius > Amaurobius ferox. The sequence goes on from OX578155.1 coordinate 71,291,588, forward strand.
TCAACTCAATTTTCTCATATCAGAATCCATTTTCTAGTAACTTTTTACCAAATTTTACGAGAAAAAATTTGAAAAATCGGTATTATTGTTTAAAATGATTACAAATATAACGTGTTACGCTTCACTCTAAAGAACGTAACAAAATCTTTCGATTGATACCATACTTGTCAATGTACTTGCCGGCGGGGGGAGTGGTATTTTCCCCCCAAGAGTGGCTAATGATGTCACGGAAAAATAAATGTATCCCGGCTATTTTTCACAACATTGGGTGAAACTATAAGTCCTTGTGATCTTTGAGCCATAAATAAATCCTTTTATGCATGATTATTGCAAATTTTGTCCTATACTGCCATTTAAAAACAAATACAAAATTTTCATTCGAATTAAAATAATTCTCTCTAGTTCTGTATATTTTGATAGAAAAGTTGGATATGAAGTTTCATAAAAATCCATTCATATTTGTGACTGCTATCGTGTACACAAGAAATCGACTACAGGCAGACGGATATCACTTCAAAAATAGTCGAATCGTGTTCAAGATGTCTTAAAACTTCTATGCGATCTTATTGGCATCAAAATCTCGAATTCGAAATATTCAAATAAACACTACTTTCTCAATTCTACTATATTACATAGTATGAAAAGGTAAATATTTTGGTTGAACATGGTGCAATGAATTCAAAAACAAAGGTTTAAGTGTAAAGTTTATACGTCTTATAAATGTGTCTGTACATATATAAGTGGTTCTAGTAGTGAGTTGAATTACCTGGCGGTTTTAAACCGATGTGCTGTATCAGAGAATTATGTTCATTACTAGAATGAACTCTTGGCATTGTCCAACGTTTAAGATGCAAACCTCCGTTTAAAATTCCATCAGAACTCACGGAGAATTTTCGAAAACCAATACACGCATTCAAAAGACACTTAGGAAGGGGTAACCCAGTGGTTAGAGTTCGAGGATTGCATACACTAACAATCATACACACACACTAACAAATAGACACACACACATGCATCACCTTAAAAACTTTCAGGGATGCTTAAAATGTGCTCTTTCGCTAAAAACTCGAATTCGAATTTTAGTCCCCGTCACAGTACTTTCCCTGTACTATGTAATTCGGAAACGTTATAGAATTGTGATGCAGTTTTATTGCTCGATTTGAAATAGTTACCTTTCAAGATATACGTTGAAATAATAACTACATTTTTTAAAAGTGTCTACTTATAAACCACTGAGATTTCAAAAGATTGATTGAATCGGGCTTAATAGTTCTAGTAAAAATCCATCAAATGCCTTTCAATTTTTTGTTCGTGTGAGCATGAAACTCATTTTAACCTTGGTGCTATACGTAAACATTCCTTGTTCCGCAGGTTAAATATTTTGAAAAATATTTCTTAACATTTTGAAGGAAAGTCTTTAGATTCTTTTATATTTTCATTTTTTGAAAAAAAAAATAAAATCAATTCATGTATAGAAATTCAAACCCAGTAAGAGTTATTATTTAATATGAGTGCATTATTTTCATTAGGAAATTTATTCATTAAGTAACTCATCAGACCATTTAAAAAGTTGAGAGATATATGACAATGTTAAAAGGCAGAGAATGATGCAATAAATTCTTTAAAATTAATAAAAAATAATGCAATCATTTTTTTTTTTTAATTTCAAAAAATTTAATTGCAGACCTCATTGCTTAAATTTAATGAAGTTTACAATGTGGTTCGATATGATTAAGATATATGTACTTATGGTATATTTTTGATGTACTAGGGGGCTTTGTCCTCTGTTTGTTATGCTTCTCGAACCCCTATATCTCGCTTCGCGATCTGGGAGGATGTGCCTCCTACTTGTTGAGCTCGCTGAGAAAAAAAATTCACTTCAAAAGTGCATAAAAAGTAAAATATCTCGTAAACTACGTCGTATTTTATAAAAGGGTCCATCCTTCAAAATTTCAACTATGTAACTACCTGACTGCAAAAATTCGGTTTCTTGCTATTGTTAATCTATCCAGGACGCGAACTATCTGGTCAATTATTTCGTACTTGAATTTGACATTAAATATTTCATAAACTACAATATATATCGAAAGAACAGTTTATTTCAGCGTATTACCCAAATCTTTCTCTACAAGTGTACCAAATTTTATATTTTTGTGAGCTATTGTTTTTGCGGTACGAAGCAAAGAATCTCCAGGAGCGAGAATTGTGCCAAGGAGCGACGGCGTCAGCTACAATTTTTTAATATAAAGCAATACCAAAGTGTGGTGCTACTTTTATTGTGGTAGTTAATTAAATTAAATGCTCTTTATTTAATGTGTAGACTTTAAAATGTATTATGTATTGCGTTCGTATAGTATAGTATATTGCATGAATTTATGTTCTCTTTTTTTCTTCTTTTTGAGCATTTTTTTTTACCATTTTTTCATTCAAGATTAAGTCCTACAATAGAATTAGAGGCTTATTGGCCTCCTTTCGGAATTTTATCTCTTAATCCTTTACAAGTCCCATTTTTAAATACATTAATATTATTAGTTTCTAGTATTAAAGTTACTTGAACTCGTCAGTCTATTTTAAATGGTAATGAAAAAAGCATAAAGTGATCTATAAAATTAACATGAATGTTAGGCTTATATTATTCAATGCTTCAAGGTTTTGAATATTTTATAGTTTCTTTTAGAATTAATGATTTTATTTATGGGTCTACGTTTTTTATAGTTACTGGATTTCATGGTTTTCATATTATTGTTGGGCAATTTTTTTTATTGTTAATGTGAACTCGTTTAAAATATTTACATTTTTCAAATGATCATCAGCCATTTTGGATTTGAAGCTGCGACTTGATATGGACATTTTGTTGATGTAGTTCGATTATTTTTATTATGCCCGGAGCGATATGTTAGTTGCTCGATGTTGGCAACAGTGGATCAGAGAAAGCACATGTAAACATCATAGTGGTTCAGGACGCTTCAAACGAACACCTAACTGCTCGAGAGGATAGGAGGACGTACGTGTACAGGAGGTTGGGCATACGTGTGTAGGGGAGGGCTGGCTAGTGTTACGATCCCGTGCGTTTTGTCGAGCAGCTTATGGTCATCACAAAAATATTTACATAAAAAATTTAAACTTTGTTAGGCAAATCAAATCATTTATTTATACATATGCGCAAAATCCAAATAAAAATACCATCTTTTAATACCCCTCTCAATGTTTGTCTGTGTATGTAAGAAGTCTGTAAGAAAAGTATATCTTGCGATTGAAGACTCCAATTATTATCCTAACAGTGATTTAATGATCTGGGCATGTGTACAGAATATTAAAAAAATTAATACATTTTTCATTATTTAACATTAAGATCGAATTTTGTGCAAATTTCATATCAATCGATTCGTCAGCGATTGAAAATATTATTGCCGAGTTTCAATTCAATTTTAAATCCGCTTAAAAAATGTTTGAAAAATTAGGTCCCATAGGGCTCAATGTATTTCATTTTTTCAACCCGGGTTCAATCTAAAACTAATTGGGTGATATTATTCATTTATATTCCCATAGGTCCTACAGACCGTCTAAACAACATACTAAAATTTAATTTTGATTAAGTCATTTTTACGGCAGTTATCGTGCTAACGGACAGACAGACAGAATGAACAAAGTCATAAACACTTTTCAACTTTAGTTGTAAAGTGTTAAAAATGAGGAAATGAGTTTGGGTCTGTAGTGAAAGGTATGTTCTGCTCACATCTGATTTTTTTATCTGTGGCTTTAAAGATGAAATTTTATGAAAACTTGGTTATTGGACAGAGCAACAGGTGAGGAAAGGGGTGGGACAGCCCAGTGGTTAGCGCGCGAGGATTGTACTCGGACAACCCGGGTTCGATTCCCGGGTCTGCCAAACTGTCCCCGTGTTTACTCGGAGTACGGGCACGATAAATATGTAGGTCCACAAATTTTTCAAAGAGGTTGATGGTAGGGGAACGGGGTACGGTCTTTGGGGATGTAGCCCCCACTGGGTTCAGATCAAAATTAAGGGACATTTCCCGACCCTCTAAACTGATACCTTACACCTTCATGCAGGTCGAACGGTCTAGGTCGAAGAAGAAAAAGAAAAGCTACAGCAAACTCAGTTTAGTGAATATTGAACTATGATCACTCTGTATACTAGTCCACATAATAGTAATTTGGACAAATAGAGATAATATTGGCAAAATTAGAAATTATATGGTAGTATTTGCAATCCTGGATAATATTGATATAATATTTATGCTGTTGGTGGTTTTAAGGGACCTGAATGGACATGTTCTTTGCCTAAAAACTGTCAAGCTAAGATATTGCAAAGTTTGTAACAATGCATAACTGTATATGGGTGTAATAGGGTTATGCAGGACGTGAGTCATAGGGAGCAGCACATGACTCTCCCTACATAATGGAATAATTTTGCTCCTTTCACAGTTGAATAATGATGGGCAAGATTCCACGACACAGTGTTTTTAACTTTCAACTGTTCATACAAATTGGACGCTTTTCTGGATGGCAACAAAACTATTTGAAAGTACCAATTAAACTCATATTTTACGCAAATCTAGCTTGATAACAAGAAATATTGCTAGCATTCTTTAAGCAACATAGTCCCTTTAAAAAGATGTTAAAAATTAATTCACCAATTTCAGATATTTTTGTTAATTTGCCATTATATTTTTGTTAAATTATCACCATCTTTAAAAATTAGCCAGGTTGGCGATATTTCGCCAAATTAATGACCAAGCTCGCCAAATTTATCGCCAAATACTTTTGACAATACTTGTCGATACATAATTGACTGTACTATTTTTTAATTTTCTGTAATTTTTCAGATAAATTTATTTGAAAAACATGAGATATCTAAAAAACGGTTCAAGTTAGCATTTTGAAGTTCAGCATTTTTTTCGAATCCCCTGAATTCCTCAAACCCGGTAATATTAAAATAAAATCGAAAAGACTCGAAAAAAGGGATTTCAGCTCTTTGAAGAAAAGATATAATAGTATTAACAACATCAAAATTGAAGTTCTCAGATCCATAAAAATTAAATTTATGATAAAAATCCTATAACAGGCTAAGTTGATTACTTTCTATTAATGTAAAATAACTTATTTATTCAAAATGTATTAAGTTTGACATGTTTTTAAACCATATTGTGCGAAAGCATGGTTGTAATAGGCAATCATGTAGCTCGGGAAGATGTTAATTCATTTTTGGGGTCTAAATTATATGGATCAATGCCTTTTATGATGGAAACTTAATTTTCATACCGCTTTGCCACTGCAAAATACATGTTAACACAAAGATTAAGCTTTAACTATCTATCCTACATTCCCGGTTGCTATGCTGTTTCCAGGACTGAGGTCATGTGATGTGGAATACTCTATGCTGTAGCGAGTTGACTCTGAAGTGGACCTGCACTCCGATAGTCGACGATTCTCGGAAGCAGGAGCTCTGGACTGGTAAAGTGAGTTTTAGATCACGTGACGAGTTCTTTATGTTGGATAAAATTACCTCAATACTAAAATAGTAGCAATCCCCGCCAAATAGTGGCATCTAGAATAGACGATCTATGGTTTATCGTGCCCATGTTCCTCGGAGACAGTCTTAGTCTGTGTCGAGGATTGAACCAAATCGTGTAATCTTCTCTCCTTAACAATTGACCTATCCCGACATGGAGAATTGTGTGTGTACGTGTGTGGTACTCTTGTAGAGTATGTCGACCTCTGAACACGTTTAGACTATTTTTTGAATGATATCCGTCTGCCTGTCTCTCTATTTGACTGTATGTCTGTGGTCAATTTTCTGTGTTCGCAATATAGCGGCCACCAATATTAATGAATATTCAGGAAACTTTATATCTGGCTTTGTCATTAAAAATCCAGAACTGGGGAACATTTTTTTTAATTCGAGTTAAAACTTTTAAATTTATTAAAAATTTTATATATGTTTTAACATGGCAGCGTAGGACAAAATTTGGCATAATCATGCAGAAAAGGGTTTATTTATAGCTCAACGATCGCGAAAATTTTTTCAATCATTGTTGTGTTTCAATCACAGTTTCTTACTCATTCACCTTAGTTTCAACCATTGTGAAAAATAGCTGCGATACGATTTTTTGTTCGTGACGTAATTAACCTCCCTCGGAGGGCAAGTTATCCCTCCCCCCCGTAGTGGCTTGAAAGCATGGTATAACTATTAGTATGGTAACATTGTCAAGTACGATATTAATCGAAATAATTTATCAAACCCTTTAAAGTGAAAGGTAACACGCTACAAGTGCAATCATTTGGATCCATGATAACATTGTTTCAAAAATTGTCTTGAAAAGTTAAAAGCTACTAGAAAATGGATTCTGGCATGAGAAAATCAAGTTGAGCCACACTTCAGTGAAGTTTTAAGATTGGACAGACTTAAGTCTGCTTAATTTTGTCCTAATTATGACTCTTTGAAATACTGTAACTATACACAGCTTCATGGACATTTTGTATGGCATCCTTCATCTGAATTTAGATTTTTCTCTCTAAATTCAATAGAATATCATAATCCCGTCCGAAATATCCTCCGGATAAATTCAATCAGTCTCTCTAAGAATAGACCGAGATAGCCGAGAAACAATATTAATATTAGATTAACTGAAGCGTCGGAATCAAATTTTATGTGCACAGCCGCGTCTGTGGTTTTAAATTAACAATCGTAAATATGCTCTTGAAACATGTTGTGATTGTCAGCGTATGTATTTCATAAATTTATTCAATTATGCTACATGGATGAGTATACATTATGAAAAGTCATCAACTCATCTGACAATGATTTAATTAAGCAACACGACACCTTTCAAATATATAAATATTTGGAGGTTTCCTAGGAAAGTTCTTAACCACTTTCCTTATCAATTGTTTGAAAAATATTGTAAAAAAATATATTTTATTGCATTTTTAAAAAATCTGATGTGGGTCATTATTATCAATGATTACCTGATGTGGGTCATTATTAGCGTCATTATTATCGGGAGACATATTTATCAATTTTGCGACATTTTCATCATTTGGCGACATTTAAAAACTCATCAACTTGGTGATATTCAGCCAAATTCGTCGAGAAAATTTCGTCAAGCTTTATGGTCTGCAAAATAGGTTATTCTTATACCAAATAAACGCCTAATTCAGCCCAAATACAAATTAATTACTCAAATTAGCTTCTCCTATAGAAAATTCCTATTCTTTTCAAGATATTGGATTTTCATCAATTAGGCTCCATTTTCATTGATTTAGCATCATTTCTATCAATTTAGTGACAGTTTTATCAATTTTGGGATAATTCCGTCAATTTGATAACATTTAAAAATTCGACAAGTTCCTGATATTCCGCCAAATTCGCCGCCAAAATTTCGCCAAGCATTGTTTGTTGAGAGATAGGTTAGTCTTGTGGTAGATAAACGACTAATGGCGTCAAATTATACAACTATTACCCAAAGTGTTTTCTCTCGTGAATGAAAGGAGCTAGATCTACGATAATGATGATATAAAAAATTATCCCATGATCTTACATATGAAAAGTGAGAGATTTCACAACAGTTAATATTTATTTTAATTTTATGTGGTTCTTTGATAAATTCATTTGAAAAATGTGCAATATATCGAGAACAGTTCATTCTAGCGTTCTAAAGTTTATGTCTTTAGTTTTCTAATGAAAAATTACATAAAAATGATCATTTAAGTAACTTTATTGAATATTTTAATTTTTTGATCATTTTTTTTAAATTTCATTTCAAAATTTCGGAGGGTTCTGAACATTCGATTGCGCGTAAACAAAAATAGGATTCCAATATTCACTTATTGTAATTTGTGTACAAATTTTGTTCGGATCTCTTGATTTGTTCGTAAGATATCGTTTCCACAGACTCACTGACACACACACACACAACCTCAAAAATGTCTTATTCGTGTTCAGGGTTGTCTGAAACGTGCTCTCCCGTCAAAAACAAGAATTCGAATATTCGACCCCGTTACATTACTTTCCTTATACATTATACTATGTATATAAGGAAAGTAATAAGAGAAACTGATTTTAAACATAATATAAAGGGATTTATTTTTATTTTTATTTTATTTTGTTGAGGAAAACACATTGTTTTGATATCATTTTACTATTCCGAGTTATTTCGGTCAATTGCAAAGTACTAAACATTAATCTATGTATGATAGTTTTTTATTCAAGGAACAATACAAAGGATACCTGACATTCGGTATCCTGATAACTAGTCTCTCATCTAACTGGCTTTAGAGAGCATACAGCACACTATCTTGGTGGATTCGATTTTTTTTCAGTGGCCGGAATAATATCTGGGAAATACCTTGAGGTTAGCCTAAGTGGTAAAGAAGTAATGCTGAGTCTTTCAGATATTGTAGAAAACTTATCAGAACAATTTTCTGGAATAAGTTTTTCGACAAGTTCCATTCTATATTATATATCTGCTTGATTTCCTCCTTCTTCAGAGTACAAAATGTGGGAATGCCATAGAGCTAACTCCACTAAATGCAAAAAGATCATCTTGTAATATTTCTTTCCTCGTTTTCTTGGTGTAGATTAATTATCTAAATGTTGATCCACTTTAACACCACCACCCATTTTGTTATTGTAATCAATTACACATTTGGATCTCGATTTTATCTATCCTCGTTCGTTGGCCACATAGAAATGCACATCAAAAAGCTAGACATGGCAAAACAGCTCTTCATCACTGCACAAAAAGTTTTCATCAGTTTCTGACTCGTTTGATATTTTATTCCCTCTCCTCTTTAGAAAACGTTACTTTTTTACTTACGTAACTGTATTTCACAATTTAAAATTGCACTAACTGCACACACGTAGGACAAGAGCAAATACGAAGTAAGATGTGCCCATAAGAGTCTCGTGCTATACCACACCAATGATTGCAACTTGCAATCGATGAATCGGTGCAGGAATGCTCATTTCAAAATTATCATCGTCACTACACAAAAAGTCATCACCGGTTTCTGACTCGATTGATATTGTATTCCGTCCTCCTATTTAGAGAACGTTACTTTTCATTACGCATCTGTATTTCATAATGTAAAATTGAACTAACTATTCATACATAGGACAAGAGCAAAAAAAAAAAAATTTGATGTGGGCAGCATATGACTTTCCCTCCAGACTTGTATACACATTCTCTTTATTTTAATTAAATTTAATTCACTATTAATTCAATTTTCGTTCTCATTTGGTAACTGGACTCGTTTTCAAAGGTAGCGTAGAGAAAAAACGAAAAAATAAAAATATCTCGAGAACGGCTTGTTTTAGTGTAATGGGGTTGGTCTTATTTTCTTCTTTGTTAAAAATTACGTATAAAACAAGCATTAATTGGATATATGTTAACATAGGTAGTTTTTATTTTAGATTTTGCCGATTTGAACTTTTGGGGGCCGTTTTGCAAAAAACGGCAGGTTTTTTTTTTCGAATCGTACCAAAATCTAATCAGCACCAGGGTGAACCACAAGCGATGTATTTACCAAATTTTGTGAAATTCGGTCCATTAGATTTTCAGCTAGAGTGGATACAAGATTTTGCGGGCCATTTCGCAAAAAAAAGCGGGTTCTTTTATCCCAAATCGTACCCAAAACTAATCAGCACCAGATTCGCCCACAAGTGACTTACCAAATTTTATGAAATTCGGTGGATTACTTTTTTAGTTAGAGTGGATACAAAATCTTCACAGACTGACAGACACACACACACACACACAGACGCCACGCTAAAATTAGGTTTTTCGTATTCTAGAGGTCTCGGAACGTGTAGATCCGTCGAAAACTTGAGTTGCGATTTTCGACATGATTCCAATATTTTCCCTCGATTACAGCAAGTCCGCAAACGGAGCTTGATAAGTTGCAATCGGTGCAAGAATACTCATTTCTCCCTCACTTACTTTCAACCAGCGTTGATACAATTCATATCGAAAAGAACTTCTATCCCCAAGTTTTCTAGGGATAATATTTATTTGCAAAATATGGACATACGAATTAACTCGGAATAATCAGTGAAAAGATTTGGAGTACCAATTACTTTGTAAAGAAATGTCCCCAAGTGTGCATGTTAGGTCTATTTATAGTAAAGCCACAATGCCATAGGCATTCATAGGGGAGGGCCAGAGAGGGCACTTTCCCTCCCCTGCACGTTCAAGGTCACGAAGATGGGCTTCAAGTTTATTGATGTTGTACATTTTATCCTTGAGTTTGGCCTACTGACAATAGTGATTTGCACACTCCTGGAAAATATTCTATGGGCGCCTTTGGATGCCCTATAGAATAAAAGCACTTTCAGCGATAATGAACAAGGCAAGAAGGTCCGATAGACAAATAAATACAATTGACATTTTCCAAGCAAAAGTATGTTTCAATTATTGTAGAAGCATGAAAGAACTATCATATTCTAGTTTATGAGTAACCGTGTGACAAAAGCTTATTCATCGGCATTGCAAAATAATTTAGGAAACGGTACAACTTCGATTTATGTCAGCGGAATCTCAGATAAAGGTAGTTCTTAAAACAAATATGTTCAGTTATGCTTCTACAATAATTCTTAAAATTCTAAGAAGTAATAAGAAATTCTCCGTATGGACAACATACTGCCTTGCGATGATCATATATTTTGTTTTGATCATAAATTTATATATTTTGAGCACTGGATATTTTAGTATACATTGAGTTGCTTACAGCTATTTGGGTTCATTTTATGGCATTTCATGTTGCATTAAAACGAATACGTACGGGATTAGAGACGCAAATCGTTGATTAAAATTTCATCAAAAGTCACAGCGAATACTCGAAAACCAACGAACGCATTAGCAATATGCCAGCTTAGACCGCAAATTAAAAAAATCTGATGTGGGCAGCACATGACTTTCTCTGCAGACTTATATCCACGTTCTCTTTATTTCAATTAAATTTAATTCACTTTTTAATTCAATTTTCGTTCTCATTTGATAACTGGTCTTATTTTCAAAAGTGGCGTGGAGAAAATACTAAAAAAACTAATATATCTCGAGAACGGCTAGTCCTAGTGTAATGGGGTTGGCCTTATTCTTTAATTCGTTAAAAACTACGTATTAAACAAGCATTTAATGGATATATTTGAGCATACCTAGCTTTTTAGTTTAGATTTTAACGATTTTTGAGGGCCATTCTGCAAAAAAAGGCAGGTTATTTTTTTCTGAATCGTACCAAAATCTAATCAGCACTAGGGAAACCTATAAAGTGACTCATCTACCGAATTTTGAGAAATTCGGTCCATTAGTTTTTCAGCTAGAGTGAATACAAGCTTTTGCGGGCCATTTCGAAAAAAAGGCGGGTTCTTTTATCCCGAATCGTACCCAAAACTAATCAGCACCAGACCCGCCCACAAGTGACTTACCTACAAAATTTTGAGAAATTCGTATTAGTTTTTTAGTTAGAGTGGATACAAAATCAGCACAGAGAGACACACACACAGACGTCACGCTAAAAATGGTTTTTTCGTATTCTAGAGGTCTCGAAGCGTGTAGATCCGTCGAAAACTCGAGTTGCAATTTTCGACATGATTCCAATAATTTCCCTATACATTACCATGTATTGCAGGGAAAGTAAAAAATCTGATGTGGATAGCACATGACTTTCCCTGCAGACTTATATCCACGTTCTCTTTATTTAAATTTAATTCACTTTTAATTCAATTTTCGTTCGCATTTGATAACTGGACTTATTTTCAAAGGTGGAGTAGAGAAAATACTAAAACACTAAAATATCTCGAGAACGGCTAGTCCTAATGTAATGGGTTTGGTCTTATCCTTGTCTTCGTTAGAAATTACGTATTAAACATGCATTTAATGGATATATTTGAGCATACGTAGTTTTTTAGTTTAGATTTTGGCGATTTTTGCGGGCCATTTTGCAAAAAAAGACAGGTTAATGTTTTTCGAATCGTACCAAAATCTAATCAGCACCAGAGTGTCCCATAAATGATTTATCTACCGAATTTTGTGGAATTCGGTCCATTAGTTTTTTAGATAGAGTGGATACAAGTTTTTGCGGGCCATTTCGCAAAAAAAAAAAGCGGGTTCTTTTATCCCAATTCGTATCCAAAACTAATCAGCACCAGATTCTCCCACAAATGACTTAGCTATCCAATTTTATGAAATTCGGTCAATTAGTTTTTTAGTTAGAGTGGATACAAAATATGCACTGACAGACACACAGACAGACACACAGACTCACAGACACACAGACATACAGACACATACACAGACGTCACGCTAAAAATTGTTTTTTCGTATTCTAGAGGTCTCGAAACGTGTAGATCCGTCGAAAACTCGAGTTACGATTTTCGGTATAATTCCAATACTTTCCCAATACATTACCATGTATTGCAGAGAAAGTAAAAATGTAACATCACAAATTCCGAGAATGTTTATCCCATTTTCCATGAAATTCGCAGTTACGACAAACCTATAGTTGGGATGTCAAGAAAAGGGAACTTTTTTTCCGTCTGCTTTCTCGATTATAAATATCGTAAATTTTACAGATCCACTTTAAAATTCATAAAACATTTAGAAACAGAGTAATAAAAACATTATTAGAATGCGAAGATATCACTCCATATTCATTCTCGAATAACAACGGATGCTTTAAGAATACACCAGTTTAGAACAAAATATTAAAGAAAAAATATTATATCACAAATTCCGAGAACGTTTATCCCCTTTACATGAAACTCGTAGTTAAGTCTGTAGTTTTGATATCAAGAAGCAGGAATTTTGTTTCATCTGCTTTCCCGATTATAAGAATCGTAACTTTTATAGGTCCACTTGAAAACTCATAAAACATTTGAAAATAGAGTAATAAAAAGCATTATTAGAATGCAAAGATATCACTCCATATTCTTTCAAAAAATTTAAAGCGTAAGAATCGTCTCAAATTTTCCGAGGCCACAGGGTAAAAATAAAATTGAATAAAATACGCATATTTCGGTGTATATTATTGTTTTTTAAAGTGGTTGTCCAAAGAATTCAATTTAAAGCTAGTTAGAAAAACTGTTTATTATCTTTCCAATGGTGCAGAAGTCGAAACTCTGCGCAAACATTTTCAATCACTAAGGAATTGATTTGTGTGAAAATAGTTTAAGATTACTCTCCAAAATACAATAAGTAAAAAATGTAATTCGAATTTTTAAAATATCGCTCAAAGGTGATTTGGGACGGTTTTCTATTATCACTTAAAAGAATTACGTGCATAGACATACTTTTATATATTCACTGTGTAAAACTCCAGTGATTACCTTTATATAATATTTTTAGAAGCATTAAATTGAATTGAACCTTCTTTATAACGTGATTATGAAGTTTGATGAGCGCCTAAATTGATTTTATTGGAAATAATCCCATCTTACAGCAACGTAAAATGAACTTGTTTTTTTTTTAAGTTTCAACCGGCTTAATCAGAATAAAACAATTTACGTGAAAGGACTAGCATTAGCAAGTTCTATGAAAGAAGATATATACATGATATGATCTGCTAAGGATTCAATAAACAAGGAGTGCAACAAATATGGTAAATATAAAACTTTCGAAAGATAATTTTAATGAAGGTGAGTATGATGAAAGAAACATGGTTGATGGTGATGTGAGAGACTAATAATTTTAAAAGAATCAGGAGTGTGAATTTCCACTCGACTTATTCATGCTTCTGTAGCGAGCGATCTTGAGGCAGTATTAATTGCCTTGTGCTAGAGATTTCTTTTGCTCAACGCTATGATACTAGCCTACCAAACTTTAGCCCCATGCTCAAATCCGGTGCTGCCAAGTTGGTGATTTCCCATTCTCGCTACATTGGTGATCTAGCACAGCACGTCCTTCGCTTTATTTCCAACTATTCAGCTTTCTGAAAATTATATATGCATTGTAAAAATGCACTTTCTTTACTCCCCATGGGATGCAGGTAGCAGTTGAACGAAGGAATAAAATTCTTCAGCACGTTCTTCATCGGCCACGTAATTGATAACACAATTCCCGCAACACGACCTAATAAATGCTCCTTCCCTTCAAACTCGCACGTATTATCTGCAACCCCAAAACGACAGCTTCGCTAATCGACAACTCACTGGTAAGGGGGTACTGTAGCGAACGCTCATAAGGCAGTATTAAATGCCTTGAGCTTGAGACGTCTTTAATTCAACGCTATAATAGTGGTCTACCACACTGTGGTCATGGGAACAATCCCTGGTACTGCGAATATGGTAATTTCGCATTCTCTCTACACTAAACTGTTTAGCTCTATTAGCTTTACTTCTTCAGTTCTCATTTAAAAATAAATGTGTTTAAATTCTGGAGCATTTTTTAAAGTTGGCAACAGGTGCGCCCATGCAAAGCTTTTCAATCGTAATCCTGCGTCGATATATAGTTGAGCAACAAACTATGTTACAAAAAAAATAGGGTTTGTCAATCATCTATTGGAACGTCCTCTATTGATCGACGCAGTACAAAGAATGACAAGCTTGAAACATGTCCCCAAGTTTGCCACACTAATGAATTAGAATCATTTGGATGATTTGATATTGATATATACTCTATGTAGATTTCTCTAATAATTATATTCTTTCTTGTAGGCAATTTATTCACTATTGACTTGAACACCTATGTAACTTAAGATAATACCAAATCTGAACGATTTCTAGACTTAAAATGGCTTAAAATTAAACTTCAGATGATCACTGATTTGTATATATATATGCTTTTAAAATAGTATATTATACTATTTCAAAAGCATATTCTACAATTTTAAATACATTAACGTTTCATCCGACGTTTATAATTTAATAGCAGCGCCTTAAAATATCAGAGACTGCTTCGGAAAAAAAATCCCTAAACCCATCTTTGGATTAATTATAAATTATTAACTAAGCTCGTCCATCTTGCCACTTCCGGTTTTCTCTGTGGGGGCCTGTTAGATATAGATGGTGTTGGTTCAACTCGCACGCGGAAGGAACTATTAGCAAGATACGAGTTGATGAGAGCCAAAAGTTGTGTCGAAATACCAAGACGGACCAGCTTGGTTAGTAAACCCGGAATAAACGTTTTATCAAAAGTCTTGCATATGTCGAAAAATACAATGCTGGTATACTGTTTGTTGGTAGAGTTTTTGTGAATAGTTTCCACTACACGCATGAGTTGGGACTGAGTGGAAAAATCAGATCGAAAGCCGTGCAGTTCAGGAATTAAAATATATTTCGATCTTCAGAAACTAGTTAAACGTCTGAGCAACACTAACTCAAAATTTTTGGAAAGGCATAATAGAAGACTAATTGGTCTGTAGCTTTCTGCTAAATTAAGATTTTGATTAATTTTGATCAGAGAGATGACGTCAGCAATCTTCCAACTCTGGGGAAAGTAACGATGATCCATCATATGATTTAATAGCACGGTGAGCCAGCACTCATAAGAAAGGGGGAGGTTCTTTAGCATCCTATTGCTGCTTTTATCGGGGCCGGGTGATTTCTTCACTTTGAAGCTATGTATGATGTCGAAAGCCCAGACCACCCGACTTGTCCGAGGACTTAGAGCAGCTTTTTGGATGGCCGGGCTATGTATGATGTGATGAACTTCAGCCAAGTGTATCGGATCGAGGTCGTCTGGTGCTTGTACGTTAAGTGCATTCTGATTGGTCTGTTGAAAATCGTGTAAAGTGCCCGTGTAAAGATGGCTGAAATTTGGGTCTTCGTGTGGTGAAAATTGGAGTTGCAAGCTGTCTGCTATAGCGTTACCTTATCCTCCGCAGTCTGGGCGAGAGTTTGTAAGCTGCCATTAATGGGCGGAATTGCTGTTCTCGTGGTTCTCATGCTTTTAGCTGTTCGTTGTTGTGCTCTCCCCCCCCCCCCATCCCATCCCGTCGAAAACTCGCATTTGAATTTTCGACACCGTCACAATACTTTCCTTATAAGATATAAGGAAAGTAATAAACATACAATAATTCAGATATAACATGTTTGAGGAATTTGATAAAAAAAAATAGTGCTTAATGAATATTACATTGAATTTCAATTCAATTCAAAGCAATTATTTTCCTGAAATCCTGATTAATATTAGATATTTTTGTGGTTAAATTGGACGGCGATTTGTTATTTTTCATCTTTAGTCCACGTAATATAATATTCCATTATAATATAGTTTCTCTAGCGTTCTTGGCAGTTTTAAATTTTCCGTTCAAGCATTACTGTAAGATTGATAAATTTTCAATTATTTTACTTATACAGTTAGCGTGTGCAATTTGAATTAATAAATTCAGTTAGTAATTAAAATAATTTTTGTTTTTCTTTTAATTAGAATTCGTAGAGCTTTTTTATTATATGCCATGCGATATTTTAAAATTTCAATAATTTGCAAAAGCATAAGATGTAATAATTCAATAATTAATAATATTAATAAGATAGAATGTCATATTACTATTTTATATTTATAGTAACAAACATGAAATATCTGATGTGAGCAGCATATGACTTTCCCTACAAATTCAAATTCCTATTCCTATTCTTTACTTCATTATGCATTAAATTGAGTTTAATTGCAGATAATAGCATGGATATTTTTCGGATATTATATCCAATTTGCAGTTTTAATGCAAGTTCGTTTCATTTGGGAACTTAAAACAATTTGAAAGTCTTCAACTCAAAATTTCAAAAAGTAAAATATCTCGAAAACGGTTCAACCTAGAATTATGGGGTTAAACTCATTTGCCGTGATGTTAAAAATTACATGAAGAACAAATATTTCTTTATTATATTTCAGAGATTTTAGCCATTTATTTCACATTTTCGTGAGCTTTGTGGGCCATTTCGGAAAAAACAAGGTCGGTTATACTTTTCCGAATCATACCATAATCTAATGAGTATCACAATAAACTTCAAGTGACGTAACTACTAAACTTTAAGAAATTCCATTAAATAGTTTTTTTTCACTACATAGTAAAAAATATCTTCAGTTCCCCAATTAAAAGAATCTGATGTGGGCAACAAATGACTTTCCTTATATAATGCAATAAGTTTACTACTTTTACAGTTTAAAAAAATGTTATTCTTATTGTAAATACTTATGTTCTTTCCAAGATATTGACTTTTCTTCAATTAGTCGTCATTTTCATTAATTTAGTGTCATTTTTATCCATTTGGCGAGATTTTCTTTAATATTGCAACATTTAAAAATGTCGCGTAAATTCAACAAATTCGTCGTCAAAATCTCGCCAAGCGTTATAGACAGAGAAATAAGTTATTCTCTAGTATTATCTAGTAGATAAATGACTATTGGCGTTCAAATACGAAAGTATTACACATAGTATCTTTTCTCATGAATGGAACGTGTTAGATCCATGGGCATGATGTCACACAATTTATCGCATGATATTACATATGAAAAGTAAACATGTTTCTCAATATTTAATATTTTTTTTGAATTTATGGGAATTTTTTGATAAATTTATTTGAAAAATGCGTAATACCTTGAGAACGGTTCATGCCAAGTTGGCGACATTTCACCAAATTCGTCGCCAAAATCTCGCCAAGCGTTATGGACAAAGAAATAAGTTATTCTTACAGCAGATAAATGACTATTGGCGTTCAAAAACAAAACTATTACTCAAATTATCTTTTTTCATGAATGGAACGAGCTAGATCCACGAGAATGATGTCACCAAATTTATCGCATGGTTTTACATATGAGCAGTGAACATGTTTCTCAATAAGAAATATTTTTTTTTATTTTAAATGAATTTTGATAATTTTTTTTAAAATGTACAATATCTCGAGAACGGTTCGTGTTAGCGTTCTAAAATTTATGTCAATCGTTTTCTAATGAAAAATTACATAAGAAATGTCTATTTCGTAACTTTATTGAAGGTTTTGATTTTTTGATGATTTTTTCAAAATTTCACTCAAAAATTTAGACGGGTTCTGGACATTCGATTGTGTTTTAGAACCATAGGCTTCCAGTGTTCATAGATTGTGATTCTTGTACCAAATTTCATTCGAATTGCTAAATTCGTTCGTCAGTTATCGTCTCCACAGTCTCACTGACACACACACATACTTTCACACACATACATACTTGGGGGCGCGGTAGCCCATTGGTTTGCGCGCTGGAGTTGCACTCGGTAGGCCCGGGTTCGATTCCAGCCACTGCCAAACAACTGCCGCCGTGTTCATGCGAAGTATGATCACGTTAAACATGTGGGTCCGAAAGTCGTTCCGAGAGGTTGGTGGTAGGGGATGGAGGGTACGGTCCCTGTGGATGCCACCCCCACTGGGTTCCGGTCTAAATTGGGTGGCACTTCCCGACCGTCCAAACAGTTACGTTACACCTTTCTGGTAGGTTGGTCGGTCTGGGTTTCAACAACAACACATACATACTTTCACACACACACATACATACTTTCACACACACACACATACTTTCATCCACACACATAGTTTCATACACACACGCATACACTGACATCACTTCAAAAATGTTCGGTTCGTGATCAGGGATGCTTGAAACGTGATGTCCCGTCGAAAACTTGAATTCGAATTTTCGACCCCGTCACAATACTTTCCTTATACATTATTGTATATAAGGAAAGTAAAAACTTAAAAATCTCATGAATAGTCCATCTTAGTAATGGAATTGACCTTATTCTTTTTACGATTAAAAATTACGTATAAAGCATGCATTTAATTGATACATTTGTAGTATTTCTTTTTTTTTTTTTTTTTTAGATCTTGATAATACTTGGAATCATTTCACGAAAAAGGCAGATTCTTTTTTTCTAATCGTACCAAAATCTAAACATCATTAGATAACCTACAAGCAACTTATCTATCAAATTTTGGGAAATTTGGTCTGTTAGTTCCTCAGCTAGAGTAGAAATTAGGATTTTGGGGGCTATTTCGCAGGTTCTTTTATTCCGAATCGTACCATAGTCTAACCAGCACCAGGGTAAGACAAAAGTGACTTATCTAACACATTTTGTGAAATTTAGTCTATTAGTTTTTCAGCTAGAGTGAATAGAGACAATTTTTGCCGGCTATTTCGCAAAAAATAGAAGGTTCTTTTATCCCGAACAGTACCAAAATCTAATCAGCACTGCGGTAGCCTATAAGTTACCTATAAAAATTTATGAAATTTAGTTCGTTAGTTTTCTAGTTGGATTTGATGCATTCATTGCATATACAGACACATAGACGCACACATAAACAGACACATAGACAAGCGCGGGCACACACACATCGACCTAAAAATATTTTTTTCATATTCTAGAGGTCCCAAAACATGTAGATCAGTCGGAAACTGGATTTTCAATGTGATTCCAATACATTCCCTATAAATGTATTGCAGAGAAAATGAACTTGAGTCCTTAGTGAAAGTGGTGTGCTGTCACATTATTTTCGACTTTGGCTTAAGAATAATATCGAAATTACTGAAGTCCCAGTAATCAAAGTTTGTATGAACATGGAAAGTATTTTATTACAATTACAACGATGATTATGATATATTTGTGATATATCATATCGCTGCATGGATGCATACTGATTGAATGAATGTACTAAGCGGCCGTCCTAGGCGTTCGTTTTACCAACTCGATGGTATGCCCGTCACATGACAGAAATAAATTTAAATATTCGCAAAGTATTGCCTCCCATTCAGCATTATTTTATTATTAATTTAGTGACATTTTTATCAATTTGGCGACATGTTCGTGAATTTGGTAATATTTCTAAAAGTCGCCAAGTTTGTGACATCACGCCAAATATTTCGTCAAGTATTACAGACGGGCGGTGAAATGGGTTATTCATATAGTCGTTAGTTATATTATTTCCAAGGTAATGAATTTTTATCAGTTAGTCTTCATTTTCATTGATGTAGTATCAATTTTATCAATTTGGCGATATTTTCGTCAATTCAGCAGTATTTAAAAAGACTCGCAAAGTTGGCGATATGCCGCCAAAATTCGTCGTCAGAATTTCGCCAAGCGTTACAGACGGACATATGGGTTATTCTTGCAGTAGATTTTATATTTTTTTCAAGCTATTGAATTATCGTCAATTAGTCCTCATTTCTACCAATTTGGCTGGATTTTTATAAATTTGGCGACATTTTCTTCAATGTGGCAGAATTTAAAGAATCTCGCCAATTTGGCGATATTCCGTCAAGTTCGATACCAAAATTTCACCAAACGTGACCCAGAGATAAATAGATAAACAGACAGATAAATCAAGGTATACACACACACATATTATATATATATATATATATATATATATAACATTGAAATCACTAAACCACAACACCATGAAGAAATTGGCGTACCCTTATGAAATTTACAGAATTATATTGTAACATGGGGATGTACAAATGATCAAAAAATCATACCTAGAAAATGAAAGCATGGAACACTTTATTGACATAAGATCAATAGGGAATAGGCCCACCTCGAGCGGCTATGACGGATTGAATACGACGAGGCATCCCGTCAATAAGATGGTCAATTGTGTGCTGAGGAATGGCATTAAACACAGTATGAAATTGTACTTGTAATTGAACATGGTTTGCTGGAATTGGGAGTTCTCTTAATCAGCTATCCATGGTGGCCCAGATATGCTCAATTGGCGACAAATTCGGAGATTATGCTGGCTAAGGCAAGCTATTAAACCTTGTAGACTATTTATAGACAACCATGAAGTATGTGGCCTGGCATTATCTTTCTGGAAAATCAGTTCAGGCCTGGGTGACAGATATGTCTGCATCACAGGTCTCAAAATGTCAGAGACGTGTCGTTGTGCCGTGATACTGACAGAAACGTGGACAAAAGGTTTTCGTCCACCGAATGTTATACCACCCCAAAACATAATACCTCTTAGGGGGCTGTGTGACGACATATAGAAAACCGTTCCTGGTGGCGTTGTTGAAAGCGCCGCCATGCGCGAGTGCGGCCCTCTGGCATGCCAAAACAGAATCGTGAATCATCCATGAACAAAATGCTTCGCCATTCTGTCGACCAATTGCGTCTCATTTGACACCACTGAAGGCGATTTAACCGGTGAAGACGTGGACACGGTAGTTGTCGAAAAGGCCGTCTACTTCGGAGTATTGCGTCATGCAAACGGTTTCGAATTGTTTCCGTCGAAACCACGTTACCTGTAGTGTGGGACAAATGTCGTTGTAGCACGATTGCTGTGGTAAACAGCTCCTGCGCAACGCTTCTCAGAAGCATACGATCTTTACGTGGTGTGATACACCTGGAAGCTCCACTACCTGATCTTCGTGTCGTTTCGCTGTCTGTCACGAACCGTAAGACACGCCGTTGAACTATGCTCACATCACGACCCCATAGTTCAGCGATCCTTCGAAGGATCATTCCACCCTCACTTAAAATAATGATTTGTTGTCTGTCCGTTGACGACAACTGAATGTATGAGGTACGTCAACGTACTCTTGGCATATTGTGATGAATATTACAACCTGAAACCAATGACGCTGCAATTTAACAGTTATATCTTTCCTCCTTGACCTGTCGCTTTTATGCTACTCGGCAAGGTGTTACGTCACTGTGCGTAACAAACCTGTGATCTTTTGTATATTTCGCCTTGTTGTTTCCATTGCCGGATTTATATGCTTACATATATAGAAGTAATTATATTATATATATATATATATATATAAAATTAAACTACTAAATTAAACCGCTTATCGCTCCTTTTGTGATTTTAAATAAACATTGAAAATCTATTATAAGTATTTTTTTTTAAATAAGCTGCTGAAGTAATTGAATATTACAGTGTCAGTTACTTTTTAACGTTTTTGTCAAAAGACTGTCGGAACCACTTGTCAATTTGTTCTCGATAGAGTTCTAAATACCGCGAACCTAAAATTAATATTTGAAATTTGCGTGGAACTACATGTCATGATCTAAAAAATAATCTAGAATAATCAACTGTAGATTTGATGGATTCAGTCTGTCGGTTTACATTGAATAAAATCGATGAAAAAGCCAAATCGATTAAAACGTTTAAATGATTTATTTCAGAAGAGAAACCACTTTTTACCATATATTCTTGCAAAGTCATTTTTATATCTTCTGGTTTTAAGAAAAAACACTTCCAGTTGTTAAAAAAAAAATAAATAGATTGAAATCTCAAAACTATTTCTCTTTCATCATAGAGAGTCAAGATTTTTCTTTCAAGAAATTCTGTGTCTAATCAAAGTATTACTTTGAAGATTATTTTCAGACTGCAGGCAATGAAATTTTATATTTATTCATTCAATGTTGCTCAGCTTCATGCGCTTTGTTTTACTATTTCCTTTACAGAAATTTATTTTGGTAAATTCCCAAGCAGGCTATCCATCAATTTCGACACTGAAAATGTTGTATCTTCTTCTATTTCTATGGGATGAAAAATATCAAAAGGGCTTGCAACGTCTGAAAATAGCAATTCGCTATCAAGAATCGGAAAATGTCTGGATTCAATCACATCTGTATTTGAATGTTGACTAGTATTAGGCATTATATCTAATATCGCAGGCGATTAGTGCTTATCAAAATTATCCACTGCATTCACCGTTGCCGTTTCGAAAGTCAAATCCTATCTGAAAAGTTTGTAAGAAAACGCTTTGAATACATTTTCCATTCTTTTCCATTCATTTTTATCTAATTAACGTCTGGCAACAATTCATTCCTGTGTCACGTGGTACTACCATTTTTTTCGATATGCGCTCTTGTGTCTCATCTGTCCTGAATGAAGCTCCTTTTGTCTCTGAAACCAGTTGACATATCTTTTTTCAAGCTTTATAGTATGTTGTGTTTAATCAAAGATACTACATTGCAGATTTTATTCAGCCAGCAGTCAATGAATTTTTCTATTTATTTATTCAACTTTGCTTAGCTTCATAAACTCTGCTTCACCATTTCCTTTAATTGAAATCTATTTGGGTAAATTCCAAGAGAGAGGTATTCCATCAACTTCGAACACTGAAAATGTTTTATCGTTCTCTGTTCCTAAAGTAACTTCTGAAAGCAATTTGCTATCAATAATTGTAATCTCAAGATCTTGACGACAAGGTTACAAGTGCCTAGGAGAGGATAAAATTCAACTGTTAATTTCTAGCGAAGAGAAAAAGATAAGAGAAAAAGGAGTTTCATGAATGAGATAGAATTTGCATCTACGTTTTGATTGGAGGGGGTGGGGGAGCGACAAACGAAGTAGTGCTCTTCTCCCAGTCTTCAGAAAGGGATAAACTAAGGCTGAAGCAGGTTTCCAGTGGAAATAGAGAAAGTTACAATAGGGAAATGGGGCTCCCCAAACAGGCGCATAGCCTTGATTTTGAATGGCAACAAACGGATGAATGTGGTGGCGGTTGTGTGTGTGTGTGTGTGTGGGGGGGGGGGGGATGGTAGACAACGTGTCGCCAGCTCCTAAAAGAAATCGTAATACTTTCGTATCTAATCTAATCTGCACTAGTATGTTGACTAGTATTAGGCATTGTAGCTAACATCGCAAACGAAATGCTCTTTTCAAAAGTATCAACTGCTGTCGCCGTTGTCATTTCGAAAGTCAAATAGTATTTGGTAAATTCCCATTCAAATATAAAATAAATTGAAGTGAAATAATAAAAGAATATGACTTTTATACGTGAAACGTTGTATGTGTTGGGTACAGAGTAAATCATGAAATAAATGCGATGGAGATGAAATAAAAATTCGTAACGGAAACACCACCATACTCATAGGCATCTGCGTTATGCACCACTATACGTTTTTCGCTTGTGACAACCGCAGGCTCTTGATATATCACAAATATATCATAAACATCATTCTAATTATGTATCGAAATATATATTTTGCAAAAAAATAATAAAAACATTTAAATATAAAAAAAGACGTATCAAGCTTTGACCCATGATATATCACAAATAAGAGTGAAAATTGCATGTCATTTTCTTTATAAAAATTGAGAGACACACAAAGCTTTCTTATGCAAATATGCAACTTTCAGGTATATATTTACAACAATTAGTTATTTAATATCTAAAGACATCCATAGCCAAAGATAACAAAAATGTCAATCATAGATTTAGTAAAATTGGAGAATACATAGAATACAACCATAGTATAGAATCATATAATCCATAGAATTAAAGATATCCTTTACTTCCCCATGAATATAACTCTGAATAATAAAATTACTTTTAATGTGCTTCATTTAAATACTACTTCTTTTGAAATGGTAACAGCGTTTTCAACAATGAAATATTAAATTCTGAAGATAAATGAAAGAAAATAAAACTTTCATGCAAAAATAAAGTAAGATGATTTCGCTTTAATATTGTATGAAAAAATTGAAAATTTTCCCCAATTGCAACCAAAATTAGAGGCGACGCATAGCAAAGTATTCTAAAACATCATCCAAAATTGCAAATCCTTTGACACTGCGCTAGGTACGGTGCTAAGTACGGCGCTACACTTGGACAGAAAATATTTGTTTTAAAAAGAGTTTACCGGAGACTGCACTTATTCTTTTTTATTTAATATACAGACATAATAATTATCAGACAATAGAATTAAATACCATGAATATATAAGAAAATCAAGTGGAGACTCCTAATGCAGACATTTTTTAGAAAAATTACTGTTATTCTGCGAAATATTATAAAGAAATTATTTTTCAAGAGCACCCCAAACTAAAAATATATCATGATATTACGAAACCCATTTATATGTTTCAATTTTTTCCAAATTCCACCGGGGTTATTAAATTCCAAACCACGGCTTTAGTAATCCGATTTAGCAAGGATTTGTAAACCCGAGGGAGTTCAATGTAAGGGATAGAATAATTTATTTTTTACGCAATATTGCTGTAACATATATATATATATATATATATATATATATATGTTACCGCTAAAGTGCAGAAATCAGTTATTCTACAGATTATCTAGGTAATGTGCAGATTAACTAAGGTGATCCGCTAAAGTGCCGAAAATTGTTTCATTTCTCAAATTACCTAGGTAATCTGCAAATTACCTATGTAATCTATAAATTACCTAGATAATCTGCACATTACCTACTAGACACTCGTTAAAATGAAAATAAGATCTTTTCTGGAACAACAGCAACGTTTCTGAAGAATCAAATTAATACAATCAAACAATCAACAAATTAGTTGATCGGAAAACTTTAGTGTTCATGTGGAGGGTTACCAAAATACTGATTATCTGGATTAGTTTCTAAATTGAAATTTTTATCCGTGATTGAAACACGTTTGGCAACATTTTGTAGCATCGTTACTCAGAGAAAGATAGATAAACAGACAGATAAATCAAAGTGTTTATATTATATATATTTGAATGAAATTGAAATTAGGAACATTAGTCCATGGAAGTCTCCGTGAAGATTCGTTTAGATAGCGTTTATTTATTTTTTAATTATTACCGTTTTTTCACGTTCAACTTGCATAGCAATTCACTTCTGAGTATTGCAGCCGAATTGGCAAATTACTATACGTAACTATACATTCGTTAAAATTTAGAAACTAAAATGAACTGCAGCTCTCTGATTTTAAAAGTCTGTGCCAGGAGGGGGACTACTCAATTTGAAAAATTGAATGAATGAATTCAGTTAATCTCTGCTTTATCCCGGGGATCGCCGGGTATAATTCTAGTAAAAATTAAGAATTCAGAGTCATTTTTAAAATGTTGTTTGAGTGTTGCTGACCGACGTTTCACTGTCCTCTGAAGAGCACACTAAATTCCGGCTCTCAAGCACAGTCCAGCAACAGTTCACGGACCTCTATTCTGGAGGAGAAATATACAGGGCAAAAATTGAATTCATTTACTTACTTGAATATATATATCATACGAATCACTAAGGCAAGGCTTGAAAATTTGAAAAAAAAAAAGGCAAGCTTTATACACGCACACATTTCAAATTAAAAGAAAAGGCTGCATTTGCCACAACATAACTAAAGTTACCCACAACTCGGGAATGAACGAAATAAACGTTCACATGGACAAAGTTTCGTAATCTGTGAGCAAAGAAAGAGAAAGTTAATCCTTCAACTTATCTGTCTTTACACATGCGCAGTCGGGAATTTCGTTAAGCCAACAGGAATTTTCACCAGCTCTCGATATTCGTTTATGCTATATGAATGTGCTTAAAAAACTAAGAAGTACACCGGTCATATTCAGCTTCTAGATATTTATGTACTTAGTAAAACGTACTGTATTTCAGTTCGAATGAACATATTTGATCCTATTCGATACGAAAAACATTTCTTTTTCAATTTGGATTCTACAATGTTTATTTCCCTAATTTAAGCAACGGAGAACTGGGATTTATTATATGGACGAGTGAAGCGACGCCCATTCTCTATTCCTCAATCTACCGTCTGCAGAGATTGAGTTTCTATTATCCCAGGACACACAGGAGCTACGAACCACTTACAATCAATGATAATGTAACAATCGAAAATATATTTTTTCCAACAACACTCGAAAAATTCAATCTACGATCCCCAAGATGATTCTGACAAAACGTACCTATTCCGTGCATAGTAAAACTCTATATTTAAAATAAAAAATATTAAATTATTAATTCCACACAGCAGATGCGATTATCAACGAAATTAAATTAGCTTTTTAAATATTGACCTATCGATAACTTAGTAACATTTATAAAGTTGCCAAAATGGCAATCTTGCGCTACATTTGTAGCCATAGATGCCAAATTCTTCATCAAGCTTGCAGATAGATAAGAATAAATATTATTCTTATATAGTTACTAGCAGTATACCCGTTCTTCGTACGGAATATGTAATATGAAAAAACTTAAACTTTACAGTTACGTGTAATACATAATATAGTATTATAAATGACATTGTTATTAAAAAAAAAATTCTATTATTAAAACATCTTCTAATAAAACTATATGGATCCCCGTTCTCGCTATACAAAATTATCTTCACAGGCAAATCTGAAACAATTGGTCCTTTGAAAACACATTTACAAAAAATATATTTTACTTACTGCAAACAGTGAAGACTTCCCTGAAGATCTTAAAAAAATTATTACTGCAAATAACTTGATTTTAGTGACATTTACTACGACATCCCTTTTGGATGGATGGACCATGACGTTCTTGCTTTTTCTATTTGCTGCGCCTTTGTTTGGCTCAGCTTTCTGGATTCCTATATCTGGAACAGGCTCACTGTTGATTAAACGAAATCATTTATTATATACAACTTGCTTTTAAAATATTATCGGTGTATGTGAACGGTTCTCAAAAAATGTTTCACTTGCATTTTTTTGCATTACATACTCCATGAGAAGATAGAAGAATGTTATTTATTTTAGGTTTTACTAAGGGCTGTGAATTTTAAAGAAAGACTCCAAATATTAATAGTTCACCGCAAATTGTGCATTTTCTTTATATTAGATACAAGCAGTATACCCGTTCTTTGTACGGAATATTCATGCCATAATTGTTTGCAATTTGAAATAGCCGCTTTACCTTTAAGTGAACCTGAATTTGAAAATTCTGTAATATAGAAAGGTAATATTTAAATCCCAATTTGTTGTGTATTCCAGGTATATTATAAAACTATCACGTAAATCCCATACACAGAACCCGCCTGTAAAAGGGAGTTCCCTAAATTAGGATAGCTCTCCCATTACAGAAAACAGTATTTATGGACGAGTTTCGCAGTTATTATGAGCTCGTCAGCATAAAATAGCCTATAACTATAATTACAGCAAGAAAACTTGTTATGTAATACAGTTTTACGAATTGTTAATACTTCAAAGTGTTTCATATTGAAGTCCTAATATATGAGACTATTTAAGTGATACACAATATGCAACAGGATAGTTAATATTTATTTCAAGTGAAACAAGTTCATGCTTGTATGCAAGTGTATGCTTGAAACAAGTGCATGCAGTATATAAAATGTAAATCCATCGTTCTGCGTAACTTTTTACGTACATATACCCGTTTTGGAATTCGATATTTTTATATATTATAATGCATATTTCGATATATTATAATACACTGTATATGTAAAGGGAAGTAATGTTATGTGATCCAAACTTATAAATTTCGAAATTGACTTACATGTTAAAATACGAATTAACTCTTTGCGAATAATTTTCTAAGACTGTACGAGAAAGTATGAAGAATGTAAAACATTAGGGAAAATTTAACCTAGTTAAATCAAAACATAAGCAATCATAAGCTCAGCAATCAGTCGCAAATATTTGAAAAAATACATTTATCAGAGGTTTTTTTTTTTGGTTTTTTTTTTTCAAAATACAAGTATATTTATCAGAATTTTTATACATCTGAAACAGGATTTAAAATTATTATAGGTCTACAATATATTTATAGATACCGAAAACATTTTAATGCAATATAGAACACAATACAGTCAATTTAAATATTCTTCAGCTTCCATGTAGTAGACTTCGAGGAGCAATTTGATAATAGCTCTTTCATTGTAGATGGTCAAGATACAGTACCTAGAAGTAATAGTGTGCCGACTACCTATTCCTAGCAATGCTGGGAGCTGTTCCCGAACATCCGTCTCCGCCAGACGGCGATGATCTCGAATATGAGATCAAAAGCAGAGAAGTTAACGTTGAAACAAATGAGACTTTAATGCAAACGAAATGACCGATATCGTTGAAAATAACTGAAGAATTTGTATGAAATTTGGTGTGATTATTGTAAGTGGTATACACTAAAAGTCATTTGATTTTCAGAGTGATTGTTATGACGTTTTCTCATGTGGTACATTTCAGTTCTTTCCATTTTGAAGCTCATCGGGCTAGCCCGCCATAGGACTTTACAGTTTTTAGAGAATAACTCGAAAATCAGAGGAAGTAGAAAATCTTAATTTAATGTATTTTTTCTTTATATTTTAATTCTTTCAATTTTGAACCGTATCTTTCAATTTTGAACCGTATTAGCCCGTCACAGGACTACCTTAGAAATTCCCCCGTTTTTACGGAATAACAGCTGTATCTAAAAATTCAAAGTTTAGCATATCCTTGTCATTTGCAGTATATTTTAACTCTTTGAATTTAAATCCTTATCGGGCTAGGCCGTCCTGAGCCCAACAATCGGAATATATCGTTTTTTGAAAATAACTCAATATTCGGAGCATCTAGAACGTCTAAATTTAAAATATCATTGTCCTTAGAGTAATATTACATTTTACCGCATTTCGAAACTTATCTGGCTAGCCCGTCTTGGGCCATAGAAATTTACTCTCTTTTCAAGAACAACTTAAAAATCGGAGTAGCTAAAAAATGTAAACTTAATATATCATTTCCATCTGGATGGATTGGATTAGAATTGTAACAGGGTGAAACACCCATTTTTATATCTGAGCATGCTCACTACGCTCCGTACAAATAACAAGTACACAGCAACTTTTAAACAGCTAATCAAAGCGTGCATTTACATGCATTGTGATTCAAACATGTCCCTGTATATTAAATACGTTTTTGCTATTTAAAGGTGTTACTTTGATTTCATGGTTTGCCTGTATTCTAATTTGTTTAATGTGATATTCAAAATTTAAAAACTTATATACTCTGTTGTATTAGAATTCTCAAATATTGAAGTTGAATTTTTATGCATCTAATTTCATAATTATTTGTTAATTGAAGTTTAAATTTGAAATCTTTCACAGATCGCGTACTTCATATGCTCGAGTTGGTTCCAAGCTCGGATTTTTGCTAGTTTACGCCATTCTCAATAAGAAATACTATTTTTATGCCGGAAACACTCAAACAGTCCTTTTGCATTTTGAAAAACATTTATTTATGGCCGTCGTTTACCGTATTCGTTTATATTGCCGTGAATCTACCGCCTGCAGAGCTTGAATTTCTATTATCCATGAACACTGAGAAGCTACATATACAAACAAAACATATTTACTCTACAACCCCCGAAAAATTTAATAAATATACGACCCCCAAGACCATCCTGACAAAACGTACCTGTTCCACGCTTAGTAAATCTCTGTATACTTAAAATGAAAAATATTAAATTAATAGCTCGGATTTTTGTTAGTTGACGTCATTCTCAATAAGAAATACTACTTTTTATGCCGGAAATACTCAAACAGTCCTTTTGCATTTTGAAAAACATTTATTTATGGCCGTCGTTTACCGTATTCGTTTATATTGCCGTGAATCTACAGCCTGCAGAGCTTGAATTTCTATTATCCATGAACACTGAGAAGCTACATATACAAACAAAACATATTTACTCTACAACCCCCGAAAAATTTAATAAATATACGACCCCCAAGACCATCCTGACAAAACGTACCTGTTCCACGCTTAGTAAATCTCTGTATACTTAAAATGAAAAATATTAAATTAATAGCTCGGATTTTTGTTAGTTGACGTCATTCTCAATAAGAAATACTACTTTTTATGCCGGAAACACTCAAACAGTCCTTTTGCATTTTGAAAAACATTTATTTATGGCCGTCGTTTACCGTCTTCGTTTATATTGCCGTGAATCTACCGCCTGCAGAGCTTGAATTTCTATTATCCATGAACACTGAGAAGCTACATATACAAACAAAACATATTTACTCTACAACCCCCGAAAAATTTAATAAATATACGACCCCCAAAACCATCCTGATAAAACGTACCTGTTCCACGCATAGTAAATCTCTGTATACTTAAAATGAAAAATATTAAATTAATAATTCCCACACGGCTATAGCGATTATCAAAGAAATTAAGTTAAGTTTTTCAGTATTGAACTATTGATAACATAGTAACATTTTCACAATGTTGCCAAAATGTCGATTTTGGGCTAATATTGTAGACATACATGCCCAAATTTGTCGTCAAGCGTGACAGATAAGAATAAATGCTATTCTTAAGTTATTACCAGTAGTATACCCTGTCTACATTCAAAATATACAATATAAAGCAAATTAAAATGTACAATTCTGTGAAAAGTCCTATAATATTATAAATGACATTGTTATTCAAAATATTCTATTAAAACTTTACATAAAAAAAGTATATGAATCCCTTTTCTCGCCATATATTTCCATCTTCACTCAGATCTGAAGAAGAATTAAGCATGCTGGACACATTTGAAAACAGATATGCAAAATATATTTTTCAATTCCTATAAAAGACAGTGAAGTTCTCCCTGAGGATGTAAGAAAATTCTTTCTGCAAAACACTCGATTCTAGTGATACTTTCTGCGAAATGTCATCCCCTTGGATGGATGGTTCACGACGTTCTTGCTTTTATCTATTTGCTACGTCTTTATTTGACGCAGATTTCTGGAACTACATTATCTATAAACTGTTTGGTGATTAAACAAAACTATTTATTATATACAATAAACTTCTAAAACATTATCGGTGTATATGAACTGCACACAAAGAAATGCTTCAATTTTGATTTTTCGCTATTACATATTCTGTGAGAAGATAGAAAAATGTTATAAGTTTTGAACTTTACTAAGGGCTATCTGCGTGGTTGCGGTCGAAAACTTTACTTATGACATGACAACCTATAAATAAACTTAAAAGGAACTTTGATTTGAAATGGCGGAATATATACAAATATGAAATATCCAATTTCCATATTTTTACATTCCCTGCAATACATGGTAATGTATAGGAAAATTATTGGAATCATGCCGAAAATCGCAACTCGAGTTTTCGACGGATCTACACAATTCGAGACCTCTAGAATACGATAAACCAATTTTAGCGTGACGTCTGTGTGTGTATCAGTCTGTCTGTGTGTGCAGATATTGCATCCACTCTAACTAAAAAACTAATTGATCCAATTTCATAAAATTTGGAAGGAATGTCACTTGTGGGCGAATTTTGTGCTGATTGGTTTTGGGTATGATTTGCGATAAAATATTCCGCAATTTTTTTTTTTTTTTTTTTTGCGAAATGGTCACAAAAGCTTGTATCCACTCTAGATGAAAATCTAATGAATCGAATTTCACAAAAATCGGTAGATAAGTCGCTTGTGGGTCACCTTGGTGCTGATTGAATTTTGGGTAAGATTCGGAAAAAAATAACCTGCATTTTTTTTGCGAAATGGTCCGCAAAAATCGCCAAAATCAAAGATAAAAACTGCGTATGCTCAAATATATCCATTGAATGCTTGTTTAATATGTAATCTTTAACGAAGAAAAGAATAAGACCAACCCCATTACACTAAAACTAGCCGTTTTATAGAGTTATTTTAGTTTTTCGTTTTTACTCTATGACACCTGTGGGGGAGATAGCTCAACATTAACTATTCAAAGTGGACTGTAATTAATGATTTATTTTTGTCACAACCATATATGGTATACAGTACATTGGGGAGAGAACTCCCGCTTGCCCAAAGGCGTCAAAAGATATTTAACAACTGCTGGTTACAAAAAGGTTGCAGCATTTTCTCGGTTTTTGGCGAGCGCCAACCGACCATACCAAGTACCATCGCCAACACTAATTAGGCGTTCCAACATTCCGTCCGGCCTTGAAATGAAATTTCAAAATAGTAGAGTACAGTTTTTATACCTTCATGTAACAATTAACTTAAATTTGATAGAACAATAATTCAAACATATACTGTTGAAGTAATGAAAATACGTATCACACTGAATCAAACCAAGTTACACATACAAGTAAATTACATTACACAATTAACACAAGTGAAATTAATTAAACATTCATAGGCAAAACACAAATTTTTGAAACACCTCTTTTTACAATTCCATTAGGTGTTTTGACTATTACCCCTCTGACCTTACCATCAGAACCACTAATTGTATCTGCAATTCGTCCTAAACACCATTTAGCAGGAGGAATGCTCTTTTATTAAAACTAGATCATCCCTTAGTACATTACCCCTTTGAAAGATCCATTTCGATGGTTGCTGAAGATTACACAAATAATCCTTTTTCCACCTAGACCATATGCCTTGGACAATTTTTGTTGTGAGTTGCCACCGCGACAGCCTGTTATCTTTTATTTCTAACAATTCGGGTTCAGGAATTGCATTTAATGGCCGTCCAATTAAAAAATGTCCTGGGGTGTTCCTTCAATCTGAACTATAACTGTTAAGAATTCCTCATACGTTAAGTTAGCACTGCCGTAAATAATGTTTAACTGATTTTACCCCGGCCTCCCATAACCCTCCGAAGTTTGGAGATCTGGGAGGAATAAATTTTCAAGAAATTTGTTCTGATGACAAATAAGACCCTAAATGATCATTAGGCTTCCTTACCAATTCAAAAAGTCTTTTTAATTCAGAACTAGCACCGACGAAGGTGGTTGCATTGTCGCTATAGATCACAGCACTTTTCCCTCTTCTGGCGAAAAATCTTTTAAAGCACGCAATGAATGCCGCAGCAGTTAAATCCGACACTAGTTCTATATGCGTGGCCTTAGTGGCAAAACAAATAAAAATGGCTAGATACACTTTTATGATCCTTCCACGTCGTTGACCAGACGATTTTATGAAAAAAGGCCCACAAAAGTCGACATCTGAAATGTTGAAGGGAGGGGTTGGATTTACTCTTTCAGGGGGTAAATTACCCATCAATTGTTCAGAAACTTTAGGTTTTTGTTTATAACAAATAATACAATTATTAACAACCTTTCTGGCTAGGTCCCTGCCACTAATTGGCCAAAATTGCTGTCGAACAGCATATAAAAGAGTTTGAGGACCAGCATGCAAGTTTTTCTTGTGAAAATACTCAAAAATCATTTTAGTTAATTTACCTTCCTTTGGAAGAATAATGCGGTGTTTTTGGTCAAAACGGAGATCAGAATACACTAACCGTCACCCAACTCTCAATAGGAAGTTTTCATCCATAAATGGATTTAGACATTTTAATTTGTTGTTAAAAGGGGCTGACTCACCCTTAGTGAGACTCTTGATATCATTACCAAATTCTTTTATCTGAATCATTCGAATGATAACTTCTCGTGCCTTACCTAGCTCCTCCGAGTTTAGGGGTCCCACACATCTGTCATGGGGGTTCTTGGCATTTCTTGCAAATCTAAAAATAAAACTTACAATTCTAATTAGTTTCAAAAAGCTATTTGTACAATTAAGGAGACTATCTAAAACCTCAGTCTTTGCAGTTAAAGTTAATGATATGCAGTCTTTTTTCAGTTCTTTCACATACTCATTGTCATTAGAAAAAGGCATATTATTAGAAGAAGGCATCTCTTGGAGGAAGACTTTTGGACCGTGCCACCACAACCTACACTGAGATAATTTCTCAGCAGAAAGTCCTCTAGAGACCAGATCCGAAGGATTGTCCGCTGACTTTATATGCTGCCAGCAATAGGAACCAGTCAATTCCTTGATTTTAACGACTCTATTAGAAACAAAGGTTTTTAGAGCATGAGGATTAGTTTTGATCCATCCTAGAACGATAGTTGAGCCGGTCCATAAATAGACTCCTTGGAAATTCAATTTCAATGAAGTTAATAACTTCTTCACAAGTTTAGACAGGAGTTCTGCTGCGCATAGCTCTAAGCGAGGTATGCTGACAGTTTTAATCGGTGCCACTCTGCTTTTGCTGCATATTAAGTTCATAGAAATTTCATCTGATGAAGAGCCACATCGGACGTAGGCTGATGCACCATAAGCGTCCTTGGAAGCATCTGAGAAACCATGGAGTTCTACTAAAGTATCACTTCCAGTGAAAACATGCCGGTTTACTGTAACTTGTTTAACGGCTTGTAGGGAATGAGCAAATTTTCTCCAGTCTCGAGCTTCCTTATCAGGTAATGGTAATCCCAATCAATTTTAATCAACCAAAGTCTCTGCATGAAAATTTTCGCTTTAACCAAAATTGGCCCTAATAGACCCAACGGGTCAAATAATCTGGCAATATCAGACAGCACTCAACGTTTAGTGCATATTGTCATGTTCATTGTAGATGTAACGGAAAATCCAAAAGTATCACTTTTCGGATTCCAAATAACACCAAGAGTTTTAATGGTTTCCTTATCCTTATCAAAGGAATATTCCTGGTCCTCATATGGTACGGTTTGTAAGAGAGATCTCTCATTTGAAGACCACTTGTGAAGTTCCATGCCTCCACATTGAAGCAAGCTGACTAGTTGTTTTTGCAACTTAACGGCTGATGCAACATCTTTAACACAGTTACAAGATCATCAACAGAAAAATCAGTTTGTAGAACAGACGCAGCTAACGGAAATTTATCACCTTCTTCAAGGTTTACTTGCCTTAGAGTCCTGGTAGCCAAGTATGGAGCACTAGTTGTTCCATAGGTGACCGTGCGCAGCTGATATATCTTCACCGGATCGTCTTGACCATGTTTCCATAAGATTCTCTGTAAATCCCTTTGAACTGGATCTATTAATATCATTCGAAACATCTTCTTTATATCAGCTGTAAGAGCGATGCGATGCGTCCTAAATCTTGACATTATGGAAAAAAGATCTTTTTGATCTACACCTCCATTCACTTGTAAAGAATTAAGTGATCTGCCGTTCGATGTTGGAGCCGACGCATTAAAGACAACCCTCAACTTAGTTGTGCTTTTTTCAGGACGATAAACACTATGATGGGGAATATAATAGACTGATTCGGGTTCACATTCTTCATCAACTCTCTGCATGTGCCCTAACTCTTCATATTCCCGCATAAATTCCTGGTACAAAAAACTAAGCTCCGGATTCTTGGAAAGCCTGTTCCAAAGCGAAGTTAACCTTCTCCAAGCATTTTCTTTTGATTTGTCTAAGCTCTTGGGGTCTTCCTTTAAAGGCATTTGAACAACATACCGACCCGCTTGATCTCTAACATGCGTTTTTTTAAAATGTGTATCACAAAATAACTCCTCTTCACTTTTTCTACTTGAAACTTTCTCAACTGATTCGATTTGCCAAAATTTCGCAATCGATTGTTCTAAATTATCTTGTTTGGATAAAAAACAATGCTTTACGGATTGGGTGCAAGGTAGTTTTCCTGAAACTAAATAACCGAAAACAGAATTTTGCAAAATTATGTGGTCATTAATTTGCATTTTCTCATATTTCAGAACCTTAAAGAAAAGCTCAGCTCCTAGCAATAAGTGCACTTTTCCAGGCTTAAAAAATGTCGTATCTGCCAAATCAATAAATTTCGGTAAATTAAGGTTAGAAATATTCAAAATATTAGACGGAGTTAAGTCTGTGCTTTTTGGAACTACAAGAAATTCCAAATCTTCTTTAAATTTCTCATTTTCATTCGAAACCACTCCATAAACTTTCGATTTTATGGTATTTATGGTGTCATTTATTCCAGATACTGGTGCATAAGTTTTTTCTCTTTTTAATCCCAAAATATTTGCACACTCTGAAGAAATCATTTTGATCTGGCTAGCACTATCTAACACAGCCCTGAATTTTTTCTTTTCTCCGCTTGAATTATAAACATAAATAATAGCCGTGCTCAGTAAAACTGTTGATTTCTTCTTTAATATATTACTGAAGCTTTGAAGAGGGGGTGAAAGATGTGCATCTGCTACAGTTTCGTTTCTATTTAGCGATACTGAGTCATAATGATGATTATTGGCATTCAATTCATTTTCTTTATGAGGTTCATTTCGTGACCTACTTTTTTCTATCGGCGCCTCTTCAAGGCTGGAAGAGCGATGTAAAAGCGTATGGTGCTTCTTATTACATATGGTACAGGAATATTTTGATATACATTGAGAAGCTATGTGAGATCTGTTCAGACAATTGATACAAAGTTTCTTTGTTCTCACAAATTCTAATCTTTTGGGTACATCCATATTTTGAAAGGCACTACATTTGCTTAAGTAGTGAGAACCTCTGCACATTAAACATTTCACTTTCTCATTTGCATGAATGATGAAACTTTTAGTTTTGATAGGCGGAGAGGGTATACTTTTATTAAATTCAAGCACTAGACTTCGCTTTTCTAAAAATTCTAAAAATTCGTCAAATTTCGGAACATCCGTTGTTTTCAGTGTAGATTCGAACTGTTTACGTGTTTCTCGATCTAGTTTTTGTAATAGTATGTTAATTAATACTATATCTGATAAATTATTCCTGTCAAATTCTAACACTTTAAGAGCTCTTAAGTTCTTCCTTAGATTATCTACTAAACTACGCAGCTCTTTAGAAGATTCATGTTGTATTTTCTCGTAGTTAATTATGGCATGAATATGCGTATCTACAATTACTCGTTTGTTTTCAAACCTTTCAACGAGCGCAGTAAATAATGAATCGAATGTGTCATCATCAGTTTCGATTTGTTTTGCTTGGCCCTTTAGGGTAGAACGTAAGTAATATAACTTCTGAGTTTCAGTTAGCTTTTCATTTTTTGATATTAAATTTACAAATTGATCCTTAAAACTGCTCCATTCTTCATATCTGCCATAAAATTGTGGCAACGGAATTTCGGGAAGTTTGATATTCAAAACTTCATTTTGGTAAGCATTTTTAACAGTACTGCTATTTTCACTTTTCAAAGTTGTAAGTAGGAATTTGAAGCTTACCTCTAAGTGTTCAATTCGGGATTCCAAATCTTGAATTTCGACATCCGCATCTGTCAAATCCACAGTCTCTGGTAATCCGTAATACAACTTTTGTAGTTGTTCAACTTTTTCTTGAATTCCAGCACAATTTGCCAGCTTCACTTTTAATTCTATTGCCGATTCCGGCGATTCACTGAACTCTTTCAGAAAAAGTTCCAATTTTGACATTTTGCTTTTTAGAGCACCTCGTTTCTGTTAAGACTAGTAATCGTTTCCATCTCTCCTGGTTGGGACTCTGGCTCGACGGACCACTAATGTGGGGGAGAAAGCTCAAAATTAACTATTCAAATTGGACTGTAATTAATGATTTATTTTTATCACAACCAT
This sequence comes from Amaurobius ferox, assembly GCA_951213105.1. Lineage (NCBI taxonomy): Eukaryota > Metazoa > Arthropoda > Arachnida > Araneae > Amaurobiidae > Amaurobius > Amaurobius ferox. Next base: position 71,329,572 of record OX578155.1, read on the forward strand.
AAATGGTATACAGTGCATTGGGGAGAGAACTCCCGCTTGCCCAAAGGCGTCAAAAGATATTTCACAACTGCTGGTTACAAAAAGGTTGCAGCATTTTCTCGGTTTTTGGCGAGCGCCAACCGACCATACCAAGTATCATCGCCAACACTAATTAGGCGTTCCAACAACACCTTTGCAAATAAGTCCAGTTATCAAATGAGAACGAAAATTGCATCAAAAGTGAATTAAATTTAATTACAGAAATTTTTGTGAATGCTAAGAGGTATCGAACAATGCTACTGAACTTTGTTATTCCGCAACTTCAACCGCGTAGATGTCTTGAATCTACGATATTTATGAAGGATGGAGCACTGCTGTCATATTGAATTGCGTGTACAGGATGTCCTACGTTAGCATTTTACCAACAACCGAATAATTAGTCGAGCGTTTCCTATAAAGTTGCCAGCCCGTTTTCCTGATATGACACCTTGTGACTTTTGGTTGTGGAGTCATGTAAAGGGATTGGTATACCAAGAGAATGCGGATAATTTAGCCTCTTTGAAGGACCGAATAGCATTGCACGGCAAGCAATTCATTGGACATCTGCTGCATTCTGCAGTAAAGAATGCTGTTCAGAAAATGAACTTTTTGCAACATATGCAACGAAAACCTATTGAATCACACATATAAATGATGCCAATATAAAAGTTAATGTCATAAGTATGTAAATGTAAGATGCAAATATAAATATAAAATGTACTAAATACGTATATAATGTAAATGTGATGTTCTTTTCAAAATGGATGTAAAATGCTAAATTTCTGTACTTCGTATACCTATTTTACTCTAATTTGGTTGAGTTTGGTCCAACAGTTTTCTCACTATCGGACTTTAAACACCTCGATTTTAATTATGGACACCCTGTATTTTAATACATTAATTAGAGCGTTACGCTTTTCCTGAAATTATAAAGCCTTGTAACATATATTTAGATAAAATTATGCAAATAACTCATTGAGTTTAAAATACTTTAATACCGTTAAATAACGCATGAAATTAGTCTGTTAAATGCGGTTGAAAATTACACCGAGGAATGCGATTAAATATCACTTCGATAAATGCATTTAAATATTACTCCTAGAAGTGCAGTTAAAGATTTATACGTGAAATGTAGTGACGTAGAACTTCTAAAGTAACAACATATATAGTTCAGGGTATTTATGTATGGAATTTAATTAATTTTCAACATCAAATTCTATGTTTTTGTAACGAAGGCTTCGAGTATTTAATTTAAAATCAAACATAGCACAAACTCGCGTATAAACCGTTATTTCTGGCAAAATGTAATGCTCAAATTAGGGAAGACTGCTTAGCTATCGGATGGTTCAAAAACATGTTTCTGATAAATAAGACACGAGAGTTTCTGATGAATAAGACCCTATCATGATTACATTGGAACTGCTTACGTAATCCGGATCACACACATGCAAAAATGGCATGAGATATAACATATATAAAGTTAACAGCAACCCCGGAAATAACTAAATAAACGCTAACAGGAATAAACTTTTGTAATCGGGGAGCAAAGAAAGAGAAAGTTAATTCTTCAACTTATGTCCTTCCACATGCGCACACCGGAGCGAGACAAGCCCACAAGGATTTTCATGTGCTGTCGATCTTGGCGATGCTATATATATATGCTTAAAAAATGTTGTGCACATCGATCATATTCAGTTTTTTGATATTTATTTATTTAATAAAACGTATTATATTTCCGTCCAGATGAACATATTTGATCTAATTCGATTGGAATAATAATTCATTTTGAAATAGGATTTTGCAACTATCATTCGGGCATTTTTCCCCAATTTAAGCTTCCGAGAACTGCTATTTGAATACTAGGATTTACTATGGACAAATGAAACGAAGTTCATCCCTCATTGCTAATGAAGAGAAATCAGCATTTGCCTCAATTCTGTTATCCATTTTTACCCGAAAACTAAAATAGGTAGGAATATGGAATCCATCGGACAGGAGCAACCACTGATTTTTACTTTTTCACACGTAGTATTGAGAGAGTTTTGCTTTCGTTAAAATTTTCCGAGATTTTGGTGCCAATACATGTCTTAAGACCTCCTGAACACGTTTAGACTATTTTTGGAATTATATCTGTCTGACACGACAGCTGCTACAAATGTTATTGGATTTTATCGAAACTTCATATCCAGCTTTGCTATCGAAAATTCTAGAACTAGATGGAATCTTCTTAAATTCGAGGGAAAACTTCATTCAAAATTTTATATTTTTTTCAACATTGCATCATAGGGCAGTATTTAACATAATCATGCATAAAAAGGATTTAGTTCAATGTTCACGAGACTTAATAGTTTCAATTATTTTTGTCAGAAAAAACCGCGGTTGTCAGAAAAAACGTCATAGCGCCCCCCCCCCACACACACACACACAATCGCGTTACATTTTCAAGTATTGTATCAATCGAAAGATTTTGTCAAGCCCTTTAAAGTGAATGGTAACACGCTGTAATTGTAATCATTTGGATCAATGATATTGATTTTTCAAAATTTAACTTGTAAAGTTTAAAAATAAGAACGTAGAGTTTCATTTATTATATTTTTATATTAGGTATTTTTTATTATTTTTTCCATGCATAGCAAATTTGTACAAAGTTGTAGTGCAATGGCATGTGTATTGCATACATTCTGGAGAAGTTGAAAGAAAAATAAACATCATAATAAACTGCAAAATAAATAATGTGTAAGAGGTGAATTCGTAAATAGTAAATACACTGAGAGACATGTTGAATACCAAATACACATTTTTAAACAAAGCTTTAAAACTTAATTGGTCCATACTCTTCAATTAGTTTAAACTTCAATTAGAGACTTAAAGCTTCAATTAGTGCGTAAACATGCCTAACAATTGAAAAGAAAACATGTACTTGTATTTCATTTTCTCATATCGAAATAGCGCAAAGGTGATTAAAGATGGAATTGTTCAATTTTTACTTTCCTTATATACATAATGTATAAGGAAAGTATTGTGACGGGGTCGAAAATTCGAAATCGAGTTTTCGACGGGAGAGCACGTTTCAAGCATCCCTGATCACGAATCAAACATTTTTGAAGTGATGTCTGTGTGTGTGTGTGTGAAAGAATGCGTGTGTGTGTGTCAGTGAGTCTGTGGAGACGATAACTGACGAACGAATGGACCGATTTAAACCAAATTTGGTACAAAAATCACAATCCGTAAACACTGGTCGTGTGGTCAGGGTCTTCAATCAATCAATCCGTAAACACTGGAAGCCTATTGTTTTTATACGTAATCGAATGTACAGAACGCCCCTAAATTTTCGAATAAAATTTTGAAAAAAATTGTCAAAAAATCAAAACCACTAATAAAGTTACGCAAATAGACATTTCTTATGTAATTTTTCAATAGAAAACGATTGATATAAATTTTAGAAAGCTAATATGAATCGTTCTTGAGATATTGCACATTTTTCAAAAAAATTATTAAAAAGTCATATAAAATGATAAAAAAATATTTCCTATTGAGAAACATGTTCACTTTTCATATGTGATACCATGCGATAAATTGGGTGACATCATTCTCGTGGATCTAGCTCATTCCATTCATGAAAAAATATACTTTGAGTAAAACTTTTGTATTTGAACGCCAATAGTCATTTATCTGCTGCAAGAATAACTTATTTCTTCGTCCATAACGCTTGGTGAGATTTTGGAGACGAATTTGGCGGAATGTCGCCAACTTGGCGACTTTTTGAAATGTTGCCAAATTAACGAAAATCTCGCCAAATGGATAAAAATGACGCTAAATCAATGAAAATGACGACTAATTGTCGAAAATTCATTATCTTAGAAAGAATATGAGTATTTACTATAAGAAAAACCTATTTTTTTACTGTAAATGTAGAAATTCATTACATTATATAAGGAAAGTCATGTGTTGCCCACATCAGATTTTTTTTCTAAAAATTTATAATTTTTTTCAACCTTCAACGTTGTGAGGTCTAATTAAGGAACTGAAACCTAGTAGAAGATATGTTTATATTTTTTCTATGTGTAAATGAAGAGAACACTTCGCCATATGTCTCTGGAGACATGTCGTGAGACGTAATTAAAATATATTTAAGACACAAATTTATTTATGGCTAACAGTATATACGGAAAATACAATATAAAGCACTAAAAATTCAAAATTACATTCAAATTTTTGGAGTATTGTAAATGACTTTGCTATTCAAAGCATTATATTAAAATAATTATTTTAATTCTCCTAAGAAGTTTAAGAATTTCTGGTTTCGCTATACAGATCTATCGTCATAGGGAGTTCTAAAGAATAAAATGCCCTGGTCCCGTTTGTAAATAAATTTGTAGAAAATATGCAATTGAATCAATATATGCCAAAATGAAAGAGCTGAAATGGTGTTAGAATATATCCCCGTAATACATGTATTCTTTTTTTAATAATTGGTTAAACACAATATATGAATTTAAAAATTCTTTGCCAAAATCAAACAGATTTGTAATAAATTTAAAATATCAATAATTCTCGTAATCTTTAAACCAGACGGCGTTAATTCATGTGTAATCCTGTCAAAAATGCAATACCGTTTATTTATAAAATGCATTTTTATATCAATTTCTGTATTATTTAAATTGAAAACAATTAATAAAAATCACCTGCTGTATTAAACACATTTGATTTAAATGCATTGCTAAGCAACGTGATATTTTCTTCAAATACATTTGCAGAAAAATATCATCTGCATAATACTATCTTTATGAAAGGTTTAAATGTGGGTTTTTTATTAATATATAGAAATCTAGGGAAGCTAATAAGTAAATAAATGTACCATTTGTAAAGCTTGTACTATTTCACTTGTACTATTTCACTTGTGAAAAGTTTTATTTATGATTCATATAGAGACACTTTAAAATCTTCAAACATACATAATTTTCTAGATAGAACTTACTATTAATACTTTAACTTCTGGCAGATAATAAACACTATATTTTCGAAAAAGGGACCGCTAAGAAAAACAGAGATATCTCAGACACGTGGCGTGGACCAATTTACTCAAAAATATATGCATTCATGCCATAAAAGTTAAAGTGTGGGTATATTATGCGAAAAATTTAGTGTGAATAGATTATTAGAAAAACTAGAAATAGCTAAAATTTTTAGCAATTCTGGTGATTAGAATTAGAATTGTTTTAAGATTTTCATTGTAGCATTTATGATGGTAATATACTGTATATGGGCGATGAATTATTTGAATCTGCTATGGATGATGATAATACAGAGGCTGTTTACACATTTTTAGAACACATTTAAGGCTATCTAATTAAAATTTGAAGTAGAAATATTCAATGTTCTATCTGATGGCTCTTTCTTTAGACTAGTATTCTATATCTTGATTTCCAAGATAGAGATTTTTTTTCAAAGTTATGAGTGATATTTTTTTTAACTTCTATTTCACAGTTTTCCACAGTCCATCCATTTTTTTATGTCTGTGTTTAAAAAGTTCTCTTTTTAACAGTCCCAAAGCACAATAATTCATTGGTGAAACACATCAGAGGACTTTCAAAGAATATGCACAAAATATATAGCTTTAATACCTCTATCTTTTGCCATTTAAAAAATAAATATTAGCAGCAGAATCTGGTGTGTGGCTACGGTAGTTTTTTCCTGAAGAAGTTCTACTATATTAAGGGATGGTACTTCTTCTTTAAATAAAGGAATTAAAATAGTGTTTTGGTAATATGGTGAATTGATTTTGACATTTTTTCAACTTTATTAACATCAACTTTCCTTAAATTTAACTCATCTTTTATCGAAAAGACAGTAATAATCATGAAACTTCACTGAAACTTTCATTTAATTCTTGGAACCAAGTATTTAGACACTACTTGTTCGATAGTAAATCGATATTTTTTGTTACTGTCAATAGAATAAATCCATGCTTCATCAATTGTTACATTATATTTTCACCGGCTAAATGATTTTCATAAGGCATTCTGTATTCAGCCATATGTCCAGTTTATTAAGCGGTGAACATTGTGCTTTATAGCATTTTTAAGATGTAAATACTTTTTATTTTCTTGTTTACAGTCGCTACAGAGGTATTTAATGACATTTCTTTGAATCGGTGGATTTTCTTTTGAGATAAGAGTCTTTATTTTTGAAATAGTCGCAAATGTACGACTATTTCAAAAATAAAAACTATTTATTCTTTGGGTGTACATTCGTTGTTCTTTTTTCGGGTAAAAAGCAATACTTGATCTTTTATTTCTTTATTATCAATAAAATTGCTTATTTTGAATTAAGAAATGCGAATTTTATGGTTTCTGCAGAGTTTTTTAATTACAGAATAAGAGCTTTTACTTTTCCAGGAAGAGAAAAACATAGACTTCAAACTAAAGTTTTTTTACAAACACCATTTTTGAAATAGACAAAATTTAACTGCAGAAAACTATAATTTAGCTTCCATAAAATGAGCTGTTAGAATTTTTTTTAAATTAATTTAAGTTTCGTTATTTTTTGCAAAACAATGTTTCTTAAATATGTAAACAGACCCTGTAATATCAAACTAATTTTTTGTAAAACAAATAAGTCACATAGGCGTCACTAAACTGTTGCCAAATTCATAAAAACTTTAAATAAATATTTTAAAATACTTGTGAATGAATTTCGAAAAAACCCCGAAAAACATATTTTTATTATGATAATGATTATGTTATATGCCGAACTAAATACTATGGTATATGAATGTATGCTATAGTTGAATGAAGACTTGCACTCAGGATTTTTGTGAAATATGTTATTTTGCAGTGCATGTAATGTGATGGACACATTAGATTTTTCAGTAATTTTAACATTTAAAGACTTAATGTTATAAATTATTTATGCTGATTGCGTACAGCAAATTATTTAGGCACTTTAATTATTTAAAATGGAATCTACTATTATTTTGAGTGTGTTTTCTGTGGTTAATTAAAATTATCTATACACGCAAGCTACACTAATTAGTCTTTAGCGGTGTGTATGAGAATTCAAGTAATTATAATAATCCGATATGAAGCTACTTATTTTAATTTAGCATTAATAAAAATTCTTTCGTTTTTCAAGAAACAAAATTTATTTTCAAAAGGAAAAATGTTTAATTTGAATCTTTCAAATATAATTATTAAATGAAAGAGAAATACAAGGCTCAATGAAAGAAAATATTTATGTAAATAATTGTTTTGAAAAATTATCGCAACTTAAAGAATTAAGGGCATTATTAATTTCTAAATTGGATTTTTGTTTACTTTCTAATTAACAATGTTCTTTACTTTCAAAGTAATGTGTTAAAAGGCGAACAATTTTCTTGATTAGAAACAGGCTCTTATCTGTTAGAACATCACCGTTGCCAACTTGTATAGGCTAACCTAAATTTCGAATTAATTTGAAGTTGATTATGTGTCAGGACTGCATTGGTTAGTCCCCATAGTGATTAAAAAAATTGTGCCATACAGTAAACTTCCGTTAATCCGGCATCCCATGATTCGTCATGCCCGATAGTCAGACACGCTTCTTGGGTTCGGGTTTTTGGGTTCGACTGAATGTTCAGAGGTACAGTATTGTAATGGACAAAATGATTTTATATACAAATTTCTGTTTATTGAAGTTTACTTTACAATTTTATATCATTTAAATGTGTTTTCATCGAAATAGACTAAATAATTGTAATCTGTGTCAGTTATCGTAATGGACTAAATACTAATTTTATGTGATTGAATAAGTTTTTTTGTTGTTGTTGTTTCAGAGAGTATCATGTAGCTAAATAAATCACGTATTGAATGATAAGTTCTTTTATTTAATCGTAATATTAAGAATTCTTCATTCTGTTCACACCCAAAAGCTATCTTTGAGGCAAAATGGCATATCAATATGACCGTACAGTTTTGTCGTTGACTCAGATTGAAATATTGCTTATCCGAGTTCCTATTTTAAAATTCAAATTGCTTTACATTGAAATTGTAATTATTTTTTAGTTATTTGCATCCAAATAAATAATAAATAATAAAAATTATAAAAAATTATGCTGAACAAAAATTGCTTCAAAGGACTAAGGAGCTGTAAAATAAATTATGCAAAAGAGGTGAATTCAAAGATTCAAAAAATTATGCCATAGAGTAAACTTCCGTTAATCCGACATCCAATGATTCCGCATGCCCGATAATCCGACATGCTTCTTAAACGGCTTTTGGGTCCGTGTGACTGTTCAGAGTTACACTATCGTAAAGGACTAAACGATTTTATATCCACATTTTTGTTCATTAATGTTTACCATATAATATTTTCGTTCATGGGAGTTTACCTTATAATTTTTTCAGTTCATTGAAGTTTACCGTATAAGTTTTCTGTTCATTGAAGTTTACCTTATACTTTTTCTGTTCATTGAAGTTTACCTTATAATTTTTATATAATTTTAATGTGTTTTCACACACTTTATAGTATACAGTTTTTCTAACGATTTAGGAAACAAATATCACTTTTATTGACTACAATGCTCCGGGAATAAATATATTAGAAATAATTTCACATTAAAAAGTTTATTTCAACACAATGGACATAAATTATATTGATTTACTTCAGCGCTTTTATGCGTCATTTCAACACAGGCATATAACAGGATACAAATACTTTGAAGTTTTATACACAACCAAAGCTAAATCTGAATATAACAAATAGTCGATTAACAAAAATGTAGATTTAATACAAAATGAAGAAACATAAATACATAAATAAACAAACATATTGCGTCCTTTCTGTCCGTTTTGTTGTAAATTTTCAATTTTATTTATTTCTATATTCAGCTCTATCTGAATTGATAAATTTAAAATTAATCCCTTAAATTAGACTGGTGCAAGGTTCTTTAATATAAGGTCGGGCACTTAGCCCGGCTACTAATCAAAATGTTGTCCGCTTAACATCATGGGAATTAAGTTTATTCATTCTTAATGTCACGGTTCAGAGTAAACTTTGAAAGGTGTTGCCGAAACACAAAACATTTTCGCATTATTACAGTTAAAAATTGTTTGTTGATTTTGAAGTGGCAATATGCAGGCTTAAACAACTTATGCAAAGATTTAAAATTGGGCTGTGCATGCATAATCCAGTGACGTCGAAATTTAGTGACGTCGGTGAAGTAAGTTGCCAGTCGCAGTTAACAAGTTCGGTATCCGTTGAGAGCCCGAAAACAAAATGCATGCCTTCTTAAATCCTATGTCGTCATATACCCAAAGCCAAGTAAAAATAGTCAAGTCGGTCGTTCACCGGATAAGTACCCCCTGGGCTGGTGTGTACGTTGTTTCCCTTATTTCCCATGAAAATAATTATAAACCTTATAACAAGATCTTATAACATTTTCCATACTTCTTTAATAAAACAGGCGTATAAAAAATAAAAAAATAAATAAAATTATATTTCTTATGAATGGAGCACATGAACAAAATACAAAGTAACAAACAATACGAAAAACAAGAGTTTAAAAGATAACCCAATAGTCCTCTCAATGGTCCCAAAACTTCCCAATGCCTGGAAGCCTCAGCATCACCATGGACTCCACAGCGACGCAGGTGGTGTTTGTCCATAGGGTCATTAGCATCACACAGTGGGCAGACAGCCTCAGTAGAAATGGGAATACGGTATAAATGTGCAGCAAGGCAGTCATGCCCAGTTCATAGGAGAAGAACAGCCACTGCCTCGCGTCTTGGTTTATCAGGCATATCTAGGAGACATCCTCTCCCATACTTGTTTTCTAGTTTGCTTTACAATTCATGTTCATACGTCGAATTCATAAATTGACTTATAAGGAATTTTGTTGTAAGAAATTAAATTTCTAGTTTTGCACAATGTATCTGCACAGCACCTTTTTCGGCAAGCAAATTTGCCTGCTTATTGCCGTACGAATCCCAATGACTAGGACTTTGCAGTGGACTAGGTATCCGCTGCAAAATAACACGTTTATGCTGAGAACTTAAGTAATTAGCAGTTTTTGACATTGGAAAACCTTATCGGGGCTTCAATAGAACCGATAGATTGGATGGCAGGCCTTGAATCCAACAGTATCAAAACAGTTTCAAATCTGTAAAGGAGGCAAGTTATTTGTCTAAGTATAATGAGGATCGCCTCCACCTTACCCTCAATAGCTGTTCCAAATTTCACCACTGATGAACAGAAAGAAATTAATTTAGAGAAAAAGCCAGCTCGTATGTTATTCAAATTATGACCCATCCTTATATACATATAGCCACTCATTTTTAGGATATTTAGTCCACTCATTTTCAGGATATTTCATTCAAGGTTCTGTAAGTAGCATTAAGAATAAAGCAGGCACTTCCATACATAACTCCTGCCAAGCGTTTTAAAATCGTCAATCTGTCAGTAAGCCGTTATAATACTGATGCAATGTGCTTTTTAGATATCAATTTACTGTTAAAAGTTACGTATAATAGGTAAACGCTGTGTTTTCTATACGGTCGTTTCTATAGTTTAGTTCTGGACAAAAACCTTGATGGGTTAAGAAAGATTGTGCAGCTATCTTTGCTAGGTTAACAATCATATTATTGTCTCAGGTAATTTAGATTCAGGCACCTAAGAAAAATGCGAAGACCCTTATCGAGGAGAAACATAAGAAGTCATATGGAAATTCGGTGACAAAACATATTTTGAGGGATTTTTGATCCCTCTTTATTACGTCAAAGCTGTGTCTTTTCTTAAAAACCGTTAAATTGGAACTGATGAAAGGAGAGACCGTTCTTACTGAGTGGTTGACACTGATTTGACTTGCTGAAGAAGGATCAAAACTCGCTCGATACAATCGTTGTCACTTAATTTTCATATGACTGTTCTCTTTAAAGAAGTATTGAAAGTGTTATTCTCACAAGCAGTAGTTTTATTTTTTGTAAATTTTATATTTGTAGCACTAAAAGGGCAGTTTGTCTTATATTGTCTAAGTATGCGCTTGATTTTAAAACGAAAATCTTTTCACAGTTTTATTCAGAACTGTTGTTCTCAATGTTTCTTTGTTTGACAAGACATTTTTTAACGCATTATAACTCCCAGTACATTTTGCTTTTCGAATTTATATTTATATACATAAAGATCCTGTGTTTAATTTCGATCCAGGCCTATTTTGCTTAGAGACTTATGCTGGATTACATGGAGATGACACCACGTGTTGATTTTCGTTATGATATATTGTGATATATGATATATTGTGATTCACGTTATGATATATTTGAGTTTTATATAATGCGTTTGTTTTTATGCTTCATCACTTCATAATGGATCTAGTATGTATATTTTGCTGATCGGCTATTTTCAATATGCAAATTTAGTTTGTGAGTTGGCTATGCATGAAAGAAATGCCATGTACTTGCGCCATGTCGTGTACCTCTGATGAAGAACGTTTTACGTCCGAAAGTTCTCAGGCAAATCTATGTATTTTACATTCTTTGTATTAAAATATACTCCTAATAAGTGCACCCCATAAGGACGCCCCTCTTCCCATCTTATCTTTCTCTAACTCTAGTAGGTGCCCTGCTTCGACCCTAGTCACTTTCTTTCTTGGAGACGGGCACTTCTTCGGTCGCTCCCTCCCTCTAAACACTGCCTAGATGTAAACTTTATTTCAGTTATGAAACGCCTTTCTATATTATATTTTCCTCTTCACTAGAAGTTTAAGGGGTGAGGGTGGGATGAGGTGGATTTTATCCTCTCCTGGCGTTGCCACCGATGAGAGTATCTCTGAGATAACGCTGCTGGGCACTTCTCTAACCACGTCCTTGAAGTTTTGTAATTGCCTGAGCACATATTTTAAGGAGAATTCCGTTCACTGAGTTACCCAAGGCAGTAATTAAAATTTTTACTATTTCCTCACAGATCAATAGTATAAAAACGTACATTAAATGAAGTTGCTGAAACGGAGATCAATATTAGTTTCTCACAAAGCGCAAAGATTCAATGATTCAATCTCAAATATTTGTCTTATAAATTGTATATTTTAAGTAATTTAAATCTGCAATATTTATATTTGAAGTCAGATTTAACCGTATCAGAGCAAATTCTGATAACATAATGTATATTTCTTCGTTATTAATTCAAAAATCTGATGTGAGCAGCACATGACACACCCTACAGACTTGAATTCATTTTCTCTTTTTTTTTCAGTAATATATCATTGAGTTTAATTGTACTAAATAACATGCCCAATTATGTGAAAATACACTGAATTTACACTTTTAATTCAATTTTCGTTTACATTTGGTAACTGGACGTATTTTCAAAAGCGGTGTAGAAAATAGGCGAAAAATCTTAATTATCTCGAGACCTTAATTATCTCGATTTTAATTATTGCTAATCCAGAAATAATTGAGTTGGTCCGACTATTTTCATCATCAAATATGCATATAAAACAAGCATTTAATTGACACCTTTAAGCATATGTAGTCTTTTATTTTAGATTTTGACGATTTTTGGAGCCATTTCGCAAGAAAACGCACGTTCTTTCTTTCGAATTTTACTAAAATCTAATTCGTTCTAGGGATTCCAATTTATCCACCAAATGTTGTAAAATTTGGTATATTAGTTCTTCAGCTAGAGTGAATGCAGTCAATTTTTGAGGGCTATTTCGTAAGAAAGGCGGATTCTATTATACCGAAACGTACTGAAATCTAATTAGCAGTAGAGTAACCCACAAGTTACTTATCTATAAAGTATTATGAAATTTTTGTGAATTAGTATTTGAGTTTGAGTGGACACATTTCACAGACAGACACACACCCAAACATCCCGCTAAAAATAGTTTTTCGTGTTCTAGAGGTTCCAAAAAGTGTAAATCCGTCGAAAACTCGTGTAGCGATTTTCGACATGATTCCAATACTTTCACTATACATTACCATGATTGTTGGGAAGGTAAGAATGAAGATTTTGCATCATCAACCATAATTAAAACAATTGCTTCGACTTCTTAGACAATAAGAGCTTGCAATTCTGTACCAGTAGCTTAACGGTAGAACATCTGTTGGTTAGTAGTAAAATCTGTGGTTAAATTCCCAGTTGGTGCTCAATGGCACACGAATAAATCAACCCTGTAGGTTAGTGCAAGGACGCAGGAGGAAATGTAGAGCACCGATTTCAAATTCAGAGTATAACGACCAGACACGAGCTAACCTGAAGTGAAAATAGCTGAAAGGGGTCAGTTAGATTGTCTATCGCAAGCAAATCTGACATTAGAGGGTGGAGAATGTACAGTCCACTTCTGTGATAAGAGCTCAACGGTAGAGAGTCGGCTGGCCAGTATGAAGATCCATGGTTCGCTTCCCGATTGGAGCAGAATGGTTCTTTACACCCATCTCAATACTTTTCCCATACGTAAACCCAATAATTATTGCAGTATTTCTCTTTTACATGCACTATGGCAAGTAAAAGAAATAATTGCCCACATAATTGATCGAACCATTATTTTCAAATAGAGCTAACATTAAATTACGATTTATATAATTTTACCTTTGAAAAGAGATAATACAGTAATATATCTCTAAACTTTAACAAGAAACAAGTAAAGCAAAAAAAAACATATTTATAAAGTGCAACCTTTTATTTTTTGTATGTGACTTAAATGTATGAAAAATGTATTTATTAAAATGTATATAACTTCGGTATATGAAAGACCACGACATATCCAATTTGAACTTGCTAGCTACTGCTGTTCTCGAATTATTTTGAGAAGACTAGTACGTTCCTATAGCGTTCCCTGGACAGGCTTGCCCAATAAGATTAAAAATTCAATGAATTGCAATATACCACGACTCTGGTTCCTGAATTATTCCCGAAAAAACAGTATATTCCTATGGTGGGCTCAAGATAGCTAGATCGAGACTTTGCAAAACCTCAAGAATTAAAATATACCACAAAGGATAACGAGATATCAAGTTTCATGTTACTATTTTTAATGAAACTCGATTAGTTAGGGCTCCAAAGATTTGAATAACACAGACAAACACCAGATTAAGTTGAATAAAATATTATAAAAATAATTTATTTCGATAATTTAATATTTAATGCAAAAGCTTTCTGTATCTTTGGCAACAAATGATCTCCAAATGACGTTAGAATTTTAAAGCTTTTAAATTGGATGCTGGGCTAACGGCGCAGTCTAATGAACTTTGTGGGTGTCTTCCTAAGATGTGTTGCAGGGTGGCTTCTTATCCCGGGCATGACTGACTTCATTATTACTTTCTTTATATACATAGTATAATGTATAATGTAAGTAGGAAAGTATTGGGACGGGGTTGAAATTTCGAATTCGAGTTTTCAACGGGAGAGCATGTTTCAAGCATCCCTGAACACGAATCAAATATTTTTGAGATGATGACTTTGTGTGTGTGTGTCAGTGAGACTGTGGACATGATATCTTACGAACGAATGAAGCGATTTGAACGAAATTTCGTACACAAATTACAATCCGTGAATACTGGAAGCCTGTTGTTTGTAAATGCAAGCGAATTTCCAGAACCTAAGTATTCGAATGAAATTTTAAAAAATCGTATAAAAACTAAAACTTTTAATAAAATTTAAATAGTCATTTCTTATGTAATTTTTCATCAGAAAACGATTGACACAGACTGTAGAACTCTAGCATGAACCGTTCGCAAAATATTGCACATTTTTCTACTAAATTTATAAAAAACTCGCATAAAAAAAATATATTAACTATTGTGAAATGTGTTCACTTTCCATATGTAATTTCATGTGAGAAATTTGGTGCATCCTTCTCGTAGATCTACCTCGTTCCATTCATGACAGAAGAGACTTTGGGTAAGACTTTGGAAGAGACTTTTGTATTTGTACATCAATAGTCATTTATCTGCTATAAGAATAAATTATTTCTCCTTCCATAACGCTTGGCGAGATTTTGGTGGATTATTGTGCATGTATGTATGTAGCTCAATTAACGAAAATGTCGCCAAATTGATAAAAGTGACACTGAATCAATGAAAATGACGACTAATTGATGAAAGTTCAATGTTTTGGAAGGAACATAAGAGTAAACTATAATAGAATAACCCATCTCTCCGTCTGTCCGTTAGTAACGCTTATCGAGAAATTTAGTAGGATGTTGCCAATGTGACAGAAACTTCGCCCAATTGATAAAAATATCGCCAAATTGATAAAAATGACGCCATATGGGAAGTAATGTTTCGTAAATTCTAATTTCCGTTTTAAGACAGGCTAGTATGTATAAGAAATACTCTTATATCATACTAGCCTGTCTGTAACACTTGGTGATGCTTTTGGCTAACTTGAAGAACTATTTAGTTAAATATCGCCAATTTGACGATATTTCGCCCCTGACTGACAAAAATATCGTCAAAATTACAAAAATAACGCTAAATTAAGGAAAAGGGCGAATGATTGATGAATTAATTATTAAAATATTTTAATATATATGGACTATATCGCTTTTAAGAGATGCTATAAATACTAATAATTGTTTATTTTGAGATGCGGGAAATATAAATTAATTGGGTATTTTGAAATAGTTTTACATGTTGTCATCCGGAAAATCGCCCGATGTACAATTCAACGATAAAAATACGGTACCTTGGATCTTATACATTATTTTGACTGTAAAAGTAGTAAATTCATTGTATTGTATAAGGAAAATCATGTGCTGCCCACGTCAGATTTTTTTACTTTGCTCTGCTCGTATGACGGAATGGGAATTAAAAACGCGCGTATTTTATTCTCGGGCTCTCAAGAGGGACCGAACTTATTAACTGAAATTGTCATCTTACTCCTATGATATCACTAAATTTCCTTGGACGTCACTGGATTCTATGCGCATAACACAATTTAAAACCTTTGCGCAAGTTGTTTACGCCTGGATATTGCTACTTAAAATCAACAAACAATTTTTAACTGAAATAATGCGAAAACTTTTTGTGTTTTGGCAAGTCCTCTCAAAGTTTACTCTGGACCGTGACATCACGAATGACGAAATGACCCATGACGTCAAGCTAACAACTTTTTCATTAGTTGCCGGACTGAGTGCCCAACCATATATTACAGAATCTTGAGATGTGTTGTGCAGTAGAATGAAGCTTAACATTCACATGAGCAAATATCTGAGAGGGCATTAAATTGAAATTATTAAACAATTTCATTTTTTAAACAACAGAACTGTTAATTTTGATAGATTAAACACAACAGTAATAATAAGCATTTAGCCAGTCACATAAGATATAAATAAAATAAGTATGTCTACACGCCCATGATATCAACACCTTTCTAGTAGGTCGGACGGTCTGGGTTTCAACAACAACAGCGCCCATGAGATCAACAGTTAAAAACACAAAAACCCTAAAAGGTTTATTTTCACAATACAGACGTAAAACACATAAGCTAAAAGCCTTTAGCACCTTCGGGTGTCAAATATTCATTTTTAGAAAGTATCAAGTAATGCGCCATTGCTCAAATAGTTTTTACTTAATCCAATCACAAACACACATTTGAATATTTAAGAAAGCCACAAGGCAAAAAGAGATTCAAATAGCAATTATCTTAATGTGTAGATAAAAGCATTGGCCACTAAAAATAACGAAATATAAATTATCCAGAACAATATGTACGATAAAAGGAAAAGAGAATATTTTTAAATGGTTAGGTCTGTGGGTAATGGTTTTGATCTGTATGGGATGAAGTATTGAACAAGAGAAACTACGATTTTAAACCTGCTCGGCATTACAGATAAAATCGCGATATAAATAAGAGTAGATTCAAAGAACAGAATGTTCTTGGGGTTATTACAGTGGGTTACAATAAAAGTTTTGTCAAACAGAGGGGTAAGGAAAGTCTTCTCGAAGAAAGTTTTCTCGAAGAATGTTTTAGATGGTTGTTGAAAATTTTATTTGGGAAAACATGTTATAAGAAATATATTTGTTCTTATATCGCGAGAAAATTTTAATTAAATTAATATTACTTAAATTAATATAATATTAATTTTATTAAATTAATATTAATTAAATTAATATAATATAATATTAATTTTATTAAATTAATATTAATTAAATGAATATAATATTTTAATTTTATTAAATTAATTTAAAATTAATATTTCAATTAATATTTAATAATTAATTTACTATTAATAGTATTAATTGAGATTTATTATTTAAATTATTATTAATATTAAAATTAATTAATTTTAATTAATATTAATATTATTAAATTAATTTAATATTAATTTTATTAAATTAATGTAATATTAATTAATTAATATTGATGAAATTAATAGCTAAATGTACTTTTGAAAAATACGTTTTTGGGTTAAAAATGTTTTAATTTCATTTAACTTTGTTCTAATTTCTTGAGCCCGAATTTAAAGACCTGATTATTGAATTTTGAGTTCTAAATTTTATTACTTTCCTTACATACATTATATAAATGTATAGGGAAAGTATTACGACTGGTTCGAAAATTCAAATTCGAGTTTTCAGCGGATAACCACGTTACAAGCATCCCTGAACTTGACTCAAACGTTTTTGAGGTGATGTCTGTCTGTGTGTGTTTGGATGCGATATCTCAAAAACGAATGGAACGTTTATTTGGCACGATTGTTACGATCCACGAAAACTAGTCCTAGTGATTTTAAAAGTGTTCAAACTTTCGAAAAACTCCAATTTTTTTAAATTTTTTTTTTTTTTTTATCATAAATAAATCAGAACATTCAGTAACGTTCAATGAACAATTTTTTACGTACTTTTTTACATTCAAACGAATGGCACAAATTTTAGAACTGTAGTGTGAACCGTCCTGGAAAATATTGCACGTTTTTCAAATAAATGTATCCAAAAATACATAAAAATAAACAGTTTAAGTATCATCAAATATGTAACTCTTGGCGAAAAGTTTGTCGACATTGGCGACCAATTTAGCTAGATATCATAAACTTGACCTTTTAAAGTGGAGGTCAAATTGACGAAAATAAAACCCAATTGACAAACATGACGCTAAGGCTACGAAAGTGACGCCAAATTGATAAACTTAAAAGTAGCATATTTTAATATAAAGAAGTGTATTGCTTAACAGAAGTTAGCAATATTTCCCATTGTCAAGTTATATATTAAAGGAAAACTCTTTATAATAAAAGACTTTTAATATAATCCCACCATTAAATCGTTAAAATACATAAAAATCAGACGCTTTTAGGCGTTAAACGTCCATCATCAGTGGAAATGTGACAAATGGGTGACGGTGGAAATGGACAATACATGGGTTCTTATACACAGTCAGACACCATGAACAATATGTTTATATGAATTGTCAAATTACCCAAAACAAAATATGAACAAAAACATTCAATTACAAAATTCACACAGCAGAAGTAAAATATAATGAACAACTGCTTAGAAATAAAAAATAGCATTATATGAAAAACCAGCAGAACTTAGAAATCTAAAAATTCATAAAATTTTTTAATTCGCAGGGAGTCCAGAACGAGACGCCAAGGGCTTGAATAGGATATAAGTTACAAAAATAAAGTCACGATAAATTAAACAAAACGGCATTTGGAAAACAATATATTACGTGGATTATCCCAATTAGTTAACAAAAAAGTTTTATCAAAATTCGGGAAAATTTTAACATTAATAACAATATGTGAAAGAGCAGCGGAAAGTTTATAATTTTTACTTTCTCATACTAACAAGGGAACCTCAGCTTTTATTCCAGCTAGTTTCAGCTGGAATTGCGAGGAAACTGTAGGTACTAGCGAGAAACTAATGTCCCTGAAATATCTCTTGAATTGAGCGTGAATATCCGTAGAAAAAAAATCCCAAAGTTTACATGGATTATCATGTTTGGTAGCTCTTCTTTGAAGTATGATATCTATATTTACATAGTGTGTGTGATTAAGCAGAAACAAAAGTACATGTGGTATGTTTATGTAAAAAAGACGCAATATTACATTCATGAGTGTTTATTATTTTCGTAATGGAAACCAAATATTTTATTACGAATACAAATTAGTGTATAATGAAATTACAATTATTCAACATATTCTTCGCAATAATGATACTTTTCGTAGAAATCTGTGAAACCTAGGAGAGCTTTGCACCAAGAACATCTCAAAAATAAAATGTTAGTACACAGTGCACATTGTGAATTTTCTATAAGGCTGTGACGGAAGCAAAATGTCAAAGGGTTTTTTTTTCTACTGATCTCCACGCTCAATTCAAGAGATATTTCAGGGACAAAAGTTTCTCGCTAGTAACTACCGTTTCCACCCAATTCCAGCTGAAACTAGTTGGAACAAAAGTTGAGGTTACCTAAAGTACTTTTTTTCACGAAAATTTTCAAATTCGAAATTTTGATGTCAATATCTGTTTTAAGACCTGCTGAACACATTTGAACTATTTTTGGAATAATGTCCGTCTGTCGTCCTGTTTAATGCCTGGTGTTGATTATCTGTGCAGAGGATAGCCTGCACAAACATTATTGGAGTTTCACGAAACTTTATATCTGGATTTGTTATCACAAAATCTAGAGCTAGATAGCATTTTTTTATCCATAAGGAAACTTTGAAATTTCATATATTTTTAATATGGCAGCACAGGGCTAAATGTGGCATAATTAATTATGCATAAAAGGGTGTATTTAAGGTTCAATGATCACCAGATACATATAATATAATCATTTTTGTGAAAAATAACCGCGATACGATGTTTTTTCGTTAGCGACGCCGTTAGACCCACTAGGAGGCCCCCTTAACCCTCCCCCCCGGGGGTTACATTAAAAAGTATGGTATCAATCGAAAGGTGAAGTGAAGGCTAACACGCTATAGTTTTAATCATTTGGACCCACAACACAGATTTTTCAAATTTTTCTTGTAAAATTTGAAAAAAGATAATATTTCTGGTATGAAACAGCCGAGTTGAGCCTCACTCTAGTTAGATTATCCGAACACGCGTGGATATTAATTAATTCTAACAGTGCATTTAATTCTGCCACTAATTATCTTCAGGGAATAAGAAGTGGAGGGTGGGGAGGCGACATACATCCCAGTGTGATTTAAGATGTCATTTTACTTTTAAACTTATCTGTACGAATACGACTAAACAAAGGAGGTAACTCTAGAATGAGCAAGTTTAATTTTAAATTCACAGTAAAATTGAATTACAGGACGGAAGGTCATAGGATGGAATGCGAGACTCAATTTGAAGGCAAACAGTCGGGGGACAAAGCAAGTTTAGTTTCAGAAAAAAATTAATTTAAAACGGATTGCGAAGAAAATTTGATAAATAGACTCAAAAGCGAAAGCTGCTTCATATCCAAGGTTAAGGATAAAGTTAATTTCGTTATGTAAATGCTCATTTGACATTGAAGACGTGCATCATTGAAGACGTGATTAAAATAAACAATAAAAGAAGCTTTCTCGTAAGAAACGAAGTCGGGAGAATTAGCGGGAATACAACAATCAGCAAAAGTAGGTTTACAAAAGGCAGGAGTAGAAAAGCCATTAGATTCGTATTCCCACTGATGATGGGCATTTAACGTCTGAAAGCACTCTAATTTTTATGGAATTTTAATGTTTTATTGACGTGATCAGAATAAAAGATTCTTATTATATATTGTTTTCCTTCAATTTTTAAATTTCAGACTTGTCGCTACCCTTTTTAAATGTCAAGTTAATTGAAATATAAGTTTAATTCCAACCAGAAAAGCTCCCAATGTCAATGCTAAAAATACTTCAACGTTAAAAATATTATTCCGTGTGCCTTGTTCGACATTATTTAGCATTAAAAGAAGCATACACAGTTCTTGCATTATGTAGTCATGTACTGTATACATCAATTTTTTTAAGATCGTCATGCTACTAATTTGTTGACTATTAGAATATTTTAATAAAACACACACACACACACATATATATATATATATATATATATATATATATATGTGTGTGTGTGTGTGTGTGTGTGTATGTGCGTGTATATATATATATATATAAATAAAAATTATTAAATCCAAAGTTAGAATGTATGTAATAACTCATAATACACTATTCCAAAATTTTCTACAAATACAAAGAAATAAAAGAAATTAAGACAAAAAGAGGAAATAATAAAGCATAATGAAAGTCATAAGGACAAAGACAATCAACAAATTTCAAAAATGAGGAATGCAAATAAGAAAACAAAAAAATCAAGCAGAAAAGCTTGCACATGGAGGAGATTTAGGCTTACGAGATTAGGCTTACGAAAAGTTCATTTCGAAAAAATTCTCGTCGGGTCCATATATCCTTTCGAAATGAACACAAAAATGCTTGTTTCTGAAACACAAGATAGATTTTATCTATAAACTTGTGTTATATGGACGACAAGCATATAGATTGGAACAATAAAGGAAACATAAATACCTCAAAACTCACCTCTTCAGCGCAACCATGACGAGCAAAATATGACTGGATCAATGTTGCCATATGCCAAAATGAAAAGATGTGATTTGCTGTTGCCAAAGAGAGTAATAAAAACTGTACTTCGCAAAAGCAATAAAATGAAATAAAATGAGTTATTCAACTGTTAAAGCTTCGAGATAAAAAGATGAAAATATAATTGCAGGAGAATGAAGAAGTACGGCTAAAATAAGATAATTTTAGGCTAATCGAAACTTATTAACTATACTATTGACTAAATATGCAGGATATTGATACATTTTACTGGTAATTTTGAGGTTATTAATGTGCAAAGCATGAAATTTTTTATCTGATAATCTATAAATTCTAAAAAGTTGATTAAGTATAATATTTCTAAACAATTGAATCGAGTTGCAGGAATTAAAAGGTAATAATTTATTAATATTAAATTTAAAAAATCTTTTTTATCATATAATTTAGTAACTATCCCATGAGCAGGTTCTATAATTAGACTTAAATCCAAATAATAAACATTATTACTAATTGAAGTTTCATTAGGTATTAATTCCAAATTATCCGGATAGAAATCTATATCTATGACATAGTCATCAGTAAATACAAGACAAATCAGATCATCTACATATCTATAAATTTTATAATCAGTTGAAGTAAAGAATTTTTCATAATGATATAGGTATAAATTAGCTAACATACTGCTACTACAGCCACCTTGTGGAACACCTGAGACTTGTAAGTATAATTTATTACCTTGAAAGATATAATTATTGAAAAGAACAAAATGGAGAAGCTTAGGAAAATTGGTAAATTTTGTAAGATTAGAATGTTTAGTAATATAAGCATTATATAAAGCTAAAATGACATCATATAGATCAGTGATCTTATGAAATATATATATATATATATATATATATATACATGTATATATCTATATACAGTCTTTTAATAAAAAATGAAGCACCATGAAGAAAGTGACTGGATTTATTGAAATTAAATATGCGTATATCTCACACACAAGTAATGAAATGATTACAGAATCAAGGCCGCTGGACCCATCAATGGTTAGCTATCGCACAATGAATCTTCAAATCAGTAATTGGTGAAATACTCCTTGGCAGCAATGCATGCTTGTATACGTCTAGGTAACGAATGATAAAGTTTCCTAATGTCATCCTGCGATACATTCTGCCAGGCATCATTGCTCAATTGTTCCTCCAGATCTGCTACATTTAGGGGTGCCGGAATCTGGCAGCCTAGCATCTCCCATACATGTTCGATTGCCAAAAGGTCTGGTGACCTTGCTGGCTAAGGAACAGTATCAACAGCATAGAGGCAGTCCACAGATATGCGAGCCTATGTGGCGTGACGTTATCTTGTTGGAAAATGACCCCAGAATGACGTGCCATGATGGACTGGCGCCAACGGCCGCAGGATTTCATCAACATATCTTTGAGCTGTTAAAGGTGTACGCAGGATGACTATGGACAACCTGCTGTCGTAAGAGATAGCACCCCACACTACCACACCAGGGGTAATGGCTGTGTACCTGTGTAAAACAAAGACTGATTGGGATCCCTGGCCCTTGCGCCTTCACACACGTACTTGATGGTCATATGCTGAAAGACTGAAACGTGATTTATTTCTGAACACTATGCGATGCCAGTCTGCTGTCAGCGATGATGCTTGACTACGACACCACTCCAAACGACTCTGTCGATGTTGTGGGTTATGAGCAGACAGATGTCTTAAAGGCCGCCGTGAATGTAACCTCACCTTAGCCAAGCTCAGTGAGATGGTGGAAGGTAGTACCTGTAGTATTGAAGAGGCTGTCGCACGTTGGATTGCGGACAGCTTGTCGCACGTTGGATTGCGGCCAAAGATGCCGTCGGACCAGTTCGGGGCTGTCGCACAATCATCCGATCTTGCCTCGCATTCGTGCACCTTGGCCTTACAGAGCCTTCATTCCACCAATGAGTTCCTTGCAGCAATCATTGCTGTCAATATCTTTGCACAACAGTGTCCGTTTGGTGCAGTTGGCAGTCTATTGCTCAGTATGACCAGCCAGCTTCACGCATCCCGACTATACGACCGCGTTCGAACTCGTCTAATTGCTTATAAGGTCTTCGACAACGTCGCAACGGCATTATTGGCTGTGTTTCCACGGAAGTGCAACGCCGACATCAATCAAAGATAAACCGGCCACATTTTTAACCTGTTTTATAGGATACTAGTTGTGCAGTAGAAACGTGCGCTATGACCGAAGTTAACACTCATTGGCCTTTTAAATTTACTCATTTGCTTACTTGGCATAAAGGAATTTGCATGCGAAATTTTGTGATTATTTTGTAGGGGTGCTCCTTTTTTGGGGTTTTTTTTTGTTTTTTTTCTTTGTTTTTTTTTGCAAAAGAGTGTGTATGTGTGTGTTTTTTATTAAATCATTATAATCATTATAATTTTTCTGTGCCGTTCCCTAGACAATAGTTCAAAATATTTTTCTGTGTACCTTGTCCGTTATCATTTCATGGTAATGATTTGTTCATTATTCTATATTATTATATTATTATATACATTATTGTTAGTAAATTTTATTATTTCTGTATGTGCTGTTTATTTTCTAAACAATAGTTGATAATTTATTAAACTCAATTCTTTAAACTTCAGTTTATATGATTTTATATTGAAATATCTCAACGCAAGAAGTACAATACTACACCTACATAAAGAATGAGGTTCATGAAGTAATAGAATTTATAATTTTTAATCCCATTAACTCAATTCTTCAATTAATTCTATTGCGACTTTAAATTTAATTAAATCTATAGCAATGCCCACTTAGCAAATAACTTTATAACATTCAAAATCGTTAATCGTATTACCAGTGCAAAAAAAAAAAAATTTTAAATTCGATTCTTACTGGAAGTGTCTTATTGAATAAAAATGTTCTTTCTATTGTGATTCCGTTTTAAAAACGGTGTATTAAATTATTTTATGAAGTACGACAAAATTCAGAAGAAAATGAATAGGGTAGATATTTTATTATAAGAATAAAATTAATAGTCTTACAATTCAATTTAGATTTCGGCGTTGCATGTGGAGAGAATATTGCTAATAGGCCAGGATATTTAATTAGTTGGTATTACCACCTATTAATCTAATGGAAAATAAATCTGATATAATGTCATCCTGACGAATCTACTAAATCTTCAATTACTATATCTATAATTTAACCGCAAAACTTTTTCACAAAACTTTTTTACATATATCATATAATCTTTAGAGTAAAAATATACACAGAAATAATTTTTGTCTACCCTGCTAGTAAAAGACGCCTTCTAATTGATATATATAAATAAACATTCAAAAATTTCATTTTTTGACGTTATTCTAAATATAACTATATATAAACTATATCTAAACATAACTATATATAAAATTGCCAAATTGGCTGTCTGTCTGTTTGTTTCATATGCAAAGCTACGGTTTTTGACGGACATTCTTCAGATTTCGTGTGGTTCTTCTGTACTTCACTGCAGGTAACACCATCTATATGTCAAGTTTCTAGGAGCAGGGGCTATCGAAATTTTAATAACTAACACGCAATTAGGCCTTCTATGTAAGTAGCATTATGCAGGCGATATATTTTTAGAAAATTAATTTAATGAAAATTATATTATGTTACTTAGCAACCGAATTATTCAAAGGTTTTCATACCGCAGACGATTTTTATTTAATTTATCCTATTTAAATAATAAAAACATGAATATAAATATAAATTTTGTAAATATATCGTATTGCAGATATTTAGTTAGATTCAGTTAATTTATAAGTATGGAGTTAGAACATTTTAAATTTATGGATATAAGATTATGGGAATTTTTTATATCAATTGAAAATTACAGTCTCTGAATCTCATTTTAGCTTGGAAGATTTTTGAACTTGGTGTTTTTTATTGTGCTTGATCATTGGTGAACAATAGTACGGGTACATATATCTATATATATATATATATATATATATATATATATATTGCTGCAACTTCTACCTGTGAAAATAATTTCTAAAGCGAGAACTTCTATGCTTCTTCTTACGGGAATTAATTTTAATAAACAAACGGTACTATATTTTGAATACATTTATAGCAGTTATTGCCATGGAATACAAAATTACAGTAATATTAAAAAAAAGGTTTTCTTTTTAATTCACATATTTTCGAATGTGTTTAATTGACTCTTAAGAAAAACTTTTGCAACTATTTTAGAATATTTATTTTGCTGCATTTACCAAATTTCATATTTTTGAATATTAATTAACAACTGAGAGCAGGATGTTTTATTCTTCAGATTTGCCTGTGCTTATACTTTTTATTTTTTATGTAGGAATTAAATTCAATATTTTAATGGATTTTCCTTTGAAAAACAATATAAATGTGTTTAGAATTTTCACATATTTTAAAAAAATGATTGTAAAGGCTAAGCAATGTTTCAGGAATAACTTCGGCTACTATTTTAGAGTCTTTTTTTTTTGTCGCATGTTTACCAATCTTCATACTTTTGTACGTTGGTGTACAAGTGGGACAAGGATGTTTCATTCTTCAGATTTAATTCCGCTAATAAGTAGGGGAATTATATTTAATAATTTAATGGAATTTATTTGAAAAACCATATAAATGTGTGTATTTTTCTTCGACACAGACCGTCTGACCTACCAGAAGGTGTGAGGTATCTGTTTGGACGGCGGATACAGTGCCACCTAATTTAGTCCGGAACCCAGGGGCGACATTCACATGGATCGTACCTTCCTTCTCTTACCACCATCATATAGTTAGAACTTACGGACCCACATATTTAACGTGCCTATAATCCACGTGAACACGAGGACAGTTTGGGTAAAGCAGGGAATTGTCCGAGTGCAATTCTTGCGCGCTAACAACTGGACTGTCCCACCCCAGGTATGAGTTATTCTTCTTCGACTTAGACCCTCAAACCCGCCCGAAGAGTGTTGTTGTTGTTACAGTTGAGACCCAGACCATCCGCGCCTGAGGAGTGTAACGTACCTGTTTGGACAGCCGAGAAGTGCCACACAATTTAGACCGGATTTAGAGCTTTTCCATATTGATTACAATCTTGTATTTCGTCTTAACCGATCCATATTAGTTTCAGGTTACCGAATACGTATAATATTTCGAAAATTCGAGTTACAGGTGACCTAAAATTTTTATTGTACCATTACATGATGTACGAATCACATGCCTTCCGCTACAGACAATAATGCATTTTCTCTTTATTTCATCAATAATCCATTAATATTAATTGCATTAAATAACACGCACAATTTTTTGAAATTGCAATGAATTTACACATTTAATTCAGTTTTCGCTTTCATTTGGTAACTGCACATATTTTCAAAACAAGCGGAGCATAAATACAAAAAAAAACTTGAATATCTTGAGAACGGCTAGTCCTAGAGTAATGAGGTTGATATTTTTTTTTTCATAGTCAAAAATTATGCATAAAACAAGCATTTAATTGATACATTTGAGCATAGTATTTTATTTTAGATTTGACGATTTTTTGCAGGCCATTTCGCAACAAAATACAAATTCTTTTTCCCCAAATTGTACCAAAATCTTGTTGACCCCAGAGTAATGCACAAGTGATAGATCTATCAAATTTTGTAAAATTTAGTCCATTAGTTTTTGAGTTAGCGTGGATACATACATTGCACAAACACACACACACTGGCCCACACACACACAAACACACATATGCGTTACGCTACAAATATTTTTTTCGTGTCTTAGATATAATAACGTGTAGTTCCGTCGAAAGCTCGAGTTGCGATTTTCGACATGATTCCAATACTTACCCTATCCATTAACATATATTGCAGGGAAAGTAACAAGAATCCAAAACCACTTTTCAAAATAACCAAGCATTTCCAATCCAGCCAGAATTTCTATTTTGGCTTTATTCGATGAAAGCAAGGAAGATCCATAGAATAATTAATTGCATTTAGATATTAAAAGAACTTCAAGGAACTATAAAAGATAATAACATGATTATACTAAAAGTGATGCGAAATATCAGTAGCGTAGCGTGAGATTTTTGACTTTGTAGACTGAAAATTTGGCAAAAAATTAGGTATTACAAGAGAAATTTGTATTAGAATTCGCATTTTCGTAAGTTTTATTACAATAAGTTTTATTTATTGGTGAATAAAATAAAATAATTTTACATAAATAATACACAGAATGGATGAAATGCACGAAATTTTAAAATGTTACATATATAAGATGAATGCACATAAGATATAGCATTTTAAATGATTTCTTATTTCTAAATCAGATGAAATTTTACAATCATTTTATTAAATATGAAGTCATGGACGCCCATAGGGGAAGAAACTATTTTACTACTTAAAATTTCATGTGAAAAATCATAGGTTACTGGTAGCAAGATTGGTTTAACTTCAAGAAGGTGGACTAATTGAGTAAGCTGGCTCATAATAAATTGAAATAAAGGGTATATTTTTTTTATATTCATAGAGAAACCCTTTCAAACACTACCGAAGAGCTCACCGTGATCACATAAAAGAGAGGCGTTTACTACCCTACGACCTTATTGAGCACTTAATCAGTGGCATGAACCTTCGCTGCCAATTCTGCATTAGTGCAAGAGGAGGTCATATTTGTTATTAACAGACATTTCACATTCAAAACTATGACCTGCCGTTTTCTCCACTTCTTATATATTTTTAATTTGTAAGTATATATTCGAATCACATTTTTTTTGTATACAAATAATAGGCAGAATCCTATTCTATGTTACTGTAGAATTTGGAATAAATTGCTGCAGTCGTTTCTGATTTGTGGCTGATTTTCACTTTAGTGCGTATTTTTCTTTAGGGGAGTGCATTTTACAACAGTGAGATTATGAATATTCAGAATTTAAATTTAATATTGTGCACTTTTTAAATATCTTACAAAAATGGGACGTTTATGGATCATTCTGTGCATATATCCGAGAGAAAAGGGTTAGAATCCAGAGCCGGAGGGGAATCAACTAAAATTTGGTGGAATATTGTATTATCACAGCAAATATGTATGTGTTGTTGAGACCCAGACCGTCCGACATACCAGAAAGGTGTAAGGCAACTGTTTGGACGGCCGGGAAGTGCCACCCAATTTAAACCGGAACCCAGTGGGGCAGGCATCCACAGGGACCGTACCCTCCTTCCCCTACCACCAACCTCTCGGAAGGACTTACGGACCCACATGTTTAACGTGATCGTACTCCGCGTGAACACGGCGGCAGTTTTGGCAGTGGCTGGAATCGAACCCGGGCCTACCGAGTGCAACTCCAGCGCGCTAACCAATGGGCTACCGCGCCCTAAAAAAATATGTATGTGTGTAAAATTTCAAAAAAGTTGGCTCGACAGAAGTGGGTCATGAATTTATTTCACAATTTAACCCAAACAGAGCAACCAACCTAAATAAAACAGTGTAGAAACAGGTTCAATTTCCCCCTAAAATTCCAGCTTGTCTATCGATGCAATTCACAATTCACACAACCCATGACCATGAGACTCGATGATTATAAGATTTACTAATTAATGATCATAGGCTTGTATTTATTTAGATTTTAACATGGACAAGCATATACAATACATAAAACATATACAGTACATAACAATAAATATTTTCAAAATACACATTATACAACAAAATTATACAGCAATAATATTAATAGAAAAACATAACAGAAATTGTGGCATAAAAGTCCCATATCTAAAATTCTTCAGAACAATATTACCATATACTCTAAATCCGTAATAGTACAAGAAACAAGATAAAAATTTAAAATAATACATATTAAAATTACTAACAATTTTCCATGAGATGTCAATGTGTATAAATAAAATTCCAATCAAAACGTTAAACTGTGGAGATTAAAAATAATTTTATTTTGTTTAACAGAGTCGTATAAATTTCTTATTTTATTAATTACTAAATTTGTTTTTTGATATTTTTTTAATTCATTTATTCACATTATTTAAGGATGACTTATTGAGGTGATATGTTTTGGTTAGTGAGCATTCAAAGATTCGATGAATTACCAAGCATTCCACATACGAAATTATCCGAGAGCCTTTTATTGTGTCTGATGAGAAATTCCGAAAAAGGGCAGGGTTCGGGAAAAAAATATATACTATCGATACATAAGTCTATCACAAAAATCTTGATGCAGAGTGGCACATCCTTATATTTCTGGTTAAATTGTCGATACTGCTGCTATATGTATAACGTAGAAAGGCGCAGCTGCCTTTCTTTACCAGAATATCTAGGATTTTATCCTGGCGTCATGTCATTTTATCTGGAGACGTCTTTTATTGCCGCTACAGTGCTGGGAGATCCCTGAGAATCAATCCCCTGGATGATTAGGCCACCATCAGAATTGAAAAGCCTAGAAAATTTATTTGCACAGACAGATTTCACGAGTGGTTAAATGTGTATTTAAGACCCAGTGTTCTTAAGTCTAAAATCTTCTAGAATATTTTTAATACAAAAACTGAATCTAACCTCTCGGAAGGATTTGCGAACACACATATTTAACTTGTCTGTACTCCGCGTGAAGACGGGGACTGTTTGGACAGAGTTGTCCCAGTGCAATCCCCCCCGTTCTAACCATTGAGCTGCGTCACACCTCCCCACATCCGGCCGTCCAAATAGTTTCTGGAGCCTTCAGGATGAGTCGGACGGTCTGGGCCTTCAACACCTCCCACATCTCAATACTTGTCTCATACGTGAAACCAATAAGTATTCCAATAATTTTGTTTTGAATGTACTATTAATTGCAGAAAGAGTAAAAAGAAGAATTCCCCATATAATCGACCAACAAACTATTTTTTAATGGAATTAATATTAATTTTACATTTGAAAATTGGTTATTCAATTCATCTTTTATAATATTAATCGGTTTTCGAAGATTTCAGGAAAATGTTTGCCTATTCACTTTTGATGTACATCATACTCGATAGATATCAGTGTCAATAAGTTCGCCACAATCGATTCACTTCCATTTCCTTTCAGACTATTTAAATAAAGGAAATTAAAGACGCAGAAAGCAGCCACTTCATAGTAATGAAGGTTTTCAGTTCTGTGAAAACCTCTAAGTATTGCTAAGGGGTATCCCCCTACAATTCCTTTCGAAATGATGTTGCTTCAACTATTACTTTCAAAAGTGAATTTTTACAAAGATTAAAGAGAGCCGTGTTTGCTCTTAATCAAAATTGATTTATCTTCTCCAAGTGAACGGGATTTGAGTAAATGTTTGAGAAAGTTTTAATTAGTTATTTCATATATCGCATTCCTTATAAAGTGGGTAATGTTTATATGCTTTTAAAGGGACCTGCAGAGAAAAGTATATGACTGCTAAAAGGTGTAATATAAAGTTACGTTAAGGTCTTTTGGAAAGTGGCAATGTTTGAAATTATGACAATGGATTGCACGTCATTAGTCTTTATAGGATTTTTAATTTGAATTCTTACATTTTTATCTATTCATTAGTAAATATACCCGGCATTGCCCGTAGAAAGCACCCGCTATGATATGCCCTTAAACACTATGATTCCGCGTTAAGCAAGTTCCTTCTTAGGAAGAGAATTGCGTTCGAAGCGCTCGAGTAAGGAGCACTTAAGCGCATAAATATACCAAAGTCGAAACTGCAGTTTCACAGAGAAAAATAACTGATGTAGGCAGCATATAACTTTCCTGATATAATGCAATGATTGCACTACATTTATAGTAAAAAAATAATGCATAAGATCCACGGTACTGTGCTATTATCGTTCTTTAGGGGGTTCTGAACATTCGTTTGCGTTTAAAAACAACAGTCTTCCAGTATTCAAGGATTGCAATTTTTGTACCAAATTTCATTCGAATCGCTCTATTCGTTCGGGAGATATCGTCTCCACACACACGCACTCATTATTCCAAAAAACGTTTGATTCGTGTTTAGGGACGCTTTAGCCGTGTTCTCCCGTCGAAAGCTTGAATTCGAATTTTCGACCTCATCACAATACTTATACATTATACTATAAACATTATAATAAGGAAAGTGACTAGCATATACATTAAAAATGAAAGATAAAAAACATTTTAAAACAGAAATCTGAAAAACAGTCTGCAACGTACCGCTGTAATATCCAATCACAACACCCTAATAAAGACTTCAAAATAGCGAAAATTAAAGTCAAATTTTCATAAATTATGATATTGGAATAATTCTATATTCCAAAAATTGAAGATTTATACTTAAAATTTACGAAATTAGAAAATTGCAAATTTTATAGCACTCAAAGTCTAGATCAAAATTTTGAGATTTCGTTCGCAGAAACACATGCGAAAAAAAGAGCTCGCATTTGAGCATGATATTCTGCTCGATAAATTGAATTTTTAAAAAATGAAAACTCTACCAAATTTAAATTATTCTTAAGTTCATAACTTTTGAAATATTTCTATTTAAAAAAGTCGTCCAGGTCTGGTGCCCCTGTGCCGAATTTCACGGCTGTCCAAAGTTTAGACTTTCCGCTCCGCTGCAAAAGATACATAAAAACAACTTCTTTTATTAAGTAAGATATGTGTTTCTGATGTTCTATCCGCTCTAGTATAAACATTATTTTACTGAGGTTCATAAAGTTTTTTATTAATAGTGTACGGGTCAATTTGGTCGTGATGTGTTTTGGTACAAATTAATATTATTCACGATTCCCTTGTCTTCTAAAATGTCCAGCAAATTAAGTAAAAATTCAAACAATAATCGTGCTTCACAATATAGTTTCCTGTTTTATATTAAATACTTAAAGTTAAAATATTGAAAACTTCCTGAAGCACGACAAGAATTAGAGAATCAGTCAATAAGGTTCGATTCCACAGTGTCACTCTCCCAGTCGTGGAGGTAAAAGTAAGGAGTTAAAACTGCATATTAAAAAAAAATCGCTAATATCGTATAAGACAGTAATTCAGGTTGCGCTGGGATAAGATAAATAGTCCTGCATTGTATGCATTTCTGTGGCGAAAGACATAATATATTTATTTACACTATGAATTTTTTAAAAATAAATTATCATGGGATTGCAAAGTAGAACTGAATCAAGAAAGAATATTCCTACGCATTTAAAATTATTTTACCTGTCAATTTATCTTTATCTCCATATATTCTGTAATCTATCCTGCAACTATGAAAAATTACTGGTTGATTATACTCAAAAAAGGAAAACCTTAATTTAAAAATAATGAAAAATACATATACTAAATACTAAGCCTTTCTGTTGAGTCAGCGTAAGATTAGCGGCTAATTTACTAATGCTAGCGACACCTAGATATTACTCTCAAAGCATTATGTCACTTTCAAGCGTTTCATCCATAAGAGTTTTGTCCTTCTTTCTAACTTCATGCTGTGCCAAGATCGGTGTACTCGTTTCTCATTCGTTTTCGAGCACCTATATCGATTAATCGATACCTGCACTGACAAAAAATAACTTATTATGTGATACAATGTTGCCAACCTCTATGGTGACCCATGAAGTCAATCATACATCGTAACAGAAGAAACCATGGTTTTATAACTATGGCTATGGCTCTGAAACTCGTGCATTCTGATCTCAAATTTTGTATAATTAAAATCTACTATGTGATATGAAGTAGTTAGTAAGCGGTACCATTCAGTACCTGGTGTTTATTAACTGGTGTGCAAAAACCAATATAATGATGATAAACAAAAAATTTTCGCTTAAAACTACATTTATTAATTCTTCACAATTTATTTAATATTTTATATATAAAATATATATTTTACATAGAACGTTATAAGCTGAAAATCGATTTATACTTTCAGCTTAATTTCTTGTCTTTTTCTTCGTGATTCTTGATTTATTGTCTTTTCTTCGTCTTTTCCTTCATGGTGTGGAATTTAAATTAGGACAAAATAAGGTTTGGCGAGTATTTATTTTGGATGGTGGAGTTTATTAATTTAATAATATTTTCTTTGTAGAAACATGGTGCATTTAACTATTTTATTCTTATTAACGGATTATGAATGGTATGTTTAAACATTGATTTTGAAAGATTGGATGAATAATGTTGAAGTCTGTTGACTTTGAAATTATACGATGCAGTTTTGTCATAAATTATAAATTTTAAATTATCAACATTTTGAATTTTTAAACTAACATCAAGATAATTGATCCAGGGTGATGAATAAATATTTTCAATTAGCTGTAGATTGGAAGGATAAAATTGAAAGTTTAACATTAGTGCGTCTTTATTAATTTTAAAAATAATTAGATCATCAATGAATCTGTACATGATGTGACTGTTGAATAGGTGTTGAATTTCGTAATAGTGTTGATAAAGGTCTGCCAGAATTGTGGATGAGATTCCTACCTGCGGAATTTCCATATTTAATTTGTAAATGCAATTACCCTGAGAGAGATACTGGTTGAACAGAATTAATTTTAACAATATTTTGAATTTTGGTATAGTGATGTTTTTAGAATGAGTAAATTGTTCATATAAATTTAGTATGACTTTGAATGTCAGTGTCTCATGAATGTCAATGTTAATAAAAAGGTCTTTAAAATCAAAAGTATCAGGATGTGAGGCCGTGGTTTACACCTGATACACAGATAAGAAGTATATAGACCACGTACAACTGTACTTTAATTACTAAGGATTGCATACTTCATTAATATATAATTAATATTGGTCTATTACTTAATTTATAGGATCACAAGTGGCTAGCATTTAAAAATAAGACTTACCCTCCAAGTTACCTGAAACACTTCATATTATTATTAATTAATTTCAAAAACTTTCTGAGTCAAAATAAGAGGCAGGTGTGGATCCAAAATAACATTTATTATATATATATTTATTTATATGCATTGAAAAGTGAAAATCTATCCATTTAAATTCTTTCACAGTTTTATACCAACAAAACATAAATTGCATAATCACATAAAATATATCTAAATATCTTCTAATGATATTGATTCTTAATTGATAATGATTCTTGATTCTTTCTTCTTGATTCTTTCTAATGATAATGATTCTTAATATATTTCAGCAGGTTTCTTCATTACAAATTTATCTTTTACATTCATCACACTATTATTATATTCTTCCATAATTACAAATTTAAATCAATATTCATCGACTATTATCATATTCGTTCATAACTACAAATTTAAATTAATATTCATCAAACTATTATTATCCTTCCCCTCTAGTCTCTAAGTTGGGGTTCATTTAAATTTATTAATCAGTATTAGATATGAGCATTGTAAATAAATGCTATCATAACAAATGGACTTAATAATAATAATAAGTTGATTTAGTTTTCAACTATATATTAAATGGGCAAAAGTAAAATCTTAAAATTAAATCTCTCTTTACTATTTATTGTTACCCCAAATGATATAGTCTTTCATTGCAATTTCTCAGAACAAATGTAGGATAGGACTTACGTGGTTGAGCAGTCATGTATTCCTTTATGGATTGTTATTTTGACATCTGCATCTACGTAAACAGGTCTTTTATAGCACAGATTGTTCCTTGTTACACTGAATATGAGTTGTCGGCTTATACGACAAAAAGTTTTTATATCATGTTTTTTTTTAAGTTTATAATCATTTTTAAACTATTTTTGATAATATGTGTTCGCTGTGTAGTGAAATGATCATAAATTTGATTTAGAAGAGATAGAAGTTGCTTGTCCGCTACATTGGTATATGAATTAAACACTATAGTAACAGTTTTAAAAGTAATTGATGATTTTTGGAACTTTGGTATAAGTATCAAGTAAGGAAAATTAAGATTGTGTTTCTGTTTAAGTAGTTTGTAGTAAGAAATGAGTTGTTTACTGATAACAGAAATATTAGTGTGTATTGGTGTTAAAAATAATGAAGTATTGACTTGTAGTTTGAGTTCGTCCAAATAATATTTTTTGCAAATAAACGCTTAATTACTAGTATCTGAAACATATTTTGAGAAGAATTAATTTAAATAATTTAATAAAATGCTTTGAATAACAATGCCACTTAGAATATTTCACGAATTTGCGCAATATTGTGAATTTTAAGTTTTTGATATAATACATTCCGTAAGAAGAACGTATATACTGCTAGTTTTCATATAATAGTCTATTGACAATTAATATTTCTTTGAATTATTTCTTTTCATAATCGCCTAAAAATGTGTAAACATCTTCTGTATGTACAAGCTTTCTTTCAAAGACAAAGCTCGTTATCATATTATTTTTCACAAAATTTTTTATTTAAACGTTATTATATGACCTGCAGTTATTTAAAAAGGAAAATAATGGATTTTCCAAAAAGAAGTTGACACATATATTGATATTTATTTTGTTACTTTCCCTATAATGCATGGTAATGTATAGGGAAAGTATTGGATTCATGTCGAAAATCGCAACTTTTATATTCGACGGATAATCACACTTCGAAACCACTTGAACATGAAAAAACTATTTTTAGCATGACGTGTGTGTGTGTGTTTGTGTGTGTGTGTGTGCAATGCATGTATTCACACTAACTCAATAACTAATGCATTAATTAATGTCTATTTTTCTCAACAGATACATACAATTTTATAAGTAAGTCACTTGTGGGTGATCCAGGTGCGGATTAGATTTTGGTACGATTCGGTATAAAAGAACCCGCCAGAAAAATCTTATGTACCCACTCTAGCTGAAAACCAATTGACCAAATTTCACAAAATTTAATAAATAACTCACTTGTGGGTTACTCTGGTGCTGATTATATTTTGGAACGATTTGGAAAAGAAAACCTGCCTTTCTCACGAAATGGCCACCAAAAATCACTAAAATCCAAAAGAAGAGACCACCTATGCTCAAATGTGTCAATTAAATTATTGTTTTACACGTAAAATGCAAAGATAAGAAAAATAAGAACAACCCCATTTCTCTAGAATTAGCCGTTTACGAGACATTTTAGTTTTTTCGAATTTTTTGTTACGCAGCCTTTGAAATCTCGTACAGTCTTCGTACAGTTACCAAATGAAAACTAAAATTGAATTAGAAGCTCACATTCAGTTTAATTTCAAATAAGTATGCGTTTTATTTTGTGCAAAGAAACTTAATTTAATGAATTATTAAAGAAATAAAGAGAAAATTAATTTGTCTGTAGGGAAAGTCATGTGCTGCTCACAACAGATTTTTTTTATTTAGTTATGATTTAATTTCAGATATGGATAATTTAAATGATTTGCATTGCACAATAATTAATGTCTATTTTGCTCAACAGATAATTGTCTCCGTTAAAATTTTCCTCTAACTTTTACACAAATACCACACAAAGACAAAATCAATTTTATTAAAAGTAAAGACGACGCTATTAATCTCTTTGAAAATAATCGATTTTTGTAGTAATTCAAGCATCAACATTTAAAAGAGAAAAAATATGTGCAGAAAGCTATCATCAATGCACTTGCAACTTTCTCAGAAGTCGAAACAATTACTCATTTTATTTTATTTCTCAGGGAGACTAAGCAGAAACGCAAATAACGTGACTGAGAAGGACTTGAAACACGCCGTCATTTGTCGTGAAAAGACAGACACTGAGAAGGAAGTTGTCAAAGATATTCCGGTTGAAGTCTTCGAAAGTCGTTTAAAAGAAGAAGGGAGGAAGAAGTAGCGAATAAAATGGATAGAAGAACGGATTCTTCAAAAGAACGGTTTTCTCTTTTTAGTTTCAATACAATTCATGATAATGTATAGGACAGAATGGGAAACGTGTCAAAAATCGCAATTCGAATTTTGGAGGATTTACACGTTTCGAGACCTCTAGAACATGAAAACACTATTTTTAGCTTGACGTCTGTGTATATTTGTCTGTTTTTGCAATGTATGCATCAATTTTAACTAAAATATATATTTACCTGAATGTATATTTAGGTTTGAGAAAATGGCAAACAATAGAAATAACTCTATATTTTAGTAAGCTAACTTTCGTGAAGTTTGGTCACATAAATAATAAGTCACATAAGTTATCTTGGTTCTGATTGGATTTTGGTACGATTCCGAAAAAGAATAAGCTGCCTCTTTTTGCAAAATGTAAGCAAAAAATCATATGTATCCTCTCTAGATAAAAGCCGAATTCACCAAATTTCGTTGATAAGTCACTTGATGATTTCATTGGTGCCGATTATATTTTGATATGATTCAGAAAAAGAGATCCCGCCTTTATGTGCGAAATAGTCCGCAAAATTCGTTAAAATTTAAAATAAAAGACTACGTATGTTCAAATGTATCAATTAAATTCTTTCTTTTATATACTGTTTAAGAAATATTAAAAAATAAATAAATAAAATCTATCCCATAACTCTAGAACTAACCTTTTGGAAATAATCTTTATCGCATTTTTGCCACTTAGTCTTTGAAAGTACGTCCAGTAGTCAAATGAAAACGAAAATCGGATTAAAACTTTTTATTCAGTGTAAATTCAAGTAATTATCCGTGTTACTTACGCAATTAAACACACTTTAGTGAATTATGAAAGAAATAAGAAAAAAAAATGAATTTGAGTCTGTAGGGAAAGATTTGTGCCGCCCACATCAGATATTTTATTTAGGATAAGATATAAAATTTCTTGAGTAGTTACAGTAGAAAAAGATTAGACCTAAAGTACTAAAAATACAGTTATTTCCATTTTTAATATTTAGTTATTTTTATTCTATTTTTTTTATAAATTTTTTCTACTGTTAATATTTATGACTGTAATGAAAGTCTCGTGCTGCCTACATCAATGTTTTTTAATCGGGGTAAGACATAAAATCCCCAGTCCTGAGTTACTACAGTATATAAAGATTAGACCGAAAAATTACTAAAATATAGAGTTATTTCTATTGTTTGCCATTTTCTCAAACCTAAATATACATTCAGGTAAAACCTTGCGTTACTAGGTGCTGTATGAATATCCGATAAGTATTTCTTTAGTACTAGCGGGTACGTTCATTGTGAAGATACTTACACATACATAGACGCACACAGAATTATGGTTCGTTAAACTGATTTATCGGATAATAATTCTAACCTGATCCATAATTGATTACCCATAATTTACCGGTTGCATGGAGCTCGGACATTTACGAGCAATGTACTCGCTATACAGGGGCAGCATAAATGCAAACGTTTTTATCATTAGTGAAATTACATTGAGAGATTATGGTATTTGACAATCACGAATTAAGAAATTATGTAAATTCCCTCAGGTAGAACAGAGATGAGCATGTTGCAGTCTAATTTGGCACCAGTGTCAAATTACGATAAAACGACTCATCTAAGAACCTGAGTAAATTTTGTAATTTCACCATGGCCATTTGATGTACGGTATTGCAATGAATATATTATTTAAGTTAAAAGATTTTATGACTTTCTCATACTATTGAACATAGTAAAAAGAAAATATTGTTTTCAAGAAAATTTTGTATACCGAGATTTCTACGGCAATGTATGTGTTAGGACCTCCTGAGCACGTTTTGACTAATTTTACATTAACAATTGTCTGTCTGTTTCCGATTATTTGTGTTCACGATAGCTGCCACAAAAATTAATGATTTTTCACGAAACATTATATCCAGATTTGTTAATAAAAAATATAGAAGTAGATAGATTATTTTTAAATACCAGAGAAAAATTCTAACTTTATTCTACATTTTATATTTCCTTAATATTGCAGCGCAGAACACAATTTTACATAATTAAGACTAGGAGTATTTTATGGCTCAATGATAGCGACACTTAACTGTTTCAATCACTGTAGTGAAAAATAACTGCGATATAATGTGAGTTCATGACGTCATAAACCCAAGCAAGGATAACTTGCACCGGTGGAGCAAGTTCCCTCCCCCCTCCGAGGGAGTGCTTTGTCAAACTTGGTAGCACTCGAAATACTTTTTCAAGCCCTCTAAAATTAAAAGTAACATGCTGTAAATGTGATTTTTTTACCATGGATAAAGATATTTGAAATATTTTCTTGAAAAATTGCAACAGGAAAAAAAAAATCGCAAGCCACATAACATTAAAGGGGCTCAAGTTATTTATGGATCAAAGATCACAAAACTAAAAATGTTCCATTCTTGTTGTGAAAAATAGCCGCGGTACAATTCTTGTGTTTGTGACGTCATTGGTCGCCCCCCCTCTCTCTCTCAAGGGGCGGTACATTGTCCTACTTTGTATGAATCGAAATATATTTCAAACTTTTTAAAATGAAGGCTGCTATGCTATCTATAACTGTAATCATTTATATCAACAATACGGATATTTTAAAAAAAAATTCTTGCAAAATTTCCAAAAAATATATAAATAAATATAAAAATCGCAATATAATTAAAAATGGTTTAAAATGGATAAACATGATAAAGTTGAATTTACTCACGCTTCAGTTAATTTAATATATGTGGAATACATTTGTGATGAGAATGAACAAAGAGTTGTTTCAGGACAAATTGAATGCATGCAGTGAGAACTAACTTAATATACTACAAAGAGATAAATCATTTTGTCAGCTCGTACACAGAAAATAGCGTAATTGCTGCTCTGTAAAAACTTAATGTAAGCAGTATGGCAATTTAAATTTACACATATATATAACATACAATTACTTATCCATAGTGTCTCGTCAGCTCAACTCGGAGAATGATAGTGTTGCTAATTAACCTAGCTCAAAACATTGCGTTGTGTTTAGGAATAAACAGATTATTTTTTGTATATATATATATATATATATATATATACAGGGTGTTTCCTTGAAGTGGCGACAAACTCGGAGGGGTGATACTAGACATCAAGAGAAACAAAAATTGTCATGGAATATGGTATCGCAAACCACATATAGTCGGTGAAAATCGCAAAAATACTTATGAAGGGCGTGACGTCGAGTGAGACAAGAAAAGGCAAAAGTAAGTAGAAGAACCATTTACTTGACAGCATGATTACAATACCGCCTGCGCTGTACAAAATAAGTAACAAAAGTAAAATAAATAAGTCCTAAAACCATGTAATTGACAGAATAATTACATTACAGTCTGTGCAGCACAGTTCAATTTCAGAAAGGAGACGAAGAGAAATGATTGCAAGAGTTGCTCGAAGTTGCGGCCACGAAGGTCATTGCACAGCCAACAGCGACTGCGTAACGATTGTCAGACGCGCTCAAAGATACAGGATATGCTGGCGATGT
This sequence comes from Amaurobius ferox, assembly GCA_951213105.1. Taxonomy (NCBI): domain Eukaryota; kingdom Metazoa; phylum Arthropoda; class Arachnida; order Araneae; family Amaurobiidae; genus Amaurobius; species Amaurobius ferox. The sequence continues at coordinate 71,370,352 of OX578155.1, forward strand.
CTGCCGTAGTGACGACCATCTGTGTTATGAGATCCTCCAGTGTCTCCACAGGCGTCTGATACACGAGTGATATAAGGTGTCCCCAAAAGAAGAAGTCCAAGGGATTGAGGTCCGGGGAGCATGGAGGCCAAGCAACAGGTCCGGCGTGTCCAATCCAATTCCAGGGATATGTAGCATGGAGGTTGTTACGTACCACAATGGAAAAATGTACTGGTGCACCATCATGCATGAACCGCATGTTCTGCCGCACTGTGGCCGATACTCCCTGTAGCAAATCCGGGAGGGCGTGCTGTAGGAAAACAAGGTAGGAAACAAGGAAAACAAGTTAACATTTGCGCCATTGAGGCTTTTGGGCAGAAGGTACGGTCCGGATTATCTCCGAGGATCCCTGCCCAGATGTCAACACAGAATTTGTGTTGAACTTTCGAGGGGACAGTGGTGTGCGGACAACGTCTATTTTTGCAATTTTAACCGACTAAACGTGGTTTGCGATACCATGTGCTATGGTAATTTTTGTTCCTCTTGATGTTTAATATCACCCCTCTGAGTGTGTCGTCACATCGAGGCAACACTCTGTATATATATATATATATATATATATATATATATATAAATTATTTTATTTTATCTGTATTATAAATACCACTGACTTATATTACATAAAATTACTTACCCATAGTACAGTGCCTAGAAGAGATAGTGTGCCGACCGAGGCCAAAAACGGATTCCCTAAATCCACCTCTACCAGATGGCTCTGGACTCGAATAAGAGATCAAAATCTGAGTAGTTAACATTGAAACTAAGTGGAATTTAATGCAAATGAAATGACCGATATCTTTGGAATGTAAGAATTGTGTGAAATTCGGTGTGATTATTGCAAGTGGTATACGCAAAATGTCATTTGCTTTTCAGAGAGAATGAGCTAGGGATATATTTGTATTTGTAAAATTTTATTTAGCTTGATCATGTGTTCGTTCAAATCTTTAAGGACCAAAATAATCAAGTTCATTCATCACAGTAACGTGAAATTCGGTATGACGTTTTCTCTTGTGGTACATTTCAGTTTTTTCGATTTTGAAGACTATAGGGCTAGCCCGTCCAGGATCTGCCATAGAACTGTACCCGCTTTTCGAGAATAACTTGAATATCAAGGAAAGTAAAAAATCTAAATTTAATAAATCCTTTTCTTTTGGGGCATATTCAATTTCTTTCGATTTTGGACCATATCGGGCGAACTGGTCATGGGCTCACCTTAGAAATTAACTCGTTTTCAGGGAATTACTCGAGTAACGGAACATCTAAAAGTTCTAAGTTTAGAATGTCGTTGTCATTTGAGGTATATCTTAACTCACTGGAATTAAAACCTTATCGGGCTAGCCCGTCCTGTGCCCAACAAAAGAATGTACTCGTCTGTTATGAATACTCCAAAACTGTTGCAGCTACAATATCTAAATTTAGTATACCATTGTATTTTAGGGTATATTTCATTTCTTTGTATTTTGAACCTTATCAGGCTATCCCGCCTTGGGCCCGACATAGAAATGTACTGGTTTTTCAAGAATAATTTGAAAATCGAAGCAGATGAAAAATAAAAATTTAGTATATCATTTTCTTTTGGGGTAAAATTTAATACTTTCGAATTTGAACCGTATCGGGGTAGCCCGTCGGGGTAGACTGACAAACAGACCCTTTCGAGACATTACAATACTATCCTCTGAAATGGGACAGTCGAGTGATTAGAGCTCAGGGATTGACCTCGGGTGACCGGAGTTCAATACCGAGCTCTTTCCAAACTGTTCCAGTATTAACGCGGAGTTCGGGCACGTGAAATATGTGAGACCGTAAATCCTGCCGAGAAGTTGGTAGAAGGGAAAGGATGGTACAAGTTCATGGTTAAGTTTTCCTCTCTGGGTTCCTGTGTAAATAGTGGGGCACTTCTCGGTCATCCAAATTTACATTTACCTTACATTTACCTTACAATTACTTTACAATTACCTTACATTTACCTTACATTACCTTACAATTACCTTACATTTACCTTACAATTTCCTTACAATTACCTTACATTTTCGGGTAGGGCGGACGGTCTGGGTCGAAGAAGCAAATATGATCTCACAAAGAAACACAAGTAATTTCATTAAATTAGTCTAACATTATCAATTTAGCGACATTTTTAAAAGTCCCCAAATTTGTCGCCAAGTAAGATGGTTATGTTGACAGAAAAACCCTACCAAAAAATCATTACAGTACTATCTCCTAACAATATATGTTAATACGCATACATATATGTACTAATGCACTTTATGATTATGCCATGATTAATTATTAAAACCTATGTTAGTTTAATGTATGAACTTGAAACGCAATTCAAAAATTATTTACGAGTAAATTTATTGGGACCGAGCCCTCTTCTAATAAAAAAAATAATTTGCCAAGTCGCGGCCTCACAAAGATTGTAAAGCACAGGTATAAGTCCATTACTCAAAATGCATTAGTCCATTACTGTAAGTATGTTAGTGTGCGTAACTTGGTGTAGCTCCGAAATGGGAGGGGAAAAAACGTCAAAGTTTTCCAGTCATATAAAAGTTAAATACCCTATTTTGATCTACGTACATGATTTTACAAATACACTCTGTTGCAAGAAAATATATGCACTTATTAAGAATTGAGTTACAGAAGCTAAACTCGTCATGCAAACGTCGTTTTAAGAGTTATGCAAATGATGAAACTGTCAGAACCAATGATGTTCTAGGACTCATGCAAGCCCCATGAGAAATATGCATCGTGTAGCATTTAAAACGAACCATGCTTTCATTCACGGACAATTAGAACGAGATTTTCTGATTTGATACTGCTGGTTGTGTACAAAGATACCTTTGAGATGCATTTAACGGCGCTACGGTGTCGCATTTAGAGGGAGGTCGCATCGTAGGCCTAAGGAAAGTTGGTTAGTCTAACAGACGTATCTCTCGTAATCTTGGTCTGAGCGATATGGTAATTGCTCTGTGTTTACACGTGGATCAGAGAAGTCATCTATAACCGTCGCAGAGGTTCAGGATTTTACAGACAGACTGTTCGAGAAAATCGTGCAGTCAGAAGAGCAGCCACGTCCACACCAATGACGTCGCTATCGAAGGCATTTACCATCCTTCATTCATGCTGTATCAAGGGATACGTTTTGGAGACAACTGGCAGAAGGTGGAATTAGGTGTCGACGTCTATTAAGGCGCCTATCACTGATCCATCAACATATTCAGAGCCTATTGGATTGGTGTTGAGCTTGATCAGCCTGGACACTGTCCGATTGGAGACATGTTGGTTTTGGTGGCGAATCCCGCTTATCTCTAAATGCTGATGATCGTCGCATATATGCATGGAGAGGACTAGCTAGTATTCCTATCTTACATTTGCTGTCGAACGGCATACGACTATGACATCTGTAGTCTGAAGAGTCATCTCGTGGGACAGCCGATCTCTTTTAGTTGTGCCACAAGTCAATATGACGGCTCGTTTGTATGTCGACGATATTCTGTAGCCTAATGTGCTTCCTATACTGTTATGCCACTCAGGTTTAATTTACCAACAAGACAACCCTTAATCACATACTGTACGAGTTTCTCAACAATGTTTTCGAGGAATTAATACCCTCCTATAGCCATCCAAGTCTACAGACCTATCAGCAGTAGAACACGGCTGTGGGGTGGCAATTGCAGCCTTCGCAGAATACCACTGAATTACCTGACCCGTTGCGACATTTGAGACTGAATTTTCCGCAGAGAGACATAGTCAAATTAATTTATTCTATACAGTACTAAATATTGACATATATAGCTGCCAGAGGAGGATTAACCAGTTACTAAAGTGTCATTTCCTTATTGCCACCATTTCTTAATAAAACATTTTTTTCTCGCAATCATTTGTATGTCACCTCAAATGATATATACATTCGAGGTTGCAGCTCAATTTCTTAAGGGTGCATATATTTCTTTGCGGCATAGTGTATGCAAAGACACTTACAAAATAGCGAAGTAGCGCTCAATTGTTTTAAATTAACATTGACGATATTTTAAAGAACCATGCACAGTGCATTTTCATATCATGCGATAAGTTTTCTCACATTCATTCCTGTCCTTTCTTGTGAAGATGATCCGTGGTTGTTCGTTCTATCTATATCAATTAGCTTTTTTATCTGAAAGTTCTTTTGTGATCTTGTAGTATAGTCATCGAGCCATTTGCTGTACATTTCCCTATTTACGATTATTAGTGTTCTTAAATAAAAGTGTTAGTTATCCAGAAATGTGGACTCAGTCTTGTACCCTGAGAGTACACTCACGATTCCAGAGGATACGTTGTAACAACATGTAGGGAAAGTAAATAATACTGAATATGAATGTATGAGAAGGCCATATGGAGGCTCGTCGCATCAATTTTAATATTTTATTCTGGTGAATTATTTGTACTCACGTTCACAACAGTTTAAAATTAGTTATCATTCTAAAATGTCAGGTTTTTATTTACGTATTATATAATTTTGTAACTCAAAGGCCAAGCTATATTGATTTAACCAACTTTTAATCTAATAATTAATCTTTTGCTTAATTAAATGCAGTGGGACTTATAATTTGGTGTATGGGTAAACCGTTCGAGGGGGAAAGAGCGTGCAGTTTCAGATTTCCAATATTTTTTACTTAAGGGGGTGCCGGAAGATAAAAATGTTCGATTTACCGAATAAAGGAGAAACAGCTCCTTTAAAATTTGATAGAGGCTTTTAATTTGGTAAATGGTTTAATCATTTAATTCATACACCCAAGATGAATATGGTTTTTAAAAAATGTTCATTTAAGGGGGTGGTCCAGAGAAAAACGTTCGAAAGGTGAATAGATAAAAAACAACATGCTTCGACGTGAGATAAAAATTTCAAATTTGGTACACTAGTAGTCAGTTTGGAAAGAAAAGTGTGTACAATTTCAGTTTTCCAATATTTTCTAATTTAGGGGGTGCCGCACACCAAAATGTTCGATTTTCGGAATAAAAGAGAAACTTTTAAAACGTGATAGAAGCTTGATATTTGTTATATGGGCGAATCATCTGATAGAAAACGCAAGAATAGAGTTTATTAAAAATGTATATTTAAGGGGGTAGGCAATCCACACAAAAACTATAGAGACTTCAAATTTTGAGTACGAGTAATTAGTTGGAAAGGAGACAGTGTACAGTTTCCTACCAATTTCTATTGTAGGGGGGTGCCGATGACTAAAATATTCAATTTGTTGAACAAATGAAAAACGCCTCTTTTACGATGTGGTAGAGGCTTGAAATTTAGTATATGGGCTAACCATTTGATAAACAAATCCAAGATGAATCCGGTTTTACAAAAATGGTCATTAAGTGGGTTCCACGCAGAAGAACGTTCGAAAGGTGACGTGGTAGGAAGAACATGCTTCGCGATAGGATAGAGACTTCACATTTGGTGTACGTGTAGATGGTTTGATAGGGAGAGAGTGTGAAGTTTCAGATTTCCAATATTTATTACTTTAAGGGGTGTCGCACACTAATATGTTCGATTTTCCGAATAAATGAAGCACGCTTCCTTTTAAATACGATAGAGTCTTGATATTTAGTATAAGGATCAATCATCTGATAAAGAACCCAAGATAAACAGAGATTTTCAAAAATGTTCATTTATGGGTGTGCTTCACAAAAGAAAACGTTCGAAAGGGAAATGATAAAATAGCACAATTAGGGATAAGACTTTAATTTAGTGTACGGGTAGATAGTTCAAAAGGAAGATGTAAGTAATAAATACCTAATTATCTGACGAATGTAATTACGATAAAAGATAAATTTCAATGAAAATGTCAATGAAAAATTTAAATTTGAGATCCCGTATAAAATATGGGAGAAATAGAGTCCCTATGTGTTAAATCTCAGAGAGAAAGTAAGAAACACAATTTTTGAAAAAAAAGTTAAATTGAAATTCACAAATGCAAATGAATTAAAAATGCATAAGTAGTCAATCATAAATGCACAAATAAAATAGATACGATGCAAGTCATGCACGAGCAAAGGAGATGCCTGTGAAGGATATGAAAAAGAATCGTTACGTCATACGCAGTGACTGTTCAGATTGGTCAGTTACTGTCAAGAAATTGTACGAACTGTGAAGTTGCATGGCTTCCTTTAAGAAGTTCTACAAAGACATCAACTTCGATTCTTCACTGTGCAAGTTCACACAATAAGTTGGCAGTTCAATTTCTTGATTCAACTTCTTTCATCGTGTACAGAGGTCTTTATTGGAAAACTATAATAGGTAAAAAGATTGAATTTTATACATACGTTTTGCATGCATAGGCACTCATATTTGCAGAATCACAATTTCAATTCTTAAAATGAACTCCAGGGTAAAAAGCCTATTTTTAAACTGCACATGTACACTACGTTTCGTACAAATAATAAATACACAACAACTCTTAAATAGCTAATCAAAACATGTACACGTGCAAGAATTGTTATTTAAAAGTGCGTCTGTATCTTAAATATGTTTTTGCGATTTAAAGTACCATTTGATACTATTGCTTTCCTGTATTGCATTTTGTTTAATGTAATATCAAAATTCTAAGAACTTATATGCCCTTTGCATTAAGATTCTCACATATTGAAATTAATTTTTTATGCTCCAACTTTCATAATCACTTGTGAAATCAAGTTTTAATTTGAAATATTTCACAAATCGCATGCTTCATATGCGTGAGTTTATTCAAAACTCGGAATTTTGCTAGTTTACGTCATTTTCAATAAGGAAATATTACTTTTTGTGCCAAAAACACTCAAACAATAATTTTGCCTATTGAAAAATTTTACTTTAAGAATTTTCTACTGTGTTACATGATGTTTCATGACGATTTTCGAAGAGCGAAAATATAGTCCATGTAGACGTCAAAATGCCAATATATGGATGAGAACGATGGAATATCATCCCGTCGTATAACACGGTGTATACAGTTATGTAAAATATTGCCGTCTATCTACCGCCTGCAGACCTTGAGTTTCCAATAACTCCGAACACACAGGAGCTATGCACCACATCCGATCAAGGACAAAGCGACACACGAACAATATATTTTTACCCTACAACCCCCAAAAAATCCAATTACTATACGACTCCCAAGATCCTCTTTAAAAAACGTACCTGTTCTATGCAAAAACCAGTATAAAACTCTATATATTTAAAACAGGGAAGATCAATAAATCATAAAGCATTGAATATGAAACACTTTCTAAATTCAATGCAATTTTTTTTAAACATCACTAAAATGCGATATATTTATTCATCGGTAATATTTTAAAAATTATCATAATACTATAATAATTCATTATATTTGAAAACTCCATGGAAAGCAAATGCAATTTATTCAAATGACGTCATCGAAATATAACACGCCTGGCTCTCTCTTTAAAAGCAGCATTTCATTCATAATTATATTTCCATTTATATCATTCATCACAATACTATAATAATTTATTTTATTTAAAAACTTAAGACCATGGAGGTACAAGTAATTAAACTCTATGCTTAAAATTTCATCGAAAAAATCGTCCTTCTCTCTGTAAAATCAATGAATGTTTCATTCACAGCAGCTATACTGCAGACTCCATGAGTTCAATAATTTTGCGTTAAAGAAATACAGCAATTCTTATACAACTCATTCTACATATTTTGCTGTTTACATTTTCCATAAGTTAAAAGTAGGCTTCGTTCTAGAAATAATCAAAGCTGGATGATCATTTAAATTGAAATATATTGTGATTGCTGTTGATGTTGAAACCCAGACCGTCCGACCTACCAGAAAGGTGTAAGGTAACTGTTTGGACGGTCGGGAAGTGCCACCCAATTTAGACCGGAACCCAGTGGTGGAGGCATCCACAGGGACCGTACCCTCCTTCCCCTACCACCAACCTCTCGGAAGGACTTTCGGACCCACATGTTTAACGTGATCGTACTCCGCATGAACACGGCGGCAGTTTTGGCAGTGGCTGGAATCGAACCCGGGCCTACCGAGTGCAACTCCAGCGCGCTAACCAATGGGCTGCCGCGCCCATATATTGTGATTGCGTTATTTCAGTATGAAGATGCACAAAATTTTACAAAAATAAAGCTGTTTTAGGACGGATACAACACTAAATATGAATTAAAAAAAGAACTTTAAAAATCACGATTTTGACACAAGATGCATGCTATATTTTATTTTGAAGTGGGTCACGTGATCTCTTCATGTAATGGTCACGTGATCGCTTCACATAAGAGGTGTAACTATTATTTTAATTTTTATTTAAAAAACTACTGACTATATTTTGCTGAAATTTTTTTTATATATTTTATGGGATAATTTGAATATTTCATAAAATTTTCGAAGCAATTCGTGAATATTAAATCCGCTAAAAAAAATTTTGAAAAATTAGGTCCCATGGGGTTCAATGTATTTCATTTTTTCAACCCGGGTTCAATCCAAAACTAATTGGTTGATATTAGTCATTTATATTCCCAAAGGTCCCACAGACCGTATGAGCAACATACTAAAATTTCATTTTGATAAAGTCATTTTTGGGGACTATCATGCTAACGGAATTAACAGTGCAAATTTCAATAATATTCTAAATGTCATTATTATTCAAAATATTTTATTAAAATTTCTCATTAAAAAGTATATGAATCCCTTTCCGGCCATGTATATTTATCTTCACGCAGATCTAAGAATTAAGCATTCTGGTCCTATTTGAAAACGGATATACAAAATATATTTTTCAATTTCTACAAACGACAGTGAAGCTCCATGAAGATATAAGAAAATTCTTTCTGCAAAACACTCGATTCCAGTGATAGTTATTACGAAATGTCATCCCTTGGATAGATGGTTCACGACGTTCTTGCTTTTTCTATTTGCTACGTCTTTATTTGACGAAGCTTTCTGGAAGAGAAATTCCATCATACAAGTGGTGATTAAACGAAATCATTTATTATATATAATATACTTTTAAAACATTATTGGTGTATATGAACGGAACACAAAAATATGCTTCACTTTGATTTTTCGCTATTACATATTCTGTGAGAAGATAGAAAATGTATAGCTTTTTCAATTTGCTACGTCTTTATTTGACGAAGCTTTCTGGAAGAAAATTTCTTGGACTTCTTGCAGTGATTAAACGAAATCATTTATTATATATAATATACTTTTAAAACATTATTGGTGTATATGAACGGAACACAAAAATATGCTTCACTTTTGATTTTTCGCTATTACATATTCTGTGAGAAGATAGAAAATGTTATACGTTTTGAACTTTACTAAGGGCTGTCTACGTGGTTGCGGTCGAAAACTTTACTTATGACATGTCAACCTATAAATAAACTTAAATGAAACTTTGATTTGAAATGGCGGAATAAATACGAATACGAATTATGCAATTTCCGTATTTTCTTTATCATTTTAGCACCGGCGGATATAGTGATTTTTAATGAAATAATCTATCTAAAAATTTACCTACCCCTTTACTCTAATGCAAAACACTTGATTTTAGGGACATGGACCTCAGCATTTTTTGCTTTTTCTATACGCCGCGGCTCCATTTGTCGCAGTTTTCTGGTTATTCATGCGATGTCTAGTATAAACACTATAATTATTCGAAATCAGTTTTTGTATAAAATGTACTTTAAAAACATTATCGGTACATATGCACGGTATGAAAAAATATTTCACATTGTGATTTTTCTCAATCGCATACTCTGTGAGAAGATAGGAAAATTGTATCCATGTTGGGTTTGCATAACGGATGGCTAAGTGGTTGCGGTCGAAAATTTACTTAAGTCATGTGGAGCTATTATAGTTTATCAAGGAAATTGAACTTACTTATGCAACATATTGAACTTTCACTAATTAGTATTCGTTTTCATTAAATATAGGTAATTTTATCAATTTTGAAATATTTTTGTCAATTTAGCGATATTTTGATCAATTTGGCACCATTGTAAGTCCCAAATCTGTCGCCAAGTCAAGTGACACGTTCGGTCTGACAAACAGACGCGACTTTGTAAAAACTTTCCACATTTGTCGCCAAGTCAAGTGGCACTTTCGTACTGACGAATAGATCCTACTGATGCATCATTACAATGCTATCCTCTGAAGTGGTGCAGCAGAATTGTTATAGCTCAACGATTGCAATCGGATGGCACAAGTTCGATTTCAAGCTCTTCCCAAATCTCCCAAGTGTTAACGCGAAGTACAGGCACGTTATATATGTGAGACCCTATGTCCTTCCGAAAAGTTGGTAGTAGATTAAGGAGGGTACAGTTCCTGGGGAAATCTTCCCTTCTGGGTTCCGGTCTAAATTGGGAGGAACTTCCTGGACGTCCAAATATATACCTTACTACTTCGGGTAGGTCGGACTTTCTGGGACGATAAAGAAAAATACGGTTTCCTAAAGAAACACAAATAATTTCATTAATTTATCCTAATATTATCAATTTATCGACATTTTTAAAAATCCCCAAATTTGTCGCCAAGTAGGAGGGTTTCGTTGACAAACAAACCCTACCGAAAAATCATTATAGTACTATCTCCTACCAAAACACAAACAATTACATTATTAATTGTGCGCAACAACATGTTCATCGTCAGCAGACTTCTTTGTTAATTAGGCACTAAGCAACATTTTTTAATTAAATGCATCTTTATAACAAATGCATTCAGAAGTACTTCCTAAAGGAAATATTTTATTACATTCATAACAGCGTTACATTATCTTTGAAATTATAAAGCCTTCTAACACATATTTAGATAAAATTATACAAATAAACCATTTTTGAAATTAAAATACTTTAATACCGTTAAATAATGCATGGAGCATACTTTGTGAAATGCGGTTAAAAATTACTCAGAGAAATGCGATAAATATCACTCCGAGAAATGCAGTTAAAGATTTATATGTGAAATGCGGTGATATGCTTTATAACATAAGAAGTACTTCCTACATTGAGTATGTTATATATCCATTAGGGCGTTACGTTATCAGTAAAAATATAAAGCTTTGTAACAAATATTTAGATAATATTATGCAAATAAATCCTTTTTGAGTTTAAAAAACTTTAATATCGTTAAATACCGCATAAAACAAAGTTTATGAAATGCGGTTAAATATTTCTCCGAGAAATGCAGTTATGTATTACTTCGAGAAATGTAGCGAAAGATTAATGTGAAATGCAGTTATGTAGAACTTCCATAGCAACGAGAAATATAGTTCAGGAATTTAAGTTATGGAATTCTGTGAACTATCACCTTCAAATTCAGTGTTTTTATAACTAAGGTTTCATGCATTTAATATAGAATTTTAAAGAACACAAACTTGTGTATAAACAGTTATTTTTTGATAAAATATTATGATTAAATTAGGGATGGCTGCTTTTCTACAAGTTAGTTCAAAATTTGTTTCTTATAAATAAGATTACCGTGATTATGTAGGATATGTTTGGGGCTGCTGACGAGCAGTATGTTTGGAATGTGGTTGGAGCGATTGACGGTACAGTATATTTAAAACATGTTTGGAAGTGCTGTCGGAGGGATATGTTTAGAGGACATGCTTGTAGCAGTTAGCAGGTCCGCATGTTTGTGATATGTTTGGCGCAGTTGGCGGAACATATATTCGGATATCTTTGAAGTAGTTTGCGTGAAAAACAGTATATTTGGAAGGGTTGGTGAATCAGTGTGTTTGGGATATCTTTGTAGCATTTGCTGGATCAGTATTATCGGGATATGTAAGTAGTAGTTGGGAGAGCAGTATGTTTGGGATATATTTGAATGAGTTGGAAAAACATATATTTGGCACATCCTTAGAGTAGTTGGAGAGCATGCTTGTTTTTAGATATATTATACGGTTTGGATATATTAAACGATTTGGATATATTATATGGTTTGGATATATTATACAGAGCCCTATCATTTGTGATATATTATATTCATTAAACGAAATTATAATATTTCTGAACATGCTGAAACAGTATGAAATTAAGCTAGAGTCATTATTAGTGCCGTTTTGATACCTAATTAATTAGATTTCATCAGCTAGGGTCTCTAAGGATTGGAATCAGACAAACAAACAAATAAACAAAAACCAACTTAAGTGAAATAAAAATAAGTAAAAATGAAAGAACGAAAGAAATAATTAAAGTCTAAACAGAAAGTCATGTGAAATCTAAATGTATATTAAGTTTTGCATTTACATTAACCATACTTTTTTGTACTCATTATCTTCTTTTCTTCGACCCAAATCGCCCGATCTACCCGAAGGCGTAATGTGACTTTTTGGGCGGCTGGGAAATGTCATCCAATTCAGACCGGAACCCAGTGGTGAAGCCATACGAAGGACCGTATCACCAACCTTTCAGGAGGATTTACGGACCCACATATTTAACGTGATTGTACTCCGCGTGAATGCGACGATAGTTTGGGCAGAGGTGGGAATCAAACTCGGCTCGTCCGGGTGGATATCCCTGCGCACTAACCTTTGGGCTGTCGCGCACATTTTATGCGCTCTTTAGTACGCAATCTCTGTCCGAAAATCTTCTTAGCATAATTAACAAAGAATATATTTGCAGTTTCAAAGCAGAATATCACGCCCAAAATATTTTACTTATTTCGCATTTTTTTAAGATTTGGAACAAGACCAAAGAATATCGCTTTAACGTTAAAAATTTTCCATCTTCATTTGTCGTTATTTTCTCTTGTGAAAGAAAGTTTAAATTCAACTTTTACTTACTGTGAATTGAATATAATTTCTCAAAAGAGTTCGTATATATTTATTTCACCTTGATATAACTCTTTAAAAGCATTTTATCGGCTATAAAAATTCCATTTTTTTATTTTATTCTCAATGGATATAGACGTATTGTGCATACCACGAATTCGCTATTTTTTGCTTTACGTCTCTGTGTTCTTGGTATTGATCTACTCTAAGTCATAGACTATCCGACCACATTTGATAAAATTTTGTATTCAGTTAATGCATTGTTCTATGTTTCTATTACCAAAGACTCGTCAATCATAATTCTTCTTCATCTTCAACCCAAACTTTACGACCTACCCGAAGGTGTAAGACGGCCAGGACAGTTCCACCAAATTCAGACCGAAACCCAGTAGAGACGGTGTCTACGGAAACTGTGCCTTCCTTCCCCTATCACCAACCTCTCGGAAGGACGTACGGACCCACATATTAACGTGCCCGTACTCCGCTTGAACATGGGGATAGTTTGGGCATATAATCGAACTCGATCTCAACCGAGTGCAATCCCCGCGCGCTTACCACTGGGCTGTCCCATCCCTCGTTCATAGCTCTGCTTCGAGTGATAGAGAGTGCTTCTATTGTGGAGGTATTATGACTATTATATTTGCAGTTCTGTTTATAGCTCCGCTATAGGAGCGCCTCGGACTTAAGAAGTCACGGAGCTACGATCGACAAACTTAGAATAAGATATCTGGTGCTGATTGGAATTTTTATTGTAATGAGGTTATGATTTCGATTTTCAGAGAACGATGCAACCATCTGAGATATGACGCAGTAGTTGTTTCCACCCCATACAATCCTTCTTGTTGCCACCCCCATACAGTCCTTGTTGTTGCCACCTCCATTCCGTCCTTGTTGCTGCCACCCCATACATTTCTTATCATTGCAATGCGTACAGTCTTTTTTGTTGCCACTCATTGCATTCATTTTTGCTGCCACCCACTACAGTCATTTTTTTGCCACCCCCTACAGTCCGTTTTGTTGCCACCACGTGCAGTCCTTTTTGTTTCATCTCCATACAGTCCTTGTTGTTGCCTCCCACTACAGTATATAATATATCATAATAATTCTAGGAATAATCAATGCTTTTCATACCAAATAATGCTATGAAAATCTTCAACTTCTAATATCTGGAGTTCTAATTTAATGACTAAAAATTATAGCTTGTTCTAGTTTTTTTCATAATAATATATAAACACATAAAATTTGTTAGATATAACTCATTTTTGATCGTGTCCACATCTTCCAGGAATAGATGCGAACATGCACACACGCACATGTACACACATGCGGATAGCTCCCGGCCGTCCAAATCGTTAAATGTAATAATAGAAATGTAATAATAGAATGTAGTTAAAATGTAATAATAGAAATTCAAGTAATATTAACACCACCATAGAAGCAAAACCACGGCCATATTGCTGATAAGAGAAAAGAACAACACCGGACTAAATTCGATGATTAATCAGAATTAAATTTATATTCAGGTCTGAGTATTTAATTCTAATTATATATATATATATATAGCAATATATTGTTATCAGTGAAATTTTTTATGAGAAATGCAATGCATGAAGTATTACATGCTAAGATAAGTTGTTTTGGACAAAATTTATGTACAACCGAGGGGATATATACTAATTCAATTAATGTGAATATCGAAAGTTTGAGACAAAAATTGATATAAAAAGGAAATTCGTAGCTCATATAATTTAGTTTATATCTATTTATTAGGTAAATAATTTCCTAAAACTTCCACCATCTCGAAATTACTGCAATTCAGCTTTGTGAATTCTTCAATCATTTTTCAGAGCAAAATTCAATATATAAAATAATTGTTTATAAAACGCCATTCATTATAATTATTTTGATATATCATTTAATAAAACAAGGCTTACTGTGAAATATTATTACATTTAGACTGACTGTACTAATCCAGAAAAATAATTCGTTTGAATAATTTATTTTTTTCAGAGATGCTATTGTTCACACACTCACCTCCATACATACTTCGCCTCAAAACTTATGATTTGTGTTTAGTCTTGTCCAAAACATGTTGAATTGCCGAAATCTTAATGTTGATTTTTAACCGCATTATGACATACTTTCTACACATATATTATGGAAGGTTACAATGATTAACATTTTGTTGAAAACAATCTTTTCTTTGGTGCTCTTGATAATGCATTCCTTATATACCATTGAATCAGTCTTAAACTCTTTTGAAATATAACTAACTAGGTGATAAAAATGTTCGTATTTGCTCTCTTTCTCTATCTAAAAAGAATGTATTTGTCTTATATTTCTAACAACCAGCAAAGTCAGCGCGCTTCATGTGGTAAGTAAATCCATATACAACGTGGTCATGCGTGGGAAACAGGAACCGGCTGATATAGTTCTTGCGACTTTCCCATCCACTCTTTAAATCCACAGATGAATGCGAGTCATATACCCCTCCCATTCGATATCGCTATTTCTTATACAACTCCCTTTCAAAACATACATAATATACTATCTCCTAACAGAGCGCAATGAATTTACGCTCCCTCAGACCGCTCCGATTACGCTCCCCCACATCCTCTAACAAACAAATTCTTCAAGTTTGACCTCACTCCTTTTTTTTTTAATTTTTGGTCATACTATGGGCAAACTTTCTTTAACTCCATGGGGAATATAATTTAGCTCCAACTGATCTATATATAAATATGAATTGCATTATTTAAAGGAGGCAGACATTTAAAGATAAAGGAGGAAGCAAGTCTCTCTACCTCCATGGATCAGAATTTTAAAATTGGAATTACCTCTCAATATAAACTTTTTATTTAACTGAATCATGGCGGTGATCTCATCTCTAACTCCATGAGCTGAATACAACTTTCCTTTTAGTTTCATGATCGTGCAATTGCATCATGTTTTGGAAATGCATTCAACCTGATATATACGTAGACAAATAGCTTCTCAAAGTTTAGTCTTCTTTGTTATTTCTCGAGATCCAAGAATTAATTTGAAAACTGAATTTCAGATTTGGATTCAGTATGGTCGAATTAGAATACATGACTATTTTTAGCTCTGGGAATAGAATTCGATGACACTGCGTTTTTAGGGTGATAATGTCACATCTCACTTAGAAATACATCAAAATAAGTCCCACTTTACCTTGAAATACGTAATACCTCACCTGGAAATAAATACGTCACACCTTACCTGAAAACTCAAAATACATCACACCTCACGTGGAAAAACGTCAAATTACGTTAGACCTCATAATACCTTCCTTATAAACCGATCGCGATTCTCAACCTCTTTTATATGAAAACTCCATGGATAAAAAACGTTTTAAATATTGACCTATCGATAACTTAGTAGCATTTTCATAAAGTTTAAAATGGCGATTTTGCGCTACATTGGTAGCAATAGATGCCAATTTTTCGTCAAGCTTGCAGATAGACAGGAATAAATATTATTATTATATAGTTACTAGCAGTATACCCGTTTTCCGTACGGAATATGTAATATAAAAAACTTAAACTTTACAATTGCGGGTAATACATACTATAGTATTCTAAATGACATTGTTATTGTTAAAAATTATAATATTGAAACATCTCCTAAAATAAAATTATATGGTTCTCGTTCGCGCTATACAAAATAATATTCGCAGGCAGGTCTGAAACTATTGGTTCCTTGAAAATACATTTACAACAATATATTTTAATTCCTGCAAACTGTGAAGACTTCCCTGCAGATTATTACTGCAAATCACTTGATTTTAGAGACATTTACTACGGGATGACATCCCTTTGGGATGGATGGACCATGACGTTCTTGCTTTTTCTATTTGCTGCGCCTTTATTTGGCTCAGCTTTCTGGATTTTTGGAGTGTCTTGGCTTACCCATTGATTAAACGAAATCATTTATTATATACAACTTACTTTTAAAATATTATCGGTATATGTAAATGGTTCTCAAAAGATATTTCACTTGAAATTTTTTTTGTATTACATACTCCGTGAGAAGATAGAAGAATGTTATTCGTTTTAGGTTTTACTAAGGGCTGTGAATTTTATAGAAAGACTCCAAGTGTTAAAAGTTCACCGCAAATTGTGCATATTCTTTATAATAGATATAAGCAATATACCCGTTCTTTGTACGGAATATTCATGTCATGCAGCATAATTGTTTGCAATTTGAATAGGCGCTTTACTTTTAAGTAAAACTAAATTTGAAAATTCGGTAATATAGAAAGGTAATATTTAAAATCTAATCTGTTGTGTATTCCAAGTATATTATAAAACTATCGCGTAAATCCCATGCACAGAACCCGACTGTAAAAGGGAGTTCCCTAAAGTAGAATCGCGTTCCCATTAGAGAAAACAGTATTTATGGACGAGTTTCGCGGTTATTATGAGCTCGTCAGCATAAAATAGCCTATAACTATAATAACAGCAGGAAAACTTGTTATGTAATACAGTTTTACGAATTCTTAATACTTCAACGTGTTTCATATTGAAGTTTTAATGTATGTGACTATTTAAGTGATACACAATATGCAACAGGGTAGTTAATATTTATTTCAAGTGAAACAAGTTCATGCTTCAAGTGAAACAAGTTATAAAATATAAATCCATCGATCTGCGTAACTTTTTACGTGCATATATCCGTTTTTGAATTCGATATTTTTATGTATTATAATACATATTTCGATATATTATAATACGCTGTATATGTAGAGGGAAGTTATGTAATGTGATCAAAACGTATGCAGTTCGAAATTGACTTACAAGTTGAAATACCAATTGACTCTTTATGAATAATTCGCTACGACTGTATAAGAAAGTATAAAGAATGTAAATCATTAAGGGAAATTTAACCCAGTTAAATCAAAGCATAAATGCATGTCTAACTCGAGTTTGAGATATTTTCTACCTTTGCGTGTTGTGCTGGAATAAAAGTGTAGGCAGCTAAGCAATCAGTCGCAAATATTTGAAAAAATACATTTATCAGAGGATTTTTTTTTTCAAAATACATGTGAAAGGCCCAGACCATACATGTGTAATTATTAGAATTTTTACACATCTGAAACATGATTTAAAATTATTTTAGGTCTACAATATATTTGTAGCTGCCGAAAACACTTTAACACAATATAGATCACAATAAAGTCAATTTAAATAAAATGATAAGGAAATTGCATTTCCTACCGTTTAATGCAAAAACTAAATAAGCAGAAACATTTTCGTAATAAAGACAATAATAAATCCATTGATTATTTCTCTGAAAAAACCACTGCTTCAACAGCAGCTTCCATGTTGTAGACTTCGAGGAGCAATTTCATAATGGCTCTTTAATTGTAGATGGTCAAGGTACAGTACCTAGAAGTAATAGTGTGCCGACCGTCTATGCCTAGCAATGCTGGAAGCTGTTTTCGTAAAGCCGCCTCCGCCAGACAGCGCTGATCTCTAAAAAGAGAATAAAAGCGGAGAAGTTAACATTGAAACAAGTGGGAATTTAATGCAAATGACATGACTTATATCTTTGGAAGTAACTGAAGAATTTGTGTAAAATTTGGTGTGATTATATTAAGTGGTATACACAAAAAGTCATTTGATTTTCAGAGGAATTGAGCTAAGGATATATTTATATTTTTAAAAATTTATTTAATTTGATCTGGTTGATATTCGTTCAAACATTTCAGGTCCAAAAGTATAAGGTTCATTTATCACAGTAAAGTGAAATTCGTTATGACGTTTTCTCATGTGGTACATTTCAGTTCTTTCCACTTTGAAGCTTATCGGGCTAGCCCGTCCTGAGCCCGCTATAGGAATTTACCGTTTTTAGAGGATAACTCGTAAATCAGAGAAAGTAGGAAATCTAAATTTAATATTTTTTTTTCTTTATATTTTAATTCTTTCAATTTTGAACCGTATCGGGTTAGCCCGTCATAGGACCGTCTTAGAAATTCCCCCGTTTTTACGGAATAATTCGAGAACAGCTGTAACTAAAAATTCAAAGTTCAGCATATCCTTGTCATTTGCGGTATATTTCAACTCTTCGGATTTAAATTCTTATCGGGCTAACCCGTCCTGAGCCCAACAAAAGGAATATATCGTTTTTTGAAAATAACTCACTATTCGGAGCATCTAGAATGTCCAAATTTAATATATCAATCATTGTCCTTTGAGGTATATTATATTTCACCGCATTTCGAACCTTATCGGGCTAGCCCGTCTTGGGCCAGCCATAGAAATTTACTCGCTTTTCAAGAACAACTCGAATATCGGAGTAGCTAAAAAATGTAAATTTACTATATCATTTCCTTTTGGATGGATTGGATGGAACTGTAACAGGGTGAAACACCCTTTTTTATATCTGAGCATGGTCACTACTCTTCGTACAAGTAACAAGAACACAGCAACTTTTAAACAGCTAATCAAAGCGTGTGCACTTGCATGCATTGTGATTCAAACGTTCCCTTCTATATTAAATACTTTTTTGCTATTTAAAGGTGTTTCTTTGATTTCATTGTTTGCCTGTATTCAAATTTGTTTAATGTGATATTCAAAATTTGAAAACTTATATTTTCAATTGTATTAGAATATTCAAATATTGAAGTTGAACTTTTATGCATCTAATTTCATAATTATTTGTTAATTGAAGTTTAATTTTGAAATATTTCAAAAATCGCGTTCTTCATATGCGGGAGTTGATTCAAAGCTCGGATTTTTGCTAGTTTACATCATTCTGAATAAGAAATATTATTTTTTGTGCCGGAAACACTCAAACAGTCCTTTTGCAATTTTCAAAAAATTTCTTTATGGCCGTCGTTCACCGTCTTCATTTATATTGCCGTCCATCTACCGCCTGCAGAGCTTTATTTTATATTATCCCTGAACACAGAGAAGCTATTCACCTTGTTCTATCAATGGCAATACGACATCAGAACAAAACATATTTACCCTACAACGCCCGAAAAATTTTATTAATAAACGACCCCCAAGACTATCCTTACAAACTGTACCTGTTCCACTCATAGTAAATCTCTATATATTTAAATTAAAAAATGTTAAATAAATAATTCCTACACGGCGAAGAGGTTTTCGAAGAAATTATGTTAATTTTTTAAATATTGAACAATTGATAAGTTAGTAACATTTTCACAATGTTGCCAAAATGTCGATTTTGTGCTAATATTGTAGCCATATATTCCAAATTTGTCGTCAAGCGTGACAGATAGAAGAGAATAAATGCTATTCTTATGTTGTTACCAGCAGTATACCCTGTCTTCATTCGAAATATACAATATAAAGAAAATTAATATGTACAATTCTGTGGAAAGTCCTATAATATTATAAATGTCATTATTATTCAAAATATTCTATTAAAACTTCTCATAAAAAAAGTATATGAATCCCTGTTCTCGCCATATATTTTTATCTTTATGCAGATCTGAAGAATTAAGCATGCTGGACCTATTTGAAAACAGATATACAAAATATATTTTTCAATTCCTACAAACGACATAATAATATATACATAACATTATAAAATGGATAGAAGAACGGATTCTTCAAAAGAACGGATTTCCCTTTTTAGTTTCAATACAATTCATGATAATGTATAGGACAGTATTGGAATCGTGTCGAAAATCGCAATTCAAATTTTGGAGGATTTACACGTTTCGAGACCTCTAGAACATGAAAACACTATTTTTAGCTTGACGTCTGCGTATATTTGTCTGTTTCTGAAATGTAAGCATCAATTTTAGCTAAAATATATATTTGGCTAACTTTCGTGAAGTTTGGTAAATAAGTCACATGAGTTATCTTGGTTTTGATTGGATTTTGGTACGATTCGGAAAAAAAAATAAGCTGCCTCTTTTTGCAAAATGTAAGCAAAAAATCATATGTGTCCTCTCTAGATAAAAGCCGTATTCACCAAATTTCGTTGATAAGTCACTTGATGATTTCATTGGTGCCGATTATATTTTGATATGATTCAGAAAAAGAGATCCCGCCTTTATGTGCGAAATAGTCCGCAAAATTCGTCAAAATTTAAAATAAAAGACTACGTATGTTCAAATGTATCAATTAAATTCTTTCTTTCATATACTTTTTAAGAAATATTAAAAAATAAATAAATAAAACCTATCGCATAACTCTAGAACCAACCTTTTCGAAATAATCTTTATCGCATTTTTGCCACTTAGCCTTTGAAAGTACGTCCAGTAGTCAAATGAAAACGAAAATCGGATTCAAACTTTTTATTCACTGTAAATTCAAGTAATTATCCATGTTACTTACGCAATTAAACACACTTTAGTGAATTATGAAAGATATAAGAAAAAAAAATGAATGTGAGTCTGTAGGGAAAGATTTGTGCCGCCCACATCAGATATTTTATTTAGTATAAGATATAAAATTTCTTGAGTAGTTACAGTAGAAAAAGATTAGACCTAAAGTACTAAAAATACAGTTATTTATATTTTTAATATTTTGTTACTTTTATTCTATTATTTTTATAAATTTTTTCTACTGTTAATATTTATGACTGTAATGAAAGTCTCGTGCTGCTTACATCAGTGTTTTTTAATCGGTGAAAGACATAAAATCCCCAGTCCTGAGTTACTACAGTATATAAAGATTAGACCGAAAAATTACTAAAATATGGACTTATTTCTATTGTTTGCCATTTTTCCAAACCTAAATATACATTCAGGTAAAACCTTGCGTTACTAGGTGCTGTATGAATATCCGATAAGTATTTCTTTAGTACTAGCGGGTACGTTCATTGTGAGGATACTTACACATACATAGACGCACATAAAATTATGGTTCGTTAAACTGATTTATTGGATAATAATTCTAACCTGATCCATAATTGATTACCCATAATTTACCAGTTGCATGGAGCTCGGACATTTACGAGCAATGTACTCGCTATAAAGGGGCAGCATAAATGCAAACGTTTTTATCATTGGTGAAATTACATTGAGAGATTATGGTATTTGACAATCACGAATTAAGAAATTATGTAAATTCCCTCAGGTAGAACAAAGATGAACATGTTGCAGTCTAATTTGGCACCAGTGTCATATTATGGTAAAACGATTCATCTAAGAACCTGAGTAAATTTTGTAATTTCACCATGGCCATTTGATGAACGGCATTGCAATGAATATATTATTTAAGTTAAAAGATTTTATGACTTTCTCATACTATTGAACATAGTAAAAAGAAAATATTGTTTTCAAGAAAATTTTGGATACCGAGATTTCTATGGCAATGTATGTGTTAGGACCTCCTGAGCACGTTTTGACTAATTTTACATTAACAGTTGTCTGTCTGTTTCCGATTATTTGTGTTCACGATAGCTGCCAGAAAAATTAATGATTTTTCACGAAACATTATATCCAGATTTGTTAATAAAAATATAGAAGTAGATAAATTATTTTTAAATACCAGAGAAAAGTTCTAAATTTATTCTACATTTTATATTTCCTTAATATTGCAGCACAGAACACAATTTTACATAATTAAGACTAGGAGTATTTTATGGCTCAATGATAGCGACACTTAACTATTTCAATCACTGTAGTGAAAAATAACTGCGATATAATGTGAGATCATGACGTCATAAACCCAAGCAAGGATAACTTGCACCGGTGGAGCAAGTTCCCTCCCCCCTCCGAGGGAGTGCTTTGTCAAACTTGGTAGCAATCGAAATACTTTTTTAAGCCCTTTAAAATGAAGGGTAACATGCTGTAAATGTGATTTTTTTTTACCAAGGATAAAGATATTTGAAATATTTTCTTGAAAGAATGCAACAGGAAAAAAAAAATCGCAAGCCACATAACAACAAAGGGGCTCAAGTTACTTATGGATCAAAGATCACAAAACTAAAAATGTTCCATCCTTGTTGTGAAAAATAGCCGCGGTACAATTTTTGTGTTTGT
The DNA here is from genome assembly GCA_951213105.1 of Amaurobius ferox. Classification (NCBI taxonomy): domain Eukaryota; kingdom Metazoa; phylum Arthropoda; class Arachnida; order Araneae; family Amaurobiidae; genus Amaurobius; species Amaurobius ferox. The sequence goes on from OX578155.1 coordinate 71,393,138, forward strand.
GACGGCATTGGTCGCCCCCCCCCCCTCTCTCAAGGGGCGGTACATTGTCCTACTTTGTATGAATCGAAATATATTTTCAAACCTTTTAAAATGAAGGCTACTATGCTATCTATAACTGTAATCATTTAGATCAACAATACGGATATTTTAAAATAAATTTCTTGCAAAATTTCCAAAAAATATATAAATGAATATAAAAATCGCAATATAATTAAAAATGACTTAAAATGGGTAAACATGATAAAGTTGAATTTAGCCACACTTCAGCTAATTTAATATATTTAGAATACATTTGTGATGAGAATGAACAAAGAGTTGTTTCAGGAAAAATTGAATACATGCAGTGAGAACTAACTTAATATACTACAAAGAGATAAATCATTTTGTCAGCTCGTACACAGAAAATAGCGTAATTGCTGCTCTGTAGAAACTTAATGTAAGCAGTATGGCAGTTTAAATTTACACATATATATAACATACAATTACTTATCCATAGTGTCTATCCATAGCTCAAAACATTGTATTGTGTTTAGGAATAAACATATTATTTTTTGTATATATATATATATATATATATATATATATATATATATATATATATATATATATATATATATATATATATAGATATATATATATATATATAGATATATATATATATATATAGATATATATATATATATATAGATATATATATATATATATACATATATATATATATATATATATATATATATATATATATATATATATATATATACAGGGTGTTTCCTTGAAGTGGTGACAAACTCGGAGGGGTGAAACTAGACATCAAGAGAAACAAAAATTGTCATGGAACATGGTATCGCAAACCACATTTAGTCGGTTAAAATCACAAAAATACTTATGAAGGGCGTGACGTCGAGTGAGACAAGAAAGGGCAAAAATAAGTAGAAGAACCATTTACTTGACAGCATGATTACAATACCGCCTGCGCTGTACAAAATAAGTACAAAAAGTAAAATAAATAAGTCCAAAAACCATGTAATTGACAGAATAATTACAATACAGTCTGTGCAGCACAGTTCAATTTCAGAAAGGAGACGAAGAGAAATGATTGCAAGAGTTGCTCGAAGTTGCGGCCACGAAGGTCATTGCACAGCCAACAGCGACTGCGTAACGATTGTCAGACGCGCTCAAAAATACAGGATATGCTGGCGATGTCTGCCGCAGCGACGACCATCTGTGTTATGAGATCCTCCAGTGTCTCCACAGGCGTCTGATACAGGAGTGATATAAGGTGTCCCCAAAAGAATAAGTCCAAGGGATTGAGGTCCGGGGAGCGTGGAGGCCAAGCAACAGGTCCGGCGTGTCCAATCCAATTCCCGGATATGTAGCATGGAGGTTGTTACGTACCACAATGGAAAAATGTTCTGGTGCACCATCATGCATGAACCGCATGTTCTGCCGCACTGTGGCCGATATAACCTGTAGCAAATCCGGGAGGACGTGCTGTAGGAAAACAAGGTACGTTGCGCCTTTGAGGCTTTTGGGCAGAAGGTACGGTCCCAACAGATTATCTCCGAGGATCCCTGCCCAGATGTTAACACAGAACTTGTGTTGAACTTTCGAGGGGACAGTGGTGTGCGGACAACGTCTATTTTTGCAATTTTAACCGACTAAACGTGGTTTACGATACCATGTGCTATGGTAATTTTTGTTCTTCTTGATGTTCAATATCACCCCTCTGAGTGTGTCGTCACATCGAGGCAACACTCTGTATATATATGTATATATAAATTATTTTATTTTATCTGTATTATAAATACCACTGACTTATATTACATAAAATTACTTACCCATAGTACAGTGCCTAGAAGAGATAGTGTGCCGACCGATGCCAAAAACGGATTCCCTAAAAACCACCTCCGCCAGACGGCTCTGGACTCGAATAAGAGATGAAAATCTGAGTAGTTAACATTGAAACTATTTGGAATTTAATTCAAATGAAATGACCGATATCTTTGGAATTTAAGAATTTGTGTGAAATTGGGTGTGATTATTGCAAGTGGTATACGCAAAATGTCATTTGCTTTTCAGGGAGAATGAGCTAGGGATATATTTTTGGATTTGTAAAATTTTATTTAGCTTGATCATGTATTCGTTCAAACCTTTGAGGTCCGAAATAATCAAGTTCATTCATCACAGTAACGTGAAATTCGGTATGACGTTTTCTCTTGTGGTACATTTCAGTTTTTTCGATTTTGAAGACTACAGTGCTAGCCCGTCCTGGATCCGACATAGGACTGTACCCGTTTTTCGAGAATAACTTGAATATCAAGGAAAGTAGGAAACCTAAATTTAATAAATCCCTTTCTTTTGGGGTATATTTAATTTCTTTCGATTTTGGATCGTATCGGGCGAACCCGTCATGGGCTCACCTTAGAAATTAACTCGTTTTCAGGGAATTACTCGAGAAACGGAACATCTAAAAGTTCTTAGTTTAGAATGTCGTTGTCATTTGAGGTATATCTTAACTCACTGGAATTAAAACCTTATCGGGCTAGCCCGTCCTGGGCCCAACAAAAGAATGAACTCGTTTGTTATGAATACTCTAAATCTGCAGCAGCTACAATATCTAAATTTAGTATACCATTGTATTTTAGGGTATATTTCATTTCTTTGTATTTTGAACCTTATCAGGCTATCCCGCCTTGGGCCCGACATAGAAATGTACTGGTTTTTCAAGAATAATTCGGAATCGAAGCAGATAAAAAATCAAAATTTAGTATATCATTTTCTTTTGGGGTAAAATTTAATACTTTCGAATTTGAACCGTATCGGGGCAGCCCGTCGGGGCAGCCCGTCGGGGTAGCCCGTCGGGGTAGACTGACAAACAGACCCTTTCGAGACATCATTACAATACTATCCTCTGAAATGGGACAGTCGAGTGATTAGAGCTCAGGGATTGACCTCGGATGACCGGAGTTCAATTCCGAGCTCTTCCCAAACTGTTCCAGTATTATCGCGGAGTTTGGGCACGTGAAATATGTGAGACTGTAAGTCCTGCCGAGAAGCTGGTAGAAGGGAAAGGATGGTACAAGTTTATGGTTAAGTTTTCCTCTCTGGGTTCCTGTGTAAATTGTGGGGCACTTCTCGGTCATCCAAATATATACCTTACATTTTCGGGTAGGGCGGACGGTCTGAGTCGAAGAAGAAATATGATCTCACAAAGAAACACAAATAATTTCATTAAATTAGTCTAACATTATCAATTTAGCGACATTTTTAAAAGTCCCCAAATTTGTCGCCAAGTAGGATGGTTATGTTGACAGACAAACCCTACTAAAAAATCATTACATTACTATCTCCTAACAAAACACAAATAATTTCATTATTAATTGTGTGTGTCAACATGATCATCATCAGAAGACTTTATTATTAATTGTGCGCTAAGTCACGTTTCTTTATTAAGTGCTGCTCTGTATAACAAATGCATTCAGAAATACTTACTAAAGGAAATATTTTAATACATTCATTAAAATATTTCCTTTAGAAAGTATTTCTGAACCATTTGACTTGATTTTAATACATTCAGGGATAGAGCGTTACGTTATCCCTGAAATTATAAAGGCTTGTAACACATAATTATATAATATTATGCAAATAAATAATTTTTGAGTTTAAAATATTTTAATACCGTTAAATAATGCATAAAACATAGTTTGTGAAATGCGGTTAAAATTACTCCTAGAAAGAGATAACATATCACTCCGAGAAATGCAGTTAAAGATTTGTAGAACTTCTAAAGTAGCAACAAATATTGTTCAGGGTATTTATGTATGGGATTTAGTTGACTTTCGCCATCAAATGCTGTGTTTTTGTAATCAAGGCTTCGCATACTTAATTTAAAATTAAACATAACACAAAAACTGGACTATAAACAGTTTTATTTGGTAAAATGTAATGCTAAAATTAGGGAAGACTGCTTATCCAGAGGCGGACTGGCGCACCGGGAAATTTCCCTGTGCGCCCCACGCCCGCGATCGTTCGCCCCCACTCCTCTTCTTTTCTGTATGAAAATACATGGACGCAACATTCTAAAACTATGTATAAGTGAACGAATATGAGTGAAAAGTGAATTCGCTATTTAAAGTACCTGTAGGTGGTGCTCAAATCACAGACCCAAAGGGGAAAACAATAACACGTGTGCCTCCTATATCTATAACATTAAGATCGGGGAATGTATTGAACATTGATTTTAATTTTTCCAAGCAACTGGATGATCTTCGAAGGCGCCAAGTACTCGAATCGCTCGAGGTATTAAAAATAATTATAGAAGTGATAAAATTCATTGGCAAGCAAGGCCTTTCTTACAGAGCACACCGCAACGAAACACTCTGCATTTTAGAAGACGCAGGAGTTCCGAACATGGGAACTTCTTAGAACTGATCCTACTGTTGGTACAATTTGACGTTCCCTTGAGCAATCATCTTGTTAAAGCAATAAAAGCTAGCGAAGAAAGACGTGGAAAGCTGCGTCGAAAGGGTAAACCGTCCAGTTGCGGAAGATGAAGTCCTGTGACGATGTTGTCTAAGAGCACTGTTAACAAGATTATTGACGCAATTCTATTCATCATGAAAAGTGCTATCGTCAGTGAGATTGGTGGTCGCAAATACAGTGTGCAGATTGATGGAAGTCAAAACGTGTCTATTGCTGACCAGGAGACCATAATTTTGCGCTATGTATTAGATAAAGATGTGAAGGAACGATTTTTGCGGTTAAAAGAAAATCGGATACATCTGGTTCGGCTTTATACCACTTATTAAAAGAAGCGCTGGATATGTATGGGTTAAAAATGGAAAATATCATAGGCGAATCAATTGACGGAGCTACAAATTTGCGTGGTGAATCTAGAGTTGTTCAAAAATTCATCAAAGAGAATTCTCCAAACTCTGGATACGTTTGGTGTTACGCACATGTGCTAAACCTATGTGCAAAACAGATGTTGTCCAAAATATTTTTCCCATCAAAATTTTCATTGGCCTTTTACAATCTACTGCTGTTTTCATTTCCGATTCCAGCCAACGTATGATTATTTGGGCCGAAGTAGCAAGAGAAAATGGAATCGGTCCATCTAAGTTGAAGAGGCTGCAAAAGATAGGAGAGGCCCGTTGGTGGTCGAATCAAGCGGCTTTAGAGAAAATTTTAGGAGATTTTAACAATCCTGAGGTGGAGAATTTTTACGTTCTCCTTCAAGTTTTCCTTAACATCAAGAAATCGCTAAAATTCGATGCCAAAGCTACATTTTAAGTAGATGCTCTTTTACAGACGTAGTGCCAGTTTGAAACAGTTTTAATAGCTTTCTTACTTCTTAATATTTTCACTGTTTTGAGACAAGCATCAGAATACTTGCAGACCCAAGTAATTGGTTATCTATCGGCTTGGCACATGGTTGAATCTGCGAAAGAGAAACTTAAGAGTTTCGATTTTGAAACTATATATATAAAGTGTCTCTTTTAGTGAAGGAATTGCACGACTACCTTTTGAAAAATGATGTGGATGAGATAGAAATGGAGACGGAGTTACGTCAAGGAAGAGTATCAAAGAAGAAATTACAGTCTAGAGAATTAGCTAAGGATTCTAGACCAATAGATCCTGTTACTCGCTTCAGAAGTGAGGTCCTCCGTACGGCTATTGACCAAATCAAAAAAAGGATTGATGGAAGGTTTTCCACCAACAAAGAAATTATAAAAGACACCGCATGCCTGGATCCGTGACGTTTCAAAGATCTTGAGCTAACTGGCATCTCCGAAAACAGCCTTAATAAGATTGCCGAACAGACTGGTCATAAAGGTTCCCAACTAAGATCCGAATTGTCAACTTTCGTTCGAGATTTTGGGTTACTTTCAAGAACACTGAAGGAAAATTTTCAACTGTCTGATCTTGAAAAACACGCCGAAGATCCTAGCAAGTTTTACGATTCTGATTCGGATAACAAATCTCAATTTTTTGATAAGATTGATGAGGGCATTCATTCAGAGTTGGATACGAATCAATTCGCACAAGACCAGCAAACCTCCGTTCAGTCCTTGCAAAGGATCATGTAGAAACTGCTTGAAATGTTGCTATAAAATCCTGTATAGGTATTCATTGAACGCCTCAGCATACACCAATCTATTTCAAGCTTACGGATACTTGTTAACGTTATGGTTCACACAAGTATCGTGTGAAAGAGCCTTTAGCAAACTGAAGATTGTCAAGACGCGATTGAGATCAACTTTGACGGATGAAAGATTGGAGCCTTTAATGTTAATGTGCTGTGATAAAGATATTTTGAATTCGGTTCGTTTTGAAGATATTGTTAAATATCTGTGTAAAGATTCATCGATTTATACTAAAATGCTTCGACTGTAAACTAAATTGCTCTATGAATATTGAAACCAGCTGTTTTAGGAATATCAGAAATCTTCATTTTTCACTTTAGACGTAAAATGAAAAATTAATTTTTCCTGGTAAATTTTTTCGGGCTGGTAAATTTTTTTCCATATTGAATTTCAAATCCTAGTCCTCCCACGGTCTCTACTATCTAGGACTAGGCTAACCAATAGTAGTCACCTAGCTGACATATGCTTTCTTTCTTCAAGGCGACCTTGTAAGTTGTTATATCTTTATCGACTTTGTGAATCTTTTATATAACTTTATTGGATCGTGACCTCCTGAGATTTTGAAAACTCGGCGCCTATGACTTTCAATATTTGGCGCTAGCGCCCCCTTGGCAGATTTCCCGGTAGGAAGTTTTGTTCCAGTCCGCCCCTGTGCTTATCTACGGGATTGTTCAAAAATATGTTTCTGATAAATAAGAATATCTAGATTATGTTGGATCTCCTTACGGAATCCATTACACACACTAATATACACACACTGCTGACGAGATTCGATACACACATATACACAAATGGCATGAGATATAACATAACTAAAATTTTGTAATCAAGGTGCAAAGAAAGGGAATGTTAATCCTTCGATTTATATGTCCTTTCACACCTACCGGAGCGAATTAAGCCTACAAGAATATTCATCCACTTTCGATCTGTGGCGACACCATATGTCTATGTTTAGAAAATGTTGTGCACACCGGTCATATTCAGCTTTTTGATATTTATGTTCTTAATAGAATGTATTGTGTGTTCTTCCAGATGAACAAATTTGATCCAATTCGAGCTAAATATAATTTCGTTTGCAAATAGGATTTTACAATTACTCGAGTGTATTTCCTCAATTTAAACTGCCGGGAACTGCTATGGTTTGAAAAATAGGATTTATTATGGACAAGCAAAGCAAAGTACAATTTGCATTGCTAATGAGGCGACATCAACATTTGCCTCAATTCTGTTATCCCTTTATGCTCGAAAACTAAAATAGGTAGGGATATGGAAGTTTGCATGCATCATTAATATTGCATGGAGTTTAACAAAATCACAATTTGAATTATTGAAGAGAAGCAAGGTGAAACGCCCTATTTTATATCTGCGCATGCTCACTGCGCTTTGTACAAATAACAAGTACACAACAACTTTTAAACAGCTAATCACAGCCTTTGCACTTGCATGCATTGCAATTTAGACTTTCTCCTGTATATTAAATACGTTTTTGCTATTTAAAAGTGTTACTTTGATTTCATTGCTTTCTTGTACTATTCTAATTTGTTTAACTTAATATTTAAATTTTGAAAACTTGTATGCTCTTTTGTATTAGGATTCTCGAATAATGAAGTTAAATTTTTATGCTTCTAACTTCAAAATTATTTGTTAAATGAAGTTTTAATTTGAAAAATTTCAATGATTGCATACTTGATTTGCGCGAGGCGATTCAAAACTCTGATTTTTGCTAGATTACGTCAATCTTAATACTGAAATATTATTTTTTGTGATGGGCAAATTCAGACAATGTACTTGCACATTACAAAAATGCCTTCTTTATTGCTGGTTTAAATTAGGTGTCACTTTTCCGGCCATCTAAATAAATACTTTTCACCTTCCAGTAGGTCACTGCGTTCTGGTCAAAATTGAGTGGATCAAAGGTGTAATGAAATTGCACTTTGGTGCACCGGGGGTGCGTGCTATCATGACAGAACTAATTCACGCTTCAGACGCTAAATATGCGAATTTTCAAATAATCGAGAACTTGGCCTTAAAATATGATATATTACTGTACTCAATACACAGTGTCAAATAAAAGAACTTGCCTCAGCAAAAATGCGATCTGCGAAATTTTTCTAAAAATTATTATACTGGTTATGTATGCTTTACCACGGCGAGCAATATATTTTTTGATATAAATCAGATAATTGAAACCGATCTTTTCTCCACAGTAACTCCCCTCCCATCGTAATTCGATAAAAATTAAATATAAGAAATAAATGGTGGGGTAGACAGCAGAGTAGACAGCGAGTTTGTTTCCCGGCTCTGCCTAAACTATTCCCGTGTACAAGCGGCATACGCCCATGTTAAGTATGCGGGTCCGTAAGTCCTTCCAAGAGGTTGATGGCAGGGGATGGAGGGATTCTGTCGCCACTATGTTCCGGTCAAAATTGTGTGGCACTTCCGTGCCTTCCAAACAGATACTTTACACCGTCGGGTAAGGTGGACGGTCTGGGTCGAAAAAATGTAATGAATGCATTTTTTAAATAAAATGAATGATGTTCATATTTACCATGTTGGACAACACATTGTTTTGATACTTCTATGCGTTAAGTTATTCTTAACATACACCACTCGTAACAAGGCTTTGCTCATTCTTAAATCTCATGTTTAAATATAAAACCTTAATAAACTACAGACAATCTCGTACTGAATCTCATATGAAACTGTGCCATTCTTGCCATTTCCCAGTGGAATATTTCATCTCAAATTTCCTCTCTGTGAGTGAGAAGACCCAAGATGAAAGAACTCGAGTGTTAAAACCTTTCAGATGAAAGTCTTTATTTGCAAAAGATAAAAGAATCTACAATAGTGGAAAATGTTTTAGTCTCCAAGTAAAACACTTAGTGATCTTTTATAGTGGCGGTCTTTTCAATTTGGCATAGAAATTATCACTGTAAACATCTGATGTAGACAGCTCATACCTCAAACTCATTTTTATTTTTTTATTTTATAATGCACTAAACTTTGTTTAATGGCACAGAATAAGAAGGATATATATATTTTTGAAGTTACACACAATATGCAGTTTATATTAAACTTTTGTTTTCGCTTGGCGGCCTTGCGTATTTTAAAATTCCGGTGAGGCAAAAATACACAAAACCTAAGATATCTCGAGAACAGTTCAAGCTTCGGTAATGGGTGTCTTATACTTTCCCTACATACACATTATAATAGATAGGGAAAGTATGGTGAGCTGGTAATATTCTGTATAAAGTATTATTTTGTCGAAAATTCGAATTTTCGACAAAAGCGCATGTTTCAAGAATCCCTGAAGTCGAATCAAACGTTTCTGAGTAAGTAAAATAGAATAGTAAAATAGTTTCAATTAAGTAAAAGGAAACAAGATATAAAATTTATGGTTAATTTTTTATGAGAAATAAAACAAATATATGTGACAATAACTTACTTATGTTTATAGTTTTCTTTTATAATTTGTATAAAAGACATAATTTAATTTCTTATACGTAGTATTAAGAATGTATTGTTTCCCCGAAATTTTTCGATTTCGAGAATTAGATGCCAATATATGTTTTAAGTCGAGGTGAGTCACACTCCAGTAAATTTTTTGGTGGTACAGGAATTTTTGAATTTTAATTTGATGGTATATATTTGAGGAATAGTTTAGAACCCCCGTTCTAGAGAATTGTCGACTGAGTAGGAATCTCCACCAGGAACGCACTAAACGAGTATGCAGAAGACATTAAATTCCTATCAAGCAGTCTTATCATCAGGAATATTAACACGTTAAGAACTGTATTCGGCTAATGATTTACCTAATTGTGAAAGGAATAAATTTAGTATTTCTTTCATAATTAATTGAACACAGTTTAATTAATAGAGAAAGAAAGAAAGAGAAAATATATATGTGTCTGAAGAGTAAGTCCTGTGATGCCCACATCAGATTTTTCACTTAACCAAATGGAATTCCTCTGTTCCATATTTTGTGTTTTTGGAATTCTGGTTTAATTTTTATCTACGTTTTAGACCGTTTTCTTATGCTTGTAATTTAGGAAAAACGCGAGATAAAATAAATGCGCATAAAAATTAATTAAATTATTTTTTTTTTTTACATTTAACAAAGGAAACGGATGATTTATGATTTTCCGATATACTTAGTTAAAAATAACTGCAAAAACTAATTAGAAAAGGTTGAAGAAGATGATTTTTTTTTAGTTTACATACCAAATATGTTCATATGTTAGTAAATAAAATAGTTAAAAAAATATGATGAGGGCAGCACATGACTTTCACTATATAATGCAATGACTTTTATTTTTTCACAGCGATAAAATGAAGTACCACGGCACAGTATATTTTGCGCTGAAGAATTAATTGTACACTAACAGTTGGAGCTTTTCTGAATGACAATATGTAAATGTATTTCGAAGAATCAAACGAACTTATATATAGCGCCAATATTTCAATCGGAAATATTGTTGGCATCTATAAGCGATATAGTCGATGTATAATATGTGCATTGTTTATTCTCGCATTTGGGCCATTTTCGTAACTTCAGCGTCATTTTTTCAATTTCGCGAATTATTTAAATGTAATTTTATTTTTGTTAACATACCCCACCGCATACATATATGTACTAATGCACTTTATGATTATGCCATGATTAATTATTAAAACCTATGTTAGTTTAATGTATGAATTTGAAACGCAATTCAAAAATTATTTACGAGAAAATTTATCGGGACCGAGCCCTCTTCTAATAAAAAAAATAATTTGCCAAGTCGCGGCCTCACAAAGTTTGTAAAGCACAGGTATAAGTCCATTACTCAAAATGCATTAGTCCATTACTCAAAGTTTGTTAGTGTGTGTAACTTGGTGTAGCTCCGAAATGGGAGGGGAAAAAACGTCAAAGTTTTCCAGTCATATAAAAGTTAAATACCCTATTTTGATCTACGTACATGATTTTACATATACACTCTGTTGCAAGAAAATATATGCACCCATTAAGAATTGAACTACAGAAGCTAAACTCGTCATGCAAACGTCGTTTTAAGAGTTATGCAAATGATGAAACTGTCAGAACCAATGATTGTCTAGGACTCATGCAAGCCCCATGAGAAAGATGCAACGTGTAGCATTTAAAACGAACCATGTTTTCATTCACGGACAATTAGAACGAGATTTTCTGATTTGATACTGCTGGTTGTGTACAAAGATACCTTTGAGATGCATTTAACGGCACTACGGTGTCGCATTTAGAGGGAAGTCGCATCGTAGGCCTAAGGAAAGTTGGTTAGTCCAGCAGACGTATTTGTCGTAATCTTGGTCTGAGCGATATGGTAATTGCTCTGTGTTTACACGTGGATCAGAGAAGTCATCTATAACCGTCGCAGAGGTTCAGGACGTTACAGACAGACTGTTCGAGAGAATCATGCAGTCAGAAGAGCAGCCACGTCCACACCAATGACGTCGCTATCGAAGGCATTTACCATCCTTCATTCATGCTGTATCAAGGGATACGTTTTGGAGACAACTGGCAGAAGGTGGAATTAGGTGTCGACGTCTATTAAGGCACCTAACACTGATCCATCAACATATTCAGAGTATCACAGAATACTAGTCTGTGATCGCAGTGTTCTGTTCATTGGTAATCTGTCAGAGACCATGTATTAACGTCACGATATTGTTTCTTATATAACTTATATCTTTAAAATATTATCGGTATATAGAAATGATATGCAAACTATTTAATCTTTCATTTTCTGTAATCTCATACTATGTGTGAATATAGATTACTAGTACCCGTTTCAGGCTAAACCAAACGCTGTCCAAATGGCTGGGATGTTATACTAGCTAGAGTGAATTGTGATATACGTCAGTGTTTCAAGAGTAGTTTCAGCTACTTTTTGCATTAGTTAAGAATATAATTAATGGCTTATTTTACTTGATAGTTCTTTTGTGATCTTGTAGTATAGTCATCGAGCTATTTGCTGGACATTTCCCTGTTTACGATTATTAGTGCTCTTAAAAAAAGTGTTAGTTATCCTGAAATGTGGACTCAGTCTTGTACCCTGAGAGTGCACTCACTATTCCAGAGGAAACGTTGTAACAATATGTAGGGAAAGTAAAAAATACTGAATATGAATGTATGAGAAGGCCATATGGAGGCTCGTGGCATCATTTTTAATATTTTATTCTGGTGAATTATTTGTACTCACGTTTACAACAGTTTAAAATTAGTTATCATTCTAAAATGTCAGGTTTTTATTTACGTATTATATAACTTCGTAACTCAAAGGCCAAGCTATTTTGATTTAACCAACTTTTAATCTAATAATTAATCTCTTGTTTAATGAAATGCAGTGGGACTTATAATTTGGTGTATGGGTAAACCGTTCGAGGGGAAAAAAGCGTGCAGTTTCAGATTTCCAATATTTTTTACTTAAGGGGGTGCCGGAAGATAAAAATGTTCGATTTACCGAATAAATGAGAAACAGCTCCTTTAAAATTTGATAGAGGCTTTTAATTTGGTAAATGGTTTAATCATTTAATTCATACACCCAAGATGAATATGGTTTTTAAAAAATGTTCATTTAAGGGGGTGGTCCAGAGAAAAACGTTCGAAAGGTGAATAGATAAAAAACAACATGCTTCGACGTGAGATAAAAATTTCAAATTTGGTACACTAGTAGTCAGTTTGGAAAGAAAAGTGTGTACAATTTCAGTTTTCCAATATTTTCTAATTTAGGTGGTGCCGCACACCAAAATGTTCGATTTTCGGAATAAAAGAGAAACGCCACTTTTAAAACGTGATAGAAGCTTGATATTTGTTATATGGGCGAATCATCTGATAGAAAACGCAAGAATAGAGTTTATCGAAAATGTATATTTAAGGGGGTAGGCAATCCACACAAAAACTATAGAGACTTCAAATTTGGAGTACGAGTAATTAATTGGAAAGGAGACAGTGTACAGTTTCAGTTTTCTAACAATTTCTATTGTAGGGGGGTGCCGATGACTAAAATATTCAATTTGTCGAACAAATGAAAAACGCCTCTTTTACAATGTGGTAGAGGCTTGAAATTTAGTATATGGGCTAACCATTTGATAAACAAATCCAAGATGAATCCGGTTTTACAAAAATGGTCATTAAGTGAGTGCCACGCAGAAGAACGTTCGAAAGGTGACATGGTAGGAAAAACATGCTTCGCGATAGAGACTTCAAATTTGGTGTACGTGTAGATAGTTTGATAGGGAGAGAGTATGAAGTTTCAGATTTCCAATATTTATTACTTTAAGGGGTGTCGCACACTAATATGTTCGATTTTCCGAATAAATGAAGCACGCTTCCTTTTAAATACGATAGAGACTTGATATTTAGTATAAGGTTCAATCATCTGATAAAGATCCCAAGATAAACAGAGATTTTCAAAAATGTTCATTTATGGGTGTGCTTCACAAAAGAAAACGTTCGAAAGGGAAATGATAAAATACCACGATTCGGGATGAGATAAGACTTTAATTTAGTGTACGGGTAGATAGTTCAAAAGGAAGATGTACGTAATAACTACCTAATTATCCGACGAATGTAATTACAATGAAAGATAAATTTCAATGAAAATGTCAATGAAAAATTTAAATTTGAGATCCCGTATGAAATATGGGAGAAATAGAGTCCCTATATGTTGAATCTCAGAGAGAAAGTAAGAAACGCAATTTTTGAAAAAAAAGTTACAATGAAATACACAAATGCAAATGAATTAAATTAAAAGTGCATAAGTAGTCAATCATAAATGTACAAATAAAATAGATACGATGTAAGTCATGCACGAGCAAAGGAGACGCCTGTGAAGGATATGAAAAAGAATCGTTACGTCATACGAAGTGACTGTTATGATTGGTCAGTTACTGTCAAGAAATTGTATGAACTTTGAAGTTGCATGGCTTCCTTTAAGAAGTTCTACAAAGACATCATATTCTATTCTACACTGTGCAAGTTCACACAATAAGTTGGCAGTTCAATTTCTTGATTCAACTTCTTTCATCGTGCACAGAGATCTTTATTGGAAAACTATAATAGGTAAAAAGATGGAATTTTATACATGCGTTTTGCATGCATAGGCACTCATATTTGCAGAATCACTATTTCATTTCTTAAAATGGACTTCAGGGTAAAAAGCCTATTTTTAAACTGCTCATGTACACTACGTTTCGTACAAATAACAAATACACAACAACTCTTAAATGGCTAATCAAAACATGTACACATGCAAGCATTGTTATTTAAAAGTGCGTCTGTATCTTAAATATGTTTTTGCGATTTAAAGTACCATTTGATACTATTGCTTTCCTGTATTGCATATTGTGTAATGTAATATCAAAATTCTAAGAACTTATATGCCCTTTGCATTAAGATTCTCATATATTGAAATTAATTTTTTATGCTCCAACTTTTGTAATCACTTGTGAAATCAAGTTTTAATTTGAAATCTTTCACAAATCGCATACTTCATATGGATGAGTTTATTCAAAACTCGGAATTTTGCTAGTTTACGTCATTTTCAATAAGGAAATATTACTTTTTGTGCCAAAAACACTCAAACAATAATTTTGCCTATTGAAAAATTTCACTTTAAGAATTTTCTACTGTGTTACATGATGTTTTATGACGATTTTCGAAGAGCGAAAATATAGTCCATGTAGACGTCAAAATGCCAATATATGGATGAGAACGATGGAATATCAACCCGTCGTATAGCACGGTGTATACAGTTATGTAAAATATTGCCGTCTATCTACCGCCTGCAGAGCTTGAGTTTCTAATAACTCCGAACACACAGGAGCTATGCACCACATCCGATCAAGGACAAAGCGACACACGAACAATATATTTTTACCCTACAACCACCAAAAAATCCAATTACTATACGACTCCCAAGATCCTCTTTAAAAAACGTACCTATTCTATGCAAAAACAAGAATAAAACTCTATATATTTAAAACAGGGAAGATCAAAAATGCATAAAGCATTGAATATGAAACACTTTCCAACTTCAATGCAATTTTATTTAAACATCACTAAAATGCGATATATTTATTCATCGGTAATATTTTAAAAATTATCATAATACTATAATAATTCATTATGTTTGAAAACTTCATCGAAAGCAAATGAAATTTATTCAAATGACGTCATCGAAATATAACACGCCTGGCTCTCTCTATAAAAGCAGCATTTCATTCATAATTATTTTTCCATTTATTTCATTCTTCACAATACTATAATAATTTATTTTGTTTAAAAACTTAAGACCATGGAGGTACAAGAAATTAAACTCTATGCTTAAAATTTCATCGAAAAAATCGTCCTTCTTTGTGTAAAATCAATGAATATTTCATTCACATCAGCTATACTGCAGACTCCATGAGTTAAATAATTTTGCGTTAAAGAAATACAGCAATTTTTATACAACTCATTCTATATATTTTGCTGTTTACATTTTCCATAAGTGAAAAGTAGGCTTCGTTGTAAAAATAATCAAAATTGGATGATCATTTAAATTCAAATATATTGCGATTGCGTTATTTCAGTATGTAGATGCATAGAATTTAACAAAAATACAGCGGTTTTAGAACGGATACAACACTAAATATGAATTAAAAAGAACTTTAAAAATCACGATTTTGACACAAGATGCATGCCATATTTTATTTTGAAGTGGGTCACGTGATCTCTTCATGTAATGGTCACGTGATCGCTTCACATAAGAGGTGTAACTATTATTTTAATTTTTATTTAAAAAACTACTGACTATATTTTGCTGAAATTTTTTTTATATATTTTATGGGATAATTTGAATATTTCATAAAATTTTCGAAGCAATTTGTGAATATTAAATCCGCTAAAAAAAATTTTGAAAAATTAGGTCCCATGGGATTCAATGTATTTCATTTTTTCAACCCGGGTTCAATCCAAAACTAATTGGTTGATATTTGTCATTTATATTCCCAAAGGTCCCACAGACCGTATGAGCAACATACTAAAATTTCATTTTGATAAAGTCATTTTTGCGGACTAACATGCTAACGAAATTAACAGTGCAAATTTCTATAATATTCTAAATGTCATTACTATTCAAAATATTCTATTAACATTTCTCATTAAAAAGTATATGAATCCCTTTCCGGCCATGTATATTTATCTTCACGCAGATCTGAAGAATTAAGCATTCTGGTCCTATTTGAAAACGGATATACAAAATATATTTTTCAATTTCTACAAACGACAGTGAAGTTCTCCGTGAGGATATAAGAAAATTCTTTCTGCAAAACACTCGATTCTAGTGATATTTATTACGAAATGTTATACCTTGGATAGATGGTTCACGACGTTCTTGCTTTTTCTATTTGCTACGTCTTTATTTGACGAAGCTTTCTAGAAGGAGGTTTTTCCCACGTTACTACTAATTAAACGAAACCATTTATTATATATAATATACTTTAAAAACATTATTGGTGTATATGAACGGAACACAAAAATATGCTTCACTTTTGATTTTTCGCTATTACATATTCTGTGAGAAGATAGAAAATGTTATACGTTTTGAACTTTACTAAGGGCTGTCTGTCTCCGGGGTTGCGGTCGGAAACTTTACTTATGACATGTCAACCTATAAATAAATTTAAATGAAACTTTGATTTGAAACGGCGGAATAAATACAAATATGAAATATCCAATTTCCGTATTTTCTTTATCATTTTAGCACCGGCGGATATAGTGATTTTTAATGAAGTAATCTATCTAAAAATGTTTCCTACCCCTTCACTCTAATGCAAAACACTTGATTTTAGGGACATGGACCTCAGCATTTTTTGCTTTTTCTATACGCCGCGGCTCCATTTGTCGCAGTTTTATTGTCATTCATGCGATGTCCAGTATAAACACTATAATTACTCGAAATCAGTATTTATATAAAATGTACTTTAAAAACATTATCGGTATATATGCACGGTATGAAAAAATATTTCACTTTGTGATTTTTCGCAATCGCATACTCTGTGAGAAGATAGGAAAATTTTATCCATGTTGGGTTTGCATAACGGATGGCTAAGTGGTTGCGGTCGAAAACTTTACTTAAGTCATGTCGAGCTATTATAGTTTATCAAGGAAATTGAACTTACTTTTGCGACATATTGAACTTTCACTAATTAGTATTCGTTTTCATTAAATATAGGTCATTTTATCAATTTTGAAATATTTTTGTCAATTTAGCGATATTTTGATCAATTTGGCGTCATTGTAAGTCCCCAAATCTGTCGCCAAGTCAAGTGACACGTTCGGTCTGACAAACAGACGCGACTTTGTAAAAACTCTCCACATTTGTCGCCAAGTCAAGTGGCACTTTCGTACTGACGAATAGATCCTACTGATGCATCATTACATTGCTATCCTCTGAAGTGGTGCAGCAGAATTGTTATTGCTCAACGATTGCAATCGGATGACACGAGTTCGATTTCAAGCTCTTCCCAAATCTCCCCAGTGTTAACGCGAAGTACAGGCACGTTATATATGTGAGACCCTATGTCCTTCTGAAAAGTTGGTAGTAGATTAAGGAGGGTTCAGTTCCTGGGGAAATCTTCCCTTCTGGGTTCCGGTCTAAATTGGGAGGAACTTCCTGGACGTCCAAATATATACCTTACTACTTCGGGTAGGTCGGACTTTCTTTGACGATGAAGAAAAATACGGTTTCCTAAAGAAACACAAATAATTTCATTAATTTATCCTAATATTATCAATTTATCGACATTTTTAAAAATCCCCAAATTTGTCGCCAAGTAGGATGGTTTCGTTGACAAACAAACCCTACCGAAAAATCATTATAGTACTATCTCCTAACAAAACACAAACAGTTACATTATTAATTGTGCTTAACAACATGTTCATCGTCAGAAGACTTCTTTGTTAATTAGGCACTAAGCCACATTTTTTAATTAAATGCATCTTTATAACAAATGCATGCAGAAGTACTTCCTAAAGGAAATATTTTATTACATTCAGCGTTTATTACAACATCGTTACGTTATCTTTGAAATTATAAAGCCTTCTAACACATATTTAGATAAAATTATACAAATCTCTCTGGCTAAATGTGTAAAACAAGCTAGTATAAAGAAAGTATAAATAAAGTGTACATGTGTACACTTATAAGCAGTTATTATAGTAGATACTTATATTCTTTCCAAGATATTGAATTTTCTTCAATCAGTCGTCATTTTCATTGATTTAGCGTCATTTTTATCCATTTGACAAGATTTTCGTTAATTTGGCAACATTTATAAATGCCGCCAAGTTGGCGACATTCCGCTAAATGCGTCGCCAAAATCACGCCAAGCGTTATGGACGGAGAAATAAATTGTTCTTACAGCAGATAAATGACTATTGGCGTTCAAATACAAAAGTATTACTTGAAGTATCTTTTCTCATGAATGGAACGAGCTATATCAACAAGAATGATATCACCAAATTTATCGCATGGTATTACATATGAAAAGTGAACATGTTTCTCAATAGGAAATATATATTTTTTTTATTTTATATGACTTTTTGATATTTTTTTTGAAAAACGTGCGACATCTCGAGAACGGTTCATGTTAGCGTTCTAAAATTTATGTTAATCGTTTTCTAATGAAAAATTACATAATGTCTATTTGCGTAACTTTATTAGTAGTTTTGATTTTTTGACGGTTTTTTTCAAAATCTCACTCGAAAATTTAGGGGGGGTTCTGAACATTCGATTACGTTTAAAAACAATAGGCTTCCAGTATTTACGGATTATGATTTTTGTACCCAATTTCGCTTGAATCGGTCCATTCGTTCGTCAGTTATCGTCTCCACAGTCTCACTGATACACACACACATACACACATACTTTCACACACACACACACCCAGACATCCCTTCAAAAATGTTTGATTCTTGATCAGAGATGCTTGAAACGTACCCTCCCACCGAAAACTCGAATTCGAATTTTCGACCCCGACACAATACTTTCCTTATACATTATGTATATAAGGAAAGTAATATGTGACAATATCTTACTTAAGTTTATAGTTTTATTTTAGGATATGTATACAAGACATAATTTAATTTCTCATACATAATATCCTTATTACATTGAGAAAGTATGGTTTCCGTGAAAATTTCCCATTTCTAGAATTTGATGCCAATATATGTTTTAAGACCTTCTGAACAAGTTCTGCCTAGTTTTGAAGTGATGTCTGTCTGTTGAATGTCTGTGGTCGATTTCTTGTGTCCACAATAACAGCCACAAATATTAATCGATATTCACGAAGATATATATCCGGCTTCGTTATCAAAAAAATCTAGAACTAGATGGAATTATTTTTTAATTCGAGCGAAAACTTTTTATTTTATTCGAAATTTATATTTTTTAACATGGCAGCATAGGACGAAATTTAACATAATCATGCATAAAAGGGTTTACTTGTGGCTCAATGATCACGAGACTTAATAGTTTCAATCATTTTTGTGAAAACTAGCTAGGATACAATTGCTTTTGTTAGTGATGTCATTAGCCCCCCTTAGAGGGCAAGTTACCCCTCAGATGGGGAGGATACATTGTCAAGCATGGTATCAGTCAAAAGATTTTTTCAAACCCCTTGAAGTGAATGGTGACACGCTACAGTTGTAATCATTTGGATCCACGATAGCGATTTTTCAATTTTTTTTTGTAAAATTAAAATAATTAATTCGGGTATAAGAAATTCGAGGTGAGCCATACCCCAGTTAACTTTATTGGTGGTACAGAAATTTTTGAATGTTGGTTTCGGTGGTACATATTTGGGAAATGGTTTAGAACCCCCTTTTTAGAAGACTGTAGGACAAACTATTTTTGAGATTGCTTAGTTTCTTTACGCCGCCCCTCCCCCCCCCCCGCGAGCCAAAGGCAGTACCGTGATGAAAACACCGGTTCTCGTTAGATCACCGAAGTCAAGCAGCAGCGGGCGCAGTTAGTACTTGGGTGGGTGACCACCTGGGAACACCGCGTGCTGTTGGCACATTTCGGACGCGGTAGTCCAGTGGCTTGCACGCTGCCACAACTGCCGCCGTGTTCATGCGGAGTACGATCACGTTAAACTTGTGGATCCGTAAGTCCTTTCGAGAGGTTGGTGGTAGGGGAAGGAGGGTACGGTCCCTGTGGATGCCTCCTTCACTGGGTTCCGGTCTAAATTGGGTATCTATTCCCGAGCGTCCAAACAGTTACCTTACACCTTTCTGGTAGGTCGGACGGTCTGGATCTCAACAACAGCAACGCCCCCCCCCCTCCCCCACGTTGCCTTTAAAAATACGTCCAAATGAAAATGGAATTAAAACTTCGAATTCGGTGAAATTTCAAGTAATTATCCATGTTATTTTGTGTAACTAAACTCAGTTTAATACATTTTTGCAATTTCATTCTTTCAAATCTTTCTTTATTCCTTTATTTTATACATTTGAAAAATAAAAATAACATAATGATTTAATTAATTGTGAAATAAATAATTTTAATATTTATTTCAAATTAGCCAAAGGCCGTACTCCTCAGTTTAATTAATTGTGAAAAAAAGAGAAAATATATATGTGTCTGTAGAGTAAGTTTTTCTAAGCATTTTTTGAATAAATATTTCTTAGTTGTTGTTGTTGAGACCCCGACCGTCCGACCTACCAGAAAGGTGTAAGGTAACAGTTTAGACGGCCTGGAAGTGCCACCCAATTTAGACCGGAACCCAGTGGGGGAGGCATCCACAAGGATCGTAACCTCCTTCTCCTACCACCAACCTCTCGGAAGGACTTACGGATCCACATGTTTAACGTGATCGTACTCCGCATGAACACGGCGGCAGTTGTGGCAGAGTGCAAATCCAGGGCACAAACCACAGGGGTACCGCGGCCGAAATGTGCCAACAGCACGCTGTGTTCCCAGGTGGTCACCCACCCAAGTACTAACCGCGCCCGATGCTGCTTGACTTCGGTGATCTAACGAGAACCGGTGTTATCAGCACGGTAGGGCCGTTGGCCGCTATATCATAATGGAAATGTTCTAGGAAAATAATATTCATGAATGTTTCGAAAAGTCCAGAGTTAGAACGCTTAAATAACATCTGTCTAGCAAATGTCAGTGAGCAAGCCGTATTTAAATTTTAACATAAATAAGAGACTGCTCAGCTGACTTCTGCAGTGCATTACAATGGACAGATATTTTTCTCTCTCAATACCGTTTTTTTTTAAATCAACATCAGCAAAATCAATTTAATAATGCCATAATTCATTTCATACTGAATAATATTATAAATTTTTGGTGAGCAGAATGGGATATGTCAATAAAATTCAACAAAACTTAACTTAATGGTGTAGAAGCACTAGTATAAGTCCATTGCTCAAGGTCCATTAGCTCATTTAGTATATTAGTTCATAGTATTTGAGTGTGCTTACTTTGGTGTTACTCCGAACAGGAAGGAAAGCTGATATCCGTATTTATTTAAGAGACAGCTGAAATAGGGTACATTGGCATATCATCCACTGTGGTGGACAAAATCAATTTGCAGAACTCATTTAATTTCATGATAGGATTCCTACAATTTCATGATAGGATTCCTACAATGCATGATAGGATTCCTCAAAATTCTTCTCGTAATTCATCGAATGTTACACGTAAGTATGTATTAGAGGGAAGAATAAGAATGTTTCATTAACTTATTTAAAGACGCCAATCTAGAAGCATTTGAAGACATTGAACAGCTAGGATTTAAAACCCGATCAAAATCAGAAAATAAATACATCTTCTCTAAATTGAATCTATCTTTCAAGTTTTCTACTAAATGATCTAAAAATTTTATCTTAGCATTTTCAATTTGTTTTTCAGAATTTACACAAAGTGATAATTTGATATTCTTAAAATAATCCGTTGTTTCTGTGGACGTAAAAAATTCGGACAAGCGTTGGACCTTGTGCAATGCACTTTTTGACTCTTCTTTCATAATTTCTAGCCGATTTATTGTTAAAAACAATTCATTTATAACTATTAAAAAATCAAAATCATTATTTTGGAAGATTCGACTAACACGGTCAACTATTTGAAGTACATATCTTAAGATTGAGAGTACCGTAACAAAAACATAATCAGTGCAATGTTTTAATAAACTTGACTCTTTGTAGCAGTATATGAATGTTTATTCTCGATATCAGTTAATGCTATCACCAATGCATCATAAATTATATGACAAGCATAAACATCACGGCCAAGAGAGAGCCAAAGAACAGTATCGATTTCTTTTAAGCTAATGGAAGGTTCATGCAATATTTCTTAAATTGCTTTTAGTTTTTCCGATCTTATTGTAGATGTGTGGAATTAAACATACAGTGACCGCATAGTTCTGTAGTTCTGAAATAGGTCAATACCATTTGCACCTTACGATGTGGCAAGTGCTAAACGAACGGTATGCAATGCAATGATAGTGCAGAAGAGGTGATGTCAGATTTTGCATTTTTTTTCCCAAAATCATTATTCTTGCCCATCATGACTTCTGCACTATCTGTAGCACAAACAATTAATTTAGACATATGCGCATTTTTCTCTTTGAAGACATTGATCAACACACATTTTGATGCATCAGAATTGTATTCTGCATTCAATTTCAAGTTTGCTCCAAAACTAGTTGGGTGATTCATTATTACTTAAATAACTTGCATAGATAATATGATTATGCTTATGATTCACAACAATATCTGTAGACTCGTCAATTAAAATGGAAAAATAAGGACTTTTTTAAATCTCACTTTCAAGTTCTGACTGTAAGGTATCAGGCATAATATCTTGAATTGGTGGTATAGAATGAATGATGCGATGAGTGTACTGCTCCTTGATTGTTTCGTTACCACATGATTTCATCAAAAGCATTATAGTCTTGTAGTTCATCAGTGGCAATTCCTCCTTGGCAAGCAAATAAATAGCTTTAAACACTGTCATGTCGCCTTCTGAAACATTACTGTTTAATTCCTCAATGGCAGTATGCTTAATTTTTGCATCTTTTAGCATATTTTAAGCAACTTTATGTTCCATTGTTAATTTCCTTATATACAATAATGTATAAGGAAAGTATTTTGACGGGGACGAAAATTCGAATTCGAATTTTCGACGGGAGAGCACGTTTCAAGCATCCATGATCACGAATCGAACATTTTAAAAGTGATGCATGTGTGTGTGTGTGTGGAGACGATAGCTTACTGACGAATGGATCGTTTCGAACGAAATTTGATACAAAGATTACAATCCATAAACACTGGAAGCCTATTGTTTTTATAAGCAATCGAATGTTTAGAACCCCCCTAAATTTTCGAGTGAAATTTTGAAAAATCGTCAAAAAATAAAAACCGCTAATAAAGTTACACAAATAGACATTTCTTATGTAAATTTTCATTAGAAAGCGATTGACATACATTTTAGAACGCTAACTTGAACCGCTCTCGAGATATTGCACATTTTTCAAAAAAATTATCATAAAATCATGTAAAATAAAAAAATATATTTCCTATTGAGAAACATGTTCACTTTTCATATGTAATAATGCGATAAATTTGGTGACATCATTCTCGTGGATCTAGCTCGTTCCATTCATGAAAAAGGATACCTGGCGTTTAAATACGAAAGTATTACTCAAATAGTCATTTATCTGCTGTAAGAATAACTTATTTTTCCGTCCACAACGCTTGGCGAGATTTTGGCGACGAAATAGGTGGAATGCCGCCAACTTGGCGACTTTTATAAATGTTGCTAAATTAACGAAACACTCGCCAAATGGTTAAAAATGACGCTAAATTAATGAAAATGACGACTCATTGACGAAAATTCAATGTCTTGGAGAGGATATAAGTATCTACTATAGGAATAACATTTTTTAACTGTAAAAGTAGTAAATTCATTGCATTATATAAGGAAAGTCGTGTGCTGCCCACATCAGATTTTTTTTCATGTCTTACTAAAGTACTCTTTTGAAAGCAAACAGAACCATTGGTTGCCATCACAACCTTCATGTGAGCTTTCTGGATGATTTTGCAAAACATACGATTTCCTTCCTCATCATTCATTACCCCAGAGTACTCGTGATACCACGTTCGTAAACGTTTGTCATGTTTTCTAAAATTTTGTTCGCTTACTCCAGCACTGATTAATTTGATCTTCTTGTTGGTCTCATGCTGTGTAAATGAAAATGTAGAAATCAATGCATGTGGCTCACATACTGTCTGATTCAAAGGATTTGAATTTACGTAGTCGTTAACTTTTTCATGCGTAACTTTACACTTAAAAAAATATTTCAAAAATTTTAACAGACGCTTACGCTAGTTTAAAAAGAGCGCCTAAAACGAACTGCCAAGCTGATACTACTCTCTTTCGTCACCAATGCTCTGGCTGCAGTCTACTAACGGTGTACATCAATTTGTTGTCCTGCAGACGATGTTCTTACCATCCTCTAACTTCATGCGTACATCAATTTGATGTACATCTACCTTCCGGTAAAAAGCGTGTTGCGCAGAAGGATAAAAATCAACTTTTGTTATGGTGAATTTGTAACGATGTATGATGTGATATCGGATAAAATAAGAAATTGCTTATTTGGCTTGAAAGCCGAATCTGTTTAATTTGCGATTCTAAAAAAGATTTTTTTACGTTTAGGTTTACAAAATCGGTGCTTAAAAATATGCATCACTTAATTTATAAAGCGTATTTGCTTATTTTATAGAGTGAGATACGCGTATTGAGGCGTTATCTCGATCTCTGCTTTGCACCACATAAAGGGTAATTCATTTAACCAAGCCAAGCCAAGCCAAAACGAAATATTACGGGGCGCCTGTGCAAAAAGCACTTATACCCACATCGAATATTGTTCATTGATCGATTTTATTATGTTCTCATATTAATTCATTATCTTTTTTTTTATAAAATTTAGTTTTAAATGTGGTGCATATTAAATCTGATTAGAAGTGTGTTTACAATACTTAAGGACGAAAGTGTTTTTTATCGGACAGTTGTTTGATTTGGATATATCCTAATAAATTTTCATATAAAATTAATTAGGATGTTAAATGGATTTTTTAATTCCCTGACGATATGTTTCATTCTAACTTAACAAGAAAATGAATCGAATCTTCTTAAGAAAAAAAAATCTTGTTCATCTCATTAAATCCTTTCATTTTTTGTTAAATATTAAGTTTAAACTAAATAGATTCAAGGTACCTTCTTCTGTGTCTAAAATAAAATTCCGTATCAAGAAGTGTTGATGCGAATTAATCGTGCAATACAATTGTGTAGGAATTACATGGTAAATTATGTATTTAAAGACTTTAAAGTGTGTAAAGCATTCCTTTTTTGCCCAGTTAGAATGCCATTTGAGATAAAATTGCTTTAATTTTATTTTTACTTTTCCTACCATGCATCGCATGTTGTACATACAGTTTCTTACTTAATAAATGACGATGCTTGTGTCATTATGTGCATATGTCTACATATGTAGACTGTAGCAGGAAATCTAATCGACGTACGACCATGGAATTTGGTACATTGGTACTTAAGAGCCTGAATTGGTGAATCTCGCCATTATTTTCTTTTAATTTCGAATTAGTTTTTTAGTTAAATTATGTTTTAGCCCGATGGTCAAAGATGGTGGCCAATATTCGCATAGATCGATTCCTTAGCAACCTAAAATACATTATGTAGCAAAAAGAAAAATGTATATATGTATATATGTATAAATGTATTATGTATGTATATATGTATAAATGTATTATGTATGTATATATGTATATGTATATATGTATAAATGAAAAATGTATGCCATAAGAAATTAAGCTACACTCCTGAAACTCGGCGTGTGCACTGTAAAATCTGTATTTCTACCAAAAATCTACAAAATACGCAATGAGCTAAATTTTTTACTGGACCTTAAAATTTACTGAAAAAGTATATAAATCTAGTCACATTGCTACGAAATAATTGTGCGAAAGAGAATAAAAATGCTTAATAGCTCAGCCGAAAATGAATTAGACACACCACTTGGCACCGCATGAGAGATAATTCATTGTCTTTTTATAAAATTTAGTTTTTAAAGTCGTACATATTAAATTTAATTAGAAGTTCGCATAAGACGAAATTGTTTTTATGGTAGAATTGTGTGATTTTGGATAAATTCTCTTTAATTTTCATGTAATATTAATTAAGAAATTGACTGAATTTTTTCAATTCACTGACGACATTCTAAATTAAAAAGATTCGATTGATTTTCTGATTTAGAAAAATAATCTTGTTCATCTCAGTAAATCCTTTTATCTTTTAATAAATAATAGATTTAAATCTCCCTAATATCTTACTGTTTCTGAAGTAACAAAAACTGTTGATGCGGATTACTCGTGCAATGCAATTGTTTATGGATTACTTGGTAAACGATGTGTTTAAAGTATGTAAAACAGAGTTTTCTTTTATCCAATTAGAATCCTATTTGGAATAAAATATTTTAAATTTTATTTTTACTTTTCCTACCATGATTCACATGTTATCCACAGAGTTTCTTAATAAATGAAGATGCTGTGTCTCCGTATGTGTGTGTCTGCGAATGTAGTCTGCAGCGGGAAATCTAAGGCGAAGAAACGACAATGAAATTAGGTACACGAGTACCTTAGAGCCCGAGTAGGTGCACCTCGGCGTTATTTTTATTTAAGTTTGAATTAGTATTTTAGTTATTATATGCTTTAGCCCGATTTACAAAGATGTTGGTCAATATTCGCATAAATTGGTTCTTTTAGCGACCTAAAATACCTTTATATTCAGACCAACAAGAAGATGATAGAATAGAAAGTGGCAAATCCTTCCCCTGGCAGCTATACAAGCCTATATTCGATGAGACATAGAATCAATCAAGTTGCCTATGTCCCTCTGCAGAAGAGCAGACACAAATGTTGCAACTTAACTGTTATTCAGTGGTATTCTGATTAGGCTGCAATTACCTTCCCAGCATGTCCCAGACGTGTTATATTACTGTTAGATATAGGACCACCGTGGCCATGGGGGATATTTTATCCTCGAAGACATTGAGAAAGGCTTTCATTATATGGTCGAACGTTGTCTAATTGCTAAATGAAACTTGGGATGCTTGATAACATAGACAGAATAATCAGCTGCAAAATATCGCCGAAGTACAAGCCAGCCATCAGATTGGCTTGAAGCACAACTAGAGGAAATCGACAGTCGTATGAAATGGCTTCCCAGACTGACACTATGTATGATGGCCGTGAGCCGTTCGACAACAAATGCGTTATCGGAACTCTGGCCAGTCCTCCATTACATACGTATGTGACAATCACCATTAGGAGAGAAGCGGGATCCATTTCTAAAAACAACATGGCTTCAACCGGACCCAGACGGCTGTGTCTATGTCAGTGTTAAGCACCTGAATGGACGTCAACACTTAATCTCACCTTCTACCAGTCGTCTCCGAATAGTAACATTTGATACAGGTTGCATGGAGGATGACAAATGCCTTTGATTGGCAGATAGCGACGCCATTGGTGTGGACGTGGCTGCTCTCCTGGCTTCACGATGCTATACAGCAATTGTCTATATGGGGCGTCCTGAACACCTGTGACTTTCACATGTGCAATCTTTGTTCCACTGTCGCTAACACCGAGACAAAACAAACTAATTACCAAATAACAGAGATCAAAACTGTGACTGATATGTCTATTGAACTAAATAGTTTTCTTTTGGCCTATGATGTGACCTCTCTTTAAATCCCACAGTTGTTCGTAGCGCCATCAAGTACGTCTTAAAGGGGCACCTTTCTACGCATCTTGCAGTATCAAAGCAGAAAATCTAGTTTCGATTGCCCGTAACTGAGAACACCAGTCTTTTTAAATGCTGCATCGTTCTCATGCACGTTGCATGAGCCCTGTAACATTATTGGCGCTGGCAGTTTAATCATTCGCATAACTCTTAAAACTACATTTGCATGCCGAATTTCGCGGCTGTAGCTCCATTCTTTATGGGCGCATATACTTTCTTGCAAGAGAGCGAATTATCACAGAGTTTCCATCTTGAAAGCATTGGATAGATAAAAAAATTCCCTTCAAAGTACACTATGAATTTTAATCCATGCGAATATTTGACGATTTATAGTGCATTTTAAATATATATATATACTTTCGTACGTTTTAATTACATAAAATTGCATCGTTTATATGAACATACCATAGTGCTATATTTATTACACGATTGATATCCACAAAGATAATATACGGAATACACTATGGAAACAATAATCATAGAGTTCCAGCATTAATTGCTAAACAAATGAATAATTATTTCTGACTTCAAGTAAGGTGAACAAGTATGCATTTCTCTTCATTATTGCTATTTTTCACCCTGTATATTACAAATCGCATACTTAGCAAAAAAAATCTTTCTTATTTGGAGGAAACACATCGATTACTTCAGTGAATTTAATTTGTTTAATCTTTATATGTTTGATTTCACTTGCTCCTAACGATCCCTTTCATTTATCTAAATGCAATAATTAATATACGATTATATATATATATATATATATATATATATATATATATATATATATATATATGCAGTTATATTGCTGTTTTTTCAGTAACTCGTAATTTTTATTATGCAATTTCAAATTTCCAAAAGTTTTGAATGTGCATGTTTGTGGGAGTAGGAGCTATGGTGATTTTGATTAAGCATCTTAATGTGTTAATGAGTTGTTCCGTCTTTGACTGTTATATATTCCTCACCTAGACGACTCATCACATAAGACACACCAGGTGTTCTAAATATCTATAGTATTGAAATTATTTTACTAATATTCTAAAGAGCTTTACAAAAAAGTTGCTACATATTGACAATTTCACGCTAGTTTTGAATAAAAGCGAGTGAAATAAAACGTACCTGAACGTTTGATTCATCAGACCACAGAACTTTCGCCCAATCTTCTTCAGTAAAATGACGATGTTTAAAAGCCCATTCCAACCGGGTTGTTTTGTTTATTTTGTAAATCCATGGTTTCCTCCTAGCTTTGCAGCCTTTCAACCCAGCTTCTACAAGCCGTCTTCTAGTGGTTGGAGCAGATATAATTTTTCTTGTTGCCTCTGACAATTCAAAAGCTAACTGAAATGAAGATTTTCTACGATTTTTCAATGCAAATGGTTTCAAAAGTCGGTCATCCCTGGGTGTAGAGATCTTTCTTATCGCACTGACGATTTAAATGACTACCAGTATTCTTAAGGCGTAAGGCGTTTGATAATGTACTGTACCGTGCATCTCGAACATTTCACTTTTCTGGCAATTTCACAATTTCTGGCTATTGCCCTGCTCGTATAAAAATTGAATTTAGAACCGTTGTTATTGCTAAATTCCTTAGTCTTTGGCATTTTATACAGACAAGACCTCAAATTTAGATGAGTTAAGCAGTAATCGTCTGCTCATGTACAAACCAGAACAGCGAATGCAAATGGCTGCTTCCACAGAAACCTGGAATTTCCAGTTATTGTCCTAGAAATGTTTTATTGGTTGTCAATTGAAATGACGTTTACATTTTCAATTCAACTTCCTACTACGTATGCAGTCATACACAAATGAGGTGATTTCAAGTAACACACCCACAGTTAAAGTAGAAAAACTGGGATGCCTAATACTTTTGGTCAGTATTGTTACTGGAAGCCGTACTCATATAGTATCGATACAGGAAGCGATACCCATATAATATCAATGCGCTGTATCAAATACGTCAAAACAAAGTAGAAAGGAGTTGACAAGCGGTACCGAATTCTAGTTTGTATTCATTTCACCTCAAGATGTGACTGACGAAAAATGCACTAGCATTTTCTTATTGTCTTCCAGGTTTCGGGTTATGTTATTATCTTTCAAATTTAGGGATGATTTTAAACAGATTTTTTAAACTATTAGACATTCACAATGAAATATTAGACGAGGATAAATGCAAATAAAGAGGCACAGCCATCTTACATTTTTGTTAACATGATTACCAGCGTTGCCACTTCCACATAAATAAATATTATGAAAAACGGGAATGAAATGAGCTGGCTAGAACATATATATGAGTATAGAAAAAATAACGCTATAAATATTATTCAATCGCAAATGCATTTCTACTTATTAATTATGATCTTCTATACGTAAAATAATTTATATCTGCTAATTTGGCGCCAGATTTAAACGTATCAATTAAAGTTTGGATAAAGAAGTATATATATCCTAGTTATTAGTTGAAAAGGAAATATTTTGCATTATCAGATAGATATGTGAGTAACCTGATTATATTTCAAAGTTTGACAAGAAAAAATATTGTTTTTTCTTTTGTTATTTAATATTTTATCCGAAAATGTTCTGTAATTTGGCAACGCATTTTTCTACCAATAACATCAAAGCTAAACTTTATTAACGTGAGCTTGGCTAACGACGCAGCATTATATTAATTAACCTCTCAAAATAGTTGTAGGGATTACAGTATAGAATAATGTATTTAGTTATGAAACGTATAGTTTATAAAACTATGAATAAACAAAAGAAATACATAAATTTTTTTTTTAAACTTTATGATACGAAATAGCAGTCGGATTACAGAATTAAAATGGTACCACAAATCACTGAGAGAAAAAGTGCCACGGATTAATGCAACAAATAACTTTCACTGGAAAGAAAATAATGCAAGTTATTTATTTGTACCGCCATAACAAGATATAAAACAAATGTCAAATTTCATAAGGATGAACTAAGCTATACAGAATTGAAGAAAATATTTATAAAATGAACAACCTATTCCCCAACTTTTGACATTCTTCATAAAAGTCATGTCCAATCTATTCCTGAAGTTTCATCTGATGTTTGAACATACATTTGACATTTTTCTATTTCTTGTGTCGATGTCGAAGGCCCAGACCACACAGCTAACCCTAGGGCTTACGGCAGTTTAATGTGTGGCCGGGAGAGACTCTCTATTTCTTGTGTGTCACTGTAACAGGAAATGGAACACTTACATCGGTGAAGGTATCGAGTTATGTTGTTCGACTGGTAGCTGCAGAGACTCCTAAAGAAACAAAGAAAATCAACCAGAGGATTGATTCAGTGTACTGAAAATTCTTTCTGAATTATCGATTTTTTTTTACTTCTTTAAGAAGAACATATATTTCGAGACAATTCGATTATTATATTGATTTTGAGTATTGATTTTGAGATTACAAATTTCTAGTCTGCAGCAGGGATCTCCAAACTACGGCCCGTAGGCTATATCCGGCCCGCATAATGGATTTATCCGACACCCGTACGCTTTGACAAAAATGTTTTTTAGTATATTTTTTTTAATTTAAAATTAAAAACGTATCTTCAATGACGAATACCAAAAATCAATTAAACTTATAATTAAGAGCTATATACATATGTAAAATAGGCTACCTTAGTCCAGTGAAGAGACTTTTCAAGTTACCACAAATCTACTTTATTATACGACACTCGAAACATATCATTTGTTACATAGGCTGGTCAAACTCCTGATCGTCGACCAGCTATCTCCCAGAACATCTCAAGCAGTCTGCGTTGGTTCACACAATGTACAGTTACATCGGGGGGAGAGGGACATACCAACATGGAGGCACATTCTGACTTCGCGTTCTTTATGCTTTACAAATGTGATATTGAAGCAGTTTCGTATGAGGAAGTTTAGGCAGAGGTTAAAATTAGTGACCATATATGGTATGGTTGAGGAAAAGGGGAAGTTCTGGCAGACTTTGTTAATATTAATGGCATGGGATAGAATTTAATATAATTATGAAAGAAAAGGGCGCGTTATTGGAGAAAGCATAAAATTTCTACATTCTTCTGCAACAAAAAAAAAGGAAGCACCATGAAGAAGGTGACAATTTTTATTGGAATTAAATATGCGTACAGTTCATACACAGGTAATGAAAGGATTACAAAATCAAGGCCTAAGGACCCATCAATGGTTAACACTTTCACATTAAATTTTCAAACCAGTAATTGATGAACCTCACTTGGCGGCAATGCATGCTTGTATACGTCTAGGTAAGGAGTGATAAAGTTTCCTAATGTCATCCTCCGATGCATTTTACCAGGCATTCCTCAATTGTTGCTGCGGATCTGCTATATTTCAGGGTATCCGAATATGGCGGCCTAACATGTCCTATACATGCTTGATTGGCGAAAGGTCTGGTGACCTTGCTGGGCAAGAAACAGTATCAACAGGACGGACACAGTCCACAGATATTCAAGCCGTATGTAGCGTGGCATTATCTTGTTGGAAAATGGCCCCTAAATGACGTGCCATAACAGGAAACGCAAACGGCTGTAGAATTTCATCAAACTATCGTTGAGCTGTTAAAGTTGTACACAGGTTGACTAGGACGACCTGCTGTCGTAAGAGATAACACCCCACGACATCACACCAGGGGTAATGGTTATGTGCCTGTGTAAAACAAAGGTTGATTGAGACCACTGGTCCTGGCGCCTCCACACACGTACCCGATGGTCATCTTCTGAAAGACTGAAGCGTGATTCATCGCTGAACACTTTACGAAGCCAGTCTGCTGGTAGCCATGATGCTCGACTACGACACCACTCTAAACGACTTCGTCGATGTTGTGGGGTTATGGAAATACTTTTAAAGGTCGTCGTGAGCGCAACCCCACATCAGCCAAGCACCGTGAGATGCTGGAAGCTACCACGGATGGTATGGAAGAAGCTGTAGCACGTTGGATGTTGGAAAGGGATGCCTTTGGTCCAGTTCAGGCCTCTCGCACAATCATCTGATCTTGCCTCGTATTCTGGCACCTTGGTCTTCCCAAGCCTTTAATTCAGCAGATCAGCTGCCAACACCTTTGCACAGCAGTGTCCGTTCGGTGCAGGTGGCGGCCTATTTTTCGGTATAACCAGCTAGGTTCACGCATCTAGACTCTACGACCACGTTCGAACTCGTCTCATTGCTTATAAGATCTTCAAGAACATCGTAACGACATTATTAGTTATGTTTCCACGGAACTGCAACGCCGATAACGAACAAAGATAAACCGTCCACATTTTAATCTGTTTTAAAGGGTACTAATTGCGCATTAGAAACGCGCGCTATACCCGAAGTTAACACTCATTGCCCTTTCAAATTTAATCAATTGCATACTTGGAATGAAGGAATTTGCATGTGAAATTTCGAGATGATCGGATTATTATTTAGGGGTGCTTCGTTTTTTTTACAAAAGAGTGTATATATATATATATATATATATATATATATATATATATATATATATATATATATATATATATATATATATATATATATGTGTGTGTGTGTGTGTTGTTGTTGTTGTTGAGACCCAGACCGTCCGACCTACCAGAAAGGTGTAAGGTAACTGGAGTGTGTGTGTGTGTACGTGTACGATTCAGCCCGACTATTACTTTCAATACCCTAATGTGACTCTCCGCCCAAAACGTTTGGGAACCTCTAGTCTACAGAATATCGCCCTTTTTTTTTATTAATTTCCCAACTAAACATGTTAATGCAGAAGGAAAATAATAAAAAATGTCGAAAATTAAAATTTTAGTTATCGAGAGGTTTTTACATTTTGAGCACTCTAGGATGTGAATCGACTATTTCTTGTGTAACGTCCGTGGGTGCATATTTGTGCAAATATAGCCCTGACTCAAGCTCTGAAGCTACCTAAAGGAAAATCTTGAAATTTAGTAGTTAAGTCATTACTTTGCAATCCTGTTCTAAATTTTGTCGTTCGTAATTCTGTGTCGTTACGAAATGGCTTTACGAAAGATTTTTACGAAAGGATCGTTAAGAAAAATATATACGCTTCACATGATCTTCGAACATGATAGGTAAAATTCTAAATGTTTTATACTTGTTTAGTGCAAAATGTGGTACCATTTTTTAATATACAAAAATAATATTTTGAACAATTATTGTTTTTAAAAAAATAAATAAATATATAAGTAAATAAATAAATAAATATTTCTCGTGAGTAAATTTTCACTTCATTTTGCTTACTTCACTCGACATGTACAAAAATTTTCTGTATAAACTCCAGTTTCTAGATCAACAATTTGTTTTTGCAAAGCTATTATAGTTTTCGAACAATTGTCAAGTCAATTTAAATATGGTTGAAAATTTCCTGTTTTTAAACTTTGCAAACTCAAAAACAAAAATGAATTGTTAATTATGAAAAGCAAACGTGTAATTTGTAACCTTTAAAAGCGCAATAATTCGGCTAAATACATTCGTGATATTCTTACTTAAAAGTGTTTTCTAGACATCTAAGCACAACAGAATCTAAATTGTCCTATTTCCTTTGTTATGTCGTAACAGGAAATGGAACAATTACATTAGCGGATGTATCGTAAGTCCGATGTTGACATTAAGTTATCTGTATCTAAGCTCTTCTCCGATGTCAAGAATCAGAAGGAAAAACAGACATAAGATGCAACATAAAATTATACTGTATTTGTAAAAAAGAAAATTACTTTTCCAGACAGTTAAGAATTTTTAGAACATTTTTCGGTTTAATAAATAGTCTAATGCATATTTTACTTTATCTATGTTATATACAAATATATACAGTGTTCTGTTCAGGCATATATCCGAGGGAACACAGCCCCCCGCCCCGGAAACATTTCATGTTAAACTAGTCTCTATTTATGTGACAGCATTTAGATATATTTATGTAGGACAAGTAGAATACTTTTCCACCCTACATTTCTATTCCCTTCCCCCGGTCAAAATGCCCTGGGAATAAAAAAAAAACCACAGAATATATATTTCCCAGCTTTCCTTTAAAATTCCCCATTTTTAAATATTAGCCACTTATCTCACATTCAAATTTTTCTAGGTCATGTGCATATGTAAACTTAATTATCACAGATGATCTTGTTATCCAACCGTTATCCTTAATATATAACTTTCCCACTGCTGAATTATTACGATACCAAATAGTCATTGTAAAATAGAGCAGCAGATCAAGTAACTCTTAATAACCTCCAGACTATTTGTCTTGACCAAGTAATCTTGCGATTTCATTAGTGCATTGCAATTTCATTTGTGCATTGCAATTTCACCTGTGCATTTAATTAAAGATTCAGCATTTAGAATATATTAAAGCATTCTATCCTAAATTCCACACTCTTCAGCATAATCTTCAATATTAAGCTTGTACAGACACTTTATCCCTTGACCGGAGTGTGTGTAGAGGAGATGTATATGCAGTGCTCACCTCTCCTTGTCTTAACTGCATTTAAAGAGGAAACATCGCCTTTCAAACCTAAAAGAAACACTGGATGTTTTTCTACATTTCTGGAATAAAATTTTGTTAGGATTCTATGATTACATTTTAAGTTTTATGCTAATTCTAATTCTAAAAATCTATTATAATTTTAATTTTCGTCCTGAACTCCTCAACTACGTTTTCGAGAACCATACTCTCGCCACTAATCAATCCAATGTATTATCATCAGCATCATCGTCACTCATCGGGCCTAGCGGCACATGAGGCTTTCAGCTTGCGCCGCCACCCTGGTCGATCTTGTGCCGTAGTCCTTGCTTCTGGCCAGCTCGCCCATCCCATCAGATTTCCCTCTTGGTCTATTAGTCTCCAAGTCAGCTTGGGTCGACCTCAAGATCTTTTTTTCTCGAGCCCCCGAGTAAGCGCCACAGCAAGGATATTATGCTGTGGCATCCTTAAGACACGTCCAGTCCATTTCCATCTACCGTTTTTTATTTCCATCTCTATTGCTTTCTGTCCAGTACTTCTATAAAGTTCGGTATTAGTAATAGCATAAGGCCAAAATACTAACAAAAATTTTCTCAGACTAGTGTGCCAGGCATTGACGTGTTGCATGAGCCGTTTGTTAATTTCCAGTTATGAGAGTCTATGTATGACAGTCAATTTTAGAATCGGTGGGATTGACTCGTTAGCTAATCCGCGTGTTTTGATTTGGAAATCTTTTTGATTGACTACAGTAAGGAAACCAGAGAAACTTCACGCATAATCTCCCCACCCCTCATCCTCACGGTCCTATGAAACAAATATTTTTATACCTTAGGAGCTCTACAAAAATTCTCTATTGTCCTCATTAATAAGAAAACAGCTATGCTACCAAAATAACGGTGAATTAAAAATTTTTAACACTTTACAACAAAGTTGAAAAGTGTTTATGACTTTGTTTATTCTGTCTGTCTGTCTGTCTGTCTGTCTGGCTGGCTGGCTAGCTGTCTGGCTGGCTGGCTAGCTGGCTAGCTGGCTGGCTGCCCGTTAGCACGATAACTGCCGTAAAAATGACTTAATCAAAATTAAATTTTAGTATGTTGTTCATACGGTCTGTACGACCAATGGGAATATAAATGAATAATATCACCCAATTAGTTTTGGATTGAACCCGGGTTGAAAAAATGAAATAAATTGAGCCCCGTGGGACCTAATTTTTCAAACATTTTTTAAGCGGATTTAAAATTCACAAATTGTTTCGAAAATTTTAGGTAATACTCAAATTGTTCCATAAAATATATATAAAAAAATTTATCGAAATATATTCAGTAGTTTTTTTAAATAAAAATTAAAATAATAATAACACCACTTATATGAAGCGATCACGGGACCATGATATGAAAAGATCACGTGACCCACTTCAAAATGAAATATGGCATCCATCTTGTCTCAAAATCGTGATTTTTAAAGATCTTTTTAATTCATATTGAGTGTTGTATCCGTCTTAAAACCACTTTATTTTTGCATAAATTCTGTGCATCTACATACTGAAACAACGCAATTACAATATATTGAGTTTAAATGCTCATCCAAATTTGATTATTTCTACAGCGAAGCCTATTTTTCACCTATGTAAAATGTAAACAGCAAAATATGTAGAATGAGTTGTATTAGAATTGCTGTATTTCTTAAACACAAAATCATTTAGTTCATGGAGTCTGCATAGCTGATATCAATCAAATATTCATTGATTTTATAAAGAGAAGGACGATTTTTTTCGATGAAGTTTTACGCATAGAGTTTAATTACGTGTAGCTCCATGACCTTAATTTTTAAATAAAATAAATTATTATAGCATTCTGATGAATGACATGAATGGGAAATTATTTATGAATGAAATGCTGCTTCTATAAAGAGAGCCCAGGCGTGTTATTTTTTCTTTGACGTCATTTGAATTAATTTCAGTTGTTTTCGATGAAGTTTTCAAATATAATAAATTATCGTAGTATTATGATAATTCTAAAATTATTGCCGAGGAATGTATCACATTTTAGATATGTTTAAACCAGACAATTTATATGTCAATGCTATCATTTGAATGAAGTTCATTTTTTTCGATGAAGATTTAAGCTTTCAAATATAATAAATTAATGTATTATTGTGATAAGTTTTGAAATATTACCGAGGAATGTATTGCATTTTAGACATGTTTAAATGAAATTGCATTGAAGTTGGAAAGTGTTTCATAATCAATGCTTTAAGCATGATTGATCTTTCTTGTTTAATTTAAAATAAAAAATATTAAAATGTTTAGTTTTCTCATGCAAGTAGTCATTACTATTGTATTTTGACCTGAAGAAATGAATAAAATTGGAATTATCGGTAGCTTATCAGTAAGCTTACTTTTTTTTTCTCCATGGATGAGGCGCAGTGAGTTTAAAAGATGCGGCTAAGAAAATGAGTTTATTACGGTTTCAGTATTACATTATGCCAATATGTTCCCTTTTACTTTTAACTAGCAGCATACCCGTTCTTCGTACGGAATATATAATATAAAGAAACTTATAATTCGCAATCATGTGCAAATTCCGTTAAAATATTAAATTTATTGCTCCTAAAGAGAAGTTTAAGAATATCTGTTCTCACTATGCAAAATTATATTCACGGGCAGATCTGAAGAATAAAACATCCTGGCCCCTTTTGTAAGCAAATTTACAAAAAAAAAGGAATTGAATCAATATATGTAACCTCGTACTACTTATATTGTCGCAGATTAGAAAATATGCCAGTGTGTTGGTAGAAGATTACCCGTATTACAATATGAGTCTCAAAAATATTTGCCAAAATAAAAGTGATGACGTAATAAATTGAAAATATCACTAATCCCCGTAATCTTTATACCAGAAGGCCGTAATTGATTCCAATATATGCCAATATATATCAAAATATATGCCAATATACCTGTACTACTGATATTTTCGTAGATTAGAAGATATATCCGTGCATTTGTAGATTACTCGTACAACGTACTATATATGAGTTTCATCAATTTTCGTCATAAATAAACAATGGCATAATAACTTGACAATATCAATAATCCCTGAATCAACAGTCCCTGAAAATATCAATGATAATAATGTTTAAACCTGAAGACCGTAATTGATATTATCCAGTCAAAAATGCAATGTCAATGAAATTTATCTTATATACATATCTTTATTATTCAAATCGGTAAAGATTTAATAAAAATCGTATAGCACATAACGAATTGGATCCGTTGCTAAGCGACATAATATCAGTTGCTTAAAATAAATTGCTGGAAATCATATCGTCTGAATAATGCTATCTCCATGGAAGGTTTGGCGACATTTTTGTCAATTTAGCGATAACTTAAAAAATCGCCAAATTTATCGCCAAGTGGGACTGTGGAACTGATAGTCCCATTTTGCGACAAATTGACGGAACATCATTATAATACTATCCCCTAACAAAACATAATTAATTTCATTTATTAAGCGCAATTTTATCAATTCCATGATATTTTTATGGATTTACAAATATTTTTATCAATTTGGTGATATTAAAAAAATGCGTTAAATGTGTTACTAAGTAGGATGGATGAACTGACCGACAAATGCTACCGAAACACCATTTCAATACTCTATTCTAAAAAAACAAATCATTGATTTGCGTCATTTTTATAAATTTGGAAACATTTCCGCTAATTTGGTAAAGTTTAAGAAAAGTTACCAAGTTATTTAGAGATATTCCGCTAAACTCGAAGCTCTAAATTTGCAGATCTGAAGAATAAAATATCCTAGTCCCGTTTGTATATACTAAATGAAAACACTAAAATTGTATTATAAGATACAGCCGTTCTACTCTTTTTCTGCTTCAACAATCGGCTAAATAAATTTATTGGGTAAACACAATATATGAGTTTATTAGCTAAACACAATATATGGGTTTATTAGCTAAACACAATATATGAGTTTATTAGCTAAACACAATATATGAGCTGGAAACCTCTTTGCTAAAATAAATGAAAGTGATGTACGCAGTCCGCAATTTATATAATTAAAAGAACAACCAAACCTTTCATTTAAAAAATATATTTTTTCATCCATTTATTTATTATTCAAATAGAAAAAATAATAATAAATATTAACAACACATTTAATTTCATTCCGTTGCCGAGCAACATGATATAAGAATCTTCCTCATAAAATGCGAAATAAAATAGCCATTTTGATTTCTTTATACTTTTCAACGTTGAGTAATAGCTTGTGAAAGATCACCATGGAGGTAGATTTTTCCATTTAAATTCATGTTTCAAACAATTAGTGTTTTCCGATAGTGACTATTTAATGCAAAAATCCTGCACCAAACTCGGAAATAAAGTTTTATTTCCTTTCGACGTTTTAAACAAACGATTTTGATCCTTTCCGTTTGAATAAACCACGGAGTTGGAGAGTATAACTCATAGGAAAAAGTTCCGTTTTTCATTAATATCTCGACAACACATGGTCTTAAAATTTCAAAACTTGGACAAAATTTATGGGGGGCTATTTCAAGGCTATCCACAAAATTTCATTAAATTCGGTTCAGCCGTTTTTCTGTGATGATGAGACAAACGAAAATTTCGTTTTTTACAAATATCTCGAGAACCACTGGTTGTAGAAACTCCAAACATGGACTAAATTTTAAGTGGGGCTATTTCTAGGCTACCCACAAAATTTCATCAAATTCGGTTCAGCCGTTCTCCCGTGATGATGGGACAGACAGACAGACAGACAGATTTTCAATTTTATTTATATAGATTTTAATTTTATTTTAAATTAATATTAATTTAGGATAGTGGTCGCCTAGGGGCGTTTTCTGAAATTCCACTGGTGTGGGTCATACAGTGTTAAATTTTGAAGCACTTGATTATGTATTAAAGGGATGTTATTATAAAATTTTGTTGCTAATTTTTTTATTTCTTTTCTAATGGATCTCCCTCCAAAGTCTCAATAGATGACATCATTTCTCAGGATTCTGGAGGCTTTCCTTATTTATCTTAGGATTCGGTTTTGAGTAGTTTGCAATTTCTTCATATAGGTCTTGGAGGCAAAGTCCTAGTCAACAGCTCCGTATAACAGGACTGGTCTTAGCACAGTTTTGTAGAGGGTGATTTTGTTTGTGTAGTTAACGTGTGGGGAGTGTAGGATTGTAAATAATTTAGATCTGGCTTTTTAAATTGCATTTAGGATATGATGTTTAAATGTTAGTTTTTTGTCGAAGTGTATTCCAAGGTATTTACATGTGTTTGCGTAAGGGATATTAGTGTCGTTTATCTTGATGGAGGGGGGGGGGGACTTTTACTTATTTTTATTGAACAGGATGCTGCTTGTTTTCTTAGCGTTTATTTTAATATTCCAATTCTCGAACCAGGAGGAGAGTGCGTGTATGTGTCTCTGCAGCCGAATGAAGTTTCAAACTGCTTCCTAAATACACATGTGATAAAAAAATACCCATTCAGTTTGTCGTTCTGAAGTCCTTGCACTAGAAAAGCAACCCGGTTTTACCTTCAATAAATAAATAATGGGAACAAGTAAGGAGTTTCTAGAATTTAAGAAATGAAAAAAAATTATTTCTGGCTACTGCGTCACTGCAGTAAGGGGGGAAATTATCTAAATTTGGAAAAATCCCAGTTCCTGGATCCGGTAGAAGAAAAGGAAAAATCGAAGATCAAAAGTCGGTTATTTAGAGACTAGAGTCTACACTACACAGACCTAATTAAAAAAATTTTCCCGGCCCAAAAATGTCATGATTTGACTCAGCCAAAGCCCGAGATTTTTTCAATGGAATTCACCTGAGCCTGATCCGTGACGTAAACACTCAAAACCAACCCTAACACGCGCCGGCCCGGTCTGAATATTTTCCAATAAATTGAAACCTGTTGGCTTGTATGTTGATTAAAATTTGCCATTTACGGAATTAAACACACGCTCATCACATATAGTAATAAATGATAAGGAACTCAAATTTTAAAAATATGTACAAATCAAGAATAAGCATTACTATAAAGTGAGTTTTTATTTATCATTTTGGTTGAAGATGAGAAGGGGTGAAAAATGACAGAGATTATGTTTTTAAAAAACTTTTTTCGTTTATCAGTGAACAGTGCAATGACTCTCTAGTTAGAACTCATCAGCATCAAATATGTCATATGCCACAATTGTTAGTGTTGTTAGAAACATTTCAATGCGATTAAACTTTTTATATAAGTATAGATAGGTAATATTTTCTTATGACATTGTTATGAATATTTTTAAAATTTAATAATTTTAGTAAAAGTGTAAGATGT
Source organism: Amaurobius ferox (assembly GCA_951213105.1). NCBI lineage: Eukaryota > Metazoa > Arthropoda > Arachnida > Araneae > Amaurobiidae > Amaurobius > Amaurobius ferox. The sequence continues at coordinate 71,434,980 of OX578155.1, forward strand.
TTGGAATAAATACATTCAAGGACAATAATTCGTGTAATCTATATGTTAATTTCAAATTATAACAGTTTACTCAGATAAATTTGTATTCAATATTTGTAATAGAAAAGAAATCGCCAGAACTGTGTTTAAAAATAAAATTTATTTAATTTTTATAATTTAGAAACATTTGAAATCTAAGAACAAAAAATAAAATCACAGAAGAAATTGAATAAAATATCATTGATAAATTTTAAAGTAAACAGTATCTTGGATTTCATATTTTCATTTATTTATTGGATTTCATATTTTCTCCATCAGACAAACAATCACAGTGCAGAAGAGATTACACTTTTTGCAACAAATTTAAAAATCTGATGTGAACAGCACATGACTTTCTCTGCAGACTCAAATTCATATTTTCATTATTTCTTTAATAACTCATTAGATTGAGTTTAATCGCACCAAATAACACTAAATTTACATATATAATTCAATTTCTGTTTTTATTTGGTAATTGGACATTTTTCCGATAGGGGCGTAACAAAAATGCAAGAAATCTCAAATAGCTTGAGAACGGTTAGACCTAAAGTACAATGGAGTGCGTTATATTCTTTGCCTGGTCAAAAAGTGCGTATATAAAACAAGCATTTAATTGATACATTTCAGCATACATAGTCTTTTTTTTTTTTTAGATTTTTGCGGGCCATTTCGTAAAAAAAGACAGGTTGTCCTTTTCCGATTCGTACCAAAATCTAATCAGCAGCAGAGTGTCCCACAAGTAACGTATCTACCAAATTTTGTGAAATTTGGTCAATTAGTATTTCAGATAGGGCGGATAGATGAAGTTTTTGCTGGCCATTTCGTAAAAAAAAGCAGGTTGTTCTTTTCCGAATCGTACCAAAATCTACTCAGCACCAGAGCATCCTGCAAGTAACTTATCCACCAAATTTTGTAAAATTTGGTCAATTAGTATTTTAGCTAGAGTGGATATATTAAATTTTTACAAGACATTTCGCAAAAAAACCCGGGATCTGTTTTTACGAATCCTATCAAAAAGTAATCAGCACCAGGGTCTTACCCAAGTGACTTACATGCCAAATTTTATGAAATTCGGTCCATTAGTTTTTAAGTTAGAGTGGATACATACATTGCACAGACAGACAGGCACATACACATACATCACGCTAAAAATAGTTTTTTCCTATTCCAGATGTCTCGAAACGTGTAGATCCATCGAAAACTCGAGTTGTGATTTTTGGTATGATTCCAATACTTTCCCTATACATTACCATGTATTGTAGGGAAAGTAAAAATAAAACAAATTGAAACTGGCACTTGACCAATGATAATAACCTAATGTTCAAATCTTCAAAAATTAAATTTGGTATGTATTTCTTCCCTATTCAATTTATAAATCACATGATGTTACGAAACATGACAATTGGTGCAACGGTGTATATTTATACTGCTGTATCCAGGCCAGAACATATTTTTTGTTCTCTTACTATAGCTTTAAACGATTTGAATGTTGCGAAGAGCAATATTTTATTTTGACTTCGGAATGTCGTGGAATAAAGAAGTCTTCAATTTCTAATCAGAAATTATAATTTTTCTGTATCGCGTTCTAATTGACCCATCTGCGTTCACCATGCAGAGTAAAATTTTATTACTTAACAAGCAGCATACCCGTTCTTCGTACGGAGTACATAATATAAAGAAACTTGACATTCACAATCATGTGCAAATTACTATAGTATACTAAATAACATTGTTAATCAAAATAATATTCCGTTAAAACATTTAATTTGATGCCCCTAAAAATGCCCCGTCCCCGATTGTAAGCAACTTAACAAAAAATATGAAATTGAATCAATGTATGCAAAATAAAAGCGTTCAAATTTTATGGGAGTTGTACTACTTATATTCCCAAATATTAGAAGATATACCCTGTATTAGTAGATTACATGTAGAAGTTGAATATATCAATAAACCCGTAATCTTTAAACCTGAAGGCAGTAATTGATTCCAGTATATGCCAAAATGAAAGGGCTAAAATTATATGGGAATACATACCCGTAATAATGTCGTAATCCCTTATAGTGTCGTAGATTAGAAGATATGTCCGTGTGTTAGAATAGAAGATTACCATTATTACAATATGAGTCTCAAAAATCTTTGCCAAAGTAAAACATGACGTAATAACTTGAAAATATCATTAATCTCCGTAATCTTTATACCAGAAGGCCGTAATTGATTACACAATATGCCAATATATGTCTAAATATCAGCCAATATATCTGTACTACTTATATTTTCGTAAATTAGAAGATATACCCGTGCCTTTGTGGAAGATTACTCGTACAACGTACAATTAATGAGTTTCAACATTTTTTGCCACAATAAACAATGGCATAATAACTTGAAAATATCAATAATCCCCAAAAGTAACAATAATAATAATATTTAAACCTGAAGACCGTACTTGATATTATCTAGTCATAAATGTAATGTCAATGAAATTTATTTTACAGGCATATCTTTATTATTCAAATTGGAAAAGATTTAACAAGAAAGATCAATCATACATAAATCATTGATTATGAAATGCTTTCAAACTACAATGCAATTTTATTTAAACATCTCTAAAATGGGATACATACTGTGGTGATATTTTTAAAATTATCACAATAGTACAATAATTAATTATATTTGAAAACTTCATCGAAAACAAATGAACTTTATTAAACAAATGAACTTTATTAATTGAGAATTTTGTTTCATATGTAATTTCAAATTTTTCTGTTTCAGTATTGATTTATTTTGACTTGACCGATCTAACGGTATCTTTTTCAGTATTGATTTATTTTGACTTTGACACGGATCGATCTAACCAGAATTTAATATATGTTATATACTTAAAATGTAAAACTGAACTTCTCCAAATTGAATATTAAAATATCCCACTGGTGTGCGGCATTCCTAAACTAGTAAATATTATAAAGCTTAAATTATACACTTTATTTCTATTTAACGATCAATTGCATCAATTTTAATGTCTCAAAGATTATCACAATCTGTGAGTACGAAATTTTCACATATAGTGTATCTCAGATTGTATTTTTCCGCTATTCAAAATTATCTTCACAGGCAGGTCTGAAGAATAAAACATCCTGGTACCTTTTGCAAACAAATTTACAAAAAATATGAAATTAAATTAATATATGTCAAAATAAAGCGCAAAATTGTATGGGAAGACACACCCGAACTACTTATATTCTCGTAGATTAGCAGTTGAATGCGCTATAAATGTATTAAGTTTACTTCCAGCATCAGTGTGTTATTGCCCCTTTTGTATCAGTTACTACAACTTTTGGAGTTATGCCACTTTAACTTGATATAACTTAGAGTTGCGCAACAAAAATTCTCTAACGTTTGCAACTGATGAGGAAGAAGGGACTCTGTTTCCCTGTTTTGCCAAGCAGCGGAAGTGAAAGAAGGAACTTCCGCGACCTTGAGTCGACATTTTAAAAGAAACATACTACACTACAGAAAAGTACTCGGATTGCACTTAACATGTTCATGGATGATGAAGACATGCTCAACGAAAAGAAATAGTTATTATATTGCATCATTTGTCTTCAATTTTGATGTTATATTTACTTTTTACTGCAAAAGGGATAGTTCTAAAAATATATATAAAATTAACTTGTCACACAGATTATTATTTTTCAATGCGTATTTATTGGCATTTCATTTAAAAGTGCTTCAGTAGTAAGCGAGACATTTGCATAATTATCGCTTTTTTTGTACGTTGTCTGCTACTTGATACGTACACACTGCATGCCTTTCACATGCCTAAATACAAAACCCTCTACAACATTGTCATTTAATATTTTCATCTACCTTGTTTTGCTTCTGAGATAGGATTTCTAACTTCTTTAATTCGCCACTAGAGGCGCTGCAAACTTTCTGAATCGATAACTAATAGTCGCTTTCCTGTTCATGAACCATGCTTCTGCAATTCTAGAACACTTCAATCAAAAGTTGAAGGACTTTGGTGGGAACTCTATCTTTATTTCGACCCAGACAATCCAACCTTTCCGAAAGCGTAAAATATCTCTTCGGACAGCCGGGACAATGCCACCCGTGTTATACCAGAACCCAATGGGAGCAACAGCCACTGGAACCATATCCTCTTTCCTCTGCCACCAACCACTCGAAAAGACTTGCAGACACACAGATTTAAAGTGTTCGTACTCCGTGTGAACGCGGGGAAAGCTTGGGCATAGCCTGGAATTGAACTCGGGTCCTTGAGTGCATTCCCGGACCTTAACCACTGGGCTATCCCGCCTAGGAGGGAACACTGTATATTCCACAACTGCTCATAGCGCTCCCATTAGTGCTAACAACACCATTAATATAGGACATTATCACAACAACAATTCAAATTTAAGGCTCAAGGAAGAATAATGTTTGCCGTTAACTGGATGACATTTTAGTATGCACTTTCGTCGTCATTGCCATTTGGTTTTAAGACTTTGACAACAAAAGAATTTCGAAGAGATTACGAGAGCATTTTCTGAACTCCAGTGACCATTTATTTAGGAATATTTCCATTACAACAGAAAGCCTTTAAGAAAATTGAGGATTATATTATTGGTGAATGAATCTTACAGCACGACGCGCTATATAGCTACACATTATAACACTTATGAAAAAACGCTGAGATTCACATTATTGGAGTTGGTACTTGTATGTAAATGTGACTGGATTATATAAAATTTAGTTTAGTTTGGGGAAAGTCTATATGAGTAAAATTGAAAAACTGTCTGTCTGTATGGATGTTTATCTCATCATCAGGGGAGAACGGCTGGCCGAATTGTATGAAATTTTCGGGGCAGACTTGAAATAGACGCACTGAAAATTTAGTCCATATATCGAGTTTCTAGGACTAGGGGTTGTCTAGATATTAATTAAATACTTGCAATTAAACTTTCCATGGAGACAGCATAATGCAAACGATATTTTTTCCACCAATTTATTTGAAGAAAATCGTATCATGTCGCTTAGCAACGGATTTAAATCCAATGTGCTTAAGCGGCAAACTATTTTTATTAAATCTTTTCCGATTTAAATAATACAGATATGTATATAAAATTAATTTCATTGATATTGCATTTTTGAATGGATTATATCAATTACGGTCTTCAGGTTTAAACATTATTATTATTAATATTTTCGGGGATTATTGAATCAGGAATTATTTATATTTTCCAGTTATAACGCCATTATTTTATTTTGGCGAAAATTGGTGAATCTCTTATATTGTACGTTGTAGGTTAATCTTCTACAAATGCACGAATATATCTTCTATGAGAATATAAGTAGTACAGGTATATTGGCATATATTTTAAGTATATTGGCAGACTTGCGTATAGGATTGAATTTTGTTTAGACCACAGGTGGCTGCTTTCATCTGGGGGAGGACATTTGTAAAACATTGGTTGATGTGTTTAGGACTGCAATGGGATTGGAAATATAACAACATACCAATTACGGGCTGGTTAAATTCCTTTATTTCTCCTAATTTAGGATGTATGGGGTTTTGAGTTTTATTAGTGGGGGCGGGGGAGCTCAGGAAAGTAGTTGAGGCTATTTTGGAATAGATTGGCATAAGAAACATTTTTTGATACGAATTTTGAATTAAATTTATTGTAATTTGAGTTAAGATTAGTGGAGGGTCTGGGTTTTGAATTTGGGAACTTCAGGCAACCTCTATAGCTGGCGGGATGCGCGCCACAGCAGTTTGCACAAGTGCAAGGAGTGGACTTTACATTAAAGCATTCGATGGTTTTATAGGGGTCTGCACATTTTACGCATTTGTGGGGAGGAGATAACAGGATCGGGCCGAATGATGGAAGGACTGGCTCAAAACGCACTGGCTAGCCTGGGCCCTTCCACGGTAATGTTCGATTTTTACTTCAAGTCCTAGCATAGATTTAATATGATATATAGCAATGTTGTCAGGATTTTTGGGGCACTGAATGTAAAACAAGGGCATTAGAATTTTATTACTTCTGTGTCCCCTGTGCAGTTGAGTTATGCTGTTGAATTTTATTTTCTTACTAGCTGGTTCATTTTTATGAGCTCTATGTCCGCAAGGACGGGGAGGCCTCTGATTGCCACTTTCAAAAGCTTATCTTCGTTAAGAAGAAAAGTTCTGTAGTGTATCTTATCGTCTCCTCTCTTTCTTTGTATATCCATATACTCCTCACTGGAAATTACTTGAATTTTTAATAACGCCCCTCTCAGGTTAACCTGGAGGGATGGGGAAATATACAGTTAAACCTGTCTAAGTTGGACACTCATGGTTCCCCCTAAAAGCGTCCAACTTAGACAGGTGTCCAACATAGACAGTGTGATGAAATTTCATTTTCCCTTTTCAATAAAGCACAAGAAAACATTTTTAACATATAGAAAATACTAATAAGCCAATATTTTTAATTAAATATTGTAATTTCTGTTACAAAATACTTATGATACAGATTCTGCTTCTTGTTCCAGTAAAGTTCATTTCCCATGCATGCATGATATCAGATCTGTTTGTCTATTGTTTATATTGGAAACCGTAGATTTTAATATGCCAAACTCCTCTGCCAACTTTCTGCAGCTGTCACCTTTGTCTAGGCGATCAAGAGTTATTTTCTTCTTTTCAATAGTTAGCTCAATTAGTTTATGTTTGCTCATTATTGAAAACTAATGTGCACGTCACTAAAATCACAGTCACCTTTCCAGAATGCACTGAGAAACAAATGTGACTTTTGAGGGTAGAGAAACCTTTTTATTCAGAAGATGCAGAAATCTAATTGGACAATGCAAAAATGGGATAGGGAAGCTATAAATGTCCATTATTCAAGTGTGTTCTTGTGTGTGTGTAAACAAACTGATAACAAAAAGGTTGTGATACATAATTGAGGGCTGTGGATTGGTGGGGAGGGACGGCCCCTTTAACAACAGTAAGAAAGAAATGTAGGCAGATAAGAGCTTCCTGGAAGTGATAACAACAACAAAGGAATACTTCTGGGGATCAACAACAAAAGATAATCCCTGGGGATAGATAAGGAAGATCAAAAGTGGTAGGTTACTTCCTTTATGCAAATGCCAATTTTAAGGAACTTGTCCAACTTAGTAATGTAAACTGTGTCCAACTTCCAAGATAGACAGGTGTCCAAGTTAGACAGTATTATATACATGTTAAAATACAGGAATTCGTTCCGTTCTACCAAATTGTGTCCAAGATAGACAGGTGTCCAACTTTACAGGTTTTACTGTATTTAAGTTCTGCTATATAGCTGTGCCAGTTGGCACTAGGGACTATAAAAATGTAGGCCGTAGTTTTTCCTTTTTAGGAGCTACATCGACCTCAAGTGCAAGAATTTCAGGGTCTAGCACTTGCTTGACTGTGTTAACGGGGGGGGGGGGGGGTCATTCATCTTAGTCTGGGCAGTATGTCTCTTTTGAATAGTTTGGAAACCATCACTGTCGACAAGTGGATGCTTTTTGGGGTTGAAATTAAAGTTAGGGTAAGCTGAAAGTAAGGGTAGAGGGTGAAAAATTACTATTTTTAACTGTAGATGACGCCACTTGTGTGACGGAATTAGAAGTGGGCTGGCTGACAGGATTGTTGTCGAAGACTCAGGAAAAGGAACACTTCCGTGAGAAGCACTCCCGTGGGGTTCACCAATATCAGGATAATTCGGTCTGTTCATATCCGTCTTGTCGCTGACCTCAAGTTGCGCTAACTTAGCACGCATCGGAATTCTATCCTCAGGTCAATGTCGTCTGGGAAATCCTGGCAAATTTCCCGGAGATCCTCATAATCGAATTCCATAATCCATTTATTATCCGATTCATCTTTTCCCCTAACTGCTTGAGGAGGAGTAAGAACAACAGTAGGGACAAGAAATTGCTCCTTATATTTATCGTAGTCCGATACTGTCTTATCGCTTCCAAAAAGCCTCTTGAACTCGTAGAGCTTCAATAGTCCTCGTGGTAGCTGAGGCATGGTAAAGCACGAGGGAAACACACGTGACAAGGAGCTCTGTGAAAGCACGTCCTTCCTCAACCAAGTACACCAAGGAGAGCAGTCCCACTCAAAATGTAATGTCAACGGTAAATGGCGATACTTAACCATATTTGTGTGTGTGGAGGAGGGATATCATGATTTCCTCTTTTTAAAAATGGGTTAGGAGGAATTGGACATGTATTGGGATAACAATGGCTACGGTTGATCATATTCTTTTCGAAAGCCCACATGCTAAGCAATTTGATTTAACTAAACCAACTACATTAAATCAACATCTTTGATATTCTAACGTTTAAGAGAAATAAAATTGTTCTGATAGGATCAGGAACAGTTTTGCCATTGCAAAGAGCAATGCAGATTATATAACCTAGATTGGCTTGCAGTAACGTCAAAAAATGGGGCTTGGAGTAAGACGGTAAAAATATCTTCTTTCCCATTTTTCCAAATATCATGTCTAAAAATTCAACGGATTCCTGGGGATGGTTACTCTGCAATTCCCACCCCTTAGCGACGCTACTATTGGCTTGACAGATGTGTTATTATTGTCGCTTTTAATTCTCATTTGATCAGTGTTATCTTGTTTTGCTTATTTCACTATTTCCATTTCCTTCTGTAAATAATACATTTTTATTTTTGCTATTCAATATTTTATGTATAAATTAATTTTATAATTGCTTGTATATGAAAATTCTTCAATGTTCTAACCTCAAGTCTTGTTAGGTAATTACTATATGTCTATATTTATTATGCTCGTCTGCATGTATTGTCTATGTAAGTCTATGTGTATTGTCCATGTATCTCATTGTGTATTGTCTATGTATATTTACATGTAATTCAAGTATCATTTCCGTCATTTTCCGGCCGGCCTTTGTAACTGTTATACACCATTTGGAACGGGGCGCGGTATCCCATTGGTTAGCTCGCTGGAGTTGCACTCGGTGGGCCCGGGTTCGATTCCAGCCACTGCCAAAACTGCCGCCGTGTTCATGCGGAGTACGATCACGTTAAACATGTGGGTCCGAAAGTCCTTACGAGAGGTTGGTGGTAGGGGAAGGAGGGTACGATCCCTGTGGATGCCTCCCCCACTGGGTTCCGGTCTAAATTGGGTGGCACTTCCCGACCGTCCAAACAGTTACCTTACACCTTTCTGGTAGGTCGGACGGTCTGGGTTTCAACAACAACACCATTTGGAACTGTTCCACAGCATTGGGTGCGGTTAGTACTTCCACGATTCATTCCACGATCCAGGCTGTACCCCTTGCCAGCTAGGGCTTGAAGGGTTTAGTCGCACGGCCGAGAAAAGAGAGATCCCCAACACAAGAAAAAATGCACCTGTACCACTCATTCCAAAAACAAAAAATCTGAGCCATTAAACCAAAAACAAGAACCAATGCACCAACGACCAAGACAGTAAAGTCCAAACAACAAAATTAATCTCAGTTTTCTCACATTAAACAAAATAAAAAATCCGAGCGAGCAGAAAAATATTTCGCAAACATCTATATAATAAAAGGCAATGTCTGTGTGTCTGTGTGTCTGTCTTATACACTATACGTTTCGCGACCGCGCGTCGGAGAGCTACGAAATTTGGCAATCGGAGACCCGGGGGGGAGGGAAGGGGACACGTGAAAACCGATTTTTAAAATTTTAATTATTTTTTTATTTATTTAATGTTTTATGCGATTTCGACCGTTTTTTGCCCTTTTTTCTCCACGATCCAGACATCGTAGAAAAAAACAAATTACACCATCGGAAAGAGCAAAGAATTTCGAGTAAAAATATATCAATTTCAAATTTGAATTTCGATTTCTAATATTTTTTAAAGATTTTAAAACAAAAGTCACTTTTTGCTCAAGAAAACGATTTTTGGTTTTTAAATTCTCGCATCGTGAAAAGTACTCATAATTTCGACTAATAATTTACATTTTCAGAAAGGTCAAACATCTGGCATTCTTACAAGTCTAATCTGGTCCAGAAATAATGAAAATTGCCTTCAGGATCGCAATTTTAAAGACGTCATGATTTTAAATTTCTCGCCGTTCCGCTCGGCGTGACACTTCGTTTCTCCCCCGCTGAAGCAGGGAAGGTGGTGGGCGGGGACGTCAAGGTGGAGGTGACGTCACGGTTCTGAATAGAGCGCCTTTGCTCTATATAAATTATTATATTTATATTTTAAATGATGGGACGATCTGGATTTTTTAAATGTATATTTTAACTTTTGGATATTTTAATTTTATGGATATTTTAAATGATGGAACAATGAAACAATGGAATGAGGATGATGGAATTAAGCATATGGTCATTTTAAATTGCAAATTAGCGCGCGGGAAGTTAGCGGTAGGCCCGGGTTCGATTCCCGCCACTGCCAAAACTGCCGCCGTGTTTACGTGGAATACGATCACGTTAAATATGTGGGTCCGTAAGTCCTTCCGAGAGGTTGGTGGTAGGGGAAGGAGGATACGGCCCCTGTGGATGCCTCCCCCACTGGGTTCCCGTCTAAATTGGGTGAATATGTAGAAAGTTATGGAGATTGTCGCGGAGGGCGCGGCAGCCCAGTGGTTAGCGCCAGGGAATTGCACTCAGTAGGCCCGGGTTCGATTCCCGCCACTGCCAAAACTTACGCCACGTTCACGCAGAGTACGATCACGTTAAACATGTGTCTAAATTGGGTGGCACATCCTGGCCGTCCAACCAGTTACCAGGCCCGGGTTCGATTCCCAAAATTGCCGCCGTGTTTACGCGGAGTACGAGCACGTTAAACATGTGGGTCCGTGAGTCCTTCCGAGAAGTTGGTGGTAGGGGAAGGAGGGTACGGTCTAAATTGGATGAATAAAAAGAAAGTTATGGAGATTGTCGCGTAGGGCAAAGTAGCCCAATGGTTAGCGCGCGGAAATTGCACTCGGTAGGCCCGGGTTCGATTCCCCCAAAATTGCCGCCGTGTTTACGCGGAGTACAATCACGTTAAACATGTGGGTCTGTAAGTCCTTCCGAGAGGTTGGTGGTAGGGGAAGAAGGGTACGGTCCCTGTGGATGCTTCTCCCACTTGGCTCCGGTCTAAATTGGGTGAATAAAAAGAAAGTTATGAAGAATATCGCGGAGGGTGAAGTACCCCAGTGGTTAGTGCGCGGGATTTGCACTTGGTAGGCCCGGGTTCGATTCCCAAAATTGCCGAATAAAAATAAAGTTATGGAGATTGTCGCGGATGGCACGGTAGCCCAGTGGTTAGCGTGCGGGAATTTCACTCGGTAGGCCCGGATTCGATTCCCGCCATTGCCAAAACTGCAGCCGTGTTCACGCGGAGTACGATCACGTTAAACGTGTGGGACTGCAAGTCCTTCCGAGAGGTTTGTGGTAGGGGAAGGAGGGTACGGTCTCTTTGGATGCCTCCCCCATTGGGTTCCGGTCTAAATTGTGTGGCACTTCCTGGCCTTCCAAGCAGTTACCTTACACCTTTCTGGTAGGTCGCGCCAACGATTTTGCCACGGTCAGAATTTTCAAGGGTAGCGAACAGGCTGGTCGCCAAAGGCGGCTAGTCAAATAATAAAATTAAACAAATCCATCCGCTACCCAAAACAAACAATTAATCGAAATATCTCAACAAATTCAGATGAAAAGGGGCAACCAAAAAACACCACTTAATAAAATTACCTATGCAGTACAAAATTACCCTCTATCCTAACCTATAAAATCAAAAACCGCTACATAATATCACCCAAAGATATCTCAACAACAGAAAAAAAAAATTATTTTACACATCCCTAAAAGATTCTCTGAACATCCCAAAACAAAGTTTTCAACAAGGGAACGCAGGCAGAATACAAAAGTCCATCAATAAAAACGCCAAATACAAAATTCAAAAACAATACCAGCAAGCCACCCCAAAAAACAAAGACTTTACGACCATTCCACAAAGTTTAAGGAAAACAGCATACGAAGCGTCCGGATCGAACCCCAAAAGAAAGACAAAAAATATAATAGAAAGATCCCAAGCAACCAAGGCGACAAATATCCATTCACAAAGTTATCAATTTACCATAATCAATGTAATTTCTGGAAATCTTCATGCTCCTGATAAACCGGGGACAGGAATGAGAACGATAAGAGTGCCTTATTTCTATATTCAACCCATAATTAGCATTCGCTTCAATCCAGTTGATACACCCCTGTTCACCTTCGCATTCTACTTCAGCACGGACGCCACTACATTTCAGACATCTTGGATCTTCAGCACATCGAGAACTCGTGTGTCCAAGTCTACCACACTTAAGGCATAGGAGTACATTCGCGAATTCCCGGATCGGGTAACGACCAAACTGACAATAAACCCAGCCCGATCCCGCAAAGTCATTAAAAACCCGTGAGTCAACCTCGAACACCCAGTGTTTACCACGCCTAGCCTTGATACTCAAGCACATCCTAATATACTCCCTAAGAAGTTCATTCTGGCTAAAAATGCCCTCATGGACCTGATCCCGACTTAACCCGTCCTCGACTCCAAAATAATGACATTAGGCCATCTACGAACAAAATCGCTAAAAATGTAATTCCCTTCGAATCCAGGGATTTTTAACAATTCATCCTTAAGTTCGACCATCTTCTCCTGATGTTTAATTTCGATAACCATACTGCTCTTGGAAGCACTAAAACAATTAGTTACTCCGACATAAGTACCCAACAAGGAGAAGCCGTCCCGAACAAAATTAAGGGTATCACGATAGGCCGATTTCTTAACAGGAGAAACAAGTAAAGTTCTGGATTTCAAAGGTCCCGGGGGAGATTCAGGGAGAACAAAGGGGGAAGACACCATTTCACGAAGGGAGATGATGCCACGAGGGGTAACCAGAGCCTCCCTAGAAGTAAGAGACCCGACAGCTTCATTTAACACCACAAGGTAGCCCTTCAGTCCGGTAGCAATTTCGTCCATCGACGACGATGCTGGTCTAGCATCTCTCTGATAGAATCGAATATGGCACGAGACTCCTCTAATGTAGCCTTTGACTCAGTTAAATTACTCATAACAGTTCGTTTAGTAGCTTCAAAAACCTCAAAACTTTGTCCATGGGCGGAGGATCTACGTTCATCCCTGAATTCTGAAAGAGCAACCTTCGTAGAGCAAAGAGTGGTAGGTAAACAACATCAGCTCAATCATGGGTCTCATGAATTTTTTAACCAAGTCTTTCTGTAATGATTTAGCAGATTTAAATTTTTTCCTGTTGATCATGAAATTCGCCAATTTTAACAGAAGTTCCTTAGTTTGAGCACAAGGGTGAATATCCTTTCCTCCCCAACGGAAAACATGAAGATCATCCTCAGGTATGTTTTCAATTACTCGATGACGCTCAGGGGTTTTTCCATAACAAGGTCTATTTTTTAAAGTATACAATTCACAATAAACAAGCAAATCAGTTAATAAAAGGTATAAAAACACTTTCAAATCCGAGACAGGGAAGTAAATATACAGGGTTCCAAAAGGGTAAAGCACCAACGGACATAAACAACAGGATAAAAATACAATGAGACGTATCAACAGATATAGATACAACGAGACGTGTCAATATTATTTGTCGAGTATATATGTACTCCAATACAAATGCCAATTATACACTAAAATACATACACCAATATTTAATTAACACTGTAATCGGTAACTGGATTTTTCACAAATTTACAGAACATTCCACAATATCCACAAATTGCTCCAACAGTAAATAGACTATTGAGATAATATGACGTCACCAAATGTCGAAACAGATGTCGTTATCACAAGCTCATGAACTCCCGTGTAATATAAGAAAACCACGAGTTCCGGTCACTTCACTCACTCCAATTTTACTAATCAATCGTCAAGGAATAAAAGGTAAATAAACAACTAGTTCCGATCAGTTCACTCACTCCAATTTTAACCATTCAATCGTCAAAGAATAAAAGGTAAATAAACAACCAATACAATACACAATAAACAAGACTAGACAAGCATACGACTTAAAGTTAGTCTCCATTCAGGAAGGGTGTGACATCAACAGTAATAACAAATTTCTGTAATTACAATTCCATAATAAATATTAAGTTAAAAGTAACCAGAGGGCACTTACAGACTTACTAGTTACAAAATAAAAATGAATTATAATTTTAAACTAACAAATATTAGAGATATAAGGAAAACAATTCGGCAGAAAATCAGATTCCGCCGAGACCATTACAAATTATAGTTAAATTTTTACACTATAAACAATAACTGAATTTTTACAATTTTTTAAAACATTCCATAGTATCTCGAACTTGCCCTATCAACAGATATCATACTTTCAAAACTTCAAAAGTTCCAAGAAAAATATTGGAAATCGTCAAATACAGAACTCCATAAGGAGGCACCAAACAGGGAACATGGAACAGCAAGATAGTTCAAGCCACGTGGTGAAATACGTCATTACAATTGATTATTTTTTCAGAAAATGTACAAATATAGATATGGTTACCAAACTTGGAATATAATACCATTAATGATCCTAAGTAACAGTCCAGAAGCAATTATATTTTTACCACATCAGGGACATAAGTTATTTAGAAACCTACCCCGCAAAAAGATGAGAAAGTCACACTACCTTCGAAACCAGCCAGTATAACACAACGTTTATTCTACTATAGTCAATATAAGAATACTTATGATTTTTTGACATAAACCATATGCTTCAGAAGGCACTACTATACAAGATATCACCAATCCAAGACTTCAGAAAATCTGAGAAAATTTTCAAATATTTTTCCAAAGCATACTCCATAATGGGGCACCAAACAGGAAACATGGAACGGCAGGACAGTTCATGTTCAAGGTCAAATACGTCATTACAAATGATTATTTTTCCAATAAATGTACTACTATAGATATAGCTACCGAACTTGGAATATAGTATCTTTAATATTCCTGGGTGTCAGTCCAGAGACAATTATATTTTTAACACACCAGGAGGATGAGTTATCCAAAAACCTACCCCGCAGAAAGATGAGAAAGTCACACTACCTTCGAAACCAGCCAGTATAACACAAAGTTTATTCTACTATAGTCAATATCAGAATATTTATGATTTTTTGACATAAACCATATGCATCCGAAGGCACTATTATACACAATATCACCAATCCAAGACTTCAAAGAAATCGAGAAAAATTTCGAACATTTTTCTAATGTGTAGTAGGGACGCCATTGAAGATTCATTTAACATTGAAGTTCTCATTCACTTAACATGGCGAAACTTACAATTACAAAATCACTAATATATATTCAATCACAAGACCTATTTTCATAACAACTATATCAAACGACATGGTATACCTTAAGGAATCTTTTAACAATATTTTCAACCATCATATCTCTACTAAACACATACTATTTGAAAAGCAATACAGAACTTAAAAAAAAAAAAAACACGACTTCCTAATAAGACGCCATTGGGGAGGGGGGGGCGGTTAGTACTTGGGTAGGTGACCACCTGGGAACACCGCGTGCTGTTGGCACATTCTGGGCGCGGTAGCGCGCTGGATTTGCACGCTGCCACAACTGCCGCCGTGTTCATACGGAGTACGATCACGTTAAACATGTGGGTACGTAAGTTCTTCCGAGAGATTGGTGGTAGGGGAAGGAGGGTACGGTCCCTGTGGATGCCACCCCCACTGGGTTCCGGTCTAAATTGGGTGGCACTTCCCGGCCATCCAAACGGTTACCTTACACCTTTCTGGTGGGTCGGACGGTCTGGATCTCAACAACAACAGCAACAGCATTTGGATGAAATAGACGGCTTGGGTTATTAAAAATTAGTGGTGAATTTAAATACGAGAATGTACGGCTGGAAAACAACTTGAGCAAAACCAGTAGGCGTGGCTAACGTTTTGCCCCCAAATGCGAATTCTCATAATGGGTAATATAATAGAGGCATTTTTTCTTAGCATAGAAAATGAATCATTGATTGCCCTCAATAATATAATAATATTTTGGGAATTTTAACGAATAATAAAATATTCTGAGATAAGTATGGCGTAGTCTATCATATTTGGGCTATAATTGCGCTCACACATTACAAATACTTAATCTATAATCACAAGAAACTTAAAATTGAAAAAATATGTAGGACATTGAAATTTTTTCCGTTATCCTTGGTCGAATCGCATGATAGACACATGAACCACATGATTGACATAAATGATCATTCTTTCGCATTGTCTACTGTTGTTACTATTAAAAGCTGAATGTAAGCAGATTTATGTGCTTTGACCGCTCTTTCAGCATTTATAAATCGGCTTTTCTAATAACTGATCTTACGTGCTCATAACAGTTTTAAAATACAAATCGAAACATATTACGTTTACGAACAAATCACATGTGATAACGTCTGAGCATAATCTCTCATGATATATATATATATATATATATATATATATATATATATATATATATATATATATATATATATATAAATATATATATATATATATATATATATATATATATATATATATATATATATATATATATATATATATATATATATATACGGGGTGATTATAAAGTTGCGATTTTAAAACGCTGTAAAGTAAGAACCACTGGTCAGAATGACCTGAAATTTGACATGAGTATACGTGAAGCAATGGAATTTTGTTTGGCGAAGGAAAAAAAAACTTAAAATATGTACCGATAGACGGCGCTGTATTTTCCGAACATGGGGTGTTGTTAGCCGAAAGAAACCAATAGTTAACTAAAGAAAACGACAATCTAATCAACATCACTTAATTTAATAATTGATTGAAACATCATGAAAACATGAAACAAACACCTAATACGCAAGAAATGTTCAATATGCTGTCCACCGTACTCGACTGCAAGTTGGAAGCGCAAAACAACATGTTCCACAACAGATCGGAGTGTATCAGAGGTGATACTGTAGATGTGGTGCGTAATGAGTGCTTTTAATTCAGCTAAGTTCGTCGAAGCTCCTGAGAGCAATTAACGTACAGTCACCGTTCTGGTAGAAAAGTTTTACGAGCAAAGGACGATCCTTCAGTGATAGAGTCATGACAAGGCACTCAATGAGAATTGCATGTGCTCCTCGTTTTTATCACACTGTAATGTGCGGTGCGCATGCCTAGTCTTAATTAGCGTACCTCCAGATAAGAGGTGTGCTTCCACGCGCGACATAGCGGCTAATTTTTTCGTTCTTCGTCAAGCGAATTCAATTTTGGATTCATACATTGCTATTTTTTAGTCATTTTTGAAGTATTTAGTCATTTTCTTTCGCCAAACAAAATTCCATTGCTTCACGTATACTACTCAGGTCAAATTTCAGGTCATTCTGACCAGTAGTTCTTACTTTACAGCGTTTTAAAATCGCAACTTTAATTATAATCACAATGTATATATATATATATATATATATATATATATATATATATATATATATATATATATAATTAAGAATTTAATTGTACATATATATATAATTAAGAATTTAATTGTACATATAATACTCCTTAAAACAAAATTTTTAAAAGAATAAAGCTGGTAATGGTTATATACCAGGTGGTTAAAATTAAAGCACCCCTGTTTAGGGCACTGTAGAGGAAAAACCAGTGGTCATAAGAACACCAAACCTGCGTGGTATGGATTTCAGAACATGGGGAGACGAATGGCGCAGAAAAACAAAGAAAGAGTTCCGAACATGATGAATAAGGGGAGAGATTTCGGGTGTTGTGAACAGTCCAAGCTTTCCATGTGTAACATGTTCTAGACACATAAATTAAATTGACATTTGAGTGTTTATGACTATTGTCAGTATCTATCGCACGTTTATACCACTTACAATTCGTAATTCATATGCATCACGAATATCAAGCGGTTTCATTGAATTATGTTTCTACTAGGGACTGTTCGCAGGGCCATCTCTCTTCCTATCAGTCATTTTTGGAACAGTTTTTTTATGTGTTATTCGTTTCCCTATTTTCTGAAATGCATACCACGCAGATTTGGCGTTTTTATGACCTCTGTTTTTTTTTCAACAGTGCTCTGAACAGGGATGCTTTAATTCTAACCATCCTGTATTATTCACAATACATTCATCATACGAAAAGTAACTGTCTTTCATTTGCAGTTAACTAACACTACTTAGCGGTCATTTTCTAGCAGGGGTGGTTACTAAGTTTCGGGAATAAAAGAAGTGTTACAGATACACTGGTCGATGGTGAAAAAAAAATGGTTGAAGCTGATGTGTTTGCCGTCGGACATTTAGTAGTGTGGATCAAACTCAAATAAATTTAATATAAATTTTGAAAATAGTATAATTAACTATCAGAAATAAATTTTTGAAATACGTTTTGTAAAAAAAAATTACAAGTACATAGAGAAATCGCTATTTATTGTGTTTTCACACAAGTAAAATATAATAGAATCTTCATTTGACTTGCTATGTAGATGTGCAAGCTCAAATTTTTTTATTTATTTTGTATGAATTTTTTTTACTTGCTTCGACAATATAAATTTTAATATCATAACGTGAGTTTGCTGTAATTATTGCTGGGAAATATATGAAGATTTATTTGAAAAAGTAGGGAACACAGAATACTATATTCAGAAGGTGCACTCCCATAGGACCCTATGGCAACATTTTTAACATGGGATGTCGCATAGACACTAGAGCTCGTGAGTTGGACCAACTGAACTACGATGCGTCTGCCAGATTTGGCGCGTTATCGCTCGCTTGGCGATTTTTTTTTTAAACGGGAGGGGAACAAAATGTTGAGGACTGTACTTTTATAATTTTTGAAACTATAGAAAGAATCACGATTTAAAAATACATTAATCTGCAACATAAATATATTCATTAGTTTAAGAATATTTAAATAAACATAGTTATATATTTAATTCAAATAATCATAAAATAGTTTAAAAAATAGACACATTGCATTGTCTCACTATAAAACATAATGCACAAAAAATTACAAGCTAACATACTCAAAAGACTGAAATATTATATAATATTTTCAGTCTAAAAAGTATACTAGCGTGTTGATCGTTAATTACTTGATCCTTAATTTATTCTGGGATACTGATAATAGACTTTTTTTTTTAAATATAAAAATATTCATATAGTAATTATCAAATTTACATAAATGCACTATCGAAGTTGTGGAACTCAATCATTAAGTACCCGAGGCGGGGGGGGATTTTCCACCATAAGGCACTTAATAAAAATTTTACATAAATATATACACATACTATATCACATTCAACTAAGAAAAAGCTATCCAAATATCAATTATTTCACATTTTATAAAAATACGGAAAATATTTTTTAACTAATTATACCACTACCTCTTAAAATTTAGTCTAATCCGGCAGTAATAACACAGCACAATTTCGTATGATGAACACATGTATACTTATATGAACACGTGTAAACTTATGAACATGTGTATACTTATAATGAACACGTATGTAGGATGGTGATAATTAAAATTATTTCAATTTTAATAAACATAAATTACATACCCTGTAACGCAACCAGTTTTCTTTTATCAATCCATTTCTATGAAATGATCTAAACACTTAACAAATAATCCTTTTTCACGTTACTCAAACCACGCTAGTCTGTTGTTCTAAGTTTTCGCCGAGCGAAATAGGGTTATAACATTGAAAATCGACTTGGACTCAAACCAGACCATCGCCAAGCGCTCGGACCAAACCAGACCATCGCCAAGAGCGCGCCAACCCTCTGTTTGGTCTATCTCTAATGGCCGCCGCGAAAACGAAACTATCGAGAAGGACAGGTCTGTATAATAGTCTGTGGTAGGGAACGTTCGAAACTGGTTCGTTTATTTTAACTTGAAAATTCAAGTAAATAAATTCAATAAATAATTCAAAATTTACAGTATAATTTTCAATTTTCCTGTCTGGTTCGATTCATATTTTAAGAAGCGTAGCTATAGCGAATAGTGACCGGAAGCTAGGTGTAAAATTGGCGACCCCCCCACCAATACACTTGCATGTAGAAAATCATATCCAGTAAAATAATTACTATAGTCTGTGTAATTTGTGAAATTCAGTTATATACTATTTTTTCTCATTAATTGCAACAATTTAATTACTCGTGCGCAAGTCGAGAGAAAATTGAAATTAAAAAATGAAGCAAAGCACAAGATAAATCTATTTTTAGTGTTCTATAGTCAAAAATAAACCCCCCCCCTCCCGTACTGATGATGCTTTATGTACGTCTGTAACCCCCAGGGTCGCTGACAGGGGGAGGTGGCAAAGGAATGCATGGCATAGAGACTTGGTCCATATAAGCAGTGTATGAGAAAGTTAAATATAATATAAAATATGCTGTAGTGGGGGAAGGGACGAAAAATTGTGTTCATGGCACTGGTAATCCTAACTTTTTAAAATTTGAACCGTCCATCCGACAACGTTTACAATTAACAATCAGGTGCGATTATCCAACAACAAAGCAAAAGTATGAAAAAAGCTAAACAGTAAAATCTGGGTTAATAACATGTATTACAAATTTAATTATTTTGTTCCCTGACATTAGCAAAGATTTATTTTTTTTAGCAATTTTTATAGAAAAAAATATTTTATTGCCCTTCTTTTAGAAAAAGATTTTATTAAATTTTAATCCAATTCTGTGGTTTAAATTTAATAAAATACTCTTATACATAGTTCTGGAATTCGATCAAAATTTTCCTTAATACATCCTATAAAATTCCTCATTCTATAAGATTTCTCAATTACTGACAAAACAAATATCTGCTTTTAGGAGATCTTATTTCTTAAAATACTTATAGGCAAATAATGCTATTGGAACTTCGTTTAATTACGATATAATTCTTGTGAAGAAAGCAAATAGTTAAAAAAAAAGAATACAGGAGTTTTTTATATAACTTTTATAGAAAAACACTAGATGGCGAAACCAAAATCATCAAGTCAGAATCTTTTTATAAGGGAATTTTACACAGACACATATTTTCATTTTGCTTTGCAATGTTTCCATCTGATAAATCTCCTTTTCGTTCCATATGTACACTAGAAAGTGATTATTTTAGCTTTTACTTAACTTTAGAAAAAAAGATTGATCAAATATGTCTGGAATGCTCTGATAAACCATACTTGTTTAACTTTCTCCCTGTTCTATCCCTACACGCATGTGCACTATAGTTTGGAGATACAAAGGAAAATTCCCAAGCCCGTTAACATTGTGAATAAATTTCTCTCCCCAGGCGTTTGTGGGTTGACAAGCAACCTTCAAGCTGGTCTAAATTATAGTGAGTGGTTACTCATTTTCGGGAATAAAAGAAGTGTTAGAGATAACTGTTTTTAGTAAACCGCGTCGGGCAAAAGTAACTTACGATGGAAGTGCAAAGGACTATCACAAAGGTGGAGGAACTCTTCATTTCACCAGTGGAAGCAGAAGGATTTCGAGCATGGAAGGAGTTAGTGATACAGCATGGTAGATATTCGAGCGAGCAGATTTCTGCGGAGCCAGTGAAGATCGACGTGGAAATTTTGAGAGATTGGAGAGGTAGACATGGCTGGAGAAAGCTTATGGAGGACATTTCTGTGGATTTTACTCAAGATCTTCGGTACAATATGGACGGGATAAAGATTGTGGAGCCAGCTGCCGTGAAAATGGCGCAAGGAGCGTCAGCCAAGCACGTGGAGCAGCGGGTGACTAAAGACAAAATGGACTGGGCCGAAGTCATGGAGGACCAGGACCAGGCTCAAGGAGAGTCGGATTCCACATCGGAGGGCGATGAAACCCCAAGTGCAGCTGTTTACGAGGCAGCGTACATCAAGACCCTGGGACGTGGGAGTGACCAGATCAAGAAAGACACCACCGAGTGGAAAATATACAGCCATTTCAAGGTTTATGACTGGATCATCGCCAGACTGGAGATGGATCTGGAGGAGGACGAGATCGACTTCGGGCCAAGATGCTCAGGACTATAATAACAGGTACCATTTCTGACGCTAATCTGCTAGCCAGCCACCCTAACATTAGTACTTTAACTAATAGGAAATCTTATGATCTTGTATATGATATGTGTAGAAATAGGAAAACTAAATCTGAAGATGAGTTATATCTGAAATTTAAGCACGAAATGTTTAGCAAACTTGAGGGGTATATCACCCAGCCTAAATCCAAAAAATTAAAAACTTCTGATAGTAGTAAACCTTCTACTTCTAAATCAAATTCCCAGGAAATTCAGACTAAAAATAAATTCAGCAAACTTAACGACGAGGAAGTCGAAATGACTGATGCGCCCCCCTCCCCTAAGGAAAAAGTCGCGTCCTTCTACGTGGACTCCACAATTAATTGGGGAGCCCTAATAGAGGACTTAAACAAATCACTAGATAATAAAGTTCAGGGTCTTCTCATGGGGAGAGTGATCCGGATCACTCCTGGGTCCGTTGAGGACTACAGGAGTGTGCAGGCTCACTTAACCCGTGAGGGGATTCCTTTCAGCTCCTTAAACCTAAAAACGGATAGGCCGAGGAAGGTAGTAATAAAGGGCTTGCCCACTAACACCAGCATTGAGGATGTAAAAAAAGAGCTTGCCACGCTAGGCTTTAAAATTGTGAGGATTACTCAGCTAAGAAATAGACGAGATAGGACCCCCCTCCCCATCTTCTTGGTCGGACTTGAGCCGGCGGAGGGATGGGCGAGGATTTATGAAGTAAATTCCCTGTTTTCTATGCAAATTAAAGTTCAACTTTTTAAGGCAAGAGGCCATAAAATGTGTTACAATTGCCAACTTTGGAACCATCATTCTGACCAGTGTACCCTCCCCCCCCCGCTGCCTTAAATGCGGCGAAGATCATCCCACGAGAAACTGTACAAAAAATAGAGACACCCCGGCGAAATGCGCCAACTGCGCAGGATCCCACCCGGCAAATTTTAGGCACTGTCCCCAAAACCCCTGGTTTAGGAAAAAAAACCAGGAATTGAAAAAAATCCAGCAAACTACAAAAACTGTAAAAACTTCACCCACCCTTGGCGAGGATAACTTCCCCCCCCCTTCCCACTAAGAGATCCCCCCCTGCACAGGAAGTGCCGGCAACTGCCGAAACGGTAGAAGGAACTACTGGCGAGCACTTAGTCCAAGCGCAACCTGGGCTGGACAAAAACCCTCAAACCGCGAGTGGAAACACTTTTCTTGAGTTTTTGAGTCTTTACAAAGAGGTAGAAAAATATGTAGATATAAGTAAAATCAGTAGCATTCTTAAAGATGTTGTACAAATTCTGAAAAGTGAGGAGGATGCTATGACTAAAACATTCCAAATTGTTGATATGGTCGCAAAAATCCTAAAAAATCAAACCCCCCAAATCTAAGTTTTGCTTTCTTTTGGCTGGCTTTCTGTGTTATCTCATTATGGTCACTACCCTCATTACCTGTTCAAGCATTTGGACTTTCGCTACGTGCCTCATCACCTGTTCAAGCATTTGGACCTTCACTACGTGCCTTAACACCTGTTCATCAACAGTTCAAGCATCGGGACTCCTCCCACATGCCTCATCATCTGTTCACCACCTGTTTCAAGCATTAGGACTTTCCCACGGTCTCACTCCGTGCTGATTGTGTATGGACTTGTTCTCGCGTGCTTCACGTGCTTGGCGCCAGCTCTTGCGACGATGCCCCGCCTATCAGGGGACGTTCTACTTCTACGGACTTTTCAAGTATACAAGTAATGTTAAAGCTACAGTACAACGAATCACACAGCACAGAAGATAAAGGCGGCAACGCCAGGTGCTTCATCAACGACGACGACGGAGTAGAGATAACTGGGAAATAGTAAAAAAATGGTTGAAGAAGATGTAGTTGTCGCCGGACGTTTAGCAATGTGGATCAAACTCAAATAATTTTATATAAGCTTTGAAAATAGATATAAACTATAAGCATAGCCCCCGTTACTACATGCCCGCCGTCTTTCGCCGTTTCTTTTGTTTAAACGGCATCATAACAACGAGGGACGCTACCGCTAGAGGTCAGGGATAGCGGGCCACTCTTCCTCGAAAAAGGGTAAATAAAGCAAAGCGCCAATGAATGTATTCGTACGATTCAAGTTGCCGCTACTTTTCTCATTAAATATTTCAGACTTTTCTTGGTTTTTCATTCACGCATTTTGATTCATTTATTGCTATTTTTCGCTTGTTTTCTTTTTACCTAATAATAATTATTTAACCTAAAGAACAATATGTACACCATACACTTTACACGGAAAAAAAATAAGAGCTGCTTACGCGTACATATATATATATACATGTATATATATACATATATATATATATATATATATATATATATACACATATATATATATATACATATATATATACATATATATATATATATATATATATATATATACATTTATATATATATATACATATATATACATATATATACATATACATATATATACATATTCATATATATACATATATATGCATATACATATATATACATATACATATATATACACATATATATATATATAACAAATTTTTTACGGCCCAAAGTATTTGGTAGAGTATATAGATTCGTTCTGACTCCGCCTCCCGCCCCCCTCTAATGCTAAGTCTATGGGTAATATTATTCTCCCCCTGTTACAGCCCTGTGTATACAAATACACACACTTTTTCTTCAAATTTAACTATGTTAATCTTCTATTAAATGATCATAAAAATAATTAATTCTATTACACTTTTGAAGTTTTAATGTAGAGGTGTTTCAGTTGCATTGCATAAATTTGTTAGTAAAATCAATCAGCCATGGTTAAACAACCCTACGAAAAATACTTTCATAATAGGAAAATACTTAATATTTTTATTGCACTTCATGAGAAACACTGCCAGAGAGTAAAATATATATACAACTGGTAACATTTTCCGCATTATATTGTGTGAGCAGCCTATCTGTTGGGAAGGGGGGGGGGGCAGAATTCAAAGTTTTTTAAAGTAAGTTTTAAATCACAATTTCAGTTCATGATTAACTGTCTTTGGGAATGTTGCATAATATACATATAAAACAGCCTTTATCAATTTCATATGAAAAATCCCCTTCTTCCCATTATATTTCCTATACTATAATAAAAATTGTAAAAGTGGCCAAGATATTAACTAAAAATGCACGCTCTCCAACTCTTTCTCTTCTGATTTCAGAATATGGATACGCTTAATAATAAATAATAATCTAAACTTACCTTCTCTTGATATAACTTTAATCCAGATTTGTTGTTGTGGTTCTCTGTTAGGTATTTCATGAAATACAGTGCCAGTAGACTTATTGGACGATTTACAACCAGGAATTACGCAGTAAACAATTGAAATTTAGACAATTCGCGAAAATTAAAAAAAAAAACTTAAGTAAAACACGTTAAACCCCGTTACTGTGCTATTAACCGTGGCCCGCTTGGGTTGCCCCCTAGCGAGGAAACTGAGCAGCAAGTGTTGCCTGGTAACCGCAGAATACGGCGGGCATATAGTATCGGGGGCTACCCTATAAGTTATAAATACCATATTAAGTACCAGATATAAATTTATAAAATAGCTTTTATAATAAAAAATTTCGTTTTCTCAGGGATTACGAATTTCCAGTGAACAACTCCAGCCACTCGAAGCTGCTCTAAATTATAGCCGCTTAGAGAATATTAAAATCGGAAAGCCAAGCCAAGACGCTTCGTTACTGACTTCCTAGGTTCGAAGGACCTTTACGTCCATATCTGAATGTTGGAATGTCCACTGCACATAGTTTTTCTATAGCAATATAATATGTTTCTTGCACTCTTCTCCTTAGAGGGTGCTTTGATGAGATCCAAGCCAAGCCAAGACGTATGATTTCGGGGTACCTGTATCACCTGATACGTAACCCCACATCTACAATAGCAATTTGCGATCTTTTAGTTGGTGCGATGTTTGCAGTCCATTTGTGTGGCACTCTGCTACTTGGAGGGTGCTGTAATGAAGGATGCTTGCTACTGCAGTGGTTGGAGTCGAATGATGGTCTTGGATGGCTGATCTGGTAAGTAATAGGGTAGTAAAGGGAAGGGGGTGGGGCTAAGGCAAGGCCCAATCAGATTGAGCGGAAGCCAGTACACCACAGTGTACAAGAAAAAATATAATAAAAGATATAAAGGGTTTTAATTTACAATATAAGTTACATTTAGTGATATAAAAGGCTAGTTTACATAAATTAAAGATTTAATACGTTTATAAGTTCAATACTCAAGCTGTGAATTCTCCGTGAAAGACCGAAATGAAAGCAAAAATCGCTTTCCCATCGCCAAAAAAAGTACAATTTAGGTTGCAAAAATAATTGCAGGATCTGCATGATATACAGATGTAATTTAAATATACAAGTGAAAGTACAAAAGTAAATGAACGTGGAATGAAGGAGTCGTGCACACTCTACGCGATTGGCAAATGCTAGCCGTACTATTGGCCTATGGCTGGGCCGTGAAGGAAGAGTCGAAAAAACGCTAAGTCCTTAAGTCGGAGTGGCGCCATCTATCTTCGATCAGCAGTGGTGAAAAACTAGGAAACTCCTGTTTGTGGGACGAGGTACCGACGCTTTTTCCATTTGGTCTCATTAGAGCCAAATAGAAGGTGTCGGGGCCTTCGCTTCCTAAGATAGGAAGGGACGATCGGATTGTAGGTCTGTTCGACGTCTCTCAAACAAGGTCTACTGGAGTTTTTCTTGTAAAAATTTTGAGTGAGTAGCCCAATACACTCTGAAACGCCAGAGATTTTAAGATCATGGTGTATAACTTCGTTCTGGACATATCTAGGCGCATTTACAATGCAACGCAAGACTTTGTTTTGGAATACTTGCAATTTCTCAATGTGACATTTTGCTGCCGACCCCCAAATTTGGCAGGCATACAAAAAGCCCGGTGCGATGATCTGTTTGTAAACAATCAACTTATTCTCAAGAGAGAGGTGGGATTTCCTACCGAGAAGAGGGGAAAGTGCTCTGTACACAGTATTAGATTTTTCCAGTTTCGTTTTGATGTGCTCGAAAAAGGTCATGTGAGCATCCAGCGTAACTCCCAGGTACTTGACGTAGTGAGGGAGCGGGATGACTTCATCGAAGATCTTGAGTACGTAATTTCTGTTGTCTTCTCGGTAGTTGGGTTTAAATATACACACTGCACTTTTCGAAGCATTAATTTTAATTCTCCAGGTGGTGAGCCAGTGCTCAAGGCTATTCTTAATGTAACTTTGGAGAGTGTTGATCGCGTTGTGTGGTGAACAGCTACGTGCAATAAGCGCTGTGTCATCAGCAAAGATGGCCAGCTTGACTTGAGGTATGTGTGGTATGTCGTTGATGAAGATATTATACAGCAGTGGGCTGAGGTTGCCTCCTTGAGGGACCCCTGCCCTGATTGGTCGAACAGTAGAGAGAGTTTTATCAACTCGTACTTGGAAAAATCTATTAGTGAGGTACGAGTTGATGATGGGCAAAAGTTGCGTCGAAATGCCAAGTCGCACCAGCTTGGAAATAAGCCCAGGCAGATAAGTTTTATCAAACGCCTTTGCCACGTCGAAAAATACTATGGAAGTATACTGTCTGTTGTTAGCGTTTTGATGGATAGTTTCAACAACACGCATAAGTTGGGACTGCGTTGAATGCTCAGTTCGAAAGCCGTGCTGGTCAGGAATCAAAATGCTTTTCGAACGGCAGAAACTATCCAAACGTCTAAGCAACACCAATTCATAGATTTTCGAAAAGCTTGACAGAAGGCTTATTGGTCTGTAGTTCTCGGCTAGCGAGAGATTTTGGTTCTGTTTTGGAAAAGGGAGGACGACAGCGGTTTTCCAACTTTGGGGAAAATAGCGAAAGTCCATCATATGATTCAGAAGTAAAGTAATCCAGCAGTAATACACGTCAGGTAGATTCTTGAGGATGCGATTACTGATTCGATCCAATCCAGGAGCTTTCTTTGCTTTCAATCCATCAACGATGTGTAAAATTTCAGCCAGAGAGATTCTCTCTAAGTCATTTGGTGCATGTGCTTGTAGTGCGTTGTGATTGGTCTGTTGTAAATCTTGTTCAGTGGTAGTGTATGTGTGGCTGAATCTGTGGTCAATGTTGGGTGTGAATTGGAGTTCCAAGCTATCTGCTAGCAAATTTGCTTTTTCCTCCGCAGTCTGGGCGAGTCCATTTGGGCCGTTAAGGGGCGGAATTGTTGTTTTAATGGTTCTCATGTTTTTAGCTGTTCGCCAGAGACTGTGATTTGCAGGTGTAAGTCCCTCAAGGTGAGTTTTCCAGCGTTGCTGGGTGTGTGTTCTAATCATAGCCTTGATTTCACCATGGAGTTTACGAAAGCATGCGCCGTAATAATGAAACCTAGTGTGCTGCCAAAGCTTTCGTAACCTGTTACGCTGCTTAATTTTGTCTCTAATATCATCAGATAAAATATGATAGTTCGAGCGGGCTTTTTTGGGTTTCGAGGCTGCAGCAATTGCCCCGAGCAGTACATGATTCATATCGATGACACGCTGTTCAATGTCATCGGTGCTGGTAATTTTGAGGGGGGGGTGCTTTATAATTTTGAGGGATGAACCTGAA
This sequence comes from Amaurobius ferox, assembly GCA_951213105.1. Lineage (NCBI taxonomy): Eukaryota > Metazoa > Arthropoda > Arachnida > Araneae > Amaurobiidae > Amaurobius > Amaurobius ferox. The sequence continues at coordinate 71,463,655 of OX578155.1, forward strand.
GTCATCCCAGTTTGTTTGTAGCTCCTCCGGGTGATCTAAAGATAAATTGTCAAAGAAAAGGTCCAATACTACAGGAAGGTAATCAGACGTTAGATTTACATCTGTTCTGATCTTGTAATCATACGGAATGTTCCGAAAAATAGCCAGATCAATTGTAGTGGGGGTACTTCCTGTAGTATAATGTGTGGGGGTGGGAGGAGCTATGATCCTGACATTGGCGCACTGAGCCAAACGTTTTAGAGCAACGCCATTGCTGTTCGAAGCAGTGTCCCAGGAGCAGTGTCCCAGAATTTAGGTCACCAGCTATGATCATGTTACTGCTGCGTCTAATAAGTGCTTCAAAGTCCTTTTCAAGGGTGCGTTTAGCCATTATTGGAGGGATATACACTGAAGCAAGTGTAATCGGGACCAAATTTGGAATAGTGACCGTAACGAGCACGGCTTCGAGCTTCGTGAATGCCGGGGCGCTCGTACGGTGGTGGGGAATATTATTTTTGATGTAAAGTGCAGTGCCGCCTGAGCGGATAGAAAAGTTCGAAGCAGGGCCAATGGGACGATGGTAAAAGTATGCTGTGTAATTGCAGATACCAGGTTCAGCAGGCGAAACAAGATGTGTTTCATTAACCATAAAAATATCAAAGTTGTTGTTTACCACATAATCACGCATCTCGTCTAGCTTGGAACGCACTCCATTGGCGTTCCAGAAGCCGACCTTGAGAGATTGCAAAATATGAGCGGTGGGCCGAAAATGAGAAGCCAGAACACAAAAAGGGAGGGGGGGGATTACCCTAAGAGTGCGTCGTAACGCTGATAGATATGAAATATCATATCTATCTCCGTGGTACACTTTCTAAGTTCAGGCAGCGCTTGGCTAAAGGCCTGCATAATTAAATCCCTATTATGAGTATGTCTCATCGTCATGAGAGACGATAGGAATGAGGCATAGTCAATATGCTTCTCCTCTAGGGGAGGCGAAGTCTTGCTAGGTCCAGGGGATGTGGCCAAAGTTTGGCTCGATTTTGGATTGGCTGCCATGTAATCCTTTTTGAAGTTGGTCGAAAAGTCTAAGTCATGGCTGGCAGAGTCTGCCTTATTATTAGAGTTTCTAAATTTTACAATTTCGGGGGTACTACGGGTGTCCTGAATATGTCCAGTTGCCACTGAAGCATAAGAAAAACCTTGTTGAGTGTTGACTCTCTGAAATGGACGTCCTTGGGTCCCAGTTCTGTATACTGGGGGGAAACCTGATTTATTAAAGTTGCTTTGATGGGTGTCCCTACGTCTACTGGTGACAGACGAATTGCCCGGATTTCTCGGGCAACCGCGCCAGTTTGCTGTATGTTGACCACCACAATTGCAGCATAGTACAAATTCGGCCTTACAGTTCTTGGCGGTATGGGGCCCTGCACAGCGCACGCATCTCAGCGGCAGTGAACATTGCATGCTAGAGTGAAAAAACCCTGAGCACGAATGGCACTGTGAGGCATAGCTTTTTCTGCCTGTGTAGGGCTCCACGATCACTTCTGTCCCCAGTATGCTATTTATAGTGTAAACGTCCTCCGGGTTAGTCCCGGGCACTAACTGCAGGTAGTAAAGGGGGAGAGGTTGTCTACTTCCTCTCCGGGTAAGTCTGGTGTTGCTAAGGACCTTGAAGCCCATTGCGTCTATAACAGACGACAAGACTTCAATGTCGGTAGCAACGGGGAGTCCTCTGATCACTACTCTCAGGGGTCTGTCCTCCTTAAGGGAGAATGTCTTGAATTGCACTCCCGACTTCTTAAGGAAGTCGGTACATTTACGAAACTCATCTCCGTTATCTGCATACATTTTGAAGAAGCGACCCTCTAATTTAGGGGAAATGTTTTCAGCAATTTGCTTAAGTGAAAATAGTATGGATGGCCAATCTGGCTGAGTTGCGCTGATAAGGAGCGGAGGCGTTGCGGGGGGGGGGGGTTCGGAGCAGCGTCCGAGGGAACGTCCATTTCAGAGCCATTTCCTTCCGGCTGATTTTTGGAGAATGCTTCGAATTTATTTTTAATAGAGATAGCTTCTCTATAGGCTTGTACAGTTATTCTGTTTCTGCTATTATTTCCTTTAGATCTAACCTCGGTCCATTGACCGTCCTCATTTTCTGATTGGCTATCGTCCTCAATTTGCCTACGTTTTTTGCTAAGTTGATTTACATTATCTGAATTCATATTAGTCAAGTCTCTATTTACAAGTTTAAGTTTACTAACTTTTTCAACAACTTCATTAGTAGCCGATTCCACGTTCGATAAATGATTATTTACATTAGTATTAGAATTACAGTTAGCATTATTATCAGTTTTGTCATTAAGATTAGCATTGGAGACTTTAGGAGTCTCGGGTTCAGCAGGGGGGGATGCTGGAGGGAAATAATTGTAAATTCCTACATTACATACCTCAGCCATCCGTAGCAGGTCCAGAACCAGTCCTTCTCTGCGTAGAAGCATCTCGGCGTAATCCGCTTTTTCCGGTGCTGTTTTCCCGGTCTTAGCTGAGGCAATCATAATTTTCTTGTCCAGATCTTTTAAAATATCACGACATCTATTAACTTTTTCCAATTCACTATCCATGTTAATGGACTCATTAATTGCAGTAACTTGTGACTCGCTACTGGTAGCGAAGTCCATGGCCTGTGCCGGCGCTACCGGCACTTCAACTTCCATCTCACGGAGCACTCAAGAAACACGTCTGTCACGTACGGAGGCTAGGCTCCGACCCTTTGATGAGATCAGAGACGAATGGTGTTATGGCGTTTTCGTCTTGGAATGGCTGAATACTGAGCTGTGGCTGCAAGAGAAGGGGAGGACGGGTCAATGGAAAACGGAGAGAGTGTTTCCAGTTAATGATAGAAATTTTACACTACACAGTTGCGATGAGCTACCAATCATGTCTAACGAAGGTTTGACCCCTCGGGAGAGAATAGATCTGGGTGCTTTTTGAAAACGCAGCTATGCTAATAGCCCCTTGCCAGAGAGGCTGCTCTTTTAATGGAACGGAGAGGTCCTATCGTGTCTGATGCTGCCGGTATAGTTAGCTTTGCCAACTTACCGAGTAGCCGGTTGCCTCCCCTGTTCAAGGACAAGTTACGGCTGGCCAGGCGAATGCTCCTGTAATTCCTCGACCAGATGTCTCCAAATTATCCCGACCTTAAACGTGAAGTAAACTTCCTTAGAGCGCAAGTTAGCTCACGGATTAAGGAATTTACAAGTGCACGATCGAACATATTTGTTGAGTTCCGAACGACTGAGGACAACACCATTGGGAGGGCAACCTCACATATTTGTAGGCAGAAAACTTACATTCCGGCCCTTAACTCTCCGAACTGCAGGGAAATCTCCAATGCACAGAAGGCTGCGCTGCTTGCAGACAGTCTTAGAAGTCAGTTTGAACCTCACCACAATGTAACAGATCCTCGGACGGTTGCATTGGCGGAGCCCACGGTTGAACAATTTATTTCCAAGCCATCTTGAAACACGCTCAAAATGGTAGAATATTCTGACATCATCTCCTATATTCGAAAACTAAAGAGTAATAAAGCACCTGGGAGAGACCAAATTTCCACTAACATGATCAAAAACCTTTCTAAATGCTATATTTCCTATCTTGTCCTTTTTTTACCGAGAGGTACGCCTGAAAAATAACTTGAGCAAAGTTATGAGCGTGGCATAGGTGTTGCTCACAAAAATAAATGTTGAATGGTATATTATAACAAAGACTTTTTTTCGTTGCGCGGAAAATTAATGATTGTTTGCCCTAAGTCCCAGAAATAATTTTGGGAATTTTAACAATCCGTTAACATTAGAAATATTTAATCTAGAAACACTAGAAAATTGAAGTTCATCATTAAAAATCCGAGATATTGGAAAATTACTCCGCAACGCCTTGTTTGAATCACCAGATGATTTACAAAAATTACCATTATTTCGTATTATCAAATGTTGGACTTTTAAAAAGCTGAATGTAGTAAGGGCTTACATACCTTGTCCACTTATTTAATATTTATAAACCGGATCCTGTAATGACTGACTTTCTTTTCCTCCTACTACAGTTTTCTTATGTGCTTAAGGTAATTTTCCGGGACAAATCGAAACAGATTGTGATTACGAATTATTTTTATCTAATTACGTTTTTGAATACATTGAGACACACTTTAATAGTTTAAAATATTACTGTTTTAAATACATCAGACAGTTGAATCCTATGTATGGTAAAAAGACCATGTCAAAAGATAGGGATAATAGACAGCCTAATAATGAAGGTCAATTTTGAAATGCACTCTGTTCAGGATAGTACGTACATTCTAAATTACATAGTACATTCTAAATTAAAACAGAATTAACATTCAGCTTTTATGAATGGCGATTGTATATCACCATAAACCCCATTGGCACTGCCTACATATATACCGTGAAGGCTAAAAGGTCTTCATGTCTTCTAGTCTTCATTATATATATATATTTACTACATACATTCTTACATTGGATTTACTAATTTATATTTATATATATATATATATATATATATATATATATATATGAACTATTTGCTATTTATCCCCAACATAATCTGCCAGCAGTAAATTGACCCATAATTTTTTTTTTAATTTTAATACATTAATACGCCAAAATACAAATAGAATAATTTTTGAAAGAAAGAAACCGGTAATAGATATATATATAATACCTTAAATTTACCATTGGGAAAAACCCCTTTGTTTTTGCATTTATTTAGTACCACATTCTCCAGTTGGTCTGGCTACTAATTTTTATTTTCGGGAACAGAAGAAAGTTATAGATAACGGGGGATACGGAGCAATAATATTAGAAGCAGATGTTGAAGATATTGAACAGATATTGAACAACAATGGGTTCTCTGTCTCCTAACATTAATATAAAGTTTTAAATTAGGAAGTTTAACTGCCGCAAAAATTCTTTTAGTGCACATTACATAAAATAAAATTTTGCTCAATGATCATATTTAGTGTAAGTTAGCGTAGACACTGAATTAGCCTCATCTATTGAATATACTGCCATTTATTTTGGCGGTTTACTACACAGACTACTATACAGACCTGTCACTCTCGATAGTTTCGTTTTCGCGGCGGCCATTAGAGATAGACCAAACATTGGGTTGGCGCGCTCTTGGCGATGGTCTGGTTTGTTCCGAGCGCTTGGCGATAGTCTGGTTTGGTTCCAAGACGATTTTCAATGTTATAACCCTATTTCGCTCGGCGAACACTTTGAACAACAGACTAGCGTGGTTTGAGTAACGTGAAAAAGGATTATTTGTTAAGTGTTTAGATCATTTCATAGAAATGGATTGATAAAAGAAAACTGGTTGCGTTACAGGGTATGTAATTTATGTTTATTAAAATTGAAATAATTTTAGTTATCACCATCCTACATACGTGTTCATTATAAGTATACACGTGTTCATAAGTATACACGTGTTCATATAAGTATATTAGTGCTGTGTTATTACTGCCGGATTAGACTAAATTTTAAGAGGTAGTGGTATAATTAGTTAAAAAATATTTTCCGTATTTTTATAAAATGTGAAATAATTGATATTTGGATAGCTTTTTCTTAGTTGAATGTGATATAGTATGTGTATATATTTATGTAAAATTTTTATTAAATGCCTTATGGTGGAAAATCCCCCCCCCCTCAGGTAATTAATAATTGAGTTCCACAACTTCGATAGTGCATTTATGTAAATTTGATATTTACTATATGAATATTTTTATATTTAAAAAAAAAAGTCTAATATCAGTATCCCAGAATAAATTAAGGATCAAGTAATTAACGATCAACATGCTAGTATACATTTTAGACTGAAAATATTATATAATATTTCAGTCTTTTGAGTATGTTAGCTTGTAATTTTTTGTGCATTATGTTTTATAGTGAGACAATGCAATGTGTGTATTTTTTAATCTATTTTATGATTATTTGAATTAAATATATAACTATGTTTATTTAAATATTCTTAAACTAATGAATATATTTATGTTGCAGATTAATGTATTTTTAAATCCTGATCCTTTCTATAGTTTCAAAAATTATAAAAGTACAGTCCTCAACATTTTGTTCCCCTCCCGTTTAAAAAAAATCGCCAAGCGAGCGATAGCGCGCCAAATCTGGCAGACGCATCGTAGTTCAGTTGGTCCAACTCACGAGCTCTAATGTCTATGCGACATCCCATGTTAAAAATGTTGCCATAGGGTCCTATGGAAGTGAACCTTCTGAATATAGTATTCTGTGGTTTACTAGTTTAAGGAAGCATATGTTGAGCAGGAAGCTGTTGTAATACTACTTTTACTTCGTTAGGATGAGTTACTGGAGCGCCTGTCCAGAGAGGCCGTATCTACAAGGTGTGGTATATGTAGTCTTTGGAATTACATAAAATGTTACATAGAAGGGGAATAATATTTATTAATTTTATTGTTATTATTTTTTTTTTCTAGTTAATGTTTAGTCAATGTTGGCAAAGCGAAGGGAGAAGATTTGAGTGACTATTAAATAGAAGATAATGAGATAATATTTTGTGATACACCACTTCAAAAGAAGGGAGAGTTCTGTATGTTCCTAGCATATTTGAAGAAAGTTTTAACTGGTAGATAAGCGGCATATCAGTTGATGCGCTTTTCCTCATATAAAAGTCAAACCAGAAGTGAGAGCATCTACAATTGTCAATTCAGATCAGAAGGCGGGAGAAAATTTGGAAGCATGGGATGGAATTTTAATTTTAGATTTGTCTTATTAGGGAAGGGGAAGTACTTACAAAATTGTAATGCAGCTTCCCTATTAAGCCGTAAGGTTAAACACACAGCTTATTAGTACCGTATGATTAACATTACGGCTATTAGCTACAGCTGACATTACGGAAATCTATACAGACTAATACATACAGGTATTTGAGTTCAGATTTTGCAATGCTCCCCAAGTAGTAATCATTTTCAGATTTGGCGCTCTTGACATGGTCAGTAACGGTTTACACTAAGACATTCCGTTAATATAACATTATTTGACCCCGAAAGAAACAGTTCTTCACAGACTTAATAGAACTATAAGTGGCTAGAATATCTAGTCAAAGAATATACGCCATCAAGGAAAAAATCGGGAGATTTGCTCAGGAAATGGAGCAAATGGCGCTGCAGTAAAAACTACAGTGCCTAGAATACCTAGTGCCGCGTTCGTAAGAGAAGTGTTGAAAAACTTGTTCCAATAAATCAGGACCATGAAGCCTAGATAGAAGGAAAGGACACGACGTAGTAAAGATTGGCATTTTTTCCCTGTACCAAATGATGCACTTCAAAATTCTGCTAATCGTACCGCCGTCTAGTGCCCATTGCGCAAAATAAAAACTCTTAATTTTCTGTGTTTTTTGTCAATTGCCATATGCAATTTTAAAATAAATGTTTTCAATTTGAAAAAAATATTTAATTTGTATTCAAAGTAAATAAAAAAAATGCAAACCGTGTTAATTTTATTTTTCATATCTAAGAATTATAATAAAATTATAATATATATATATATATATATATATATACATATATATATATATATATATATATATATATATATATATATATATATATATATATATATTATATATATATATATCATGAAGGCTAAAGGGAAGGAGGGGAAACGAAATAGGCTGCTCTGGAGAAAAGTGGTAAATGATTTCTTGGAAGAAAGATTGCAGTTTAGTGGTGGCGCTGCTGTTATTACCGTCCTTATTTTTCCATTCAAATAACATTAGGTTGATTAGAAGTTTATTTGATTTTATTTATTTCTTTAATACAGGTACTTCAATTTTCTCAAAATATGGTTTCTAGTGCATGTTGTTAGTGCTGGTTGCAAATTGGGGTATGTCAGTGACAGAAAACACGGTAAAAGTGAAGATAAAAAACGTTCAAAACATTAACGTATAACAAATTTGGGGCTCAAGATCACAGCTCCGGAGGTCTTTTGGTACATGCAGAGAACTTCAAAACTTTTTAATTTATAAATAAGTAATATATTAAGAGTTTAAAGGATGTAATTTTTTCAAACTATTTGCACATTTTTTAATTTGAAATAAAAACTAATATTATCAGTTTTCAATTAATTACAATTTTATTTCTGTTTAAAATATTTTATCACATATAAAATATAGGGGCTCTTTCAAATTTCGAGAACTAAAGTCACGGTCCGAAGGCCCATAAGTTAATCAGGCCCTGTCAATGAGAGGTTCATTTTACATGAATGTCTCGATAACCCCTGGTCCTAGAAACTCGAGACATGGTCTAAATTCTATTTTATAACTCTCCACAAACTTTCATGGAATTCGGAACACCAGTCAAATGAGGCCATAAAAAAAGTCATAACAATTGTTTGTTCCCACTCCCTCAAATCTTGTCTATGGGAGATTACTTTAAAGGCATAAATGTCTCGATAACCCCCTGGTCCTGGAAATTCGAAACATGGAATAAATTTTAAGCAGGGCTATTTTATGACTATCCACAAAATTTCATGAAATTCGGTGCACCAGATCTCCCGTGATGAGACAAACACAGGCAGATTTTCAGCTTTATATAAGTAACAGCTTACAATTTTTTGTTTCTCGTAACATTTCCCTCTGTTTGCTTGTAATTAACATATATTCTTAAAAACAGTGCATAGATTGAAATATAAATTGTATTTTAAAATTAATGTCCTATTAATTGCAGAGTGCTATGTTTTATAAATACATTATAAACTGAGTTATTAGAGCACATAAAATAAATTGTAAATGTGTAATTATTACAAATTATTTTCTGTGCCTAACATACAGGGTGTCCGATAAAGTCCTTTGACGCCCACAACAAACAACAAACGCCCATCACAAACAACAAACGCCCACAACATTTTACCAACCGCAATTCCTCACAGACTTCAAAACTTTCTATCAAGCACTCGATATATGTTATACGAATTCGGACTATATATATATATATATATATATGAAGACTAGATAGAACCCCTTAACCTTCATGGCATAGATGCATGGAAATGTTCATTATTTATGTATCAAAAATAATTACTTAAGAAACTTATAATCGTTCAACCTCTAATTTTAGTAGAATATATCTGAATTTATCTTCTTTGATGGATAGTTTTAATTAACGGAAAATAAAATATTCACTTTAATTGAAATATATACAATTTTTTCTTTTTAGTTTTTAATCGTTATCTTTCCCTTCTCGCTCACATATACATTTTGTAGGATTGCTAGTAAATGTATACCTTTAGAACGCTAGTTAGTGACTATGGTAAAAATGAATAATAGTGTACATTCACTTAAAATCACTTAAAGTGCACTTTAGCAAAAGAAATCTTTAAAGGTATGTTGTTATTCAAGTATTCTAAATAGCTTATTTTCATCACGATAAATTTCGATGTATAATGGGTTTAGTTTCAATTTTTATTTGCCATCATTGTCCGTTTACCATGACACGCTATGGTAAAAATGATGCCTTTTTTCCTTACGCTTCTGCGCATTCTGCTAAGCAGGTTGTTTATTTACGCTCGTGCTCATGCTGTATTGGATTTAGGTCTGAAGAATAGGCTGGCCTGTCCATTCACTGGATTCCCTTTACCATCAGGTAATCGCTTACGATACGAGCTCTATCTGGCCGGACTTTCATTATATGGTTGGGTGTACGGTGACAGTAAGAATAAGGTTTAAATGACTGTAAATAAAGTAACATTATGACTGAACATGTTAAAGACGTCCTTGTTACTCGCATTAAGTTGTTCAAAACATGCCTAACAGACTGTACTTTTATAATTTTAAAACTATAAACATGACAGCTTTTAAAAATTCTTTTATCTGTAATAAATATATTTATTATCTGTAAAAAAATTTAAATAAATAAACATATATATACATTTAAATCATATAATCATAATAAAAAATAGACGCATTACATCACTATAAATCAATATGCACAAAAAATTACAAGCTAACATACCCAAAAGACTGAAATGCTATATAACATTTTCAGTCTAGGTATACTAGCATGCTGATTTTTAAATTACCTGGTTCTTAATTTATTCTGGGAAGCGGATAATATAATTTTATTTTTAAATATACTAATAATAAATACAACAAATTTACATAAATGCACTATACTGTAACTCAAAAGTTCATTACAGTGTGTGTGTGTGGGGTGGGTGGGATATTACTGAATATGTTACTTAGTAAAAAGATTACAAAATATATACACATACAATATCACATTAAACTTAACTAGCTCTAAGAAAAGGATAGGCAATTATCAAATGTTATACAGACTATACATAAGCCACGCCCACTAGTTCAATGATCTTTTTCCACCCAAAATTGTCAGATATTTCTATTGAACACCAATTCTTTTTCTAACTTCATTTCTCGAAATTCCTGTTATAGAATCTTATAGAACATTTTGCAATAAATACATAATGTATGAGATAATTTAAAACTTTATAATAAATTATATCCTGCAAATTCCAAGCTAACATCCAATTACAGTGAATAAGTTTCTTTTATACATGTCATTAAACATGAGTGCTTGGAACGTCAGTTAGGAACTACTAATATCATAATTCATGCATTCAATACATATTTTACAAAAATTGTGTGTAAACTGCAGTCATTTTTTCTAATACTTTATATTATGCAAATAACAGCATCAGTTTCTGCAGGATTCTCTGAACAGAGATTTTGAAACAATGGGCGGGACTCTTGCATCTGATAATAGGAAACTTACTCGTACATAAAATTGAGTATTCACAGAATTTTCTTTATTGACAATATTGATCTATTGTGGCTTTCAATAACTAAGACAATTTTATTGATGATGTAATTTCATTTTAACTTATTATTTACAATCTTTTAGTTTCTTATACAACTCATCTTACAATCGCTTGATTTGTATACATTCTGCATTTGCCTGTCTCTTTTCCTTTTCGTCTGGAGTTTAAAGGGAGGAACTCTTCCTCTCCTGGGCACTCCACTAACACCGTCCTTGAGATCCTTGAGATTCTGCATTTGCCTTCGTTGTAGAAATAATCAAAGATTAACGATTATTTAAAATCTAAAATATTGTAATTGCGTGGGCACAGAATTTAGATACACAGATAATATGCAAAAAAGGCGGTTTTAGGACGGAGGCAGCATATAAATGTTAACGTTACTTTAAAATCACGTTTATCATATAGCGGAAAAAAAATGGAAGCCATATTTTATTTTGCAATGAGTTGCGTAATATGGGTATAATTATTATATTAATGTTTATCTGAAATACGACTTCACATATTGTGATTAAATTTTTTTTTTTCACATTTTACGTGATAATTTGAATATTTCCGAAAATTTTCGAAGCAATTTGTAAATTTTAACTCCGCTTAAGAAATGTTTGAAAAATCAGGTCCCATATGTTAAATCCAAAACTAATTGGGTGATTCCATACAAATTCTATTGAAGGCACGTGGATACACGTTAAAAGTAATTGAATTAGACTTGAAGGACTAGATTGTTTCAATAAAGTTTTGGAAATTGTTACAGACATTGATATGGAGGAGAAGAAACCTGGACAAAAATTTTTGGAGGGAAATGTTTAGTTTCTACATTATCTATTTATACAGCGTTGACATGTATTATCTTTGTTACATGTTTACACGTGTATCGTTGTTGACGTGTGTTATCTCGTTTTGTGTATGGCATTTTTGTGTTTTATTAATTTTTATGCTTTTCCTGATCAATGTAACTATTTAAAAATTATTTTAAATCAGTTTTTCCATTCCTCTCCTGCTAAGCCTGACATAGTTATCGAGTTCTTCTTTAGTTACAATTTTGGTTGCTAAAAAATGGCGGATCTCGCAAAAGTCTTCATACTGAAGATGCTTCCTTTTGCTAGTCGAGACGAACCACAGAATTTGGTGGTCGAGTTTCATTCCTCGGAGCTAATCAGTGAAGGAATTTTAATGTCTTTCCTGAATATAACTTTCTAAAAATTATTTTACCTCCATTTCTCTATTCTTTTCTCGCTAAGCCTAACGTGGCGATTTAGTTTTTCCTTGACGTCCATTTAGGTTACTGAAAAATGGCGGATTTCGCAAAAGTCTTTATACAGAAGATATTCGGGTTTGCTGACCGATGCGTAGCACAGAATTTGGGTGGTCGAGTCTGACCAGGGTCCACAATAAATGTAAGTAAATTCGATGATGAATACGAGACTGGCGTTTCGGTTGAGTTTTGCCAAGGGTAACTTCTAACCGTCGCCGGTGAAGACGGTGGTTAAGAACCAGTTAATCTACATTTTTCACCGATATTTTCCCTTTCGCAGCGACTTTTGCCTCTAACCGCAATTTTGGACAAACATAGAAGGTTCGAAAGAGCTTCAGCATCGCCATATGTTAACTGGTTACGCTGCTCAGTCAAAGAAGTAGCAATATAGGGGCGCGTCTCTAAACTCCTGCACAGGATTATCGGTAAATTCTCCAACTCGTGCAATGAATCCTGGATACTGGGAACTTGTTATTGTCCTTTGGCTTTAAAAATTACAGCCAAACTGAGAAACGTACTTAGTGCTTTGTTACGTACAAAAGTTTGTTAAGTGAATGCATTGTTTAAAGAAATGGATTCCGATTGAAAATTTCTTCATTTAATTACATTTTAGGATACAGTAATTCTAGGATAGATGGTCATAGTTATTACTGATTGACTTAAAATCTCACAGAATGCAAATACAAGAAATGTTTATGCATATTTTAAATTCTTATACATATACTCAACATATTTTGGGCAAAAAATAATTAATTATTGAACACAAGAAATGAAAAACATGGTTTAAAATTAAAATGATAAATGGCCATCTCTCCTTCAAGTCGAGGAGAAATGGCCATCCAATACAATAAAGAACAAGAAAGATTAATCATGCATTAAGCATTGATTATGAAACACTTTCCAATTTCAATACAATTTTATTTAAACATCACTAAAATGCGATACATTCCAAGGTAATATTTTTTAAATTATCACAATCCAACATTAATTTATTATATTTGAAAACTTCATCGAAAACAAATGAACTTCATTAAAATGACGGCACTGAAATATAAATTGCCTGGTTTAAAATCTCTAAAATGCGATATATTCCTCGGTAATATTTTTAAAATTATCGTAATACTACAATAATTTATTATATTTGAAAACTTCATCGAAAACAAATGAACTTTATTCAAATGATGTCATCGAAATATAAATCGCCTCTGTGTGAAAGCAGCATTTCAATCATAAACATTTTTCCAATCCTTTCATTCATCACAATACTATGAAAATTTATTTTATTTGAAAACTTAAAACCATGGAGGTACAAGTAATTTAACTCTGTGCTTAAAACTTCATCTAAAAAATCGTCTGGTTCTCTGTAAAATCAATGAATGTTTCATTCATATTAGCTATATTGCAAACTCCATGAGCTAAATAATTTTGTGTCAAAGAAATGCAGCAATTCTTATGCAACTCATTCTACATCTTTTGGTGTTTACATTTTCCATAAGTGAAATTTAGGCTTCGTTGTAGAAATAATCACAGTTTGATAATCATTTAAACTCAAATATATTGTAATTGCGTTTTTTCATTATGTAGATGCACAAAATTTGAGCAAAAATAAAGCGTTGAGTTATACATATACTCAAAATCACGATTTTGAGGCAAGATAGATGCCATATTTTATTTTGAATTGGGTCACGTGATCTCTTCTTATAATGGTCACGCGATCTCTTCATATTATGGTCACGTGATCTCTTAATATAAAGGATGTAATTATTACTTTAATTTTTATTTAAAAAACTACTGAATATATTTTGCTGATTTTCTTTTATATATTTTATGGGATAATTTGAATATTTCCCAAAACTTTCGAAGCAATTTGTGAATTTTAAATTCGCTTACAAATGTTTGAAGAATTAGGTCCCATAATGTTTAATGTATTTCATTTTTTCAATCCAGGTTCAATCCAAAACTAATTGGATGATATTATTCATTTATATTTCCATGGGTCCAACGGACCGTCTAAACAACATACTAAAATTTCATTTTCATAAAGTCATTTTTACGGCAGTTATCGTGCTAAAAGACAGACAGACAGACAGAAAGAAAGGACAAAGTCATAAACACTTTTAAACTATGTTGTAAAGTTTTAAAAATGAAGTTATTAGGAAGAAATAACACATTTCATATTGTCAACCACGAAAAACTTATAATAACTCGTAAAGATGCAATTCTATCACGGAAAATGAGTGAATAAAATTCTAATAAACAAAATTTAAAGTATAATTTCAATCCTACACTTTTCGTAAAATTTTACCACATTTTTGGAAAAGGTCTTGAAAATTTGTACACGTTTCATGGATCCGTTGCATGCATCTTATGCACCTTATCCAGTCATCCTTTTTGGTTGTGGTAATGTATCCTTCTCCACAGCGAATACATTGATCCTCATTAAATTCTATTCTCTCTGAATCTGTAGTATCCGATAATTTCAAATCTACTTCTTCGGTGCTGGAAGTATCGGGTTTTCGTTTTTTTTTTCTCTGAATTATTTTAGACTTTTTCACGGTTTTAAGCTTATTTATCAACGTTTTCTGTTTCTGGGATGATAATTAACGACGTTTTTCAATATTTTCTGGTGATTTTATATTTTCAGGGCTTACGAAGTTTTCCCCGAAATATTAAGTACTTTTTGAATTATATGCATTTTTTGAAGTGATGCAAACACATTTAAGGTCAGGTGACCATGGGATATATATTCACTATATAATTATCTAATTAATTAGCATATAATTTATTAATGAAAAGTGATAAATGTTTTTTCACTCTGCTAAATACAATCTTTCAGGCCTATGCACTATGCAGATATTCTACAAAATCCTCATTCCGTATATTTCTGAAATATTGCTGAAAAGTGGTCATCTCTCCTAAATTTGATATAGTCATCTCGCCTGAAATTGAAGGAGAGATGTCCAGCTAATTTAAAGCGTCACTCCGCCATTGCACGTCTTTTTTATACGCTTAGGTACAAAGATTGGATTATATACGTGCCTTAAAAGTCCGTACAATTAAAAAAAATGTAGCGTACATATTGCAAAACATTCAAATAATACTCCAAGAAACATATTCAACCACTAAATTAAATAAACATTAAAATTTCACTTACCTTTTGTAATCAAAAAACACAACGGCACGTCGCAATTAATAAATGGGTTGAACTGGTTCCTATGAAAGGAGTTCGTACTGCTATCTATAAATGATTTTGGGAAATATTTCACTAGCCATCTCTCCTCTATGGCCATCTATCCTAGAATTACCTTATGTAATTTATTTCAATTTGTAATCTAAAGATTCTCTTAGTTATTTAACCATCCTATGCACGTGTTCATGATTTGTGCCTAATTATTAGTTAACTTGTTTGCCACATTTTAATAAAAATAAAATGTATAAAAATTAATAATTTTGATAGCGTTTTCATAGTGCTAGTTGAGTTGAATTTGATATTGCATGCGTATGTACTTTTTATTAAGGGACGTATTGTGCCATGTTCTGTCTCCCGGGGGAAATCAACGACTGAACACATTTGATAGTGCAAATGTAAATTTGTATTTATTTAGAAGAGTATTTGCATAATTAGAGAAAAAAAACATTCCATTATCAGCATCCCTGAAAAAATTATACTGTCATTTTGTCAATAATTAAGTAAATTAAATATCAACATGCTAATATAATTTTTAGGCTGGAAATTATATATAATATTTCAGACTTTTGAGTATATTAGATTGTAATGTTTTTGTGAATGAGATTTTACAGTGAGACAATGTAATTAATGCCTTTACTTTCTAATTTTGATAATGATTATTTGAATTAAGTATATATCCAAGAATATTGATTTAAATTTCCTTAATCTAGAAAATATATGCATGTTAGAGTCAAAATAAATGTTTTTAATTTTGATCATTTTTATATTTTCAAACCATAAAAATATATAGAAATTTGTTAGAAAGATTATTTAATTATGAATATTCATATTAAAATTAATTAATTAATTAAATAATTATTCTATATTAAAATTTGAGAAATATAAACTTAACCGTAAGAATTATAAAATAAAAATTGAGAAATAAATTTGATTCTTCACCATGAGTTTGAGCGCGTAGCATAGCGAAAAACACCATGAAGGACTGAATAGTCAAGAAATAACCGGAAAAATGATGTCCTTCCTTTGTAAAGATGTTTATTTGACCGATGAAATGTTTGCAAGCCTAAATGTTTACATTATACCAATGGAAGTTTTTCCTTCATGTGGCATCCACATGAACCGTACCCCTTCCCGTACCACAAATCTTTCGGAAATCCGCGTGAATTCGGGTACTGTTTTGGCAGAGGCCAGAATCGAACTCGGAGGCTAGAATCGAACAGGAGGCGGGGTCATAGTGTTTATATTACACCAATGGAAGCTTCCCTTCATGCTGTTTGAGATGCTCTTGGCCATAGCTTCCTTCAAATTATTCAGAGTCTGGATCATCGTTCTACCCTTAATACTCCACACATAGTCAAGCCTGTGGCCGAAAACAATAATCTCATTATTGGGTCCTTTTTTAAAACTATTCCAAAACTATAAAAATAATTTTTGAGAGATCTTGAGAAAATCTCAAATGCTACAATCGACAGCCTTCTCCTTCTTCGGCCCAGACATTCCGACCTATCCGAAAGTGTAAGGCATCTGTTTGAAAGGCCGGGAAATGTCACTCAATTTAGAATGGAAACCAGCTGTTGCGGCATCTACATGAACAGTACTCCTTCCCCTTAGCACCTACCTCTCGGAAGTCCGGGTGAACAAGGGAACAATTTGGAAAGAACCTGGTTTCGAACTGGGATCGTTCGAATGAAGTCTCCGTGAGCTAACCTTGCGTGTGGATGTGTGAGGGGGGGACTGGACTGTCCCCCCCTCACACATACACACGCAGTCGATAGCCTGATGGTTTGCGATTCAAGGCTTCTGAAATACTCAAAACGGTCTGGGGCGATCTTAGTAGAAGACCCAAAGACCCGTACTTACGTGTCAAACGTGGGCGAGGTACCCAAGGCCTGTAACATTTTTGCACTACCCCTCAAATATTTCATTTGTTAAATTTTTTTAACTACTCTTCGACCTCGAGTTGAATGATATCCTTAACATTCGGATAGCGCTACGCAATTCTCCTACCCCTAAAAATCACCGATCAAGAAACCCATATTCTTCTCCCCTCTATATCTTCACCTTCCATTTTAAATCACGTCATTTTTTCAAAAAAATTAATTAGACTTTAATAGACGCTGCATTCGATTTTTCTAATGCAGCGACGAAGAGCACCCAATTCTCCTCTAAACCCTACTTTCAAAAATCTATTTCTATCTCCACTTAATTTCCGCAATAGGTAAAAGCTAGAAATTTTCCCAGTTCAGTGACTCCATAAAGCTGAATTCCTTAATCCTTGGGCATAGCTTCGACTTTTGTCAGGTCCTTTCCCAGCTTTTATTCTAGTGGAGAAAATATGTAACGCTCCGTCTTCCAAATTCTGAGACTTGTGGGACTTTGAATTCTGACTTTGATCAGAATTCTGTCCAACTGAGCGCACAATCCGATCTTCTCTTTTTAATAAATCCGTTAATGTTAATTCCATTTACTTAATCCCACGATCTGTTTCTCACGAGTAGGAGGTAGAAGTGCACATCTGTTGAGCTCAGATATTCCTTAATCCTAGTGATCCTTCATCCATTGGGTATCTCTCATTTTAATTCCTTATAAACCACCATTGACTAAAATAAAGAATATTTTTACTAGTTTCTCACACTGTATAGAAAGTTTCCGACTAATTTTTTTGCCCCAGATTTTGATGAGGAAATGCATTTAAAGACATCCTGAACACGTTTCGTACATTTTTGTAACTATTTGCATCGGTATATGTGTATGTAATATCTGTGAAGTGCGTATACAAGTGATCAAACACAAATGCAAGTATCACTATAGAATTTGATATGTAGATGTATTCTGTAAAAAATTGTAAAATGCATTGTTATCCCCTAATAAACTTTAGAAAGCTAAAAAAAAGTAAAAAGTAAAAAAAAAAAAAAAAAAAAGGAAATGGCATAGCCATTATAAAACTAGAGAGTTGTGTCTAAAAATTGTGATATCGAATTGATAAGCTTTTATTTCTTTATTTCAATATATATATACTGCTGGCCATCCAAAATGCAACACCATGAAAGACAAGAGATATCAAAGCCAAATTTATTGGACAAAGAACATAAAGTACAAGGATGAATTGATTGGAAATACAGCCCCGTTCGACTTGCGTAACACGAAGAAATCAGTATTTTGTGCAGCCGCCATGGCTGACAATAACTGCTGCTACACGCCTCGACATTGGAAGAAAGAGACTTTGGATGTGTTCTTGGGGTATGTCAGTCCATACTGCTTCCACACGTTGCCAAACTTCATCTGTCGTAGTAGCTGGTGGTGTTTGCGGAGCCAGTCGTTTGCCAATCATCGATCAGACGTGTTCAATGGGCGACAGATCTGAAGAACGGGCGGGCAAGGAAGCAGTGGAACTTGGTGGGCAATGAAGAAAAGCTGAACGATATGTGCCACGTGTGGTCTCGCATTGTCCTGTTGAAACTTGGCCGCAGGCAAGCCTTGAAGGTAAGGTAAGACAACAGGCTCCAAAACTTCAGAAATGTAGAGGTGGCTGTTGAGTGTACCGGCAATGCGTATTAGGGGGGTGCGGGAGTAAAATCCAATGTCACCCCAAAACATAACGCCAGGTGAAGGACCGTTTGTAGGTGGCGCTACTAGCGCACATGATTTGCATAAGAATTAAAATTCTAATCATTTGTATGTTCTATCGAGGTCTACGTATGGTACAAATTTCATGCTTATTGGATGCTTCCTTCATGGTGTTGCATTTTGGATGGCCAGCAGTATATATATATATTCAATTTGTTGTTTCGTTTAATCATTTTTGTGTTATATTATGTTTTAGCGAGAAGTTGTTTGTTCATACAAAATTTGCGAAAACCACATCTTGCAGTCCGTAGAGCGTAGGTTCGTTTCTCGCCAAACGCAGATGTAGAACTTAGCTCGAGTTAAAATATTTTGAAGAGAATTGGCAAAATATTGCAAAATATATTTAATTATTTCTTAATTATTATTTTGATTATCCGTGCTTTACTTTTGTAAAAGATTTTCGCTTTTCCTTGTTCAAGTACAAAATATATGTTTTACACTGCACTACTATACTGTGCTACTACACTAGGCTATTATACTGTGATACTATATTGGACTACTATATTGCACAACTGTACTACTTACGTTTTCAAAATAATGTTATACATTTTTGCATTTGCAGAAGCAAATATGAACAAAATAAAGTAAATATAATATAAATTTATAAAAAATATAAAGACACATAAATTTTATTTCTTAGGTTATTATAACACAAAGTACAGAATTTTAGTCTTAACTGTTTGATGCGCAAACTATACATATAGTTTTAAGAAAAACTTACTTTTGCCCAATAAATAGTAGTTTACATCCCTGTTAATTGCTAATATTTCAAAAATTGTAATATATAATTTTCATTTCCTTCTGCTGGGAATTATGGCGCATGTTGTAGTTTTCGCGAATATTGATATCAAAAGAATTTAGTATTTTATTTAAACAATGTATTTTCTTTCCAGTCTTCATTTTATAATCAATAATTTTGTTTCTATACAGTAAATTCTACTATAGTAAATATTGTCTATCGAAATTATATAATGCCAGGGAGGGGCACGGAGTTAGCTAGAGTTCAAAGTAAAAAGGGGTAGAGCAGACATAAAACAATGCTAGACAAGACGACTCCGTTTAGGAGGGCGAAGGAACGTATCCTTTATGCGGCGCTCTGTAACGCCCTAGGGCGCTTGCGCGCCTTCGGGTGTATTGAGCTGTACCGCAGGATACTATCTAGCGTGGGGTTATTTACTCTAGTGAGATCTCTGAAAAAATTTTGGGCAAGTTTTTGGATGTGTTCTAAAAAGGGTTTAATATTGAGATCTCTGTGCAGAACTTCTAGCCGGACGTAACTCAGAAACCTAATAAATGAACGAAGTCCATTATTTTGCACAACTTGAAGCTTCCTAAGGTGAATATCAGCTGCGGTTCCCCAGATTGAGGATCCATACGTCATAATTGGACGTACGCAGATGTTATAAGCCGGCCTTTGCATGCCGACTTGAAAACATGGGCTTAAATAGGATTATAATGATCGGGAGCTACTCACCTGATTTCGGTTATTAAAAATCTCAGGTGCGTGCATCATAATTGTAAGGTAACAATTACGAAGGAACTCTCTGGAATTTTGGCTCGAAAGCTAGGTTGACTTAAGTGTCGGTAATATCGCCAGGAACGCTTTTGAAAATCGGGGGGGGGGGGGAGCTTTATATCTGCATTTAGAGCATGTGACAAGAGAACTTAAAAACCCCATTGACAAGAAATGCAGGCGTGTAGTTCTGAATCGGGTAAAAGTCATAAAATGCCCGCCTGGTCAGGTGTTGGGAAAAGCCGGCTGACCAAATCACGTAAAGGGCCTGTCCCCTTAGGGGAAGACAGCGGAGCGAGATATTGAAAATAGTTTATTGCTGTCCGGCCGCGAGGCCTTGAAAGACAATGTGTGCGTTACATTCAGGGAACGCGCAGGGAAATCCGCCTTTGAAGCCGTAAAAGGATCAAAGCAGATAGCGCCCCATTTTTCGCACGCTTTTTGAGGCTATTAGAGCCCCAAAAAGGGGGGTAAGCATGATCATATCGATCTGAGAGTGCGAGACCGAGAGTTGTGGTTTAAAATGAGTGGTGTGAGATGGAGTTTGTAGAAATTTGTGAACTCCAGTTCCCATTAATTTAGGAATATTTCCATTACAGCAAAAAGCCTTTAAGAGACTTGCGGATTGACTGGTGAATGATTCTTACTATAGCACGACGCAGTTCGGATCTACACATTATGACATTTATCAAAAACGCAGAATTTCACATTATTGGAACTGGTATGTAAATGTGACTTGATTGTACTCGTATAAAATTTCGTTTAAATTGGGGCAAGTTTTAGAATATAAAACTCGCTCATATGTTGTTTCTAAGATAGTTTTATCTTTGCGCCTGAGATTTTTTACTGATTCGCGACTCAAAATGCAAATCGCATTTCAAGTCATAAGGTATTTGTCTGTAGATGCGTGGGGTACAGTTATAATTAATTTTGGAATCCATGGAGTATATTTTGTAAAATTTTTATAAATGCGTAAGGATTAACGATATCTACTCTAGACTTCTTATTTTTCAAGCATTGTCTTCCCCGTGGAAAGAAGAGTCGGAAAATTTATATGGCATGGGGAGCTGGCAACCAGGTTCTAGCTAGAGAATGAGATGGCACGTGGTGTGTGTAGCTAAACCCGAAGGTAGAAATGTTGCGGAAAGTGTTGACAGTGTATATTTTCTTTATTAATTTTAAATTACGTTATTTGATGTTTATTTTATGATTTTCTACAGTTTTAAGAACAAACTTGTTGTTTTTCTCAAAAGATAAATGCGTATTCATTCCGTGGTCCTACGAATTGTTACCATACTCTACTTCTTTAAAGAATAAATTTGACGGAGTTTTAGACAACAATCATTTTTCAAAGTTTTATCACGTGACAAAACCTGTTTTGAACTTTTCTTCCTACCAATGTGGTTATTCGTTAATCGGTGCTGAAGGTTAGTAAAAGAATAACATTGGTCTAAAATATTTAGTATTGCACTAGAAGCGTGATTCTGTTCAGTATGCTTATTCAGTACAACTACTTTAAAGTGGATAGTTCTAAATCGAACCAATTAATTGTTTTAACGCATTGTTTTAAAATTTATTTTATACCAGTGGATATGCTCGGCGTTAATTTAAAATATGTGAAAAGTTAAACGCATTCATTATGCTTTTTAAAATGATTCAATTAAAACATTGAATTTAATTCATCTATAAAAAAAAATGTATAAGCGTAAAATATAATAATGCGAGTAATAATATGTAGCGTAAAGTATATAAAAGTGTATATATGTAAATATCTTTGTCATCTAAAGTATTAAACATCTTTGCAAAAAAAAAAAAAAATGATAAAACAGATTACCATAAGCATCAATTGAAAAATATCAAAAATTCAATGAATCTTGTATCCTAAGGCCGTAACTAATAGAACTCAATTGAAAATATAATTTATATATCGAAAATCCATTTATATATTAATTTCTTTATTATTTAAATCGTATATAAATAAAATATAAGAAATAGTCTGCTAAATAAGAACATTTTATTTAACCCCGTCTTCCGACGTGGTTATATATCAAGAGTTCATTTGTACATATGTTTCTACGTGAATTTCCTCGGCCGCATATCAGAAACTGTAAACAATCACAAACAGAAGCACACTTATACCGAAAAAATTCAAAAGTTTTCTAAATATGTCCATGGGGAACTTAGAAAGTGTATTTAAGTCAAATTCTAGAATTCAATATTTTTCTGCAAAACAATATTTTGTATATTATAGAAAATTGGAATGGTTTCTTTAGGTCGTAAATGCACAGTTCACAGAGTTATTGATTCTTTTAATGATTGCTGTTTTAGATCTATTCCACCATTATATAAATATTCCGTCATTCCACTATCTAATAAATATTTCGATAATTTGACAAAATATTGCTTTTCTAAATGTATTCCAATAAATCAGATCTCAAATACCATACCAAATAACCAAACGTTCAAGACTTCAATTAAATTAAATTCATTTCATTCAATTTTCTTCTCTATTTCCAAAGGAGAAATAGTACTTGCACAGCTGGTCTTCATAGCAAAAATGTCATACTAATCCTAGAGAAAGAGTTACATATTTTACAGAAACTCCTTGTAGAATTTTCTAAACATTCTTTAGAATCGTTTTTCTATTTTAACTACTTAAACTATTTTATATTAGTACACAACTTTAAGAATACCCAGGTTATCCCTTTTAACCTAATTTTTAATATTTATCTGCATTTAAAATATAATATTTTCGGTAGTTGTATGACAGGAGCCGCCAATTTGTTGAAATGACACCAGAAAAGTGTTCTTGCTTATTTATAGTTTCGTTATTAGTACCCAAACAGTTAAAATAGAAGTTATGATTTTATTTCGCTTGCTAAATTGAAAATATATACATTTTGGAAGCTTCTAATTACGGACCCCCCCCCCCCACACACACACACACACACACTTTTCCCGACTTTTATTTCAAAATTCCAATTCTTTTTCTTTTGTCAGTGGGCCTGTTAGTAATCTGACAAAAACTGAAAGAAATGCCACCTAGCACAATACAAAAATATGTTTGTCTGTTTGCCCATTTTTCGGTCACGTAGCGGATAATTTAAGTGGCAAACAGCTAGGAAGTTCTGTAAAGTGATAATTCGAGTCGAGTTCTAAGACACTTCACACCCATTTTTTGAATTCTAATTACTAGTTTAAAATTAATTCACGTTGAAAAGTAATTTTGACAATTTTCATACAAATTAGCGATCGAAAATATTATTGTAAAATTTACAACTTGAATACTTCTGAGAAATCAAGTGTTTTTAAACAACAAATATCTTTCTAACGAACTTTGAACCGAATTTGTTAATTTTAATTTTATTCTTCATTTTAATTTTATTCTTCATGTTTAATTTTTATTAAACATCGACATATACGTATTAGGTTATTTCAATTTTACTTTCTTACATAGAAAAACTGAACATGCACTCGAATCTAATTTTTGGCATGAATATGAAGTAATAGCTTCATTCTAATAGCAAAAAACATAATACTTTATTCCTGATTTTTTTATGAGTTTTTACGTGGATCTATATGAATTTTTGTCTATGCTATGTTTCATATCATGATTTTATGTCATGCATTTATGTGCTTTATTTGCTTTATTTCTGCTATAAGAAAATTCGAAGTTAAGTAATTAATGAACTTTGTGTATTTATTTGATGAACTTTGTGTAATTATTGTCATTTTCGTGCAGTATCAAAACATATTGATCTGTTTGGAAAGTCGTGTTTGAACACGTCAGATATTTTTAATAATACATAACATAATATATAAACTTTAATAAAATTTAATAATCCAAATCACATAATCCTTAAATACCCCCTCTTAAAATATTATTCTCCACATAGACGGATATGAGCAAACATGGTAAATACAGTGGCAGGAAAAGACATAAATACAATTACATATGCTAATTACAACAAATCATAACGGTATACCATTTAAAAGGATATACATGGACAATAAAAAATGTAAGGGTGACAATTAAAGAAGGTAAATAATTGACTAACAATATGAAAAATATCTCGATTTCATCTAAATTATAAGTCGAAACATTTGTCACATCTTTTTCTGAGGAAAACGAAAAAACTATCAGTATTCAATAGTGGATAAAAGAGGCAATAATTTTGGACAAAATCCCATAGGGACCTGCCTCTATCCTTGAGAAAAACTACCCAAGTAATGTAATTAGTAAAAATAAATGTCCGTGTTCGTACAGCATCATTTTTCTTAATAGTTAAGCCACAGTAAAGACATTTATCTTAATAGTCCCAGAATAGATGAATATCTCAGAAGTTCTTAAGAGAAAAATGCGTTTTGTTTGATATTCTTTTATAGGTAAATAAATATATGTATTTTCTTACCTTGAACTATAAGATAGAGAAGTTATTCCCGCTTTCAAGGGGTTCATGAAACACTAGGTTTTTGTGTCAGGGGTTCCACATGAAAAGCAAATAAAAGTTCTTACAAGAAAAGTATAAATTGCACCAATAAATACTGTTGTAATACAATGGTGTACTGTTCATACGTTTCTCTTTCTTTCGTCTTTTCATTTATACGTCGTTTAGCTGAGCTCCCGATTCATTTTTATATAATTTTTATGGTAAAATATTTCGCTTATATCACGTGACTCAATTCTTAGGTTCGTTTATATAAGGCGATTTTGTATTTCAGGCTTTCTAAGTCGAAATGCATTTTGGAATTGGAAATTTTCTGAAATATTCAGAGTCACTCTTTCTTGTCTGATCTATTTTTCTGGTAAGATTCCCAGTAGATGCAAGAGGGAAAACGTTGATGAGTTCATTTCCAGAACTCTACAATGAAAAGCCGGACCCCTGTTTTCCCTGAGTGAATGGAGAACCAATTGCTTCGCACTGGACAAGTTGGCTGAGCTCTATGTAGCTCCCAGAACAAAACCATTTCTGAATTGTCAGGTCGCTGCTGCTTGTTTGGAACTTTTAGCTCTGTTACATTAACTACACTTAAGAATGTCGTTGTGAAAATGAAAGACACGATCTTTAAGGAGTAAAATAGAAATAAAGAATAATTAACGAGAATAGTGTGTTAAAAAAATGATTTGAGAAAGAAGTTTTAAAAAGTTCTTCCTCAACTCTGACAACCCGACCTACCCGAAAGTGTGAGGTATCTGTTAGGACGATCGGGGCAGTGCTACCCTGTTTAGACCGGAACCCATTGGGGGCGGCATCCACAGGGACTGTACCCTTCTTTTCCAATCATCAACCTCTCTAAAGGACTTACGGACCCACATTGCCCGTACTCCGAGTGAACACAGAAAGTTATAAAAATTGGCAAAGAAATATCCCAATGTCCATACATAAATCAATTGTGCGCAAAAGAACAAACATTGAAGAAATCACTTCAGCTTGTGGTACGCCCGCTTCCACGAAGTTGAGTGTGCAGACAGGAAAGTTTTCGGAAGTTGAAGACATGTTGATGCAATTTTTTGCTCAATGCCGTGCGTCAAATATCTCGATCAGTAGACCTATACTGATGGAGAAAACTAAAGAGATTGCATGAAAACTGAATGTAAACGATGATTAACTTTTCAGCTGGATTGTCTGCATACATTTAAATTACTTAATATCTTGTAAAGGGATAATCCGGGAATTGAAAGATTTCCCCATCAGAATCTGTTGAAGATTGGTTTGAGAACCTATAGAGAAACATCGACGGTTATCAACTAGAAGACATTTTCAACGTTGATGAAACCGAATTATTCAACCACCTCACGCTTGCAAGAACTCGAGTATTGGTATCAGTGTAAAGACAGGAAAAATCAGAGATTGGCTGCGTATGCAAAGAGTCTGTCACATGGTAAACCCATGGTCCAATATTTTGGGGGTTGCGATCTTGCGTAAACGTTTTTATATTTTGCGGATCAACCCTAGGACTTAGAAGACTTAGGGGGGGAGAGACTGACACACACAGAGAGAGAGAGAGAGCTTAGAAGACTTAGGGGGGGAAGAGACTGACACACACACACACACACAGAGAGAGAGAGAGAGAGAGAGAGAGAGAGAGCACAGTTAGTTTCCGTCTTTTGGTGGTAAAAAAATGTTTTATAAGGAAGGCAGACGATCTCTGTAGCGATGTTGTACGTACTAAATACAGAGCTTTAAATAATTAGATTATCAATTCATGTAATGCAATGCTTTCCTTTAGGTTTGATCCTTTAGTATAATTACTACAGTAAATGTTTTTCGCAGAAACAGTAAGGCCCAGTTGCTTTAGAATAACTCCAATCAATTTACTGTATAATATTTTTGATAAAAATGTTAATCATATATTTTGATTTTTATGAGTATTTATAATCTATTAAGAAAATTTTGTGACATGGCGAGAAAAGTTTATACTATTTCCAAGAAAGTTATTTCCAATAAATGAAGTGCTACATTATTGTCTATCATTACTTATATATATATATATATATATATATATATATATATATATATTATGTTGACACCCCTCCCACACACCGGCCACACATTTAGTTACCATAAACCCTTGGGTTGGTCGTGTGGTCTGGGTCTTCAACCCCTCCCACACACACACACCACCATCACTTAACTAAAACCACTACCTTAACCCTTTCGCTCCGGGGCCGATTTTAATTTGTTTTTCTGTGAGGCGGCGCTCAAATGAATGCCGCGCTTCATCTGGCGGAGCGCGATTTTTGCCTGTTCACACCTGCCCACGCGCTTTATGTTTGCTCAGTAGTAAAGCGAGTGCCTATTGTGCAAGTTGTGTATTCGTGTCGTTTTTTCATCCTGGCCACAGATTTGTGCCAGTAAGTATAACTCAAAAGGCGGTTAGATTTGTTTTTAGTTTTTGCCCTTATAAAAATAGGTAACATGGATATGGAAATAAGTGATTCTGATGAATCTATAAATAGAAGCAGGAGAAAGGCGTCAAGATTACGGATACTTTCTTCCTCTTCAGACGAGGGTTTTGTTAATGTATACAGTGAACGAATGTTTCACGGAAGAAGAAGATTTGATGTCTAAATCAGAGAACGAGGATAACGATGAAGAATGGCAGGAAGTAAAAGAAAGAACTTCAGTAATAAATGAGTATTCGGAAGAAGCGGAATTTTTACATGAAAACACTGACTGTAGTGACCCTTTTGCTTTATACAAACTATTCTTCACGGATTACATACTAGATTTGATAGTTGAAGAAACAAATAAATATGCTACACAATGTATAAAGAATTCTTCATCTAGCAGTAGGAAGCACCAACAGGCCTGGCAGTCTGTTACAAGAGATGAAGTGAGTACTTTTATTGGCATATTGCTTATTATGGGTGTAGTGCAATTACCAGAAATTAGATTGTATTGATCTAACAATGACATATATGCGAACGCACGCATAAAAAACGCAATGAGACGTGATCGTTTTTTATCTATTCTTAAGTTTTTACATTTTTCGGACAATACCACAGCCAGAACTGAAGATCGGTTGTACAAAATTCGAAACATTATTGAAGCAATTGTGGATACCTTCAAGAGTTCTGTTAAACCTGGCAAAAATATCGTTATCGATGAAAGTATGGTTCCGTGGAGAGGACGTCTACGTTTTCGTCAGTACATGAAAGGCAAGCGACATAAGTATGGCATAAAAGTATACAAATTGTGTTTGCCTGAAGGCTACACTTATAATATCGAAATTTATGCCGGGAAAAATGCAACGATCATTGAAAAATCACATTCTCATGATGTAGTAATGAGATTACTAAATGGTTTATTATTTGAGGCCCGCATACTATTTATTGATAGTTATTATACAAGTGTCCCTTTGGGTGAAGAACTTTTAGAGAACAATACATTTATGTGTGGTACTGTAAAAATAAACAGAAAATTTCTACCACCGCAGGCAAAAAAAAAAAAAAAACGTGGTGAAATGATGAGTTTCGAAAATCGTAGCGGTGTAATATTTCTGAAATGGACTGACAGAAGACCAGTATGCATGTTAACTACCTCAAAGAATCACCGGTGTAAATTTGTACAAGGAGAAAATGGCAAAGTAAAGAACGATGCTGTGTTTGATTATAATATTGCAAAAAAAGGTGTTGATTTATCAGATCAACTATCGGGGTATTACAGTTGTTTACGCAAAACCATTAAATGGTACCGAAAAGTAATAATACAATTAATATGCGGAAGTTCCCTCGTGAATGCCTGGTATATTCATAAAAGATGGAGCACTAAAAATATGAATATTTTACAATTTAGGGAAGTTATTATTGATCACCGTTTGGCCAAAGAACAAATATACTGTCATACACCGTCAAATAAACATGTTCTTCAATCATATGAGCAATCAGCAAGAGAGTCCCGTAAACGCTGCAAGGAATGCTATAAAAATTTGTCCAAGATAAAGGGCAGAGATTATGCCACTAACAAAACTACAAGAGTTAAGACGTATTGTGGGCATTGCAAGGGTCAGCCAGCACTTTGCTTGAAATGTTTTAACAAATTACACAAAAAATAATAAATAATGATGTTATAAATAGAGCAATGTAGAATTATTATGTTAATTTTGTAGAATTTGAGTTATATTTATAATACTGTATTATTATGTTTATGTTATTGAACAAAACTTATGTTTATGATACGTTATTAATTATAATTGTAATTAAAAATAAATGTTTTTTAATGAAAATACGTTAAATTTTTATTATTTTAATTTTCAGCGTCTAATAGCACAATCTAATGCGGGCCACCGGTGGTACGCGCCGCCCGATGAGACAATCTTGCGCGGGCCACCGGTGGTACGCGCCGCCCGATGAGACAATCTAGCGCGGGCCACCTGTGGTACGCGTCGCCCAATGAGACAATCTAGCGCGGGCCACCGGTGGTACGCGTGCCCGATGAGACCATCTAGCGCGGGCCACCGGTCGTACGCGCCGCCCGATGAGACAATCTAGCGCGGCCCACCGGTGGCCCGCGCCGGCGTGAACGTGTTAAAGTCGTCCGGGCCAGAAACCACGCCCAGTCCAATCCTGCACAGCACACATGTACGCTAGCAGTATCACCGCAATCAATCTTGAGCGTTGCAAAAAAAAATTAAATAATGACCTCACATGTGTTTTTCATACGGAATTGTTAAGCCAGCTTTTATGGATTTATTCAAATAATATGAAATAAAAAGGTTAATTTACGAAAGCTGACAAAGACTAGTTTTAATAAAACTTTCAACACATCCTTAAAGTAAACAGGTATAATTATTTATTTTAAGTTCTTTTTCAGCAATTACAGTAATTCAGCTTTATTCAATCCACAGTCAATAACTTTATTTATTGCAACTAGTATATAGCAACTAGTTTATAGCAAAACGGTGGGCATCTAATGCTCAAAATCGGTGTTTATATAAATTTGTAATATGTATCATTTATGTACCGTGAATAAAATATTAAAATATTTTACATAAAATAAAATTTTGTCTAATCGCACATCGAAACCTCAGTTTCATATTCTTGCTAGTAAACTGCAACTTGCTAGTCTGCTCTGAGAACTGACGGCTTATAAAAGAAATTAAACCAGTTTAATTACACATAAACATTTGCAGTTGAGTTGTATAAGTGTCGCTGAATTTTTTTTCAAGCAAAGTCATTTATCTCTGGAGTTTTTAATATAAGTGATATGAATGAAATATTCATTGATTTTTCATAGAAAAGCAGAGCGATTTAATTTCGATGACGTCATTTGAATAAAGTTCACATAGTGTAACTAGTATTGTTTTCTTCGATGAAGTTTCAAGTTTTCAAGTATAGTAAATTACTGTAGTGCTGTAATAATTTGAAAAATATCAGTGCTGAATATATCCCATTTTAGAGATGTTTGAATAAAATTGAATTTCAGTCGGAAATTGTTTCATCAATGCTTTATGCGCGATTAATCTTTCTTGTGATATAGTATTTTAATCGAAATAGAATGATTTAATTTATATGTCACCAACTAGGAATGTCAATTCTTGAATCGCAGCCAAAATGTTTATATTATATAATTTAATTTATGAAATTATGTTTCTCAGTCCTGATATTATGGCTAAAGTGTTATAATTTATGCAATGGATTAAGTCATCAATGTAATGGAGTTATCAATGATTTTTATTATGAACTAGTCCGTTCTTCGTAGCTATGTCGTATACTCGTTCTTCGTACGGAAAATATAATATATAAAGAATCTTAACATTCACTCTCATGTGTAAATTCCTATAGTATTCTAAATAATTTTGTTATTCAAAATATTCTATTAAAGTATTTAATTTAATTCTTCTAAAAAATTCTCTTGGCTCAATATACAAAATTATATTCACAGGCGGATGTGAAGAATAAAGTATCTTGGTCCAGCTTGTAAACAAATTTAGAATTTTTTTTTTAATTCTTACTAAATGAGAGATTACGTAGAAAATTGTACGTAATTATGCAAAATATTGAATTTTCATTGATTCGGTGTGATTTATAAATTGAGCGTCATGGATTTAGCGTCACTTTATCAATTTGGCAACATTTACGTCAATTTAGCGACATTTAAAAATATCGCTAAATCTATCGCCAACTGGGACTGTAGAACTGACTATCCCACTTGGCGACAAATTGACGAAACATCATCACAATACTATCCCCTACCAAAACATAATTAATTTCATTTATTTAGCTCAATTTTATCAATTCCAAGATAGTTTTATGGATTTACAAATATTTTTAACAATTTGGCGACATTTTAAAAATTCGCTAAATGTGCTTCTAAGTAGGACGGTTGGACTGACAGACAAATGCTACCCAAAGATTATTTCAGTACTCTCTTCTAACAAAACAAAATTAATTTCATTGATTTAGTTTCGTTCTTATCATTTTGGCGACATTTCCGCCAATTTCGCAATGTTTAAGAAAAGTTGTCAAATTAGCGATATCCCGCCAGATTCGTAGATATGAATTTGCAGATCTGAACCAGGGAGTTAGAGAGGTGAACTCCTATTGAAATTTCATTTTTCATTAATATCTCGACAAACCCTGGTCTTAGAAACTCGAAACACGGACTAAATTTTATGTGGGGGTAATGCAACACGCAAAATTTCATTAAATTCAGTTTAGCCGTTCTCCCGTGATGATGAGACAAACATACAGACAGACAGACAGACATATTTTCAATTTTATTTATGTAGTTTAAACAATCAACATACGCTTATGCAGATTATTTTAGTTGCTAATGTTCTAATTTAGAGACACTGACAAACTGATGAAAAGATATTATAGTACTTTAGAGACGGAATATAAAATATTAACTGAACCTGCTTTCTTAAATAACCCGAAATTAAAAATACTTCATTATCAGTTAGAACATAAGCATTTCGTTAAATACACCAACCGGATTCGGAGGCCTCCTTGATCGAAAAAGAGTAAAGAGTAACCACAATTTTGCCTTTGTTAAATTAACTGTTCTGATTTTTTTTTCCCTCTCTCTTCTGTTTTTTGTTTAGAATGCTGATTGATATATTTATTGAACAATTTATGCTGAAACTAAAGTAGTAATTTTAATTTCAGGCTATAGAAACGTATTTTAATTGAAAAAAAAAATAATTATCCCCATCATTATAAAAACGCTTATTGCAGATGTGTTTATAATATAATTCTTATTTCCGAGATAAATTCAATATAATAAACCATAATAAAATAAATATATCATAAGTTAAACCGTGAAAAGAACACAGCTATCGTATAAAACCACGAATATATATATATATTATATATATATATATATATATATATATATATATATATATATATATATTTATTTATTTATTTATTTATACATGTATATATATGTATATATACATTCATGTGTGTGTGCGTAACTACTCTACACCCTTTGGATGAACAGGATGACTTGGGTAATAAATAAAAAAATAAACAGATAATCAGACCCTGCTATAGTGCTAAATAAATAATCATTTCATGTTTAATGTTTTATCAGAAAAAGAAAGGCATAAGTTTCCGAATTCCATATTGAGTCTTTCTCAAGATATTGCACATTTTTTAACTGAATTTACAAAAAATACAAAAAATTAAAAAGTAGTAATTATTATAATTTCATGTTGTCAAGAATTGTTTCTTGTCATTGAGAAAAGGGACACATGTTAATATACCATTCATCACTGAAAACGTTCTCCAATGTCTGTTGTACTCGATTTTTTGCCATAGAGAAGCATAGCCATTAAGTTTGCTAGTCATATCAGATTTTTTTCTTATGTTGCCTTCTCAAAAAATGATAATTAACGTTATCCCTAATGAACGACACACTTTTACGGAAAGAAATCCAATTTATATTCATAAAATATTATCATTTTGGGAATGGCATCAATTCTATTGTTATATTCTCAAGTTTTAAGAAAATTAACTTTGTGTAATAATGTAAAAAAAATTCACTAAAGCTCGTAATCATATTTCTGGTATCAGTTCATTTATTTATGTTTTACGACCATAGTCATGCAAACAAATTCTAAGGATTTGAAAATACTTCTTTTAACTGCACAATATCTAATTCCCTTGGGATGCATTTTTAAATATCTTAGCAAAATCATTTTCTGAAGATGAAACTTCTGATTCAAGCATTGAAGAAATTATTTGTGAATTTGAAAGAATATTATAGAGAAAATTTATAAAGTAAACCTAGAAGATTCCATATTTGCCTTTGTCCTTATACATATAAGATATTTCTTCTTTATCTGTGATAAATATTTTATGGTATTTACTCTAAGCCTGAATTTTCATGATATATTTATATGATACAGAAATTTTAAATTCCCCGTGTTAAAGTACCTTTTCTTTCGTAATTCTTATTCTAAATTCCTGTATCAGATCAATGGTATAATAGAAGAATATAAACTAAGATATCAATTAATAAAGGAAGATAATGGAATTTCAGTACATAAATAATGAAATAAGAAAATTTAGAATAGGTTGAGGAGAAATAACTCGGAATAATGAATTAAAGACTTTTTAGAAAAAGTGAGATAAAGTGATATAGTTTTTGGTAAGCTTTACGATGTAAATAAGGAGAATGGATATAGATAAACCATGCAATGTACTTATTTGATGAAATATACCATGTACTATTAAAAATGTAATGTAAATAAAGATTAAATAGCAAACGAAAAGGTATGCTATATTCAGTTAAAGATTTAAGGGTAAAGTTATTATATTTGAATTTTATATAATACGAGTTATTTACCCTGCAATACATGGTATAAGGAAATAATTATAATAATGTCGAAAATTGCGCTACTCGGGTTTTCGACAGACCTACAGGTTTTAAGGCCTGTATAACACGAAAAAACAATTTTTAGCGTTACAACTGTATGTGTGTCTGTGCAATGTATGTGTCCACTCAAACATAAAAACTAATAGACCAAATTTTACAAAATTTCATTGGTAAGTCACATGTGCGTGATCCTGGAGCTGATGAGATTTTGGTACGATTCGGGATAAAAATAACCCGTTTTCTGTGCGAAATAACAGCAAAAATCACATTTATCCACTCTAGCTGAAAAAAACCAAATTTCACAAAATTTGGTAGAAAAGTCACTTATGTGATATCCTGGTGCTGATTAGCTTTGGGTACGATTCGGAAAAGGAAAACCTGCCTTTTTTTACGAAATGGTCCGCAAAAATCTAAAATTAAGGACTACGTATGCTCAAATGTATCAATTAATTGCTTGTTTTACAAATAATTGCTAACGAGGAAAAGAATAAAACCAATCCCATTACTCTGGGACTTACCGTTCTCGAGATAATTTGGTTTTTCGCATTTTTATTACGCCGCCTTTGAAAAAATGTCCAGTTATGAAATAAAAACAAAAATTGAATTATAAGTGCAAATTCAGTGTTATTCTGTGCAATTAAACTCAATGTAATGAATTTTTAAAGAAATAAAGAGAACATGAATTCGAGTCTGTAGGGAAAGTCATGTGCTGCCCTCATCAGATTTTCTAAATTGTAATTATATGTAACTGTATAAACTAGTCTACTGGTTAGTTTTAAACAATGAATGCAAAAATCAAACCATTTAGAGCTATTGCACTGGATGCATGAAACTTGGAATCAGTACATTCAACAATGTACAAATATATTATAATCAATTTTGATAGTGGAAATTTTCGGTAATCATAAATGCAAATATTTTGGTTCTATATTTGGACGTATAGTAGGATATTGTATGATTTATGTGCAGTTTACTCTTAACGTATTTAAAACCGTATATAATCACTAATTGCAGTAACGTTGTTTTTATTCTCAAGGAATTCTCCATTTAAAAAAAATCTGATGTGGGCAGCACATGACTTTCCTTATACAATGCAATGTATTTACTACTTTTACAGTAAGAACAAAATGGGTTATTCTTATAGCAGATACCTATATTTTTTCCAAGATATTGAATTTTCGTCAATTAGTCGTTATTTTCATTTTTTTAGAGTAATGTTATCCATTTGGCGGGATTTTCTTTGATTTGATAACATTTAAAAAAGTCACCATGTTGGCGACATTCTGCCAAATTCGTCACCAAAATTTCGCCAAGCGTTATGGACGGAGAAATATTTTATTCTTATAGCAGATAAATGACTATTGGCGTTCATATACAAAAATATTACTCAAAATATCTTTTCTCATGAATGACACGAGCTAGATCCACGAGAATAATGTCACCAAATTTATCGCATGATATTACATATGGAAAGTGAACATGTTTCCCAATTGGAAATATTTTTTTTATTTTATATACTTTTTTGATAATTTTTTTTTGAAATGTGCAAAATCTCGAGAAAGGTTCATGCTAGCGTTCTAAAATTTATGTTAATCGTTTTCGAATGAAAAATTACATAAGAAATATCTATTTGTTTAACTCTATTAGAGGTTTTGATTTTTTGATTTTTTCAAAATTTCACTCGAAAATTTTGGGGGGTTTTGGACTTTCGATTCCGTATAAAAACAGTATTCCAGTATTCACGGATTGTAATTTTTGTACCAAATTTCGTACGAATCGGTCAATTCGTTCGTCAGATATGTCGTCTTCACTGACTCACTGACACACACACACACACACACACACACAGACAGACAGACATCACCTCAAAAATGTTCGATTCATGATCAGGGATGCTTGAACTTGCTCTCCCGTCGAAAACTCGAATTCGAATTTTCGACCCCATCACAATATATTTCACTGCATTATTCAACACAAATAAAGAAGATATAATTAAAGTGATATAATGATGTGACAGTTGTCAGCTCTTATAATAATTTATGCTTAAGGAAAATCTTTGTAATCGTATATTGTAAATAAATGGAAACATCTATTTGAAAATGAAGCAGTGTAGCAACAAATTTACAATTCTCCGACACGTTAAATGCTTATATTACATCTTGTTTTTGATGTTATAGTATTTTATCGCGATATTTATTTTTTATTTTATATTAGATTAATACTTTTTAAAAATATCCTCTTGAGCATGGAGTGCGCTTTTACCCAAGCCTTTTCTTTTCGGGGGGGGGGATATTTAACAGACATTTTACACTCCCCAAGTTAAAGCACCCTTACCTTTCATAATTCTTAAATAAAATTCCTATCTCATGTCATGCGCTTATTGTGACCTTAATAAATTCTATTACAAACCATTAATCTTACATCCATAAATCCACACCCATTAATCCATAAATCCACACCCATAAATCCATAAATCCACACCCATTATTTCATAAATCTACACCCATTAATCAATATCCATAAATCCACAGACTAAATAATGCGTTCTTGTTATCGATATTTACATCTTTAGCCTATAATCATATATATATGACTCAGATATGAGTTTCCTATTGACGCGCTGTCATTTATATATTTCTCTATAACCGCAAGGACAGCATAAAGAACTCATACATACCTTTGAGAGCATTATCTGTTTAGTTTTGCCCGTTCATTTTAAAGGCCCTTTTCTAGTTCGTCTGGTTACTAATTTTTAGGATCAAAAGAAAGTTATAGGTAACGGGGATACGGAAAAATAATGTTAGAAGCAAATGCCCTTTTCATCAGATTGTATTTAAAACATTGACTACTCTCAGTCTTATAACGTTAATATCGAGTTGCCAAATAGAAAATTTAACTTCCACAATTTTTTCTTAGAAATATGTTATATAAAATAAAATTTTAAGGAGAATTTAATCATGTTTCACATTTTACATATAATCTAGTAAATATACCGCCCTTAATGATGGCGGTTTGCTACTTAAAGGAAGCATATGCAGAGCACAAATCCGTAATGACATATTCAGCCTCAGCATTTTAGGTTTAAACCTAAAATATTGTTGTTGAGGGAACAGTTGTGCGAAAATCAGAAGTGTGTAAATCCGAGCGTCACAGGTAACCTGCTTTCGAGTTATTCTATTTCATACTTTAATGGCGACCAAGATGGCCGATAGACTGCTTTGGAATGCGTTAGAATCTCCAGATGGAAAAAATAATAGAACTTCTACTAAATTAGACACCTGCTGGATACAAAAGATCCAAATTATAGGCAAGAAACACTAAATGCTTCTTGGAATGAAATCGGAGGCATTAAAGAGGAGGGAAGAGTTGGAAAGGCGGGGCCTAAAGTATAAATTCCGATCGAAATTGCTAAAGTCTGGAGTTACAGACATCTGTGAAACATAATAAATCCAAATTATACGCAGAAACGCTAAAGAATGTTTCTTCGAATTAATCGACGGCATTAAAAAGGAGAGGCGTGTTAGAAAGGCGGGGGCCTAAAGTGTCATTTCCGGGCGGAATTGCTAAAGACTGAATATGGAAAATAATAATAAAACTTTCACCAAATTACAGACATCTGTGAAATATAAACGATCCAAATTTTACGCAAAAACACTAAAGAATGCTTCTTGACAAGTAATCGACGGCATTAAAGAGGAGGGCCGGGTCCTATAGTATCATTGCCAGGAAAAAATGCTGAAGTCTGGAGTTGCAGATGGAAAAAAGAAAATAATTTTTATCAAATCACAGACACCTTTGAGATATTAAAGATATAAATTATAAATGACTATTATAAAAGATATAAATTATAAAAGATATAAAACACACTGAAGAATGGTTTCTGGAATAAAATCAGCGGCATTAGCGAGATTGGGCCAGTTAAAGGGGCGGGGCCTAAAGTATGATTGACGGGCGAAATTGTGGAAGTTCATCAGTAAAAAATGTCCTGTATAATAACATCATTATTCAATCCAAACGGAACCTTTCGGATGTTAAAAGTGATCTTTACCGTAAGAGAACTCTAAAGCGGTATTCCTATGAGGAAATAACGAAGCGAATGCAAGGGGGAAAAATTTTTACCCCTTTGTTGATTGGAGTGACGTTACCTTCGTTCTGTGCTGAGTGGAGTGACATCACAAACGTTCAAAAGCTGTTTTACGAACGGTTTGTTGTCTCAAATTACGGTCATGTAATCGGGCCTTAACCTTCTAGAACATGTGCCTCCCTCTTCGAAATCCTCCGAATCTCAAATAGATACCCTAGAAACAAAGCAAAAACATCTGATATGAACAGCGAATTACTTTTTTTATATATTCCCTTCCTTCACAGTGAAAAAAGGAAGTATAAGATTCACTGCACAATGTTGAATAGTACACTTGGAAATTTTCTTTTTTATGACAACATGCAAATTATTTAGAAGAGCGCAGTTAACTTATATTTCGCGCAACTTTAAATTGACAATTATCAATGTTGATAGCATCCGCAATAAGCCGTATTGTCCATACATTAAAATATTTAAAAAATTATTTAAAATATTAATTTGGAGTCTTTTTTATCAATTTAGCGTCATTTTTGAAATTTTGGCGATATGTCTTCCAATCTTGGGTAAAATACTTTCACGTTGGCGATACTCCGCTAAATTAGTCATCAAGTTCGCCATCTTTACAAGCGTTACAGACAAACCGAGAGAAGAGCTTTTTTTATATATAAATGACTAATGGCGAATTGTTAGGGATCAAAATATAAAACTATTACCCAAAGTACCTTCTCTCGCGAATGGAACAAACTAGATCCACGAGAACGATGTTAACAAATTTATCTCATAATAATACACATGAAAAGTGAACATATTTCATAAAACTTAATACTTTATTTTTTTTATATGATTTTTTGAGAAATTTGTTTGAAAAAATTGCAATATCTCGGGAACGGTTCATACTAGCGCTTTAAAGTTTGTGTCACTCGTTATTAATAAAAAATTACATAAAAAATGATCCTTTATGTAAAACTTATTAAAGGTTCTAATTTTTAAATGGTTTTTCTTTCATAATTTTATTTCAAAATTTGGGATGATTTTCCAAACATACGATAGAATTTTATATCAATAGAGTTCAGTATTCACGGATTGTAATATTTGCACCAAATTTCATTCTAAACTCGTCATTCGTTCGTGAGATATTACATCCACAGGCTCAGGGACACACACACATAGACGCAAATACACACACCTACACAGACATCACCTTAAAAACGTATTATCCGAGTTCAAGGATGTTTCAAAATTGCTCATCCGTCGAAAAATCTTATTCGAATTTTCGACCGCGTCACAATACTGTCCTTATACTATGTATCTAGAAGAAGTTGTAGGTTTCTTCAGACGATTAGAAAAGCCCTTAGATATTTGAGGAAGTCGGTTATAATGAAATATTAAAATTAAAAGCATGAGAAATGCAAATTAAAAGTCGTAAAATCATGCGAATTAAAAAAGACGGATTAAACTTTTCTGGTAAACGTCCAACTGTTCCCAATGGACACGTTTTTAATTTACATGATTATTATCATAGAAAGGATAATTTCGTAAGAGACCCAGTGACGGATCGTGAGGTGAAGCAGATGGATAAGCGCTGTTTTATTGGAAGTTATCTGCTGAATATGTTAATAATAATATTATTATTTGCGAATTTTCCTCGTTTGGGTATTTTTAGATAATATTTGACAACACTTGTGCCAGTAGCGTGATGTGTTTTAATGATGGCCGTTATCGATGACGAGGGGGAATCCAGCCGGTGAATCTGCTTCCCCATTCATGAAATCACGAACCACCACTACTGCTTCACCCATTCCTGAAGTCATGAATCACCACTGAATCTGTTCCCCCATTCCTGAAGTCAAGAACCGCCACTGAAAAAACTCCGCGTAATTTTAAACTTGGTATATCTGAGAACCCCTGCAAACTTCTTTTCATTTGCTATCTAAATTAATATATATAACCAGCACTTGGAATAGCCTAATATCCTATAACCACACCTTAAACTGCTAAATTTGCTTACGTTAACTCAAATCTTTACCAACTTCTTAAACAGCCACATCCAGATGTGTATAAATATTAGGAATCTTAAACTAAATAAAATTGTAAAATAAATATTTTGAAACACCTACAGTGGTCACTGAAATAATGACAAAAATGATGATCTCATAGAATGATACTAGAGATTAAGGGCGCTTCGCGCATAGTTCTCCGCTATACAACGACATCCTGATTTGCTCTTAAATCAGCATAGTGATTAAGAGCATCAAGAAAGCTGCCCTGACATAGGGTCCAAGCAAAGTTATTTCCCTACGGCAGTGATTTCCAATTTCGTGAACTCTGGATATCAAAGTCTTTAATATAAGGTTGAGCACCCAGCCTGGCAACCAATGAAAAATTTGTCAGCTTGACGTAATGGGAATTAAGATTCGTCATTCGTGATATCACGGTCCAGATTAAACTTTGAGATGATTTGCCAAAACACACGCCTTATTATTAGAGTTAAAATTTGTTTGTTAAGTTTGAAGTGGCAATATCCAAGCGTCACTAACTTGAGCCAAGATTTTAAATTATGCTGTACACATATTACCCAGTGACGTCCAAGGAAATGTAGTGATGTCGTTGGAGTAAGATGACAGTCGCAGTTACCAAATTCGGTCGCTCTTGAGAGTCCGAGAACAAAATGCGTGCTTTCTTATTTCCAATGTAGTTATATTCGCAGGGAAAGGTAAAACTAAATAAGTCAATTATGCCACGGGACGAGCACCTCCTGCTCTGATGCTCCGGCCCTGGGGTTTTACGATAATTTTGCAATATCTCGCGAATTTGTGTGAGAGTTAAAATTTAAGCATCGAGAGTTTTACTTGAGAAGAAATATTTTGCAGAAGGGAATTTTTATAGTAGTAAGGAATTCAGTTGACAATAAATGGGTGCACACACTACCAGCATTCCCATCAACTACTCATAGCTTTGTCAGATAAAAAATGAAATTGAAAAGCTTAACAATAATAAAAAAAATGCCAAAAGAATTAAAATATATTGTTCTTAATCACTTCAGATGAAAATGGGAATATTTCATAAAACAATAAAATGTAATTTGATTTTTCTTCATGATTTTATTAAAAGCGGTTATATTATCAAAAATTCATTATAAAATATATACACAATATTTGTTTCCTTGTAGAAGGCATTTGGAAAAGGAGAAATTTTAATGAAGGAAAAATTGAAGGTCTGCAAATTTCCGCACGCCTACATAATATTGATATTGGGACTCCATCAAAATAAAACAGTGCTGCGATAGATTTGTTAATGTTCTCGAGAATTCTTAAACTACAATTTTTACTATACAATTTCGTATTGATCTTTTGTTAAACCTTTTTCAGAGATTATTCATATATAGCTAGTTGATATAAATACAATTCTAGATACTTTTTTTGGGTGTCTGCTGGTAATGGGAAAACTCCTAAATGAATGCAATTATTTATATTTATAATTCGAAAATTAAAAAATAATTTCATTAAAATAAATTAATATAGAGTTCTGATTCACAAATATGTTATTTCTACAACTTTTCATTTAACTATATCTGGTGTCTGTCATTGTGATTCAAATATTTGAGGCCCTAACTAATCAAGTTTCATTCACCATAGTAACATGAAATTTTGTATGTCGTTAATGCAAAGTAAAGATGTAAAGTGAAAGTGTTTATTATTTTTAATTAACAGTAATTAATAACCTACAGTAAATACTCTTGCCCTTATTTAAAAATATGAGTTAATTTTCATTTATGATCTCTACTACTTTAAAAGTATATTATGTAATTTACCCTTGTACCTAACATGGTTTACATAATTGAATCTTATATGCATCAGTAAGAAAGGATGGTTCGAGATTTTACGAAATATGTCATGGGTTCAGCTAAACAAAAAGGGTTGAGACCAAAGGTGTCCTTATAACTTTTAAAATGTTTTGATTATCTTTCACAAAAAGTTTTAAAGAATATTTTACAAATAGTAAAATTTTGTTTGATTACTATTTATGCAAATTTCATGAAATTTGTTAAAAAACCGTTCTGTCTAATAACGGTTTGTAAAAAGTTAAAATGCATTTTAGTACAGTTATTCCCGAGTAAGGAGAGGTACGAAGATTCTTGTACTTGATTGCAAGTTTTAATTACTTTTACAAAACGAGTGCTCATTGGGTGATATTAGAGGGCACAGAATATTAGATTGTGGTAGAGGGGGTTTGAATTCTTACTGAGTTTTTTTTTTCATTTTCAAAAAGAATACTTTCTGAAAATGCACATTTAAATCATTTATGATTTAGCTCATCCTCAATGAAATCCCTCCTTTTATTTTCAAGATACATAAAAGGGAAAATATATAATTTAATTTCCATCTTTATCAGGTAATACAAATTAATCTCTTTTCATTCTCAAATTTTCCTCTCCTTTCATAATCATCATAATTTTTCATTTTCATTTCTCATAATCATTCATTCTTCATCATAATTTCGGGGCCAGGTGATTGAAGACAAATATCCCTACAGCTGAACGGAGATGGCCCTACTTATCCCTAGACGATGCTTGAATGCTTCTACAAAAAGCCATACTCTTTTAAAAATGCGTTATATATGCAAAAGATACCGTGAGGAAATTCACGTTACACGGTAACCCGTTTTTATTTTCAACAAGAACTTTTAAAAATAAGAACTAATTTTTTTTCTGAAAATTGGCTTGCAGAAATTTAGTGGGGGTGATAAATATCCGACAAGCTATTCCGTAAACCACATTTTTTTTTCTTTCTTTTCATTTTGGTAAACAATAAACCACCCAATTCTCCCCTATTAAATTCACTTTTCATTTTCAAGTCAAGACTGAATAATCAAAACCGTAAATTTTTCCTGAAAATGTAAAGCTCAAGATATTTCAGTGGGCGTGGTTTTTATTCTGAAATTAAGTTTTTGAAGAATAGAAAACGAACTTCGGGCTTACTGAAGTTCACTTTTTACTTTTGTGACAATATTATAAAAAAAATTACATTTATTTGATTTTTTTATCATATCATGTATATTAAATTCATAATTACGATTAAATATCATTTATATCATGTTGCTACAAGAATTACAAATTGCTACAAGCTACTACAAGCTTACAATGACAAGGAACTCCAATGTTCGAATAAACATCAAT
The DNA here is from genome assembly GCA_951213105.1 of Amaurobius ferox. Lineage (NCBI taxonomy): Eukaryota > Metazoa > Arthropoda > Arachnida > Araneae > Amaurobiidae > Amaurobius > Amaurobius ferox. The sequence continues at coordinate 71,506,675 of OX578155.1, forward strand.
ATGTCTCTGCTAACAATTTCATGCTGCAGTTGGCATTTCTATTTCATATACAAAGAAAATAAAAATCAAGGAAAGCTATTTTCCCTCGTATCACCCGTTTGTATCACCATAGTAACAAAAAACAACATGAAAGATTACTCAGGAAATAAAATAAAATTGTTTAGATTCTATATATTGGATTAGGAACTTTAAGCCGTTAGAGACAGACATATACTTAGAGTTGAAAAATTGTTTTGAACTGCAAGAAGAATTATATTAAAACACTTTCACAACTATGTGATGTATTGGCATAAAAATACAGAAAACAACTTTTATATAGCTCTTGCTATATAGCCCTTGTAGAGAAGAAAATTTGATCGCTCAAAAATTTTTCATAAAATTTGAAGTCTATTAAAAATTAACTGAAGTGTGGCACAACTCAACTTTTCACACCAGAATTCATTTTTCTTTGAAATTTTACAAGAAAATACTTGAAAAATCGGTATCATAGGTTCAAATGATTACAACTGTAGTGTGTTACACTTTATAGTGTCGAAAACCCAGACCAATGACGTCACGATTAAAAAAATATTGTATTAAGACTATTTATCATAACAAAGATTGAAACTTTTAAGTTTCGTGATCATTGAGCCATAAATAAACCCTTTCATGCATGATTATGTCAAATTTTGTCCTATGCTGTCATGTTAAAACAATATAAAATTTCGAATTAATTTCGAAATTTTAGCTCGAATTGTAAAAAATTCTATCAAGTTCTAGAGTTTTTGATAGCAAAGCCGGATGTAAAAAGTTTTGTGAAAATCTATTTATATTTGTGACTGCTATCTACAGACAAATAGACTGACTGACATCACTAATAGAAAAAAAAAGTCAAAAACTGTTAAGGAAGTCTTAAAACGTATATTGGCATTAAAATATCGAAATCGAAAATTTTCGAACAAACAATACTTTCTCTATACTATGTTATAGTATGAGAAATTAAAAATTAGCGGTTTGGGATGATATACTCATGCTGATATTTAAAATACAAATTTTTTATATCAGTGGAACATTAAATAATACATACTAATATCAATTCAATTGAGTATGGTAGAATTCTTAACAAGTTTGACTTTAAGCTGATATTATCCACTACCAATAAAATAAATATAACTTCCCTTAAAGACCATATTAAAAACATTAATAATTAGGGCATTTATCGAATTCGTTGTTATTGTGGATAAAGATAATCATAGCTGAATGCCAAGCCAATCTCGAGTTACAGCTGGATGACAAGTCACCGGCTTGGGGTTTTTTTCTATCTCGATTATGCAAAAATACTCTTCAGTTTCCGTATAAGATTTCTTATCAATCAAAATTTCAGTGATCTGGATAATGATTTATGTATGACATTCTATTTCTTCGAGAAATGGAATCATTATGCCTAATTTATTTTTTTGTTTCGCAGGCTCTTTTTCTGTTCTGCAGGCTCTTTTTCTGTTCTGCACGTTAGGTTCATATACACAGTATTTCATTTATTTGTTCATATCTTCTCAAGTTTGTATTTTCTATATTTCTGTTTTACTTCTTTTTCATCCCACTAGGTGACGCTCCTATATTGGTTCTTGTAGAACCATATTGTGAAGATTAAAGGACTCTGTTTAGAGCTCTGTCGGTTAACAATTTTCTGTATTGTCGAAAATTCTTATGAAGGGGTGGAACCCTGGTTAGCCTGCCGAGAATTTCACACAGAAGACTCGAGTTCGATTTCCGGCTATGCCCAAACTGTCCCCGTGTTCATGCAGATACAGGCACGTTAAACTTACGGGTTCCTAAGTTCTCCAGAGAGGTTGGTGGCAGAGGAAGTGGGGTACGGTCCTGTGGCTTCGGCCCCCACTGGTTTCCGGTCTAAAGCGCCTTTTTCCGAAGTCCTTCCCCACTGTGTATACATTTACTTATAAGTAGAAATTGTGTGGCAAAGTAAAGTTTATTAATTATTATTATTATTAAATTGGGTGGCACTTCCCGGCCAAAACAGATACTTTACATCTTCAGGTAGGTCGGACGGCATAGGTCTAAGAAGAAAATTGTTTTGAACGCATTTGGGTGTTCAGGTCCAGATATGTTGCATCAAGGAAGAAAATCTAATGATTTCCGAAACTCACGTATATCTATCTACTTATCTTTATTTGTGTTTTATATTACGTTGTGATCCTGTAGCTTGCTTATTTGTGGAAGAATGGTTTGCAGCAGAAACAAATCAGCTAAAATTTTATGGTGATGATGGCTTTTAAATACATTTGAAAATCGCATGGTATAGTGCGAATTTCTTTTGGTGTAAGGCAAAAAGTATATTTTGTTCCCCAAAGGTTTGATTTTGTTGGTACAGATGCCAAACTAGATAATTATTGGAGTTTACAAATGTTTGTAAATATTTCTCAAATAATTCCTAATTTTGCTCTAAAGTGGTTGTATAAAACTTGAATATTTCGTATTTTTATGAAAATACCGCCTTCAATTTTGAAAATATTTTAGACATATTTTTCATATGATCTAAAGTAATTTCGCAATATGGAAGCAGCGCCTAGTACTAATGGTTCAACAGTTTATATGACCTATTGTTTTGTTCTCTGACATGCTGACATGCGCTCTTAGAGAGGTGATTAGTGAATACTGGAATCTTATTTATTTTAAATATGATCGAATATTCATAAGACACTCCAAACTTTGAAATAAATTTTTGAAAAATTAATTTAAAGTTTCTTAATTTTTTATTACGTAACATATGACATAAATTTACGAACACCAGTATGAACCGTTCTTTAGATATTGCACGTTTTCAAATAATGTATCAAAAATATTACATAAAAGTAAAAAAAAATTGTTAAGTATTGTCATATTAAATATGTCCTCTTCCCATATGCAATATTACACTGCAAATTTTTTAACATTATTCTTGTGTATCTAATTTCTTCCATTGGCAAGTTAAAGAATTAAAATTAAAAAATTAATTATATTTTCTTTGCAGTAGCTGTTACTAATAAGTAAATACTAGAGAAATTTAGTTCTATGTCTTGAAGCAATTCAGTTCAATGATTTTCACTTTCTCATACTTTGTAATATACGTATAAAGTGTTGTTTTCATGAGAAATTTCGAATTCGATATTTTGATACCAATATATGTTTTAAGACATCCTGAACACGTTTTGACTATTTTTGGAGTGATGTCCGTCGCTCTGTTTGTCCATCCGTGGACGATTTCTTGTGTACACTATTGCGGCCACAAAGATTATTAGATTTTCACGAAACTGTATATCCGGCTTTGTTTTCAAAAATTCTTGAACTAGACAGATTTTTTTTTTTAATTCCAGCGAAAACTTCGAAATTTATTCGAAATTTTATATATTTTTAACATGGCATCGTAGGACAAAATTTGACATAACCATGCGTAGGAGGGTTTATTTGTGGCTAAATGACCACGAAATTTAATAGTTTCAATCATTGTTCTTAGAAATAGCCTCCGATACAATTTTGTTCGTTCGTGACGTCATAGCCCCCTCCCCGATCCCCGCCAATCTGCACATTTTCAAGTAGAGTATCAATCGAAAGATTTTGTCAAGTCCTTCGTAGTGAAGGGTAGCATTCTGTAATTGGAACCACTTGAACCCAAAATACCGATTTTTCATGAAAAAAAAAATTAATTAAAAGTTACTAAAAATGGATTCCGATATGAGAAGGTCGAGCTCAGCCACACTCCAATTAATTTTTCACGGGATATTAATTAAATATCAATTTCATTCTGATGACAGTTTTGAATGTTAACATCACTTAGTCATTTTGTTTGAACCAATAGGTTTCCAAATGCTGACTATTTCCTCTGGGTCACATGGGAATGTAAATGAATATCACCCAAATAGTTTAGGAATGAACCCGGGTTGAAGAAGTGAAATACATTGAACTCTACGGGGCCTAATATATCAAACATTTTTTAAGCAAAGTTAAAATTTATTAATTACTTCGAAATTTTTAGGAAATATTCAAGTTATCAAGTTTATTAAAGTACCTTTAAATTTATATTTAGTGTTGCATCCGTATTTTTCCGCTTTCTTTTTTTTGTTTGTTTGCGTATTTGCTGCGAATCAATATTTTGTGCAATTATATTCTGTGCCCACGCAATTACAATATTTTTGCTTTTAAATGATCATCAAACTTTGATTATTTCTACATCGAGGCCTAATTTTAATGGATGCAGAATGTAAACAAGAGATTGTAAGATGAGTTGTATAAGAATTGCTGAATTATTTGCAGGCAAAGTTATCTAGCTCTGAAGTCTGGAATAAAAGTGATATGAATGAAATATTCATTTCTTCTACATTGAGAGCCAGACGATTTACATTTCGATGGCTTCATTTGAATAAAGTTCATGTTTCTTCGATGACGTTTTAAATTTTTAAACATAATACATTATTTTAGTACTGATAATTTACAATATAACAGCACTGAATGTATCGCATTTTAGAGATGTTTAAATAAAATTGCATTTCAGTTGGAAAGTGTTTCATAATCAATGCTTTATGCATAATTGATCTTTATTGTTGCTATTTAAAGGTGTTTCTTTGATTCCATTGTTTTCCTGTATTCTAATTTGCTTAATTGAATATTCAATTTCTAATAAAAACTTTGGTATTTTGACTCTTTGGTATTTTGTATTCATTCGCCATCCGTTCCAAATGAACAGTTATTCAATCTGCATAAATATGATCATCGCAAGGCCAAATCTCGTAAGAGACCCCGCGCTGTTCTAAACATCGATAATCGGAATTAAAAAATCCCACCTCAAACATCTGATATTAAATAAAACTCGCCACTAATGTTTTATAAAAAAAAATGTCCTAACTCAAAGCTGCCAAAACCCTTATATCTGCATCAATCCCCCCAAACTGCTTAAACTCTAAATGTGCAACAAACTGCCACACTAGGAGCTAGGACAAATAATATAATGTAGTAAATAAAAACCCCGAACCTCCAATTAAGGTCACAGAATTAATGTCACAATTTGACAATAAGAACCACATATTGAAACTGGAGATTAAAGGCGCTTCGCGCCTGGTGCTCTGTCCTGTACGACACTCTACGTAATGTTATTATTGTTGTTCCCTTTAAACAGCGAATTTTCTAGAGCGTAATTCCTTCATAAGGTAATTTCAGATTTATTAAAATTAACTATAGGGGTGTCGAAAACCGAGACCACCTTACAGACCCTAAGGTTTACAGCAGCAGTTTGAGTGTCCTGGATCGCAGTTTTAGGGGTGTGGAATTATCTTCCACGTACTGTATTTTGAGTTTAAATTACAGCTGGAAAGCACGGATGGATAATATTGAGAATAAAGTTTTATAACTGTGGACGTAGAGTACGAGTAGATTATCTCTTTGATAATCTTTATACTGTATATCACAACTCAGATAACGTTTTACAGATCACATGCAAATACGTGATAGTTGACAATTTTTTAGGTATTTTAGAAAATAAATTGTCTAAAGCTGAGTAATATCTTATACTATAGATAAAATAGAAACATGTTGTTATTTTTTAATAGCCCATAAAATATCTTACTTTCGGAAAATCGTAAGTGTAAACTTTATTTACACTTTGAGAAACGTTTGTATCTTTAGTATACATTTTAGTAGTAATGGATACTGCTTAATTTTTTCTTTGTTTTTTCAAATTTGGTTAAACTCAGTAGCACTTATTTTAAGTGAAACTAAAACAGAGGTTTTACTAAACGTGTAAAACAGGTGTTGCTAACCTCTCAAAAGTCCCTCTCAAATGCACATTCCAAGTATCGTCTAAAGCAGTTCTTCTTTTGGCCGCTAGGTGGCGATAGTGGTTCTGCAGATTTTACTAAATGTGTAAAACAAGCTAGTTTTTACTAAATGTGTAAAATAAATAAAATATAAATATCCATTGGGATATTAAAGATATAAACGTTTCTGAAAGTATAAATAATGTGTGCATGTGTACACGTGTAAACAGAGATTGAGCTAGGATTTTTCCAGAAAAGTAAAAATACTCCCTGACTTGATTTGAAGGAGTATTTTGCTTTCCAGAGGAGACATTTTTAACAAGTGACCCTAAAATTTTCAGGTATTTATTAAATGTATTGTTTTTTGTATAAAAAAATAGAGGGTCATCGCCCAACAGGATATAAATTTCTGATTTTTCTACGTTGAAAAAAAAATAAGATTTTAGAAATGCACTATAGTCTATACACTTTATTTGTGTTAATAAACAAAATACATTGTATATCTGATGGCACAATTAATATACCTTATAAACTGTATGAAATGAGTTTTAAAATATTTACTAAATTTTAGACCTTAGGATCCCATTTTTTTCCATTTCCTGTCAATTTTCCAAGAAAAGTAGCAATTTTGAATTATAAATTCGTCATAATATGATTAACAATGTTATTTTTCATCAACATAACTAATCATATAATTCATGAAATATCTTAAAATTATTACCTTACCTTTCGCTATTTTCTCCATATGGTTGTAAACAAACAAAGGGAAAAGAAAATTAAAAACCTATTAAGTAAAATAAATTTTATTTTTCCATTTAAAATTCTAACCTTTGGTTTTGGCTTTTCCATAAATGAACAGCTTTCTCAAAATTAAATTTACATTCAACATTTCCATTGTTTAATCCGGACGGCGGCTTTCCGGAACTACCGTGGCCCAAAAGACGGAGCGCTTAGCTTCCGAACTGTTCCCAAAGGATGGCTAATTTTTTGCGCAACGCATAACTCTCGAAATAAATTCACTAAAAATCACCTAGTCAACACGGAAATCTACCCTTTTTCAGGAATAAAAGAAATATTTATTTTCTATTTGATGCATATTTTTCCTTGAATCTCAATATAAAATACTCGTCAGTTGCTTGTACTATGAATTCTACTAGTCGTCATCGAAAAATATGCTACAAAAATTAATTTCCTTATCTAAATTAAGCAGCATAATATTGTGATTGCTTTCAAGTATGCTCAAAAACTCAAAAGAATTCAGATCTGTCAAATCTCCCGTCAAGAACATCATTCGCAGAAACAGCTACTGAAGCAGGCGGCGTTGTAATAATAGTACGCTCAGATTATGAAGAATCACTTGCATTTTCATATTCATTTCCAGAAATACCACATTTACAGGAATATTTACTATCTGCATCATTTCAATGCTACCCAGTTCCTTTATCATACGAATATATTATTTTACAGGAAGAAAACGTCCTGGCCCAGCCATTCTCTGATCTGAAATAACCTAATAATTTAACTGCCACTAATTTCTCTAAAACCCAAATTTGAAAAAATACTCTCTTGTATTGATGATTCACCAACGAAATCATAAAGCGAAAAACGCAACGACAACCGAACGTTTTGAAACATCCTGTATATAAAAGAAGTGATAAAACATGAACATTCTGTAGTAAAAGTCATATGCTGCCCACAAGGTTTTTAGAACGAAGGCGAAATAAAATTTACAACACAATAAAGTAATGGAATAGTTTAATAAGAGGTTGAAATCATTTTTACACTTTTAGTCATTGCATTGGAATATAATACAAACATAAACATTGAAAAGCACCAATTACGACACAAGTCAATAGCATTCCCCATTAGAGTATGAAATAAAAATGTAAATATATATGAAATAGTTTAAAAGTTTTCAAAAGCAGTCTTTGTCATAATTATTTATCTCCAGACAAGACAGCCATTTTCTCAGAGTACAAATTAATAAATTTGTGTCAGTGTCATTATGTAACAATGAAAGTTCTCCAGCACAACAGCTGCCTTTGCTGGCTTTTCTTGAACTGGAAACCGCTGGTGAAAAACTACCAGGGGACGACCGGGTATTTACCTAAGCAGTTTACCTAAATTCTTGGCCTGGCCAGTTCGCTTGATGTACTGGACAATAAATTTTTTACTGGAGCTTTTCTTGAGCAGCGATCGGAAGAGGGATCTATTTCTGTGGTCTACTGTACCACTTTGAACCATTTCAAAAGCTTACAATTCTATAACAATAGTTTTTTTTTTTAAGCGTGTATCGATACAATGGTACGTATGGTATCAATAATGTCCTTCATTTTTCTTTTTGTTTAATTATACTTTTTCAAATAGGAATTTTAGATTTAAAATTTGGAAAATTTAAAAGTGATTATTTTATAAAATACAAGCAATTCGACAAATTACATATTTAGTTATAAAGCATTCTGTACTGAAAATGTTGGAAGTTATGCATCTCGAAAAACTCGTTTAAAATAACACGATCAAGTACAGATATTCTTTTTCATTGTAAAATAATCGAGAGCATTTATGAATTTCTGTGAACAGTAATTATGATACTAATTCATAATTTTTATATTATTATGGGTTATTAAGAGTTTTCTTTATTTAGTACGAAAAATTACAACATGATCAAGAAATAGAAGAGTTTAATAAGAGGTTGAAATCATTTTTACACTTTTGGTCATTGCATTGGAGTATAATACAAACATAAACATTGAAAAGCACCAATTACGACACAAGTCAGTAGCATTCCCGATCAGAGTATGAAATAAAAATGAAAATATTTGAAATAGTTTAAAAGTTTTCAAAAGCAGACTTTGTCATAATTGTTTATCTCCAGACAAGACAGCCATTTTCTTCGAATACAAATTAATAAATTTATGTCAGTGTCATTATGTAACAATGAAAGGTCTCCAGCACTACAGTTGCCCTTGCTGGCTTTTCTTGGACTGGAAAACGCTTGTGAAAAACGACCAGGGGACGACCTGGTATCATATAGCAGTTTACCTAAATTCTTTGCCTGGACAGTTCGCTTGATGTACTGGACAATAAATTTTTGACTGGACCTTTTCTTGAGCAGCGATTGGAAGAGGGATCTATTTCTGTGGTCTACTGTACATGTTGTTCGCTGGCTTGTGTCGCTCTGAACGCCACTGCCACTGTCGGATGAGCTCTGTGTTATTAGACAGGACATGGGTGTCTAAATAAAAATATAAATAAATAAATACCGAGAGTGACTTTGCGCATAAACAATAGGTAATTAGCTATCAATGGCGTTGCGAAAATACACAAAATCACTTCTGCAGAGAAGCTTAGTAATTAGTGCATTTATCAAAATCACTTTAATGAAGTCTATCACATACTGATGAAACTAAAACTGGCTTAAACTACGGCTTGAAAACCTTTAAGATTATACAAATAATAATAATAATAATAATAAATTTTTATAGCTAATGACTATTGGATTGGTAGTTATTGCTTTAATTCATATCCTGTCTCTATTCTTCAAAACTATTCTTCAATTGTCGATATGAATTCCAACTGAAATGCAATTTTATGTAAACACGTCTTTATAAAAAATACGATATATTCAGCGCTGATATATTTTAAATTATTACAATAATTAAATATATTTGAAAACTTACAACATCTTCGAAAAAAATGAACTTTATTCAAATGACATCATCGAAATATAAATCGTCTGCCCATCTATGTAATAGCAATGAATCATTCATATCACTTTTATTCCAGACTCCAGAGCTAAATTCTATTCAGATTCAGCTACAATCTTAAGCTCAAGAAGTATTTGGAGGAATAATTATAGCTTGTAAGGAACGAAGGTTGCATAAATTAAAGATTTAACTCCTCCGTCTTTTGATGGTTTCCTTTACACAGAAGTAAGATTCTAAACATAGCTGTCCAGTTCTACAGGTTAGTGGATATATACCTCACGAACTTATCACCGACTCACAAATATCTTGAAAACATCACAAAACAGAAACATTACAAAACACAAATACCATTAAACATACAAAATGTATTCGAAGAAATGATTATAGCTTGTATGAAATGTCGGTTATATAAATTAAAAATTTAACTGCTCTACCTTTTAATGGTGTCCTCTATAGAATAATAAAATTCTAATAATAGGACATATTATAGGTTACTAGATATAAACCTAACGAACTTGCCACCGACTCACAAACATTTTGAAAACATTACAAAACACAAACATCACGAAACACACCGATCAGAATTCAGAGTGCTTCAAACAGGTTTAATTTGTTTGCACTAAAAATCATGCCATTCATATCCACTTACCTGACCCCTGAATCTCACTCGTTTTCCAACACGTACAGAAGAAGCCATCGAAGGAGTCATGTTTACAATCACGTCGGAATCTTCTGCGTTGCTGAAGAGACTCACAAGACAGAGGTATCGAAAGAACCGAGAAAACCCATTTCTGAAGCGTGTACTCATGGCAGCATAAATGAAGGGGGTTGACGCAGGAGTTGAGGAAGGCAAAATGGTTGAGGAAGAGCATGGCGAAGAAGAAGTTGCGACTTTCCATGAAGTTAACGGCTTGATATTGAGTGACAATGCTCACCAGAGAGTAAGGTGTCCATGATACAGTAAATGCTAGGACAACAACCATTAGCACCATTTTGGCAATCTATAAGAGTACATAATTCAGATTAATCTATACTGTGGTGCTTCTTTACGTTTTGATCGTAATACAAAAAGTACAATTGTTAATTGTGTTTTTTTTTTGTCAGGTTATTTTATTTTGCACACGACACATTTTTATTTAAACATCATATATATTATACAACTTTATTTAAACATCAAGTGTGATACATTCAGCTCTCATATTTTTGAAATTATCACAGTACTACAGTAATTTATTACATTTCAAAACTTAAAGATGTATCGAAAAAACAATACTAGTTACACAAAATGAACTTTATTCAAATGACGTTATCGAAATATAAATAGTATGCCTCACTATGTAAAGTCAATGAATATTTCATTCATACCACTTATATTCCAGACTCCAGAGCTAATTAATTTTGGGTAAAAAAATCAGCAATTCGTATACAACTCCCCTTACAATCTCTTGATTTGCTGTCGCTTGATAGCTGCGTTTAAAATAAAAAAATAAAAAAACGGCGGCTTTATGGGTCACTGTTTTAAACCTTCCTATTTTTTAAACCTATACAAAAAGTACGACAATTGTTAATTGTTTTTTTTTGTCATGTTATTTTATTTTGCACACAACACATTGACTAGGTAGCCATTAACCATGTTTTCCAATATGTATACTCATGTAAATAATTAGCGCAATGCAATGTAGAATTGAAATAATAAAGAATATTCTTAGGCATTCAAAATTATTTTATATTTCAATTTATTTATTTTTTCATATATTCTCTACTCTATCCTACAGCAATTAAAAACTACCGGTTAATTATACACATAATTAGGGAATGCATAATTTAAAAATAATCAAACATATATATATGCTAAATACTACGTCTTCCTATAGTATCAACCAACAATAGTAACAAGTTTCTTTTCTTTGTAACGTGAAAACTATAGCATACAAAAATTAAAGAAAAAAAAAAGAACTGGCATACTTGTAGAGAATGGTTGAAGGAACTGGCTGAAATAAACCGTTTTCCGATATATTTTAATTTAAGAAATATTTAACGTCAAAGTCGAGGACAAAATATTTGAGATGCGTGTTGGCGTCTTGGATAGACTAACAATAGGGAGACCAAGAGATTTTTGAGGCAGGAACCTACATAGTTGAATTTTTGAAGGGCTGAGCCTTTTTTTTATTTCGATGTAATTTACGAGATATTTTACTTTTTATGCACTTCTGAAGTGAAAAATGTTCTTTCGTATCAACACGTCTAATTTCTTGTCTCATACCGCAAATTCGATAGCATCCGAAAATGTAAGATTTGGTTCTTTTGTAGAGAATTGATAATGTAACATAGAGAATTAATAGTGTAACGAATAAATCAGTTTTGAGAACGGATAGCTTATATTGTCTAACACTGTTCTGTAGCATTATATTAGGCACAAGTATTTTTTCAACTTCATAGCAATGAGAATTTCTGATTATCTTGTCAAATTTTAACAATAGATATACGTGAAAGAGATCAATTATTAAAGTATTATTACATTTTTCCATCCCTCGGAGGGGGGGGGGGTCATACATAATCTATACTCATGTCCTGAAGCTAAGAATAATTATATGGATTTCAATAGGAGAAATACACATTTTGCTCTGCCATTCTTAATGTACTTTACATAGAAAAAAACTTTCTGCTGGAAATAAAAGAACATTGAACATTTAGCAGATACACAACAAATTGAAATATTGCATATGTATTTCATGAAGTGTATATCCATGATTAAAAATTGAAATAGAAAATTCATTGAAAAATGATTTGGAATAATAAGATTTTTTTATATAAAAACATTAAAATTCATTAAAGAATAACTTTTCACTTTATTACAAATTTATTATCTGAAGTCATTTTTCTATGATTTTCATGATTTAAATTATATATAAATTTTTGATGAAGGATTCACAAATTAAATGCATGTAAAATTTCAATTTGTTGTGGTTTTGTTAAATGTTTGAAGACCTTTAATTTCAAGTAAGTATTTTTTATTTAATTCCAAAAAGGGTTTATGAGATATTATATGAATTATAATTCTTAGTCTCCTGGCTTGTGGTGTTTGAAATTTTTTTCTCATAAAGAAATTATTATCAAAAGAATTATAAGGAAAGAAAAATCAAAAAACCAAATTTAAAAAAAAATTTAGATCATAAAATTCTTGGGTTTTTTTGTGTAAACAATAAAAAACGACGTCCAGCCTTGTTTCACTATGCCCTCGTGTTTTTATACCTTTACTTTCGCATATATCATGTTTGAAATAGGATTTAATTAAGCTGTACCACTGTATTCAACCGATGTAGCGCCATCTACTGCAGAATGTTGTCACTACGCAAATCATCGTTTACTATGGAGAGACGGCTGACTGAACAGGCAGGGTCTAAAGGAGGCGGTGGCTTAACAAACTTAAGAAATCTGGTTCAACAATTTAAAACTACCGATGCCAAATGTCGTGCAACGTATGCAGTTAGTTCTTGGAACATTAGAATCGTGAGCATGTTGAAACACATTTGTAATTAACAGTAAAAGTTGAAATACATTGTTAACAAAATTGATGTGTACTGTCTCATTTGGCATTTATTCATTCATTATTCACACTATTATACTTTTGCACCGCCAAAATTTCTCCTGGGGGTGACTTTTGGAACTCTTTTTTTTTTTTTTTTTTAGAAACCAAACCGCATATTCCGCTTTGTGAATCCACCAAATTTTGTTACGTTTTGTCCAAAAGACGTTTCGTCCATTACTCGCTAGAGGTATATATATATAATAATAATAAAAGTTTGAAAGTCCAATGAAGGAAATGCGAGAAGCTGCAACTCGAAAACCTAACATTCGAACAAACTTACAAAATAAATGTGTAAATCAGCAAATCTATAAGCAAATAGATATAAATACAAATTTCGAATCATCAAGCAAAAGAAAATTTTCAAAAATCAATGGTATGGAATTTGTAAATGAAAAACAGATGAAATCCAAGCATAAATACTATACACGTTGAATAATTATATATATATATATATATATATATATTTATATATATATATATATATATATATTTATATATATATATAAATATATATATAAAGAATTTAATTGGATTCATAATACATATTTTATATATATATATATATATATATATATATATATATATATATAAGTAGTATATATATGTACGTATGAGCACACATGTACTATATACACTAAAAACTATATTTTATAGCTTATTTTATCTTTTTATATTAAAAAAAAAAGGTCTCGATCCATATTAATATTAAAAACATGATTTTATAGCTAAATAAGGCCTTTTTTACATTTAGACCAAATTTTAGATAAATGCGTGAAAAAAATGATCAAAGATTGGTAGCCCCATTTTGGGGCTACCTTCATATTTATGAGGTTAGTCCCCATATATAGGTAAATTACGGTGAAAAGGATGAAATAAAATAAATGCGAGAAAAAATGATCAAAGATAGGTATTTATGAGGCCCCCATATATAGGTAAATTAAATATCCTCTAAAAAGATACTATAAATTTGAAGATATATAAAAAAAATACATTTTAAATGGCGTCAAAAAAACCCCTTATATTTTTAATACTATCTTTTTTTATATATAAAAAGGTCCATATTAAAAACATGATTTTATAAGGCCTTTTTTAGATAAATGATCAAAGATAGGTAGCCCCATTTTGGGGCTACCTTCATATTTATGAGGCCCCCATATATAGGTAAATTACGGTGAAAAGGATTAAATAAATGCGTGAAAAATGAAATGCTAAATATATTTGTTGCGTCGCGCGTTGACAGCTCGCACTTTGTCCTATCAAGGAGAAAATCTCTCCTTCGCGCTACATCCGTTTATACTGTTTACTTCCTCATCCGTTTATATGCTCTTAATGAGGTTTATCTAAAAGCATTTCATCGTGTTTGAATTATTTTTCCAACGCGTTCGGAAAATATATTTCGACCCCGCTTAATAAACCAATTTCCATATCCCGAGATTATAAGAGCCTGTGTGTCTTTTTCTCCTCCAAGCAGAATGAATCTTTTTTGTTGATTTAATAAATGTACGTAACGAATAAGTCTATTATTATATCTAAAATGGTTAGGATATCCGGATGAATTTAATAGTTCTGAATTAGTATAAATGAAGATGAAATTAATCTATGATTCAGAAGAAGAACATTTTTATGTTATTGATTACGATAGTTTAAAACAAAGATATAATAGTAGAGTTTGTTATTTTAATCGATTAAGAAGGAGATATAATATTTCTCATGAAGTTGAGGATATGTTTTTAAAATTTTTAGATTTTATGTATTATGAGAAATCAATTAACTATTACTATTTTATGAAAAAGATTTGTGATATTTTTAATATTGAAAATAATATAAAAGTTCAAAAAGTTAAAAAGAAATATGAAAATATATGGAATGATTTTTTACAATCCTTATATAAAAATGTTTCCTAATAAATGGAGCTTACAAAAAAGTGTATACACTGTTTGACTATGAAATCGGTAAATGAGTTTTACATATATCATAGAAATGAAAAAATTTATTTCCAAAGTCATTGTAAATGTTGTGATTCCATAATCAAATATAAAAAATTTAAATGTGAATGTGGTATGCAATATACCTATACACACAAAAAGCGACATTTAAAAAGTATTTATCATAGTAAGCATCTTGGAAAAAGTATTGTTAAAAATGTTTCCTAATAAATGGAGCTCAACTTAAAGACTATTAATGAACTTAGAAAAGTAGTAAAACAATTGAATATTAAACAACCTAAAGGCTGTAAGAAGGTTGATTTAATTAAATTATTAACTAAATATATCAGAAAAACAGGTGAATATAAACCTGTTTTAGTAGATTTATTAAATTTAGATTTGTCAGCATACTTGGAAAAAAAGAAAAAAATATTTATTAATAAACCTAAAAAACGTAAAAAAATTAAAAAGATTTTTTAATTTTAATAATAAGATTTGATAAAAATGATTTTAAATCTGTCTTTCCTGAAGAAAATGTATTTACAGTAGAAGAAAATCTTGAAAAGTTATTTACAGAAGATAGAAAATGTCGTATATGTGGTAAATATTATGAAAATGAAGAAGAACATATAAGGAAAGAGTTAATGATTAAAAGATCAAAACAAAAAAGAAAATGTATTATTTGCGGTATATATTATAAACATTTAGATAATCACATATCAAGTCGAAAACATAAAAAAGCATTAGATGAAGGTAATGTAGAAATTAAGGAATATGAAACTGCTTATAAATCTAGATTAAGATCATATAGAATTAATAATTTTAATAATATTAAAATCCCTCTAGAATTTTTAGAAGAGAAAAGAAAGGTTGTAATAGAAAAAATAAAGCAAACTATGAAAGAATTTAATGGAATAAAGGTAAATTTTAAACTGTTTTGTTTGTATAAATTGAATGAAGAAATTCAAGAATTTACATTCAAAACTGAGAATCAAATTATATTAAAATCTAATGATTTACATACTTTTTATGATTATGTTATTGACAATTTAATAAATGAATCTGATGATTTTATATCAAAAGGATCTGGTTGGAGTCTTGAAGAAATTAAATTTTTGGAATTGAGAATAAATAAGTATCAACCCTTGAGAGGATCAAGTTATATTGATTTACCTGAAAATATTAAATCTAAACAAGCTATAATAAATGTAAAAAATATAGATAATAAATGTTTTATGTGGTCTATATTATCTGCAATTCATCCTGTAAAAAAAAATCCTCAAAGAGTGTCAAAATATGAGCAATATAAAGATGAATTAAATTTTAAAGGTATTGATTTTCCTGTTTCATTAGACAATATTAAGAAATTTTAAAAACTAAATAATATATCTGTAAATGTTTATAGTTATGATGGTTCAATTTATCCACTTAGAATAACTAACAATAAATTAGAAAAACATGTAAACTTGTTTTATATGAAAGATCATTATTGTTGGATTAAAAATATGAATAGTTTGATCAGATCACAAATTACTAATCATCGTATATTTTTATGTGATAGATGTTTAAATTATTTTTATTCTGAGGAAAGATTAAAGATACATGTGGAATACTGTAAAGATGCTGTCACAATTAATATGCCTAAAAAAGATGAAGTTATTCAATTTAAAAATCATGAAAGAAAAATGAGAGTACCATATACTATATATGCTGATTTTGAATCTCTCTTACCTAAAATTGATACATGTGAGCAAGATCAAACTAAATCATATACTGTGAAATATCAAAAACATGTAGCAGATGCATTTTGTTATTATATCAAATATGAAAATGAATACTATAAACCTCCTGTTGTTTATAGAGGACCAGATACAATTAAAAAGTTTGTATCTATGTTAAAAGAGGATACTCTTAATATTGAAAAAATTATAGAAGACAAAAAATATGAAAGTATCAAATCAATGATAGAGTTCGATGAAAATCATTATAAAAGAACTAATATTTGTCATATATGTGAAAAACAAATCTTAAAGGATGAAAAAGTAATTGATCATTGTCATTTAACTGGAATATATAGAGGTCCAGCTCATAATATTTGCAATTTAAATTATCAAATTCCAAAATTTATTCCAGTAAAAATTCATAATTTAACAGGTTATGATTCTCATTTGTTTATAAAAGAACTTGGATTTGATCAAACAAAAATAGATGTTATACCTAATACTGAAGAAAAATATATATCTTTCAGCAAAAAAATAGGAGGTATGAAATTGAGATTTATTGATTCATTTAAATTTATGTCTTGCAGTTTAGATAATTTATCAAAAAACTTAAGATCAGAAAATATTGAGAAGTGTCCACCAAAAATACGAAAAATGAAATATATTAAATACTTAAAATCTAAATTTAGAGAGACATCATTACATTTTCCTGATGATAAATTAGATCTCATTACAAGAAAAGGTGTATATCCCTATGATTATATGGATTCTAGAGATAAATATAAAGAAACAGAATTACCTTCTAAAGATAAATTTTATAATAAATTGAATGAATGTAATATTACTGATGAAGAATATAAACATGCCCAACGTGTTTGGAAAGAATTTAATATAAAAAATTTAGGTGAATATACAGATTTATATGTCAAAACAGATGTATTAATTTTAACAGATGTATTTGAAAATTTTAGAGATGTTTGTTTAAAAACTTATAAATTAGATCCAGATTGGTATTTTACTGCTCCTGGTTTATCTTGGGATGCTATGTTAAAAATAACAAATGTTAAATTAGATTTATTAAATGATTATGATATGATTCTCATGATAGAAAAAGGTTTAAGAGGAGGTGTTTCACAATGTTGTAATATCCGGCCGTTAATATATCCGGCCGTCCAATTAGATACTATTAGTCCTCTGGACGAGTCGGACGGTCTGGGACTTCTACAATGTTGTAATAGATATGGAAAAGCTAATAATAAATATATGAAAAATTATGATAATAGTAAAGAATCCAATTATTTAATGTATTTAGATGCTAATAATTTATATGGATGGGCTATGAGTCAATATTTACCATATGGAGAATTTAAATGGTGTAATGATTATGAAAAAAATTACGTTAAACGTGAATTATATAATAATAAAATAAAAGATGATATTGGATATATATTTGAAATTAGTTTAAGATATCCAAAAGAGTTACATGATTATCATTCAGATTTACCATTATGTCCTGAAAATAGAATTCCTGAAAATTCGAAACAAGGTAAGTTATTAACAACTTTACATGATAAAGAGAAATATGTAGTTCATTATAGAAGTTTAAAACAATATTTGAAAATGGGTTTAAAGGCTGTAAGAGTGCATAGAGTATTGCAATTTAAACAATCAAATTGGTTAAAAAAATATATAGATTTAAACACTGAAATGAGAAAGATAGCTGCTAATGATTTTGAGAAAGATTTTTATAAATTAATGAATAATTCTATATTTGGAAAATCTATGGAAGATATTAGAAAACGAATCGATGTAAGATTATGTTGTAATTATGATCAAGTTAAAAAATTAATTGCTAAACCTAATTTCAAATGTAGAACTATTTTTGATGAAAATTTGGTAGCTGTTCATATGAAAAAAACAAAACTATTTTTTAATAAACCGATTTATGTTGGAATGAGTATATTAGATTTATCTAAACATTTAATGTATGATTTTCATTATAATGTTATGAAACCGAGATATAAAGATAATATTAAGTTATTATATATGGATACAGATAGTTTTATATATGATATTAAAACAGATGACTTTTATGAAGATATTAAGTCTATGATTATTTCGATACATCTGATTATCAAGTAAATAATCTGTATAATATGCCTAGATGTAATAAAAAAGTATTAGGTAAAATGAAAGATGAAAATAACGGTGTGATTATGGAAGAATTTGTAGGTTTAAGAAGTAAAATGTATTCTATAAAATTAGAAAAACAGAGTGTTGAAGAATATAATAATAAAAATGAAGACCATAAAAATGTTGAGATTAAGAGGTCTAAAGGTACTAAGACTAGTACCGTTAAAAACAGAATATCATTTGAAGATTATAAAGACTGTTTATTAAATAAAAAAGATCAATATAGAACACAGAATTTAATTAGAAGTAAGAAACATGAATTGTATTCAATTCAAGTGAACAAGATAGCTTTATCAGCAAAAGATGATAAAAGATTTATATTAGAAGATGGTATGAATACTAGAGCCTTAGGACACTATAAAAATGTTTACTAATAAATGGATGAGTGTTTAGGTGATATTCGAGCTTTAAATTTTACAAATTCTGAAGAAATTTACTATATGACTTATCTTTGTGGAGAATTGTATGATATAAAATATGATTATAATAAAAAACTATTATCAGAAAGTTTTCAAAGGTTGACTGAATTAATTGAAAAAGAAGAAAAAGAAGATATTAAATTGAAGGGATTAGGAGTTTTATATGTTATTTCAAAGAATTTATTCTATTGGACATGAATTTATATCTTAGGATATATTTTGATACCTTAGTTGAATCAATATATGATTTTTTTGAATATATTAGAGTGTTTATAATAACTATTTTATTAATATCTCTATAATTCAGGGGGGGGATGACTATCCCCCCCCTATTATGTTTAGTTTATAAAAAAATGTTTACTAATAAATGGAAGAGTTCAATAGACTGAGAGGTTATCCCAAGACATTTAAATTAAATGATTTATATCCTGGGGAATATAATCTAATATCATTGAAAAAAATTAAAACCAAATATGGAGATACAGTAATTGCAAAATTATATGTCGACGATTTAGAAAAAGATTATTATCTGGCGAATAAGCACGGTATACTTTCAGATAAATCTATAAATGAAATCAATAAAGGTAGATTTTTATTTAAGTATTCAGGTATGATTAATGATAAATATGAATATGAATTAGAGGAAGCTTAAATTTAATAACATATTAAAAGTTATATTGATGTCCAACTATTAAATTCATCCGGATATCCTAGCCATTTTACAAAATACTTATTTCCTTTCTTTTTTATGATTTTTTCAATTTTATATACATCATCTTTTTTATTATATTTTACCATTTCATTTTCATAAAAAGTTCCTTCAATTTCTTTACTGTTTAAATCTTTTAATCGATAAGTAATTGGATCTGTTATCAATACTTCAGAAACTATAAAAATCTCTTCAATAAATGTAGAATCATGTACTTTCCTGAATGTTTTCTTAATTGTAGATATTCTAACACTATCTCCTATCTTAAATTTAGGTTTTTTCATAATCTTTTTAGTATATAAATTTTTATAAACTTGAGATTCATTTTCTCTAGCCTCAACAGGTGTCATTTTTATAGATCTATGATATGAATTGTTATAATTTTTAAGTAATTTAGGTAATACATCAATATATCCTTTAGTATTGTTAGCATGCATATATTTTATAATTTTTTCTCTTATACTTCTATTAAATCTCTCAGCTATTGCAGATTTTATTTCTTTATTTTTAGTTGTAAACCAATGTATATTATTATCTTTGAATAGTTTTTGGGTCTGTTTTCCTGTAAATTCAGTACCTTCATCTGTCAAAATGAATTTTGGTATTCTTTCTTTAAAAACTTGTTTAAAACCTTGTATAACTTCTTCAGTTGTTTTTCTTTTTATAGGAAAAGCCCAAGCATATTTATTAAAAGCATCTATAACCGTTAACAAATAATTAGTTCCATCATTATATTTACTATAATTTTTTATAAATAACAAATCAGCGTCAAATTGATTATTACTGTTTGGAACATAAACTCTTCTTCTTTTAAATTTACGAATGACAGGTTTATATCTAGTATATACATCTTGTTCATGTAAAAATTCTTCAACATTAGGTAACCCTGTTTTTCTTTTCAATTCATTAATTCCACAATAACCTGTTTCTGGATTATAATATGTCTCTTTTAAACCCCTAAAAAAGTATTCTTTTTACTTCCACAAATAGTACAGATACCTTTACCAACAGGTTTATTATTTTTAGAAGTAGTTTTATGATAATTTTTAGTTGAGGTTTTATCTTTACACTTGACACAATATAGACCTAATCCAAAAGTTTTTTTAGCTTTAATAATAGGTTTAATAATTCCTCTATCTAATCTTTCTCGAAATGTTGGATCTTGTATAGCATTTAAATTATCTATTAATTTTTGATCAGCAACATGTCTCTGTTTTGTATCTTTTGTTTTATTATATTCAATATCATGTTCTTTACATAACTTATCAACTCTATTTATTCCTGGATCACCTCTTTTTAATCTTTTTTCTAATTTTGTAAATGGACCACAATATTGATATCCTGGTAAATGCATTTCTGGAGGATTTATTTTATCTTGTAACCATCCAATAATATCACCACCTCTAATTAAACCTACATAACCTCCACCTTTTATTTCTTTAAAAATATGAATATTTTTTTTACACACCATTTATTTATTTAGAAATTTATATCCATTCAATTGCATTTGTTTTACGTATTTTTCAACTGGATTAAATTTTAAACTTTTTATGAAATCCTTTTCACGCATATAAATTTCTTCTTCTGTCATATCCTTAGCTTTAAACGAATTAATGAGTTCTTTATAAAAATTATAACAATGTCTATATTCTTCTTTCCTTTCCGCTATTTTTAATGCAAGATCGATGGCTTCTACTATACCAACTGATAAACTTAAAAAAGCAAGCGGTAGAAAGGCTATTGCTGATAAACCTGTTCCACTTAGAATAACCTTACTTACTGATAATGAAATACTTATCTTTTGATACATATTTCTACTCTTTCTGTAAACATATAATCTTTTTTCTAAATATACATCCATTTATAAAGGATTAAATTTTTTCCTATATCTCATATCAGGATTTACTAAATCTAACATAAAAAAATCATATTTTTCTTGAACATTATACATTTGTTTGAATTCTTCAGTACTTAATATACCATCTATCTCTCTTATAATCTGTTGAATTTCTTTTGGTTGTAGAGTGAAAAATATAAAGTAATTACAGTTCTTTCTTATATTGATAGGTGTTAAAAAATATGACTGAGTTAAATAAATAAAGGATGCGTTTTTCTTTCTACCTCTGATAAATAATTCTTCGATGTTTTTTTGATCTTTCTCAATCACACAATCATCAAAAATAACTAAATTCTTTAATGTAGGATTTAAATCATCTACATTAATAAAATTATGATCTGAAGAAAATAATACTTTTTTTTTTAATTTATCATATAATTTTAATAATCTTTTCTTATTCTTTATATTCTTAGATTTCAAAATATCTTCTCTTTCTATATCTTCAAACAATGTATAATTTTCTTGTAATTTAGAATATTTAGGTTCGTATAAATCTTTTGCACATATATATAATGTATCAAAAAATAATAAATCATAAATCAAATTTAACAGTAAATTTGTTTTACCTGAACCTGAAGATCCTACTATAAGCAATCTAAATGGTTGTTTAGGTAACAAAGGATGTTGTTTAGGATCAGGTAATTCTTCTGGTTCTGTGTAATCTTTAATTTTTATCATAATTTACTAGCAGTAAAAATAAAATTTGCTGCAGTAAAAAAATTAATATTATATAAATGAACTTAGAAAAAGAACGGAAACACAAGTTTTTAAAGCAAATAAAAGATTCAATTAAAATAGTAAAAATAGAAAAAGAAATAAGAAAGAATAATGAAGATCAACTAAAAGAAAAAATAGGTATTCAAAAAACCTTAGAGGAATTTCATAAACCAATCACTCAAGAAATTGAAAAATATGAAAAATCAAATAAAGATATTGTGAAAAGTATTCAAAATGTTGTAGAAAATATTTCATTACCATCTATAGAAGAGCCTATTGAAGCTGTGAAAGAATTAGTATCTTATACTTATGATATCGATCAAAATTTAAATTTAAAATATTTAAAAGAGGAAAAATTATACAGACCGTCAGTATTTTTAAACGATCAAGAAAAATTAGAGGAGATGTATGGAAGAGCTAAACAGTTAAAAGAAGGATTATCTAAGAAAAGAGGTAACTTAAAAAGTACAATTTCTAGAGCTAAAAATTTTTCAGAGGAGGAATTAAACCAGAAAAAGAATGATATAAAAGAAATTAAAAATAAAGAAAATATGTTGCAAAATTATATGCATAGATTAAATATGATTCGAAGTAGTAAAGAAATGAAGGTCGGTAAAGGATTGAATGTATTATCAAATTTAACAGAAAAAATATGTAACGGAAGTAAATCAAAGTAATTGTATAATCAAGTAGCTTTATTGTTAGATATGTTATTAAAAAATAAAGAAATGACTTATAATGATGTACAACGATATCATAAACAATTTCTCTGTTAATAAATGATAAAATATAAAGTTTATTTGAGTGAAGGTCAGAAAAATAAACTTAAATCAGCTTTTAAAAATAAAGTAGAAGTAACATTACAAATAAATATATCTAAAACTCCTAATCATGAGATGTATTTAACTAAAACTCAAATTAATCATATTAATGATGGAAAAAGAATTACAATCAGTAAAACTCAATTAGATAAAAATGGAGGATTTTTACCATTTCTAGCGGCACTTATACCCTCTTTAATAACCGCTGCTAAATTAGCAGTTCCAGCATTAGCAACAGGTGCTTTATCAGGATTAGCTAGTTCAGCTATGCAAAAAAAGGGATCTGGGAAAAAAAAAACATGGAAAGGGAATATATCAACAGTGGGAATTAGCGACAAAATGATTATAGAAAATATGAAAAATGAAAAAGGATTTAGAGGTGTGTTTACCTCCGATTTATTACCTAAAACAATAGGAAAATTTGAAAATGGAATCATTAATTTAGATGTATCAACAGGTCCCGGAACTCATTGGGTTTGTTATTATAATGATCCTAAATATAAATATGTGGAATATTTTGATCCGTTTGGTGAATATGACAATATGAAGAAGGACTATATTCCTAAAAATATTAAATCATTTCTTGTTACATCCAATAAAAAAATAGGTTATAATGATAGTTTTTTACAGAAACCTTCATCTGTGAAATGTGGTATATTTTGTATGAAATATATAAGAGAAAGGAATAAAGGTATATCACCTAAAAATGTTCTCAAATCATTTCCTACACAAAAACCTAGTGACTATAATGAAAATTTTGTTATGTATAAATGATAATATTAAAATCAGAAGGTCATGAGAGATCAGAGGAATTTACTGTAAATTTTATTACACATCTTAAAATAAAAAAATTAGCTTTACACTCATTCTCTATGGAAGTTTCCTGGTTTAATATAAGTAAGAATTATGGAAATAACATATTTAGATTGTATACATTAGGCACAGATATAACAATTACTATCTCAAATGGTAATTATACTATAAGAGGATTAAATGAGTATATGATGAAAATATTCGGTGAGGATCAACCTGTCAAATTTGGTATTATTGAAGCAAGACAAAGAATATCTATTAAACTGAAAAATGGTTGGGTAATTGATTTTACTAAAAGTAACTTTCATAAAATTATAGGCTTTTTAAATTCTACATATGGAAGTTATGATGAAGAAACAGAGGTTGAAGGTGAGCATATTGCTGATATATCTAATGGAAATGATAATATTTATATTCACTGTGATGTTGTAAAAGGATCTTTAATAAATCAATATAATTCAGAAGTTATATATTCTTTCACTAATAAAAACCCTCCAGGTAGTATCATTTCAAAAGAATTTAATAATTGGATATTTTTTCCTGTTAAAGTGGATCCTGTTGAAAGAATAAAAATGAGGATTACTAATCAAAAAGGTGAATTAATAGATTTAAATAAAGGAGCTGTAGAATTTAATTTTATTTCTTCTTAAATAAATGAGAAAAAGTAAAAAAATACGAGGATTTTTAAAGGTTTTATTGAAACCTAAGAATATATTAAATGTAATATTTTCTATGAAAAAGAAAGGAGGTGGTTTAAAAATTCTTCCTAAATAAATGATTTATGATTTAAGTGATACTCGTTATTATTATAATGATCACATTAAAAGTTATGAATTAAGAGAAATTCATCCAAAAGAACATAGTTCAGATGAGAATGCTACCTATGTTTTTCATATTAATGATACTAAAGCAAAAATTTTATATTCTAGAGGATATCTTGAACTAAAATTAAAAATTACAAAAAATGATAAATCATCCATTGGAAACGAAAATGTGAGTCTGGTAAATGGTGGAGGTTTTATCAAAACTTTAAAAGTACATATAGGAGATACTGAAATTGAATCAAATACACAGTCAAATTTTTCAATCATGAATCATGTTTTAAGATTAATTCATTATACTCCTGATTATGTAACATCACAAGCTCAAAATGAATTTTTTTATCTAGATACATCTGATTCAGCTGACCGTAATGAGTTCAAATATGATGGTACTTTAGAAGATACTACTAAAATAACTGAGTTTTTTAATAATTTGAAAATGAATAAAGATTATAACGACGGATTCGTAAAGAGATGGGAACTAACGAAAGATAGCAATGTCATTAAAATATGGACACATTTAAAAGATATAATCGATTTCTTTAGAGAATATGAAAAGATAATTTCAGGTTTTGAAGTGAAAATAGAAATTCAAAGAAATGAAAATAAAAATATGATATATACTAATATAAGAAACGAAAATTATAAGGTAGTAGTTGAAGGATTAACCTTGCATTTACCTTATATAGAATTAAAAAATTCTGCAGAAAGTTTGTTTCTGGAATCATATCTATCTGATAATGATATAGAGGTAAATTGGGATCGACATAGATTTAAGATGGTAGGCCCTTATAGAAGCAATAGCGGATCTGTGACAGCAACAACAGCGTCAGATGAAGTTTTAAGTGTCTATGTTATTCCTCAATATGTTGAAAGAGATAGTAATTATGAAAAAAATAATATGATATTTGATAATATAGATATGGCAGAATGCTGGTTGATGATTAATAATAAACAAGTTCCTCTTATGCGATATAAAACAAATTTTGCTAATAAAGATTATAATAGAGTGTATGAAGCTCTTTTACATAAAGGATTTTACGATAATAATACAGAAACAGGACCTTTGATAAATAAGGAGAATTTTGGTAAACTGTATCCTATTTTTCCTTTTTACTCATCAAATCATGAAAACTATACCGATTTAAATAATTTAGATATTGAATTTAATTGGATAACGAATAGTCAAAAGGAATATAAGTTTTATTTTATTTTTAAAGAAAGAAAGAGATGTTTTATAAAAATTAAAAAATAAAACTATAACAATGGTTAAGAGTTTAAAATCTTAAAATTAAATAAATGAGTGCTTACTATCCACCTTATGATGATCAAATGAAAGAAGGACCTATTGGACCTCCAGGTATAGGTTTTAAATGAATGAATGATGGAAATTATGATATGGAAAATAGAATTTTAAAAAATTGTGAAAATCCTATAGATGATTCAGATTTAACCACTAAAAGTTTTGTTTTGAATAAAATAGAGAATAATCATTTTGAATTGAGAGATCTTATAAAAACTAAATATGATGAGGGTTTTTTAACCTTTACTGAAGAAACAGGTAAGAGAATAAAAGAAATAAATGATACAACTTTACATTCTTTAGAAGGAAAAGCTTTTGATGCAAAAGGTAAAAGAATAGGAAATGTTGCAGATCCTAAAGATGAAAAAAATGTTGTGAATAAAAGATATTTTGAAAAAAATTCGTTAATATTACAGAATGATAAATTTGATGCAAAAAATAAAATAATTACGAATGTTTCTGAACCTGAAAATGATAACGATGTTGTTAATAAAATATATTTAGACTATAGAGATATCTGGGTTACCGTAGACGATCTTATTTTTATAGATGAAAAATTTACAAAAGTAAAGTTCAATATGATGAGTTCTAAATTACTGAATTCAGAGATGCGATTAACTACAGATATGTATATGAAAATATCTATATATATAGCTATATATGTAGAAAAAATATATATATATGATAAAAGTCCACTGATATCTCTAGAAATCAATGGTAAGGAAATTTTAAATGCTAATACAAATACAGTAACATGTTTTGCTT
Source organism: Amaurobius ferox (assembly GCA_951213105.1). NCBI lineage: Eukaryota > Metazoa > Arthropoda > Arachnida > Araneae > Amaurobiidae > Amaurobius > Amaurobius ferox. Next base: position 71,533,858 of record OX578155.1, read on the forward strand.
ACGGTAAACGTGATAATATCATCACATTATGGATAAAATCCGATGGTAACACTTTAAAACCTTATATGCATATTGAAAAAATTTCTTTCTAATAAATGGATATTGATTGGAATGAATTTTCCAGAAAAAATTTATCTGAAGATGTAATTAGAAATCTTATTAGTCATGTAAATTGGGATTTAGTTTTACAATATTCAACACTGTCTGAATCTTTTATTGAAGAATTTGCTCAACCTGATGATTGGCCTAAAATTTCTAGATATCAAAAATTATCAGAAGATTTTATTGAAAAATGTAAAGATAAAGTAGATTGGGTAAACATATCTCAATATCAAACTTTAAGTAACGAATTTATCGTAAAATTTTCTGATAATTTAGATTTATATAAAGTATCAATGTTTCAAAATCTTACAGAAGATACTATGAGAGTATTAAAAGATGATTTAAATTGGTTGTATATATCTAGATTTCAAACATTTAGTGAAAATTTTATAGAAGAATTTATGCATAAATTAGATTTTTGTTATTTGATTAAATATAAATTTGAGCTATTACCTGATCACTTTTTTAATGTTTATTGGAAAAAAATACAAGCAATACAGATGAGTGAATTAAATAAAAAGTTTGGTCATAATGAAATAGAACCTTACCAAGAGAAAATTTTTGAAGAGATATATGAAGTTAAATCAGTCTTGAGAGAGAGTGTTTATCTTTTGAGACAATTAACTAATGATAAATAATGTTTCTATATAAATGGATGTTAATAATGGTATGGAAAAAAAATCTATGTCTTTCTTAAATATAGAGAATCCTACTGAAGTGAAATCTTTATTTAATTGTTGGGGAAATAAATGTCTTGAAGGAATAGAAAATTTAAAGAATTTAAAAGAATTATATTGTTGGAGGAATAAATTAACATCTCTTGATAGAATAAAAAATTTAACGAATTTAAAAGAATTATATTGTGATTCAAATATATTAACATCTCTTGAAGGTATAAAAAATTTAACTAATTTAGAAACATTAAATTGTAAGGGAAATAAATTAAAATCTCTTGAAGATATAAAAATATTAACTAATTTAAAAGTATTATATTGTGAGGGAAATAAATTAACATCTCTTGAAGGTATAAAAAATTTAACTAATTTAAAAGAATTATATTGTAGAGGAAATATATTAACACCCTTTGATAGAATAAAAAAAAATTTATATTGTGGAGGAAATAAATTAACATCTCTTGAAGGTATAAAAAATTTAACTAATTTAGAAACATTAAATTGTGGAGGAAATAAATTAACATCTCTTGAAGGTATAAAAAATTTAACAAATTTAAAAGTATTATATTGTGAGGGAAATAAATTAACATCTCTTGAAGGTATAAAAAATTTAACTAATTTAGAAACATTAAATTGTAGCGAAAATGATATTACATCTCTTGAAGGTATAAAAAATTTAACTAATTTAGAAACATTAGATTGTAGCGAAAATGATATTACATCTCTTGAAGGTATAAAAAATTTAACTAATTTAAAAGTATTATATTGTGAGGGAAATAAATTAACATCCCTTGAAGGAATAGAAAATTTAACTAATTTAAAAAAATTATATTGTAGTGAAAATGATATTACATCTCTAAATGAATTAATATTTTTGCCTGGAATATATGAAGTATGCTATGATATAAATAAAATAAATTTACCCCCGATTTTAAGAAGACAATTATTTCATAATAATGTATATAATGACTCTCAAAATGTGCATAATACATATATTCAAAAATCTTTGAGAGAGAGTATCATAAAATTATTAAATACAGAAATTACATATGATTTAGATGAATGTTTTAAAGAATTAGATATAAAAATTAACTTATTGGAGGAGGAATTCCATAATATTAAATTTAGAGAGATATTAGTTGTTGTGTTTAACAGAATTTTAAAAAATGTGAATAAAAATGAAATTATAAAAGTGTTAAAAGATGAACTAAAAGAGGCTGATGATAAATGTTTCGTTGGGAAAGTAACTAGAATAATTAATGTACTAAGTGGATTTGATCCTGATGTTTCTATTACGATTTCTGATAATGAACAAAAAATATTATAGCAGAAAAAATATTTAGAGAGTCAAAGTCTGAAGACGAATACAGACTAAATCTTAAAAAAGAGATGGATCATAGAGGTTTTACAGATTATGAAGAATGGATGAATATATAACTATTTTAGAGTAGAGTTAAAAAATAATTCTAAATAAATGGATCTTTATAAGATTAAAAAATCTCTAGAAAAGAAAGGAATTAGTGTAATAGCAAGATTTATAAAATCAAACGGTGATACTGGAACAGCATTTTTAAGTAATTATAATGATAAAGATCTTAAAAAACTTAGTAAGAATATTAAGTTATATTATAATTTTGGTGGAGAGAAAAAATTTAGTAAAGATTGTATACAACTTACTTTTATTGAAAAAAAGTAATTATGTGATTTTCCAAGTATGGAAATATTTTTTTTTTAAACATCTTCTTCTAAAAAACTATCAAGATTTTATGATCTCTATAAAACGCGTCCGTAATTTATGGACGCGTTTCGATATATTTTGAATCACTTTGTAATCCTCTTTTAAAGTTTATTTAGCATTTCCTTTTTCACGCATTTATTTAATCCTTTTCACCGTAATTTACCTATATATGGGGGCCTCATAAATATGAAGGTAGCCCCAAAATGGGGCTACCTATCTTTGATAATTTTTTTCACGCATTTATCTAAAATTTGGTCTAAATGTAAAAAAGGCCTTATTTAGCTATAAAATCATGTTTTTAATATTAATATGGATCGAGACCTTTTTTTTTAATATAAAAAGATAAAATAAGCTATAAAATATAGTTTTTAGTGTATATAGTACATGTGTGCTCATACGTACATATATATACTACTTATATATATATATATATATATATATATATATATATATATATATATATATATATAAAATACACGACAAGAGAAATTCATACAATATCAAAATTAATAATATTATTGATTGGAATTCAAACCTCACTAAAAATATATTCAGAAATATTATTATCGGATACTTCAGAAGAAACAGAAACTACAGTACTTTTAAAAAAGACTGCATTTATGAATGTAATAAAATAATAAATGATGCATTAAAAAGAAATTACCCTCCATATTTTTACAACATTATTACTATTCCTTTTTCAAAGAAAGAAATTGTGCATTGTTTAATTCTAAATGAGCATTCTTAATCATATATATTTTCATATCTACGATCCTATCATCATGAAGTCTTATCGCGCATGTGCGACTTTCCCTTATAAAATGATGTGTTTTCATGCTGGATTGTAAGGTGTATCTCTTCCATGCTTGGTTCCATCTTTGCTTTTTTGTCCGTTCGGGTGCTTCTGTCTTTGCACATGTGGGAGATTGACCATTGAGTTACATTGGTGCCGTGAGCGTTGCCCGGGTCGTAAAAGCTGCTTTAAGCGGGAAAGGGGTGTCGCAATCCACCCCTGCCATTATATGCAAATCATATGGTCACTCCTGTTCTCGCTTATTTTTTCTTCTTGTTTATATCCTTATATATATATATATATATATAAAATAAGAATACATAATTTATATATATATATATATATATATAAAATAAGAATACATAATTTATATATATATATATATGTATATGAAATAAGAATTTAATTGATTGCATAATACTCCTTAGAACAAAATTTTGAAAATATTAAAGCTGTTAATGGATATATATTATTCACAATTCATTCATCATTCGAAAAATAACTACTTCTCATTTGCAGTTAATTAACACTACTTAGAGGTCATTTTCTAACAAGGGTGGTTACTAATTTTTGGGTATAAAAGAAGTGTTACAGATAACTGGGCGATAGTAAGAAAAAATGTTTGATGCTGATGTGTTTGTCGCCGGACGTTTAGCAATGTGGGTCAAACTTCGACAAATTTTCTATAAATTTTAAAATAATACAAAATAAACACCAGAAATTTTCCTTTAAAGTACCTTTCATAATAATGAAATTAATACTAATAATAATAATGAAACTAGTAGTGAAACTGAATATGGTACTCAAACTTCTCAGAATGTAAATAATGATTTTAATGATGACCAATATGAATCTAATGATAAAAGTAATAATAATTTAAATAATAAAAGTAAAACTAACTCTAGAACTGATAATCAAAATGCACAAGTAGACTCGGACGGCTTCAGGATGCCGAAGAGGCATTGCCCCATGGTCAATATTCAGCCCTATAATGGAATAGAGACTGCAAGGAACCCTTTTTCTTCGTCTGATATGGACACCTCCCCCCCCCCTCAGGAAATTGAAAATGAAATAACTAATAATACTAATTCTCAAACTGATATTAATTCTCAAACTAATAGCAATGGTAATAACAAACCTGAGAACCCCCAATTTAATGCCTATAATCCCGAACCCTTTTACGTTAACTGCCCCCATAACTGGCGAGAGCTCATTAAAGCGATCAACGCAAAAACTGCCACCAATGTCAAAGCCCAGCTTGCTGGGGACCTCATTAAAATTCTCCCACAAAACTTAGACGACTACAGATTGGTACAAAGATTCCTAATTGAACAAAACCTAGAATTTCACTCAATTAACATAAAGGCGGAAAGGCCAATTAAGATACTCATAAAAGGACTGCCCCCAAACACGAATATTCAGGAACTAAAGGAAGAACTCAACTTTATGGGATATAGTGTACATAGAATATCGCAACTGCGGGATTTGAAAAACCAAGCACCGTTGCCCATTTTCCTGATTTATCTCAACCCCACTAAGGGCTGGGAAGATATAAGAAACGTCACCTCTGTTCTAGATATGACAATACGAGTAACAAACTTTGATTCGAGGGGAATTAAAATGTGCTACCGCTGTCAGCGGTTTGGACATTCCAGCGAATGCTGCAGACTACCACCAAGATGTCTTAAATGCGGGCTAGGGCACCATACCAGAGAATGCACGAAATCAAAAGACACCCCTGCACAATGTGCAAATTGTAAGGGACCACACCCGGCTAATTTCAGACTTTGCCCCGCTAACCCACAAAATAAAAATCAAATGCCAAATAATGCAAACTTGCCTGTTCCCCCCCCCTCCAGAAGCAGCCCACCTAATCTACAGCCCGCAGACTTCCCCCGCCTTCAAACTACTATACCAGAACAAACTAAACAGCAGGAAAACAATAGAACTAATGTCAGCCAAACCTCCACCACCATAAACCAGAACGAAAACAGATCCTTTGCGGAAATCGCGGTAGTTCAAAAGTCCAACCAAAGTACATCAGCTCCCCCCCCCCCTCCCCTAAGCTCATCCCAAGAAATCAAATTGTAGCCAATGCTAGACAGCAAACCCTACAGCAAATTGCCGTACATTCTTACATCTCCCCTGCCCCTCCCCCCCTAGCTGCAGAAAACTTGAACGAAAAGACTAACAATGAAACATCCTCAACTTCTCAAATCAAAGATATAATACAGATTATTCAGGAATTCAAACAAATGTTTACTGACTTAGACTTAAATTTTAATAAAATCAAAAACTTCATAAATCAAATTAAAGAAACAATTAACAAACCAATTAATCCACTAGATAAACTATTAAACATCATATCTGCCCTCGGAGAGGTATTTAGTACAGTCCCCCCCCCCGTCATGGCGAGTAAAACCTTCAGTCACCTAAACATACTGTCGTGGAACGCCAATGGGCTCCGCGGCAAAATCACTGAACTGCGTTCCTTTGCACAGAATAATAGCATTGATATAATACTTATTCAAGAAGTTAGACCTGGCCTCCGTCCCCGCCCCCTCAAAATTGCAAATTACTATAATTATACGGCTCTGAGAAATAACCCATCTAATAATCAACCCTCCCATGCAGGCGGAGTTTCTGTCTACATTAAGCATAACATCCCTCACCATGAATTAAATCCGGTCAATACTACTGTAATTGAAAATAAAATGATTCAGCTCTCCCTACCGAACCACCCGCCCATCATTATTGGGTCCATCTACATAAAACCTGCCAGCAGAATAGACATTACCCCTGACCTGCAAAGTATCAGTAATATCAATCACCGTGCCATCCTGTTGGGTGATTATAATGCACATAGCCCCCTCTGGAATTGCCGCAGAAGAAACACCTACGGTACTGCTCTGCAAAAATTCATCTCTGCTACTGGAATTCATCTTGCAGTCCCTGCCCTGCCCACCCACTACTCGCATTCCCCTTACCCCTCCACCATAGACCTCGGCCTTCTTAAAAATATCCATCTTCCTTATACAATTGAAACTCTTAATGAATTTAGCTCTGACCACCTCCCCATCCTCCTCACCCTTCAGCTAAACTCCCTTCTCCCTGTCTCCAGCCTCCCTTCCTGTGTCGATTGGAATAATTTCAAATCAAACCTTAGAAACACCACCCTGCTCATCCCAAATATTAACTGCCCTGCTGACATTGATAAAGCTGCCCAAAAAATCACCCTCGAAATTCAAAACTCCCTGTCTAAAGCTTCCTCCTCTCGTCCCCCCCCCCGCTACAACTCCCTTCCGCATAACATCCAAACTCAGATTGTGTATAGAAATTTTGTTCGCCGCCTCTGGCAAGTAACTAGAGACCCCCGCACTAAAACCCACCTTAACTCCGTAAATAAAAATATTAGAATTGCCATTCAAAAGCACAACCAAAATAATTGGAAAAATTATATTGAGTCCCTCTCCCCTTCTGACAATAGCATCTGGAAAGAGATTAAAAGAATTAAGAAACCCTATTCGCAGCTCCCCCCCCTCCTCTCATCCACTGGCACCGCTTTTTCAGAACGGGACAAAGCAAATGCTATCGCAAATTGCTACGAGAAGCAATTTGCGATTGATATCCCGAACAACGCTTTTCATACTCATGTGCAGTCTACAGTTAACAGTTTTCTCTTGTCCCCCCCCCCCTCCTCTGGTCCCTCCCACCTCTGTTGAAGAAGTAACTGAAATCATTCATAAATTGAAGAACAAAAAATCCCCTGGAATAGACAAAATCTCTAATAGAGCCCTTAAGGCCCTACCACTTAACATTATCTTTTACATAGTTTTAATGATCAACTCAATTCTTAAATTCTGCCACTTTCCGGCTTGCTGGAAAACTGCTGTCGTAATCCCCTGTTTAAAGCCCGGAGCTGACCCCTCTAACCCTGTGTCATACCGTCCCATTTCCCTCCTCCCATCCCTGAGTAAAATCACAGAAAGAATCATTCAGAACAGGCTTTATAAATTTATAAATGAAAAAGATATCATTATCCCAGAGCAATTTGGATTCAGACCCATGCACTCCACCACCCATCAGCTTCTCAGAGTAGTTGAATTCACTGCTAATGCCATTAAAAATAAAAATCACGTAGGTGCCCTTCTGCTGGACGTCGAAAAGGCGTTCGACAAGACGTGGACCCCTGGAATAATCTACAAATTAATTAAACTTAACTTCCCCCCCCCCCTTCATCCAAATTATAAATTCGTATCTACTAAAAAGAAAGTTCCATGTGCGAACTCTAAATACCCTCTCCGAAATTAAAACCATCAACGCAGGCGTTCCGCAAGGATCCATTCTAGGGCCCCTTCTTTTTAATCTGTATGTAAATGATATCCCCCGCGCCCCTCACACCACCCTTTGCTTATATGCAGACGACACGTGTATTATATCCTCCAACAAAAATATTAATTATCTCCACACCCAGTTACAGAATCATATCAGCATACTTATAAAATATTACGATAATTGGAAAATCAAGATAAACGCATCCAAATCGCAGGCAGTCTTTCTCTCTGGAGCCCGTATCCCCCCCCCCCCTTAATGTTCAAAAATCAGCCTATCCCTTTTTCGCGTACTGCCAAGTACCTCGGTGTCCATTTGGATAGCCGGCTTACTTGGCGTACGCACTTTGAGTACATTGTCAAAAAAACTAAAAAGCTCGTAGGAGCACTAAATCATCTTTTATTTTCAAAAGACCTCGATATTAGTAATAAGATTCTCTTATACAAGAGCATTATGCAGCCAATTCTCTTATATGCATGCCCGATTTGGGGGTATGCATGTAAATCGAATATTCAAAAACTTCAAGTGGAACAGAACAGGATACTCCGAATCATCAGGAAAGCCCCTCGTTACTTACGTAATGATATAATTCACAAAGACTTTAAAGTAAAAACTATTAAACAGGCTATTAAAAAACAAACTACAAAATTCTTTAGAGACATACCAAAAATACCGAATGAATCTCTGTTTAATCTCCAGGACTATGACCCGCGGGCGAATAAAAAGCGTCCCCGTGCAGTCTTGTATGATCCTCCCTAAGCACCGTTTTAATTTTTCTAGCATTCCCAGTCTGCTTATTGTGCAACTCTTTAACCTCTTACCTTCTTTTAGCATCTATCTCGCAAACTCCTCCCCCCTCAGCTTGTAACCAATGCTGCAAGTTGTATCCCAACTTGCCTCTAGATGGCAGCACCGCTGCACCTTAGTTTTCACTCTCCTTCCAATAAGGAAGGCTGGACATTGTGTCCTTTATTGTATGAATCAGATCAATTTCGCTCAAATGATGACATGTGTTAATACTTTATCCACAGACCGGAGGTAAAAGCCTTCGGGCTAGGCACTCCAGCACGTAACCAACATCCCTGGCTCAATCGAGTACTCAGGTTCTAAACACACCTGTTCAAGCTACACTAAGCTGCTCTAAATTGTAGCGGCGTAGTGAATATTAATCGACAAGAGTTTTCAGAACAAGCGTCCGCCGGAAGGGCAAATTATTTTCACCCCCCAACGAACATTCTTGTTCGCTCACGTCAACGTCACTCTCCGGCCAAGAGCCTCGTTAAGCGAGTTTAAAAATATGGCCGGTTAACAAGATGCGTGTGGCGTTTTTATGGAATAAATCAATCTCGTTATGCGGCTGTTGATTATTTATTACAGGCGTGAGGATTTTGATCAAAAATGACAGATTTGAATATCTACTTAGTTTCAACAAGTAAATATGGGATAATTATGGTCCCTTCGACAACACATTTTGCGTCTGGTAAATATGCATTTTTCAATACATTTCGCTTTCTTTAACAAAACGCTGATTCTTTACGTGCTTATTATCATTGTAATTCTTTATTTAAAAGCTACGTAAACTTAATTTAGGAGCTGCTCATTTTCAGTGCATTACAGTTATTAACAAACAAGTGTATTTTCAAGGCCGGAAATAATCTTTAATTTTACAGTCTTTTGAGTGCACTGGCCTGTAAAATTTTTCATCCTTTATATTTTCTAATCAGCAAAGCATTTATTTTTAAATTTTTACATATTCCACGTTTTAAATGTTTATATATTATATACTTAACAGGAGTCCAGGCATTTTTTAATATATATATTAAATCGTATCACAATGTGTGGAAAATACTAATAAATAAGCATGCAGCGCATGTATAAGTATTAAACAGTATAAGTATGTTTCTTCATTGTGTGTTAAATTTAGGACATATGAATAATTTTTAACTTCTTCTGTTTCCAAACAATTTCATAATTCAGTAATCAGTTCATACCCTACAAAATGTTTTTTATTGCTGCTTGAATTGGTTCTATTTCTCATCTGATATTGCCTGCAAGTTACAGCATTTTATTTATTGAAAAATATTCATTACAGAAAAGAAATATACATTATATATTATATTTATGTTATGGATCAGTTTACTTACTGATCAAACACTGCTTTACTATTACTATCCTATTATGAATAAAAATTATTTCTCCAATGTAGACTGCAATTCTATTAATTTCTCTGCATATTATTGCGAATATACTTGCCATGAGTTTAAAAGATATTAATTAGCATTCCTAGCTCAATTGGTTCATTTCAATAGAGGAATACATTTACTTAGTTAACAGCACATTTATTGAAGATGTATTGTATAAGTATTTTTCTTCGGTATGAATGAAATTTGACTGGTTTCAAAATCGACACACATCCGCAATACCCTGTCCAAACCTTCCCCCGCTAATCGTGCGGCCTAGTTCTCGAGAATCAGTTCTAACAAATCTTCAATTATCAAAATTAAAAACTCTGTTCTCATCGCGAGGGACATTTCTATCAAAATAACCTGATCAGCTTGTGGGTCTTTTCTGCTCTCAACTTTTTCTTCGATCGGTTTCTCCCTGTTTTCCCGGAGGTGTTGCCCCTACTGTTATGTTGTCTTGCCTCGTTTTGTCGTTGTCTTGTCTCTGTTCGATTGTACGGTTTTGTTTGTTTAGTATATAGTACTATAATATCTTTATCTGGGCCTTATCCTTCACAGAACAAGATATTTGACATCTTCTGTTGTATTTAGATGGCTCTTATTTATCGTATATTTTCCACTTTTATAATATGTTATGATATCATTATCAATCTACTTGTCTTATTATATGTTATAATATCATCATCATTTTACTTGTCTCATCTTCACCTTCAATATATGTTATTCATCTTCAAAAAATGTTATTCATCTTTTTATTGTGCTGTCCTGCAAAAAAGTTATGTTCATCAATGTTGAACTACTACTGTTAAATTCTTTGTAAATAATTTATGATTTTTTAATAAACGTTCTAGAGTCTAGACCGTTGGGCGTGGGCCCTGGGAGTTGGCTTCGGCTAACTTTTTCCCGGCTGACCAAAGAGTTGCTCATGTCCTCGCTGACGAGTCGGACGGTCTGGGTCTTCAACACATCCGCAATATATCAAGCTTGATGTTATATCATTTGAGACTAAAAATCTCTGTTCTCGCTATATAAAATTCTGTTCAGAGGTAGATCCTATAAATAAAACATTCTGATCCCGTTTCTAAGCAAATTTACAGAAAATATTATATTGAATCAATATATGCCAAAATAAAAGTGTGCTAAAATTTTATAAAAAGATATACTGTACCTGTCCTACGTTATGTTCTCGTGGATTAGATGATTTAATGCTAATATTTATATTTTCACTTGTGTATTAGAAGACATATCCTTACAATATATGGCTTTTGAAAAATGTTTCACCAAAATAAAACAGATGACATCAGAATTTGAAACATATCATTAATCCCCGTAATCTTTAAACCCAAAGACCATGATGGATATAATCCAATTAAAAATGCAATTCGGATAAAATTTGTTTATATACATTGCTATATTTTTTAGAACAAAACAGATATACCGCTGTTTTAACTATACCGTTACCTAGCAATATGTATATATATAATTCTTTTTTCAAATATAAACTCATTTGATTTAATTCTGTTGTCTAGCGACATATCATTTTTACTTTCCTTTTAAAGTATTGGAACCATACTGAAAATCGCAACTCGAGTTTTCGACGGATATACACGTTTCGGGACCTCTAGAATACGATAAAACCATTTTCAGACTGACGTCTGTGTGCGCAGATTTCGTATCCATTCTATCTAAAAAACTAATTCACCGAATTTCATAAAATTTGATGGATAAGTCACGTGTGGGCGAATCTGGTGAGGTACAATTCGGGATAAACGAACCCGCCTTTTTTTACGAAATGGCCCGCAAAAATTGCCTGTATCAACTCTAGCTGAAAAACTAAAGGACCGAATTTCACAAAATTCGGAGATAAGCCGCTTGTGGGTCATCCTGGTGCTGATTAGATTTTGGTACGATCCGGGGAAAAATAACCTCCCTTTTATTTGCAAAATGTCCCTTAGAAATCGTCAAAATCTAAAATAAAAACTACATATGCTCAAGTATATCTATTAAATTCTTGTTTTATATGTAATTTTTAACGATGAAAAGAATAAGCCCAACCCCATTACACTAGGACCTACCGTTCTCGAGACATTTTTGTTTTTTCGAAATTTCTCTTCGCCACCTTTGAAAATAAGTCCAGTTACCAACTGAGAACAAAAATTGAATTAAAGGTGAATTAAATTTAATTAAAATAAAGAGAACGCGGATACATGTCTGCAGAGAAAGTCATGTGCTGTCCACATCAGATTTTTTCTTTTCAAATAACTTCTCATCGTCTGTATAATGTTATCTCAATGAGTGGTTTAATAATGTATTCTTTATTTATATCTCCACCGGTACTATAAACTTGAAACATGGACAAAATTCTAAGTGCATTTCAAGTCTACCCCAAAAATTTTATCGAATTCGGTGCAGCCGTTCATTCTCTTGTGATGGTGAAACAAATAAATAGTCAGATTTTCACTTTTATTTATATAGATATATATATTCTATTACATTTTAACAAGCAGTGGATATCTACAAAATTAATTTAATTACATTTGAATAGGTTTTAGTACTTGGCTAATATTTTATAGCATCTAAACTTGTGTTGGATACTACAATATATCAAAATACAGTTTGTTGCAGGTTCATTTCGCCAGCACCGCCCATCTCGAGTTTAAAGTTCAAATTAGGCTCAATCGTTAGACATCGGTAGTGCACGTTAGTGCACGTACGCATTTCGTTAGTGCACAGCCACCTCTTCAGGTATTACAAAAAATAAAAATAACATGGGCGGGGCTGGGGAAATGAACTCCCCACCCACCCACCTGGAATTATAAGTTCAGATCAGTATCATTAGTGCACAGTCCCCCCTTCAGGTGCTACGAAAATAAAAATAACATGGGAAGGGCTGGGCAAATGGCCTCCCCACCCACCCACCTCGAATTATAAGTTCAGATTAGGCTCAATCGTTAGTGCACGTATGCATTTCGTTAGTGCACCCCCACCCCCAAGTAGTACAAAAATAACGTGCGCGTGGCTGGGGAAACGGCTCCACCAGCCCACCTCCAATTTCCTATTTGAATTTCGAATCCTAAGTACGCCCCTGATATGCACCCCCCCCCCCCCCCAATTTATACAAAAATAACGTGCGCGTGGCTGAGGAAATGGGGGGAAATGGGGAAAATTTAACTTAACTGGTTACTCATTTTTTACAACGTAACTGAAACGTTATCAAAATTGACCAACTTCCCCAAGTCTGGTTCACTTTACATTTCCCGATTTTTATAAAAAATTATTTGTAGACTATTAGGCCTTTGAACGTGTTAAAAGAAATTTTGTACTAAATTGTAGAACCTGAAATGTAATTTAAAACAATTTAGTAAAAATAATACACTTTACGAAATGGTCCAGAATTTACAATAAATATTCGTAGCATTATAAATGATGATATAAAACTGCAATTTATAGCATTAAAAAATTTATATCGTTCCAAAATAAAAACAAAAACATGAGAGGCTATCATAACACAATTAATATAATATATAATTCTTGAAATGAATATAAACTCCTAATATACCCCAATTAATAAGACATAATACCACAATAATGATAAAACATATGAATAGAAAAATAAATAAAAATAAATTTGTCCTTACGAGTTGGATGGAATTGGAGAGATCATCAACTTTCTACCACAATTGCACAATAACATATTACATGTATACACTATAAACATTCCCGGCCGTCCAAATGGTTGCTCAAGTCCTTGTTGACGAGCCGGACGGTCTGGGTCTTCAACACTATAAACATTCGTAGCATTATAAATGATGATATAAAACTGCAATATACATTCCAAAATAAAAACAAAAATATGAGAGGCATAACACAATTAATGTAATATATAATTCTTGAAATGAATATAAACGCCTACTTAACAATGCTATCATTTCGGATATGTAAAACATGAATCGTTTTTATTCTGTGTATACCAAAATTTGGCATTTTTGAACTTCAGTATTTGTCCTTATGAGTTGGATGGAATTGGAGAGATCGTCAACCTTTTCCCACACATTGTTATACAGACGAAAGCAATAGGCAATGTAATGACTGATCGCATTGGACGTTTTTGCTGACGGAGCCAGAACACTAATCACACCTCTCAATTGATATTTCTTACTACCTAGATCCAATTTATGTGGGACTGATGATAATGGTATGTTGATATCCAAGTTGAAATGTGATGGATGCTCACGTAACATTTCTAAAAAAATATGAGACTTAAAATTATAATGTATTTTAGTAATTCCTCCACAAATGTTGCATTTCATGTTTGGATTTAACACACTGTGTAACGCATCTTGAAAATAATCCATGTTGTTGTTATGTAAAGAAAAACTAATGACAATTTTAGCAAAGTTATTGGTAGCATTACAACTAAAACATTCCACTGTTTCGGTAGCACTTTCAAAATCTTTAAATAATTTGTTTAATAAATATTCGGCAGTTGTGGCTGCGTTTGCATAAATGAGATTCGCATTTTTTTAAAATGGTTCTCCTTTAAAATGGTGAAGTAGGATAGCAGCCCGTTTTCTATATGTTTGGACTGTGATACCATCACGCACCCCACTACGAATTACTTCAAGAAGTAATTCCTTTGAATAGTTATCTACAAACTCCGAATATTTATCACTATCTGCATAGGCTGCGAATAATATTTGAATGATGGAATCAAATGCACAGGTATTGCTGAAAGTGTGATGCTTTCCATCAATATTAATCGACTTCAAACCTAACGAATTGGCATTTTTGAGAATGCCCAGAACTTTGTTTTTAGCTTTACTGCTTCTGTTACATGTCAAAATAGATGGATCCCAGTCTAAGTAGTTTCTTCGCTTCCGTTTCTTTGCTAAACCGTGCAAATTCTCTAAAGAATAGTTTTTCTTAATTTCTTCTTGTTCCGGTGGATGCGGGGATGCCTCTTAGGGTCTGGAAAGAGATGATGGCTGCTATCATATTCCTGTTCTATTAATGAAAGACAATTATTTCTGTTTTTGTGTTCCTTCTTTAGTATAAATTCATCTTTGTCATCGCCTGTTTTGTCGTTTCTGTATGTTTCTTTAGAACCAATCAAGTTCATAGCTCCAACAATGGAATCTCTATGTTCAGGAATAAATTTATCAACACGTATTGGCAAATTCACGTGATGAAAGACACGATTTTTCAAGTCGTTGACCATGCTTTCTGATGAACAACTTGATTCAGTTGCTTGGTGATAATTGAAAATATTGTTCATCACGGCACCCCATATTGGTAGAAGACGGCAAAAATCTAACAATTTGTTTGCTAACGTGGGGGTATAATGGTGATTGTCTCTATCTCTGTATAGCACTGTGCTTCCTCCTTACAATTTTCATATATTTTCACTTTTTGTAATACTTGGGGGGAGGGGGGGGGTGCACTAACGAAATGCATACGTTGAGCCTAATCTGAACTTATAATTCGAGGT
The DNA here is from genome assembly GCA_951213105.1 of Amaurobius ferox. NCBI lineage: Eukaryota > Metazoa > Arthropoda > Arachnida > Araneae > Amaurobiidae > Amaurobius > Amaurobius ferox. The sequence goes on from OX578155.1 coordinate 71,549,168, forward strand.
GGGTGGGTGGGGAGGCCATTTCGCCAGCCCCGCCCATGTAATTTTTATTTTCGTAGCACCTGAAAGGGGTTCTGTGCATTAACGAAATGCATACGTGCACTAACGTGCAATAACGATGCACGAACGGTTGAGCCTAATCTGAACTTATAATTAGAGGTGGGTGGGTGGGGCGGCCATTTCCCCTGCCCCGCCCATGTAACTTTTATTTTCGTAGCACCTGAAGGAGGGACTGTGCACTAACGAAATGCATACGTGCACTAACATGCACTAACGATACACTAACGATTGAGCCTAAGCTGAACTTATAATTCGAGGTGGGTGAGTGGGGAGGTCATTTCCTGAGCCCCGCCCATGTTATTTTTATTTTTTGTAATACCTGAAGAAGGGGCTATGCACTAACGTAATGCATACGTGCACTAACGTGCACTAACGATGCACTAACGATTGAGCCTAATTTGAACTTTAAATTCGAGATGGGCGGGACTGACGAAATGGACCCGTTTGTTGCACGGTGAGATTGATTATGCCTACAGAATGAAAAAATCTGATGTGGGCAGCATATGACTTTTCCTGCCGAGTTAGGTCCACGTTCTCTTTATTTTAATTACATTTAATTCACTTTGAATACAATTTTCGCTTTCATTTGGTAGATGGACTTATTTTCGAAGGTGGTATAGAGAAAATACGAGAAAACTAAGATATCTCGAGAACGGCTAGTCCTAGTGTAATGCAGTTGGTCTTATTCTTTTCTTCGTTAAAATTGACGTATAAAACGAGCATTTATTGGATATATTTGAGCATACGTACTTTTTAATTTTAGATTTTGACGACATTTGCGGACCATTTTGCAAAAAAAAAAGCAGTTTTTTTCAGCATTAGTTATTCAGCTAGATTGGATACAGGCAATTTGTGCCGGTCATTTCGCAAAAACAGGCTGGTTCTTTTATTCTGAATCGTACTGAAAACAAATAAGCACTAGGGTCACATCCAAGTGACTTACCTACCAAATTTTATGAATTGCGATCCATTAGTTTTGAGTTAGAGTGGATACATGCATTGCACAAAGAGACAGACACACACACACACAGCCGTCAAACTAAAAATATTTTTTCGTATTCTAGAGGTCCCGAAACGTGTAGATCCGTCGAAAACTCAAGTTGCGATTTTCGACATGATTCCAATACTTTCCCTATACATTACCATGGATTGCAGAGAATATAGTGGTTCATAGCTATGTCCATGCTAATAGTCCAGACATCAGCTACTCCTTACTGAAAAGCGCTACGAAACTCAAAATAAGTTTACAAATGCTGGTAAGTACACTAATAACGGATTCCTATCTTTTGGAAACTCGCCCTTTGTAGTAATTTCTGTGAGGGTGAATTTAGCTATTGTACCGTTCGAACTTCATGAATTTAGAAGTTATCTGTGTGGTAAGGTAAGGCTTACTTTGTCAGTACTATAGAATTTGTATACTGTTGTATTGCATTATTAACAAAGTTATTCTGTGTTATCTGTTGAATGGCTAATCGATTTGGATTTATGGTGCAATACAACTGATCATGCCGTGTTGGGGTTTGTTGGTTCACGATCAAATATAGATTGTAAATTGTGTGTGACGGTAGATTGTTCGAAAGGAAGGAAGTGTTCCATATCAGTTTTTCAATATTTAAATTATTAGGGGCGCCCCACCCAAAACGCGGAATAAATGTGGTATGCTTTATTTTAAGTGAGGAATATACTATTTTTAATACACAGTTTTGATACACAGTATTGATACACAGTAAGAGATTAATTAAAAATCCAGTGAAACTTAATACACAGACTTGATAGTCTGTAAGATTAGTGGAAAATCGAGTTTTTTTAATATGTTCTGTAGAGGAGGGGGAGGGGGCTCCACGCCAAATGTTCGAAAGGAAAAATGAGAAATAAAAACTTGAAATGAGATGCATGCATCAACCAATCGATAAAAAGTATATTGTTTCAAAACGTGCATTTACACAAAATCTGAATTGAGACAGGTATTTGAAATTTGGTGTACGGGTAAATTGTTTGAAATGCATTACTGGGAAAATCGAATTATTCAAAAATTTACGTTATTCGGGAGTTGCTTTTTGCGATACCGTTGATTTCCAACTGGTATTTGGCTAGTTATATCCAAATATATTTCTACTTCCTATGTAAAAGTTGTAAAAGCTCATTTAACTTAGAAATGGGAAAATATTTAAAATGTCGTATTTATTCTGTTCACCATGTTATATCAGTATGTATTCATCTTACATAGGTAACATCATGTTTTAAAACCTCGTGCATTTCAAGCACTCTGATTTTTATTTTAAATTATTTTATTCTATTTACTAAGACGATAAAACTCATTGAAAGAGTAAATTGTGATATAAATGTGACAGGAAATACCAAAACCTTTCCCAATTTAAAATTTCAATCATTCAGCCTATCAAAATCTCAGTCAAAAATCTTACGCTACGGTACTGATTATATTTACTGGAATACCTAGTGTCGCGTTCAAGGAAACCAATCGGGAGAATTGCTTAGGAAATGCAGCTGATCCGCTGACTGATCCAAAACTGGTCCGCTCATAGCCAAACAACTCTATACTTTTCTATGCAAAAAATACTTCCTTTGAAATTAAAAATTTAAATAATCTAACTGTTTAAAATGTGTTTTGACTTCAAAATAGGGTTTTAGGAGAATTATTTTTCTACAGAAACAACTTTATTATAGTTAACAGGGAGGTATTAATGCAGAAAAAAATATATTTTATAAATTCGTTTCTTGCACTAAAACAGATTATTTCATGAATCTGTGATGCTTTAGGTTTTTATTTTTATTTTTAGTATTATTTTGTAAGACATTTCATTATTATTACGCAGGGGAGATGATTTTGTTGAAAGCAATAAGCTTATTTTGGGTGGACAGGTGGGATTTTCTACCTAGAAGTGGTATAATGGCGGAATAAGATTTCTTAACAGATAAGAACTAAATGGAACAATAACAATGTTACTCAAATATGTCTATTGTAATATGCGGTATGAAATTTTGCCTTTAGGGCCAATACGTGAGTCTTGCCCATTGCTTTGCTTAAGCTATATTCCTGTTATTCACGCTCATTTATGTATGCACCGATAATGTTAAATTTACCATGAAGTCTATCTCACCTAAAGAATGTGAAGCATTTATAACGGACGACCAGGAAGAGAACTGAAGTAACACTAAGAAATACATTTCCCATATGCATAGACAATGCACAAAGACATACATAGACAATACTCATAGATATACATACACAATACATGTAGACGATCATAATAAACATAGATATTAATTAAACTGTCTAGACTCCAAATTAGAACATTGAAGAGTATATTTTCATCTACAAGCAAATATTAAATTCAATTATACATAAAATACATATTAGCAAAATGAAATTTAATTAGTTACAGAAAAGAAATGGAAGCAATAAAATAAGCTAACATTGAACAGATCAGAGTTAAAGACAACAATAACAGTGCAACTCACAAGCCAGTAGTAGCGTCGCTGAGGGTTAGGGTTTGGAGGTTCCATAATCCCCAACCCCATAAAACCATTGAATTTCGTTGAAATAATATTTGGAGAAATGGGAAACAAGGTACAGTCTGAAACGGCACCTGTAGGAAACGGAATACGAAAAATAGCGAAAAATATTTTTAGCCCTGTCCAAAACTATAGAAAATTCATGTTACTTTCCCCTGTGTGAAGCGGAACATGCAAAACACGGAAACGGACAATTTGAAGTATTTTATTAATAAAAGTACCTGTTGTAATTGTGCGGAGGTAAGCGAAAGAATGCTGCGAATGGACTGTGTATTAACAAATTTTTTTTGCGTCAGACATTGTTTGTCTTCAAAAAATTGTTCTTCGCACTCTTCGTAGCTCCGAAGGGTTACAATAAACCTAATTAGCGCCAAGGTGGAATGTTCAGTCGCCAAGTAGCGATCGCGTAACAGATACGGAACATCCCGCCCGGCGTTGAAATATTCAATTATTTCAAATATTACATAACCTTACAAATAAAACATATTCTAACAAAATCAATATAAACATATGCAAAGTAAATATCACAATAATTATAAAAAGAACACATTATTACTTCAATTCTAAAATATAAAATATAGAAATAAACAATAATTATTTTACATTGGACTGTGATTATCTGGAATTGGTAAAATGTATATTTTAGAAACGCATCTCCTAAAATTGCTTGCCGGAGTGCGTAAGACTACGACACGAACATTTCCGTCTGCACCTGGCATAACTTTAGTAATTCTGGCCATAGGCCACTTATTGAAAGGAAGATTTGAGTCCTTAAGTAACACTAACGTTCCTGGTAATATATTTTGTTTTTTAAACAACCATTTATTGCGCTGCTGTAAATGACTCAAGTAACTATTCTGCCAGCGCTTCCAGATAGTTTGGACTAACTTTTGAGTTCTTTGCCATCTGTTTAATAGATTGTCCCTTTTGTCGATTAAACTTGGCTCTGGAATTGAGTTGATAGGCCTTCCAATCTAGAAATGTCCAGGGGTTAATACCTGGAAGTCATCAGCGTCTGCGGATAAAGGGGAAAGTGGTCGAAAATTTAAAATTCCCTCGACTTGTATCATTACGGTTACAAATTCCTCTAGTGTTAATTTTGCACAACCCACTACTCTTTTCAAATAGTATTTGATAGCCTTTACACCTGCCTCCCACAGACCCCCAAAGTTGGGTGCCCTAGGAGGCAAAAATTTCCAAGTAATACCTTCTGAAACCAAAAAACTTGAGATAGTTTCATCCTTTGTAACTAGTTTTTGCAACCTTTTGAGCTCCGCATAAGCTCCTACAAAGTTCGTAGCGTTATCGCTAAAGATTGTCGAGCTTCTGCCGCGACGAGCAAAGAATCTCTTGAGAGTTGCAATTAGAGCTTCTGACGTTAGTTCCGAGACAAACTCCAAATGGATAGCCTTAGTGGCCATGCATATAAATATAGCTACATAGATTTTTCTAAGTGTGCCCTTCCTCTGACCTTTCTATTTAATTTGAAATGCTCCACACAGATCTAAACGGACATTAAAAAATGGAGCGCTACAAATAACTCTCTCAGGAGGAAGATCCCCCATCATTTGATTTGCCACAATAGGCTTTGCTTTAAAGCATGGTACACATTCATGAACAACTTGTCGCGCAATATTTCTGCCACTAAGCGGCCAATAATTTTGCCGAACAGTGTTCAATAAGGCTTGTGGCTCAACGTGCAAATTTTTTCTATGATAATACTGAAAGATCATTTTAACTATTTTATTACCAGAAGGCAAAATTATTGGGTATCTGTGATCGCAATTTAAATTTGAATTAGTAAGACGACCACCGACCATAATTAAACCTCTACTTTCTAGAAATGGATGCAAAAATCTGAGCTTACTTTTAGTTGGGAACTGATGCTCCTTTCTATAAGGCCGAAATTTCTGGAGTGAAATAACTTACCTGGACTTGCTGAATTAAACATTCTTCAGCCTCTTTACATTCATTTACAGAGAGAGCTCCTTTTAATGCATGAATATTACCCTCACAGTTTTTAATAAACCTAAAAGTAAATGCTAGCATTCTAATTAGTTTATGAAAATCATTAGTGCGATCAATTAAATTATCATAAAATTTAGAGTCACTATTCAAGGCTAAAGTTAATTTAGAAGGATTTTGAGTTCCTCCAAATAGACCTTGTCCATTATGAAATCAGGATCACACAAAGTCACGTGACTCGAAATTGCTAACACAGAAGGATCTGGTCCACACCACCAAAGTTTACTGTCTGCAAGAGTTCCTGCGTCCAATCCTCTGGAAATGAGGTCAGCAGGATTAGATTCAGAGGGGATATGTTGCCACTGGAAGTCCTTGGTCAGCTGCTGGATTTGGGATCCTCTGTTACTTACGAAGGTTTTGAGCAAGTGGGGAGATGTCCTTATCCAAGCCAGGCTAATAGTTGAATCAGACCATAGTTGAACAGAGTCCACCTTCTGTCTTAAAGCATCTAAGACCTTATGGATTAGTTGTGAAAGAAGGAGACACGCCGCAAGTTCAAGTCTTGGAATCGTCATGGGTTTGATGGGAGCCACGCGTGATTTACTACACAGAAGTTGACAGGAGACTTGGCTTGCATAGTTTACAGACAGCACGTATACTACTGCGCCGTAAGCCTTAGAGGAGGCGTCAGCAAATCCATGGAGAACAATAGACTTGACCTCGGATTTAAGTATGTATCTGGGCACTTTGATGAATTCTAAATCTGGCAGTGTCTTAATAAAGGACATCCACTGTTTCCAAAAGTCTGGTGGTAATGTTTCATGCTAGCCTAATTTCAGCAACCACAATTGTTGCATGAAAATCTTCGCCTTGGCAATAATTGGCCCGAGAAGACCAATAGGATCATAGATGGGGGCAATTTGTGAGAGCACATCTCGTTTGGTGAAACTACACTTATTGTCGATTGAAACGTTGTATGTAAATGTGTCAGTTGAGCTATTCCAAAGCATGCCTAACGTTTTGACTGTTATCTCTTCTGAATTTCGATCTAAGAGAAAAATCTGTTCAGAAGTGTGAGTTGTATTGGAACACCACTTATGTAAAGACATTCCTTCTCTTTTAAGGAGCTGTGTTAATTCTAATTGAATACTTTCAAATTCCTTCAAATCCGATGAACCAGAAAGACAGTCATCCATATAGAAGTCGCGCAGGATTACACTCGATGCTAATGGGAAGTCTTTGCTTTCATCTAAAGCAAGTTGATGCAAAACTTTCGTAGCTAAATAGGGCGCACTCGCAGTGCCGTAGGTAACAGTTTTTAACTGATAAGCCTTGGTTGTTGCCGATTTATTGAATTTCCACAAAATCCTTTGAAGCTTTCTTTGTGAAGGATCAATTTCAATCATTCTAAACGTCTTTTCTATATCTGTGGTGAATGCATTGAGATGTTTTCTAAAACGTATTAATATCGAAAAAAGATCTTCCTGTATCACCCCTCCTTTGCATATTAAATTATTTAATGAATTTTCGTTAGTAGTTTTTACGCTCGAATCGAAAGCGGCGCGCAATTTGGTCGTTTGACTAGTTGGTCGCAAAACGCCGTGGTGAGGGAGATAATAACCTTCTTCAGAATCTTCATTTTCCTTTATTTCCTCCATGTGGCCTAGAATTTCATATTCCCTATGAAAATCTGAATATAGCTCTTGCATGGTAGGATCGCGTTCTAAGCGTTTCCATAAATGTTCTAATCTTTTAGAAGCAATTTCTTTAGAACTCCCTAACATATTTTCAGAAAGTTCTGATTTGAATGGCATTTTAACTACATATGTTCCATCTGCGTTCCGATAGTGCGTTTTTTCAAAGTGTTCGTTGCAATATTTTAACTCTTCACTGATACAAGTTTCGTGATTTTCGATGTTTTCTGTTTCCCTGAACGATGTAAGTGTTTTATTTAGAGTCTCCAAATTTTTAGACTTAAAACAATAGTTAGTTGACATATCAGAATTATCGTCCGAAACACTGCCCGAAACCAAATATCCGAAAACAGTTGATTGTAGAAATAAATTTTCTGTTAATCTAATTTTATCCGAGTTTAAGAAAGCGAAAAAATTTTCAGCACCCAAAAGTAAATCAACCTTTTAAGGCAAAAAAAATTAGGATCTGCGAGTTTTAAGTTCTTTGGAATTTTCAAATTAGAAATCTTAAATTTCTTCGAAGGCGTAACATCTGTTATTTTAGGTACAATAAGTAACTATAATTCCCATTTTGAATCATTACTTTCATTCGATATTTCAGCGGTGACCCTTGACCTGACATTTAGAGTAGTGTCATTCAAACCCCAAATTGGTATTTGTATTTTTTTCTTTCTTTAATTTAAGTGCATCAGCCGCTTTGTTCGATAAAAATGATGACTCAGATGCACAGTCCAAAATTGCTCTGAATGCAATTTTTTCACCACATGAATCTTTCACATACACGATTGCTGTATTAACCAACAAACTTTTTGAATTTCCATTTGTATAACAGGAAGAACGAGTCTGGTGCGAGTCAATAAATTGAGCGGAATTGTTTACTCTTTCTTGCTCATTATAAGATGCCGAAGTGTCTGGCGATGACATCTGCGCTTTAGTTAAAGTGGGTGTATAATAATACTTATGTATCAGCGTATGGTGAGTCGATGTCTTACAAACGACACAGGAACTTTTCGAATTGCAATTTGATAAAATATGAAGATCGCTCAAACAATTAAAACACAGCTTGTGTTTTTTTAACAATCTCTAATCTGTCATCTAGTTTCATGTCCTTGAATTTTTCTCAATGATAAATAGGATGATATTTGTATTTGCATGCAACACATAATTTCGAGGAACTATTGGATTTAACGATAAATGATTTTGATCGTTCCACATTGGGTTTAGCAATATTTCTGCTAATACTACTGAGAATTTGACATCTTCTATCTAAAAATTCCAAAAATGTATCGAAATCTGGAACTTCATTGTTTGTTAGCGTTAATTCATATTGCTTGCGTGTTTCGCGATCTAATTTGTTAAGTATTATATTTAATAATAAGGCATTAGAAAATTTGTCGTGTTTAAATTCTAAAACATTTAAAGCTCTGAGATTTTCCTTTACAATGTCTAATAAACTGCGAAGTTCCCTTTCAGATTTCTGTTTAATTGAATCCATATTAAGAATATTTTTCATATGCGTGTCAACAATAATTCTATGATTTTCATAGCGTTGTTCCAAAGCCTTAAAAAAAGAATTGTACGAATCATCGGAAGTTTTAATAATCTTAGCCTCACCCTTTAATGAACCGCGTAAATAATGGAGTCTTTCATTTTCTGATAAAACTTGATTTTCAGTTATTAAGGCATTAAATTGACTTTTAAACAGATTCCATTCCTCAAATTTACCACTGAATATAGGTAATGGAATTTTGGGTAGTTTGATCGAAGCCTTTTTACGCTGATCTGCATGTAATGAACATACCTCTTGAGTAGAACTATTCCCAGTTGTTGCAGAATTATCTGAATTATCATTAATTTTATTAATAGAGGTCTTAATTCTTACCTCTATTTTTGCATCTCTTCATCAATTAGCGAAAGGGCTGCTTCCGTTTCTTCGAACTCGTCATCCGGAACAGTAGCGTAATACTCTTCTTTTAGTGCATCGAACTTTACTTGAATTTTTGTAATTAATTCACTGTAGACATTCAGTTCATTGAATGTTGTTTCTTTTCCTTCAGTAAAACAGTTTGTAACTTTGTTCAATTGACCCTTAATATTACCGCGCTTGCGGTTTAGAACAGTAATTGTGTTACTGTCAGTCATGGCGCGCGATGAAACTAAAGTAAGATTAAATTAGTTATTTAATCAAATCCTTTACCATAGGAACTGGTAGGTACCTCCGGCTCGTCTGACTATTAAATGTGCGGAGGTAAGCGAAGGAATGCTGCGAATGGACTGTATATTAACAAATTTTATTTTGCGTTAGACATTGTTTGTCTTCAAAAAATTCTTCTTCCCACTCTTCGTGGTTCCGAAGGCTTACAATAAACCTAATTAGCGCCAAGGTGGAATGTTCAGTCGCCAAGTGGCGATCGCGTAAGAGATACGGAACACTGGTCCCATTTTGAAACAAATATACAAAATATATTTTTCAATTCCTACAAACGACAGTGAAGTTCTCTCTGAAGATTTAAGAAAATCATTTCTGCAAAACACTCGATTCTAGTAATATTTGCTACAAAATGTCATCCCCTTGGATGGATGGTTCACGACGTTCTTGCTTTTACTATTCGCTGTGTCTTTATATGACGCAGCTTTCTTGATCTAATTTCTGGATTATTTCTTTTAGCAATTAAACGAAATCATTTATTATATATAATATACTTTTAAAACATTACCGGTGTACATGAATTGTACACAAAAAATTTCAATTTGGATTTTTCGCTATTATATATTCTGTGAAAAAATAAAAAAAAATTGTTATTCATTCTAGGCTTTACTAAGGGTTGTCAAAATGGTTGCGGTCGAAAACTCTACCTATGACATGTCGAGCTATAGAAGATTATCAAAGAAATTGAACTTAATTTTGCGATATTCTGAATTTTCAATAATTAACCTAATTTTCATTAATTCGGAGTCATTTATGTTATTCCAGCAAAATTTTATTAATTTAATGGTATTTTTCGTCAACTTGCCGATATTTTGAGCAATTTTACAACGTTGAAAAAGTGACTAAATTTGTCGTCAAGTCAAGTGGAACATATGGACGAGCAAACAGACCCTACCGAAACATCATTACAATTCCCTGGGGTGGGACAATCCAGTGTGTAGCGTACGGAGATTGCATTCAAAAAACCCGAGTTCCATTCCAAAACTGTTCCGATGTTTACGCGTTCCACTGTTCAGCTCTTTTCAAACTGGCTCATTATTCACGCGGGGTACGGATACGTAAAATATGTGAGTCTGTAAGTTATTCCAAGAGGTTGTTGGAAGGGGAAGGTGGGTACAGTCCCTGTAGAAGCCTTCTCCACTGAGTTCTTGCCTAAATTGGGAGAACTTCCGAACCATCCAAACAGATGCCTTACACACTCTGGTTGGTTGGACGATCTGAATCAAAGAAGAATAATACTAGCCCAATACAAAACACAAATAATTTCATTAATTTAACCTAATTTCATCAAATTAGCGACATTTTAAAAAGTCGCCAAATTTGTCTTCAAGTATATTGGTTGGATTGATAGACAAACGCTACCGAAAAATCAATACAGTACTATGTCCCAACAAAATACAAATAATTTTATTAATAATTGTGTTGTCAACTTGTTCATCATCAGAAGGCTTTATTATTACTTGTGCGCTAGGTCACATTCTTTAATTAAAGGCTTCATTCTTAATTGTGCGCTAGTTCGCGTTCTTAAATTAAAGCCTTCTTTGTATAACAAATGAATTCAGAAGTACTTTCTAAAGGAAAATTTTTAATACACCCATTAGATCGTTTCGTTATTCATGCAGTTATAAAGCCTTGTAATATGTATTTAGATAATATAATGCAAATAAATAATTTTTGAGTTTAAATACTTTAATATCGTTAAATAGAGCATGAAATACAGTTTCTAATAAAATATAGTTCTATAAAATGCAATAATATAGTTCTATGAAATATAGTTCTTGAAATATTGTTGTGTGAAATGCCGTAAAATATTACTCCAAGAAATGCGATAAAGTGTTACTTCTAGAATTGCAGTTAAAGAAATAAATGTAAAATGCAGTGATGTTAAACTTCCATAATAACTACAAATGTAGTTCAGGGTATTTAGTTATGGAATTTAGTTATCTTTTGACATCATATTAAGTGTTTTTGTAATCAAGGCTTCACGCATTTAATTTAAAATCAAACACAGCACAAACTTTCGTATAAAACATTGTTTTCTGGTGAAATGTAATGCTCACCTTATGGAAGACCGTTTATCTATGGATTAGTTTAAAAATATGTTTCTAATAAATAAGAATACCATGAATATGTTGTATATGCTTGGAGCGACTGACGGAATTCGATACTCATACACAAAAAATATGGCATGCGCCATAACAGAACTAGAGTTACCCCCAACTCGGGAAATTACAAATTAAAATTCCATAACAGCAAACTTTCGTAATCTACGAGTACAAACAGAAATAAATAATCCTTCAACTTATCTGTCCTTCCATATGCGCATACCAGAGTGCGTTAAGCCTACAAGAATTTTCGTGCCCTGTCAATCTTCGGGGATGCTATGGGCATAAAGAACTTTGAACGCGCCGGTTATATTAAGCTTTTAGATATTTTTGTACTTAATAAACCGTATTGTATATCAGTCCAGATGACCATATTTGACCCAAATATAGCGGAATAATAATTCGTTTAGAAATAGGATATTACAATAACTCGCTTGTATTTCCCCAATTTGAGCTTCCGAACTGCGATGATTTGAATACTAGGATTTATTATAGACGAGTGAAGCGATGTCCATTCTCCTTTCCTCATGAAGAGAAATCAACATTTGCTGAATATTTTTATCCCTTTTACTCGAAAACTACAATAGGTAAGAAGTTGGAATTTTGCATAGATACGTAATATTGCATGGAGGTTTACAGAATCACAATTTTAATTGTTAAACAGAACTAAAACAGGGTGAAACACACTCTTTTTATAGATGCGCATTATCACTACGCTTCGTACAAATAAGAAGTACACAACAACTTTTAAACAGCTAATCAAAGCGTGTTCACTTACATGCATTGTGATTCAAACGTTCTCCTGTACATTAAATACGTTTTTGCTACTCAAAGGTGTTGCTTTGATTTCATTGTTTGCCTGTATTCTAATTTGTTTAATATGATATTCAAATTTTAAAAACTTATATTCTCTGTTGTATTAGAATTTTCAAATATTGAAGTGGAATTTTTATGCATCTAATTTCATAATTATATGTTAATTGAAGTTTAAATTTGAAATCTTTCACAGATCGCTAACTTCATATGCTCGAGTCCATACGAAACTCGGAATTTTGCTGGTTTACGTCAATCGCAATAAGAAATATTATTTTTTGTGCCGGAAACACTCAAATAGTACTTTTGCATTTTGAAAAAAATTACTTTATGGCCGTCGTTTACCGTCTTCGCCTATATTGCCGTCTATCTACCGCCTGCAGAGATTGGGTTTCTATTTTCCATGAACACTGAGAAACTATGCACCGTTTCCTATTAATGGCAATGCGATATCACAACAAAACATATTTACCCTACAACGCCTGAAAAATTTAATAAATATAAGAACCCCTAAAACTATCCTGACAAAACGTACCTGTTCCACACATAATAAATCTCTATACATTTAAAATAAAAAATATTAAATTAATAATTCCCACACGACGGAAACGATAATCAAAAAAATTAAGTTAAATTTTTAATATTGAACTATTGATAACTTTGTAACATTTTCACAATATTGCCAAAATGTCGAATTTGCGCTAATATTGTAGCCATAGATGCCACATTTGTCGTAAGCGTGACAGATAAACAAGAATAAATGCTATTTTTGTGTAGTCACCAGCAGTATATACCCTGTCTTCATTCGGAATATATAATATAAAGAAAATTAAAATGTACAATTCCGTGGAAATTCCTATAGTATTATAAATGTCATTGTTATTCAAAATATTCTAATAAAATTTCTCATAAAAAAGTATACGAATCTCTGTTCTCGCCATGTATATTTATTTTCACTCAGATCTGAAGAATTAAGCATGCTGGTCCCATTTGAAAACACATATACATAATGTATTTTTCAATTCCTACAAACGACAGTGAAGTTCTCCCTGAAGATGTAAGAAAATTCTTTCTGCAAAACTCTCGATTCTAGTGATGATATTTTACTACGAAACGTCATCCCCTTGAATGGATGGTTCACGTTGTTCTTGCTTTTATTCTGTTTGCTACGCCTTTATTTATCACAGCTTTATGGATCTACATGGGTTACCGTGTTCACTCAATTATTAAACGAAATCATTTTTTATATATAATGTACTTTTAAAACATTATCGATATATATAAACTGCACACAAAAAATTACTTCACTTTTGATTTTTCGCTATTACATATTCTGTGAGAAAATAGAAAAATATTATACGTTTTGAACTTTACTAAGGACTGCCCTCAGTGGTTGCGGTCGAAAACTTTACTTAGGACATATCAAACTATAAATAAACTTAAATGAAATTTCGATTTGAAATGACAGAATATATACAAGTATGAAATATTCAATTTCCGTATTTTCTTTATCATTTTAGCACCGGCGGATATAGTGATTTTTAATGAAATAATCTATCTAGAAATTTACCTATCCCTTAACTTTAGTGCAAAACACTTGGTTTCAGGAACATGGACCTCAGCATTTTTTGCTTTTTCTATACGCCGCGGCTCCATTTGGTGCAATTTCCTGGACTTTAAGGGATATCCGGTATAAACACTGTAATTATTCAAAATCAGTCTTTGTATAAAATGTACTTTAAAAACATTATCGGTTTGTATTAATGATAGGTAAAAATATTCCACTTTATGATTTTTCCCAATAGCATACTATGTGAAAAGATAGGAAAATTTTATTAACTTTGGGTTTGCATAAGGGATGGCTAATTGGTTGCGGTCGAAAATTTAAGACGTATCGACCTATAATAGATTATCAAGGAAATTGAATTTACTTTTGTAAAATATTAAACTTTCACTAATTAGGATTCATTTTCATTAAATCTAGGTAATGGTTTTGTCAATTTAGCGATATTATGATCAATTTGGCGTCATTGTAAGTCCCCAAATTTGTCCCTAAGTCACGTTCGGTCTGACAAACAGCCGCGACTTTTTAAAAACTCCCCTCATCTGTCGCCAAGTCAAGTTGCACGTTCGTACTGACATAGATCCTACCGAGAGATAATTACAAAACTATCCTCTGAAGTGGAGTAGCCGAATGGTTATAGCCCAGCGACTGCAATCGGATGATCCGAGATCGATTTCAAGCTCTTTCCAAACTGCCACAGTATTAACTCGAAGTACGAGCACGTTAAATATGTGAGACCGTACGTCCTTTCGAGAAGATGGTAGTAGGGTAAGGAGTTTATAGTCTTCCCCTCTGGGTTATGGTCTAAATTTGGAGGAACTTCCCGGCCGTCGAAATATATACTTTACATCTTCGGGTAGGTCGAACGGTTTTGGACGAAGAATAATATGATGTCCTAAATAAACAAAAATATTATCATTAATTTAGCCTAATATTATCAATTTAGCGACATTTATAAAAATCCATAAATTTGTCGCTAAGTAGGATGGTTACGTCGATAGACAAACTCTACCGAAAAATCATTACAGTACTATCTCCTAACAAAACACAAACAATTCCATTATTAATTTTGCTTGTCAACATGTTCATCGTCAGAAAACTTTATTGTTAATTGGGCACTAAGCCACATTTTTTAATTAGGTCCTCATTTGTATAAACTCCTTTCCACAAATCCATTCAGAAGTACTTCCTAAAGGAAATACAGGGTGGTCATAATTAGAGGTGTTTAAAGCCCAAAGAGAAAACTGCCGAGCCAAACACAACGAAATTTGCAGTAAATGCTATTTAGACCATGGGGTGTTGATTTTTAACACAAAAAAAATAGTTGGGATTTCTGCCACAGTGGTCCAAAGTGGTTCTGTAAGGTCCAGTTTTATAGTGAAATAGACATAGGAAGTACAGAAAATGATATCAATGCTGAGAGGTATCGAGAAATGATGCTGAACTTTGTTATTCCGCAACTTCAACAGCGTGGATAACTTGAATCTACGATATTTATGCAAGATAGAGCAACCCCTCATATTGGATTGCGAGTACAGGAAGTCCTATTACAGCATTTTACCAACAACCGAATAATTAGTGGAGAGTTTTCTATGAAGTGGCAAACCCGTTCGCCTGATCTGACCCCTTGTGACTTTTGGCTGTGGGGTCATGTAAAGCGCCTGATATACCAGAAGAATGTGAATAATTTAGCCACTTTGAAGGACCGAATAACGTTGCACGTCAAGCAAATCAATGAAGATCTGCTGCATTTTGCAGTAGAGAATGCTGTTCATAGAATGCACTTTTTGGCAACATATGCAAGGAAACCGTATTGAATCACACATATAAAGGATGCCAGTATAAAAATTAATGTCATAAGTATGTAAATGTAAGATGCAAATATAAATATAAAATGTACTAAATACGTATAAAATGTAAATGTTCTTTTCAAAATTAATGTGGTTCTTTTCAAAATGTAGTTATTTTCAAAATTCATGTAAAATGTTAACTTTCTGTATTTCCTATGCCTATTTTACTCCAAAAATGGACCTTCTACCGCCACTTTTGTCCTACGACAGCATTTTACCAACAACCGAATAATTAGTGGAGAGTTTTCTATGAAGTGGCCAGTCCTTTCGCCTGATCTGACCCCTTGTGACTTTTGGTTGTGGGGTCAAGTAAAGCGCCTGGTATACCACAGGAATGCGGATAATTTAGCCACTTTGAAGGACACATAATATTGCACGTCAAGCAAATCAACGGAGATCTGCTGCATTCTGCAGTAGAGAATGAATTTCAGAGAATGCACTTTTTGCAACATATGGAAGGAAAATGTATTGAATCACACATGTAAATGATGCCAATATTAACATTAATGTCATAAGTATGTAAATATAAGATGCAAATATAAATATAAAATGTACTAAATACGTATAAAATGTAAATGTTCTTTTCTAAATTAATGTGGTTCTTTTCAAAATGTAGTTATTTTCAAAATTCATGTAAAATGTTAACTTTCTGTATTTCCTATGCCTATTTTACTCCAAAAATGGACCTTCTACCGCCATTTTTGTCCGCGGTGGCAAAAATCCAAACTATTTTTTTCTTTTAAAAATCAAAACCCCATGGTCTAGATTGTATCTACTGCAAATTTGATTGAGTTTGGCCCAACAGTTTTCTCACTATCAGGCTCTAAACACTTCTATTTTAATTAAGGTCACCCTGTATTTTAATACATTCATTAGAGCGTTACGTTCTCCCTGAAATTATAAAGACTTGTGACACATATTTAGATAATATTATGCAAATAAATCATTTTTGAGTGAGTTTAAAATACTTTAATACCGTTAAATAACGCACGAAACATAGTTTGCGAAATGCAGTTAAATATTACTCCGAGAAATACAGATTTATATGCGGAATGCAGTGATGTGGAACTTCTAAAGTAACTACAAATGTAGCTGAGGGTATTTATGTATGAAATTTAGTTAACTTTCAACATCAAATTCTGTGTTTTCTTAACCAAGGTTTTCGGGCATCTAATTTAAAATCAAACCTACCACAAACTCACATGTAAACCGTTTTTTCTAGAAAAATGTAATGCTCAAATTAGGGAAAACTGCTTTTCTACGGGATAGTTCAAAAATATGTTTCTGAATAAATAAGACTATCATGATTATGGTGGAGCTGCTTCCGTAATCCGATACACACGCATACACAAATGTCATGAGATATAACATAACTAAAGTTACCCTTAACTCGGAAATTAACTGAATAAACGCTCACAGGAACATACTTTTGTAATCGGGGAGCAAAGAAAGAGAAAGTTAATTCTTCAACTTATATGTCCTTCCACATGCGCACACCGGAGCGAGTTAAGTTTAAAAGAATTTCATCCGCTGTCGATCTTTGGCGATTCCATATGTTTATGCTTAAAGAATGCTGTGTACACACGTCATATTCAGCCTTTAGATA
This sequence comes from Amaurobius ferox, assembly GCA_951213105.1. NCBI lineage: Eukaryota > Metazoa > Arthropoda > Arachnida > Araneae > Amaurobiidae > Amaurobius > Amaurobius ferox. The sequence goes on from OX578155.1 coordinate 71,566,565, forward strand.
TTTATGTACTTAATGAAACGTATTGTATTTCCGTCCAGATGAACATATTTGATCGTATTCGATCGTAATGAAATTTCGATTGCAGATTGGATTTTATAATAACTCGAGTGAATTTCTGCAATTTAAACTTCCGAGAACTGCTATGATTTGAATACTGGGATTTATTATGGACGAGCGAAGTGATGTTCATTCTTAATTATTAATGAAGATAAATCAACATTTGCTGAATATTGTTAACTCTTTTACACGAAAACTGCAATATTTAGGAAGATGGAATTTTGCATACATACGTAATATTGCATGGAGGTTTACGGAATCCCAATTTCAATTATTAAAGAGAACTGTTATAGAGTGAAACGCCATTTTTTATAACTGCGAATACTCACTTCGTTTCGTACACACTGTGAATGCTCACTTCGTTGTTTTCCTGTATTCTAATTTCTATTATTTAATACTCAAATTTTAAAAACTTATATTCCGTTTTGCATTAGAATTCCAAAATACTGACGTTGAATTTTCATGCATCTAATTACATAATTATTTGTTAAATGAAGTTTAAATTTGATATCTTTCACAGATCGCACACTTCATATGCGCGAGTGGATTCAAAACTCGGATTTTTGCTTATTTACGTCATTCTCAATAAGAAATATTTTTTTTTGCGCAGGAAACACTCAAACAGTCCCTTTGCATTTTGAAAAAAATCATCTTATTGCCGTCGTTTACCGTCTTTGTTTATATGGCCTTCCATCTACTGCTTGCAGAGCTTGAGTTTCTATTATCTCTGAACACATAGACGCTATGCAACTTTTTCTATCAATGTAATTGAGACAACCGATAAAAACTTATTTACCCTATAACGCTCGAAAAATTCAATTACTTTACGACTCTCAAGACCATCCTGACAAAACATACCTGCTCCACGCATGGTAAAATTATGTATATTTAAAATCAAATATAACAAATTAATAATTACCACACAGCGGAAACGATTATCAAAGAAATGAAGTTAAATTTTTAAATATTTAACTATTGATAACTTAGTAACATTTTCATAAAGTTGCTAAAATGGCGATTTTGCTCTAAATTTGCAGTTAAATGTGTAGCCATAGATGCGAAAATTGCCGTCCAGCAGGAAAAATAGACAAGAATAAATGCTATTCTTATATAGTTATTAGCAGTACACCCGATCTTCGTACGGAATATATAATATAAATAAACTTTAAATTCACTAATTATTTGTTTTGCAAATTCCTATAGTATTCTAAATGGCATTGTCACTCAAAACATTCTATTAAAATTTATCCTAAGAGAAGAATATAGACCTCTGTTCTAGCTATACAAAATTATCTTTACAGGCAGATCTGACGATGCTTGTACCGTTCGAAAGACACTTGATTATAGTGATATTTCCTGCTGGATTACATCCCCTTGGATGGATGGACCACGGCAATGGACCACGGCATTCTTGCTTTTCTATTTGCTGCGATTTTATTTAGTGCAAGTTTTTGGATTTCATTTCAACAGAGAGCTCTTAAAAAAGGAAAATATTTAATATATACATTAGGGCATTACATTATCAGTGAAAATATAGACTTCTAACACATGTTTAGATAATATTATGCAAATAAATCATTTTTAAGTTTAAAATACTTTAATTAAAACATAGTTTGTGAAATGCGGTTGAATATTACTCTTAAAAATGCAGTTTATATATTATTTCCAGAAGTGTAGCGAAAGTTTAATGAAAAATGCAGTTATGTAGAACTTTCATAGCAACGAGAAATATAGTTCACCAAATTCCACAATTTAAATCTTTGAACTTTCAAAATCAAATCCAGTGTTCTTGTAACTAGGGTTTCTCGTATTAAATTTAAAATTATAAAGAGCACAAACTCCTGTATAAACAGTTATTTTCTGGTAAAATGTAATGATTAAATTAAGGATGATTCTTTTCTACGGGTTAGTTCAAATTCAAAATTTGTTTCTGATAAACAAGATTACCATGATTATGAAGGGTAAGTTTGGGACTGCTGACGAGCAGTATGTTTGTGTGTTTGTGATGTTGTACGAGCGATTGACGATACAGTGTATGTTGGTTATACATGTATTTAGGTATTACATGTTTGAAGTGTTGTCGAAGGAATATGTTTAGCGAAGTTGATGAAGCCATAATTTTTTGATATTTTTGTAGAAGATAAGTTTGAAGGAGTTAGGGGATCGATATGTTTGTAGCAATTATTTCCATGAGGTGATCAACCATCGCTGATGCGAGCAATGGCCATTCCTCCAATAGTGCAGTTTCCAGCTTTCTGAGAGTGGTTGGAGGAGGTAAAAGTGCAGTGACAGCACGACCGAGGCCATCCCAAAAGTTCCCAATGGGATTAAGGTCGGGGGAATACGCCGGCCACTCCATACGAGAAATGGCCTCACTTTCCAGGTATTCGTCAACCATGTTAGCATGATGGGGACGGGCATTATCGTAAATAAAGAGGAAATCACAACCAACTACTGCAGCGCAGAGTCTCGCAATGGTGTCTAGGACTTCATCCCGATACCCCGATACTCGTCACAGAACCGCCTTTAAAGATGTACAGCTCTGTGCGATATCGAATTGAAATTCCAGCCTACACCATGACGCTGCCATCTCTAAGTGCATGATGTTTGATGATGTTCTTAACTTGATTGCGTGTGCATCGTTCTCTCCAGACCCTTACACTCTTATCATCTGATTCCAGGGCAAAACTGGACTAGTTCGTGAACAGGATGTTAATAATACTCTTCGTAGAATCTTCCAGAAAGAGCTCTTATCGCCAAGAACTCTTTTTGTAATTAAACTGATGTGTCCTTGATATTTTCCTTGTGTTTGGGTTTATCTCCAAATACATTTTCTGATTTATTTTTTTGTTCATTCTTTCCAAAATTAAAAAAAAAAAAGAATTTTCTTACTCCCAGTGGTTGAGAAAATAGAAAAAATAATGTTTTTTTCTTAGTCTCCGTCTTTTGATATCCCAGTCAATTCGATACTTTTTATTATTTATTTTATTGTTAAACCATCGCATTCTCTTACTCCCATCTTTTTGTAATGGACCTGAAGCGTGCCATTTTACATTTCATGTTTAGGTGTCGAAAGCCAGACCGTCCGGCTCATCCTAGGACAAAAAGCAGAAAAGTGGGCGGTCGGTCATGTTTAGGAGAAGGATTCCTAAGAGCTCTTTCATCATTTTTCGTTCATTACATCTTAAAAGTAATGTAAGTATTTACATCCTGCATCCCCAGTGAAGTCAGAAAAAAATGGTGTTTTCCTATATGTCTTCATATGGCTATTTCTTTAATATTCTGTAGATTTTTTATATGTGTTTCATTTCTTTGAATTATTTTTATCTCTCTCTCCCTCTCCCCTCTCCAAAATTTACATCTAAAAATGAAATGTTGAAAGTAATCTCCAAATTTTGAATGCAATCGATTTTAGCACCCCATGGATAAAATCCTTCATACGTCTATGCCTACAGTGAAGTGCGGAATAATGGGAGATGGGAACTTATGCCTGTCTGTCTTTTATGACAGCGGCTTATCCGATTTGCATAACTGTAGAACTAATTTCGTAAAATTCTTTAGGAATACGTTTATGGATAAAACATTTCCAATTTTATACCACGTTAATACTAGAAAATGAATATTTATCTTTAAATTTGCCGCCTAATCAGTTTACCGTGTAATTTTAACTAGTAATCAAAAACTTTTCCTCCCCCCCTCCCTTAACGGTTGACCGGTTTATTATTATTACTGATTTTAATATAAGAGTTGCTTTGCCACTCACATTCATATATGTATTCCAACAAACATAGTATAAATTGAGACTATTTAAGGCAATTGGAACATTAACAAATAAATTAAATAAAATGAATACTTCAAGCTCTTAACAGTTTTCAACCTAGATTCATATTAACATTTATTTTCGGTGCCATGAAAGTGCAATGAATCCTCCAAGTGTTAGTTTTTAACACTTTCTAACAAAGTTGCAAAGTGTTCATGACTTTGTTCCTTCTGTCTGTCTGTCCGTTCGCTCGATAACTGCCGTAAAAATGACTTTTCAAAATGAAATTTTAGTATGTTGTTGAGATGGTTTGTGGGACATATGAGAATGTAAAAGAATAAAATCACCCAATTAGTTTTGGGTTTAACCCGGTTGAAAGCATGAAATACATTGAACCTCATGGGACATATTTTTTCAAACATTTTTTTAAAGTGGAGTTCAAAAATTGCTTCGGAAATTTTAGGAAATATTCAAATTATCACGAAAAATGTGTGAAAAAAAAATTCATCAAAATATGTTCAAAATGATTATAATTACACCCATATTATAAGAAGAGATCACGTGACTCATTGCAAAATAAAATATGGCATCCATATATTTTTTGCCTTGTGAAAATCGTAAATTTTAAGGTACGTTTTTATTTATATATAGTTTTGCTTTTGTCCTAAAACCCATTTATTTTTGCATATTATCTGTGTATCTAAATTGTGTGCCAACGCAATAGGAATATTTTTTATTTTAAATGATCACTAAATTTTTTATCATTTCTACAACGAAGGCTAATTTTAACGTATGCAGAATGTAAACAAATCAAGTGATTATAAGATGAATTGTATAATAATGGCTGAATTTTTAATGCAAAATTATTTTGCTCTAGAGTCTGGAATATAAGCCATATGAATGAAATACTTATTGATTTTAAATAGAGAAGCAGGCGATTTTACATCATTGCCTTTTTTGATGAAATTAAGTTTTCAAGTTTAATAAATGACTGTAGTACTGTTATAATTAAAATGAATATCAGTGATAAATGTATCGCATTTTAGTGATGTTTAAATAAAATTTCATTTCAGTTGGTTAGAGAACGTTTCATAATCAATTTTTTATGCATGAGTGAACGTTCTTGTTTCATTTGGTGCGCATTTACTTGGCGCAGCTTTCTGGATTTGGTACTTTTCCGGTAATGGAACGAGATTGAATAAAATCATTTATTATGTAGAATATACTTTTGAAATATTATCGGTGAATATGAAAGTTTCACAAAAAATTTCACTTTTTGATTTTTGTAATTATATATACTCTGTGAGAAGATAGTTATCCGTTAAAATGTTATCCGTTTTGGGCTTTACTAAGGGATGTCTAAGTGACTGGGGTCGAAAACTTTACTTATGGCAAGCCGATCTATGAGAGATGATCAAGGAAATTAACTTCATATTGCAAAATATTAAATGTGTATAAGGTAAGCGTCATTTTCATTAATTCAGTATTATTTTATCAATTTACCAAAATGTTGATCAATTTGGCGACATTGAAAAAAATAGTCAAATTTGTCGCCAAATGCCACGTTCGAATTGAATATTATATATATATATATATATATATATATATATATATATATATATATATATATATATATATATATTACTACCCGACATAGAAAACGCAACATCATGAAGCTTTGACCGTATAATTATGCAAATTGCAAGACAAACGCAGCTAGTTGTTGTATGCGGATGAGCAGAAATGCAAGTAGATCACGTGAACAGAGCGCGAGATAAAAGGGGAGAAAACGGCGGTTCGTTTCAGAAAACACGTGTTGTTAACGAAATACTTGGCCGACGGCCGTTTCAGCATTTGGACGATCGTGCGAGGGAATTCATTCTAGGACTACGTACGGCTGAGTGGTTGTACAGGAGTATCAACGCTGAAACACGCGTAGATGCTTCCACTGTGCAAAGGAATTTGAGAAGATGGATTGAAGAAGGGCATATGAAGCGTCGCAATGGAACAGGTCCATTCAGGCATACGTCAGCACGCGTTGATTGCCGTATTCGAAGGCATGCTGTGCCACAAGCGACGACTGCCATTCTGCAGAATTTGCAGGGTACATTAAATGTTCCAATATCGGCGAGAACAGTTTCTCGGCGATTGGTCGAAAACGGCTTGCACTCAAACCGTCCTTTAAGAACCCTGCCACTGACGACAAGACACCGACGTGAGAGATTGCAATAGTGTCGGGCCCGAGCATCTTGGATGGCTGAATGGGATAGGGTAGTATTTAGCGACGAGTCCCGGTTCTGTTTGTCGAATGACAGTCAATGTATGTGAATCTGGAGACGGTATGGAAACAGATACAATCCTGCTGCGACTGTTAAACGCCATACTGCTCGATAACGCAGCATCATGGTTTGGGTGCCATCGTTTCGATTGCCGGTCACCTTTGGTTCGTATCAGAGGCACAATGACTGCACGACGATATGTGAATGATGTGCTACGGCCGGTTGCACAGCCCTACCTTCAGTAGTTGCAAAATGAAGTTTTTCAGCAAGATAAAGCATGACAGCACACGACAATTATCAGCAGACAAGCCTTTCAAGATATCAAGGTACTTCCTTGGCCTCCGCTGTCTGCAGATCTCTCACCCATCGAGCATGTATAGGAGTTGATTGGCCGTCGTTTTACCAAGCCTCAAACTGCCCAAGCCTCAAACAGAGGACGACCTGTGGAGGATGGTTGAAGGCATTTGGTCATACATCCCTCCGGAAACTATCCTCCCACATAATATATCTGTTCCTCGAAAGGCTGTATCGCTGCAAAATGTGATACTACTGCCTACTGATCACCCGGTCTATGCCATTACTGTATTGTATTATCTTTCTAAAATTAACATCAGTGATTTATATATGCCATCTCTGCCTGTGTGTCCTTTAACATCGCACTCTATTCGCTCACTTTACTTCTGCATTAGTTTTTTTTAATGTTATTAAAATCACTGACCTTATCTCGGTAAATGGTTTTTAGCCCAAATAATTTTTCTCCACTTTGGTAATGAAGATTAATAGATAAATGTGGAACTCACTAAAAAATTATCAGATATATCTCTTATTACAAAACTAGAATTTAACCCTGACGCACGTGGCGTTTGTTTTTTAAAAAAATAAATTGTTTTTGATTTTAGCCTTTGCAAGAAAAAATAGTGAACTTCATTCCTAAAGAAGAAAATTTCAAAATAATTTGGAACGAGTAAATATTTACATTTATTGATTTCGACAATGATGAAAAAGGATCACTGTGATGTAAAAGGTTTAACAGAGCAATAATTTATATTTGAAATATTTCTTTGAAGAAAAGAAAAAAAAATCGAACTCTGTTCAAGCAAACATTTAATTAGCTAAGAAGAACGCTTCGGTTTTTAATAAGAACACTGAATTCAAGCAGCAGTGAAATGCATAGTCGATGGGTGATCGGAATACTTTAGTGTTCACCTGGAGGGTTATCAAAATGCTGATGGTCTCGGTTCATATCTAAATTTAAATGCTTAGCTGTGATTGAAACACGTTTGGCAACATTTTGTAGCATCATTACCCAGAGATTAGATAAATCAAGCGTGTATATTATATACATTTGAATTAAAATTTGAAATTAAAATTAGAAACATTAGTCCATTGAAATTCTCGTGACCATTCGGTTAAATAGCGCCTATATATATATATATATATATATATATATATATATATATATATATATATTTAATATTATGTTTTTCATGTGCAACTTACACACCAGTTTGATTCTGCGTTTTGCATCCGAATTGGCAAACTGTTGTACGTGACTAGGCATTCGTTAAAATTTAGAAACTAAAATGAACTGCAGCTCTCTGATTTTAGAATTCGGTATATGTGTGTGTGAAGGGGGGGGGGGGGGGAGTGACTGCTTATTTTGAAAAATTTAATGAATGAATTTAGTTAATCTCTGCTTTATCCAGGGAAACGCCGGGTATAATTCTAGTAAAAAATAAGATTTCAGAATTATTTTTAAATGCTGATTTAAGTGCTGCTGAGCGACGTTCCGCTGTCCTCTGAAGGACACACTAAATTCCTGCTCTGAAGCACAGTGAAGTAACAGTTACGGACCTATAAGTAAAGTTACCCACAACATGGGAACTAACTAAGTAAACGCTCACGCGAGGAGAATTTCATAATCAGGGAGCAAAGAAAGTGAAAGTTAATCCTTCAACGTATCTGTCTTTCCACATGCGCACACCGGAACGCGTTAAGCCCACAAAAATTTTCACCCGCTCTCGACTTTCTTTGATGTAGTTTAATGATATGTATGTGGTTAAAGAACTTTTTGCATACCGGTTATATTCAGCTTCTAGATATTTACGTACTTAATAAAACGTATTGAGTTTCTATTCGGATGAATATATTTGATCCTATTTGATAGGAAAAATATCTCGTTTGTAATTTGGATTTCACAATGACTCGTGTGTATTTCTCTAATTTAAATATCCGAGAACTGGGATTTATTACGGACGATTGAAGCGAAGTCTTTTCTCCATTCCTAGTGAAGAGAAATCGACATTTGCCTTAATTTTGTTATCCCTTTTAAGGTACCTGTACACGATACAATAAGCTAAAAGAATAAATTGTCCGTTCAAGTCCTGCTCGTACAACTTTCAATTTACAGGAGGCGATGTATTGCATGAACTGTTTCTTTCATTCGCGAGAACTTGGTCTGTTTACACGGTTCAACTTATTGAATATGCAAATTTCTTATTTGAGCGGTCACAGGATCTTATTGTTTACAATATTTTTTATTATTTCGCTTTTATTTGTAAATACGTTTCTTCTTTCTTTTCATAAATATGTTGCTTATTTTTTCCTTTTTATGTGTAAGTACTGTACTTTTAATACGGTTTTCGAACATTTACGATCTCACCTTTCACTTCAAGTATAAATTTCTACTATTAATAACTTTAAAAATTTGAAATTGATTTAAAAAATTGCTTTAAAAAAGAACAAAGAAAAGCATATCATGGAAATAAGTGTGTGTTAAATAAAATTTAATTAACTTGGCTTAAATTTTGCTAAATATAAGGTGTACACTATAATTGTTTAATTTCAATACAAGAGGTGCTGGCACAATCTATGTATGAGTATTGGACACAAAGCTTAAATGCACATAAAATAGTTTTATGTTTTATTAATAAATGCCTAATTATCTTACGAATGGAATTGCGATCAAAGTTAAATTTCAATGAAATTGCCATTGAAAGATTTAAATTTCAAATCCCCTGTAATATAAGAGAGAAATAAAGTCCCTACAAGTTGAATCTCAGAGAGAAAGAAAGAAACAAACAAAGTTTTTGAAAAAAAAGGTTAAAATACACAAATTCAAATGAATTAAATTAAAAGTGCATAAGTAAAGTGGTCAATTATAAATGCACAAATAAAGTAGCAAAAAGTACATGTCATTCAGGAGCAAAGCAGGTATCTATGAAGCAAATGAAAAGGAATCCTTACGTCCTACGCAGTGAGTGTTCTGATTGGCCAGTTACGGTCAAAAAATTGTATAATTTTTGCAGTTGTAAAGGTTTGTTCATGAAGTTGTACGCAAGAAATTGTACAGTTAAACTTATATTTTACACTATGCAAATTCACACAATAAGTTGGCAGTTCAATTTATTGATTCAACTCCTTCCATCGTGTACTTCATATGTGCAAGTCTATTCAAAGCTCGGTATTTTGCTAGTTTACGTTATTCTCAATACGGAAATATTATATATTGTGCCAGAAACAGTCAAGCAATCCTTTTGCTTATAGAAAAATTTTATTTTAGGAATTTTCTACTTTTTTATAAGATGTTTTATGACGATTTCCGAAGAGCGAAAATATAGCCCATATAGACGTCAAAATGCAAGTATAAAGGAGGAGAACGATGAAATACCAAACCGACGTATGACAGGGTGTATACAGTTATGTAAAATTGTGCTGTCTATCTACTCCTGCAGAGCTTGAGTTTCAATTATCCCCGGACACACAGGAGCTACGCACCACTTCCGATCAAAGGTAATGTGACAATCGAATAAAACATTTTTTCCCTACAACCTCCGAAAACTTTAATTACTATACGACACCCAAGATCATACTGACTAAACGTACCTATTCCATGCATAGTAAAACTCTATATTTAAAATAAAAATATATTAAATTAATAATTCCACAGAGCAGATGCGATTATCAACGAAATTAAATTAACTTTTTAAATATTGACCTATCGATAATTTAGTAACATTTTCATAATGCTGCCAAAATAGCGATTTTGGGCTCCATTTGTAGCAATAGCTACCAAATTTTTCATCAAGCTTGCAGATAGGCAAGAATAAATATTATTCTTATATAGTTACTAGCAGTGTACCCGTTCTTCGTACTGAATATGTAATATAAAAAACACTTAAATGTTACAATTACGTGTAATACATACTATAGTATTCTAAATGACATTGTTATTAAAAAAAATTCTTATAGTAAAACTTCTCCTAATAAAACTATGTGGATCCCCGTTCTCGCTACACAAAATTATCTTCACAGGCAGATCTGAAACTATTGGTCCTTTGAAAACACATTTACAAAAAATATATTTTAATTCCTGCAAACAGTGAAGATTTCCCCAAAGATCTTAAAAAATTATTTCTGCAAATCACTTGATTTTAGTGATATTTACTACGGGATGACCCTTTTGGATGGATGGATGGACCATGACGTTCTTGCTTTTTCTATTTGCTGCGCCTTTATTTGGCTCAGCTTTCTGGAATTTAGAGACTAAACCTAATAGCGTATTGATTAAACGAAATCATTTATTATATACAACTTACTTTTAGAATATTATCGATATATGTGAATGGTTCTCAAAAAATATTTCACTTTCATTTTTTTTGTATTACATACTCCGTGAGAAGATAGAAGAATGTTATTCGTTTTAGGTTTTACTAAGGGCTGTGAATTTTATAGAAAGACTCCAAGTGTTAAAAGTTCACCACAAATTGTGCATTTTCTTTATATTAGATATAAGCAATATACCCGTTCTTTGTAAGGAATATTCATGTCATGCAGCATAATTGTTTGCAATTTGAATTAGCCGCTTTACTTTTAAGTAAACCTAAATTTGAAAATTCGGTAATATGGAAAGGTAATATTTAAAACCCAATTTGTTGTGTATTCCAGGTATATTATAAAACTATCACGTAAATCCCATACACAGAACTCGCCTGTAAAATCAATGTCAATATAAAAAGGGAGTTCCCTAAATTAGGATCGCGTTCCCATTACAGATAACAGTATTCATAGACGAGTTTCGCGGTTATTATGGGTTCGTCAGCATAAAATAGCCTATAACTATAATAACAGCAAGAAAACTTGTTATGTGATACAGTTTTACGAAATCTTAATACTTCTACGTGTTTCACATTGAAGTTTTAACGTATGTGACTATTTAAGTGATACATAATATGCAACAGGATACTTAATATTTATTTCAAGAGAAACAAGTGCATGCTTGTACAGTATATAAAATATAAATCCATCTTTCTACGTCTGTATGAGAAAGCATGAAGAATTAGACTGTATGAGAAAATATGAAGAATGTAAAACATTAGGGGAAATTTAACCCAGTTAAATCAAGACATAAATGCATGTCTAATTTGAGTTTAAGATATTCTCTACCTTTGCGTTTTGTGCTGGAGTAAAAGTGTGGGCAACTCGGCAATCAGACTTATATATTTGAAAAAGTACATTATCAGAAGTTTTTTTATTCAAAATACAAGTATATTTATCAGAATTTTTCTACATCTGAAACAGGAAATTATTATAGGTCTACAATATATTTATAGCTACCGAAAACATTTTAATGCAATATAGAACAACACAATACAGTCAATTTAAATGTTCTTCAGCTTCCATGTTGCTCTTTAATTGTAGATCGTCAAGGTACAGTAACTTGAAGTAACAGTGTGCCGACCGCGTATACCTAGCAATCCTGGGTATAGGCGATGGGTATATATTCCCGAAAAGCCGCCTCCGCTAGACGGCGCTGATCTCGAATAAGTGATCAGAAGCTGAGGAGTTAACATTTAAACAAATGGGAATTTAATGCAAATGAGATGTAAGATATCTTCGGAAATAACTAAAAAATTTGTGTGAAATTTGGTGTGATTATTGTAAGTGGTATACACAAAAAGTCATTTGATTTTCAGAGAGATTGAACTAAGGATATATTTGTATTTTTAAAATTTTTTTAACTGATGTTTGTTCAAACTTTTGAGGTCCAAAATAATCAGGTTCAGATATCACAATAACGTGAAATTCGTTGTGACGTTTCCTCATGTGGTACATTTCATTTCTTTCCAGTTTGAAGCTCATCGGCATAGCTCGTCCTGGTCCCGCCAAAGGAATTTACTGATTTTAGAGAAAAACTCGAAAATCATAGAAAGTAGGAAACCTAAATTTAATATATTGTTTTCTTCATATTTTAATTTTTTCAATTTCGAACCGTAACGTCTTAGCCCGTCTCAGGACCGCCTTAGAAATTCTCCCGTTTTTACGGAATAACTCGAGAACAGATGTATCTAAAAATTCAAAGTTTAGCTTATCGTTTTCATTTGCGGTATATTTTAACTCTTTGGATTTAAAACCTTATCGGGCTAGCCAGTCCTGAGCCCAACGAAAGGAATATAACGTTCTTTGAAAATAACTCAATATTCGGAGCATCAAGAATTTCTAAATTTAATATATCATTGTCCTTAGATGTATATTACATTTCACCGCATTTCGAACCTTATCGGGCTAGCCTGTCTTGGCGAGCCATAGAAATTTACTCTCTTTTTAAGAACAACTCGATAATCAGAGTAGCTAAAAAATGTGAATTTAGTATATCATTTCCTTTTGAATGGATTGGATTGAAACTGTAACAGAGTGAAACACCCTTTTTTATATCTGAGCATGCTCACTACGTTTCGTACAAATAACAAGTACACAGCAACTTTTAAACAGCTAATCAAAGCGTGTGCACTTCATGTATTGTGATTCAAACGTTCCCCTGTATATTATATACGTTTTTGCTATTTAAAGGTGTTACTCTGATTTCATTGTTTGCCTGTATTCTAATTTGTTTAATGTAATATTCAAATTTTGAAAACTTATATTCTCTGTTGTATTAGAATTCCCAAATATTGAGTTGAATTTTTATGCATCTAATTTCATAATTATTTTTAAATTTAAGTTTAAATTTGAAATCTTTCACAAATCGCGTACTTCATATGCGTAAGTCGATTCAAAGCTCGGGCTTTTGCTAGATTACATCATTCTCAATAAGAAATTCAATTACTATACAACACCCAAGACCATCCTGACAAAATGTACCTGTTCCACGCATAGTAAATCTCTATATATTTAAAATCAAACATAATAAATTAATAATTCCCACACAGCGGAAGCGATTATCAAAGAAATTATGTTCAAATTTTTAATATTGATCTATTGATAACTTAATAGCATTTTCACAATGTTGCCAAAATATCGATTTTGCGCTAATATTGTAGCCATAGATATCAAATTTGTCGCCAAGCGTGACAAGAATAAATGCTATTCTTATGTAGTTACCAGCAATAAACCCGTCTTCATTTGGAATATGTAATATAAAGAAAATTAAAATGTACAATTCTGTGCAAATTCCTAGCTATATATATAAAATTGAAAATCTGTCTGTCTGTCTGTTTGTCCCATCATCACGAGAGAACGGCTAAACCGAATTTAATGAAATTTTGTGGGTAGCTATGAAATAGCCCCCCATAAATTTTGTCCAAGATTGGAATTTCTAAGACCAGGGGTTATTGAGATATTAATGAAAAACGGAACTTTTTCCCAGGAGTTCTATTCTCTAACTCCGTGGTTTATCCAATCGGAAAGGATGAAAATGGTTTGTTTAAAACGTCAAAGAGAAATAAAACTTTATTTCTGAGTTTGTTGCAGATTTTTTGCACTAATTAGTCACTATCTGAAAGCACAAATTGTTTGAAACATGAATTTAAATGGAAAAATCTACTTACTGGCTAATCTACTACTGGCTTATATTTTTCACAAGCTTTTACTCAACGATAAAAATTTAAAGGAATCAAAATGGTTATTTAATTTTGCCTTTTATGAGGAAGATTCTATCTTATATCATGTTCCTCGGCAACGCAATGAAATTAAATGTGTTTGTTAATGATTATTATTATTTTTTCGATTTGAATAATAAATAAATGGATATAAAAATATATTTTAGAAGAAAAAGGTTAGATTATTCTTTTAATTATATTAATTGCGAACTGCGTACATCACTTTCATTTATTTTGCCAAAAAGGTTTCAAGCTGATATATTGTGTTTAGCTAATAAACTCATATATTCTGTCTACCCAATAAATTCCTTTATCCGATTGTTGAAACAGAAAAAGTGTAGAACGGGTATATCTTCGAATAATATTTTAGTGTATTCATTTATTCACAAACTGGGATACGATATTTTATTCAGATCTGCAAATTTAGAGCTACGAATTTGGCTGGATATCGCTAAATTGGCAAATTTCTTAAACGTTGCCAAATTGATTAAAATGTCTCCAAATTGATAAAAACGATGTAAATCAATGAAATGTATTTTGTTTTGCTAGAAGAAAGTACTGAACTGGTGTTTCGTTAGCATTCGTCTGTCAGTCCAACCGTCTTACTTAGTAACACATTTAGCGAATTTTTAAAATATCACCAAATTGATAAAAATGTTTGTAAATCCATAAAAATATCTTGAAATTGATAAAATTGCGCTAAATAAATGAAATTGCGTTTTTTTAGGGCATAATACTTTGATGATGGTTCGTCAATTTATCGCCAAGTAGGAATTTTAGGTCTACAGTCCCACATGGCGATAAATTTGGCGATTTTTTAAATGCTGCCAAATCTTCATTAGAGATCGCATTATTCAGACGATATTTTGACCACCAATTTATTTGAAGCAAATCATAATACGTCGCTCAGCAACGGATTTAAATCCAGTGTGTTTATGAGGAAGAAGATTTTTATTAAATATTTTCCTTTAATAATGAAGATATGTATATAAAATAAATTTCATTGCAATCGTATTTTTGACAGGATAATATCAATTATTATCTTCAGATTTAAACATTATTATTATTGATGTTTTCGGGGATTATTGATTCAGAGATTATTGATATTTTCAATTTCTTATGCCATTCTTTTATTGCGGCAAAAATGGTTGAAATTCATATATTGTACTTTGTACGAGTAATCTTCTACAAATGCACGGCTAGATCTTCTAATCTATGAGAATATAAATAGTACAGGTGTATTGGCATATATTTTGACATATATTGGCATATATTGGAATCAAGTACGGCCTTCTGGTATGAAGATAACGGGGATTATTGATATTTTTAATTTATGAATCAATCAATTTTATTTTGGCAAAGATTTTTAAAACTCATATTATAATACGGGTAACATTTTACTAACCCTAGGACATATCTTCTAATCTACGACATTATAGGTTGTACGCGTATACTTTCCAATATAAGTTTAGCACTTTCATTTTGGCACATATTGGAATCAATTACTGCCTTCTGGTTTAAAGATTGCGGATTTATTGATATTTTCAATTTATACATGTAATCTACTAATAAAGGTTATATCCTCTAATATTCTTCCATATTTTTTGTAAATTTGCTTACAAAAGAGGCCAGGATGCAGATGTGCCCGTGAAGATAATTTTGAATAGCGAGAACAGATATTCCTTAGCTTCATTTCAGGAGCATTATGTTAAATATTTTAGCAGAATATTTTGATTTAAAATGTCATTTAGTATACTATAGGAATTTGCAGATGAGTGTGAATTTTAAGTTTCTTTATATTATATACTCCGTACGAAGAACGGGTAAACTGCTAGTCTATATAAATAAATCTATATAAATAAAATTGAAAATCTGTCTGTCTGTTTGTCTCACCATCACGGGAGAATGACTGAACCGAATTTGATGAAATCTTGTGGGTAGCCTGAAAACAGCCCCATTTAAAATTTAGTTCATGTTTGGAGTTTCTACTATCAGTGGTTCTCGAGATAGTAGTAAAAAACGAAACTCTCGTTTGTCTCATCACCACGTAAGAAAAGCAGAACCGAATTTAATGAAATTTTGTGAATAGCCGTGATATAGTTCCCTCATAAATTTAGTCCAAAATTCGAGTTTCTAAGAACAGGGGTTGTCGAGATATTGATGGAAAACGAAACTTTTCCCTAGGAATTCTTCTCCCTAACTCCGAGGTTTAGCCAAACGAAAAGTTGAAAATCGTTTGAAAATGAATTAAAACTTTATCTCGGAGTTTGTGGGAGATATTTTGCGCTAATTAGTCACTTTCTGAAAACATGAATTGTTTGAAACATGAATTTAAATGGCAAATTTATCTCCATGGTTTATTTTTCACAAGCTTCTACTCAACAATGAAAAGTATAAAGAAATCAAAATGGTTATTTAATTTCGCAGTTTATGAGGAAGATTCTATCTTATATCATGTTGCTCAGAAACGCAATTAAATTAAATCTGTCTGCTAATTTTAATTATTATTTTTAAGATTTGAATAATAAATAAATGGATATAAAAATATATTTTAGAAAAGAACGGTTAGATTTTTCTTTTCATTATATTAATTGCGGACCGCGTACATCACTTTCATTTATTTTGGCAAAGAGTTTTTAAGCTTTTATATTGTGTTTAGCTAATAAACTCATTGTGTTTACCCAATAAATCCATTTATCCGATTGTTGAAACAGTAAAATAGTAGAACGGAGGATATATCTTCTAATAGAATTTTAGTCTTTTCTTTTAGTATATACAATCGGGATTAGGATGTTTTAGTCTTCAGATCTGCAAATTCAAAGCTACGAATTTGGCGGAATATCGCTAATTTGAGAACTTTTCTTACACTTTACCAAATTGACAAAAAAGTCGCCAAATTGATATAAACAACGCAAATCAATGAATTTTTTTCTTTTTTTTAGAAAAGAATACTGAAAATGATTGTTCGGTAGCATTTGTCGGTCAGTCCCTCCATCCTAAATTCATTTAGCGAAAAAATTGATAAAAATGTTTGTAAATCTATAAAAATATCATGAAATTCATAAAATGGGCTTAATAAATGAAATTAATTGCGTTTTGTTAGGGGAATGTATTTTAATGATGCTTCGTCAATTTGTCGCAAAATGAGACTATCAGTCTCACTTGGCAATAAATTTGTGCCGATTTTTTAAATTATCGCTAAATTGACGAAAATATCGCCAAACCTTCTATGGAGATCGCATTATTCAGACGATATGATTTCCATCAATTTATTTGAAGCAAATGATATCATGTCACCCATTGTTAAAAATGGGTCTAAATCCAATGTGTGATGCGACATACGTTTTTTATTAAATCTTTTTCGATTTGAATAATAAAGATATGTATATAAAATAAATTTCATTGTCATGGAATTTTTGACTGGATAATATCAATTACGGTTTTCAGGTTTAAACATTAATATTATTGATATTTTCGGGGATTTTTGATTCAGGGATTATTGATATTTAGAAGTTATTATGCCATTGTTTCATTATGACAAAAATTGTTTAAACTCATATATTGTACATTTGCACGAGTATCTTTCTACAAAGGCACGGATATATCTTCTATTCTACGAGAAAATATAAGTAGTACAGGTATATTGGCATATATTTTGACATATATTGGCACATATTGGAATCAAGTACGACTTTCTGGTATAAAGATTACGTAGATTATTGATATTTTCATTTTATTACGTCATCTGTTTTATTTTGGCAAAGATTTTTGAGACTCATATTGTAATACGGGTAATCTTTTACTAACACACTGGCATATTTTCTAATCTGCGACAGTATAAGTAGTACGGGTCCCATACAATTTTAATGCTTTCGTTTTTTATATATTGATACAATTCCTTTTTTTGTAAATTTGCTTACAAAAGGGGTCAGGATGTTTTGTTCTTCAGATCTGCACTTGAAGATAATTTTGTATAGCGAAAACAGAAAATTTTAAACTCCTTTTTAGGATCATTAAATTAAATATTTTAACGGAATATTTTGATTAAAAATGTCATTTAGTATACTATAGGAATTTGCACATGATTGTGAATTTTAAGTTTCTTTATATTATATACTCCGTACGAAAAACGGGTACGCTGCTAGTAATCTATATAATAAAATTGAAAATCTGTCTGTCTGTCCCGTCATCACGAGAGAACGGCTGAACCGAATTTGATGAAATTTTGTGGGTAGCCTGGAAATAGTCCCACTTAAAATTTAGTCCATGTTTGGAGTTTCTACGATCAATGGTTCTCGTGATATTAGTAAAAAACTACATTTTCGTTTGTCTCATCATCACGGGAGAACGGCAGAATCGAATTTGATGAAATGTTGTGGATAGCCTTGAAATAGCCCCCCATAAATTTAGCCCAAGCTTCGAGTATGTAAAACCAGGGGTTGTCGAGATATTAATGGAAAACCAAACTTTTTCCTAGGAGTTCTACACTCTAACTCCGTGGTTTATCCAAATGAAAAGCTTTAAAATCATTTGAAAATGAATTAAAATTTTATCGCTGCGTTTGATGGGAGATTTTTTGCGCTAATTAGTCCCTTTGTGAAAACATAAATTGATTGAAACATGATTTAAATGGGAAATCTATCTCCATGCTTTATTTTCACAAGCTTTTTCTGAACAAAGAAAAGTATAAAGAAATCAAAATGGCTATTTAATTTCGCAGTTTATGAGAAAGATTCTATCTTATACCATGTTGCTCAGAAATGCTATTAAATGAAATCTGTCTGTTAATTTTAATTATTATTTTTTCGATTTGAATAATAAATAAATGGATATAAAAATATATTTTAGAAAATAACTATTTGATTTTTCTTATAGCATTTTTGATTGGATAATATCAATTACGGTCTTCAGGTTTAAACCTTATTATTATTGATATTTTCCGGGATTCTTGATTCAGGGATTATTGATACTTTCATGTTATTATGCAATTGTTTTATTATGACAAAAATTGTTTAAACTCATATATTGTACGTTGTACGAGTAATCTTCTACAAATACACGGGTATATCTTCTAATCTACCAGAATATAAGTAGTGCAGTTATATTGGCATATGTTTTGATATATATTGGCATATATTGGAATCAATTGCGACCTTCTGGTATAAAGAGTACGGGAATTATTGATATTTTCAATTTATTACGTCATCTCTTTTATTTTGGCAAAGATTTTGAGACTCATATTGTAATACGGGTAATCTTCTACTAACACACCGACACACTGGCATATTTTCTAATCTGCGACAATATAAGTAGTACGGGGTTGCATATATTGATTCAATTCCTTTTTTTTTTTTTTGTAAATTTGCTTACAAAAGGGGCCAGGATTTTTATTCTTGAGATCTGCCCGTAGAGATAATTTTGCATAGTGAGAACACATATTCTTAAACCTCTCTTTAGGAGCAATAAATTTAATATTTTAACAGAATTTACACATGATTGCGAATTATAAGTTTCTTTATGTTATATACTCCTTACGAAGAACGGGCATGCTGCTAGTCTATATAAATAAAATTGAAAATATGTCTCTCTGTCTCATCATCACGGGAGAATGGCTGAACCGAATTTAATGAAATTTTGTGATTGGCCTTGAAATAGCCCCATTTAAAATTTAGTCCATGTTTCGAGTTTCTAAGACCAGGGTTTGTCTAGATATTAATTAAAAACGAACAATTAAACCTTCATATAGCATAATACAGACGTATTATTTCCGTCAATTTATTCGAAAAAAGTTACATCATATCACTTAGCAACGGATTTAAATTTAATGTGTTTATACGGCAGGCGATTTTTATTAATTCTTTTCGGATATAAAATAAATTTCACAGATGTTGCACTTTTAACTGGATTATATCAATTACGGTCTTCAGATTTAAACATTATTATTATTGATATTTTCGGGGATTATTGATATTTCCAATGTATTATGTCATTGTTTTATTTTGGAAAAAATTGTTGAAACTCATATTGTAAGTAGTACG
The DNA here is from genome assembly GCA_951213105.1 of Amaurobius ferox. Classification (NCBI taxonomy): domain Eukaryota; kingdom Metazoa; phylum Arthropoda; class Arachnida; order Araneae; family Amaurobiidae; genus Amaurobius; species Amaurobius ferox. The sequence continues at coordinate 71,586,576 of OX578155.1, forward strand.
CGTAATCTTCTGCAAACGCACGGGTATCATCTAATAAACGAGAATAAAAGTAGTACAGGTATATTGACATATATTTGGACGTATACTTTCATACATTGGAATGAATTACGGCCTTTAGATTTAAAGATTGCGGGATTATTGATATTTTCAATTTATTATGTCATCTGTTTAATTTTTGCAAAGATTTTAGAAATTCATATGTTGTGGTACGTGTAATATTCTATTAATACACGGATATACTTTCAAATATTCGCCAGTGTAAGTAGTACGGTAATTTTAGCGCTTTTATTTTACATATATTGGTTCGATTTCATATTTTTTGTACATCCTGGTCCCGTTTGCAAACGGAACCAGGAAGTTTTATTCTTCAGATCTGCCCGTAAAGATAAGCTTGCATAGAGAGAACAGATATTTTTAAATTTCTGTTTAGGAGCATTAAATTAAATACTTAAATAAAATATTTAGATTAACGATATGATTTAGTATACTATAGGAACTTGCACATGATTGCGAATTTAAATTTCTTTATATTATATACTCCGTACGAAGAATGGGTATACTGCTAGTCTATATAAATAAAATTGAAATTTGTCTGTCTGTCTGTTTGTCTCGTCATAACGGGAGAACGGCTGAACCGAATTTGATGAAATTTTGTGGGTAGTCTGGAAATGGTCCCACTTAAAATTTAGTCCATATTTGGAGTTTCTACGATCAGTGGTTCTTGAGATATTTGTAAAAAACGAAATTTTCGTTTGTCTCATCATCACATAAGAACTGCTGAACCAAATTTGATGCAATTTTCTGAATAGCCTTAAAATAGTCCCCCATAAATTTAGCCCAAGTTTCGAGTATCTAAGACCAGGGGTTGTCGAGATATTAATGAAAAACGAAACTTTTTCTCAGGAGTTCTACTCTCTAACTCCGTGGTTTAACCAAACAAAAAGCTTGAAAATATTTTGAAAATGAATCAAAAACTTATCTCTGAGTTTGATGGGGGATGTTTTGCGCTAATGAGTCACTTTCTGAAAACATGAATTGTTTGAAACATGATTTAAATGGGAAATCTATCTCCATGGTTTATTTTAAACAAGCTTTTACTGAACAATGAAAAGTATAAAGAAATAACAAGAAAGATCAATCATGCTTAAAGCATTGATTATGAAACACTTTCCAATTTCAATGCAATTTTATTCAAACATCTTTAAAATGCAATACATTCCTCGGTAATATTTAAAAGCTTATCACAATACTACATTAATTTATTATATTTGAATACTTAAACGTTCATCGAAAAAATAAACTGCATTCAAATGACGACATTGAAATATAAATTGCCTGGTTTAAACATCTCTACAATGCGATAAATTTTTTGGTAATAATTTTAGAATTATCATAATACTACGATAATTTATTATATTTGAAAACTTCATCGAAAACAACTGAAATTCATTCAAATGACGTCATAGAAAAAATAACAAGCCTGGCTCTCGCTATAAAAGCAGCATTTCAATCATAATTCACATTCATTTAATTCATCACAATACTATAATAATTTATTTTATTTAAAAATTAAGACCATGGAGCTACAAGTAATTAAATTCTATTCTGAAAACTTCATCGAAAGAAATCGTCCATATCTTTGTAAAATTAATGAATATTTTATTCATATCTGCTATGCAGACTCCATGAGCTGAATAATTCTGTGTTAAAGAAATACAGCAATTCTAATACAACTCATCCTACATATTTTGCTGTTTACATTTTACTTAAGGAAAAAATGGGGCTTCGTTGTAGAAATAATTAAATTTCGATGATCATTTAAACTCAAAAAATGTAATTGCGTTGTTTCAGAATGTAGATGCACAGAATTTAAGCGAACATAAAGTGGTTTTAGGACAGTTGCAACACTCAATATGAATTAAAAAGAAATTTAAAAATCACGATTTTGAGACAAGATGGATGTTATATTTCATTTTGAAGTGAGTCACGTGATTCTTTCATATTATGGTCACGTGATCGCTTCATATAGGAGGTGTAATTATTATTTTAATTTTTATTTAAAAAAATTCTAAATATATTTTGCTGAATTTTTTTTTTATATATTTTATGGAACAATTTGAATATTACCTAAAATTTTCGAAGCAATTTGTGAATTCTAAATCCGCTTAAAAAATGTTTGAAAAATTAGATTCTTTAGGGTTTAATGTATTTCATTTTTTCAACCTGGGTTCAATCCAAAACTAATTAGGTGGTATTATTCATTTATATTCCCATAGGCCCTACAGACTTATATCCATGGTCTTTGTATTTCAATAAATTTAATTCACTTTTAATTCAATTTTCATTCTCATTTGATAACTGGACTTATTTTCAAAGGTGGCGTGGAGAAAAACGAAAAAAAAATTATATACCTCGAGAACGACTAGGCCTAGTGTAATGGGGTTGATCTTATTCTGTTCTTCGTTAAAAATTACGTATTAAACAAGCACTTAATGGATATATTTGAGCATATGTAGCTTTTTAGTTTAGATAATGACAATTTTTGGAGGCCATTCAGCAAAAAATGGCACGTTATTTTTTTTCTGAATTATACCAAAATCTAATCAGCACCAGGGTGACCTATACGTGATTTATTTACCGAATTTTGTGACATTCGGTCCATTAGATTTTCAGCTAGAGTGGATACAAACTTTTGTGGGCCATTTCGCAAAAAAAGGCGGGTTCTTTTATCCCGAATCGTACCCAAAACTAATCAGCACCAGACCCGCCCACAAGTGACATACATACCTACAAAATTTTGTGATATTCGGTGTATTAGTTTTTTAGTTATAGTGGATACAAAATCTGCACAGACAGACACACAGACAGACACATAGACAGACAGACACACAGACATACACACAGACGTCACGCTAAAAATGGATTTTTCGTATTCTAGAGGGCTCGAAACGTGTAGATCCGTCGAAAATTCGAGTTGCGATTTTCGACATGATTCCAATACTTTCCCTATACATCACCATGTATTGCAAGGAAAGTAAAAAAATTATGGTTTTCCACTCGAGCAGAAAATTAACTGTAAAAATACATGTATGACTTCTACTTGAATATTAAACGCTACACAATCTTTAAAACCTATCAGATCAAGATTGATCTATTATATTACATTTACAAGATAAAAATAACTACATTTCAAATAAAATAGACCAAAGTACGTGTGAAAGGTACAGATAACTAAAGTTAACACTTTAAATCAGCGGATTCAACGTTTCAATCAATTGAAACAATTTAGCGATAACTTTTTTTCACCTCGAATTCTCACGCAATTCAAACTTGTAACTTTCAGTTACATATTTACAACAAAATGACATTTAAAATCTAACGATAATTACTATAACGATAGCTTAAGTATTAGCGTTCTGGAAATTTTTTTTCTTTTTTCAATTGTTTAAATCACTTAAATATTACTTTTTTTTAATTGCAACAGCGTTTACAACAATGCACTTTTAGTTTTTGCCCCTGATTTCATCTGGGTATTCCGATCATAGACATCCGACCATCTGGATATTCCAAGTCAAATCAGAAACTATTACAAAACGTATCTCCTCTCGTGAATGGAACGATCTAGATTCACTATAACGGTGTTATTACTTTTGTTGCATAATCTTGCATATGAAGAATGAACGTATTTGACGATACTAACAACTTTTTTAATTTTATCTAATTTTTTTAAAAAATTCATTTGAACAACGTGCAATTTGTAGAGAACGATTTATGCTAACACTTGTAGTACTGTTTGTATCAGCACACATTTTGTAGCATTCGTTTTTGAATTAAAAAATTACGTATGAAATGATTATTTATTTAACAGCAATGAAAATTCGGTTATCTTATGGATTTTTTAAAAAATATATTAGTAAATCGCGCAATATTTCGAAAACGGTTCATTTATTCTTATTATCATTCGTTTTCTAATGAAAAATTAAGTATGAAATTATTATTAATTTGTCATTGTTAAAGATCTCGATTTTTATCAATTTTTTCAAAATTTCATTTTAAAATTGGAGTGTCTTTCGAATATTCGATTGCGTTTAAAATCAAAAGGATTCCAGTATTCCTTATTTGTAATAATCGTTCCAAATTCCTTTCGAAACGCTTGATTCATGAGATATTGTGTCCACAATCTCATACATATATACACCCTCCCACACAGAGTCCACTTCGATAAGAACTTGAAATTTCGTCCCAGTAGCTCAACGATAGAGCGTCGGCGAGCCAGTTCGGAGATCCAGGGTTCGATTCCAGGTTGGGACAGCAATGTTCTTTACAATAGTGTTCGAACAAATCAACCTTGTAGGTTAGTGCAAATATATTGGAGGTTTGAAAGTGACTGTAGTACGACTAGTACGGATTCAATGGGTTCTGAAAACCTGAGTCCCGATTTCAAATTGAGAGGATAACGACCACGCAGGATAATAACCTCTATAAAAATAGTAGTAGCAGGAGGCTAAGCTGAGCTAAAAATAGTAGGAGGTGGTCAGTCATTTTGTCAGTTTCCGGCCAATCTGACATTAGAGGGTGGAGAATGCCTGTCCACTTCGACAATAATAATTTGCAATTTCGTCCCAGTATCTCAACGGTATATCGTCGGCTGGCCAGTTCGAAGATTCAGGGGTCGATTACCGGTTGGAATAGCAAGACTCTTTACAAATGAGTATACTCTTTGTAAGTACTTATAATCGAATATTGATTAGTAGATATCGCGAGGCCTAAAGAAATATTAGGCATTTTACTTTACTTCAGGGACCGTGAAATCTATCAAAATAATTAATCGAATAAGTAATCGAATCAGCAAGTTCTTTACAACCCTCTCACACACCCTCACACATATACCCCTCACACACTCCCTCATACACACACACACATAACCTCTCTCTCTCACACATATGCACACAAACGAACAAATGCACACACACTAACAAACATACACTCACACTAACAAGCATACACACACACTAACAAATAGACACACACACATGCATCACCTTAAAAACTTTCAGGGATGCTTAAAATGTGCTCTTTCGCTAAAAACTCGAATTCGAATTTTAGTCCCCGTCACAAAACTTTCCCTGTACTGTGTAATTCGGAAACGTTATAGAATTGTGATGCAGTTTTATTGCTCGATTTGAAATGGTTATCTTTCAAGATATACGTTGAAATAATAACTACATTTTTCAAAAGTGTATACTTATAAACCACTGAGGTTTCAAAAGATTGATTGAATCGGGCTTAATAGTTCTAGTAAAAAACCATCAATTGTATTTTAATTTTTTATTCGTGTGAACATGAAACTCATTTTAACCATGGTGCTATACGTAAACATTTCTTCTTCCGCTAGTTAAATATTTTGAAAAATGTTTCTTGACATTTTGAAGGAAAGTCTTTAGATTCTTTTATATTTTCATTTTTTTGAAAAAAAAAATAAAATCAATTCATGTATAGAAATTCAAATCCAGTAAGAATTATTATTTAATATGAGTGCATTATTTTTCATTAGGAAATTTTTCATTAAGTAATTCATCAAACCATTTAAAAAGTTGAGAGATATATGGCAATGTTAAAAGGCAGAGAATGATGCAATACATTCTTTAAAATTAATAAAAATAATGCAATTATTTTCTTTTGTTTAATTTCAAAAAATTTAGTTGCAGACCTCATTGCTAAAATTTAATGAAGTTTACAATATGGTTCGATATGATTCAGATATATGTACTTATGGTATATTTTTGATGTACTAGGGGGCTTTGCCCTCTGTTCGTTATGCTTCTTCAACCCCCATAACTAGCTCCTAGCTGAGAGGATGTGTCTCCTACTTGTTGAGCTCGCTGAGAAAAAAAATTCACTTCAAAAGTGCATAAAAAGTAAAATATCTCGTAAACTACGTCGAATTTTATAAAAGGGTCCATCCTTCAAAATTTCATCTATGTAGGTACCTGACTGCAAAAATTCGTGGTCTTGCTATTGTTAATCTATCCAGGACGCGAACTATCTGGTCAAATATTTCGTACTTGAATTTGACATTAAATATTTCATAAACTACAATATATATCGAAAGAACAGTTTATTTCAGCGTATTCCCCAAACCTTTCTCTACAAGTGTACCAAATTTTATATTTTTGTGAGCTATTGTTGTTGCGGTACGAAGCAAAGAATCTCCAGGAGCGAGAATTGGGCCAAACAGCGACGTCGTCAACTACAATTTTTTAATATAAAGCGATACCAAAGTGTGGTGCAACTTTTATTGTGGTAGTTAATTAAATTAAATTCTCTTTATTTAATATTTAGACTTAAAAATGTATTATTTATTGCGTTCGTATAGTATAGTATATTGCAGTATAGTATAGTATAGTATATAGTACATGCATTTATATTCTCTTTTCTTTCTTTTTTTTGAGTATTTTTTTTTTTACCATTTTTTCATTCAAGATAAAGTTCTACAATTGAATTAGAGGCTTATTGGCCTCCTTTTGGAATTTTATCTCTTAATCCTTTACAAGTCCCATTTTTAAATACATTAATATTATTAGTTTCTGGTATTAAAGTTACTTGAACTCGTCAGTCTATTTAAAATGGTAATGAAAAATCTGATGTGGGCAGCACATGACTTTCCCTGCAAACTTACATCCACGTTCTATTTATTTCAATTAAATTTAATTCACTTTTAATTCAATTTTCGTTCTCATTTGATAACTAGACTTATTTTCAAAGGTGGCGTAGAAAAATACGAAAAAAACTAATATATCTCGAGAACGGCTAGTTCTAGTGTAATGGGGTTGGCCTTATTCTTTTCTTCGTTAAAAATTACGCATTAAACGAGCATTTAATGGATATATTTGAGCATACGTAGTTCTTTAGTTTAGATTTTGACAATTTTTGCGGGCCATTCTGCAAAAAAAGGCAGGTTATTTTTTTCCGAATCGTACCAAAATCTAATCAGCACCAGGGTGACCTATACGTGACTCATCTACCGAATTTTGTGAAATTCGGTCCATTAGTTTTTCAGTTAGAGTGGATACAAGCTTTTGCGGGCCATTTCGCAAAAAAAGGCGGGTTCTTTTATCCCGAATCGTACCCAAAACTAATCAGCACCAGCCCCGCCCACAAGTGACTTACCTACCAAATTTTGTGAAATTCGGTCCATTAGTTTTTTAGTTAGAGTGGATACAATATCTGCACAGACAGACAGACAGACACACAGACAGACACACAGACACACAGACACACACACAGACGTCACGCTAAAAATGGTTTTTTCGTATTCTAGAGGTCTCGAAACGTGTAGATCCGTCGAAAACTCGAGTTGCGATTTTCGGCATGATTCCAATACTTTCCCTATACATTACCATGTATTGCAGGGAAAGTAAAAATCTGATGTGGGCAGCACATGACTTTCCCTGCAAACTTATATCCACGTTCTATTTACTTCAATTAAATGTAATTCACTTTTAATTCAATTTTCGTTCTCATTTGATAACTGGACTTATTTTCAAAGGTGGGGTGGAAAAATACGAAAAAAACAAATATTTCTCAAGAACGGCTAGTCCTAGTGTAATGAGGTTGGTCTTATTCTTTTCTTCGTTAAAAATTACGCATTAAACAAGCATTTAATGGATATATTTGAGCATACGTAGCTTTTTAGTTTTGATTTTGGCAATTTTTGCGGGCCATTCTGCAAAAAAAGGCAGGTTATATTTTTCTGAATCGTACCAAAATCTAATCAGCACCAGGGTGACCTATACGTGACTCATCTACCGAATTTTGTAAAATTCGGTCCATTAGTTTTTCAGCTAGAGTGGATACAAGCTTTTGCGGGCCATTTCGCAAAAAAAGGCGGGTTCCTTTATTTCGAATCGTACCCAAAACTAATCAGCACCAGCCCCGCCCACAAGTGACTTACCTACAAAATTTTGTGAAATTCGGTCCAGTAGTTTTTTAGTTAGAGTGGATACAAAATCTGCACAGACAGACAGACAGACAGACAGACACACAGACAGACAGACAGACAGACACACAGACAGACAGACACACACACAGACGTCACGCTAAAAATGGTTTTTTCGTATTCTAGAGGTCTCGAAACGTGTAGATCCGTCGAAAACTCGAGTTGTGATTTTCGACATGATTCCAATACTTTCCCTATACATTACCATGTATTGCAGGGAAAGTAAATAAAAAAGCATAGAGTGATCTTTAAAATTAACATGAATGTTAGGTTTATATTATTCAATGCTTCAAGGTTTTGAATATTTTATAGTTTCTTTTAGAATTAATGATTCTATTTATGGGTCTACGTTTCTTATAGTTACTAGATTTCATGTTATTGTTGGACAATATTTTTTATTGTTAATGTGAACTCGTTTAAAATATTTACATTTTTCAAATGATCATCAAACATTTTGGATTTGAAGCTCGACTTGATATTGACATTTTGTTGATGTAGTTCGATTATTTTTATTATGCCCGGAGCGATATGTTAGTTGCTCGATGTTGGCAACAATGGATCAGAGAAAGCACATGTAAACATCATAGTGGTTCAGGACGCTTTAAACGAACAACTGCTCGAGAGGATAGGAGGACGTACGTGTACAGGAGGTTGGGCATACGTGTGTAGGGGAGGGCTGGCTAGTGTTACGATCCCGTGCGTTTTGTCGAGCAGCTTATGGTCATCACAAAATATTTACATAAAAAATTTAAACTTTGTTAGGCAAATCAAATCATTTATTTATACATATGCGCAAAATCCAAATAAAAATACCATCTTTTAATACCCCTCTCAATGTTTGTCTGTGTATGTAAGAAGTCTGTAAGAAAAGTATATCATGCGATTGAAAACTCCAATTATTTCCCTAACAGTGATTTAATGTTCTGGACATGTGTACATAATATTAAAAAAATTAATACATTTTTCATTATTTAACAATAAAATCGAATTTTATGCAAATTTCATATCAATCGATTAGTCAGCGATTGAAAATATTATTGCCGAGTTTCAATTCAATTTTAAATCCGCTTAAAAATGTTTGAAAAATTAGGTCCCATAGGGCTCAATGTATTTCATTTTTTCAACCCGGGTTCATTCCAAAACTAATTGGGTGATATTATTCATTTATATTCCCATAGGTCCTACAGACCGTCTGAACAACATACTAAAATTTAATTTTGATTAAGTCAATTTTACGGCAGTTTTCGTGCTAACGGTCATCACAAAATGCTAATGGACAGACAGACAGACAGACAGACAGACAGACAGAATGAACAAAGTCACAAACACTTTTCAACTTTGTTGTAAAATATTAAAAAGGAGGAATAGTGTTTGGGTCTGTAGTGAAAATTATTTTCTGCTTACATCTGATTTTTTTATCTCTGGCTTGAAAGATGAAATTTTATGAAAACTTGGTTATTGGACAGAGCAACAGGTGAGGAAAGGGGTGGGACAGCCCAGTGGTTAGCGCGCGAGGATTGTACTCGGACGACCCGGGTTCGATTCCCGGGTCTGCCAAACTGTTCCCTTGTTTACTCGGAGTACGGGCACGTTAAATATGTAGGTCCGCAAGTTTTTCAAAGAGGTTGGTGGTAGGGGAAGGTGTACGGTCTTTGGGGATGTAGCCCCCCACTGGGTTCCGATCAAAATTAAGGGACATTTCCCGACCGTCTAAACTGATACCTTACACCTTCATGTAGGTCGAACTATCTAGGTCAAGAAGAAAAAGAAAAGCTACAGCAAACTCAGTTTAGTGAATATTGAACTATGATCAGTCTGTATACTAGTCCACTTAATAGTAATTTGGATAAATCGAGATAATATTGGCAAAATTAGAAATTATATGGTAGTATTTGCAATCCTGGATAATATTGATATAATATTTATGTTGTTGGTGGTTTTAAGGGACCTGAAAGGACATGTTCTTTGCCTAAAAACTGTCAAGCTAAGATATTGCAAAGTTTGTAACAATGCATAACTGTGTATGGGTGTAATAGGCTTATGCAGGACATGAGTCATAGGGAGCAGCACAAGACTCTCTCTACATAATACAATAAGTTTGCTCCTTTCACAGTTGAATAATGATGGGCAAGATTCCACGACACAGTGTTTTTAACTTTCAACTGTTCATACAAATTGGACGCTTTCTGGATGGCAACAAATACAATGACGATACTTGCCGATACATAATTGACTGTACTATTTTTTAATTTTCTGTAATTTTTCAGATAAATTTATTTGAAAAACATGGGCTATCTAAAAAAACGGTTCAAGATTAGCTTTTTGAAGTTCTGCATTTTTTAGAATCCCATGAATTCCTCAAACTGGAAAACCCGGAAATATTAAAATAAAATCGTAAAGACTCGAAAAAGGGATTTCAGCTCTCTGAAGAAAAGATATAATAGTATTAACAACATCAAAATTGAAGTTTTCAGATCCATAAAAATTAAATTTATGATAAAAATCCTATAACAGGCTAAGTTGATTACTTTTTATTAATGTAAAATAACTTATTTATTCAAAAAGTATTAAGTTTGAAATGTTTTTAAACCATATTGAGCGTAAGCATGGTTGTAATAGGCAATCATGTAGCTCGAGAAAATGTTAATTCATTTTTGGGGTCTAAAGTATATGGATCAATGCCTTTTATGATGGAAACTTAATTTTCATACCGCTTTGCGACTGCAAAATACATGTTAACACAAAGATTAAGTTTTAACTATCTATCCTACATTCCCGGTTGCTATGCTGTTTCCAGGGCTGAGGTCATGTGATGTGGAATACTCTATGCTGTAGCGAGTTGACTCTGAAGTGGACCTGCACTCGGATAGTCGACGATTCTCGGAAGCAGGAGATCTGGACTGGTAAAGTGAGTTTTAGATCACGTGACGAGTTCTCTATGTTAGATAAAATTACCTCAATACTAAAATAGTAGCAATCCCCGCCAAATAGTGGCATCTAGTATAGACGATCTATGGATTTATCGTGCCCATGTACCTCGGAGACAGTCTTAGTCTGTGTCGAGGATTGAACCAAATCGTGTAATCTTCTCTCCTTAACAACTGATCTATCCCGACATGGAGAATTGTGTGTGTACGTGTGTGGTACTCTTGTAGAATATGTCGACCTCTCAACACGTTTAGACTATTTTTTGATTGATATCCGTCTGCCTGTCTCTCTATTTGACTGTATGTCTGTGGTCAATTTTCTGTGTTCGCGATGTCGCGGCTACCAATATTAATGAATATTCGGGAAATTTAATATCGGGCTTTGTCATTAAAAATCTAGAACTGGAGAACATTTTTTTAATTCGAGTTAAAACTTTTAAATTTATTCAAAATTTTATATATGTTTTAACATGGCAGCGTAGGACAAAATTTTGCATAATCATGCAGAAAAGGGTTTATTTATAGCTCAATGATCAATGTTTTTATTCATTCACCTTAGTTTCAACCATTGATGTGAAAAATAGCTGCGTTACGATTTTTTGTTCGTGACGTAATTAACCTCCCTCGGAGGGCAAGTTATCCCCCCCACCCCCCCCGTAGTGACTTGAAAGCATGGTATAATTATTAGTATGGTAACATTGTCAAGTACGATATTAATCGAAATAATTTATCAAACCCTTTAAAGTGAAAGATAACACGCTACAAATGCAATCATTTGGATGCATGATTACATTGTTTCAAAAATTGTCTTGAAAAATTAAAAGCTACTAGAAAATGGATTCTGGCATGAGAAAATCAAGTTGAGCCACGCTTCAGTGAAGTTTTAAGATTTGACAGACTTAAGTCTGTTTATATTTATCCTAATTATGTCTCTTTGAAATACTGCAACTATACACAGCTTCATGGACATTTTGTATGGCATCCTACATCTGAATTTAAATTTTTCTCTCTAAATTCAATAGAATATAATAATCCCGTCTGAAATATCCACCGGATAAATTCAATCAGTCACTCTAAGAGTAGACCGAGATTACCGAGAAACAATATTAATATTAGATTAACTGAAGCGTCGGAATCAAATTTTATGTGCACAGCCGCGTCTGTGCTTTTAAATTAACAATCGTAAATATGCTCTTGAAACGTGTTGTGATTGTCAGCGTATGTATTTCATAAATTTATTCAATTATGCTACATGGATGAGTATACATTATGAAAAGTCATCAACTCATCTGACAATGAATTAATTAAGCAACACGCCACCTTTCAAATATAAATATTTGGAGGTTTCCTAGGAAAATCCTTACCCACTTTCCTTATCAATTGATTGAAAAATATTGTAAAAAATATCATATTTTACTGCAATTTTAAAAAATCTGATGTGGGTCATTATCATCAATTATTATCTAATGTGGGTCATTATTAGCGTCATTATTATCGGGAGACATATTTATCAATTTGGCGACATTTTGATCATTTGGCGACATTTAAAAACTCATCAACTTGGCGATATTCAGCCAAATTCGTCGAGAAAATTTCGTCAAGCATTATGGTCTGCAAAATAGGTTATTCTTATACCAAATAAACGCCTAATACAGCCCAAATACAAATTAATTACTCAAATTAGCTTCTCCTATAGAAAATTCTTATTCTTTTCAAGATATTGGATTTTCATCAATTAGGCTCCATTTTCATTGATTTAGCATCATTTCTATCAATTTAGTGACAGTTTTATCAATTTTGGGATAATCCCGTCAATTTGATAACATTTAAAAATTCGACAAGTTCCTGATATTCCGCCAAATTCGCCGCCAAAATTTCGCCAAGCATTATTTGTTGAGAGATAGGTTAGTCCTGTGGTAGATAAACGACTAATGGCGTCAAATTATACAACTATTACCCAAAGTGTTTTCTCTCGTGAATGAAAGGAGCTAGATCTACGAGAATGTTGATAAAAAAAATTATCCCATGATATTACATATGAAAAGTGACAGATATCACAACAGTTAATATTTATTTTAATTTTACGTGATTTTTTGATAAATTCATTTGAAAAATGTGCAATATATCGAGAACGGTTCATTCTAGCGTTCTAAAGTTTGTCATTCGTTTTCTAATGAAAAATTACATAAAAAAATGATCATTTAAGTAACTTTATTGAATGTTTTAATTTTTTGATGATTTGTTTTAATTTCATTTCAAAATTTCGGAGGGTTCTGAACATTTGATTGCGCGTAAACAAAAATAGGATTCCAATATTCACTGATTGTAATTTGTGTAAGAAATTTTGTTCGGATCTACTGATTTGTTCGTAGATATCGTTTCCACAGTCTCACTGACACACACACATGCAACCTCAAAAATGTCTTATTCGTGTTCAGGGTTGCCTGAAACGTGCTCTCCCGTCAAAAACAGGAATTTGAATATTCGACCCCGTTACATTACTTTCCTTATACATTATACTATGTATATAAGGAAAGTAATAAGAGAAACTGATGTTAAACATAATATAAAGGAAGTTATTTTTATTTTATTTTGTTGAGGAAAACACATTGTTTTGATATCATTTTACTATCCCGAGTTATTTCGGTCAATTGAAAAGTACTAAACATTAATCTGTGTATGATAGTTTTTTATTCAAGGAACAATACAAAGGAAACCTGACATTCGGTATCCTGATATCTAGTCTCTCATCTAATTGGCTTTAGAGATCATACAGCACACTATCTTGGTGGATTAGATTTTTTTTCAGTGGCCGGAATAATATCTGGGAAATACCTTGAGGTTAGCCTAAGTGGTAAAGGAGTAATGCTGAGTCTTCCAGATGTTGTAGAAAACTTATCAGAACAATTTTCTGGAATAAAGTTTTCGACAAGTTCCATTCAATATTATATATCTGCTTGATTTCCTCCTTCTTCAGAGTACAAAATGTGGGAATGCCATAGAGCTAACTCCACTAAATGCAAAAAGATCATCTTGTAGTATTTCTTTCCTCGTTTTCTTGGTGTAGAATAATTATCTAAATGTTGATCCACTTTAACACCACCACCCATTTTGTTATTGTAATCAATTACACATTTGGATCTCGATTTTATCTATCCTCGTTCGTTGGCCACATAGAAATGCACATCAAAAAGTTAGACATGGCAAAACAGCTCTTCATCACTGCACAAAAAGTCATCACCAGTTTCTTACCTGACTCGATTGATATTGTATTCCGTCTTCCTATTTACAGAACGTTACTTTTTATTTACGCATCTGTATTTCATAATGTAAAATTGAACTAACTATTCATACGTAGGACAAGAGCAAACAAAAAAAATCTGATGTGGGCAGCACATGACTTTCCCTCCAGACTTGTCTACACATTCTCTTTATTTTAATTAAATTTTATTCACTATTAATTCAATTTTCGTTCTCATTTGGTAACTGGACTCATTTTCAAAGGTGGCCTAGAGAAAAAACGAAAATATCTCTAGAACGGCTTGTCTTAGTGTAATGGGGTTGGACTTATTCTCTTCTTTGTTAAAAATTACGTATAAAACAAGCATTTAATGGATATATGTTAACATAGGTAGTTTTTATTTTAGATTTTGCCGATTTTTGCGGGCCGTTTTGCAAAAAACGGCAGGTTATTTTTTTTCGAATCGTACCAAAATCTAATCAGCACCAGGGTGACCCACAAGCGACGTATTTACCAAATTTTGTGAAATTCGGTCCATTAGATTTTTAGCTAGAGTGGATATAAGCTTTTGCGGGCCATTTCGGAAAAAAAAGCGGGTTCTTTTATCCCAAAACGTACCCAAAACTAATCAGCACCAGATTCGCCCACAAGTGACTTACCAAATTTTATGAAATTCGGCGGATTACTTTTTTAGTTAGAGTGGATACAAAATCTGCACAGACAGACAGACACACACACACACACGCCACGCTAAAATTAGGTTTTTCGTATTCTAGAGGTCTCGAAATGTGTAGATCCGTCGAAAACTTGAGTTGCGATTTTCGACATGATTCCAATATTTTCCCTCGATTACAGCAAGTCCGCAAACGGAACTTGATAACTTGCAATCGGTGCAAGAATTCTCATTTCTCCCTCACTTACTTTCAACCAGCGTTGATACAATTCATATCGAAAAGAACTTCTATCCCCAAGTTTTCTTGGGATAATATTTATTTGCAAAATATACAAATACGAATTAACTCGGAATAATCAGTGAAAAGATTAAGAGTCCCAATAACTTTGTAAAGAAATGTCCCCAAGTGTGCATGTTAGGTCTATTTATAGTAAAGCCACAATGCCATTGGCATTCAGAGGGGAGGGCCAGAGGGGGCACTTTCCCTCCCCTGAACGAAGATGGGCTTTAAGCTTATTGATGTTGTACATTTTATCCTTGAGTTTGGCCTACTGACAATAGTGATTTGCACACTCCTGGAAAATATTCTATGGGCGCCTTTGAATGCCCGATGGAATAAAAGCACTTTCAGCGATAATGAACAAGGCAAGAAGGTCCGATAGACAAATAAATCCAATTGACATTTTCCAAGCAAAAGTATGTCTCAATTATTGTAGAAGCGTGAAAGAACTATCATATTCTAGTTTATGAGTAACCGTGTGACAAAAGCTTATTCATCGGCATTGCAAAATAATTTAGGAAACGGTACAACTTCGATTTATGTCAGCGGAATCTCAGATAAATGTAGTTCTGAAAACAAATATGTTCAGTTATGCTTCTACAATAATTCTTAAAATTCTGAGAAGTAATAAGAAATTCTCCGTATGGAAAATATACTGCCTTGCGATGATCATATATTTTGTTTTGATCATAAATTTATATATTTTGAGCACTGGATATTTTAGTATACATTGAGTTGCTTACAGCTATTTGGGTTCATTTTATGGCATTTCATGTTGCACTAGAACGAATACGTACGGGATTAGAGATGCAAATCGCTGATTAAAATTTCACCAAAAGTCACAGCGAGTACTCGAAAACCAACGAACGCATTAGCAATATGCCAGTTTAGACCACAAATTAAAAAAATCTGATGTGGGCAGCACATGACTTTCCCTTCAGACTTATATCCACGTTCTCTTTATTTCAATTAAATTTAATTCACTTTTTAATTCAATTTTCGTTCTCATTTGATAACTGGACTTATTTTCAAAAGTGGCGTGGAGAAAATACGAAAAAAAACTAATATATCTCGAGAGCGGCTAGTCCTAGTGTAATGGGGTTGGCCTTATTCTTTAATTCGTTAAAAACTACGAATTAAACAAGCATTTAATGGATATATTTGAGCATACCTAGCTTTTTAGTTTAGATTTTAACGATTTTTAGGGAAATTCTGCAAAAAAAGGCAGGTTATTTTTTTTCTGAATCGTACCAAAATCTAATCAGCACTAAGGAAACCTATAAAGTGACTCATCTACCGAATTTTGTGAAATTCGGTCCATTAGTTTTTCAGCTAGAGTGAATACAAGCTTTTGCGGGCCATTTCGAAAAAAAAGGCGGGTTCTTTTATCCCGAATCGTACCCAAAACTAATCAGCACCAGACCCGCCCACAAGTGACTTACCTACAAAATTTTGAGAAATTCGTATTAGTTTTTTAGTTAGAGTGGATACAAAATCAGCACAGAGAGACAGACACACAGACACACAGACAGACACACAGACAGACACACAGACAGACAGACACACAGACACACACACAGACGTCACGCTAAAAATGGTTTTTTCGTATATTCTAGAGGTCTCGAAGCGTGTAGATCCGTCGAAAACTCGAGTTGCAATTTTCGACATGATTCCAATAATTTCCCTATACATTACCATGTATTGCAGGGAAAGTAAAAAATCTGATATGGATAGCACATGACTTTCCCTGCAGACTTATATCCACGTTCTCTTTATTTAAATTTAATTCACTTTTAATTCAATTTTCGTTCGCATTTGATAACTGGACTTATTTTCAAAGGTGGAGTAGAGAAAATACTAAAACACTAAAATATCTCGAGAACGGCTAGTCCTAATGTAATGGGTTTGGTCTTATCCTTGTCTTCGTTAGAAATTACGTATTAAACATGCATTTAATGGATATATTTGAGCATACGTAGTTTTTTAGTTTATATTTTGGCGATTTTTGCGGGCCATTTTGCAAAAAAAGACAGGTTAATGTTTTTCGAATCGTACCAAAATCTAATCAGCACCAGAGTGTCCCATAAATGATTTATCTACCGAATTTTGTGGAATTCGGTCCATTAGTTTTTCAGATAGAGAGGATACAAATTTTTGCGGGCCATTTCGCAAAAAAAAAGCGGGTTCTTTTATCCCAATTCGTATCCAAAACTAATCAGCACCAGATTCTCCCACAAATGACTTAGCTATCCAATTTTATGAAATTCGGTCAATTAGTTTTTTAGTTAGAGTGGATACAAAATATGCACTGACAGACACACAGACAGACACACAGACTCACAGACACACAGACAGACACACAGACACATACACAGACGTCACGCTAAAAATAGTTTTTTCGTATTCTAGAGGTCTCGAAACGTGTAGATCCGTCGAAAACTCGAGTTGCGATTTTCGGTATAATTCCAATACTTTCCCAATACATTACCATGTATTGCAGGGAAAGTAAAAATGTAACATCACAAATTCCGAGAACGTTTATCCCATTTTCCACGAAATTCGCAGTTACGACAAACCTATAGTTGGGATGTAAAGAAAAGGGAACTTTTTTTCCGTCTGCTTTCTCGATTATAAATATCGTAAATTTTACAGATCCACTTTAAAATTCATAAAACATTTAGAAACAGAGTAATAAAAACATTATTAGAATGCGAAGATATCACTCCATATTCATTCTCGAATAACAACGGATGCTTTAAGAATACACCAGTTTAGAACAAAATATTAAAGAAAAAATATTACATCACAAATTCCGAGAACGTTTATCCCCTTTACATGAAACTCGTTGTTAAGTCTGTAGTTTTGACATCAAGAAGCAGGAATTTTGTTTCATCTGCTTTCCCGATTATAAGAATCGTAACTTTTATAGGTCCACTTGAAAACTCATAAAACATTTGAAAATAGAGTAATAAAAAGCATTATTAGAATGCAAAGATATCACTCCATATTCTTTCCAAAAATTTAAAGCGTAAGAATCGTCTCAAATTTTCCGAGGCCACAGGGTAAAAAT
Organism: Amaurobius ferox; assembly: GCA_951213105.1. NCBI lineage: Eukaryota > Metazoa > Arthropoda > Arachnida > Araneae > Amaurobiidae > Amaurobius > Amaurobius ferox. Next base: position 71,604,766 of record OX578155.1, read on the forward strand.
AAAATTGAATAAAATACGCATATTTCGGTGTATATTATTGTTTTTTAAAGTGGTTGTCCAAAGAATTCAATTTAAAGCTAGTTAGAAAAACTGTTTATTATCTTTCCAATGGTGCAGAAGTGGAAACTCTGAGCAAACATTTTCAAGGAATTGATTTGTGTGAAAATAGTTTAAGATTACTCTCCAAAATACAATAAGTAAAAAATGTAATTTGAATTTTTAAAATATCGCTCAAAGTTGATTTGGGACGGATCTTCTATTATCACTTAAAAGAATTACGTGCATAGACATACTTTTATATTTTCACTGTGTAAAACTCCAGTGATTACCTTTATATAATATTTTTAGAAGCATTAAATTGGATCGAACCTTCTTCATAACGTGATTATGAAGTTTGATGAGCGCCTAAATTGATTTTATTGGAAATAATCCCATCTTACAGCAACGTAAAATGAATTTTTTTTTTTTTTTAAGTTTCAACCGGCTTAATTAGAATAAAACAATTTACGTGAAAGGACTAGCATTAGCAAGTTCTATGAAAGAAGATATATACATGATATGATCTGCTAAGGAGTCAATAAACAAGGAGTGCAACAAAAATGGTAAATATAAAACTTTCGAAAGATAATTTTAATGAAGGTGAGTATGATGAAAGAAACATGAAGATGAAAGAACTGGTGATCTAGCACGGCACGTCCTTCCCTCGATTATTTCCAACTATTCAGCTTTCTGAAAATTATATATGCATTGTAAAAATGCACTTTCTTTACTCCCCATGAGATGGTAGCAGGTAGCAGTTGAACGAAGGAATAAAATTCTTCAGCACGTTCTTCATCGGCAACATAATTGATAACACAATTCCCGCAACAAGGACTAATAAATGCTCCTTCCCTTCAAACTCGCACGTCTTATCTGCAACCCCAAAACAACAACTTCGCTAATCGACAACTCACTGGTAAGGGGGTACTGTAGCGAACGCTCATAAGGCAGAATTAAATGCCTTGAGCTTGAGACGTCTTTAGTTCAACGCTATAATACTGGTCTACCACACTGTGGTCCTGGGAACAAACCCTGCCACTGCGAATATGGTATTTTCGCATTATCTCTACACTAAACTGTTTAGCTCTATTAGCTTTACTTCTCCAGTTCTCATTTAAAAATAAATGTGTTTAAATTCTGGAGCATTTTTTAAAGTTGGCAACAGGTGCGCCCATGCAAAGCTTTTCAATCGTAATGCTGCGTCGATATATAGTTGAGCTACAAACTATGTTACAAAAAAAAATAGGGCTTGTCAATCATCTATTGGAACGTCCTCTATTGATCGACACAGTACAACGAATGACAAGCTTGAAACATGTCCCCAAGTTTGCCACACTAATGAATTAGAATCATTTGGATGATTTGATATTGATATATACTCTATGTAGATTTCTCTAATAATTATATTCTTTCTTGTAGGCAATTTATTCACTATTGACTTGAACACCTATGTAACTTAAGATAATACCAAATCTGAACGATTTCTAGACTTAAAACGGCTTAAAATTAAACTTCAGATGATCACTGATTTGTATATATATGCTTTTAAAATATTATATTATACTATTTCAAAAGCATATTATACAGTTTTAAATACATTAACGCTTCATCCGACGTTTACAATTTAATAGCAGCGCCTTAAAATATCAGAGACTGCTTCGGAAAAAAAATCCCTAAACCCATCTTTGGATTAATTATAAATTATTAACTAAGCTCGTCCATCTTGCCACTTCCGGTTTTCTCTGTGGGGGCCTGTTAGATATAGATGGTGTTGGTTCAACTCGTACGCGGAAGGAACGATTAGCAAGATACGAGTTGATGAGAGCCAAAAGTTGTGTCGAAATACCAAGACGGACCAGCTTGGTTAGTAAACCCGGAATAAACGTTTTATCAGAAGTCTTGCTTATGTCGAAAAATACAATGCTGGTATAATGTTTGTTGGTAGAGTTTTTGTGAATAGTTTCCACTACACGCATGAGTTGGGACTGAGTGGAAAAATCAGATCGAAAGCCGTGCAGTTCAGGAATTAAAATATATTTCGATCTTCAGAAACTAGTCAAACGTCTGAGCAACACTAACTCAGAATTTTTGGAAAGGCTTAATAGAAGACTAATTGGTCTGTAGCTTTCTGCTAAATTAAGATTTTGATGTCAGCAGTCTTCCAACTCTGGGGAAAGTAACGATGATCCATCATATGATTTAATAGCACGGTGAGCCAGCACTCATAAGAAAGGGGGAGGTTCGTTAGCATCCTATTGCTGCTTTTATCGGGGCCGGGTGATTTCTTCACTTTGAAGCTATGTATGATGTCGAAAGCCCAGACCACCCGACTCGTCCGAGGTCTTAGAGCAGCTTTTTGGATGGCCGGGCTATGTATGATGTGATGAACTTCAGCCAAGTGCATCGGATCGAGGTCGTCTGGTGCTTGTACGTTAAGTGCATTCTGATTGGCCTGTTCAAAATCGTGTAAAGTGCCCGTGTAAAGATGGCTGAAGTTTGGGTCTCCGTGTGGTGAAAATTGGAGTTGCAAGCCGTCTGCTATAGCGTTACCTTATCCTCCGCAGTCTGGGCGAGAGTTTGTGGGCCGCCATTAATGGGCGGAATTGCTGTTCTCGTGGTTCTCATGCTTTTAGCTGTTCGTTGTTGTGCTCTCCCCCCCCCCCATCCCAGCCCGTCGAAAACTCGCATTTGAATTTTCGACACCGTCACAATACTTTCCTTATAAGATATAAGGAAAGTAATAAACATACAATAATTCAGATATAACATGTTTGAGGAATTTGATAAAAAAAAATAGTGCTTAATGAATATTATATTGAATTTCAATTCAATTCAAAGCAATTATTTTCCTGAAATCCTGATTAATATTAGATATTTTTGTGGTTAAATTGGACGGCGATTTGTTATTTTTCATCTTTAGTCCACGTAATATAATATTCCATTATAATATAGTTTCTCTAGCGTTCTTGGCAGTTTTAAATTTTCCGTTCAAGCATTACTGTAAGATTGATAAATTTTCAATTATTTTACTTATACAGTTAGCGTGTGCAATTTGAATTAATAAATTCAGTTAGTAATTAAAATAATTTTTGTTTTTCTTTTAATTAAATTCGTAGAGCTTTTTTATTATATGCCATGCGATATTTTAAAATTTCAATAATTTGCAAAAGCATAAGATGTAATAATTCAATAATTAATAATATTAATAAGATAGAATGTCATATTACTATTTTATATTTATAGTAACAAACATGAAATATCTGATGTGAGCAGCATATGACTTTCCCTACAAATTCAATTTCCTATTCCTATTCTTTACTTCATTATGCATTAAATTGAGTTTAATTGCAGATAATAGCATGGATATTTTTCGGATATTATATCCAATTTGCAGTTTTAATGCAAGTTCGTTTCATTTGGGAACTTAAAACAATTTGAAAGTCTTCAACTCAAAATTTCAAAAAGTAAAATATCTCGAAAACGGTTCAACCTAGAATTATGGGGTTAAACTCATTTGCCGTGATGTTAAAAATTACATGAAGAACAAATATTTCTTTATTATATTTCAGAGATTTTAGCCATTTATTTCACATTTTCGTGAGCTTTGTGGGCCATTTCGAAAAAAACAAGGTCGGTTATACTTTTCCGAATCATACCATAATCTAATGAGTATCACAATAAACTTCAAGTGACGTAACTACTAAACTTTAAGAAATTCCATTAAATAGTTTTTTTTCACTACATAGTAAAAAATATCTTCAGTTCCCCAATTAAAAGAATCTGATGTGGGCAACAAATGACTTTCCTTATATAATGCAATAAGTTTACTACTTTTACAGTTTAAAAAAATGTTATTCTTATTGTAAATACTTATGTTCTTTCCAAGATATTGACTTTCCTTCAATTAGTCGTCATTTTCATTGATTTAGTGTCATTTTTATCCATTTGGCGAGATTTTCTTTAATATTGCAACATTTAAAAATGTCGCGTAAATTCAACAAATTCGTCGTCAAAATCTCGCCAAGCGTTATAGACAGAGAAATAAGTTATTCTCTAGTATTATCTAGTAGATAAATGACTATTGGCGTTCAAATACGAAAGTATTACACATAGTATCTTTTCTCATGAATGGAACGTGTTAGATCCATGGGCATGATGTCACCCAATTTATCGCATGATATTACATATGAAAAGTAAACATGTTTCTCAATATTTAATATTTTTTTTTAATTTATGGGAATTTTTTGATAAATTTATTTGAAAAATGCGTAATACCTTGAGAACGGTTCATGCCAAGTTGGCGACATTTCACCAAATTCGTCGCCAAAATCTCGCCAAGCGTTATGGACAAAGAAATAAGTTATTCTTACAGCAGATAAATGACTATTGGCGTTCAAAAACAAAACTATTACTCAAAGTATATTTTTTCATGAATGGAACGAGCTAGATCCACGAGAATGATGTCACCAAATTTATCGCATGGTTTTACATATGAACAGTGAACATGTTTCTCAATAGGAAATTTTTTTTTTATTTTAAATGAATTTTGATAATTTTTTTTTAAAATGTACAATATCTCGAGAACGGTTCGTGTTAGCGTTCTAAAATTTATGTCAATCGTTTTCTAATGAAAAATTACATAAGAAATGTCTATTTCGTAACTTTATTGAAGGTTTTGATTTTTTGATGATTTTTTCAAAATTTCACTCAAAAATTTAGACGGGTTCTGGACATTCGATTGTGTTTTAGAACCATAGGCTTCCAGTGTTCATAGATTGTGATTCTTGTACCAAATTTCATTCGAATTGCTAAATTCGTTCGTCAGTTATCGTCTCCACAGGCTCACTGACACACACACATTCTTTCACACACATACATACTTGGGGGCGCGGTAGCCCATTGGTTTGCGCTCTGGAGTTGCACTCGGTAGGCCCGGGTTCGATTCCAGCCACTGCCAAAAAACTGCCGCCGTGTTCATGCGGAGTACGATCACGTTAAACATGTGGGTCCGAAAGTCGTTCCGAGAGGTTGGTGGTAGGGGAAGGAGGGTACGGTCCCTGTGGATGCCACCCCCACTGGGTTCCGGTCTAAATTGGGTGGCACTTCCCGACCGTCCAAACAGTTACCTTACACCTTTCTGGTAGGTTGGACGGTCTGGGTTTCAACAACAACACATACATACTTTCACACACACATACATACTTTCACACACACACACATACTTTCATCCACACACATAGTTTCATACACACACGCACACACTGACATCACTTCAAAAATGTTCGGTTCGTGATCAGGGATGCTTGAAACGTGATCTCCCGTCGAAAACTTGAATTCGAATTTTCGACCCCGTCACAATACTTTCCTTATACATTATTGTATATAAGGAAAGTAAAAACTTAAAAATCTCATGAATAGTCCATCTTAGTAATGGAATTGACCTTATTCTTTTTACGATTAAAAATTACGTATAAAGCATGCATTTAATTGATACATTTGTAGTATTTTTTTTTTTTTTTTTTTTTTTTAGATCTTGATAATACTTGGAATCATTTCACGAAAAAGGCAGATTCTTTTTTTCTAATCGTACGAAAATCTAAACATCATTAGATAACCTACAAGCAACTTATCTATCAAATTTTGGGAAATTTGGTCTGTTAGTTCCTCAGCTAGAGTAGAAATTAGGATTTTGGGGGCTATTTCGCAGGTTCTTTTATTCCGAATCGTACCATAGTCTAACCAGCACCAGGGTAAGACAAAAGTGACTTATCTAACACATTTTGTGAAATTTAATCTATTAGTTTTTCAGCTAGAGTGAATAGAGACAATTTTTGCCGGCTATTTCGCAAAAAATAGAAGGTTCTTTTATCCCGAACAGTACCAAAATCTAATCAGCACTGCGGTAGCCTATAAGTTACCTATAAAAATTTATGAAATTTAGTTCGTTAGTTTTCTAGTTGGATTTGATGCATTCATTGCATATACAGACACATAGACGCACACATAAACAGACACATAGACAAGCGCGGGCACACACACATCGACCTAAAAATATTTTTTTCATATTCTAGAGGTCCCAAAACATGTAGATCAGTCGGAAACTGGATTTTCAATGTGATTCCAATACATTCCCTATAAATGTATTGCAGAGAAAATGAACTTGAGTCCTTAGTGAAAGTGGTGTGCTGTCACATTATTTTCGACTTTGGCTTAAGAATATTATCGAAATTAACGAAGTCCCAGTAATCAAAGTTTGTATGAACATGGAAAGTATTTTATTACAATTGGAAGTAGAATTTTAAAATCAAGAGTCAATGATATCTCATCCAAAAGAGAAGCTCAGCATCTAGAACCCGAGTAATTTGTTTTAAGAGTTTATGTCAATGTTTATAGGAACACGTTTGGCAGTCCTTGTGTCTCCTTGTGAACACCTGTGTTCTTCAGAGCTAAAATTTTCGCTGGGAATCCTAAAATTAGCTATCAGATGTTTTTACTTGTTGTTAAATGTTATATATGTTGTTGTTAAAATGGACACATTTTGCTTTTGTCATTCTGGAGAAGGCATAGTTTTAACTTAAATAACATCTATCGCTGGGGTATCTGGTTAAAATCACAGAGTTACAAAAAATGTAAATATTTACTTCGAATGTGATAGATAAAAATATTATTGAATACGATAGATAAAAATATAAACACTGTTACGTGTTTTATCGGAAATAGAATATCATATATGTATGCATAAAATATAATGCCAAAATTATATTATTTTTATTCATTTATTAATTTCTTTGTTTGTTTATTTATTTATTATTATTTTTTTTCACTTATTTGTTTTATTTTATTTATTTATTATATTTTTTATTTAATTGTATTTATTTATTTAAATGTATTTATTTATTTATTTATTTTTTGAGAAAAATTAAAATGCTCTGTCCAAACGAGTTTTCGTTTCACTTGGCTTATCTTCTCTCGAAATATTTTCTAAACTATAAAAGGCAGATATAAACAGTAAACGGCAAAAATGTTCAGAAATCCAGTTTTTAGAGGAGTAATTTGGTTTGACGAAAGCTCTTATATAAGCATTTGTTAATTCGAAACAGATCGAATAATGTATGATTTAACATTTGTGGTGATTATATCAAGAAATATGAAAGTACTAACTAAGAACATAATTTTTTGTAGCCTTTTGAAAGTTCTACAAAGGTATATAGCTTGAGTGCCTTTTTAGTTTACAAAATATAGTGGTTATAATTTTAATATTTTAACATTTTAAACTATTTTGAAAAGGCGTTTTTAATTTGTTTTTATATCAGTTCTTTTTAAAAACCATATTTATATTACTATTAATATGCAACACATTATAAAAGTATACAATATATGATATTCGATATTACTTTAACTTAATAAAATGTATACACTTAATATAATGCAGCCTTTTGAAATTTTTTCAAGGGGTATATATACAGTTGGCGTTCTTTTTTAGTTTACGAAATATAGTGATATTATAATTCTGATATTTTAACATTTTATACTTTTCTGAAAAGGTGTTTTTAATATCAGTTTTGATATTAATTCCTCTTTCTGAATAACGATATTTATACTAGGATTAATAAACAACGTATTACATAAGTAAGTTACATAAGTAACATAAGTAAACGTTACATAAGTAATACAATAATTATATTACTTGCACATAATACAGTGGTCGAAAGTTGTAAAAGGGTATATAGTTGGTTTTCGGATCGAGTTTTTTTGTTGACGATATACAGTGGTTGGTTTTAATTTCAGTTTTTATATTATTTTTTCTTTCTAAATAACGATATTTATATTATTATTAATTTACAATATATTACTATATTTTTAATATATATACTATAAAATATAGTATAGAGAAAGTATGGTTTTTACGGAAATTTTGGATTTTGAGATTTTGTTACCAATTTGTATGCCAATATTTTAATACAATGTTTTAGGAACATTTGAACACGTTTTGACTACTTTAAGAGCGATGTCCGTCTGTGTGTCTGCGGCCAATTTCGTGTGTGCACGATAGCTGCCATAATTATGATTTTTACGAAATTTTATATTCGACTTTATTATAGAAAAATATAGAATTGGATAGATTTTTTTTTAATTCGAGCGAAATCTTCGAAATGCCTTCGAAATTTTATATTTCCTTAGCATGGCAGCATAGGACAAAATTTGACATAATTATCCTTAAAAGTTGTTATTTATGGGTCAATGATCACGAAACTTAAGAGTTTCAATAATTGTAAAGGAAAATAGCCTCGATGTGTTTTTGTGCTTGAGACGTCATTAGCTCCCCGGAGTCATGTTACCCGCCTGATGGGGGTACATTGTCAAACTTCGTATCAATTCAAAGACTTTATCATGCTCTTTAAAATGAACTGTAACATCCAGCTATGATTGTGATCATTTGGACCAACAATAAAGAGTTCTTATAAATTTTCTTGAAAGCTTTGAAAAAAAAACTTACAAGCTATTTAAAAATAGATCCTGTTATGAGAAAGTCGAGTTGAACCACATTCCACTTAATTTTAAAGGCGTAATCGAACTTTTCCCGCTTATTAGCTATACTTTTTGAAACAAACCAACAAAACTACGCATGCACCCTACATAAGAGTCTTGAGATCTGGTCACACCTGCGCAGCGAGCTTGATACGTCTTTTTTATATTTAAATGTTTTTTTTTTTTTTTTTTTTGCAAAATATATATTTCGATACATAATTAGAATGATGTTTATTTCATCGCAATCGGATCACGAACGATGACATCATCGACGCTTAAACGTTTGAATATAACACTCAGAGTAAATCCACCGGGCGAGCGTGCGGTTGGCACAAGCGAAAAACGTATAGTGGTGCATAACGCAGATGCCTATGAGTATGGTGATGTTTCCGTTACGAATTTTTATTTCATCCCCATCGGATTTATTTCATGATTTACTCTGTACCCTACACATACAACGTTTCACGTATAAAAGTCATATTCTTTTATTATTTCACTTCAATTTATTTTATATTTGAATGGGAATTTACTAAATACTATTTGACTTTCGAAATGACAACGGTGACAGCAGTTGATACTTTTGAAAAGTGCATTTCGTCTGCGATGTTAGCTACAATGCCTAATACTAGTTAACATACTAGTGCAGATTAGATTAGATACGAAAGTATTACGATTTCTTTTAGAAGCTGGCGACACGTTGGCTACCATCCCCCCCCCCACACATACACACACCACCGCCACCACATTCATCCGTCTCTTGCCATTCAAAATCAAGGCTATGCGCCTGTTTGGGGGGCCCCATTTCCACATTGTAACTTTCTCTATTTCCACTGGAAACCTGCATGAGCCTTAGTTTATCCCCTTCTGAAGACTGGGAGAAGAGCACTACTCTGCTCGTCGCTCCCACACCCCCACCCCCCTCCAATGAAAACGTAGATGCAAATTCTATCTCATTCATGAAACTCTTTTTTCACTTCGCTAGAAATTAACAGGGGAATTTTATCCTCTCCTAGGCACTTCTTTAACCTTGTCGTCAAGATCTTGAGATTACAATTCTTGATAGCAAATTGCTTTCAGAAGTTACTTTAGGAATAGAGAACGATAAAACATTTTCAGTGTTCGAAGTTGATGGAATACCTCTCTCTTGGAATTTACCCAAATAGATTTCAGTAAAAGGAAATGATGAAGCAGAGTTTATGAAGCTACGCAAAGTTGAATAAATAAATAGAAAAATTCATTAACTGCTGGCTGAATAAAATCTGCAATATAGTACCTTTGATTAAACACAACATACTATAAAGTTTAAAAAAAAGATATATCAACCGGTTTCAGAGACAAAAGGAGCTTCATTCAGGACAAATGAGATACAAGAACGCATATCGAAAAAAATGGTAGTACCACGTGACACAGGAATGAATTGTTGCCAGACGTTAATTTGATAAAAATGAATGGAAAAGAATGGAAAATGTATTCAAAGCGTTTTCTTACAAACTTTTCAGATAGGATTTGACTTTCGAAACGGCAACGGTGAATGCAGTGGATAATTTTGATAAGCACTAATCGCCTGCGATATGAGATATAATGCCTAATACTAGTCTACATTCAAATACAGATGTGATTGGATCCAGGCATATTCCGATTCTTGATAGCGAATTGCTATTTTCAGACGTTGCAAGGCCTTTTGATATTTTTCATCCCATAGGAATAGAAGAAGACAAAACATTTTCAGTGTCGAAGTTGATGGATAGCCTGCCTGGGAATTTACCAAAGTAAATTTCTGTAAAGGAAATAGTAAAACAAAGCGCATGAAGCTGAGCAACATTGAATGAATAAATATAAAATTTCATTGCCTGCAGTCTGAAAATAATCTTCAAAGTAAAACTTTGATTAGACACAGAATTTCTTGAAAGAAAAATCTTCACTCTCTAAGATAAATGAGAAATAGTTTTGAGATTTCAATCTATTTTTTTTTAGACAACTGAAAGTGTTTTTTCTTAAAATCAGAAGATATAAAAATGACTTTGCAAAAATAAATGGTAAAAAGTGGTTTCTCTTCTGAAATAAATCATTTAAACGTTTTAATCGATTTGGCTTTTTCATCGACTTCATTCAATGTAAACCGACAGACTGAATTCATCAAATCTACAGTTGATTATTCTAGATTATTTTTTAGAGCATGACATGTAGTTCCACGCAAATTTCAAATATTAATTTTAGGTTCGCGGTATTTAGAACTCTGTCGAGAACAAATTGACAAGTGGTTCCGACAGTCTTTTGACAAAAACGTTAAAAAGTAACTGACACTGTAATATTAAATTACTTGAACAGCTTATTTAAAAACAAAAAGTACTTATAAAAGATTTTCAATGTTTATTTAAAATCACAAAAGGAGCGATAAGCGGTTTAATTTAGTAGTCGGGCACGTACATGACGTTTCAAAATTGTGGTTAAGAGGGTTTACTACTTTTGAACGATTGCAATTTTGCTCGAGGTGGAGTGTAGGGGGGGGGGGACGAATGAAACTTTCGGAGAATGTCTTTTATTTGCCTATATAAGTATATAATTATATATTTGCAATTTTAACTACTGTACTTACATATATAGAAGTAATTATATTATATATATATATATATATATATATATATATATAATATAATTACTTCTATATATGTAAGCATATATATCCGGCAATGGAAACAGCAAGGCGAAATATACAAAAGATCACAGGTTTGTTACGCACAGTGACGTAACATCTTGCCGAGTAGCATAAAAGCGACAGGTCAAGGAGGAACGATATAACTGTTAAATTGCAGCGTCATTGGTTTCAGGTTGTAATATTCATCACAATATGCCAAGAGTACGTTGACGTACCTCATACATTCAGTTGTCGTCAACGGACTGACAACAAATCATTATTTTAAGTGAGGGTGGAATGATCCTTCGAAAGATCGCTGAACTATTGGGTCGTGATGTGAGCATAGTTCAACGGCGTGTCTTACGGTTCGTGAGAGACAACGAAACGACACGAAGATCAGGTAGGGGAGCTTCCAGGTGTATCACACCACGAAAAGATCGTATGCTTCTGAGAAGCGTTGCGCAGGACCTGTTTACCACAGCAACCGTGCTACAACGACATTTGTCCCACACTACAGTTAACGTGGTTTCGACGGAAATAATTGAAAACCGTTTGAATGACGCAATACTCCGAAGTAGACGGCCTTTTCGACATCTACCGTGTCCACGTCTTCACCGGTTAAATCGCCTTCAGTGGTGTCAAATGAAACGCAATTGGTCGACGGAATGGCGCAGCATTTTGTTCACGGATGATTCACGATTCGGTTTTGGCATGCCAGAGGGCCGTACTCGCGCATGGCGGCGCTTTCAACAACGCCATCAGGAAGCGTTTTCTATATGTCGTCACACAGCCCCCCCTAAGTGGTATTATGTTTTGGGGTGGTATAACATTTGGTGGACGAAAACCTTTGGTCCACGTTTCTGGCAGTATCACGGCACAACGAAACGTCTCTGACATTTTGAGACCTGTGATACAGCCATATCTGTCACCCAGGCTTGGACTTCTTTTCCAGAAAGATAATGCCAGACCACAAACTTCATGTGTTAACTATAAATAGTCTACAAGGTTTAATAGCTTGCCTTAGCCAGCATAATCTCCGAATTTGTCGCCAATTGAGCATATCTGGGCCCCCATGGATCGCTGATTAAGAAAACTCCCAATTCCAGCAACCATGTTCAATTACAACGACAATTGCATACTGTGTTTAATGCCATTCCTCAGCACACAATTGACCATCTTATTGACGGGATGCCTCGTCGTATTCAATCCGTCATAGCCACTCGAGGTGGGCCTATTCCCTATTGATCTTATGTCAATAAAGTTCCATGCTATCATTTTCTGGGTATGATTTTTTGATCATTTGTACATCCCCATGTTACAATATAATTCTGTAAATTTCATAAGGGTACGCCAATTTCTTCATGGTGTTGTGGTTTTGTGATTTCAATTGTGAGCAGTATATATATATATATATATATATATATATATATATATATATATATATATATATATATATATATAATATCTGTGTGTGTATACCTTAATTTATCTGTCTGCTTATCTATATATCTCTGGGTAACGTTTGGTGAAATTTTGGTATCGAACTTGACGGAATATCGCCAACTTGGCGATATTCTTTAAATTTTGCCACATTGAAGAAAATGTCGCCAAATTTATAAAAATGCAGCCAAATTGGTACAAATGAGGACTAATTGACGAAAATTCAATATCTTGTAAAAAATATAAAAATCTATTGCAAGAATAACCCATATCTCCGTCTGTAACGCTTGGCGAAATTCTGACGACGAATTTTGGCGGCATATCGCCAACTTTGCGAGTCTTTTTAAATACTGCTGAATTGACGAAAATATCGCCAAATTGATAAAATTGACACTACATCAATGAAAATGAAGACTAACTGATGAAAATTCATTACCTTGGAAATAATATATCAAACGACTATATGAATAACCCATTTCACCGCCAGGCTGTAATACTTGACGAAATATTTGGCGTGATGTCACAAACTTGCCGACTTTTTGAAATATTACCAAATTCACGAACATGTCACCAAATTGATAAAAATGTCACTAAATTAATAATAAAATAATACTAAATGGGAGGCAATACTTTACGAATATTTAAATTTAATTCTGTCATGTGACGGGCATACCATCGAGTTGGTAAAACGAACGCCTAGGACGGCCGCTTAGTACATTTATTCAATCAGTATGCATCCATGCAGCGGGCATGATATATCACAAATAAGAGTGAAAATTGCATGTCATTTTCTTTATAAAAATTGAGAGATACACAAAGTTTTCTTATGCAAATATGCAACTTTCAGGTACATATTTACAACTATTAGTTATTTAATATCTAAAGACATCCATAGCCAAAGATAACAAAAATGTCAATCATAGATTTAGTAAAATTAGAGAATACATAGAATACAACCATAGCATAGAATCATATAATCCATAGAATTAAAGATATCCTTAACTTCCCCATGAATATAACTCTGAATAATAAAATTACTTTTAATGACTTCATTTAAATACCACTTCTTTTGAAATGGTAACAGCGTTTTCAACAATGAAATATTAAATTCTGAAGATAAATGAAAGAAAATAAAACTTTCATGCAAAAATAAAGAAGATTTCGCTTTAATATTGTATGAAAAAATTGAAATTTTTCCCTAATTGTAACCAAAATTGGAGGCGACGCATAGCAAAGTATTCTAAAACATCATCCAAAATTGCAAATCCTTTGACACTGCGCTAGGTACGGTGCTAGGTACGGCGCTACATTTGACAGAAAATATTTGTTTTAAAAAGAGTTTACCGGCGACTGCACTTATTCTTTTTTATTTAATATACAGACATAATAATTATCAGACAATAGAATTAAATACCATAAATATATAAGAAAATCAAGTGGAGACTCCTAATGCAGACATTTTTTAGAAAAATTACTTTTATTCTGCGAAATATTACAAAGAAACAATTTCTCAACAGCACCCCAAACTAAAAACAAACATATCATGATATTACGAAACCAATTTATATGTTTCAATTTTTTCCAAATTCCACCGGGCTTTTTAAATTCCAAACCACGGCTTTAGTAATCCGATTTAGCAAGGATTTGTAAACCCGAGGGAGTTCAATGTAAGGGATAGAATAATTTTTTTTACGCAATATTGCAGTATATATATATATATATGTTACCGCTAAAGAGCATAAATTAGTTATTCTACAGATTATTTAGGTAATGTGCAGATTAACTAAGGTGATCCGCTAAAGTACCGAAAATTGTTTCATTTCTCAAATGACCTAGGTAATCTGCAAATTACCTATGTAATCTGTAAATTACCAAGATAATCTGCACATTACCTACTAAACACTCGTTAAAATGAAAATAAGATCTTTTCTGGAACAACAGCAACATTTCTAAAGAATCAAATTAATACAACCAAACAATCAACAAATTAGTTGATAGAATCAATCATCAATCAATTAAAAAACTATAATACAAAGAATAAAACTGTTTAAAATATTATTGCAATTAAGGAAATGAATTTGCAACACATATGATAAAATTATGCTTACTTATTAGTGCAATCTAAAGATTGGTGACACTTTGAATTACATAGCAATTGGTTTTTGCGACAAGAACTCCTATTTGTGGTACATTTAGATTTGCAGTCACATTTTTTTGAAACCCTGCCCAGTACCAAGGGATTGTTTTATTGCTGTTTGACGTAAAGATATTTCTACAGCAGGGACATCTTATTTCGTTGAAAATCTCTCTTTGCAAACACTGAATTCAGATTTTGCATACAATTGTTTTAAAATACCCGTTTTAGTACCAAGTTTATAAAAGCCATCCTCTGTTTTACTAAGAACCACAGCTAAAATCGAGTGGGCATCAGTTTTTGCAGTGGGAAGCAGTCTACTTCGGGTACTTTGATTCTCACAGTGACACCTTCATCGACAAAGTTGAGTGCTTTGCATCAGAACGGGTAGAAAAGTGAAGGGAGGGGGGAAAGAGTAGGGAAAGGAAATGAGAGAAACAAACTTTTGAACTTTAACGATACGGAAGTCGTTAATGTGCACATTACCTAGGGAAAATGCGGAAAACTCTTGATTCCGCACGTTAACTGAACAAATCAGTCAATGTGCAGATTAGCTAGGTAATGTGCACATTAACGACTTTCGAGCTTTAGCGGTAACATATATATATATACAACGCTCATAAAGAAGAAATTACCATGGATATATTAAAGCAAGATGCATATACACATAGAAATGCGCAAAGCTGCATTTTCAAGTGATAGCAAAAATAGATCAAATTCAAAGGAAAAAGGGTTTGCAATCAGGCAAAGCACTAAAAGGCCAAGGGGGATTATGACCTCTTGTTCTCGGTTACAGCATGCCTTTCACACCTAGGAAACATTCCCAGACTCCAGTCCTTTCCTGAAGCAGCACACCAAAAGTCAACACAAGAGAAAAGTGAAAATTAAAATGAAAAAAGTGAAAGATCCATCTAAACGTTGGAAAATATGTTCTTACATTCCAAACAAAACCAAAACATAACACGATAAGTCCATTCACAAAACAACGACCCTCATCATGATTGATGTTGCACAGCAATACATCATATAACACAAGCAAGAAATTCATGATAATCCACTTCAATCCACATCTTAATTACTTGTCTCCCTCATCGTTGCTATTATCATTTTGTTAAATCTTCAAAATCTTCAAAAATTACATCTTGCTTTTGATCATAATATGCAGTATAATAATGTTTCAGAAAAGTCATTGGATAGCCTTGTCTTATAGCTTCCATAATCAATAATCTGTCACGCATGATACGTTCCTTCTTGTATGTATGAAGTTTTTTATTTCTCGATAAATGATTGAGTATTAAATTACGAAAAATGCACTTGCTCAAATTTGTATACCAACTTATGAGGTAATTTATTTTGCTATCAAAAGAGTTCCTTTTGTCATGTAATTAAAAATAAATTATATCATTCTCATTATATTGAATGCATATGTCCAAAAAATGAATTTCATTTTCTTTTTCCATACACGTTTCTATTAACTGTAAATTCTTTGGATAAAAGTCAAAATCACATTCATAATGCGTGTCCAATAAACCTGTCAGCACGTCATCAACGAATCTAATGTAGAGCAACTCATTTTGTAAATGTGTGCCTTCTTCATACTTATGCAGATACATATCAGCTAACATTGATGAGCAGCCCCTCCCATTGGGATGCCATGTATTTGTTGGTAGAACTTATTACCATTGTGAAGAATATTTTCATAAAAGACGATCTTAATTAACGATTTATACTTATTGACATTAATAATAGACTGAATATCATAAACTTTAAATGGTTCAATCAGAATTGCAAATAGATCATTCAAGTCGACGTTATTAAATAAGTCCTTAAAATCATAACTTTTTAAATTAAGGCGTTCAGGAATATCCTTTAACTTTTCTATCACTTCATAACTACCAGTTGCTATAACAGCACCTTTAGATTTAAACATAATAGGTTTTAACAGATTCAATAATTTTTTATTGGCTATTGTTAAATATGTGTTGATTCCCACTGAAACCGGCCTGAATGAAACAGGAAAATATCACACGTGAAAGTAAAATGAAGTATTTCTCAACTGGGTTTTCTCATACCACAGTCCATGTTTACTAATTTTTTTTTATCCCAAATTTTTCTAGAAAAATCTTGAATAATCGGAATTGTGTATCCCAATTATTACTTTCCCTGCAATACATGATAATGTATAGGGAAAGTATTGGAATTATGTCGAAAATCGCAATTCGAGTTTTCGACGGATCTACACGCTTCGAGACCTCTAGAATACGAAAAAACTATTTTTAGCGTGACGTCTGTGTGTGTGTGTGTGTGTGTGTGTGTGTGTCTGTCTGTCTGTCTGTCTGTGCAATGTATGTATCCACTCTAACTCAAAAACTAATGGACCGAATTTCATAAAATTTGGTAGGTAAGTCACTTGGATGTGACCCTGGTGCTAATTAGTTTTAGATATTATTCGTAAAAACAAAACCCGCCTTTTTATGCGAAATGGCCCGTAAAAATTTCATTTATCCACTCTAGCTAAAATACTAATTGACCAAATTTCACAAAATTTGGTAGATAAGTTACTTGTTAGATTATCCGGTGCTGCTAAGAATTTGGTACGATTAGGCAAAGAACAACCTGCCTTTTTTTACAAAATAGACCGCCAAAATCTAAAAAAAACCTAAGTAGTGTATGCTCAAATGTATAAATTAAATTCTTGTTTTATACGCAATTTTTGAAGAGGAAAAATAATATAACAAACTCCATTATAATTCTCAAGATATTTGAGATTTCTTGCATTTTTGTTACGCCGATTTCGGATGTTCCAATTACCAAATAAAAACAAAAATTGAATTAAAAATGCAAATTTAGTGTTATTTGGTGCAATTAAGCTCAATCTAATGAATTATTAAAGAAATGAGGAAAATAAGAATTTGAGTCTGCAGAGATACTGTTTCAATTAAACTATTATCTTTACTTTAAACAAAAAAATAAATAAAACTTTTGTTGCTTATATTGCGAAAATTTTTAAACACTGGTATATATACTCAATTAACTAATTTGAATTTTAAAAATTGGTTGTGTATATCACATGATTCTCCGTATATAATGAAATGCATTTACTTCTTTCTCAGTGAATAAATAATGTGTATTCACGGCATTATGCTTTTATTGTTGAATTGCCCATTTTGCGCTTTTCCAAATGGCAACATGTAAAATTATTTCGAAGTACTCAATTAACTTATATTTCGCGCAACTTTAGGTTGGCATTTATCCATATTGAGAGCATCCGCAATAAACAATAAAGTAAATATATATTAAAATATTTTTAATAATTAATTCATAAATTTGACGTCATTCTCGTTAATTTAGTGTCGCCTTTGTAATTATAATGATATTTTCGTCAATCAAGGAAATGAGTCGAGTTACTTTATAAGTTATTAACTTCCCAAGATAAGAAGATTGGAAATTTTTCGTTTTTAACACTTTCCAACATAGTTAAAAAGTGTTTATGATTTGGTTAATTCTGTCTCCCTGTCTATGCCCGTTGGCACAATAACTGCTGTAAAAATGGCTTTATCAGAATGAAATTTAGTATGTTGTTAAGAAGGTCTATGGAACATATTGGAATGAAAATGATTAATATCGCTCAATTGGTTTCTGATATAATCCGAGTTGAAAAAATGAAATACATTGATCCCTAGGCGACCTAATTTTTCAAACATTTTTTTAGGCGAAGAATGATTTATATTCATCGATTTTACATAGATTGGGAGACGATTTATATTTCGATGACGTTTAATGTTTTCAAGTATAATAAATTACTTTAGTACTGTGAAAACTTAAAACATATCACGGCTGACAGTATCACATTTTAGAGATGTTTAAATAAAGTTGCATTTCAGTTGGAAAGTGTTTCATAATCAATGCTTTATGCATAATTGATTTTTCTTGTTGAAGTTTGTAATGCCTATGTCACGAAACCTAAGAGCGTTAGCCATGAATAATAAGCAATTAATTTCTAGCTCTCATGATGTCTTAACTTTTATATATAATTTTCCTTAATTTGAAGTTTTTAATATTTGAGCTTTTTTTTTTTTTTGCACCAACATAAGTTTTTATTGGTTATCAGGTATTGGTTGCAGACCCGGCCAATCAAGTTTCTGCTTGCCTGTTGGCGAGGCTGGATAAAGCTTTCGGATAAGTAAGCAGGTAAAGTACGTTCAAATCAAAAAGAAATGACACGGTACAAAGAAGAATTCAGCCTCAGGAGAACAGCGCTGCATTACATTGGAAGTGGCACTCTAGCCCAGGGCGGGGACTATTCCGGTCTTGATTGATTTAATTTTTTTTTCTTTTTTTACATTGCTCTGTGAGGTCACAGGAAATTCCATGTGTTTTGTTCTCGGGCTCCCTGAAAAGACCGAGAGTCTCTTTGGACGTCACTGAGGAAGATGTGCACAGCACAATTATAAATCTCTGCGCAGTTTGTTTACGTCTGGATATAGTGCGTAAGTCACTTTATAATTAATAAACATTTTTTAATTGTAACAATATGAAAACTTGCTGTGTTTCGGCAGCAACTCTCTGGAAAGTCCTCCCTGGTCTATGACGTCACGAATGACGAAATGCGGAGCTCGCGACGTCAGACTGACAACTTTTCGATTGTTGCCGGGCTCATGGCCTAAACTTATATTAAAGAACCTTGTCCTAGCTGCCATACCAAAGGTCGGCAGTAGTTGGAAATGGTTAAGATAAAGCTTTGAAGAGAGAGTGTGATTTTTGCATATATTATCAAACACAGTACTATTAGTTGTATCCAAGTTAAGTTGAACGGGGACTGCGCCATACCCTATATTTTAACTGTACAGAATCTTCAATGAAATAGCCAGCAGCTGTATCTGTTATATTTGAGTTAATAAATCGGTTTGGATTTTAAATCCTAGTCTCTGTGTTCTCCTTACTTGGCCGTTAGAGGCATAAATGATAAAATTTTAGGAAGTATTGAGTTGAGTCATTTTTTATGTTAATACATAGGAAAACACCAATACTTTACACCCTTCAGAAGTTCTATAAAAAAATCATAATTGGATTTTTTATCGCTTTCTTAGTTCTAAAGATATAGTTGTTACAATTGTTCTGATACCGTAAATTGTACTGTGTCTGAACAATTATAAATGTTGATTATAAATACAAATGATGATTACAATGATTATAAATACTAATGATGACTATTATGATTATAAATACTAATGATGATTACAATAATTATAAATACTTATGATGACTATTATGATTATGAATACTAATGATGATTATAGATACTAATTGTGACTATGATGATTATAAATACAAATAATGATTATAAACACAAATGATGATTATAATGATTATTAAGACAAATGATGATTATAAATACAAATGGTGATTATGATGATTATAAAAATACATTTGTATAGGCTTGATATTCGCTCTTTCAACAATTTTGATGTGAATAACATGTATGGTTGGGGTTTCTCTGGAGGTGAAACGGAGCTTTACGAAATATGTTAATACTTCGGACGCTAATACTCCCGAATATAATAGATAAAAATGCAAATAATTTCCTTATTTTGTCGAAAATAAGGTCTAAATTATAAATATATAAAAATAATTGCAATAATTTAATATTTTGACCTTTTTTTCGAAAAAACTTTAAAAAAAGTATTAGTTCACCGAGCGAGGGTTTATTTCCGTTCTTCTTACTTTCACACGAAATGTATAGCAACTATTAAAGATAGATATTAATAGTAAATGGGAAAACTGTGTATTAAAAAAATTAGTATTAAAATATATATTTATTATTAAATAAAGGTCTTCTTAATTGTCAGATAAATTTTCTATTATTGAATAAAACTCTTAAAATACTCTTCAAGTAATCATGTCAAGTTGAAGAATACTGAGAATTTTTCGTTCTTTAAGTTCCAAAGGCTTCTATCAAAAAAGTGAAAAGCTAGCTTTGAACAATAAGCAATTTGTAGTGCTTTCAAATTTGTAGCAATTTAAAATCACTACAAATGTATATAATTGAATTTTGGATTCAGCTCTATTTTTTATTAAAAAAAAAACTTTTAAAATTATCAGTCGAGAGTTCTTTTTTTTTTCATATTTTCAATCGAAATATTTTCGAAAATATAAATATAGATATAAATAGTAAGCGACTACAATATATGAGTAAATATAATTTCTAAATTTACTCATGTTTAAATATTCTTATACATAATCTACTCAAATTTATAATTGAGAAGAGTTCTTAGTGTTTTGGCCTTCTGAAGTTGAAAAGGTATGAAAATTTCACGTTTTTCAAGTTTATAATTTTTATATCATAAAAACTAATAGTGATAGATATGAACAATTAGTAAAAATTTGGAACTCTTTGAAAGTCTCTTGAGTGTTTATAATCACATTTTAGATCGAGTTTCTTTTTGTTTTGTTTTAACATAATAAATGTTGAGTTTTATTTTACAAAATGTCATTCACATAGAACCAATTTGACTCCATCGGACTGGAGTCACCGCCGAATTTTTTTTTTTCATAATTATGTATCCAACTTTAATTGAAACTGAAAACAACTATTAAAATCATCGAAATGCATTCGGGTTTCAATTTATAAGACGTTATTCACGCAAAATCCCTTCGGCGCCATCGGACGAAGATCGTTAATCAATATTTCATGCTGTTAAAAACGAAATATTTTTATTACAGATTAATTTAGCAACATTCCGAACGAATTTTTATATTTTAAATTACACATACACTTCAAATTTCTGATTCGTAGAAAATATTTTTAAGTTTACTAGAATCCATTTTTTTTTTCTTCTAAAGCTTAATATAAGTAGTCTGCTGTTGAGAAACACTGCATAAAATGTGTAACAATACAAATATTTTTATTTCATACGCATTTAGAGCTTGAAAGGTATAATTTTGAAAGTTATGTCAGGTTTTCAAAATTAAACTGCAGTATGAACTTTTTTAACAAACACTGGGAACTATAGTAACCATGAATATGTACACTTAGAATGCATAACCATACGCTTCATAAAAATGATTTTTACATACCTTTAAAAGAAGAAAATTTTATATATAGAGTAAATAGGAGTTGGGTGACCTTTCAAACTTTTTTCGCGGAATTATGGTCGCTCTTAAAAACCACGTATTTCTCTTTTTTTAATTATACTTTTTAATACCCCCACCACACAAAAAAAAAGCCTTCTGTAGCTTTAATATAAACACCTTGATTTATCTGTTTGTTTATCTACCTATCTCTGGGTAACTCTCAGTGACATTTTGGTGTCGAAATTGGCGAAATATCGCCAACTTAGCGATATTTTTTAACTGTTGCCAAATTGACGAAAATGTTGACAAATTGATAAAAAGGTCGCCAAATTGATAAAAATATAACCAAAACGGTATAAAAGACGACTTAGTAAAATTGATGAAAATTTAATGTCTTGGGAAAAATATAAGAATCCACTATCAGAATAATCTATTTCTCCTTCTGTAACACTTGGTGAAATTCTGGAGACGAATTTCGGAGACATATTTCTAACTTGGTGAGTCCTTTTAAATGCTGATAAATTAACGAAAATGTCGCCAAATTGATAAAATCGACGCTAAATCTATGAAAATGATGACTAATTGATGAAAATTAAATATCTTGGAAAAAACATAACAAACGAGAATAGCCCGCTTCTCCGCCCGATCATAATGCTTGGTGAAAAATTTAGCGGAATGTCTCAAACTAGGCAACTTTTTAAATATTGCCAAATTGAAGAAAATGTCGCCAAATTCATAAAAATTACTCTAAATGGGAGGGAATGTTTGCAAATTTTTAATCCGTCATATGACGGACGTATCTTCTAATTTAATTATATTGTAATGAAAAGCTTTGATGATAAGCGACAAAGTATCAACGAGATAATGTCGTATTAATCTTTGACAGCTTATTCGTCTGAAATAAAAATACTTAATTTAAAATAAAATGCAACGGAACAATTTCATACTAAAACAAATAATATTACTTGTCAAACATTCGCGAAAATCCATTTAAAAATGAATACCTTTTCCCTCTATATATTTGTTCATGTTTCCTTTTTAATGACCAAGACTGAAGTAACCATTGAATAAATAACATATTCTCTTTCAAACATGTCCTTGCAGCTTTTGAGAAAATTAAAAAAGAAATGACATTTAAACGTGTAAATTGAGTGAGTGCCAATATGTAAATAATAAAATCTTAAAATCGACTTTAATAAAGGGATTTTAGCGTAGTCTAAAGTTTCGTTGCAATTTAATTAGATTAAGTGATGGAAATTCATTATTTCCTTAAACATGTAATTAAGTTTCCTTTTGGTCTTTAATATGTCAAATATAAAGTAGCAAAAATTCTCTTAACATATATCAGAGGAATAATACGTTTCTATTGATTCGTTTTTTGTAGAATAAATTGCAAAATATGTAACACATTTTTATCTCCATTTTTATTTTAATCTACACATATATCACTTATTGTTACATTTTGATTAGAACATTGCACATGGACATTTAATGTGTTTAATTCGCATATAATGGAATTAAATAGTCTATTTTTGAAATATTTCTTTGAAGGAAAAAAAGAAACGAACTGCATTCAAGCAAAAATTTAATTAGCTGAGAAGAACGCTCCGGTATTTTATATGAACACTGAATTCAAGCAGCAGGGAACGTGTAAAGTCAATGGGTGATCGGAAAACTTTAGCGTTCATGTGGAGGGTTATCAAAATGCTGATTATCTGGGTTAGTATCTAAATTGAAATTTTTATCCGTCATTGAAACACGTTTGGCAACATTTTGTAGCATCGTTACCCAGAGAAAGATAGATAAACAGACAGATAAATCAAGGTGTTTATATTATATATATTTGAATTAAATTAAAATTAGGAACATTAGTCCATGGAAGTCTCCGTGAAGATTCGTTTAGATAGCGTTTATTTATTTTTTTAATATTACCGTTTATTCATGTTCAACTTGCATAGCAGTTCACTTCTAAGTATTGCAGCCGAATTGGCAAATTACTATACGTAACTACGCATTCGTTAAAATTTAGAAACTAAAATGAACTGCAGCTCTCTGATTTTAAAAGTCTGTGCCAGGAGTGGGACCACTCAATTTGAAAAATTGAATGAATGAATTCAGTTAATCTCTGCTTTATTCCGGGGACCGCCGGGTATAATTCTAGTAAAAATTAAGATTTCAGAGTTATTTTTAAAATGTTGTTTCAAGTGTTGCTGACCGACGTTTCACTGTCCTCTGAAGAGCACACTAAATTCCGGCTCTCAAGCACAGTCCAGCAACAGTTCACGGACCTCTATTCTGGAGTAGAAATATACAGGGCAAAAATTGAATTCATTTACTTACTTGAATATATCTATCATACGAATCACTAAGGCAAGGCTTGAAAATAATCGAAGCATTCTAACAATCCTTTTGCTTATTGAAAAATTTTACTTTAGGAATTTTCTACTTTGTTACAAGATTTTTTATGACGATTTCCGAAGAGCGGAAATATAGTCCATATAAACGTCAAAATGCAAATATAATGAGGAGAATGATGGTATACCAACCCGTCGTATAACAGGATGTATACAGTTATGTTAAATATTGCCGTCAATCTACCGTCTGCAGAGCTTGAGTTTCTATTATCCCAGGACACACAGGAGCTACGAACCACTTACAATCAATGATAATGTGACAATCGAAAATATATTTTTTCCAACAACACTCGAAAAATTCAATCTACGACCCCCAAGATGATACTGACAAAACGTACCTATTCCGTGCATAGTAAAACTCTATATTTAAAATAAAAAATATTAAATTATTAATTCCACACAGCAGATGCGATTATCAACGAAATTAAATTAGCTTTTTAAATATTGACTTATCGATAACTTAGTAACATTTATAAAGTTGCCAAAATGGCAATCTTGCGCTACATTTGTAGCCATAGATGCCAAATTCTTCGTCAAGCTTGCAGATAGATAAGAATAAATAGTATTCTTATATAGTTACTAGCAGTATACCCGTTCTTCGTAATATGAAAAAACTTAAACTTTACAGTTACGTGTAATACATAATATAGTATTATAAATGAGATTGTTATAAAACAAAAATTCTATTATTAAAACTTCTTCTAATAAAACTATATGGATCCCCGTTCTCGCTATACAAAATTATCTTCACAGGCAGATCTGAAACAATTGGTCCTTTGAAAACACATTTACAAAATATATATTTTAATTCCTGCAAACAGTGAAGACTTCCCTGAAGATCTAAAAAAATTATTACTGCAAATCACTTGATTTTAGTGACATTTACTACGACATCCCTTTTGGATGGATGGACCATGACGTTCGTGCCTTATTTATTTGCTGTTTCTTTGTGTGGCTCAGCTCACTCGATTTCTTTTTATTGCTCTAGCCACTAGTGATTGAACGGAATCATTTATTACATAAAATGCACTTCTAAAATATTACTGGTATATGAATAGTTCTAAATAATATTTCACTTTAGATTTTTTTTCTATTACATACTCTATGGGAAGATAGAAGAATGTTATCCGTTTTAGGCTTTACTAAGGGCTGTGAATTTTAAAGAAAGACTCCAAATCTTAATAGTTCACCGCAAATTGTGCATTTTCCTTATATTAGATACAAGCAGTATACCCGTTCTTTGTACGGTATATTCATGTCATAATTGTTTGCAATTTAAGTGAACCTGAATTTAGTGAACCTGAATTTGAAAATTCTGTAATATAGAAAGGTAATATTTAAAACCCAATTTGTTGTGTATTCCAGGTATATTATAAAACTATCACGTAAATCCCATACACAGAACCCGCCTGTCAAAGGGAGTTCCCTAAATTAGGATAGCTCTCCCATTACAGAAAACAATATTTATGGACGAGTTTCGCGGTTATTATGAGCTCGTCAGCATAAAATAGCCTATAACTATAATTACAGCAAGAAAACTTGTTATGCAATACAGCTTTACGAATTGTTGATACTTCAAAGTGTTTCATATTGAAGTCCTAATGTATGAGACTATTTAAGTGATACACAATATGCAACAGGATAGTTAATATTTATTTCAAGTGAAACAAGTGCATGCTTGTATGCAAGTGTATGCTTGAAACAAGTGCATGCAGTATATAAAATGTAAATCCATCGTTCTGCGTAACTTTTTACGTGCATATACCCGTTTTGGAATTCGATATTTTTATATATTATAATGCATATTTCGATATATTATAATACACTGTATATGTAAAGGGAAGTAATATTATGTGATCCAAACTTATAAATTTCGAAATTGACTTACATGTTAAAATACCAATTAACTCTTTGCGAATAATTTTCTAAGACTGTACGAGAAAGTATGAAGAATGTAAAACATTAGGGGAAATTTAACCAAGTTAAATCAAAACATAAATGCATATCTAACATAAATTTAAGATATTTTCTACCTTTCCGTGTTGTACTGGAATAAAAGTGTAGGCAGCTCAGCAATCAGTCGCAAATATTTGAAAAAATACATTTATCAGAGGTTTTTTTTTTTTTTTTTTTCAAAATACAAGTATATTTATCAGAATTTTTATACATCTGAAACAGGATTTAAAATTATTATAGGTCTGCAATATATTTATAGATACCGAAAACATTTTAATGCAATATAGAACACAATACAGTCAATTTAAATATTCTTCAGCTTCCATGTAGTAGACTTCGAGGAGCAATTTGATAATAGCTCTTTCATTGTAGATGGTCAAGATACAGTACCTAGAAGTAATAGTGTGCCGACTGCCTATTCCTGGCAATGCTGGGAGCTCTGTTCCCGAAAATCCGTCTCCGCCAGACGGCGATGATCTCGAATATGAGATCAAAAGCAGAGAAGTTAACGTTGAAACAAATGAGACTTTAATGCAAACGAAATGACCGATATCTTTGAAAATAACTGAAGAGAATTTGTATGAAATTTGGTGTGATTATTGTAAGTGGTATACACAAAAAGCCATTTGATTTTCAGAGTGAATGTTATGTCATTTTCTCATGTGATACATTTCAGTTCTTTCCATTTTGAAGCTCATCGGGCTAGCCCGCCCTGGGCCCGCCATAGGACTTTACAGTTTTTAGAGAATAACTCGAAAATCAGAGGAAGTAGAAAATCTAAATTTAATATATTTTTTCTTTATATTTTAATTCTTTCAATTTTGAACAGTATCGGGTTAGCCCGTCATAGGACTACCTTAGAAATTCCCCCGTTTTTACGGAATAACAGCTGTATCTAAAAATTCAAAGTTTAGCATATCCTTGTCTTTTGCGGTATATTTTAACTCTTTGAATTTAAATCCTTATCGGGCTAGGCCGTCCTGAGCCCAACAAACGGAATATATCGTTTTTTGAAAATAACTCAATATTCGGAGCATCTAGAATGTCTAAATTTAAAATATCATTGTCCTTAGAGTTATATTACATTTTACCGCATTTCGAAACTTATCTGGCTAGCCCGTCTTGGGCCATAGAAATTTACTCTCTTTTCAAGAACAACTTAAAAATCGGAGTAGTCAAAGAATGTAAACTTAGTATATCATTTCCATCTGGATGGATTGGATTAGAATTGTAACAGGGTGAAACACCCATTTTTATATTTGAGCATGCTCACTACGCTCCGTACAAATAACAGGTACACAGCAACTTTTAAACAGCTAATCAAAGCGTGTGCATTTACATGCATTGTGATTCAAACATGTCCCTGTATATTAAATACGTTTTTGCTATTTAAAGGTGTTACTTTGATTTCATGGTTTGCCTGTATTCTAATTTGTTTAATGTGATAATCAAAATTTAAAAACTTATATTCTCTGTTGTATTAGAATTCTCAAATATTGAAGTTGAATTTTTATGCATCTAATTTCATAATTATTTGTTAATTGAAGTTTAAATTTGAAATCTTTCACAGATCGCTTACTTCATATGCTCGAGTTGGTTCAAAGCTCGGATTTTTGCTAGTTTACGTCATTCTCAATAAGAAATACTACTTTTTATGCCGGAAACACTCAAACAGTCCTTTTGCATTTTGAAAAACATTTATTTATGGCCGCCGTTTACCGTCTTCGTTTATATTGCCGTGAATCTACCGCCAGCAGAACTTAAATTTCTATTATCCATGAACACTGCGAAGCTACATATACAAACAAAACATATTTACTCAACAACCCTCAAAAAATTTAATAAATATACGACCCCCAAAACCATCCTGATAAAACGTACCTGTTCCAAGCATAGTAAATCTCTCTATACTTAAAATGAAAAATATTAAATTAATAATTCCCACACGGCTATAGCGATTATCAAAGAAATTAAGTTAAATTTTTCAGTATTGAACTATTGATAACTTAGTAACATTTTCACAATGTTGCCAAAATGTCAATTTTGCGCTAATAATGTAGACATACATGCCCAAATTAGTCGTCAAGCGTGACAGATAAGAATAAATACTATTCTTAAGTTATTACCAGTCTACACTGTCTACATTCAAAATATACAATATAAAGAAAATTAAAATGTACAATTCTGTGAAAAGTCCTATAATATTATAAATGACAATGTTATTCAAAATATTCTATTAAAACTTTTCATAAAAAAGTATATGAATCCCTTTTCTCGCCATATATTTTCATCTTCACTCAGATCTGAAGAAGAATTAAGCATGCTGGATACATTTGAAAACAGATATACAAAATATATTTTTCAATTCCTACAAAAGACAGTGAAGTTCTCCCTGAGGATGTAAGAAAATTCTTTCTGCAAAACACTCGATTCTAGTGATACTTTCTGCGAAATGTCTTCCCCTTGGATGGATGGTTCACAACGTTCTTGCTTTTATCTATTTGCTACGTCTTTATTAGACGCAGATTTCTGGAACTAAATCATCTGTAAACTCCATGGTGATTAAACGAAACCATTTATTATATATAAAAAACTTCTAAAACATTATCGGTGTATATGAACTGTACACAAAGAAATGCTTCAATTTTGATTTTTCGCTGTTACATATTCTGTGAGAAGATAGAAAAATGTTATAAGTTTTTAACTTTACTAAGGGCTATCTGCGTGGTTGCGGTCGAAAACTGTACTTATGACATGACAACCTATAAATAAACTTAAAAGGAACTTTGATTTGAAATGGCGGAATATATACAAATATGAAATATCCAATTTCCATATTTTTACATTCCCTGCAATACATGGTAATGTATAGGAAAATTATTGGAATCATGCCGAAAATCGCAACTCGAGTTTTCGACGGATCTACACGTTTCGAGACCTCTAGAATACGATAAACCAATTTTTGACGTGACGTCTGTGTGTGTATCTGTCTGTCTGTGTGTGCAGATATTGCATCCACTCTAACTAAAAAACTAATTGACCCAATTTCATAAAATTTGGAAGGAATGTCACTTGTGGGCGATTCTTGTGCTGATTGGTTTTGGGTATGATTTGCGATAAAATATTCCGCTTTTTTTTTTTTTTTTTTTTTTTTTTTTTTTGCGAAATGGCCACAAAAGCTTGTATCCACTCTAGATGAAAATCTAATGAATCGAATTTCACAAAATTCCGTAGATAAGTCGCTTGAGGGTCACCTTGGTGCTGATTGAATTTCGGGTATGATTCGGAAAAAAATAACCTGCATTTTTTTTGCGAAATGGTTCGCAAAAATCGCCAAAATCAAAGATAAAAACTGCGTATGCTCAAATATATCCATTGAATGCTTGTTTAATATGTAATCTTTAACGAAGAAAAGAATAAGACCAACCCCATTACACTAAAACTAGCCGTTTTATAGAGTTATTTTAGTTTTTCGTTTTTACTCTATGACACCTGTGGGGGAGATAGCTCAAAATTAACTATTCAAAATGGACTGTAATTAATGATTTATTTTTATCACAACCATATATGGTATTCAGTACATTGGGGAGAGAACTCCCGCTTGCCCAAAGGCGTCAAAAGATATTTCACAACTGCTGGTTACAAAAAGGTTGCAGCATTTTCTCGGTTTTTGGCGAGCGCCAACCGACCATACCAAGTATCATCGCCAACACTAATTAGGCGTTCCAACATTCCGCCCGGCCTTGAAATGAAATTTCAAAATAGTAGAGTTCAGTTTTTATACCTTCATGTAACCATTAACTTAAATTTGATAGAACAATAATTCAAACATATACTGTTGAAGTAATGAAAATACGTATCACACTGAATCAAACCAAGTTAGATATACAAGTAAATTACATTACGCAAGTAAAATTAATTAAACATTCATAGGTAAAACACAAATTTTTGAAACACCTCTTTTTACAATTCCATTAGGTGTTTTGACCATTACCACTCTGACCTTACCATCAGAACCACTAATTGTATCTGCAATTCGTCCTAAACACCATTTAGCAGGAGGAAGGTTGTCCTCTTTTATTAAAACTAGATCATCCCTTAGTACATTACCCCTTTGAATGATCCATTTCGATCGTTGCTGAAGATTACTCAAATTATCCTTTTTCCACCTAGACCATATACCTTGGACAATTTTTGTTGTGAGTTGCCACCGCAACAGCCTGTTATCTTTTATTTCTAACAATTCGGGTTCAGGAATTGCATTTAATGGCCGTCCAATTAAAAAATGGCCTGGGGTTAGTGCTTGGAAATCATTGGGATCTGAGGACAAGGGGGAAATGGGTCTCGAATTTAGTGTTCCTTCAATCTGAACTATAACTGTTAAGAATTCCTCATACGTTAAGTTAGCACTGCCGTAAATAATGTTTAACTGATTTTACCCCGGCCTCCCATAACCCTCCGAAGTTTGGGGATCTGGGAGGAATAAATTTCCAAGAAATTTGTTCTAATGACAAATAAGACCCTAAATGGTCATTAGGCTTCCTTACCAATTCAAAAAGTCTTTTTAATTCAGAACTAGCACCGACGAAGTTGGTTGCATTGTCGCTATAGATCACAGCACTTTTCCCTCTTCTGGCGAAAAATCTTTTAAGGCACGCAATGAATGCCGCAGCAGTTAAATCCGACACTAGTTCTATATGCGTGGCCTTAGTGGCAAAACAAATAAAAAGGGCTAGATACACTTTTATGATCCTTTCACGTCGTTGACCAGACGATTTTTTGAAAAAAGGCCCACAAAAGTAGAC
Organism: Amaurobius ferox; assembly: GCA_951213105.1. Classification (NCBI taxonomy): domain Eukaryota; kingdom Metazoa; phylum Arthropoda; class Arachnida; order Araneae; family Amaurobiidae; genus Amaurobius; species Amaurobius ferox. The sequence continues at coordinate 71,635,792 of OX578155.1, forward strand.
ACCTGAAATGTTGAAGGGAGGGATTGGATTTACTCTTTCAGGGGTAAATTACCCATCAATTGTTCAGAAACTTTAGGTTTTTGTTTATAACAAATAATACAATTATTAACAACCTTTCTGGCTAGGTCTCTGCCACTAATTGGCCAAAATTGCTGTCGAACAGCATATAAAAGAGTTTGAGGACCAGCATGCAAGTTTTTCTTGTGAAAATACTCAAAAACCATTTTAGTTAATTTACCTTCCTTTGGAAGAATAATGGGGTGTTTTTTTGGTCAAAACGGAGATCAGAATACACTAACCGTCCCCAACTCTCAAAAGGGAGTTTTTATCCATAAATGGATTTAGACATTTTAATTTGTTGTTAAAGGGGACTGACTCACTCTTAGTGAGACTCTTGATATCATTACCAAATTCTTTTATCTGAATCATTTGAATGATAACTTCTCGTGCCTGACCTAGCTCCTCCGGGTTTAGGGGTCCCACACATCTGTCATGGGGGTTCTTGGCATTTCTTGCAAATCTAAAAATAAAACTTACAATTCTAATTAGTTTCAAAAAGCTATTTGTACAATTAAGGAGACTATCTAAAACCTCAGTCTTTGTAGTTAAAGTTAATGATATGCAGTCTTTTTTCAGTTCTTTCACATATTCATTGTCATTAGAAAAAGGCATATTATTCGAAGCAGGCATCTCTTGGAGGCCTCATATGGTACGGTTTGTAAGAGAGATCTCTCATTTGAAGACCACTTGTGAAGTTCCATGCCTCCACATTGAAGCAAGCTGACTAGTTGCTTTTGCAACTTAACGGCTGATGCAACATCTTTAACACAGTTACAAGATCATCAACAGAAAAATCAGTTTGTAGAACAGACGCAGCTAACGGAAATTTATCACCTTCATCAAGGCCCAATTGCCTTAGAGTCCTGGTAGCCAAGTATGGAGCACTAGTTGTTCCATAGGTGACCGTGCGCAGCTGATATATCTTCACCGGATCGTTTTGACTATGTTTCCATAAGATTCTCTGTAAATCCCTTTGAACTGGATCTATTAATATCATTCGAAACATCTTCTTTATATCAGCTGTAAGAGCGATGCGATGCGTCCTAAATCTTGACATTATGGAAAAAAGATCTTCTTAATCTACACCTCCATTCACTTGTAAAGAATTAACTGATCTGCCGTTCGATGTTGGAGCCGACGCATTAAAGACAACCCTCAACTTAGTTGTGCTTTTTTCAGGACGATAAACACTATGATGGGGAATACAATAGACTGATTCGGGTTCACATTCTTCATCAACTCTCTGCATGTGCCCTAACTCTTCATATTTCCGCATAAATTCCTGGTACAAAAAGCAAAGCTCCGGATTCTTGGAAAGCCTGTTCCAAAGCGAAGTTAACCTTCTCCAAGCATTTTCTTTTGATTTGTCTAAGCTCTTGGGGTCTTCCTTTAATGGCATTTGAACAACATACCGACCCGCTTGATCTCTAACATGCGTTTTTTTAAAATGTGTATCACAAATAACTCCTCTTCACTTTTTCTACTTGAAACTTTCTCAATTGATTCGATTTGCCAAAATTTCGCAATCGATTGTTCTAAATTATCTTGTTTGGATAAAAAACAATGCTTTACGGATTGGGTGCAAGGTAGTTTTCCTGAAACTAAATAACCGAAAGCAGAATTTTGCAAAATTATGTGGTTATTAATTTGCATTTTCTCATATTTCAGAACCTTAAAGAAAAGCTCAGCTCCTAGCAATAAGTGCACTTTTCCAGGCTTAAAAAATGTCGGATCTGCCAAATCAATAAATTTCGGTAAATTAAGGTTAGAAATATTCGAAACATTAGACGGAGTTAAGTCTGTGATTTTTGGAACTACAAGAAATTCCAAATCTTCTTTAAATTTCTCATTTTCATTCGAAACCACTCCATAAACTTTCGATTTTATGGTATTTATGGTGTCATTTATTCCAGATACTGGTGCATAAGTTTTTTCTCTTTTTAATCCCAAAATATTTGCACACTCTGAAGAAATCATTTTGATCTGGCTAGCACTATCTAACACAGCCCTGAATTTTTTCTTTTCTCCGCTTGAATTATAAACATAAATAATAGCCGTGCTCAGTAAAACTGCTGATTTCTTCTTTAATATATTACTGAAGCTTTGAAGAGGGGGTGAAAGATGTGCATCTGCTACAGTTTCGTTTCTATTTAGCGATACTGAGTCATAATGATGATTATTGGCATTCAATTCATTTTCTTTATGAGGTTCATTTCGTGACCTACTTTTTTCTATCGGCGCTTCTTCAAGGCTGGAAGAGCGATGTAAAAGCGTATGGTGCTTCTTATTACATATGGTACAGGAATATTTTGAAATACATTGAGAAGCTATGTGAGATCTGTTCAGACAATTGATACAAAGTTTATTTGTTCTCACAAATTCTAATCTTTTGGGTACATCCATATTTTGAAAGGCACTACATTTACTTAAGTAGTGAGAACCTCTGCACATTAAACATTTCACTTTCTCATTTGCATGAATGATGAAACTTTTAGTTTTGATAGGCGGAGAGGGTATACTTTTATTAAATTTGACACCTGAATTTCGGTTAATGCTTTCAAGCACTAGACTTCTCTTCTCTAAAAATTCTAAAAATTCGTCAAATTTCGGATTATCCGTTGTTTTCAGTGTAGATTCGAACTGTTTGCGTGTTTCTCGATCTAGTTTTTGTAATGGTATGTTAATTAATACTATATCTGATAAATTATTCCTGTCAAATTCTAACACTTTAAGAGCTCTTAAGTTCTTCCTTAGATTATCTACTAAACTACGCAGCTCTTTAGCAGATTCATGTTGTATTTTCTCGTAGTTAATTATGGCATGAATATGCGTATCTACAATTACTCGTTTGTTTTCAAACCTTTCAACGAGCGCAGTAAATAATGAATCGAATGTGTCATCATCAGTTTCGATTTGTTTTGCTTGACCATTTAGGGTAGAAAGTAAGTAATATAACTTCTGAGTTTCAGTTAGCTTTCATTTTTTGATATTAAATTTACAAACTGATCCTTAAAACTGCTCCATTCTTCATATCTGCCATAAAATTGTGGCAACGGAATTTCGGGAAGTTTGATAATCAAAACTTCATTTTGGTAAGCATTTTTAACAGTACTGCTATTTTCACTTTTCAAAGTTGTAAGTAGGAATTTGAAGCTTACCTCTAAGTGTTCAATTCGGGATTCCAAATCTTGAATTTCGACATCCGCATCTGTCAAATCCACAGTCTCTGGTAATCCGTAATACAACTTTTGTAGTTCTTCAACTTTTTCTTGAAATCCAGCACAATTTGCCAGCTTCACTTTTAATTCTATTGCCGATTCCGGCGATTCACTGAACTCTTTCAGAAAAAGTTCCAATTTTGACATTTTGCTTTTTAGAGCACCTCGTTGTCTGTTAAGACTAGTAATCGTTTCCATCTCTCCTGGTTGGGACTACGGCTCGACGGACCACTAATGTGGGGGAGATAGCTCAAAATTAACTATTCAAAGTGGACTGTAATTAATGATTTATTTTTATCACAACCATATATGGTATACAGTGCATTAGGGAGAGAACTCCCGCTTGCCCAAAGGCGTCAAAAGATATTTCACAACTGCTGGTTACAAATAGGTTGCATCATTTTCTCGGTTTTGGGCGAGCGCCAACCGACCGTACCAAGTATCATCGCCAACACTAATTAGGCGTTCCAGCAACACCTTTGCAAATAAGTCCAGTTATCAAATGAGAACGAAAATTGAATCAAAAGTGAATTAAATTTAATTACAGAAATGTTTGTGAATGCTAAGAGGTATCGAACAATGCTGCTGAACTTTGTTATTCCGCAACTTCAACCGCGTAGATGTCTTGAATCTACGATATTTATGAAGGATGGAGCACTGCTGTCATATTGAATTGCGTGTACAGGAAGTCCTGCGTTAGCATTTTACCAACAACCGAATAATTAGTTGAGCGTTTCCTATGAAATGGCCAGCCCGTTTGCCTGATATGACACCTTGTGACTTTTGGTTGTGGAGTCATGTAAAGGGATTGGTATACCAAGAGAATGTGGATAATTTAGCCTCTTTGAAGGACCGAATAGCATTGTACGGCAAGCAATTCAATGGACATCTGCTGCATTCTGCAGTAAAGAATGCTGTTCAGAAAATGAACTTTTTGCAACATATGCAACGAAAACCTATTGAATCACACATATAAATGATGCCAATATAAAAGTTAATGTCATAAGTATGTAAATATAAGATGCAAATATAAATATAAAATGTACTAAATACGTATATAATGTAAATGTGATGTTCTTTTCAAAATGGATGTAAAATGTTAAATTTCTGTACTTCCTATACCTATTTTACTCTAATTTGGTTGAGTTTGGTCCAACAGTTTTCTCACTATCGGACTTTAAACACCTCGATTTTAATTATGGCCACCCTGTATTTTAATACATTAATTAGAGCGTTACGCCTTTCCTGAAATTATAAAGCCTTGTAACATATATTTAGATAAAATTATGCAAATAACTCATTGAGTTTAAAATACTTTAATACCGTTAAATAACGCATGAAATTAGTCTGTTAAATGCGGTTGAAAATTACACCGAGGAATGCGATTAAATATCACTTCGATAAATGCAGTTAAATATTACTCCTAGAAATGCAGTTAAAGATTTATACGTGAAATGTAGTGACGTAGAACTTCTGAAGTAACAACATATATAGTTCAGGGTATTTATGTATGGAATTTAATTAATTTTCAACATCAAATTCTATGTTTTTGTAACCAAGGCTTCGAGTATTTAATTTAAAATCACACTTTACAACTTAATTGAAAAGTGTTTATGACTTTGTTCATTCTGTCTGTCTGTCCGTCAGCTCCTTCGCACGATAACTGCAGTAAAAATGACTTTATCGAAATGAAATTTTAGTATGTTGTTGAGACTGTCTATGGGACATATGGGAATGTATATGAATAATATCACTCAATTAGTTTTGGATTATATCCAGTTTCAAAAAATGAAATACATTGAACCCTATGAGCCCTAATGTTTTAAACATTTTTTATGTGAAATTATAATTCACAAATTGCTTCGAAAATTTTAGGAAATCTTCAAATTATCCCATAAACTATATAAAAAATTTTCAACGAAATATATTCTGTAGATTTTTGAATAAAAATTAAAATAATAATTACATCCATATAATATTAAAAGATCACGTAAGCCACTTCAAAATAAAATGTGGCATCCATCTTTTTTTCCAAGAGAAAAATGGTGATTTTTAAATTTCTTTTAAATTTATATTTAGTGTTGCATCTGTCCGTAAACAGATGCATTCTTGTGTATTTTCTGTGCTAAACCAATTATAATATTTTTAAATTTAAACGATCATCAAACTCTGATTATTTCTACAACGAAGCCTCATTTTAATGGATGCAGAATGCAAACAAGTGATTGTTTACATTCAGGAGTTGTTTGCAGTTGGAATAAAAGTGCATAAAATTATTATTTACTATTTATTATTTATTATTTACTATTTACTAGCACTAGCAGTATAACCGTTCTTGGTAAGAAATATATAAAGAATTTTACAATTATGTACAAAGTAGTATTCTAAATAACATTGCTATTCAAATCATTATATTAAACGATTTAAATTAATTCTCCAAAAAAGAAGTATAATCATCGTTGTTCTCTCTCTATTCAAAATTATCTTCACAGACGGGTATGAAGAATAAAACATCCTGGTCCCAGTTATGCACAAATTTGCAAAAAAGAAAACAATGAAATGCGATCAATATATGCCAAAATGAACTCACTATGAAATTGGATCAACATATGCCAAAATGAAATCACTAAAATGGAAGATATATGTAAATGAAATACATGAAATATATAGTACCCGTAGCATTTCTATTCTGTTTCAAAAATTTTTTTAAATATTATACATGAGTTTGAAAAATATTTGCCTTTATATCAATTATGGCTTTCTGGTTAAAAGGTAATGGGGATTATTTAAGGTCAGGTGGATTGAAATTTACCAAAACGTTCAAATTTTTATCAGGATCCCCTTTTCAAGACATTTGACCTTGAAATGCACAATTTATGAATTTTTAGTAAATTTAGTGTTCAAAAAAAGTGGAAAGCGTTTTTAAAAATGGAATATTATACTTGATGAGCTAAAAACTCTTTTTCTCTACCTTCTGAGGGAAAAATACTAATTCCTGGTGTTTAGCCATTGGTGCGTCAGGGCAACGTTTCGTGACGACTAAATGGTCCACAATTCTGTCCGATGTATCGGCGAATGATTGAAAGATCAAGTGTCTGGTAATTAGCAAATAATAATAATTATTATTATGCAATTATGGAAAATTAACATTATTTAAGAAAAATCCTCAAGATATAATTGTGAATAAATTTGACTGGATCAGTTGTCTACGTGGCCCCGCCTTTCTGGAACCATAACCACGCCCATATTTATCCATTCATCTTTTTAGCATTAAAAGTTTTTTGGAGAGTCATTGAAATGGTGTTTTTTTTTCTATAAATATTGAAGATTTTGACAAATATTTAACCATATAATTTGATGCTAGAACACTATTTTTGCGTGTGACAAAAGATAAGAAAAGAATATTGAAATTACTTCTCGAAGTAGATTTCATGTTGACTCTAATTCTTCTATTTCTAGCCTAATTTTAGTGTTATTTAATTCATGGATTGACAGGTCGAGACAAATTTTCTTACTGCAGTCATGTGTAAAGCCCTATGCCTTTGTTAACAATTTCAAAACTGTAAGCATAAATTAGAACACTTTATTCTATCTCATCATAAAGGATGAGATTACAAAAAATGAAACGTGGTATGCTTTTTTGTAAGGTATTTATATACCAATAATATTTTAATAGTGAAAGTTCATAATAAAAAATCATTTAGAGGTATCAGATGACTATAAGGGAGCGGAATAATGGTATCACGAAAGCTGTATAGCAGCTGGTATAAACTAGTAGCGCACAAGAAGACGCTATGAATCGCATTGCTCGTTACAAAAGTTATAGGAAAGTTCATAACATTACCAAGAAGTTATAGTGTACCGATTCTCCATACGCACCATTGCTGGGAGCTACAGTGCCTAGAATACCTGTCACTATACTGGGAGCTGTTCCCGAAAACCCGCCTCCGCCAAACGGCTCTGCTCTCGAATATTATTAAAGGTGCATAATTAATCTCGATGGTGTGATTATTGCAAGTGGTATACATAAAAAGTCATTTGATTTTCAGAGAGATTGGGCTAGGGATATATTTGTAGTTTTTAAATTTTACTTAACTCGATCTGGTGTTCGTTCAAATCCTCGAGGTCTAAATTAATCAGGTTCATTTATCACAGTAAAGTGAAATTCGGTATGATGTTTTCTCTTGTGGTACATTTCAGTTTTCTTGATTTTGAAACTTATCGGGCTAGCCTGTCCTGGGCTTCCCATAGGACATTACTCATTTTTAAAGAATAACTCACAAATCAGAGAAAGTGGGAAATCTAAATTTAATATATCTTCTTCTTTTGGACTATATTTTAATTCTATCAATTTTGAACCGTATCGGATGAGTCGGTCTTAGGTCCGTCTTAGAAATTCACCCGGTTTGGGGAAACAACTGAAGATCAGGTGTATCTGAAAATCCGAAGTTTGCAATATCCTTGTCATTTGCGGTATATTTTAATTCTTTGGATTTAAAACTTTATCGGGCTAGCCCGTACTGAACCCTTCAAAAGGAATGTACTCGTGTTTGAGAATAACTCAAAATTCTGAAACTCTAGAATTTCAAAATTTAATATATCATTGTCTATTAGAATATATATCATTTCATCGTATTTCGAACTTTATCGGGCTAGCCCGTCTCAGGCCCGCCGTAGAAATTTACTCGCTTTTCAAGAATAACTCGAAAATCGGAGTTGCTAAAAAATGTAAATTTAATATATCATTTCCTTTTGGTTAGATTTTAATTCAGATTTTGAACCTCATCGGGCTAGCCCGTCTTTGTTCTGTTGAAGAGTGCATTCGTTTTTGAAGAATAACTCGAGAACCGAAGTAGCTAAAAATTCCAACTTTAACATATCGTTGGCTTTTGTGGTGCATTTAAGTTTCTTCGGATCTGAACTTTAAAGAGCTAGCCCATCCTGGACCCGACATGGGAATGGACCCGTTTTTTTTAGAATAACTGGAAAATTGGAGCAACTACAAAATATAAATGTAGTACATCCTTATCTTTTAAGGAATATTTTAATTCATTCGATTTTTAACCGTATCGGGAAACCCGTTTTGGGCTCGCCTTAGTTCATTCCCGTGAACGTTCATAACGAGATCATTCCTGCGGCGGGCCCAGGACGGACTAGTCCGATAAGATTTTATATCCAAAGAGTTCAAATATACCTCAAAAGGCAACGACATGCTAAACTTGGAATTTTCAGTTTCTCCATTCTCGAAATATTCCTCCAAAACAAGTGCATTCCTAAGGCTGGCCAAAAACGGGCTAGCCCATATAGATTTAGAATCTAAAAAATTATAATATATCCGAAAAGTCAATGATATATAAAATATTTCAGTTGATCTGCTTGAGTTATTTAAGAAAGACGAGTACATATATATGTCGTGCCCCGGACGGGCTACCCCGATACGGTTCAAATTCGAAAGTATTAAACTTTACTCCGAAAGAAAATAATATACTAAATTTTGATTTTTTATCTGCTTCGATTTTCGAATTATTCTCGTAAATGCAGTACATTTCTATGTCGGGCCCAAGACGGGCTAGTCTGATAAAGTTCAAAATTCAAAGAAATAATATATACTCTAAAATACAACGATATACTAAATTTAGACCTTGTAGGTGATACAGTTTTGGAGTACTCTTAAAAAACGAGTACATTTTGTTAGGCCAAGGAGGGCTAGCCCGATAAGGTTTTAGTGTCCGATAAGGACCAGTGCGTTCAGATATACATTAAATGAGAACGACATTCTAAACTTAGATCTTTTAGATGTTCCGCTTCTCAAGTTATTCCCCGAAAACGCGTTAATTGCTGAGGTGGACTCTTGACGTGTTCGTCCGATACGGTCCGAAATCGAAAGAATTAAAATATACCCCAAAAGAAAAAGATTTAAATTTTAATTTCATATTTTCTCTGATTTTCACGTTATTCTCTAAAAACGGGTACAGTCCTATAGCGGGCCCAGGACGGGCTAGCCCGATAATCTCCAAAATTGAATGAAGTGAAATGTACTACAAGATAAAACGTCATACCTAATTTCAGGCTACTGTGATGAATGAACTTGATTATTATTGACTTTAAAGGTTTGAAAGAACACCAGATCAGGTTAAATAAAATTTTAAAAATACGAATATATCCCTATTTTAATCTCTCTGAAAAGCAAACACCATTTTGTGTATACCACTTGCAATAATCACACCAAATTTGACACAATTTCCTCAATTAATTCCAAAGATATCGGTCATTTCATTTGTATTAAATTCCCATAATTTTCAATGTTAACTCCTCAGCTTTTGATCTCTCATTCGAGACCAGAGTCGTTTGGCGGAGGAGGTTTTTAGGGAACCCTTTTTTCGTCTCGGTCAGCACAACATCCCTTCTAGGCACTGTAACTTCGGCTAAAAAATATAAAACAAATCTTATAATTTTTAAAGATATTTGCGGGCCGTAAAAACATCACGCTTTGAAATAAAACAGTTTATTTATTTAATTTTTTTACAATTTCTGAATAAAGTTCTAGTGTAATTGACAAGTATTTAAGTGTACCTTTAAACAGAGGGGTCAGGTTTGTAATATAAATTCAAGCGGAGAAGCTTCTTTTTAATAAGATCCAGGTAAGAAATCGCTAGGGTTTTGAAAAACCATTTAGTAAATAATTACTGTTTAATTTGAACCGAAATGACATAAATCAGACACAATTGCGGTCAATTTCCAAATAATGATGACATCAAAATTATCTTAGTAGATTTCCCCTTCCTGATAAATTTTAGTTGCATCGCCCTTCAAATGACGTAGAGAGAATGTAAATAGGGAATATAAAACGTGTGATAGGACAGTAGGAATGAAGGTAAAAACTAAGGAGAAAATAACTAATACCAAAGAATAAAGAAAAACAGTTGTAACTGCCACAGATAGAATAACGATTAGAAATAACCGGTTTAGTGATTAAAAGTACAAAAACAAAAACAGAAGCACATAAGACGTATGAACCAGCTGTAAAGAAACATAAAGAAAATTATGTAAAAAATAACCGAAAATGACAACGAAACAACTGGAATAAACAGAGATAAGAGTGAAAAATTAAGATATAGGGAACAACAGGTTTCGGAAGCAATACCAACTAAATTCAGCTAATATTATTACAGAAAAATTTATATCCGAAAATTAGAAGACATATATCCGATATGAATGATGAAATCAGAAAAAATTATGCCAGGGGGATACACCAGAAAATTATACCAGATATTTAAACCTGATACTTTAAATTTACAGAGACTTCAAAGCAGAGGGAAAGGATAGAAAATTATCATACAAAATTATCATTAACAAAGGAGTGAGACTAAGAAGATAATGAAGTAAAATTCTCCAAATAATATTGAGGAAAAGCTAAAATCCGAAATTTGGAGGATAATAATTAACCGAAAAGTGGAAGATAAATCACCGAAAAAAAAAAATAAATTAGACGAAATTGTGCCAGAGGGAAATTACGCCCCAAAATTATCCGGGAAATTTTAAACAGATACTGTAAACTTATAGAGATTTCCAAGCAGAGGATAATGATAGAAAATTAACATTAAAAAGGGAGTGAGGTTAAGAAAATAAAAGAGACGAAATTATGCCAGAGGGAAATCACACCAGAAAATTTCGCAATAAATTTAATCTAGATACAGAAAAATTATAGAGATTGCAAAAGGAAAGAATAGAAAATTACCATTAACAAAAGAGTGCCACTGAAACGGTTGAAGAGACTCCGAATAAAGAGATGAAGTGAGCATCCTTATTTCGAATATATTCTTACCATGTAAATATACATTTTGATTTAGAATGCGTCTACTTGTACGGCTATCTAATCCCGGCAACAGTGACGGCAGGAAAATTTCCCACCAAAAGAAAAAGCATAGAATGTCATGTCATTTGTTAAATATAACCCTTGTTTTCTAGAAAACGTTTCAACGAGCATTTATTAGCATTATATATTCAAGATTCTACTGTGAATAAATAGCCTGAATCAGTTATGTATATGGCCACGTCCACATTTACCCATTCACTATTTTATAAGTAGGAGTTTTGGGGAGAGGCATTGAAATAGTGTTTATTTGCGATAAGTATTGAAAACTTGCATAAGTTCGGTTTGTAAGCCATTACATATTTCCACACTAATAATCGTAAAGGAAGCCTTTACTTTCGCAGGGATGCCCAGGAAAGGGATACGATGGCCTTCCTTCCCATAGAAAATGAAACAAATTGAAAATCTGACAATTATGTTAATTACAGAAATTAGCATTATTTAGGAAATATATTCAAGATTTTACTGTGAATGAATAGCCTGGATCAGTTGTGTATTTGGCCACGCCCACATTTACTCTCTCAATAATTTAGCATAAGAAGATAGGGATAAGACATTGAAATAAATGGTGTTTAATTGCCAGGTGGTGTTTTTTTGCTGCAGCCTTTTGGGTAACGTCGTTAATAATCTCAAAATGATAAGCTCAAAATGAATAACTTTTTACAATCTCCTCAGATTATAGAAAACAACACCTCAGATTATGGAAAATTAAAGTAAAAAAAAATTCTTACTATCCACGTATGTCTAAAAATTTTTAAAGCATATTTTACATATAAAGTCATTTCGCTTAAATAAAATTTAAGATTATCATTGTTCCCCAAATCCAGGAAGCTGCATCACAGTCAATTATAATTATTAGAACGCAAGAGCTAGTTATCAGCCAACACATTACTCGGTACGAAAGTAATCTGTGCAGGGAAAAGAAACAACACAACTGGATCGGGTCTGTAATTTTTAAAGTTCAGCAACAACGAACAGTCATTAACTATGATAACATTGAAATATATCGCAGATATTGTCACCAAGCCAATTTCTTCAGTGCAGCCAAAGGTTACTCTGTGAAGAGGAGCTCTCATAAAATAAAACACTGAGACATAGGTTTTGTCGCATCAGTAAGAGCACAATCTCAAGTCTTCGGAAGTTTCGTTTAGAAATATTTTCGGACTACAAAATAAAATTACTCTGATTTAATAATGTTTTAAGTGTATTTTAACTTTAAAAATCTAATTTTCTCATATACTCCTCATTTATTTAAGAATTGTGGATAGATACACTCGTCAAAAGTGAAATTGCAACATCTTGATGGAATGAACGTAGCCATATGCAAATCACAGTAAAGGTAGAAGAGAAACTCATATGCAAATGATAAGTTTTCGTACGTATCGGGTTAGTCACACCAAGTTTCAGGTGATAAAGATCAGCAGACTGCTCGTCCTGTAAATGCTATCAGCGAAGATATGCTATCAGCAGCCGCCAAACGTTCCCAAAAGTAAAGAAGCGGTATCTCGAAGACGTCGGCGAGCTGTATATCAGCACTTAACGGCTGGGGAACAAGACCGTATCATGGAGCTACCTGACGTGGATTTGTCAATGCATGAAATTGCCACGCGTGTTGGGCACGACGTTAGTACCATCCAGCGATATGTGACACGATGGACGCAGGAACATCAGAGAACACGCTGAAGAGGGAGTGGATTGAACAGGCGCACGAAAGAGCCAACACACCGGCAGATTCGCCGAATGATTCATCGAGACCCGTTTGCAATGAGAAGTGACATCCGAAACAAGTTGCCATCATCAACGGTTGTACGTGCGTGCACCCAAACCATTTGGATCAGGTTGCAGGAAGTACAGCTGCGCGCACGGTGGCCAGCTACTGGGGTGCCATTACGCGCTCGACACAGGGGTGCACGTCTGACATGGGTTCGTTGTCATCCACACTGGACTAATGAATGTCATCGGGAATTGTTTACTGATGAATCTCGCTTCTGTCTGTGGAGTCATTACAACCGTGGACGGATGAAAAGGCATTCTGAGGAAAGCCACTTGCCAGCCCATATCATCGAGCGCTACACACCTTTTAACACCGACCCTCGGGTATCATGGTTTGGGGCAGTATCATGTTCGATTAGCGGATAAATGTGGTGCACATTTCAAGTAATCTGACAGCGGACCGATAAGTCACACAAGTTGTGATACCTGTGGTTCGGCCACTACTGCAGGCCATCCCCAGCACAGTGTTCCATCAAGGCAATGTCACACTACATATCACACGGCGAACTCTCAACAGCCTGAACGAAATTCACATACAGTGGAACCCCGATTTTACGTTTCCCGCATTGTGCGTATTCTTGCTTCGCACGTTATTTTTCTTCGGTCCAGATAAATCTCCTATATCGATAAATCTCCTATATCGATCTGCTTTCCCGCGTTATACGTTTTTCCAATCCTGCATTTTTCCACATCGAACGTTTTTATTTTTAGGTGCCAAAATAAGATTTTCCCAAATTTTTCAGTTATTTTATGCATTTGGTGCACCATTTTTTTAATTTCATTCAGGTACAAGAGGTTTGAACCGGTTCCCAATTGTTCCTTTTCCTTTAGCACAGGAGTTCTTGGAAAATTGCTAAGGACAGTCACGTGACGAACAGGTGTCGCGTTCGTCACTTGTCGTGCACACAACTACGCACATGTACCTTACGTACAGTACTTCTTTTGATTCCTTTATCGCGACTAAACACTAGATTTACGAAGGCTGGTAAGCGTAAATATTATTCTGTTTCTGAAAAAGCCTCCATTATAAAAAAAAGCAAACGAATTTCATGGAACGAAAGTTGAGCTGGCAAAGTCTCTTGGAATAGCAGCTTCGACACTGCAAATTATTTTGAATCAGAAAGACAAGGTGAAAGTTAATTCCGAAAAATTAGGCACTATTGCAAAGAAGAGAAAAACTTTAAAAACTTCACCATATAATGAATTAGAAAAGATTTTATGGACTGGTTCAGGCAAGTCCGTTCTGCAAATATCCCAATAAATGGATTAATTTTAAGAGAAAAGGCTTTAGACATTTCTGCTTGACATGGCTGGAAAGGGTTTACTGCTTCTAATGGATGGATAGACAGATTTAAAAAACGCCATGATCTAACATATAAATCAATCTGCGGTGAATCTTGCAGTGTCGATACAGTTACAGTTGATGTATGGAAAGAGAAAACTTTACCATCTTCAGTGGGAAAATTATGCCCAGAAAGATATTTTTAATGCCGACGAGAACGGCCTTTTCTTTAATCTGCTGCCAAATAAAACATACACTTTTAAAGAGGAATCATGCCATGGTGGAAAAATGCCTAAAATGCGCTTGACTGTCTTATTATGTTTTAATGCCGATGGTAGCGAAACATTAACTCCACTAGTTATAGATCATTCTCATAAACCACGTTGTTTCAGAAAGTTAAGCTTATCCCAACGAGCTATGAAGCAAACAAGAAAGCCTGGATGATGCAAACAATTTTTGAAAACTTTCTGCGCGAACTAGATAGAAAAGTGAGATTGCAAAGGCGAAAGATCTTCCTGTTTATTGATCAGTGTACATCTCACTTGGATTTAAAACTGAGAAATGTGCATGTAGAGTTTTTCCTCCAAACGGCACGAGTAAACTTCAGCCGTGTGATTTAGGCATAATCCGCTCTTTTAAAGTGTGTTATTAGAAACAGTTGGTACGAAAGGCAGTGTTTGAACTAGAATCTGGAAACATTGAAAATGCATGTAAACAGAAAATCAACGTGTTGGAAGCATTACATTTCATTTCTTGTTCATGGAATAATATTACAAATGTTGCATATCTCATTGCTTTATGAATGGCGGATTTCCTACATCATACGAAGAAGTTTCTGTTCTAGCAGAGAAGGATGATTTTTTGAAGGGCTGTTATTTCAACGGACCTGAAATTGCTTTTGATGATTACATTGAATGCGATGAAAATGTGGTTACCACAAAGATACAAACCATCTCTGAATTAATGGAATCTTCGTCAGACGACAACGATGATGACAATACGGAAATTGCAGAACCTATGCCTTCTTTCAACGAAGCGTTAAATGGACTGAAATTAGCAAATACCTTTTTCTTGGGTTACGATTCGCAAGAATCACATTTGCAAAGCCTGTAAGAAATTGAGAATGCTCTTTATGAACAAAAAATACTAAACAAGCAAAAGTCATGGATTTTTTTGTAGATCAAGATAGCTGTAAGTGAAATGTTTGATTATATTAAATGCGCATTTAAATTGTTTTTATTATACATACTACGATATTCATTTTTTTCCTACCCCGATTTTACGTTTTCCCATGTCGTACGACTTTTTTTGCTGGTCCTTTAAAATAAATAAAATCGGGACTCCACTGTACTTTCTTGGCCGGCAACCTCGCTAGATCGCTCTCCTATTGAACACATGTGGGTCCTCCTCAGACGTCAAACGCACCGGGGACCACCCGTACATACCGCAGACGAACTGCTTGCCGCAGTGGAGGCGGTTTGGCAAGGATTACATAAGGCAACCATTAATATCCACATGGATAGTATGTCTCACCGTTCAGCGGCCTGTATAGCTATCCGTGGGGGTCACATTCTTTAATAAATAAACATGTTTATATTGCATATCTTTGGTTGTTTTTTCAATCATTTGCATATGACTCTCTTTTACGGGTGCCGTGATTTTCATATAGCTACGTTTATTCCTTTATGGTGTTGCAATTTCACTATTGAAGAGTGTATATTATTTATACATTGCATTCTGTGGTTTTCATATATTAAATTTTGTGGTAAGTTTTGCATCATAATTAAAATTTATTCTGGCGCAGATTTAAAAATAACGAATGAGAGTATTTAATTATTTGCTGTATGCAGAAATATTACAAGTAAAAGAAGTAACAAATTCTTTTATTATAATAATGGACACGTCCACATTTATCTACTCACATTGCTAGCATTCGGAGTTTTAGGAAGATATATTGAGAGAACGTTTACTTGCAATAAATATTGAAGACTGCGGTAAATATTTTAGCTGATGATTTCATTTCAAAACACTCTTATCGGAAGTGCTGAAATGATCAAAGAAAAATACAAAAATATAAATTTCTTTTGGCGTGGATTGGCACTAATTTTACCATTGCAAGTAAAAACTACATTTCATTTTACTCTTAGATTGACAGGTAATGGGCAACTTTATTGAGTGCTGCCATTTGATAGTGCTATGACTTATAATAATACCAAAATGATGAGCCGAAAGAGAATTACTTCATTCAATCTCCCTATAAAATATCAGATTACGATAAACTAAAATTGAAATATTGTTACATACTGTCCTTAGCCATCAATAATATTTTGATAGCGCGCTTTATATAATAAATAATTTCTTGTGGTTGACGTTCGACTATGTATATTAAGTGACATATATAACCAGGAAGCTGTAGCCTATAAGGCCGCAGCTAATTGAAATTGTTAAAATACATTGAATGGAACGTTGTATTGGTAGAAAATCCTCTCAGTTGTGTCGCTTAAAACTTAGTACATGTAGACCGATTGTTCGTAACTTAAATGTAACTTTTAACGGGTAGGTCAAATGCATAATAAAATTTGTAACTGGTACGCAACTCTTTTATCATATCCATAAGGAAAACCGCTAGGGTTTTGGAAAACGATTTACCAAATAATAACTGTTCAATTGGAACCGACGTGATCTAAATTTAAAGCAATGAAATCCAATTCCCAAATGATGATCAAGGCAAATCATATCAGTAGTTTTTTCCGCCTTTTAATGAATACTTGCTACATCAGACGTCAAATGATGGTAAGAAATAAACCTTGTAGTAATATTTCTAAACTTTTCTATTCGATTTTTATCTCAAACACATTTTTATCATTTAAAACTTTTATTACAACAATAACTACTAATTTTAAAAGGTCTTAACACTTTGCGGTTTTGTGTAGGATGAACAACGACAATGTAAATTATTAGTTCTAATCACATGTCGGGAAGTACTTTTTCACACTATGTATTGTACTAACCAATGCTTGGCCTTCAAAATGGCTTCTATATAAAGGAAAACGCTGCAACCTAACGAAGTTAGCGATGGTTTAGTTAATTTTAATTTAGAATGGAGACTTCCACTCAGGAGTTTTGTGAAATATGTTATTTTGCAGTGAATGTAATCTAATGGACACATTAGATTTTTCAGTAATTTTAACAATTAAAGACTTAATGTTATAAACTATTTATGCTTATTGCGTACAGCAAATTATTTAGGCACTTTAATTAATATGTTAGCTACTATTATTTTGAGTGTGTTTTCTGTGGTTAATTAAAAGTATCCATACACGCAAGCTACACTAATTAGTCCTTAGCGGTGTGTATGATAATTCAAGTAATTATAATAATCCGCTATGAAGCTACTTATTTTAATTTAGCATTTATAAAAATTTTTTCGTTTTGCAAGAAACGAAGTTTCTTTAAAAAAAAAAAATGTTTAATTTGAATCTTGCAAATATAATTATTAAAGGAAAGAAAATTCAGAGTTCGGTGAAAGAAAATATTTATTTAACTAATTGTTTTGAAAATTATCGCAACTTAAAGAATTAAAGGCATTATTAATTTCTAAATTGGATTTTTGTTTACTTTCTAATTAACAATGTTCTTTACTTTCAAAGTACTAAAAGGCGAACAATTTTCTTGATTAGAAACAGGCTCTTATCTGTTAGAACATCACCGTTGCCAACTTGCATAGTCTAACCTAAATTTTGAATTAATTTATGCGTCAGGACTGCATTGGTTATTCTCCATAGAGATTAAAAGAATTGTGCCATACAGTAAACATCCGTTAATCCGGCATCCCATGATTCAGCATGCCCGATAGTCCGACACGCTTCTTAAATGGCTTGTGGGTTCGACTGATAGTTCAGAAGTACAGTAATGTAATGGACAAAATGATTTTATATACAAATTTCTGTTTATTGAAGTTCACCTTATAATTTTATATCATTTAAATGTGTTTTCATCAAAATGGACCAAATAATTGTAATCTGTGTCAGTTATGGTAATGGACTAAATACTAATTTTATATGATTGAATGATTTTTTTTTTGTTTCAGAGAGTATCATGTAGCTAAATAAATCATGTATTGAATGATAAGTTCATTTATTTAATCATAATACTAAGAATTTTTCATTCTGTTCACACCCAAAAGCTATCTTTGAGGCAAAATGGGATATCAATATGACCGTACACTTTTGTCGTTGACTCAGATTGAAATATTGGTTATCCGAGTTCCTATTTTAAAATTCAAATTGCTTTACATTGAAATTGTAACTATTTTTTAGTTATTTGCTACCAAATAAATAATAAATAACAAAAATTATAAAAAATTATGCTGAACAAAAATTCTGGTTCAAAGGACAAAAGGACAAAGGAGATGTAAAATAAATTATGCAAAAGAGGTGACTTCAAAAATTCGAAAAATTATGCCATAGAGTAAATCCGACATCCGTTAATAATTGAGTTAATTATGCATAATAATAATTCCGTTAATCCGACATCCAATGATTCCGCATGCCCGATAATCCGACATGCTTCTTAAACGGCTTTTGGATCCGTGTGACTGTTCAGAGTTACACTATCGTAAAAGACTAAATGATTTTATATCCACATTTCTGTTCATTAATGTTTACCATATAATATTTTCGTTCATGGGAGTTTACCTTATAATTTTTTCAGTTCATTGAAGTTTACCGTATATGTTTTCTGTTCATTGAAGTTTACCTTATATTTTTTCTGCTCGTTGACCTTATAATTTTTATATAATTTTAATGTCTTTTCACACACTTTATAGTATACAATTATTCTAATGATTTAGGAAACAAATATCACTTTTATTGACTACAATGCTCTGGGAATAAATATATTAGAAATACTTTCACATTAAAAAGTTTCAACACAAAGGACATAAAATACATTGATTTACTTTAGCGCTTTTATGCGTCATTTCAACATAGTCATATAACAGGATACAAATACTCTGAATATAACAAATAACCGATTAACTAAAAAGTAGATGTAATACAAATTGAAGAAACATAAATAAACAAACATATTGCGTCCTTTCTGTCAGTTTTGTTGTAAATTTTCAATTTTCCATTTTATTTATTTCTATATTCAGCTCAATCCGAATTGATAAATTTAAAATTAATCCCTTAAATTAGACTCGTGCAAGGTTCTTTAATATAAGGCACTTAGCCCGGCTACTAATCAAAATGTTGTCAGCTTAACATCATGGGAATTAAGTTTAGTCATTCTTAATGTCACGGTTCCGAGTAAACTTTGAAAGGTGTTGCCGAAACACAAAATATTTTTGCATTATTACAGTTAAAAATTATTTGTTGATTTTGAAGTGGCAATATCCAGGCTTAAGCAACTTACGCAAAGATTTTAAATTGAGCTGTGCACGCATAATCCAGTGACGTCGAAATTTAGTGACGTCGGTGAAGTTAGTTGCCAGTCGCAGTTAACAAGTTCGGTATCCCTTGAGAGTCCGAAGACAAAATGCATGCATTCTTAATTCCTATGTCGTCATATACTCAAAGCCAAGTAAAAATAGTGAAGTAGGTCGTTCACCGGATAAGTACCCCGTGGGCTGGTGTATACGTTGTCTCCCTTATTTCCCATGAAAATAATTATAAACCTTATAACAAAATCTTATAACATTTTCAATACTTCTTTAATGAAACAGGCGTATAAAAAATAAAACATAAAGAAAATTATATTTCTAATGAATGGGGAACTTGAACAAAATACAAAAGTAACAAACAATGTGAAAAACAAGAGTTTAAAAGATAACCCAATAGTCCTCCCAATGGTCCCAAAACTTCCCAATGCCTGGAATCCTCAGTATCACCATGGACTCCACAGCGTCGCAGGTGGTGTTTGTCCATAGGGTCATTAGCATCACACAGTGGGCAGACAGCCTCAGTAAAAATGGAAATATGGTATAAATGTGCAGCAAGGCAGTCATGTCCAGTTAACAGGAGAAGAACAGCCACTGCCTCCCGTCTTGGTTTATCAGGCATACAGGCTAGGAGACATCCTCTCCCATACTTGTTATCTAGTTTGTTTTACAATTCATGTTCGTACGTCGAATTCTTAAATTGTCTTATAAGGAATTTTGTTGTGAGAAAAAAAAATTCTAGTTTTGCACAATGTATCTGCACAGCACCTTTTTCGGCAAGCAAATTCGCCTGCTTATTGCCGTACGAATCCCAATGACTAGGAATCGACTGCAAAATAACACGTTTATGCTGAAAACTTAAGTAATTGGCAGGTTTTAACATTGGAAAACCTTATCGGGGCTTCAATGGAACCGATAGATTGGATAGCAGGCCTTGAATCCAACAGCATCACAACAGTTTCAAATCTGTAAAGGAGGCAAGTTAGTTGTCTAAGTGTAATGAGGATCGCCTACACCTTACCCTCAATAGCTGTTCCAAATTTTCCAACTGGTGCATAAAAGGAAAATAATTTAGAGAAAAGGCCTGCTCGTATGTTATTCAAATTGTGACCCATCCTTATATACATATAGCCACTCATTTTTAGGATATTTAGTTAACTCATTTTCAGGATATTTCATTCAAGGTTTTGTAAGTAGCATTAAGAATAAAGCAGGCACTTCCATACATAACTCCTGCCAAGCGTTTTAAAATCGTCAATCAGTCAGTAAGCCGTTATAATACTGATGCAATGTGCTTTTTAGATATCAGTTTATTGTTAAAAGTTACGTATAATAGGTAAACGCTGTGTTTTCTATACGGTCGTTTGTATAGTTTAGTTCTGGACAAAAACCTAGATGGGTTAAGGCAGATTGTGCAGCTATCTTTGCTAGGTTAACAATCATATTATTGTCTCAGGTAATTTAGATTCAGGCACCTAAGAAAAATGCGAAGACCCTTATCGAGGAGAAACATAAGAAGTCATATGGAAATTCGGTGACAAAACATATTTTGAGGGATTTTTGATCCCTCTTTATTACGTCAAAGCTGTGTCTTTTTTTAAAAACCGTTAAATTGGAACTGATGAAAGAAGAGACCATTCTTACTGAGTGGTTGACACTGATTTGACTTGAAGAAGGATCAAAACCCGCTCGAAACAATCGTTGTCACTTAATTTTCATATGACTGTTCTCTTTAAGGAAGTATTGAAAGTGTTATTCTCACAAGCAGTAGTTTTATTTTTTGTAAATTTTATATTTGTAGCACTAAAAGGGCAGTTTGTCTTATATTGTCTAAGTATGCGCTTGATCTTAAAACGAAAATCTTTTCACAGTTTTATTCAGAACTGTTGTTCTCAATGTTTCTTTGTTTGACAAGACATTTTTTAACGCATTATAACTCCCAGTACATTTTGCTTTTCGAATTTATATTTATTTACATCAAGATCCTGTGTTTAATTTCGATCCAGGCCAATTTTGCTTAAAGACTTATGCTGGAGTACATAGAGATGACACCACGTGTTGATTTTCGTTAGGATATATTGTGATATATGATATATTGTGATTCACGTTATGATATATTTGAGTTTTACATAATGCGTTTGTTTTTATGCTTCATCACTTCATAATGGATCTAGTATGTATATTTTGCTGATCGGCTATTTGCAATATGCGAATTTAGTTTGTGAATTGGCTAAGCATGAAAGAAATGCCATGTACTTGCGCCATGTCGTGTACCTCTGATGAAGAGCGTTTTACGTCCGAAAGTTCTCAGGCAAATCTATGTATTTTGCATTCTTTGTATTAAAATATACTCCTAATAAGTGCACCCCATAAGGACGCCCCTCTTCCCATCTTATCTTTCTCTAACTCTAGTAGGTGCCCTGCTTCGACCCTAGTCACTTTCTTTCTGAAGACTTGGAGACGGGCACTTCTTCGGTCGCTCCCTCCCTCTAAACACTGCCTAGATGTAAACTTTATTTCAGTTATGAAACGCCTTTCTATATTATATTTTCCTCTTCACTAGAAGTTTAAGGGATGGGGTGGGATGAGGTGGATTTTATCCTCTCTTGGCGTTGCCACCGATGAGAGTATCTCTGAGATAACGCTGCTGGGCACTTCTCTAACCACGTCCTTGAAGTTTTGTAATTGCCTGAGCTCATATTTTAAGGAGAATTCCGTTCACTGAGTTACCCAAGGCAGTAATTAAAATTTTTACTATTTCCTCACAGATCAATAGTATAAAAACGTAAATTAAATTAAGTTGCTGAAACGGAGATCAATATTAGTTTCTCACAAAGCGTACAGATTCAATGATTCAATCTCAAATATTTGCCTTATAAATTGTATATTTTAAGTAATTTAAATCAGCAATATTTATATTTGAAGTCAGATTTTACCGTATCAGAGCAAATTCTGATCACAAAATTTTTATTTCTTCGTTATTAATTCAAAAATCTGATGTGAGCAGCACATGACACCCTACAGACTTGAATTCATTTTCTCTTTTTTTTCAGTAATATATCATTGAGTTTAATTGTACTAAATAACATGTCCAATTATGTGAAAATACACTGAATTTATACTTTTAATTCAATTTTCGTTTACATTTGGTAACTGGACATAATTTCAAAAGCGGTGTAGCAAATATGCGAAAAATCTTAATTATCTCGAGACCTTAATTATCTCGATCTTAATTATCTCGATTTTAATTATTGCTAATCCGGAAATAATAGAGTTGGTCCTACTATTTTCATCATCAAATTTGCGTATAAAACAAGCATTTAATTGATACCTTTAAGCATATGTAGTCTTTTATTTTAGATTTTGACGATTTTTGAAGCCATTTCGCAAGAAAACGCACGTTATTTCTTTCGAATTTTACCAAAATCTAATTCGTTCCATGGATTCCAATTTATCCACCAAATGTTGTAAAATTTGGTATATTAGTTCTTCAGCTAGAGTGAATGCAGTCAATTTTTGAGGGCTATTTCGTAAAAAAAGCGGATTCTGTTATACCGAAACGTACTAAAATCTAATAAGCAGTAGAGTAACCCACAAGTTACATATCTATAAAGTATTATAAAATTTAGTGAATTAGTATTTGAGTTTGAGTGGACACATTTCACAAACAGACACACACCCAAACATCACGCTAAAAATAGTTTTTCGTGTTCTAGAGGTTCCAAAATATGTAAATCCGTCGAAAACTCGTGTATCGATTTTCGACATGATTCCAATACTTTCACTATACATTACCATGATTGTTGGGAAGGTAAGAATGAAGATTTTGCATCATCACACATAATTAAAACAATTGCCTCGACTACTTCGATAATAAGAGCTTGCAATTCTGTACCAGTAGCTTAACGGAAGAACATCTGCTGGTTAGTAGTAAAATCTGTGGTTAAATTCCCAGTTGGTGCTCAATAGCACACGAATAAATCAACCCTGAAGGTTAGTTCAAGGATGCAGGAGGTCTGGAAATGTAGAGCACCGATTTCAAGTTCAGAGTATAACGACCAGACACGAGCTGACCTGAAGTGAAAATAGCTGAAAGGGGTCAGTTTGATTGTCTATTGCAGCAAATCTGACATTAGAGGGTGTAGAATGTACAGTCCACTTCAGTGATAAGAGCTCAACAGTAGAGAGTCGGCTGGCCAGTATGAAGATCCATGGTTCGCTTCCCTATTGGAGCAGAATGGTTCTTTACACCCATCTCAATACTTTTCCCATACGTAAACCCAATAAGTATTGCAGTATTTCTCTTTTACATGCACTATGGCAAGTAAAAGAAATAATTGCCCACATAATTGATCGAACCATTATTTTCAAATAGAGCTAACATTAAATTACGATTTATATAATTTTACCTTTGAAAAGAGATAATACAGTAATATATCTCTAAACTTTAGCAAGAAACAAGTAAAGCAAAAAAAAAACATATTTATAAAGTGCAGCCTTTTATTTTTTGTATGTGACTTAAATGTATGAAAAATGTATTTATTAAAATGTATATAACTTCGGTATATGAAAGACCGCGACATATCCAATTTGAACTTTCTAGTTACTGCTGTTCTCGAATTATTTTGAGAAGACTAGTACATTCCTATAGCGTTCCCTGGACAGGCTTGCCCAATAAGATTAAAAATTCAATGAATTGCAATATACCACGACTCTGGTTCCTGAATTATTCCCGAAAAAACAGTATATTCCTATGGTGGGCCCAAGATGAGCCAGATCGATACTTTGCAAAATCTCAAGAATTAACATATACCACAAAGGATAACGAGATACCAAGTTTCATGTCACTATTTTTAATGAAACTCGATTAGTTAGGGCTCCAAGGATTTGAATAACACAGACAAACACCAGATTAAATTGAATAAAATATTATAAAAATAATTTATTTCGATAATTTAATATTTAATGCAAAAGCTTTCTGTATCTTTGGCAACAAATTATCTCCAACTGACGTTAGAATTTTAACGCTTTTAAATTGGATGCCGGGCTAACGGCGCAGTTTAAAGAACTTTGTGGGTGTCTCGTAAGATGTGTTGCAGGGTGGCTTATCCCGGACATGACTGACTTCATTACTGCTTTCCTTATATACATAGTATAATGTATAAGGTAAATTGGAAGGTATTGTGACGGGGTTGAAAATTCGAATTCGTGTTTTCAACGGGAGAGCATGTTTCAAGCATCCCTGAACACGAATCAAACGTTTTTGAGATGATAACTTTGTGTGTGTGTGTCAGTGAGACTGTGGACACGATATCTTACGAACGAATGAAGCGATTTGAACAAAATTTCGTACACAAATTACAATCCGCGAATACTGGAACCATGTTGTTTGTAAATGCAATCGAATTTCCAGAACCTTAATAATTAGAATGAAATTTTAAAAAATCGTAACCTTTCCTTAAAAAATCGTAAAAAACCAAAACCTTTAATAAAGTTTAAATAGTCATTTCTTATGTAATTTTTGATTAGAAAACGATTGACACAAACTTTAGAACTCTAACATGAACCGTTCGCAAAGTATTGTACATTTTTCTACTAAATTTATAAAAAAACTCGCATAAAAAATATATATATATATTAACTATTGTGAAATGTGTTCACTTTCCATATGTAATTTCATGTGAGAAATTTGGTGCATCCTTCTCGTGGATCTACCTCGTTCCATTCATGACAGAAGAGACTTTGGGTAAGACTTTGGAAGAGACTTTTGTATTTGTATATCAATAGTCATTTATCTGCTATAAGAATAACTTATTTCTCTTTCCATAACACTTGGCGAGATTTTGGTCGATTATTTTACGTGTGTGTATGTAGCTCAATTAACGAAAATGTCGCCAAATTGATAAAAGTGACACTGAATCAATGAAAATGACGACTAATTGATGAAAGTTCAATGTTTTGGAAGGAACATAAGAGTAAACTATAATAGAATAACCCATCTCTCCGTCTGTCCGTTAGTAACGCTTGACGAGAAATTTTGTGGGATGTTGCCAATGTGACAAAAACTTCGCCAAATTGATAAAAATGTCGCCAAATTGATAAAAATGACGCCATATGGGAAGTAATGTTTCTCAAATTCTAATTCCCGTTATAAGACAGGCTAGTATGTATAAGAAATACTCTTATCTCCGTTTGTTTGTAACACTTGGGGATGCTTTTGGTTAACTTGAAGAACAATTTAGCTAAGTATCGCCAACTTGACGATATTTCGCCCAAGACTGACAAAAATATCGTCAAAATTACAAAAATGACGCTAAATTAATGAAAAAGGCGAATGATTGATGAATTAATTATTAAAATATTTTAATATATATGGACTATATCGCTTTTAGGGGATGCTATAAATACTGATAATTGTTTATTTAGAGATGCGGGAAATATAAATTAATTGGGTATTTTGAAATAGTTTTACATGTTGTCATCCGGAAAATCGCCCAATGTACAATTCAACGATAAAAATACTGTACCCTGGATCTTATACATTATTTTGACTGTAAAAGTAGTAAATTCATTGTATTGTATAAGGAAAATAATGTGCTGCCCACATCAGATTTATTTACTTTGATCTACTCGTATGACGGAATGGGAATTAAAAACGCGCGTATTTTATTCTCGGGCTCTCAAGAGGGGCAGAACTTATTAACTGAGATTGTCATCTTACTCCTATGATATCACTAAATTTCCTTGGACATCACTGGATTCAATGTGCATAACACAATTTAAAACCTTTGCGGAAGTTGCTTACGCCTGGATATTGCTACTTAAAATCAACAAACAATTTTAACTGAAATAATGCGAAAACTTTCTGTGTTTTGGCAAGTCCTCTCAAAGTTTACTCTGGACCGTGACATCACGAATGACGAAACGACCCATGACGTCAAGCTAACAAATGTTTCATTAGTTGCCGGACTGAGTGCCCAACCATATATTACAGAATCTTGAGATGTGTTGTGCAGTAGAATGAAGCTTAACATTCACATGAGCAAATATCTGAGAGGGCATTAAATTGAAATTATTAAACAATTTCATTTTTTAAACAACAGAACTGTTAATTTTGATAGATTAAACACAACAGTAATAATAAGCATTTAGCCAGTCACATAAGATATAAATAAAATAAGTATGTCTACACGCCCATGATATCAACACCTTTCTAGTAGGTCGGACGGTCTGGGTTTCAACAACAACAGCGCCCATGAGATCAACAGTTAAAAACACAAAAACCCTAAAAGGTTTATTTTCACAATACAGACGTAAAACACATAAGCTAAGAGCCTTTAGCACCTTCGGGTGTCAAATATTCATTTTTAGAAAGTATCAAGCAATGCGCCATTGCTCAAATAGTTTTTACTTAATCCAATCACAAACACACATTTGAATATTTAAGAAAGCCACAAGGCAAAAAGAGATTCAAATAGCAATTATCTTAATGTGTAGATAAAAGCATTGGCCACTAAAAATAACGAAATATAAATTATCCAGAACAATATGTACGATAAAAGGAAAAGAGAATATTTTTAAATGGTTAGGTCTGTGGGTAATGGTTTTGATCTGTATGGGATGAAGTATTGAACAAGAGAAACTACGATTTTAAACCTGCTCGTCATTACAGATAAAATCGCGATATAAATAAGAGTAGATTCAAAAAACAGAATGTTCTTGGGGTTATTACAGTGGGTTACAATAAAAGTTTTGTCAAACAGAGGGGTAAAGAAAGTCTTCTCGAAGAAAGTTTTCTCGAAGAATGTTTTAGATGGTTGTTGAAAATTTTATTTGGGAAAACATGTTATAAGAAATATATTTGTTCTTATATCGCGAGAAAATTTTAATTAAATTAATATTACTTAAATTAATATAATATTAATTTTATTAAATTAATATTAATTAAATTAATATAATATAATATTAATTTTATTAAATTAATATTAATTAAATGAATATAATATTTTAATTTTATTAAATTAATTTAAAATTAATATTTCAATTAATATTTAATAATTAATTTAATATTAATAGTATTAATTGAGATTTATTATTTAAATTATTATTAATATTAAAATTAATTAATTTTAATTAATATTAATATTATTAAATTAATTTAATATTAATTTTATTAAATTAATATAATATTAATTAATTAATATTGATGAAATTAATAGCTAAATGTACTTTTGAAAAATACGTTTTTGGGTTAAAAATGTTTTAATTTCATTTAACTTTGTTCTAATTTCTTGAGCCCGAATTTAAAGACCTGATTATTGAATTTTGAGTTCTAAATTTTATTACTTTCCTTACATACATTATATAAATGTATGGGGAAAGTATTTCGACTGGTTCGAAAATTCAAATTCGAGTTTTCAGCGGATAACCACGTTACAAGCATCCCTGAACTTGACTCAAACGTTTTTGAGGTGATGTCTGTCTGAGTGTGTTTGGATGCGATATCTCAAAAACGAATGGAACGTTTATTTGGCACGATTGTTACGATCCACGAAAACTAATCCTAGTGATTTTAAAAGTGTTCAAACGTTCGAAAAACTCCAATTTAAAAAAAAAAAAAATTTATCATAAATAAATCAGAACATTCAGTAACGTTCAATGAACAATTTTGTACGTACTTTTTTACATTAAAACGAATGGCACAAATTTTAGAACTGTAGTGTGAACCGTCCTGGAAAATATTGCACGTTTTTCAAATAAATGTATCCAAAAATACATAAAAATAAACAGTTTAAGTATCATCAAATATGTAACTCTTGGCGAAAAGTTTGTCGACATTGGCGACCAATTTAGCTAGATATCATAAACTTGACCTTTTAAAGTGGAGGTCAAATTGACGAAAATAAAACCCAATTGACAAAAATGACGCTAAAGCTGCGAAAGTGACGCCGAATTGATAAACTTAAAAGTAGCATATTTTAATATAAAGAAGTGTATTGCTTAACAGAAGTTAGCAATATTTCCCATTGTCAAGTTATATATTAAAGGAAAACTCTTTATAATAAAAGACTTTTAATATAATCCCACCATTAAATCGTTAAAATACATAAAAATCAGACGCTTTTAGACGTTAAACGTCCATCATCAGTGGAAATGTGCAAAATAGGTGAAGATACATGGGTTCTTATACACAGTCAGACAACATGAACAAAATGTTTATATGAATTGTCAAATTACCCAAAACAAAATATGAACAAAAACATTCAATTACAAAATTCACGCAGCAGAAGTAAAATATAATGAACAACTGCTTAGAAATAAAAAAATAGCATTAAATGAAAAACCAGCAGAACTTAGAAATCTAAAAATTCATAAAATTTTTTAATTCGCAGGGAGTCCAGAACGAGACGCCAAGGGCTTGAATAGGATATAAGTTACAAAAATAAAGTCACGATAAATTAAATAAAACGGCATTTGGAAAACAATATATTACGTGGATTATCCCAATTAGTTAACAAAAAAGTTTTATCAAAATTCGGGAAAATTTTAACATTAATAACAATATGTGAAAGAGCAGCGGAAAAACCTCAGCTTTTATTCCAGCTAGTTTCAGCTGGAATTGCGTAGAAAGTGTAGGTACTAGCGAGAAACTTGTGTCCCTGAAATATCTCTTGAATTGAGCGTGGAGATCCGTAGAAAAAAAATCCCAAAGTTTACATGGATTATCATGTTTGGTAGCTCTTCTGTGAAGTATAATATCTATATTTACATAGTGTGTGTGATTAAGCAGAAACAAACGTACATGTGGTATGTTTATGTAAAAAAGACGCAATATTACATTCGTGAGTGTATATTATTTTCGTAATGGAAACCAAATATTTTATTACGAATACAAATTACTGTATAATGAAATTACAATTATTCAACATATTCTTCGCAATAATGATACTTTTCGAAGAAATCTGTGAAACGTAGGAGAGCTTTGCACCAAGAACATCTCAAAAATAGAATGTTAGTACACAGTGCACATTGTGAATTTTCTATAAGGCTGTGACGGAAGCAAAATGTCAAAGGGATTTTTTTTTCTACGGATCTCCACGCTCAATCCAAGAGATATTTCAGGGACAAAAGTTTCTCGCTAGTAATTACCGTTTCCACCCAATTCCAGCTGAAACTAGCTGGAACAAAAGTTGAGGTTCCCTAAAGTACTTTTTTTCACGAAAATTTTCAAATTCGAAATTTTGATGTCAATATCTGTTTTAAGACCTGCTGAACACATTTGAACTATTTTTGGAATAATGTCCGTCTGTCGTCCTGTTTAATGCCTGGTGTTGATTATCTGTGCAGAGGATAGCCTGCACAAACATTAATGGAGTTTCACGAAACTTTATATCTGGATTTGTTATCACAAAATCTAGAGCTAGATAGCATTTTTTATCCATAAGAAAACTTTTAAATTTCATATATTTTTAATATGGCAGCACAGGGCTAAATGTGGCATAATTAATTATGCATAAAAGGGTGTATTTAAGGTTCAATGATCACCAGATACATATAATATAATCATTTTTGTGAAAAATAACCGCGATGCGATGTTTTTTCGTTAGCGACGCCGTTAGACCCACTAGGAAGCCCCCTTACCCCTACCCCCCCGGGGGTTACATTAAAAAGTATGGTATCAATCGAAAGGTGAAGTGAAGGGTAACACGCTATAGCTGTAATCATTTGGACCCACAATACCGATTCTTCAAATTTTTCTTATAAAGTTTGAAAAAAGAAAATATTTCTGGTATTAGAAAGCCGAGTTGAGCCTCACTCTAGTTAGATTATCCGAACACGCGCGGATATTAATTAATTCTAACAGTGCATTTAATTCTGCCAATAATTATCTTCAGGGAATAAGAAGTGGAGGGTGGGGAGGCGACATACATCCCAGTGTGATTTAAGATGTCATTTTACTTTTAAATTTATCTGTACGAATACGACTAAACAAAGGAGGTAACTCTAGAATGAGCAGGTTTAAATTTAAATTCATAGTAAAATTGAATTACTGGACGGAAGGTCATAGGATGGAATGCGAGACTCAATTTGAAGGCAAACAGTCGGGGGACAAAGCAAGTTTAGTTTCAGAAAAAAATTAATTTAAAACGGATTGCGAAGAAAATTTGATAAATAAACTCAAAAGCGAAAGCTGCTTCATATCCAAGGTTAAGGATAAAGTTAATTTCGTTATGTAAATGCTCATTTGACATTGAAGACGTGCATCATTGAAGACGTGATTAAAATAAACAATAAAAGAAGCTTTCTCGTAAGAAACGAAGTCGGGAGAATTAGCGGGAATACAACAATCAGCAAAAGTAGGTTTACAAAAGACAGGAGTAGAAAAGCCATTAGATTCGTATTCCCACTGATGATGGGCATTTAACGTCTGAAAGCACTCTAATTTTTATGGAATTTTAATGTTTTATTGACGTGATCAGAATAAAAGATTCTTATTATATATTGTTTTCCTTCAATTTTTAAATTTCAGACTTGTCGGTATCCTTTTTAAATGTCAAGTTAATTGAAATATAAGTTTAATTCCAACCAGAAAAGCTCCCAATGTCAGTGCTAAAAATACTTCAACGTTAAAAATATTATTCCGTGTGCCTTGTTCGACATTATTTAGCATTAAAAGAAGCATACACAGTTCTTGCATTATGTAGTCATGTACTGTATACATCAATTTTTTAAGATCGTCATGCTACTAATTTGTTGACTATTAGAATATTTTAATAAAACACACACACACACACACACACACACACACACATATATATATATATATATATATATATATGTGTGTGAGTGTGTGTGTGTGTGTGTGTGTGTGTATGTGCGTGTATATATATATATATATATATATATATATATATACATGTATATATCTATATACAGTCTTTTAATAAAAAATGAAGCACCATGAGGAAAGTGACTGGATTTATTGAAATTAAATATGCGTATATCTCACACACAAGTAATGAAATGATTACAGAATCAAGGCCGCTGGGCCCATCAATGGTTAGCTATCGCACAATGAATCTTCAAATCAGTAATTGGTGAAATACTCCTTGGCAGCAATGCATGCTTGTATACGTCTAGGTAACGAATGATAAAGTTTCCTAATGTCATCCTGCGATACATTCTGCCAGGCATTCCTCAATTGTTCCTCCAGATCTGCTACATTTAGGGGTGCCGGAATCTGGCGGCCTAGCATCTCCCATACATGTTCGATTGCCAAAAGGTCTGGTGACCTTGCTGGCTAAGGAACAGTATCAACAGCATAGAGGCAGTCCACAGATATGCGAGCCTATGTGGCGTGACGTTATCTTGTTGGAAAATGACCCCAGAATGACGTGCCATGATGGACTGGCGCAAACGGCCGCAGGATTTCATCAACATATCTTTGAGCTGTTAAAGGTGTACGCAGGATGACTATGGACAACCTGCTGTCGTAAGAGATAGCACCCCACACTATCACACCAGGGGTAATGGCTGTGTACCTGTGTAAAACAAAGACTGATTGGGATCCCTGGCCCTTGCGCCTTCACACACGTACTTGATGGTCATATGCTGAAAGACTGAAGCGTGATTTATTTCTGAACACTATGCGATGCAAGTCTGCTGTCAGCGATGATGCTTGACTACGACACCACTCCAAACGACTCTGTCGATGTTGTGGGTTATGAGCAGATAGATGTCTTAAAGGCCGCCGTGAATGTAACCTCACCTTAGCCAATCTCAGTGAGATGGTGGAAGGTAGTACCTGTAGTATTGAAGAGGCTGTCGCACGTTGGATTGCGGACAAAGATGCCGTCGGACCAGTTCGGGGCTGTCGCACAATCATCCGATCTTGCCTCGCATTCGTGCACCTTGGCCTTACAGAGCCTTCATTCCACCAATGAGTTCCTTGCAGCAATCATTGCTGTCAATATCTTTGCACAACAGTGTCCGTTTGGTGCAGTTGGCAGTCTATTGCTCAGTATGACCAGCCAGCTTCACGCATCCCGACTATACGACCGCGTTCGAACTCGTCTAATTGCTTATAAGGTCTTCGACAACGTCGCAACGGCATTATTGGCTGTGTTTCCACGGAAGTGCAACGCCGACATCAATCAAAGATAAACCGGCCACATTTTTAACCTGTTTTATAGGATACTAGTTGTGCAGTAGAAACGTGCGCTATGACCGAAGTTAACACTCATTGGCCTTGTAAATTTACTCATTTGCTTACTTGGCATAAAGGAATTTGCATGCGAAATTTTGTGATTATTTTGTAGGGGTGCTCCTTTTTTGGGTTTTTTTTTTTATTTTTTTTCTTTGTTTTTTTTGCAAAAGAGTGTGTATGTGTGTGTTTTTTATTAAATCATTATAATATAATATTTTTCTGTGCCGTTCCCTAGACAATAGTTCAAAATATTGTTCTGTGTACCTTGTCCGTTATCATTTCATGGTAATGATTTGTTCATTATTCTATATTATTATATTATTATATACATTATTGTTAGTAAATTTTATTATTTCTGTATGTGCTGTTTATTTTCTAAACAATAGTTGATAATTTATTAAACTCAATTCTTTAAACTTCAGTTTATATGATTTTATATTGAAATATCTCAACGCAAGAAGTACAATACTACACCTACATAAAGAATGAGGTTCATGAAGTAATAGAATTTATAATTTTTAATCCCATTAACTCAATTCTTCAATTAATTCTATTGCGACTTTAAATTTAATTAAATCTATAGCAATGCCCACTTAGCAAATAACTTTATAACATTCAAAATCGTTAATCGTATTACCAGTGCAAAAAAAAAAAAATTATTAAATTCGATTCTTACTGAAAGTGTCTTATTGAATAAAAATGTTCTTTCTATTGTGATTCCGTTTTAAAAACGGTGTATTAAATTATTTTATGAAGTACGACAAAATTCAGAAGAAAATGAATAGGGTAGATATTTTATTATAAGAATAAAATTAATAGTCTTACAATTCAATTTAGATTTCGGCGTTGCATGTGGAGAGAATATTGCTAATAGGCCAGGATATTTAATTAGTTGGTATTACCACATATTAATCTAATGGAAAATAAATCTGATATAATGTCATCCTGACGAATCTACTAAATCTTCAATTACTATATCTATAATTTAACCGCAAAACTTTTTCACAAAACTTTTTTACATATATCATATAATCTTTAGAGTAAAAATATACACAGAAATAATTTTTGTCTACCCTGCTAGTAAAAGACGCCTTCTAATTGATATATATAAATAAACATTCAAAAATTTCATTTTTTGACGTTATTCTAAATATAACTATATATAAACTATATCTAAACATAACTATATATAAAATTGACAAATTGGCTGTCTGTCTGTTTGTTTCATATGCAAAGCTACGGTTTTTGACGGACATTCTTCAGATTTCGTGTGGTTCTTCTGTACTTCACTGCAGGTAACACCATCTATATGTCAAGTTTCTAGGAGCAGGGGCTATCGAAATTTTAATAACGAACACGCAATTAGGCCTTCTATGTAAGTAGCATTATGCAGGCGATATATTTTTAGAAAATTAATTTAATGAAAATTATATTATGTTACTTAGCAACGGAATTATTCAAAGGTTTTCATACCGCAGACGATTTTTATTTAATTTATCCTATTTAAATAATAAAAACATGGATATAAATATAAATTTTGTAAATATATCGTATTGCAGATATTTAGTTAGATTCAGTTAATTTATAAGTATGGAGATAGAACATTTTAAATTTATGGATATAAGATTATGGGAATTTTTTATATCAATTGAAAATTACAGTCTCTGAATCTCATTTTAGCTTGGATGATTTTTGAACCTGGTGTTTTTTATTGTGCTTGATCATTGGTGAACAATAGTACGGGTTCATATATCTATATATATATATATATAAATATATATATATATATATATATATATATATATATATATATATATATATTGCTGCAACTTCTACCTGTGAAAATAATTTCTAAAGCGAGAACTTCTATGCTTCTTCTTACGGGAATTAATTTTAATAAACAAACAGTACTATATTTTGAATACATTTATAGCAGTTATTGCCATGGAATATAAAATTACAGTAATATTAAAAAAAAAGGTTTTCTTTTTAATTCACATATTTTCGTATGTGTTTAAATGACTCTTAAGAAAAACTTTTGCAACTATTTTAGAATATTTATTTTGCTGCATTTACCAAATTTCATATTTTTGTATATTAATTTACAACTGAGAGCAGGATGTTTTATTCTTCAGATTTGCCTCTGCTTATACTTTTTATTTTTTATGGAGGAATTAAATTCAATATTTTAATGGATTTTCCTTTGAAAAACAATATAAATGTGTTTAGAATTTTCACATATTTTAAAATGATTGTAAAGGCTAAGCAATGTTTCAGGAATAACTTCTGCTACTATTTTAGAGTCTTCATTTTGTCGCATGTTTACCAATCTTCATACTTTTGTACGTTGGTGTACAAGTGGGACAAGGATGTTTAATTCTTCAGATTTAATTCCGCTAATAAGTAGGGGAATTATATTTAATAATTTAATGGAATTTATTTGAAAAACCATATAAATGTGTTTATTTTTCTTCGACACAGACCGTCTGACCTACCAGAAGGTGTTGAAGACCCAGACCGACCGGCTCGTCAGCAAGGACATGAGCAACCGATTAGTCGGCCGGTTA
This sequence comes from Amaurobius ferox, assembly GCA_951213105.1. Taxonomy (NCBI): domain Eukaryota; kingdom Metazoa; phylum Arthropoda; class Arachnida; order Araneae; family Amaurobiidae; genus Amaurobius; species Amaurobius ferox. The sequence continues at coordinate 71,671,212 of OX578155.1, forward strand.
CCAGAAGGTGTGAGGTATCTGTTTGGACGGCGGACACAGTGCCACCTAAACTAGACCGGAACCCAGGGGAGACATCCACAGGGATCGTACCTTCCTTCTCTTACCACCAACATATAGTTAGAACTTACGGATCCACATATTTAACGTGCCTATAATCCACGTGAACACGAGGACAGTTTGGGTAAAGCAGGGAATTGTCCGAGTGCAATTCTTACACGCTAACAACTGGACTGTCCCACCCCAGGTATGAGTTATTCTTCTTCGACTTAGACCCTCAAACCCGCCCGAAGAGTGTTTTTGTTGTTGTTATTGTTGAGTCCCAGACCATCCGCGCCTGAGGAGTGTAACGTACCTGTTTGGACAGCCGGGAAGTGCCACACAATTTAAACCGGATCCCAGTGGGGGGCGTATCCCCGTGCTTTAACCACTGAGCTGTCCCACACGGCATATGAATGAATTTAAAATTATCGCATATGTTAAATCAAGGTCAACGGCGGCTATATCTGCCAGCTCTAAATATTAACATCATTGTAAATCAGATTTCCACGTGTACTTATTTAATCGTACATTCAATAAATATCAGTTTTCAAAAGTGAATCTTGCATTAAATATATAAAATATTTCATTCCGACTACTATTGCAATCCTGTCTATCTCGTGCACATCAAAATCCTTTAAATGTCAAATTTCAAAGGCATGCTCACATATTGAACAAAGTGCTTCAGTATGTAATATAACGGCATAGACTAGAATTTTGCATTCGAAATCGAAATACGGGATTGAATTTTTAAATAAAACTTGTTTCTGTCTCTGGAATACTTCCAGGTTTATTTGTTTCTTACGTTTTTTTAAACTCTTTTATTGTGAGTTTTACATTTACTTTCCGTTTGTTGTTTGCTCCAAAACAATTTGGACTGTAATTTATCTCGTTGTGTTAGATTTCTATATAATATTCTGTGACCTGTGAGAAGTGTGTTGTATAAAAATTCTCATTCACATTTTGCTATAGAATTTTGTTTACAGTGTAATTCGATTCATTTCAGCTTTGAGACCAAGAGGAAAATCTAAAATTTAAAAAAAAAATCGAATTAGAGGTGACGATGCAGAGGAAAATTGAAAAAAGAAAAAAGCAAAAATATTTTACACAATTATCGAGCTTTTCCATATTGATTACAATCTTGTATTTCGTCTTAACCGATCCATATTAGTTTCAGGTTAACGAATAAGTATAATATTTCGAAAATTTGAGTTACAGGTGACCTGAAATTTTTATTGTACCATTACATGATGTACGAATCACATGCCTTCCGCTGCAGACAATAATGTATTTTCTCTTTATTTCATCAATAATCCATTAATATTAATTGCATTAAATAACACGCACAATTATTTGAAATTGCAATGAATTTACACATTTAATTCAGTTTTCGCTTTCATTTGGTAACTGGACATATTTTCAAAACAAGCGGAGCATAAATACAAAAAAAAACTTGAATATCTTGAGAACGGCTAGTCCTAGAGTAATGAGGTTGATATTTTTTTTATAGTCAAAAATTATGCATAAAACAAGCATTTAATTGATACATTTGAGCATAGTATTTTATTTTAGATTTGACGATTTTTTGCAGGCCATTTCGCAACAAAATACAAATTCTTTTTCCCCAAATTGTACCAAAATCTTGTTGACCCCAGAGTAATGCACAAGTGATAGATCTATCAAATTTTGTAAAATTTAGTCCATTAGTTTTTGAGTTAGCGTGGATACATACATTGCACAGACACACACACACTGGCCCACACACACACAAACACACACTTGCGTTACGCTACAAATATTTTTTTCGTGTCTTAGATATAATAACGTGTAGTTCCGTCGAAAGCTCGAGTTGCGATTTTCGACATGATTCCAATACTTACCCTATCCATTAACATATATTGCAGGGAAAGTAACAAGAATCCAAAACCACTTTTCAAAATAACCAAGCATTTCCAATCCAGCCAGAATTTCTATTTTGGCTTTATTCGATGAAAGCAAGGAAGATCCATAGAATAAAAAATAATTGCATTTAGATATTAAAAGAACTTCAAGGAACTATAGAAGATAATAACATGATTATACTAATAGTGATGCGAAATATCAGTAGCGTAGCGTGAGATTTTTGACTTTGTAGGCTGAAAATTTGGCGAAAAATTAGGTATTACAAGAGAAATTTGTATTAGAATTCGCATTTTCGTAAGTTTTATTACAATAAGTTTTATTTATTGATGAATAAAATAAAATAATTTTACATAAAAAATGCACAGAATGGATGAAATGCACGAAATTTTAAAATGTTACATATATAAGATGAATGCACATAAGATATAGCATTTTAAATGATTTCTTATTTCTAAATCAGATGAAATTTTACAATCATTTTATTAAATATGAAGTCATGGACGCCCATAGGGGAAGAAACTATTTTACTACTTAAAATTTCATGTGAAAAATCATAGGTTACTGGTAGCAAGATTGGTTTAACTTCAAGAAGGTGGACTAATTGAGTAAGCTGGCTCATAATAAATTGAAATAAAGGGTATATTTTTTTAAATTCATAGAGAAACCCTTTCAAACACTGCCGAACAGCTCAACGTGATCACATAAAAGAGAGGCGATCATTGCCTTCCGACCTTATTGAGCAGTTAATCCGTGGCATGAATCTTCGCTGCCAATTCTGCATTAGTGCAAGAGGAGGTCATATTTGTTATTAACAGACATTTCACATTCAAAACTATGACCTGCCGTTTTCTCCACTTCTTATATATTTTTAATTTGTAAGTATATATTCGAATCACATTTTTTTTGTATACAAATAATAGGCAGAATCCTACTCTATGTTACTGTAGAATTTGGAATAAATTGCTGCAGTCGTTTCTGATTTGTGGCTGATTTTCACTTTAGTGCGTATTTTTCTTTAGAGGAGTGTATTTTACAACAGTGAGATTATGAATATTCAGAATTTAAATTTAATATTGTGCACTTTTAAATATCTTACAAAAATGGGACTTTTATGGATCATTCTGTGCATATATCCGAGAGAAAAGGGTTAGAATCCAGAGCCGAAGGAATCAACTAAAATTTGGTGGAATATTGTATTATCACAGCAAATATGTATGTGTGTAAAATTTCAAGAAAGTCGGCTCGACAGAAGTGGGTCAAGAATTTATTTCACAATTTAACCCAAACAGAGCAACCATCCTGAATAAAACAGTGTAGAAACAGGTTCAATTTCCCCCTAAAATTCCAGCTTGTCTATCGATGCAATTCACAATTCACACAACCCATGACCATGAGACTCGATGATTATAAAATTTACTAATTAATGATCATAGGCTTGGATTTATTTAGATTTTAACATGGACAAGCATATACAATACATAAAACATATACAGTACATAATAATAAATATTTTCAAAATACACATTATACAACAAAATTATACAGCAATAATAATAATAGGAAAACATAACATAAATTGTGGCATAAAAGTCCCATATCTAAAATTCTTCAGAACAATATTACCATATACTGTAAATCCGTAATAGTACAAGAAACAAGATAAAAATTTAAAATAATACTTAAAAATTACTAACAATTTTCCAGGAGATGTCAATGTTTATAAATAAAATTCCTATTAAAACGTTAAACTGTGGAGATTAAAAATGATTTTATTTTCTTTAACAAAGTCGTATAAATTTCTTATTTTATTAATTGCTAAATTTGTTTTTTGATATTTTTTTAACTTATATATTCACATTATTTATGGATGGCTTATTGAGGTGATATGTTTTGGTTAGTGAGCATTCAAAGATGCAATGAATTACCAAGCATTCCACATACGCAATTATCTGAGAGGTTTTTATTGATTCTGATGAGAAATTCTGGAAAAGGATAATGGCTTGGAAAAAAATATATACTATCGATACATAAATCTATCACAAAAATCTTGATGCAGAGTGGCACATCCTTATATTTCTGGTTTAATTGTCGATACTGCTGCAATATATATAACGGAGAAAGGCGCAGCTGCCTTTTATTTACCATAATATCTAGAATTTTATCCTGAAGGTATGTCATTTTATCTGGAGACGTCTTTTATTGCCGCCACCGTACTGGCAGATCCCTGAGAATCAATCCCCTGGATGATTAGGCCACCGTCAGAATCGAAAAGCCTAGAATTTATTTGCGCAGACAGATTTCCCGAGTGGTTAAATGTGTATTTAAGACCCAGTGTTTTTAAATCTAAAATCTTCTAGAATATTTTTCAATATAAAAGCTGAATCTAACCTCTCGGAAGGATTTGCGAACACACATATTTAACTTGTCTGTACTCCGCGTGAAGACGGGGACAGTTTGGACAGAGTTGTTCCAGTGCAACCCCCCCCCCCCCGTTCTAACCACTGAGCTGCGCCACACCTCCCAACATCCGGGCGTCCAAATAGTTGCTGGAGTCTTCAGGATGAGTCGGACGGTCTGGCCTTCAACACCTCCCACATCTCAATACTTGTCTCATACGTAAAACCAATAATTATTCCAATACTTATGTTTTGAATGTACTATTAATTGCAGGAAGAGTAAAAAGAAGAATTCCTCACATACTCGACCAACAAACTATTTTTTAATGGAATTAATATTAATTTTACATTTTAAAATTGGTTATTCAATTCATCTTACTTTTATAATATTAAACGGTTATCGAAGATTCCAGGAAAATATTAGCCTATTCACTTTTGATGTACATCATACTTGATAGATAGCAGTGTCAATAAGTTCGCCACAATCGATTCACTTCCATTTCCTTTCAGACTATTTAAATAAAGAAAATTAAAGACACAGAAAGGCAGCCACTTCATAGTAAAGAAGGTTTTCAGTTCTTGTTTCAGTTTGAAAACTGAAGGTTTTCAGTTTGAAAACCTTTTGTGAAAGTATTGCTAAGGGGTATCCCCCTACAATACCTTTCGAAATGATGTTGCTTCAACTATTACTTTCAAAAGTGAATTTTTACAAAGATTAAAGAGAGCCGTGTATGCTTTTAATAAAAATTGATTTATCTTCTCCAAGTGAACGGGATTTGAGTAAATGTTTGAGAAAGTTTTAATTAGTTATTTCATATATCGCATTCTTTATAAAATAGGTATTGTTTATATGCTTTTAAAGGGACCTGCAGAGAAAAGTATATGACTGCTAAAAGGTGTAATATAAATGTCTTTTGGAAAGTGGCAATGTTTGAAATTATGACAATGGATTGCAGGTCATTAGTCTTTATAGGATTTTTAATTTGAATTCTTACATTTTTATCTATTCATTAGTAAATATACCCGGCATTGCCCGTAGAAACCACCCGCTATGATATGCCCTTAAACACTATGATTCCGCGTTAAGCAAGTTCCTTCTTAGGGAGAGAAAGAACTTCGAAGCGCTCGAGTAAGGCGCACCAAAGCGCATAAATATACCAAAGTCGAAACTGCAGATTCACAGAGAAAAATATCTGATGTAGGCAGCATATAACTTTCTTGATATAATGCAATGATTGCACTACATTTACAGTAAAAAAATAATGTATAAGATCCACGGTACTGTTTTTTTTCGTTCTTTAGGGGATTCTGAACATTCGTTTGCGTTTAAAAACAACAGTCTACCAGTATTCAAGGATTGTACTTTTTGTACCAAATATCATTCGAATCGCTCTATTCGTTCGGGAGATATCGTCTACACACACACACACACACACACACACACACTCATCATCCCAAAAAACGTTTGATTCGTGTTCAGGGATGCTTTAGCCGTATTCTCCCGTCGAAAACTTGAATTCGAATTTTCGACCTCATCACAATACTTATACATTATACTATAAACATTATAATAAGGAAAGTGACTATCATATACATTAAAAATGGAAGATAAAAAACATTTTAAAACAGAAATCTGAAAAATAGTCTGCAACGTACCGCTGTAATATCCAATCACAACACCCTAATAAAGACTTCAAAATAGCGAAAATTAAAGTCAAATTTTCATAAATTATAATATTGGAATAATTCTATATTCCAAAAATTGAAGATTTATACTTAAAATTTACGAAATTAGAAAATTGCAAATTTTTTAGCACTCAAAGTCTAGATCAAAATTTTGAGATTTCGTTCGCAGAAACACATGCGGAAAAAAGAGCTCGCATTTGAGCATGATATTCTGCTCGATAAATTGAATTTTAAAAAAATGAATACTCTACTAAATTTAAATTATTCTTAAGTTCATAACTTTTGAAATATTTCTATTTAAAAAAATCCTCAAGGTCTGGTGCCCCTGGAGTTAGGTTGCCCCTGTGCCGAATTTCGCGGCTGTCCAAAGTTTCGACTTTCCTCTCCGCTGCAAAAGATACATAAAACAACTTCTTTTATTAAGTAAGATATGTGTTTCTGATGTTCTATCCGCTCCAGTATAAACATTATTTTGCTGAGGTTCATAAAGTTCTTTATCAATAGTGTTCGGCTCAATTTGGTCGTGATGTATTTTGGTACAAATTAATATTATTCACGATTCCCTTGTCTTCTAAAATGTCCAGCAAATGTTCAAGCATCAACATTTAAAAGAGAAAAAATATGTGCAGAAAGCTATCATCAATGCACTTGCAACTTTCTCAGAAGTCGAAACAATTACTCATTTTATTTTATTTCTCAGGGAGACTAAGCAGAAACGCAAATAACGTGACTGAGAAGGACTTGAAACGCGCCGTCATTTGTCGTGAAAAGACAGACACTGAGAAGGAAGTCGTCAAAGATATTCCGGTTGAAGTCTTCGAAAGACGTTTAAAAGAAGAAAGGAGGAAGAAGTAGAGAATAAAATGGATATATCACTTTTTCTTCTTCAAAAGAACGTATTTCCCCTTTTAGTTTCAATACAATTCATGATAATGTATAGGACAGTATTGGAATCGTGTCGAAAATCGCAATTCGAATTTTGGAGGATTTACACGTTTCGAGACCTCTAGAACATGAAAAAACTATTTTTAGCTTGACGTCTGCGTATATTTATCTGTTTTTGCAATGTATGCATCAATTTTAGTTAAAATATATATTTGGCTAACTTTCGTGAAGTTTGGTAAATAAGTAACATAAGTTATCTTGGTTCTGATTGGATTTTTTACGATTCGGAAAAAAATAAGCTGCCTCTTTTTGCAAAATGTAAGCAAAATATCATATGTAACCGCTCTAGCTGAAAGCCGAATTCACCAAATTTGGTTGATAAGTCACTTGATGATTTCATTGGTGCCGATTATATTTTCATATGATTCAGAAAAAGAGATCCTGCCTTTATGTGCGAAATGGTCTGCAAAATTCGTCAAAATTTAAAATAAAAGACTACGTATGTCCAAATGCATCAATTAAATTCTTTCTTTTATATACTTTTTAAGAAATATTAAAAAAAAAATAAATAAAACCTATCCCATAACTCTAGAACTAACCTTTTCGAAATAATCTTTATCGCATTTTTGCCACTTAGCCTTTGAAAGTACGTCCAGTAGTCAAATGAAAACGAAAATCGGATTAAAACTTTTTATTCAGTGTAAGTTCAAGTAATTATCCATGTTACTTACGCAATTAAACACACTTTAGTGAATTATGAAATAAATAAGAAAAAAAAATGAATGTGAGTCTGTAGGGAAAGATTTATGCCGCCCACATCAGATATTTTATTTAGGATAAGATAAAAAATTTCTTGAGTAGTTACAGTAGAAAAAGATTAGACCTAAAGTACTAAAAATAGAGTTATTTCCATTTTTAATATTTTATTATTTTTATTCTATTATTTTTATAAAAATTTTTCTACTGTTAATATTTATGACTGTAATGAAAGTCTCGTACTGCCTACATCAGTGTTTTTTAATCGGGAAAAGACATAAAATCCCCAGTCCTGAGTTACTACAGCATATAAAGATTAGACCGAAAAATTACTAAAATATAGAGTTATTTCTATTGTTTGCCATTTTCCCAAACCTAAATATACATTCAGGTAAAACCTTGAGTTACTAGGTGCTGTATGAATATCCGATAAGTATTTCTTTAGTACTAGCGGGTACGTTCATTGTGAAGATACTTACACATACATAGACGCACATAGAATTTTGGTTCGTTAAACTGATTTATTAAATAATAATTCTAACCTGATCCATAATTGATTATCCATAATTTACCAGTTGCATGGAGCTCGGACATTTACGAGCAATGCACTCGCTATAAAGGGGCAGCATAAATGCAAACGTTTTTATCATTAGTGAAATTACATTGAGAGATTATGGTATTTGACAATCACGAATTAAGAAATTATGTAAATTCCCTCAGGTAGAACAGAGATGAACATGTTGCAGTCTAATTTAGCACCAGTGTCAAATTACGATAAAACGATTCATCTAAGAACCTGAGTAAATTTTGTAATTTCACCATGGCCATTTGATGAACGGCATTGCAATGAATATATTATTTAAGTTAAAAGATTTTATGACTTTCTCATACTATTGAACATAGTAAAAAGAAAATATTGTTTTCAAGAAAATTTTGGATACCGAGATTTCTATGGCAATGTATGTGTTAGGACCTCCTGAGCACGTTTAGACTAATTTTACATTAACAATTGTCTGTCTGTTTCCGATTATATGTGTACACGATAGCTGCCACAAAAATTCATGATTTTTCACGAAACATTGTATCCAGATTTGTTAATAAAAAATATAGAAGTAGATAGATTATTTTTAAATACCAGAAAAAAGTTCTAAATTTATTCTACATTTTATATTTCCTTAATATTGCAGCACAGAACACACTTTTACATAATTAAGACTAGAAGGAGTATTTTATGGCTCAATGATAGCGACACTTAACTGTTTCAATCACTGTAGTGAAAAATAACTGCGATATAATGTGAGTTCATGACGTCATAAACCCAAGCAAGGATAACTTGCTCCGGTGGAGCAAGTTCCCTCCCCCCTCCGAGGGAGTGCTTTGTCAAACTTGGTAGCAATCGAAATACTATTTCAAGCCCTTTAAAATCAAGGGTAACATGCTGTAAATGTGATTTTTTTTTTACCAAGGATAAAGATATTTGAAATATTTTCTTGAAAAATTGCAACAGGAAAAAAACTGTAATTATTTATATCAGCAATACGGATATTTTAAAAAAAAATTCTTGCAAAATTTCCAAAAAATATATAAATAAATATAAAAATCGCAATATAATTAAAAATGGCTAAAAATGGATAAACATGATAAAGTTGAATTTAGTCACGCTTCAGTTAATTTAATATATTTATAATACATTTGTGATGAGAATGAACAACGAGTTGCTTCAGGACAAATTGAATACATGCAGTGAGAACTAACTTAATATACTACAAAGAGATAAATCATTTTGTCAGCTCGTACACAGAAAATAGCGTAATTGCTGCACTGTAGAAACTTAATGTAAGCAGTATGGCAATTTAAATTTACACATATATATAACATACAATTACTTATCCATAGTGTCTCGTCAGCTCAACACGGAGAATGATAGTGTTGCTAATTAACCTAGCTCAAAACATTGCGTTGTGTTTAGGAATAAACAGATTATTTTTTGTATATATATATATATATATATATATATATACATACAGGGTGTTTCCTTGAAGTGGCGACAAACTCGGAGGGGTGATACTAGACATCAAGAGAAACAAAAATTGTCATGGAACATGGTATCGCAAACCACATTCAGTCGGTGAAAATCACAAAAATAATTATGAAGGGCGTGACGTCGAGTGAGACAAAGGACAAAAGTAAGTAGAAGAACCATTTACTTGACAGCATGATTGCAATACCGCCTGCGCCGTACAAAATAAGTACAAAAAGTAAAATAAATAAATCTAAAAACCATGTTATTGACAGAATAATTACAATACAGTCTGTGGACCACAGTTCAATTTCAGAAAGGAGACGAAGAGAAATGATTGCATGAGTTGCTCGAAGTTGCGGCCACGAAGGCCATTGCACAGCCAACAGCGACTGAGTAACAATTGTCAGACGCGCTCAAAGATACCGGATATGCTGGCGATGTCTGCCGCAGCGACGACCATCTATGTAATGAGATCCTCCAGTGTCTCCACAGGCGTCTGATACACGAGTGATATAAGGTGTCCCCAAAAGAAGAAGTCCAAGGGATTGAGGTCCGGGGAGCGTGGAGGCCAAGCAACAGGTCCGGCGTATCCAATCCAATTCCCGGGATATGTAGCATGGAGGTTCTTACGTACCACAATAGAAAAATGTACTGGTGCACCATCATGCATGAACCGCATGTTCTGCCGTACTGTGGCCGATACACCCTGTAGCAAATCCGGAGGACGTGCTGTAGGAAAACAAGGTACGTTGCGCCATTGAGGCTTTTGGGCAGAAGGTACGGTCCCAACAGATTATCTCCGAGGATCCCTGCCCAGATGTTAACACAGAACTTGTGTTGAACTTTCGAGGGGACAGTGGTGTGCGGACAACGTCTATTTTTGCAATTTTAACCGACTAAACGTGGTTTGCGATACCATGTGCTATTGTAATTTTTGTTCCTCTTGATGTTTAATACCACCCCTCTGAATGTGTCGTCACATCGAGGCAACACTCTGTATATATATATATATATATATATATATATATAAATTATTTTATTTTATCTGTATTATAAATACCACTGACTTATATTACATTAAAATTACTTACCCATAGTACAGTGCCCAGAAGAGATAGTGTGCCGCCCGATGCCAAAAACGGATTCCCTAAAAACCACCTCCGCCAGATGGCTCTGGACTCGAATAAGAGATCAAAATCTGAGTAGTTAACATTGAAACTAATTGCAATTTAATGCAAATGAAATGACCGATATCTTTGGAATTTAAGAATTTGTGTGAAATTGGGTTTGATTATTTCAAGTGGTATACGCAAAATGTCATTTGCTTTTCACGGAGAATGAGCTAGGGGTGTATTTGTATTTGTAAAATTTTATTTAGCTTGATCATGTGTTCGTTCAAACCTTTGAGTTCCGAAATAATCAAGTTCATTCATCACAGTAACGTGAAATTCGGTATGACGTTTTCTCTTGTGGTACATTTCAGTTTTTTTGATTTTGAAGACTATAGGGCTAGCCCGTCCTGGATCCACCATAGGACTGTACCCGTTTTTCGAGAATAACTTGAATATCAAGGAAAGTAGGAAATCTAAATTTAATAAATCCTTTTCTTTTGGGGTATATTTAATTTCTTTCGATTTTGGACCGTATCGGGCGAACCCGTCATGGGCTCACCTTAGAAATTAACTCGTTTTCAGGGAATTACTCGAGAAACGGAACATCTAAAAGTTCTAAGTTTAGAATGTCGTTGTCATTTGAGGTATATCTTAACTCACTGGAATTAAAACCTTATCGGGCTAGCCCGTCCTGGGCCCAACAAAAGAATGTACTCGTTTGTTATGAATACTCCAAAATTGTAGCAGCTACAATATCTAAATTTAGTATACCATTGTATTTTAGGGTATATTTTATTTCTTTGTATTTCGAACCTTATCAGGCTATCCCGCCTTGGGCCCGACATAGAAATGTACTAGTTTTTCAGGAATAATTTGAAAATCGAGACAGATAAAAAATCAAAATTTAGTATATCATTTTTTTGGGGGGTAAAATTTAATACTTTCGAATTTGAACCGTATCGGGGTAGCCCGTCGGGGTGGACTGACAAACAGACCCTTTCGAGACATCATTACAATACTATCCTCTGAAATGGGACAGTCGAGTGATTAGAGCTCAGGGATTGACCTCGGATGACCGGAGTTCAATTCCGAGCTCTTCCCAAACTGTTCCAGTATTAACGCGGAGTTCGGGCACGTGAAATATGTGAGACCGTAAGTCCTGCTGAGAAGTTGGTAGTAGGGAAAGGATGTTACAAGCTCATGGTTAAGTTTTCCTTTCTGGATTCCTGTGTAAATTGTGGGGCACTTCTCGGTCATCCAAATATATACCTTACATTTTCGGGTAGGGCGGACGGTCTGGGTCGAAGAAGAAAATATGATCTCACAAAGAAACACAAATAATTTCATTAAATTAGTCTAACATTATCAATTTAGCGACATTTTTAAAAGTCCCCAAATTTGTCGCCAAGTAGGATGGTTATGTTGACAGACAAACCCTACCAAAAAATCATTACAGTACTATCTCCTAACAAAACACAAATAATTTCATTATTAATTGTGTGTGTCAACATGATCATCATCAGAAGACTTTATTATTAATTGTGCGCTAAGTCACTTTGTTAATTAAGTGCTGCTCTGTATAACATATGCATTCAGAAATACTTACTAAAGGAAATATTTTAATACATTCATTAAAATATTTCCTTTAGTAAGTATTTCTGATCCATTTGACTTGATTTTAATACATTCAGGGATAGAGCGTTACGTTATCCCTGAAATTATAAAGGCTTGTAACACATAATTATAATAATATTATGCAAAGAAATGATTTTTGAGTTTAAAATATTTTAATACCGTTAAATAATGCATGAAACATAGTTTGTGAAATGCGGTTAAAAATTACTCCTAGAAATGAGATTAAATATCACTCCGAGAAATGCAGTTAAAGATTTGTAGAACTTCTAAAGTAGCGACAAATATTGTTCAGGTTATTTATGTATGGGATTTAGTTGACTTTCGCCATCAAATGCTGTGTTTTTGTAATCAAGGCTTCGCGTATTCAATTTAAAATTAAACATAACACAAACTGGACTATAAACAGTTTTATCTGGTAAAATGTAATGCTAAAATTAGGGAAGACTGTTTATCAAAAGGCGGACTGGCGCACCGGGAAATTTCTCGGTGAGCCAGCCCCACGCCCGCGATCGTTCGCCCCCACTCCTCGTCTTTTCTGTGGAAAAATACATGGACGCAACATTCTAAAACTATGTATAAGTGAACGAATATGAGTGAAAAGTGAATTCGCTATTTAAAGTACCTGCAGGTGGTGCTCAAATCACAGACCCAAAGGGGAAAACATTAACATGTGTGCCTCCTATATCTATAACATTACGATCGGTGAATGTATTGAACATTGATTTTAATTTTTCCAAGCAACTGGATGATCTTCGAAGGCGCCAAGTACTCTAATCGCTCGAGGTACTGAAAATAATTATTGAAGTGATAAAATTCATTGGCAAGCAAGGCCTTTCTTACAGAGCACACCACAACGAAACACTCTGCACTTTAGAAGACGCAGGAGTTCCGAACATGGGAACTTCTTAGAACTGATCCTACTGTTGGCACAATTTGACGTTCCCTTGAGCAATTATCTTGTTAAAGCAATAAAAGCTAGCTAAGAAAGACGTGGAAAGCTGCGTCGAAAGGGTAAACCGTCCAGTTGCGGAAGAGGAAGTCTTGTGACGATGTTGTCTAAGAGCTCTGTTAACAAAATTATTGATGGAATTCTGTTCATCATGAAAAGTGCTATCGTCAGTGAGATTGGTGGTCGCAAATACAGTGTGCAGATTGATGGAAGTCAAAACGTGTCTATTGCTGACCAGGAGACCATAATTTTGCGCTATGCATTAGATGAAGATGTGAAGGAACGACATTTTGCGGTTAAAAGAAAATCGGATACATCTGGTTCGGCTTTATACCAGTTATTAAAAGAAGCGCTGGAGATGTATGGGTTAAAAATGGAAAATATCATAGGCGAATCAATTGACGGAGCTACAAATTTGCGTGGTGAATCTAGAGGTGTTCAAAAATTCATCAAAGGGGATTCTCCAAACTCTGCATACGTTTGGTGTTACGCACATGTGCTAAACCTATGTGCAAAACAGATGTTGTCCAAAATATTCTTCCCATCAAAAATTTCATTGGCCTTTTGCAATCTACTGCTATTTTCATTTCCGATTCCAGGAAACGTATGATTATTTGGGCCGAAGTAGCAAGAGAAAAAGGAATCGGTCCATCTAAGTTGAAGAGGCTGCAAAAGATAGGAGAGATCCGTTGGTGGTCGAATCAAGCGGCTTTAGAAAAAATTGTAGGAGATTTTAACAATCCTGAGGTGGAGAATTTTTACGTTCTCCTTCAAGTTTTACTTAACATCAAGAAATCGCCATAATTCGATGCCAAAGCTACATTTTAAGTAGATGCTCTTTTACAGACGTGGTGCCAGTTTGAAACAGTTTTAATAGCTTTCTTATTTCTTAATATTTACACTGTTTTGATACAAGCATCAGAATACTTGCAGACCCAAGGAATTGGTTATCTATCGGCTTTGCACATGGTTGAATCTGCGAAAGAGAAACTTAAGAGTTTCGATTTTGAAACTGTATATATAAAGTGTCTCTTTTAGTGAAGGAATTGCGCGACTACCTTTTGAAAAATGATGTGGATGAGTTAGAAATGGAGACGGAGTTACGTCAAGGAAGAGTATCAAAGAAGAAATTACAGTCTAGAGAATTAGCTAAGGATTCTAGACCAATAGATCCTGTTACTCGGTTCAGAAGTGAGGTCTTCCGTACGGCTATTGACCAAATAAAAAAAAAGGATTGATGGAAGGTTTTCCACCAACAAGGAAATTATAAAAGACACCGCATGCCTGGATCCGTGACGTTTCAAAGATCTTGAGCTAACTGGCATCTCCGAAAACAGCCTTAATAAGATTGCCCAAGTGACTGGTCTTAAAGCTTCCCAACTACGATCCGAGTTGTCAACTTTCGTTCGAGACTTCGGGTTTCTTTCAGGAACACTGAAGGAAAATTTTCAACAGTCTGATCTTGAAAAACACGCCGAAGATCCTAGCAAGTTTTACGATTCTGATTCGGATAACAAATCTCAATTTTCTGATAAGATTGATGAGGGCATTCAATCAGAGTTGGATACGAATCAATTCGCCCAAGACCCGCAAACCTCCGTTTAGTCCTTGCAAAGGATCATGTAGAACCTGCTTGAAATGTTGCTATAAAATCCTGTATAGGTATTCATTGAACGCCTCAGCTTACACCATTCTATTTCAAGCTTACGAATACTTGTTAACGTTATGGTTCACACAAGTATCGTGTGAAAGAGCCTTTAGCAAACTGAAGATTGTCAAGACGCGATTGAGATCAACATTGACGGATGAAAGACTGGAGCCTTTAATGTTAATGTGCTGTGATAAAGATATCTTGAACTCGGTTCGTTTTGAAGATATTGTTAAATATCTGTGTAAAGATTCATCGATTTATACTAAAATGCTTCGACTGTAAACTGAATTGCTCTATGAATATTGAAACCAGCTGTTTTAGGAATATCAGAAATCTTCATTTTTCACTTTAGACGTAAAATGAAAAAATAATTTTTGCCTGGTAAATTTTTTCGGGCCGGTAAATTTTTTTCCATATTGAATTTCAAATCCTAGTCCGCCCACGGTCTCTACTATCAAGGGCTAGGTTACCAATTGTAGTCACCAAACTGACATATGCTTGCTTTCTTCAAGGCGACCTTGTAAGTTGTTATATCTTTATCGACTTTGTGAATCTTTTATATAACTTTATTGGATCATGACCCCCTGAGATTTTGAAAACTCGGCGCCTATGACTTTCAATATTTGGCGCTAGCACCCCCTTGGCAGATTTCCCGGTAGGAATTTTTGTTCCAGTCCGCTCCTGTGCTACGGGGTTGTTCAAAAATATGTTTCTGATAAATAAGAATATCGTGATTATGTTGGATCTCCTTACGGAATCCATTACACACACTAATATACACACACTGCTGACGAGATTCGATACACACATATACACAAATGGCATGAGATATAACATAACTAAAATTTTGTAATCGAGGTGCAAAGAAAGAGAATGTTAATCCTTCGATTTATATGTCCTTTAACATGCGCCTACCGGAGCGAATTAAGCCTACAAGAATATTCATCCACTTTCGATCTGTGGCGACACCATATGTCTATGTTTAGAAAATGTTGTGCACACCGGTCATATTCAGCTTTTTGATATTTATGTACTTAATAGAATGTATTGTGTGTTCTTCCAGATGAACAAATTTGATCCAATTCGAGCTAAATATAATTTCGTTTGCAAATAGGATTTTACAATTACTCGAGTGTATTTCCTCAATTTAAGCTGCCGGGAACTGCTATGGTTTGAAAAATAGGATTTATTATGGACAAGCAAAGCAAAGTACAATTTGCGTTGCTAATGAGGCGACATCAACATTTGCCTCAATTCTGTTATCCCTTTATGCTCGAAAACTAAACTAGGTAGGGATATGGAAGTTTGCATGCATCATTAATATTGCATGGAGTTTAACAAAATCGCAATTTGAATTATTGAAGAGAAGCAAGGTGAAACGCCCTATTTTATATCTGCGCATGCTCACTGCGCTTTGTACAAATAACAAGTACACAACAACTTTTAAACAGCTAATCACAGCCTTTGCACTTGCATGCATTGCAATTTAGACTTTCTCCTGTATATTAAATACGTTTTTGCTATTTAAAAGTGTTACCTTGATTTCATTGCTTTCTTGTACTATTCTAATTTGTTTAACTTAATATTTAAATTTTGAAAACTTGTATGCTCTTTTGTATTAGGATTCTCGAACAATGAAGTTAAATTTTTATGCTTCTAACTTCTTAGTTATTTGTTAAATGAAGTTTTAAATTGGAAACTTTCAGAGATCGCATACTGCATCTGCTCAAGTTGATTCAAGACTCGTATTTTTGCTAGTTTACGTCATTCTCAAGACAGAAATATTATTTTTTTTTGTGCCAGAAACACCCAGACAATCCTTTTGCATATTGAAAAAATTTACTTTATCTTCGTCGTTTATATTGCGGTCCATCTACTGCCTGCAAGACTTGAGTTTCTATTTTTCCTGAACATATAGGAACTATGCTCCTCAACCTATCAATGCCAATACGACAACTGAACAAAACAGATTTTCATTACAACTCCCGAGAAAATCAATTACTATACTACTCTCAAGACCATTCCGACAAAACGTATACCTGTTCCACGCATAGTAAATCTCTGTATATTTAAAATGAAAAATTTTAAACTAATAAATCTGACACAGTGGAAACGATTATCAAATAAATTACGTTAAATTTTTAAATATTGCACTATTGATAACTTAATATCATTTCATAAAATTGCCGAAATGGCGATTTTGCGCTAAATTTACAGTTAAATGTGTAGCCATAGATGCCAAAATTGCCGTCAATCCTGACAAATAGACAAGAATAAATGCAATTATTATATAGTTACTAGCAGTATAACCGGTCTTCGTACGGAATGTGTAATAAAGAAACTTTAAATTTACTAATTCATTTTTTATGCATTCCATTGCCCTGAGTAAGATTGAAAATTATCATATTCATTAGATTAAATTTTGAAAACTTGTATGCTCTTTTGTATTAGGATTCTCGAATAATGAAGTTAAATTTTTATGCTTCTAACTTCAAAATTATTTGTTAAATGAAGTTTTAATTTGAAAAATTTCAATGATTGCATACTTCATATGCGCGAGGCGATTCAAAACTCTGATTTTTGCTAGATTACGTCAATCTTAATACTGAAATATTATTTTTTGTGATGGGCAAATTCAGACAATATACTTGCACATTAAAAATTTTTTCTTTATTGCCTTCTTTATTGCCGGTTTAAATTAGGTGTCACTTTTCCGGCCGTCTAAATAAATACTTTTCACCTTCCAGTAGGTCACTGCGTTCTGGTCAAAATTGAGTGGATCAAAGGTGTAATGAAATTGCCCTTTGGTGTACCGGGGGTGCGTGCTATCATGACGGAATTATTTCACGCTTCAGACTCTAAATATGGGAATTTTCAAATAATCGAGAATTTGGCCTTAAAATATGATATATTACTGTACTCAATACACAGTGCCGAATAAAAGAACTTGCCTCACACAGCAAAAATGCGATCTGAGAAATTTTTCTAAAAATTATTATACTGGTTATTTATGCTTTACCACGGCGAGCAATATATTTTTTGATATAAATCAAATAATTGAAACCGATCTTTTCTCCACAGTAACTCCCCTTCCATCGTAATACAATAAAAATTAAATATAAGAAATAAATAGTGGGGTAGACAGCAGAGTGGTTAGCCCGCTGGGGTTGCACTTGGACGAATCGAGTTTGTTTCCCGGCTCTGCCTAAACTATTCCCGTGTACAAGCTGAATACGCCCATGTTAACTATGAGGGTCCGTAAGTCCTTCAAAGAGGTAGATGGCAGGGGATGGAGGGATTCTGTCGCCACTATGTTCCGGTCTAAATTGTGTGGCACTTCCGTGCCGTCCAAACAGATACTTTACACCGTCGGGTAAGTTGGATGATCTGGGTCGAAAAAACGTAATGAATGCATTTTTTAAATAAAATGATTTATGTTCATATTTACAATGTTGGACAACACATTGTTTTGATACTTCTATGCGTTAAGTTATTCTTAACATACGCCACTCATAACAAGGCTTTGTTCATTCTTAAATTTCCTGTTTGAATATAAAACCTTATTAAACTACAGACAATCTCGTACTGAATCTCATATAAAACTGTGCCATTCTTGCCATTTCCCAGTGGAATTTTTCATCTCAAATTTCCTCTCTGTGAGTGAGAAGACCGAAGATGAAAGAACTCGAGTGTTAAAACCTTTCAGATGAAACTCTTTATTTGAAAAAGATAAAAGTATCTACAATAGTGGAAAATGTTTTAGTCTCTACAAGTAAAACACTTAGTGATCTTTTATAGTGGCGGTCTTTTCAATTTGACATAGAAAATATCACTGTAAAAATCTGATGTAGACAGCTCATACCTCAAACTCATTTTTCTTTTTTTATTTTATAATGCATTAAACTTAGTTTAACTGCACAGAGTAAGAAGGATATATATTTTCTGAAGTTACACACAATCTGCAGTTTATATTAAACTTTTGTTTTCGTTTGGCGACGTTGCGTATTTTAAAATTCCGGTGAGGCAAAAATACACAAAACCTAAGATATCTCGAGAACAGTTCATGCTTCGGTAATGGGTGTCTTATACTTTCCCTACATACACATTATAATAGATAGGGAAAGTATGGTGAGCTGGTAATATTCTGTATAAAGTATTATTTTGTCGAAAATTCGAATTTTCGACAAAAGCGCATGTTTCAAGAATCCCTGAAGTCGAATCAAACGTTTCTGAGTAAGTAAAATAGAATAGTAAAATAGTTTCAATTAAGTAAAAGGAAACTAGATATAAAATTTATGGTTAATTTTTTATTAGAAATAAAACAAAAATATGTGACAATAACTAACTTATGTTTATAGTTTTCTTTTATAATTTGTATAAAAGACATAATTTAATTTCTTATACTTAGTATAAAGAATGTATTGCTTCCCCGAAATTTTTCGATTTCGAGAATTAGATGCCATTATATGTTTTAAGACCTTTTGATCTGGATTTTACTATTTTACATTTATTCTGTCTATCTGATGCTTGTGGTCGATTTCTTGAATACATAACAGCAGCCACAAATATTAATAGACTTTGACGAAACTTTATATTTTGCTTTGTTATCAAAAATTCTAGAACTAGATAGAATTTCTTATAAATTCGAGTTCAAACTTTTTATTTTATTAGAAATTCTGTATTTCTTTTTTAACATGGCAGCATAAGACAAAATTTAACATAATCTTCCATAAAATGTTTCATTTGTGGCTCAATGACCAGTAGACTTTAGTTTCAATCATTGTTGGAAAAAATAGCCAAGATACGATTGTTTTTTGTTCGTGACGTCATTAGCCCCCCGTGACGTCATTAGAGGGAAAATTACACCCCGAGGGAGAAGTGGAAGGATACATTATCAAGTATGGTATTATTGTAAAGTTAATTTCAAGTCCTTTAACGTGAATGGTGGCATGCTATAGTTGTAATCATTCGGACACACGATAGAGATTTTTCAAATTTTTTCTTGTAATATGGAAACATAAAACGAATTCGGGTACGAGAAAGTCGAGGTGAGCCACACTCCAGTAAATTTTTGGTGGTACAGGAATATTTGAATTTTAATTTGATGGTATATATTTGAGGAATAATTTAGAACCCCCGTTCTAGATAATTATGGACTGAGTAGGAATCTCCACCAGAAACGCACTAAACGAGTATGCAGAAGACATTAAATTCCTATCAAACAGTCTTATCATCAGGAATATTAGCACGTTAAGAACTGTATTCGGCTAATGATTTACCTAATTGTGATAGGAATAAATTTAGTATTTCTTTCATAATTAATTGAACACAGTTTAATTAATAGAGAAAGAAAGAAAGAGAAAATAAATATGTGTCTGTAGAGTAAGTCCTGTGATGCCCACATCAGATTTTTCACTTAAAATATGGAACAGAGGAATTCCATTTGGTTGTGTTCTTGGAATTCTGGTTTAATTTTTATCTACGTCTTAGAACGTTTTCTTATGCTTGTAATTTAGGAAAAACGCGAGATAAAATAAATGCGCATAAAAATTAATTAAATTATTCTTTTTATTTTTTATATTTAACAAAGTAAACGGATAATTTATGATTTTCCGATATACTTAGTTAAAAATAACTGCAAAAACTAATTAAAAAAGGTTGAAGAAGATGATTTTTTTTTAGTTTGCATACCAAATATTTTCATATGTTAGTATAAATAATATAGTTAAAAAAATATGATGAGGGCAGCACATGACTTTCACTGTATAATGCAATGACTTTTATTCTTTCACAGCGATAAAATGAAGTACCACGGCACAGTATATTTTGCACTGAGGAATTAATTGTACACTAACAGTTGGAGCTTTTCTGAATGACAATATGTAAATGTATTTCGAAGAATCAAACGAACTTATATTTAGCGCCAATATTTCAATCGGAAATATTGCTGGCATAAGCGATATAGTCGATGTATAATATGTGCATTGTTTATTCTCGCATTTGGGCCATTTTCGTAACTTCAGCGTCATTTTTTCAATTTCGAGAATTATTTAAATGTAATTTTATTTTTGTTAACATACCCCACCGCATACATATATGTACTAATGCACTTTATGATTATGCCATGATTAATTATTAAAACCTATGTTAGTTTAATATATGAACTTGAAACACAATTTAAAAATTATTTACGAGTAAATTTATTGGGACCGAGCCCTCTTCTAATAAAAAAAATAATTTGCCAAGTCGCGTCCTCACAAAGTTTGTAAAGCACAGGTATAAGCCCATTACTCAAAATCCATTAGTCCATTACTCAAAGTATGTTAGTGTGCGTAACTTGGTGTAGCTCCGAAATGGGAGGGGAAAAAACGTCAAAGTTTTCCAGTCATATAATAGTTAAATACCCTATTTTGATCTACGTACATGAATTTGCAAATACACTCTGTAGCAAGAAAATATATGCACCCATTAAGAATTGAGCTGCAGAAGCTAAACTCGTCATGCAAACGTCGTTTTAAGAGTTATGCAAATGATGAAACTGTCAGAAACAATGATGTTCTAGGACTCATGCAAGCCCCATGAGAAAGATGCATCGTGCAGCATATAAAACGAACCATGTTTTCATTCACGGACAATTCGAACGAGATTTTCTGATTTGATACTGCTGGTTGTGTACAAAGATACCTTTGAGATGCATTTAACGGCGCTATGGTGTCGCATTTAGAGGGAGGTCGCATCGTAGGCCTAAGGAAATTTGGTTAGTCCAACAGACGTATCTGTCGTTATCTTGGTCTGAGCGATATGGTAATTGCTCTGTGTTTACACGTGGATCAGAGAAGTCATCTATAACCGTCGCAGAGGTTCAGGATGTTACAGACAGACTGTTCGAGAAAATCGTGCAGTCAGAAGAGCAGCCACGTCCACACCAATGACGTTGCTATCGAAGGCATTTACCATCCTTCATTCATGCTGTATCAAGGGATACGTTTTGGAAACAACTGGCAGAAGGTGGAATTAGGTGTCGACGTCTATTAAGGCGCCTATCACTGATCCATCAACATATTCAGAGCCTATTGAATTGGTGTTGAGCTTGATCAGCCTGGACACTGTCCGATTGGAGGCATGTTGGTTTTGGTGACGAATCCCGCTTCTCTCTAAATGCTGATGATCGTCACATATATGCATGGAGAGGACTGGCTAGTATTCCTATCTTACATTTGCTGTCGAACGGCATACGACTATGACATCTGTAGTCTAAAGAGTCATCTCGTGGGACAGCCGATCTCTTTTAGTTGTGCCACAAGTCAATATGACGGCTCGTTTGTATGGCGACGATATTCTGTAGCCGAATGTGCTTCCTATACTGTTATGTCCCTCAGGTTTAATTTACCAACAAGACAACCCTCAATCACGTACTGTACGAGTTTCTCAACAATGTTTTCGAGGAATTAATACCCTCCTATAGCCATCCAAGTCTACAGACCTATCAGCAGTAGAACACGTCTCTGGGGTGGCAATTGCAGCCTTCGCAGAATACCACTGAATTACCTGACCCGTTGCAACATTTGAGACTGAATTTTCCGCAGAGAGACATAGTCAAATTAATTTATTCTATACAGAACTAATACACTAGTAGTCAGTTTGGAAAGAAAAATGTGTACAATTTCAGTTTTCCAAT
This sequence comes from Amaurobius ferox, assembly GCA_951213105.1. Taxonomy (NCBI): domain Eukaryota; kingdom Metazoa; phylum Arthropoda; class Arachnida; order Araneae; family Amaurobiidae; genus Amaurobius; species Amaurobius ferox. Next base: position 71,693,921 of record OX578155.1, read on the forward strand.
ATTTTCTAATTTAGGGGGTGCCGCACACCAAAATGTTCGATTTTCGGAATAAAAGAGAAACGCCACTTTTAAAACGTGATAGAAGCTTGATATTTGTTATATGGGCGAATCATCTGATAGAAAACGCAAGAATAGAGTTTATTAAAAATGTATATTTAAGGGGGTAGGCAATCCACACAAAAACTATAGAGACTTCAAATTTGGAGTACGAGTAAATAGTTGGAAAGGAGCCAGTGTACAGTTTCAATTTTCTAACAATTTCTATTGTAGGGAGGTGCCGATGACTAAAATATTCAATTTGTCGAACAAATGAAAAACGCCTCTTTTACGATGTGGTAGAGGCTTGAAATTTAGTATATGGGCTAACCATTTGATAAACAAATCCAAAATGAATCCGGTTTTGCAAAAATGGTCATTAAGTGGGTGCCACGCAGAAGAACGTTCGAAAGGTGACGTGGTAGGAAAAACATGCTTCGCGATAGGATAGAGACTTCAAATTTGGTGTACGTGTAGATAGTTTGATAGGGAGAGAGTGTGAAATTTCAGATTTCCAATATTTATTACTTTAAGGGGTGTCGCACACTAATATGGTCGATTTTCCGAATAAATGACGCACGCTTCCTTTTAAATACGATAGAGACTTGATATTTAGTATAAGGTTCAATCATCTGATAAAGAACCCAAGATAAACAGAGATTTCCAAAAATGGTCATTTATGAGTGTGCTTCACAAAAGAAAACTTTCGAAAGGGAAATGATAAAATAGCACGATTAGGGATAAGACTTTAATTTAGTGTACGGGTAGATAGTTCAAAAGGAAGATGTACGTAATAAATACCTAATTATCTGACGAATGTAATTACGATGAAAGATAAATTTCAATGAAAATGTCAATGAAAAATTTAAATTTGAGATCCCGTATAAAATATGGGAGAAATAGAGTCCCTATATGTTGAATCTCAGAGAGAAAGTAAGAAACACCATTTTTGGAAAAAAAGTTACAATGAAATACACAGATGCAAATGAATTAAATTAAAAGTGCATAAGTAGTCAATCATAAATGTACAAATAAAATAGATACGATGTAAGTCATGCACGAGCAAAGGAGACGCCTGTGAAGGATATGAAAAGGAATCGTTACGTCATACGCAGTGACTGTTCTGATTGGTCAGTTACTGTCAAGACATTGTACGAACTTTGAAGTTGCATGGCTTCCTTTAAGAAGTTCTACAAAGATATCAACTTCTATTCTACACTGTGCAAGTTCACACAATAAGTTGGCAGTTCAATTTTTTGATTCAACTTCTTTCATCGTGCACAGAGGTCTTTATTGGAAAACTATAATAGATAAAAAGATGGAATTTTATACATACGTTTTGCATGCATAGGCACTCATATTTGCAGAATCACAATTTCAATTCTTAAAATGAACTCCAGGGTAAAAAGCCTATTTTTAAACTGCACATGTACACTACGTTTCGTACAAATAACAAATACACAACAACTCTTAAATAGCTAATCAAAACATGTACATTTGCAAGCATTGTTATTTAAAAGTGCGTCTGTATCTTAAATATGTTTTTGCGATTTAAAGTACCATTTGATACTATTGCTTTCCTGTATTGCATTTTGTTTAATGTAATATCAAAATTCTAAGAACTTATATGCCCTTTGCATTAAGATTCTCACATATTGAAATTAATTTTTTATGCTCCAACTTTCATAATCATTTGTGAAATCAAGTTTTAATTTGAAATCTTTCACAAATCGCATACTTCATATGCGCGAGTTTATTCAAAACTCGGAATTTTGCTAGTTTACGTCATTTTCAATAAGGAAATATTGCTTTTTGTGCCAAAAACACTCAAACAATAATTTTGCCTATTGAAAAATTTTACTTTAAGAATTTTCTACTGTGTTACATGATGTTTTATGACGATTTTCGAAGAGCGAAAATATAGTCCATGTAGTCGTCAAAATGCCAATATATGGATGAGAACGATGGACTATCATCCCGTCGTATAACACGGTGTATACAGTTATGTAAAATATTGCCGTCTATCTACCGCCTGCAGAGCTTGAGTTTCTAATAACTCCGAACACACAGGAGCTATGCACCACATCCGATCAAGGACAAAGCGACACACGAACAATATATTTTTACCCTACAACCTCCAAAAAATCCAATTACTATACGACTCCCAAGATCCTCTTTAAAAAACGTACCTGTTCTGTGCAAAAACAAGAATAAAGCTCTATATATTTAAAACAGGGAAGATCAATAATGCATAAAGCATTGATTATGAAGCACTTTCCAACTTCAATGCAATTTTATTTAAACATCATTAAAATGCGATATATTTATTCATCGGTAATATTTTTAAAATTATCATAATACTATAATAATTCATTATATTTGAAAACTTCAACGAAAGCAAATGAAATTTATTCAAATGACGTCATCGAAATATAACACGCCTGGCTCTCTCTATAAAAGCAGCATTTCATTCATAATTATTTTTCCATTTATATCATTCATCACATTTATTTTATTAATACTATAATAATTTATTTTATTTAAAAACTTAAGACCATGGAGGTACAAGTAATTAAACTCTATGCTTAAAATTTCATCGAAAAAATCGTCCTTCTCTCTGTAAAATCAATGAATGTTTCATTCACAGCAGCTATACTGCAGACTCCATGAGTTCAATAATTTTGCGTTAAAGAAATACAGCAATTCTTATACAACTCATTCTACATATTTTGCTGTTTACATTTTCCATAAGTTAAAAGTAGGCTTCGTTCTAGAAATAATCAAAGCTGGATGATCATTTAAATTGAAATATATTGTGATTGCGTTATTTCAGTATGTAGATACACAAAATTTTACAAAAATAAAGCTGTTTTAGGACGGATACAACACTAAATATGAATTAAAAAGAACTTTAAAAATCACGAACTTTAAAAATCACGATTTTGACACAAGATGCATGCCCGGCCAACGGCCGTACCGTGCTGAAAACACCGGTTCTCGTTAGATCACCGAAGTGAAGCAGCATCGGGCGCGGTTAGTACTTGGTGGGTGACCACCTCGGAACGCCGCGTGCTGTTGGCCATCTCGGGTGCGGTATCCCCGTGGTTTGCGCGCTAGATTTGCACGCTGCCACAAATGCCGCCGTGTTCATGCGGAGTACGATCACGTTAAACATGTGGGTCCGTAAGTCCTTCCGAGAGGTTGGTGGTAGGGGAAGGAGGGTACGGTCCCTGTGGATGCCTCCCCCACTGGGTTCCGGTCTAAATTGGGTGGCACTTCCCGGCCGTCCATACAGTTACCTTACACCTTTCTGGTAGATCGGACGGTCTGGGTCTCAACAACAACAAGATGCATGCCATATTTTATTTTGAAGTGGGTCACGTGATCTCTTCATGTAATGGTCACGTGATCGCTTCACATAAGATGTGTAACTATTATTTTAATTTTTATTTAAAAAACTACTGACTATATTTTGCTGAAATTTTTTTTATATATTTTATGGGATAATTTGAATATTTCATAAAATTTTCGAAGCAATTTGTGAATATTAAATCCTCTAAAAAAATTTTTGAAAAATTAGGTCCCATGGGGTTCAATGTATTTCATTTTTTCAACCTGGGTTCTATCCAAAACTAATTGGTTGATGTTAGTCATTTATATTCCCAAAGGTCCCACAGACCGTATGAGCAACATACTAAAATTTCATTTTGATAAAGTCATTTTTGCGGACTAACATGCTAACGGAATTAACACTGCAAATTTCAATAATATTCTAAATGTCATTATTATTCAAAATATTCTATTAAAATTTCTCATTAAAAAGTATATGAATCCCTTTCCGGCCATGTATATTTATCTTCACGCAGATCTGAAGAATTAAGCATTCTGGTCATATTTGAAAACGGATATACAAAATATATTTTTCAATTTCTACAAACGACAGTGAAGTTCTCCGTGAGGATATAAGAAAATTCTTTCTGCAAAACACTCGATTCTAGTGATATTTATTACGAAATATCATCCCTTGGATAGATGGTTCACGACGTTCTTGCTTTTTCTATTTGCTACGTCTTTATTTGACGAAGCTTTGTGGAAGTTGCGATTGCCCAGGCTCTTAGCGATTAAACGAAATCATTTATTATATATAATATACTTTTAAAACATTATTGGTGTTTATGAACGGAACACAAAAATATGCTTCACTTTTGATTTTTCGCTATTACATATTCTGTGAGAAGATAGAAAATGTTATACGTTTTGAACTTTACTAAGGGCTGTCTCCGTGGTTGCAGTCGAAAACTTTACTTATGACATGTCAACCTATAAATAAACTTAAATGAAACTTTGATTTGAAATGGCGGAATAAATACGAATACGAATTATGCAATTTCCGTATTTTCTTTATCATTTTAGCACCGGCGGATATAGTGATTTTTAATGAAATAATCTATCTAAAAATTTACCTACCCCTTCACTCTAATGCAAAACACTTGATTTTAGGGACATGGACCTCAGCATTTTTTGCTTTTTCTATACGCCGCGGCTCCATTTGTCGCAGTTTTCTGGTTTTTCATGCGATATCCAGTATAAACACTATAATTATTCGAAATCAGTCTTTGTATAAAATGTACTTTAAAAACATTATCGGTATATATGCACGGTATGAAAAAATATTTCACATTATGATTTTTCTCAATCGCATACTCTGTGAGAAGATAGGAAAATTTTATCCATGTTGGGTTTGCATAATGGATGGCTAAGTGGTTGCGGTCGAAAACTTTACTTAAGTCATTTCGAGCTATTGTAGTTTATCAAGGAAATTGAACTTACTTTTGCAACATATTGAACTTTCACTAATTAGTATTCGTTTTCATTAAATATAGGTCATTTTATCTATTTTGAAATATTTTTGTCAATTTAGCGATATTTTGATCAATTTGGCATCATTGTAAGTCCCAAATCTGTCGCCAAGTCAAGTGACACGTTCGGTCTGATAAACAGACGCGACTTTGTAAAAACTCTCCACATTTGTCGCCAAGTCAAGTGGCACTTTCGTACTGACGAATAGATCCTACTGATGCATCATTACAATGCTATCCTCTGAAGTGGTGCAGCAGAATTTTTATTGCTCTACGATTGCAATCGGATGGCACAAGTTCGATTTCAAGCTCTTCCCAAATCTCCCAAGTGTTAACGCGAAGTACAGGCACGTTATATATGTGAGACCCTATGTCCTTCTGAAAAGTTGGTAGTAGATTAAGGAGGGTACAGTTCCTGGGGAAATCTTCCCTTCTGGGTTCTGGTCTAAATTGGGAGGAACTTCCTGGACGTCCAAATATATACCTTACTACTTCGGGTAGGTCGGACTTTCTGGGACGATGAAGAAAAATACGGTTTTCTAAAGAAACACAAATAATTTCATTAATTTATCCTAATATTATCAATTTATCAACAATTTTAAAAATCCCCAAATTTGTCGCCAAGTAGGATGGTTTCGTTGACAAACAAACCCTACCGAAAAATCCTTATAGTACTATCTCCTAACAAAACACAAACAATTACATTATTAATTGTGCGCAACAACATGTTCATCGTCAGAAGACTTCTTTGTTAATTAGGCACTAAGCCACATTTTTTAATTAAATGCATCTTTATAACAAATGCATTCAGAAGTACTTCCTAAAGGAAATATTTTATTACATTCATAACAGCGTTACGTTATCTTTGAAATTATAAAGCCTTCTAACACATATTTAGATAAAATTTTACAAATAAACCATTTTTGAATTAAAATACTTTAATACCGTTAAATAATGCATGGAGCATACTTTGTGAAATGCGGTTAAAAATTACTCAGAGAAATGCGATAAATATCACTCCGAGAAATGCAGTTAAAGATTTATATGTGAAATGCGGTGATATGCTTTATAACATAAGAAGTACTTCCTACATTGTGTATGTTATATATCCATTAGGGCGTTACGTTATCAGTAAAAATATAAAGCTTTGTAACTAATATTTAGATAATATTATGCAAATAAATCCTTTTTGAGTTTAAAAAACTTTAATATCGTTAAATAACGCATAAAACATAGTTTATGAAATGCAATTAAATATTTCTCCGAGAAATGCAGTTATATATTACTTCGAGAAATGTAGCGAAGGATTAATGTGAAATGCAGTTATGTAGAACTTCCATAGCAACGAGAAATATAGTTCAGGAATTTAAGTTATGGAATTCTGTGAACTATCAACTTCAAATTCAGTGTTTTTATAACTAAGGTTTCATGCATTTAATTTGGAATTTTAAAGAACACAAACTTGTGTATAAACAGTTATTTTCTGATAAAATATTATGATTAAATTAGGGATGGCTGCTTTTCTACAAGTTAGTTCAAAATATGTTTCCTATAAATAAGATTACCGTGATTATGTAGGATATGTTTGGGGCTGCTGACGAGCAGTATGTTTGGAATGTGGTTGGAGCGATTGACGGTACAGTATATTTAAAACATGTTTGGAAGTGCTGTTGGAGGGATATGTTTAGAGGACATGCTTGTAGCAGTTCGCAGGTCCGCATGTTTGTGATATGTTTGGCGCAGTTGGCGGAACATATATTCGGATATCTTTGAAGTAGTTTGCGTGCCAAACAATATATTTGGAAGGGTTGGTGAATCAGTGTGTTTGGGATATCTTTGTAGCATTTGCTGGATCAGTATTATCGGGATATGTATGTAGTAGTTGGGAGAGCAGTATGTTTGGGATATATTTGAATGAGTTGGAAAAACATATCTTTGGCACATCCTTAGAGTAGTTGGAGAGCATGCTTGTTTTTAGATATATTATACGGTTTGGATATATTAAACGGAGAATCATTGTGTTTGGGATATCTTTTTAGCATTTACTGGATGAGTATGTTTGGGATACTTATGTAGCAGTTAGAAGAGCAGTATATTTAGGAAATATTTGGATGAGTTGGAAAAACATATATATTTGGAATATCTTTAAAGTAGTTTGCGTGCGAAACAGTATGTTTGGAAGTGTTGGAGAATCATTGTATTTGCGATATCTGTATAGCAGTTGCTGAATCAGTATGTTTGGGATATTTATGTAGCAGTAGAAGAGCAGTATGTTTGGGAAATATCTGGATGAGTTGGAAAAACATATATTTGGCATATCTTTAGAGCAGTTGGAGAGCATGCTTGTTTTTAGATATATTATACGGTTTGGATATATTATACAATTTGGATATATTATACGGTTTTTTGGGTATAGTATACGGTTTGGATATATTATACAAAGCCCTCTCATTTGTGATACATTATATTCATGAAACGAAATTATAACATTTCTGAACATGCTGACGCAGTATGAAATTAAGCTAGAGTCATTAGTAGTGCCGTTTTGATATCTAATTAATTAGATTTCATCATTTAGGGCCTCTAAGATATGGAATCAGACTAACAAACAAATAAACAAGCTCCATCTTAAGTCAAATAAAAATAAGTAAAAATGAAATAACGAAAGAATTAATGAAAGTCTGAATAGAAAGTCACGTGAAGTCAAAATGTATATTAAGTTTTGCATTTGGATTAACAACACTCTTTGCGTACTCTTTATCTTCTTTTCTTCGACCCAGATCGCCGGATCTACCCAAAGGTGTCATGCGTCTGTTTGGACGGCCTGGAAATGCCATCCAATTCTGACAGGAACCCTGTGGGGAAGTCATACGAGGTATCATACCACCAATCTTTTACGAGGACTTGCGGACCCACATATTTAACGTGATTGTTATTCGCATGAATACGTCGATAGTTTGGTCAGAGGCGGGAATCGAACTCGGGTCGTCCGGGTGGATATCCCTGCGCACTAACCATTGGGCTGTCGCGCACATTTTATGCGCTCTTTAGTACGCAATCTCTGCCTGAAAATTTTCTTAGCATAATTAACAATGAATGTATGCAGTTTCAAAGCAGAATATCACGCCCAAAATATTTTACATATTTCACATTTTTTTAAGATTTGAAACAAGACCAAAGAATATCGCTTTAACGTTAAAAATTTTCCATCTTCCTTTGTCGTTATTTTCTCTTGTGAAAGAAAGTTTAAATTCAACTTTTACTTACTGTGATTTGAATATAATTTTTCAAAAGAGTTCGTATATTTTTATTTCACCTTGATATAACTCTTTAAATGTATTTTATCGGCTATAAAAATTCCATTTTTTTTTATTTTATTCTCAATGAATATAGACGTATTGTGCATTCCACGAATTCGCTATTTTTTGCTTTACGTTTCTGTGTTCTTGGTATTGATCTACTCTAAGTCATATACTATCCGACCAAATTTGATAACATTTTGTATTCAGTTAATGCATTGTTCTGTGTCTCTATTACCAAAGATCTGTCAATCATAATTCGTCTTCAACTCAGACTTTCCGACCTACCCGAAGGTGTAAGACGGCCTAGATAGTTCCACCTAATTTAGACCGAAACCCAGTAGAGACGGTGTCTACGGAAACTGTGCATTCCTTCCCCTATCACCAACCTCTCGGAAGGACGTACGGACACACATATTTAACGTGCCCGTACTCCGCTTGAACATGAGGATAGTTTGGGCATATAATCGAACTCAATCTCAACCGAGTGCAATCCCCGCGTGATTACCACTGGGCTGTCCCACCCCTCGTTCATAGCTCTGCTTCGAGTGATAGAGAGTGCTTCTATTGTGGAGTTATTACGACTATTATATTTGCAGTTCTGTTTATAGCTCCGCTATAGGAACGATACGGACTTACGAAGTCACGGAGCTACGATCGACAAACTTAGAATAAGGTATCTGGTGCTGATTGGAATTTTTATTGTAATAAGGTTATGATTTCGATTTTCAGAGAACGATGCAACCATCTGAGATGTGACGCAATAGTTGTTTCCACCCCATACAATCCTTGTTGTTACCTCCCCCATACAGTCCTTGTTGTTGCCACCTCCATTCCGTCCTTGTTGCTGCCACCCCCTACAGTCCGTTTTGTTGCCACCACGTGTTTTTCTGAAGTATCTCAGTTCGTGTGAAACATTAATAGAAAAAATATTACTTCTGATGTATTGCTGACGTTATTTACTCAATCGTGAGTTTGGGATATAAAAAAAACTGTATAAAAACTGTTATCAATTTTACTGATACTTAAATATTAAAAAACAAAACATAAGCAGAAAGTAATTCATAATTGATTTTTATAAAATACGTATTTCTTTCCTTACATCGATGTTATTGCAAACGATTCCGAAATTTTGAAAGAATTGAAAATGGCATTTGTTGATTTATGAATGTATGTAAGATAATTCGACAAATAAGAAAATATATTTCTTTTGCTGATTAATTAGATACATATTTCAGTTTAACACTAAGCATTTTAAAATATTTATTCTCGTGTTATGTAGGCATTTATTTTTTTTTCAATATTTCACTGTTTTATAATAGTTTATACTTTCATACCTACAGAACCCGCCTTCAAGGAGCTTTCTTAGACTTAATTTTTTGTTCCCATTTCAGATAATGGCACTGGTGGATTTAGCGTTTATTATGTGTTCTTTAAGATGAAATAGTCTATACTTGCAATGGAAGCACGAAAACTTGCTATTTGAGACACTTTTGCAAACTTCAATGAAGCTCAACAAATTCATCCCTACCATGCAGTCAGCGCGCATTTATTTAATATTTTTTTAACTGATTGCTTCTAATATCGGGGACGAATTTGTTAGTAAGCTGTAACTTAGTCAAGTTCAAGAAAATTTGGGTGGTAATGGATGGATGGATGTGTGTGTGTGGGGGGGGGAGACAGCTCAGTGATTAGGGCGCGATGGTTGCACTCGGACGACCCGAGTTTGATTCCCGTCTCTGCCCAAACTGTCTCCGTGTTCACGCGGAGTACGAGCATGTTAAATATTTGTATCCGTAAGTCCTTCCGAGAGGTTGGATGGTAGGGAATGAGGGAACGGTCCCTGTGGATGCCGCCCCCCACTGAGTTCCGGTCTAAATTGGGTGGCACTTTCCGGCCATCTAAACAGATACCGTACACCTTCAGGTAGGTCGGACGGTCTGGGTCGAAGAAGAAGATGCAAAATTTGGGTACGACAAATTGTCAGTATAAACGATAAAAATAATGTACATAATAACAAACAATGATCAATATTCTATTTTCTTATTTTTATTTCCAAGAAATTGAACAGGCTATTACCGTGGCCAGGGGCAATTTCAAGCATAAAATGCAATAATATTTCATTAGAAGGGATAGAAAATGTGGTAAATAATAAGACTACTTTATAAAATTGAGCCCAGGACAATCTTATCTAGCCTAGGACTATTTGATGCAAAATGTGGAGGCAGCAATTTTTTATTAAAGGCATTAGATTGCATCCGGACGGCGCTTAGATATGCTATCAGCTACACTACCATTTACAGAAGTACTTGAATTTTTTAACAATTTCTTTCTTTCCAGATTTAAAGTGCTTCTTACTTTATAATCGAATCATCATATTTCTGTAGACCTTTAGTGACTCCCATGCCAAAAATATCATGGATTTTGCTCAATTACGCTCTAAAATATCTTTGCCTCATTTAAATAAAGTATGAAACTATTCATGCTTTGAATAGCGTTTTCATAGAATCAGCTTAGTTGAATTTTATATTGCATGGAGATATTTGTTGTGATTCAATACGTTTTAAGTTTATTTCTCCTTTCTCTAAATTTTATTATTTATTCTCCCATTGTGAATAGTTTAGCATCGTCCATTTTTTTCTAGCTTTAAATAATTTATTATTTAAATTGCAATATCTTTCACTCAATCAATTATTTATATTTCCAGAAATATATTCTACTTGGCCGATGTCCCGGAAATTATTTCATGTTCGCCTTGATCCCATTACGTTTCCGGGGCTTCTATTTCTTATTTAAACTGTACACATTCCAATAGAATGGATTTCTATATTTAAAAATATACTTCTATTTTTAACACTTTCCAAAATAGTTGAAAAGTGTTTATGACTTTGTTCATTCTGTATGTCTGTCTGTCCGTTCGCACGATAACTGCCGTAAAAATGACTTTATCAAAAGTAAATTTTAGTATGTTGTTGAGAAGACCTATGGGTCATATGGGAATGTAAATGAATAGTATCACCCAAATAGTTTTGGAATGAACCCGGGTTGAAGAAGTGAAATACATTGAATAATCTACTGGGCCTAATTTTTCAAACATTTTTTAAGCAAAGTTAAAATTTACTAATTGCTTCGAAAATTTTAGGAAATACTCAAGTTATCGTGTTTTTTAAAGTGCCTTTAAATTTATATTTAGAGTTGCATCCGTCCTTTCCGCTTTATTTTGGCGTAGTTGCTGCCCATCAATATTCTGTGCATCTATATTCTGTGCCCACGCAATTACAATATTTTTGCTTTTAAATGATCATCAAACTTTGATTATTTCTACATCGAGGCCTAATTTTAATGGATGCAGAATGTAAACAAGTAAGATGAGTTGTATAAGAATTGCTGAATTTTTTTCAGGCAAAATTACCTACTTCTGGATTCTGGAATAAAAGTGATATGAATGAAATATTCATTTCTTCTACATAGAGATCCAGACGATTTATATTTCGATGACGTTTTAAGTTTTTAAACATAATAAATTATTTTAGTACTGATAATTTACAATATAATAGCGCTGAATGTATCGCATTTTAGAGATGTTTAAATAAAATTGCATTTCATTTGAAAAGTGTTTCATAATCTATGCTTTATGCATAATTGATCTTTCTTGTTGCTATTTAAAGGTGTTTCTTTGATTCCTTTGTTTTTCTGTATTCTAATTTGCTTAATTGAATATTCAATTTCTAATAAAAACTTATAGACTATTTTGTATTTTGCATTAGGATTCTCAAATATTGAAATTAATTTTTTTACGTTTTGAAAATTACTTCATACCATAGGTCCAGCGTTAGCTTTGACAGAAAATCTCTGTGAAAAGGATTATTTGGTCAGTGGCTGCACCGAGGTTTTTTTTAATCTAGAGATATATTTGTCTTGAAGAGTTAACCGCGTCTCAGTAGGAGGGGAACGCGTGAAATTATAAATGACAATTCTTTAAGTGTAAACGATTTTAGTGTTTATTAGTTTATTTATTTTTTTTTGACAATGCTACTCAATTTACTGATCTATTAAACGTTAAATTAAACTTACTGTAGTGATTCACATTTATTCATCATTTTTCAGTAAAATTGATGAAAACATCCATTTTTGAAGCACTGTCTGGAAAGTTTACAAAATTCATATAAAATGTCTAATTTCACAAAAACTGCACTTACTTTGCAAACATTCATGCCAATTTTGAAATTCGTATATGAAATTATATAATATTCGTTTCTTTCTTTTCTATAAAATCAACTAAGTTAATTTCTGCATTGAGTTATTTAACAACCAGAAAAATTATTATAGAATGTTTTGTACAATATAACTCTTGGCGTATTATACTTTGATTTTCTGGAGTTCAATTCTTTCTTTAAGAAATTGCAGGATTATACATAAAGAGTTTAGAGATCTAGATTTATTTATCTGTGTATTTTAAGCTCAAATTATAGGTTGAAGGCTTTTTTTATTACTATTATTTACAGAAAATTGACGAAAGTAGATTAGGGTTATTTTGATTTCGTTATTTTTCAAGTATTATACAGACGTTTCCTCGAGCTAACGCATCGCCCTCCAGCTTTGACCAAATTCAGATTTGGCGCATTTGGCGATGGTCAGAAATGGCCAGCGAAAGTTTTCGCCAAGATATTCTATTAATGCCCTATTTGACCCCGAACGAAACACTTGACACATATTTACAGTCTTGCTTTCTTGTAGCTTGGAAAAAGATTATTTGTCAAGTGAATGAATTATTTTAAGAAATGGATTACCAAAAGAAAAGTGATGACGTTACAGAATATGTAATTTATTTTTATTTAAATAAAAATATTATTTGTTATTTAATATCCTTTGTACGTGTTCATCATAAGAAATTAGTTCGGTATAATCACTACCGACTAGATTAAATTCTTAAAAGCAGTGGTATTTTTAAGTTAAAATATCTTTACCGCACTTTGATACTATATACAAAATTTGATATTTTGATAGCTTTTTCTTAGTGCTAGTTAAGTTGAATGTTATATTGTGTGTGTATAAAATTTGGATACTTTTTACTAAGTGACATATTGTGGAAAAAGAACCCTCCCCTTGTAATTAACATTTGAGTTCTCCACCTTGGATAGTGCATTTATGTAAATTTGTTGTTATTTATTATAAAAATATTAGTATATTTAAGAAAAATATATATTATCAGCATCCCAGAATAAATTGAGAATCAAGTAACTTAACAATCAACAAGCTAGTATATTTTTAGACAGAAAATATCATATAATATTTCAGACTTTTGAGTATGTTAGCTTTATATATTTATAAAGCTAACATACTCAAAAGTCTGAAATATTATAGTATGTCAGCTTGTAATTTTTTATGCATAATAATTTACAGTGATGATTTATAGTCTATTTTTTTATTTTGTTTATGATTACATGAATTAAATATATATCTATGTTTATTTATTTAAATTTACTTAAACTAATAAATACATTTGATACATTTAAAAGTATTTTTAAATGCTGCTCATGTTTATAGTTTCAAAATTATAAAAGAACAGTCCCGTACACTTTTACATCCGGTTGCATTAAAATAAAATCGCCAGGAGAGCGATACTCGCCAAAGCTAGCAGCCTCGCTTTGTTTACATTATAGTTCCGATGGTTGGCTCCCCGAACGCTAGTGTCCAGGCGAAATCCCATGTTAAATATGTTGATTTGGCCTCCTATGGAAGCTAACCTTATGAATATAGTATTATGTGATGTTAAATATAAATGTCTATGATATATTTAATAAATAAATGTATATATGACCTTTGCTACTTTCCCCCAAACTACACTTTGTCTGTAAATATTGATGCCAATTTTGAAATCAGTATATGAAATTACACGATATTCGTCTTTCTATATAAAACCAACTTTGGTAATTCCTGTTTGGCTTTATTCAACTACCAGAAGAATTATTATAGTACTTCTTTGAGAAAATAACTCTTGGTGTATGTTCTTATCATTGTTGTTCGTTTCAAACAGCGAATTTTCTAGAGCGTAATTCCTTCATAAGGTAATTGCAGATTTATAAAATTAGCTATAGGGGTGTCGAATACACCCGACTGATCCTAAGGTTTATAGCAGGATGTTCGTTCGTGAGATATCGTCTCCACAGTCTCACTGACACACATACATACTTTCAAACACACACACAGACATCACCTCAAAAATGCTTGATTCGTGATCAGGGATGCTTGAAACATGCTCTCCCGTCGAAAATTCGAATTCAAATTTTCGACCCCGCCACAATATTTTCCTTATACATTATGTATATAAGGAAAGTAAAAACGAAGTCCGGGAATGATTTTGATTCAAAACAGACGATTTAGAAATTTAACAGTGTTATTTCTGTCGATATTACTTAAGTCTAGGAAACTTTGTTGGCACCGGGGCAACACCGACTAATCCGTTCTAGAAACTTATAATAGGCTTGGCTCAGTGGAACAGTAATAATTATTTGAATAATAGATAAAGGAAAGCAATATAATAAGCCTGCAATACAATACTGAGACTGCTAAACAAAAAGTTGGTGCTTCAGTCAATAGCTGCTGTTCATGCTTCATTAGGGTACTCAGCCGAGAGGGGATATTGTTTGTAAATGCGAATCATTCACAACACTACTGAAATTAGAGACTTTCACTGTGAAATAGGATCAGACTCAAAAGCGACTTAACGGAAACAACATTGCCGAAGTCATCAATATAATCGGCCATTCAGTTCGTTATTTCTTCATCGTGATATCGAATTTTTTTAGATGAATTAAACGCGTTCATTGTTGATTCGGTTTGAAATGTTCCACGAATGTTGTCCCAGTTCTTCTTATGTCGGTGTCGGGTGTGGTGGAAATTTATGTACTTGAACGGGAATATCTGAATTCGATTTTATACTAATATTCCGAGAATTCGGCTTATGATGACATCATCAATCTGGAAATGGAATGAATTAATTTGTGCGTTTTATCGGGTGACTCGTTGATTTTGGTCTGGTCACGGGAAAGTAAATTTTGATATATTATGTATGGCGGTAAAGGAGTTTAAAACTCCAGAGTGAAAATATGCCAATATTATTTGAGACAATAATTCAGGTGGCGCTGCGGAAAGATAAGCGTCCCTGTATTATATGTATTTCTATGGCTGAAGGCTTAAAATATTTATTTAGACTATCAATTTTGTAAAAATAAATTAGTAATTCAATGCAAATTAGAACTGCAACAATGAGGAATATTCCTATGTATTCAAAAGAATTTTACCTATCTATTTTGTATCTCCGCATATTCTGAACCCTGTCCTACAACTGTGAAAAATACTGATTAATTGTATGGACAATTAGGGAAACTTAATTTAAAAATAATCAAATATGCACATATTTAATATTATGCCTCTTTGCTGTGTCAATAGAAACAAAGGGAGCTTTACCAACACTAGCGATCCCTAGATATAATTCTCAAAGCGTTATTGCATTTTCAAGTGTTTCATCCATAGGAGATTCATCTCCTTCACCCAAGGACATTTCAAAGCCTTAGCGGCTCAAATAAAAATGTGATTGCAATGGCGTCCTTTTACTTATACCGCATATCCTTGGATCTAGCAAGTTCTTTCTATAGAGCTTTCATTGAAGGGCTCCTCTGGCCGCATACGCATAGTGTATAAATTAGAAAAAGCTATATATAGTGAATAAAGCCAGTAATTTCCAATTTAATTAAAAAAATCCGTTTTGGTTTTGAAATTAATTTTCAGCAATCAAACGCAATGTTTCCAAATATGCAATACCTGTCTATGTAAATTAATATTTCTTAAAATTTAATATCATTGACTGACTATTTCTTAAAACTTTCTAACATGGTTGAAAGGTGTTTATGATTCCTTTGCTTCATCCACTACTCTCTTTGCTTCATCTCACTGCATACCACTACTCTCAATGGGTGTTTGCCAGAGAGCATACATTACGGTTGAGTCCAAGAACACAACTAAAAACTGAAGATTGTAGTGATATAAAATTGAGTCATATAAAATGCATTGATTGAACACAATTTTCAAGCACCGCGTAAGCAGGAACAATATACAGCAACTAGCCCGATAACTAGCTCACGTGATATCTAAACAACTGTTAGGTACAGCAAAACAGCAAGCAAATGCTCTACTAATTTCACAACACACCTGACACTATTATCAAAACATTGAGATATTTCATTTCACAAAATAACCTTTACCTTTCTCAGAACATTGATGTATGTCACAGTTCAATGTAGCTAGTATCACGTCAACTGACCCCCAACAGAGTGATGACTCCTTTTATATACTCTCTGTAGAAACGTCTAGAAAATGCTCGTATCGCGTAGAATATTCGTTATACCAAGAAGATTCTCGAACATTCAAAACATAGCCGAAAGTAGCCAAATTTGCGATAAATCGCCAAATCTGGCAACCCATTATCCACGGACCTGAAATTGCAAGCCTAGTTTTACGGCATAAGAAAATCTGTACGGGTGTTTTCATCTTCTGGTTAAAACAGACTCATTTTACAAGTTCGTAGCAATATCTAAAATTTCGAGCAAGAATCTCGGATTTTGTCTTATTCGATCCGTGTCGGTTTCCAAGCGTCCATAAATACCGAATATTTCGAAAATTCGATTTATAGCGTGGTGATGCAAAGAAATAATCAAATAAATTCAAACCATTTTGCTTAATTATCGAGCTCTTCCACTGTAACTTTGGACTCTTTCGATATATCTCATCTTCTAGGCCAATGAAAAAATCGAATGTCTCGAAATATTTGAATTAGAGGTGAGGACGCAAATGAATAATCACTATACTCAAAATCAATTTGCTTAATAATCGGACAGTTCCACTCTATCTGGAATCTTGGTCTCATTCCATACGTGGCAGCTTACAAATCAATAGAAAAATCTAGCATTTTGAAAATTGAAATTATTAAATTAGGTGAGGCGATGCTGGGACATTGAAAAGTAAACTGTTTTAGTACTTCCACATGAGTTAGATTCTTAGTTTTGGACTTATTTGACCGATCTGAGCTCTCGGATCAACGGAAAATCGATAATTTCAAAACATTCAAATTTGTAGGGTGACGATGCAAAGGTATATTAAACAAACAAGATCATCGTGCATAAAACATTGATTGTGAAACACTTTCCAACTGAAAAGCAATTTTCAAACATCTCTAAAATGCGATACATTCAGGGCTGATATATTTTAAATTATCACAGTACTACAATAACTTAATATATTTGAAAAAATGAACTTTATTCAAATGACGTCATCGAAACATAAATCGTCTAGCTCTCTATGTAAAAGCAATGAATATTTCATTCATATCACTTTTATTCCAAACTGCAGAGAGAAATAATTTTGAGTGAAAGAAATTCTGCAATTTTTATACAACTCTTCTTACAATCACTTGTTTATATTCTGCATCCATTAAAGTTAGGTTTCGTTGTAGAAATAACCCAAGTTTGATGATTATTTAAACTAAAATATATTGTAATTGCGTTAGCACAGAATATAGAAGCACAGGAAATACGCAATAATAATAAAGGGATTTTTGAACGGATGCAACACAAAATATAAATTGAAAAGAACTTTTAACAACCACGATTTTTACACTGGGAAATAAAGATGGATGCCGTATTTTATTGTGAAGTGGGTCACGTGATATCTTCATATAATGTGGATGTAATTATTATTTAAACTTTTATTTAAAAAATTTCGAATCTATTTTACTGAAATTTTTTTGTATATTTTATGGGATAATTTGAATATATCCAAAAACTTTCGAAGAAATCTGTGAATTTTAATCAAAAATATTTGAAAAATTAGGTCCATCAGTGTTCAATGTATTTCACATATTTAACCCGGATTCAATCCAAAACTAATTGGGTGATATTATTCACTTACATTCCCATATGTCCCACAGACCGTCTCAACAACACACTGAAATTTTCTTTTGATTAAGTCATTTTTACGACAGTTATCGTGAGATCGGACAGACAGACAGACAAAATGAACAATGTCATAAACACTTTCCAGCTATGATGGAAAGTGTTAAAAGAAGATGGAGAAACTAATGTAACTAATCAAATTTTATGAATGTGACAGCGTTCCGTCCCACCAAGTCGTTATTTCCCAATCTGTAGATGTGTATCATAAGTGACGTGACAAAACTATGTTTTGATGGGTCTGAATTTCAGTCCCTAAGATAGCCATAAACTTTTAAAGATAGCAAAAATTATTTTTCTCATGTAATGTTACCATGAAGTTAATAATAACAAAACAGACATATAATATAATTGGTGGGCAACCCAAAGAACATAAGTTTAAAAGTCAACATTTTACGATTTTCTGCCCAGCATATTTTTCTTTAATTTTGGCCTTAACCAATAAATTTTCTTTAATTTTGGCCTTAACAACCTTAATTACTGAACCAATTTCAATGAATGGTGTCTTATATTGTGTCTTAAGATGTTAGGTACATACTTTAAAACTTAAAAATACATTTGTTTAAAATTTAAAAATTGAATATGAATAAATGGAGCTATGCATTAAAGTAGAATTTGGAATGCCTGCTATATCGTCCTTGCTTAATCATTCAACAAAAGAGTTAAACTCTCACAAAAACAACACTTCATGGTTAAAGGATCCCCGCTAAGTATGGAAAACAAACACCTATTTCAAAAAACAGTATGGTACCTCAAAATGGTTTGCACCAAGTTTTCTGGGGACCGGGGCTATACTTTCTGGTCCGGACACCCTGCTGAAGGATCATAACCCTCCACATAATGAGAGGTTGACCATTTTAGCACTAGTCAACTTTTTACTTTCCTTATATACATAATGTATAAGGAAAGTATTGTGACGGGGTCGAAAATTCAAATTCGAGTTTTGGACGGGCGAGAACGTTTCAAGCATCCCTGATCAGGAATCAAACATTTTTGAAGTGATGTATGTGTGTGTGTGTGTGTGTGTGTGTGTGTGTGTGTGTGTGTGGAGACGATAACTGACGAACGAATGGACCGATTCGAACGAACTTTGGTACAAAAATCACAATCCGTGAATACTAGAAGCCTATTGTTTTTATACTCAATCGAATATTCAGAATCCCCCTAAATTTTCGAGTGAAATTTTGAAAAAATCGTCAAAAAAATCACCGCTAATTAAAGTTACGCAAATAGACATTTCCTATGCAATTTTTCATTAGAAAACGATTGACATAAGTTTCAGAACGCTAATATGAACCGTTCTCGAGATATTGCACATTTTTCAAAAAAATTATCAAAAAGTCATATAAAATAAAAAAAATATATTTCCTATTGAGAAACATGTTCACGTTTCATATGAAATACCATGCGATAAATTTAGTGACATCATTCTCGTGTATCTAGCGCGTTCCATTCATGAAAAAAGGTATTTTGAGTAATACTTTTGTATTTGAACGGCAATAGTTATTTATCTGCTCTAAGAATAACTTATTTCTTCGTCCATAACGATTGGCGAAATTTTGGCGACGAATTTGGTGGAATGTCGCCAACTTGGCGACTTTTCTAAATGTTACTAAATTAACGAAAAACTCGTCAAATGGATAAAAATGACTCTCAATCAATGACGACTCATTGATGATGACGCCATGGAAAATGAGGACTCATTGACAAAAATTCAATATCTTGGAATGAATATAAATAACTACTATAAACATAATCTATATTTTTTTTTTACTGTAAAAGTAGTAAATTCATTGCATTATATAAGGTAAGTCATGTGCTGTCCACATCAGATTTTTGTATTGACTACCACTACAAAGGGCTACGTGTCATTTGAAGAAGGGTTGCGAACATTTGGCAGGGTACCTAGACCTGAAACTACAGCTCCCGTTCTTCGAAAATTCAGCTACAATCTTGAGCTCAAGAAGTATTTGAAAGAATGAATATAGCTAGTAAGGAACGCCGGTTGCATAAATTAAAGAATTAACTTCTCCGTCTTTCGATGGTTTCCTTTACAGAGAAGTAAAATTCTAAACATAGATGTCCAGTTATACAGGTTAGGGAGATATACCTCACGAACTTGCCACCAACTCACAAATATCTTGAAAACATCACAAAACACAAGCATTACAAAACACAAGTATCACAAAACACACAAAATTTATTCGAAGAAATGATTATAGCTTGTATGAAATGTAGGTTATAAAAATTAAAGGTTTAACTGTTCTGCCTTTAATGGTGTCATTTATAGAATAATAAAATTCTAATAATAGGACAGATTACTAGATATAAACCTCTCGAACACCGACTCACAAACATCTTGAAGACATTACAAAATACAAACATCACAAAATACAAACATCACAATACACAAATATCGCAGAATGCAATCATTACAAAACACAAACATCACAAAACACACCGATCAGAATTCAGAGTGCTTCAAACAGGTTTAATTTGGTTGCACTTAAAAGTATGCTATTCATACCCATTTACCTGGCTCCTGAATCTCACGCATTTTCCAACACGTACAGAGGATGCCATCGAAGGAGTCATGTTTGCAATCCAGTCGGAATCATCTGCGTTGCTGAAGGGACTCACAAGACAGAGGTATCGAAAGAACCGAAGAAACCCATTCCTGAAGCGTGTACTCATCGCAGCATAAATGAAGGGATTAACACAGGAGTTGAGGAAGGCAAAAAGGTTGATGGAGAGCATGGTGAAGAAGAAGTTGTGACTTTCCATGAAGTTGACAGTTTGATATTGACTGACGATGCTCACCAGAAAGTAAGGTGTCCTTGATTCAGCAAATTCTGAGACAACCATTAGCACAATTTTGGCAACCTGTAAGAGTACATAATTCAGATCAATCTATAATGTGATGTTTCTTTACATTTTGAGTGTAATACAAAGAGTACGACAATTGTTTTTTTTTTTTTGTCAGGTTATTTTATTTTGCACACGACACATTAACTAAGCAACCATTAACCATGTTTTTCAATAGGTATACTCAAGACAATAGTGGACACGACAAAATTGTAAATGTTGCAAATGCAAATCTAGACCATGAGAAATGTGACTTAAGACATTTTTTAAGCGAATTTGCAATGAAAGAAATTAATTTTGAACACAGCCTTACAAAAGGTCCAAATAAATTAAATTTCTTCCATGACAGTACCATAGAAAATGGCAGGCGACTTGCATGTTTAAAGTAATGTAATAATTTAATAAAAAAAAGGAAAGAAAAATCAATCATGCTTTGATTAAGAAACACTTTTTAACAGAAATACGATTTTATTTAAACATTTCTAAAATGTGATACATTCATAGGTCATATTTTTTAAATTATCACAGTACTACTGTAATTTATTATATTTCAGAACTTAAAACCGCATCGAAAAAAACCAATTCCAGTTACACAAAATGAACTTTATTCAAATGACGTTATGGAAATATAAATGGGATGCCTCACTATGTAAAATCAATGAATGATTCATTCATATCACTTATATTCCAGACTCCAGAGCTAATGAATTTTGCGTAAAAAATCAGCAATTCTTATACAACTAACCTTACATGAACTTGATTTGTTTACAATTTGCATACGTTAAAATTAGGCTTCTCTGTAGGCATAATTAAAGTTTAGTGATCATTTAAAATAAATAACATTGCAACTTTGGTACAGAATTTAGATATGCAGGTAATACGCAAAAATACAGGGGTTTTAAGACGGTTGCAATACTAAATGTAAATTTAAACGATCTTTAAACATCAAGATCACAGCGGGAAAGAAATCTATGTCATATTTTATTTTGCAATGAGTTACGTGATCTCTTCATTTATCATGGGTACAATTATTATTTCATTTTTTGGCATTATCCCAAAGACCGGTACGGTCTTGAATTTGGCGACTTTTCTGGCGCCCGATGTTGAGACAGTTGCCATAGTATCCAACCAAGTCGCAAGGTTACCATGATTATGTGAGCACGAATGTAAATAAACAAACTGCGTAGTAAAATGCGCAGAAACGTAAGTGCAAAGGGACATTATTTTTATCATAGCTCGTAACGGTAAACTGACGATGATGCCAAATAAAAATTGAAATTAATCCCATTAAACATCAAATTTATATTTGTAATGAACATTAGTTATTTAGAATACATTAATAGCAATATATATTTAAAGATTTCATTTGCTAAAGTGCATTTTAAGTGAATATACACTACTAATCATTTTTATCATAGTCTCTAAGTAACGTTCTAAAGATGTATGCATTTACTAGCAAATTGCAATGTATATGCGAGTGAGGGGAAGATATGTAACGATTTTTCGCAAAAAAACTCGTGTATATATTTTAATGAAAGTTAATATTTTATTTTCCGGTTAATTAAAAATATCCATCAAAGAAGATAAATTTAGATATATCCTACAAAAATTAGAGGTTAAACGAATGTAAATTTCTAAAGTAATGTCTATGTATATATATACGTATGTATATGTATATATATACGTATGTATATATCGTAATTCAATGTATTTGTCGGAGGTCGCACGTAACAACAGGTGTTCTGTGGCTCATAGAGTCATGTAGCAATTAGAACATGGATCTACGCCCGCTTCGCGAGCTAACCTCGCTACGCTCACCTGCTAAAAAACATCACAGAATCCGGTCCCGCTGGCTGTCGGAGGTCGCACGTAGCAACAGGTGTTCTGTGGCTCATAGAGTCATGTAGCAATTAGAACATGGATCTACGCCCGCTTCGCGAGCTAACCTCGCTACGCTCGCCCGCTAAAAAAACATCAGAGAATCCGGTCCCGCTGGCTGTCGGAGGTCGCACGTAGCAACAGCTGTTTGTGCAACAAGTGTTCTGTAGGTCATAGAGTGATTTAGCAATTAAAACATGGATCTACGCCAGCTTCGCGAGCAAAACTCGCTACTCTCGCCTGCTGAAAAACAGCATAGAATCCGGTCCCACTGGCTGTCGGAGGTCGCACGTAGCAACAGGTGTTCTGTGGCTCATAGAGTCATGTAGCAATTAGAACATGGATCTACGCCCGCTTCGCGAGCTAGCCTCGCTACGCTCGCCTGATAAAAACATCACAGAATCCGGTCCTGCTGGCCGTCGGAGGTCGCATGTAGCAACAGCTGTTTGTGCAACAGGTGTTCTGTGGCTCATAGAGTGATGTAGCAATTAAAACATGGATCTACACCAGCTTCGCGAGCAAACCTCGCTACTCTCGCCTGCTAAAAAACATCACAGAATCCGGTCCCGCTGGCTGTCGGAGGTCGCACGTAGCAACAGCTGTTTGTGCAACAAGTATTCTGTAGGTCATAGAGTGATTTAGCAATTAAAACATGGATCTACACCAGCTTCGCGAGCAAACCTCGCTACTCTCGCCTGCTAAAAAACATCACAGAATCCGGTCCCGCTGGCTGTCGGAGGTCGCACGTAGCAACAGGTGTTCTGTGGCTCATAGAGTCATGTAGCAATTAGAACATGGATCTACGCCCGCTTCGCGAGCTAAACTCGCTACTCTCGCCCGCTAAAAAAAATCATAGAATCCGGTCCAGCTGGCTGTCGGAGGTCGGACGTAGCAACAGCTGTTTGTGCAACAAGTGTTCTGTGGCTCATAGAGTGATGTAGCAATTAAAACATGGATCTACGCCCGCTTCACGAGCTAACCTCGCTACGCTCGCCCGCTAAAAAAAATCACAGAATCCGGTCCCGCTGGCTGTCGGAGGTCGCACGTAGCAACAGCTGCTTGTGCAACGGGTGTTCTGTGGCTCATAGAGTGATGTAGCAATTAGAACATGGATCTACGCCCGCTTCGCGAGCTAACCTCGCTACGCTCACCTGCAAAAGAACATCACAGAATCCGGTCCCGCTGGCTGTCGGAGGTAGCACGTAGCAACAGGTGTTCTGTGGCTCATAGAGTCATGTAGCAATTAGAACATGGATCTACGCCCGCTTCGCGAGCTTACCTCGCTACGCTCGCCCGCTAAAAAAACATCAGAGAATCCGGTCCCGCTGGCTGTCGGAGGTCGCACGTAGCAACAGCTGTTTGTGCAACAAGTGTTCTGTAGGTCATAGAGTGATTTAGCAATTAAAACATGGATCTACGCCAGCTTCGCGAGCAAAACTCGCTACTCTCGCCTGCTGAAAAACATCATAGAATCCGGTCCCACTGGCTGTCGGAGGTCGCACGTAGCAACAGGTGTTCTGTGGCTCATAGAGTCATGTAGCAATTAGAACATGGATCTACGCCCGCTTCGCGAGCTAGCCTCGCTACGCTCGCCTGATAAAAACATCACAGAATCCGGTCCTGCTGGCCGTCGGAGGTCGCATGTAGCAACAGCTGTTTGTGCAACAGGTGTTCTGTGGCTCATAGAGTGATGTAGCAATTAGAACATGGGTCTATGACCGCTTCGCGGGCTAACCTCGCTACGCTCGAGCGATAAAAAAACATCACAGAATCTGGTCCCGCTGGCTGTCGAAGATCGCACGTAGCAACAGCTGCTTGTGCAACGGGTGTTCTGTGGCTTATAGAGTAATGTAGTAATTAGAACATGGATCTATGACCGCTTCGCGGGCTAACCTCGATACGGTCGCCAGCTAAACAAACATCACAGTATCCTGTTCCCCTGGCTGTCAGAGATCGCACATAGCAATATCTATCTGTGCAAAAAGTGTTCCATAGCTCATAAAGTGATTTTTATGTTACTTCCGCGCTTCAAAATCTCAATCAAACTCAATCTAGAACAAACCACGTACGATTCCTTATACGTAATGCGCATTCGTTCCAAAAACACGGCAAGCCCACGTATAATCATCAAACTCTTCCGTACTATCATTCCTCTCACACAATCGCATTACCCACTTGCAATCAACCCCTGATTCACACACCATTTAATCACATTAATTTACCACTATCAACCAAACGATCAAAAAGAACAATACTAAATCTTTCACTCTCCACAGCCATTTACTACACTCAAATGAAATCAAAGAAAATTTACCAATACTTGTATTTAATTCTTGTTCCCAAACATCTAATTTTAAAAGATCAGTACAATAATTCATAATGAGCATAAAATAACACAAATTAAGACAGTTGCCAGAGTTATCAGCTCGCACGGTTACCATGGTTACGAAGTACGATGAGTTAAAGAGTTACCAAGGTCGCAACATAGCCCTCCACTTATCGCCGATTTGGCGCGATAGAAAAAAAACAACCGTACCGGTCTTTGGGATTTAGCCCATTTTTTCTTTATAAATCTGCCCAACATATTTTGCTGATATTTTTTTGTACATTGTATGTAATAATTTGAATATTTCCTAAAATTTTAGAATCAATTTGTTAATTTTAACTTTGCTTAAAAAGTGTTTGAAAAATGATGTCCCATAGGTTTCAATATATTTCAATTTTTTCAACCCGTATTAAATCCGAAACTAATTGGATGATATTATTCATTTTCATTCTTATATGTCTCAAAGATCGTCTCAACAACATACTCAAATTTCATTTTGATAAAATCATTTTTAAGGCAGCTACCATGCGAAAGGACTGATTCGGGATCCCGGGATTGCAATCCCTACTAGTGACTTCGGCAATGGGTGAAGCAGATTTAGTGGCGAGACTTCCTCTCCTCCTCGGCAATGAACATCATTAAAACAAATCACGCTACTCGTAGAAGTATTGCCAAATATTATCTAAAGCTAGCCAAACGAGTCTTAAAAATTCGCCAAATAATCATAATAATACACCTTTCAGCCGATAACTTTAAGTGAAGCAGCGGTTATCTTGCATTATTGCGTCACTCCACGAGCCGCCACTGATTCATTCATCCAATAAGAAAGTCAACTAGAATGTTTTGATTTTCTCAAGATCCTGAGAAATGGGCGTGAAAGTAATATTCTTTCAAGTCATGTATTGCCTTCGCTTCAACTGGGAGATAAGATGGCTAATGTTGCGTCAGCTTGTATATTTAGGAGCCATAGCCCAAACTGTCCCCGTGTTCACGTAGATTACGGACAATGTGGATCTAAAAATCGTTCCGAGAATTTGGTGGTAGGGGAAGGAGAATACCGTCTCTGGGAATGTAGTCCCCGCTTGGTTCCGGTCTAAATTGGATGATATTGTCCCAGCTGTTCAAAATGATATCTTACACCTTTGAGTAGGTCAGAAGGTCTGGGTGGAAAAATCGAAAGATGGAATCAAATACGGGTGTGTTACGTCACCAAATGATGAAGTTAAAAATATTACACTTACTTTTCTTCTGTTGGCTTTCTATCTTCTAATACTACCTTGTCTGTGCACTGGTATGTCTTTCAGCAAGCACCTTGCAACACGGACACACGTCCCCGCAATGAAGGACAGAGGCAGGTTGTAGATGAAAATAAAGAGGAAAGTAAAATAACCCCTTCTGAAACTCTCCGGAAAGGATATGAAGCAAGTCAACCGGGTTATAACCCCGTAATGACTCTGTAAGTTGTTCGAAAATGCTTCGGAAGGATACAGGAATGTTGAGGTAACGCTGCAAGGGATATTCCAAACGACCAGAATTATCCTTTTGGCTCTTGATTTTGTTTGGTGCATTCTTGACTTCAAAGGGCACAAAACAGCCATATACCTGTGTGAAAAAGACGAAAGTTAAAACTTGGATTATTTTTAGAGATATACATGAATAATTGATATTTAAAACAGAATGTTGATATTCAAAACATAATATTTATATTCAAAAGATAATATTGATATTCAAAACAGAATATTAATATTCAAAATTATATATAAAATGTTTTTACCCGGTAAATTTACATACTTCAGTCTTTTATCACCCCAAAATTATTTTTGTAAGGAAAGCTTGATGAGTGTATATTCTAGGTCTATCTATAATAGAGTGTCCATGCACGATCGACTGAAAACGATTGCAGCGCAACTAGCTTAGAAATTAAAAAGTTAGAATAACGAACTTTGAAACAAAGAGAAATAGAAGAAAAAATCAATTACAAAGACGTGGAGCATTACCCAGTGAGTAAGTAGTGACAATAAAGCTGCTACAGAAGTCATTTCTTTGACGCAAAATGGTTATTGGACGAGTTGTCCTACTTAGAAACGACACAAGAAATAGCGATGTGAACAGAAATCTAGTCTAAAGCCTCTTCAAAATGCCCTGCTTTAGCAACAATGAACATTTGAATTCGAGAAAAAATGCCCCGCATTAGCAACAATGTACATTTGAATTCAAGGAACAATACACGTCATTAGCAACAATGCATATGTGAATTCGAGAAAAATGCCCTCCATTATAGCAACAATGTACATTTGAATTAAAAAAAATACCCTTCATTAGCAACAATGTACATCTGAATTCGAGAAACAATATTAATTCGGACTTTAAATATCATTGCAGGTGTCCGAATATTACAGATCTTGATAATACAAATTTTTGGCGGATATATATTGCCTTCCATATACGCATTTCATTCGTTCCTGGTGTCGATTTCTACTAATTAAACAATGCTCAACAAATTCGTAATTGGATTATTCGTCCATCTTGCTTTTTAAATTCCATTCCAAGAATTTTTAATTCTCTACTAAAGGTGCTGCAATCGCTTTTTTTCGATCGAGCAACAATGCACATATCAATTCGGGAAAAATACCCTGCATTAGCAGCAATGCACATTTGAATTCAAGAAATAGTGTCCTTCATTAGCAGCAATGCATGTTCGAATTCGAAAAACAATACCCTCCATTAGCAAGAATGTACATTTGAATTCGAGAAACAATATTAATGCGGACTGTAAAAACATTGCAAGTGTCCCCATATTACAGGTCTTGATACGACTATTTGGCGGATATTTAGTGCCTTCCATAATATTTTACTTTCAATTTATTACTTTTCTCCATATATTCTATACTCTATCCCTCAACACTGAAAAAATACTGGTTAATTATACCCATAATTAGGGAAGCCTTAATTTAAAAATAATCTAAAAATATATATAGAAAATACTACTCCTTCCTGTTGTGACCATCAGAATTAGTCAAAATTTACTTGTGTAATTATGTGTTTTTAAACTAGATTTTACGTACATTCAGACTGTTCTACACGCTACTTTAACTTATAATACAAATAATAATGTTAACCCTTGAATTAGATCTTGCCCGTCACACCGAGAAATATTTTTTCGAAATGGTTATTGACAGAATTTTGAAATGTTTTTAATTATTTCTCTCATAATGCAATCTAATATCATACTGCTATCAAATAATCCTCTATTACAATATGCAATATAAAATTACAAGCACTGTATAGTCTATGTGTAGGCCACGCCCACTCCTTGAGCTATGTTTATGTACTTTGCATTGTTGTATATTTTAAACAACCGCCTTATTCTTTTTAACTTTATTTCTTTAAATTACCTATCTTTTAACTTATTAGAACCTTTTATAAGAAACACATACTATCTGAGATAATTTAGATTTTAATAAGAAATTATGATATTCTTCAAATCACAAACAAATTTACAGAAAATAAGTTTCCTTCATAGTAAATACTCAAATCACGGAGAAAGTGCTATGAAACTAGAGATGAACATCAATTGAGAGCAAACTATTACAATCTAAATTCATGTTTCAATATGTAAACTACATTACTTGTAAACTACAAAAACATTGTTTTTATTTAAAAACAGTGAATTTTGTTTCTTTAATAGCGGCATTTATTTTCTGGAGGTGATCCTGAAATAGTGGGCGTGACCCTTGTCTCTCAGGAACTTTGCCTAAAATTGAGTCTTCATAGAATTTACATCAGCGACATTTTCACATTAATATAATTTTTAATGATAAAGAGTGATTTAATTGATAAAGTAATTTTATTTTAACTTACTAACATTTTAAGTTCGAACTTATATTTAAAAACACTACAGTTGCATAGGATAAGTGGCATAAATACACAAATAATCGAACAAAAGTATAGTAATTAAACACATAGCTTAATTTAATATTTGTTTTCATATTTTAGTAGAAAAGTGGAATAAAACCCTTATTGGATATTGCCAGTTCCCAATTTTAATAACATTTATATGAAGCATTATTTTTATATTTGAAAAATATCTTTGCTATTTACTAAAGAATGCCATAAACCAATGTTTAAGTTGAATGTACATGAACATTATTTTTACAAAAATTCATGTAATTTAAAATAGAGTGTTCAGAAATATGAGTAAATACTTTTAATAAATAAATATTTTTGTGAAAAAACGAGCTTTTAAAAATATTAAATTAATATAAATGAAGTTGCATGGACGCTACAAATAACTTAGAACATATTATTATATTATTAAAAAAGGGATATTACTCAGGAGAATAAATGTATTAGTGTGTTACAAAAAGCTTTCATAATAAATATTCAAATCACAGATAGCACCATTAAACTAGAGTGGAAAATCAACTGAGAACAAATTATTAAAATCAAAATTCGTGTATTCAATGTGTAAACTGTAAAACTTGCATGTAAATTACAAAAACTATTTTTTGTATATAAACAGTGATTTATATTATACTAATAACAAGATATTGTGATTTCAGTAGTAGAGAAGACATTACTCTATCACAATCACAGAGTTTCTATTTTGCTATGTTGAGTGACGTCACAACTGGACATCACAACCCAAGAAGAGAGAATTTTAAATATCAAATTTAATTATTTTTTTTCAAAATTTTTATAAATAAATATATTACGTTTAAAATAGTGGTAGGAGAATTATCAACATTAAAATTAGGAAATATTTTGTATTTCAACATCATGTTAAACCTTCCCATCGGTATCATTCTCATTTATGAGTATCGTCAGAGCTGGTGTACGGAAATGTCCTGCACTGCTGCTGATCATTCCACATGCTCGTTATGTATGTGTATTCCATTTTTGAAAATAGATCGAGAACCAGAGCAGCTAGAAAATCTAAATTGCGTTGACTATATCGAAATATTTTTATTCTTTTGATTTTGAACCTTATCAAGCTAGCCCGTCCTTGAACTACTTTAGAAGTGAACTGGTTTATGGGGAATATCTCGAAAAACGACCAAACTAGAAAATCCAAAATTAGTATATCACTGTTTTTTGTGGTATATTATACATAATTCACTGAATGTTTAATTTTATCGAGCTAGCTCGTCTTGATTCCACATAAGAAATGTTCTCATATTTTGGGAATTACCCAAGAACTAAGACAGCTAGAAAGTCCAAATTTACATGTCGGTTTTGTTTTGTTTTTTCTTTTTTTCATGGTATACTTTACTTTCTTTTTCCTCTAACTTTACAGGCCCAGCCTATCCTGGATTCGCCATAGGAATGTACTCGTGGGTATAACTTGAAAACCGGCCTGAAAGTGACCAAAACAGATTGATAAGTTACGTCAAGCACTCCTAAAAATGATACAACATTAAATCAAACGAAATAATGAAAATTAATTTAAATCTTCTATTGTTCGGCCAAGTCGTTACGGAAGAAGTTTCCAATACCCAAGATCTGTCATAGTTAATGTGGAGTTTTTGGTGCTGTTTGATTAAATATTTCTAAAATAGAAAAACAACTGCCCAAATGGTGGACACTAAGTCACGCCCACCTCACTATATTATTAAAATTATAAAATTTGCCTTAAAATATATTTATGGGACTTAGGAGAAGCAATGATTCGTTTTTCGTACCTCCTACGTCCATGAGTTACAATATTTTTACATTGCACATAAATGCTTTTTTGTAATAAATGGTGTGGAATTTTACATTTCGGGCATAAAACTTAAACCACGCCCACTGCTTTACTTACATAATTTTTTGAAATACGCTGGGATATTTATATATAGCACTTGGCATGCATATCCAAATTTGAAATCCAACTCTGCTTTGTCCAATTCGTTTGCAATTTAATTTTTCCTACCTAAACTAATATAAGAAAAGTGCAATGAATGAGTATTCAATTCAATGTTGAGATATGTTAATTTTTAAATTTGTTATTGCGGAAAAACGCACGCATTCCCACTCATTTACTCAAAGCTTTTGTCAGGAGCACGGACAATGAAACAAAATAAAAATGCAGACTTAGACATTTTTTTTTTTAATTTCTTAATACGGCAATAAGGACATCATTTACATACTAACTCCGAAAATTACTTCGTTTACAATCACGTCTGTAAAAAATAAAAATTCCACTGATAGGATCGGGATTGTATTTCTTATTATCAAGAACATAGCGCCACCTGAAAAAAGAAAATTAAGATGGAGGGGGGATAGTGATAATAAATAATCCCATTTCTCCAGATATCATTTTCATGAAATTTAATGGTTTCCTAGAGGAAGTTATGAAACCCCCAAATCTCCCTCTTAGCGATGCCCTGTTGGCGTGTCAGTTGATATATATATATATATATATAATAAAAGTTTGAAAATCGAATGATAGAATGGAGAGAAGTTGCAACTCAAAAAACCCCAATAATAAAAAATGCCTAAGAAATAAAAAAGTGCCAAATAGAGAATCATCAATCAAGTAAAATATAAAATGCAAACATCTAGTAATCAAACAGAAGACAAACAACAAACATCAATGGAAAGGAATCGATAATAGAAAATCAAATTAAATACAAGCATTTAAGCTGTAAATATTGACAAGCCTTAGACAAATGAATTGTTCACTTCAATAAAACTGGTTTTCAAGTCCAAGTATTCTATCAAAATGAACACAAAATGCATGTTTCTGATATCAGTGATAGATTACATAAGTAAACACTGATAACTTGGACAATATGCATAAAGATTGAAAAATGATAGGAAACAAGAATACCTGAAAAACACTGCATATATCTCATCCATTGGAACTTTGAATAAAGAGACCAATGTTGCCAATTGCAAAAACTAAAAAGTTGAGAACTGCTGTTGCCAAACGTGAGAAATAAATAACAGTAATGCGAAAAGGCTGTAAAAAGTGATATTCAACAGTAGGAGCTACAAAATAAAGGAGCAGATAAAAGAAAACATAGAGGCTAAATTTTAAGGGGATGTGAATAGATGGAAATGCTTATTCAAGAAAAAGTGGATATTTAGCTAATATAACATACTAAAGGAAGTATTTAAGTATATTCAACCATTTCAAACTTTTTTTTACTATACCATTTCCTAAATATGCTGGATATTTATATATATATATATATATATATATATATATATATATATATATATATATATATATGTATTGTATGTTTATATATATATATATATATATTTACCAACTCAAGTTTATATAATGAAGTTCCAGAAATAAATTTTTAGAATATCCTTAAAATTTAAAATTTCCGTGCAATTGATATTTTATGTCATTTTCTATATCACAGATTACCGTATACAGATATTTCACTCGACCTCAGCGCCCTCAACCGTCAACCAAAATATCAAGGTTGGCAGGCTTGGCGATGGTCTGTGATGGTTTTCGCCAAGACGTTCTGCTAATATAACCCTATTTGGCACTAACGAAACACTTGGAACTCGCATGCACATCGCATGTTGTTTACACGTTTTAAACATAGTTTCGCAGCTATTTTATGGATTACTAAAAGAAAAGAATTACGTTTAAAAGGTATGTAATTTATTTTTATTTAAATAAAACATGATGCGTTATCTATCTCATATTGTAATCCTATACACTTGTTCATCATAAGAAATTGGTGCAGTATTATCACTTCCGCCTAGATTAAATTCTAAGAAACAATGGCATTATTAGTTAAAAGCCTTTTCCGCATTTATATAAAATGTATAAAAATTGATATTTTGATAGCTTTTTCTAGAGAAAGTTGAATATAATATTGGATGTGTTTATATTTTACATGCTTTTTACTAACTGACGTAATGTGGAAAATAATCCCCCCCCCTTCTAATTAACGATTAAGTTCGACACCTTTGATAATGCATTTATGTAAATTTGTTATTTAGTATAAAAATATTAGTGTATTTAAAATATATATATATATATATAATAACAGCATCCCAGAATATATTAAGAACTAAGCAATTTAACTATCTACACGCTAGTGTACTTTTTAGGCTGAAAATATTATATAATATTTTAGTCTTTTGGGTATGTTAGCTTGTAATTTTTGGTGTATAATGATTTACAGTGATGCAATGCGTCAATTTTTTATTTAGTTTATGATTGCATGAATTAAATATATATCTGTGTTTATATATTTAAAGTTAAACATATTACAGATAAAAGTATTTTTAAATGCTTATCGTGTTTATATTTTAAAAAATTATAAAAGTACAGTTCCGTATTTATTTATTTATTTTTTTTTTTTTTTTGCCGCATTAACTTAAAATCGCCAATTGAGCGATAGTCGCGAAATCTAGCAGTCGAGGATGGTTGGCTCATCGAACGCTAGTGTCTATGCTAAATCCTATGTTAATGATGTTGTCATAGGTTCCTATGGGAGTGAAACTTCTGAATATAGTATTCTGTGTTCTATACGATAATTCGAGTAAGAGAGAAGCCTCAAATGATGGTGGCTTTCAAAAGCATTTACTTGGAAAAACCAAGTCAAGACGTTTGCTTACGGAATACTATATTCAGAAGGCTAACTCCCGTAGGTTCCTATGCAACATTTTTAACGTAGGATGTCGCATAGACACTAGGGCTCATAAGATGGACTAATTCTCGTCTGTCAGATTGGCGTGTTGTCACTCGCTTTTTTTTAAAAGCAGGCGGGGGGGGGGGGGGGAGGAATGGACAGGAATGTAGTTTTATAATTTTTGAAACTATAGAAATGATTAGGATTTAAAACTACATTAATCTGCATATATATATTCATTAGTTTAAGTAAATTTAAATAAACAGTTATATATATAATTCAAATAATCATAAAATGGATAAAGAAAATAGATGCATTGCATTGTCTCACTGTAAAACATAATGCACAAAAAATTACAAGCTATGTCATATACTCAAAAGACTAAAATATTATATAATATTTTCAGTCAAAATGTATACTAACGTGTTGATTGTTAAATTAGTTGATCCTTAATTTGTTCTGGGATACTAATAATATACTTTTTTTTAAATATAAAAATATTATAGTAAATATCAAATGTACATAAATGCACTGCCAAAGTTGTGGAACTCAATCATTTATTACCCGGGGATGGGATGAATTTTCCACCCCCGGGCACTTAATAAAAATTTTACAAAAATATGTACACATACAATATCACATTCAACTTAATTAGCTCTGAGAAATATCTTTACAAATATCAATTATTATACATTTTATAAAAATACGGAAAATATTTTTAAACTAATTATACCAGTACCTCTTAGAATTTAATCTAATCGGCAGAAATAACACCGCACAAATTTCGTTTGATGAACACGTGTATACTTATGAACACGTGTATACTTATAATAAACACGTATATAGGATGGTGATAACTAATATTATATCAATTTTAATAAAAATAAATGATATACCCTGTAACAAAACCAGTTTTCTTTTGTCAATTCATTTCTTGAAATGATCTAATCGCTTAACAAATAACTCTTTTGCACGTTACTCAAACCACACTACAATGCATGCTACAGGGTTGTAACATTAAAAATCGTCTCAACAATCCAAAACCACCTCAACTTTAGTCTGGTGACATCATTCTGACGTCACAGAATGTCGACTGGATTTTTAATGAGCTCCCAATGTATTGCTATGGGAGTATACTAACATCTCTGGATTACAGTTCATTTAATTAAGTAATTACTGACAAAAGTTTTCATACCTTTTTCAATAAATTATACGATCTTGCCTTGCTTTCTAAACCAAAAATTTGCAATTTCGGACATAAATTAGTCACTTTTTTTTAACTTTCTTGTATCCTTGTACGACTATCCTTGTATAGAGTTATAAAGCGTTAAGCCTTGATCTTGCCATTGAGCGTAAAATGAGTTGCACATCTATTTTATTCTGTATTGAAACATAAAGGTTATCTGACATTTTTGTAGTAATTTATGCTCAAATTTTGTCCATTTGCAATAGAATTTTGTTAATTTTTTTTATCAACTTTCCTATCGCTTTATAAAGCGTTAAGCCTAGTTCCAACCACTGGATATTCAGTAACTTACACTTTTGTTTAAATGTGTATGGAGATAAAAAAATATCAAATTTTAGCGATATGATATTCAAATTTCACTTCTAAGAGAATTGAGAATTTTGTTAAATTCTTCATTCTCTTTTTAACGTGTTATAAAGTGTTAGCTGTGTTTCCGCCATTGAACATTTGGCATTTTTCCAGAAAGCGATACTATTATTTTTTTTCCTGAGCAAATAAAATAGATTTACGTTTATTTATCATAGAATTTTCGAAATTATTTCGGCAAAATTTTTCAGTATCACTGGGTACTTTAATGTTTTTCTTTGAAGATGTTGTTTGTTAATAGTTTATTTAGTAGGATAGTACATTTGCAAATTTAACATGCTTGTAATTTTTATAAAAATATTAGTTTTATATCCTACTTACAACGATTACATTTTAAAATTGTGTTTACTGTAGAGTAATTATATATACTACTAGCCAGCTGAGTTTCTTCTTTGTCCAGAGATCATAATGGAAATCTCTGGCATAAAAGATCATTTTGCTAGCTTTTACTGTTGAAAGATGTTTTATAATTTCAAGCAAATAATTATCTTATATAGATGCATCATGCAGCAAACATTTAATTAATAACTTGATATTTTCATGGCAGGTAATTTAATAAGATTATTAATTCTTGTTGTGAAAATATTGGGATTTTAGTTTTAATCAATATTATAGTTATTTATATTTAAAATGTACTCCTTTTGTATTTATTTTTATACTACATGTCTATTTTATGGTGATATTTTTCTATCACTAAGAAAGATTCATTGCATTATCTTAAACATGCTTTGAACAGTGACGGATTGTTTTGTCACCCAAAGCAAAGACAACACTTCACCCTTCCAGTTTGGTAGATTTTGTTCGTCACCAGATGGAAGTCATATTTTGTACCATCTAATGTTGCAATTTAGTACACTATATAGCTGTACAGGCAAAATCTTAAATATAGATGCACATATACAAATGCACCAGTACAACTTGTAATAAAAATATATCTGAAAGTTGCTGTTTAAATTATATATTATGATATTTAAATTATATATTATGATACAATGGCATGTGCCCCACCCCCACCCCTTCCCCAAGAGGCAGCTGAAAATAGCTCTTGGATGTTTAAATTTGATTCAAAATAGAAATTTGCCACTCTGCAGTGTTGTTTATGTTACTTTTGTGGTCATCTATCTACAGGGTTGATATGAAAAAAAAGACCTGTGATTTTCTGTTTAAAATCAGATAGTAAAACTCACCACATGAAATGTATTTATAACACTTATATTCAGTTAGGAGTTCACCAAATTTCTCGATTATGAAAGTGTTTTTTTACGATATACCTAAAAAATATCCGTTTCGTCCCCCTCTCCTCTATACCAAAAGTGAGAAAATGTGTTTCATGTGGTTTTACGCGCACCATATGGGAAAATCAAAAGTTCTATGTTCCAAATCGTACTAGTATACAAACGGACTTGCTGGAAATCCATTAGCCGAGAAATTCGCCTCGCTATTCAACTGTGTCTGGAAACTAATTTACTGAATTTGAGTCTGCATCTGAAATTAACTTTCCACCATTTGAACATTGAGGAATTTAATTAATTGAGTGAAATACCGTAATTTAATTAATCACATTGGGACCTTTTTGTATCACTACACTTAGTTCCTGGTCATTTGGGGCACATATATGACAGCATATATTAAATTTAAATGAAATATTTGCAATTTTGTGATATCTTCCATTATTAAATTTAGTCTACCGTTAACCTTGGAAATTTAAAACTAAACTTTATCTTATATACTAAATACACTGAAAAATGTAATATTTCGAAAATTTTGAATTCGAGGGAATAATCAGAAAACTAAAACTATTAAGTCAATTATCGAGCAATTAGCTAGTATCTACTATTTAGTATCTACTGTACCACTAATATCTACCATATTTATAGCTAGTATCTACTATACTTAGCTAGTATCTGCTATATCTCTCTAGCAAGTATCTTCGTTTTGGTGTCCTTCGATCGGCCTGGATTAAATGGGAAATGAAATATTTTGAAGATTCAAATCAGGAAGTCGAGTCGGAGAAATATCTAAGCAAGGAAGATCAATCATGCATACATTATTGGCTATGAACTGAATTATTGGCGATGAACTGAAATGCAATTTTATTTAAACATCTATAAAATTCGATATATTTTTTTTACATTGATGATATATTCTTTATCGGAGGTTCTTTATAGTGAACCTGGACTGTGGTGTGCATACGGATTTAAAAATAATTATTATAATCTGTACAGATTTCAAATACAAAAGATATGTGCAAATTTTAATTCTTAAATTATATTGTGCATTGCAGTTTTATTTAATAGTATGCACATGTAATCATAAAAATACTTCTAGAAATTAATCATCTTCATTGAGGAATTGTATGATTGTTATATTTACTCATTTATAAACTTATAACTTTTGATGTTTACTACCTCTCAACATGAGATATAAGCCAGTTGATTAGCTTGTTTATGATAGAATTATTTCAAGTTTTCTACCTGCTCAGGCTGACTTCCTGGATGTGTCATAGCAGATTAAATTGTAAATAAGAGTTTCAGCTTATTTATACTGTAGTAACATTTATATTATATGTGTTATTTCTATTCATTTTATTGCGTCATCAAATACATAAGTTTATAGAATTTTTTTTCTCCGGATTATATAAAAAGTAATAAAATGATTTACATCAAATATTTGAATACCTAGCATTACTAACCCATTCTGCTAAGACTGTCTAGCTTTACTTTATAGCCTATAAATAAAAATGAGGTATTGTTTAAATAAAAGACATTTAAACTATTATTGATACCTGATTTTTAGTTTTGCTTTAGATTATACAATTGTTTCTTCCGTTTTTCCTTCTGAAATTTACTTGCGTATTTGTGAGTAAAATCGTTTTTCTTCTTTTTTTTTTATTATTATGGCAATATTATTAAACTTTATCTTTTACTAATATTAAGGATAGCATATATGGATAGTACTAATATAAAATGATAGATTTTATTCCAAATTCCTTTCCTATTTTTCCTAAAATTATTTATTATATTAATCATATAATCTACAATTCTGATTTATCCAATTTCATTATTCACTCATGTTTTTACAGTAATATCAATATATAATTTTGTTTAATAGAGTGTGTTTTTATGTGCAATTTATCAACTGCTTTGACATGCTGACTTATTATGTTTACATGCATTTTATATATTTGTCAACAATGGAGTATTTTGATTTTGCAAAAAATAGCATTTCACCACGAAATATGTTAATATTTTCAAGTCAAAACAACAGATGAACATAATATATTGTCATTCAATAGGCTAAGTTCTTTACGATCATTAGTAAAATGTCCCGAGACATCTGCTTTAAGTTGTAAATTTTGAAGTCTCTACATAATAATGTATTAATAATTAATATTTCTGAACAGGCTACAAATTTGTTGAAGGCAATTAAGTACATTATGTATAAATATCTACATTACATCAATAGGAAACTATAGAAAAACGCTGATTTAGAAACTAATTAAGTAGAAATATTAAAAATGACAGAGATTAGACAGAGAGAAAGCATCCAAATATGCAACTTCGTTTAAAGGCCCCTGTACACGATGCAAGAAGTTATATCAATAAATTGTCCATTGAAGTTCTGTCCGTACAATTTTCAATTTACACGTGACGATATTTTTGAACGAACTGTTTCTATCATTACCGAGAACTTGGTCTGTTTTCATGGTTCAACTTATTGAATATGCAACTATATTCTTATTCGAACACTCAGACGATTTTGTTGCTTACAAAATATTTAATTACTTTGTTATTATTTGTAAATACGTTTTTTCTATTTTTCATAAATATGTTTCTTCTTTTATGATTCCTTTAGGTGTAAGTACTATACTTTTTACCCTTTTGCGACTTCGGGATTATCCATCAGTACGCCACCAATGAATGAATGGGTCGTCATGCCGTTAGTAAGCACCGTACACGTAAATTACTTTACTTTTAACTAAGATACTCCTCGAAAAGATAGAAAGCAAATACACTTTATATTTTTTATATTTTTACTGTTTATATTTTTCAGTTAATAAAAGCACTGAAAATGAAACTGGTGTTTAAAACAATCTAGCCGACTAAAACACGATTGTATACCAAGTCAATAACTCAAGCACAATAAACTACTCAGTTGCTGAAACACAAAATATACCAATTCAGTGACTGAAACATTCGCCTGCTACATAAGAGTTGAATACTAAAACTCAAATGGAACAAGCACACTAACAGGAAACTTTGAACCACTTCAAAAGCTTACAATTCTTTAACAATAGTTTTTTTTTAAGCGTGTATCGATATAATGGTACGTATGGTATCAATAATTTCCTTCATTTTTCTTTTTGTTTAATTATACTTTTTCAAATAGGAATTTTAGATATAAAATTTGGGAAATTTAAAAGTGATTATTTTATAAAATACAAGCAATTCGACAAATTACATATTTAGTTATAAAGCATTCTGTACTGAAAATGTTGGAAGTTATGCATCTCGAAAAACTCGTTTAAAATAACACGATCAAATACAGATATTCATTTTCATTGTAAAATAATCGAGAGCATTTATGAATTTCTCTGAACAGTAATTATGGTACTAATTCATAATTTTTATATTATTATGGGTTATTACGAGTTTTCTTTATTTAGTAATAAAAATTACAACACGATCAAGAAATGGAAGTGTTTAATAAGAGGTTGAAATCATTTTTACACTTTTGGTCATTGCATTGGAGTATAATACAAACATAAACAATGAAAAGCACCAATTACGACACAAGTCAATAACATTCCCCATTAGAGTATGAAATAAAAATGTAAATATATATGAAAAACTTTAAAAGTTTTCAAAAGCAGTCTTTGTCATAATTGTTTATCTCCAGACAAGACAGCCATTTTCTTCGAGTACAAATTAATAAATTTGTGTCAGTGTCATTATGTAACAATGAAAGTTCTCCAGCACTACAGCTGCCTTTTCTTAAACTGGAAACCGCAGGTGAAAAACTACCAGGGGACGACCGGGTATCACCGAGCAGTTTACCTAAATTCTTGGCCTGGCCAGTTCGCTTGATGTACTGGACAATAAATTTTTGACTGGACCTTTTCTTGAGCAGCGATCGGAAGAGGGATCCACTTCTGTGGTCTACTGTACATGTTGTTCGCTGGCTTGTGTCGCTCTAAACGCCACTGCCACTGTCGGATGAGCTCTGTGTTATTAGACAGGACATGGATGTCTCGATAAAAAGATAAATAAATAAATACTGGCAGTGACTTAGCGCATAAACAATAAGTAATTAGATATCAATGCAAAATGCTGCGCTAATAAAATGTCGTAAGCAGATCTTTGCGAAAATACTCAAAATCATTTCTTCAGAGAAGATTAGTAATTAGTGCATTTATCAAAATCACTTCACCGAAGGCTATCACATATTGATGAAACTAAAACTGGCTTAAACTACGTCTTGAAAACCTTTAAGATTATGTAAAAAAATAGTAATAATAATAAATTTTTTATAGCTAATGACTATTGGATTGGTAGTTATTGCTTTAATTCATATTCTGTCTCTTTTCTTCAAAACCATTCTTCAATTTTCGATATGAATTCCAACTGATATGCAATTTTATTTAAACATCTTTTTGCAAGAAATGCGATACTTTCAGCGCTGTTATATTTTAAATTACTACAATAATTCATTATATTTGAAAACTTAAAACTTCATCGAAAAAAATGAACTTTATTAAAATGACGTCATCGAAATATAAATCGTCTGGCTGCCTATGTAAAAGCAAGGAATATTTCATTCATATCACTTTTATTCCAGACTCCAGAGCTAAATTATATTCAGATTCAGCTACAATCTTGAGCTCAAGAAGTATTTGAAGGAATGATTATAGCTAGTAAGGAACGCCGGTTGCATAAATCAAAGATTTAACTCCTCCGTCTTTTGGTTTTCTTTACACAGAAGTAAAATTCTAAACATAGCTGTCCAGTTCTGCAGGTTAATCGAGATATACTTCACGAACTTGCCACCGACTCACAAATATCTTGAAAACATCACAAAACACAAATATCACAAAACACACTAAATGTATTCGAAGAAATGATTATAACTTGTATGAAATGTAGGTTATATTAAATAAAGATTTAACTGATCTGTCTTTTAATGATATCTTTTATAGAATAATAAAATTCTAATAATAGGACATATTACAGGTTACTAGATATAAACCTCACGAATTTGCCACCGAATCACAAACATCTTGAAAACATTACAAAACACAAATATCACAAAACACAAACACCACAAAACGCAAATATCACAGACCACAAACATTACAAAACACAAACATCACAAAACATACAGTTCAGAATTCCTCAAACAGGTTAAAGTTGGTTGCACTAAAAGTATGCTATTCATACCCATTTACCTGGCAACTGAATCTCACGCGTTTTCCAACACGTACAGAGGATGCCATCGAAGGCGTCATGCTTACAATCCCGTCGGAATCCTCTGCGTTGCTGCAGAGACTCACAAGACAGAGGTATCGAAAGAACAAAAAAAACCCATTCCTGAAGAGTGTACTCATGGCAGCATAAATGAAAGGATTAACACAGGAGTTGAGGAAGGCGAAAAGGTTGATAGAGAGCGTGGTGAAGAAGAAGTTGTGACTTTCCATGAAGTTGACGGTTTGATACTGAGTGACGATGCTCACCAGAAAGTAAGGTGTCCATGATACAGCAAATGCTAAGACAACCATTAGCACAATTTTAGCAACCTATAAGAGTACAGAATTCAGATCAATCTATACTGTGATGTTTCTTTGCATTTTGAGTTGTAATACAAAAAGTACGACAACGGTTATTTTTTTTTGTCAGGTTATTTTATTTTGCGCACAACACATTAACTAAGCAATCATTAATCATGTTTTTCAATATGTATACTCATGACCATAGTGGACACGACAGAATTGTAAATGTTGCAAATATAAAGCTAGACCATGAGAAATGTGACTTAAGAAATTTTTAAGCGAAATTGCAATGGAAGAAATTTTGAACACAGCATTTCAAAAGATCCAAATAAATTGTATTTCTTCCATGACAGTACCATAAAAAATGGCATGCGACTTGCATGTTTAAAGTAATGTAATAATTTTATAAAAAAAAAGGAAAGAAGAAACAATCATGCATTGATTAAGAAACACTTCTCAAGAGAAATGCGATATTATTTAAACATTTCTAAAATGTGATACATTCAGAGGTCATATTTTTTAAATTATCACAGTACTACAGTAATTTATTATATTGCAGAACTTAAAACTACATCGAAAAAAACCAATGCCAGTTACACAAAATCAACTTTATTCAAATAACTTTATAGAAATATAAATGGGATGCCTCACTATGTAAAATCAATGAATTATTCATTCATATCACTTATATTCCAGATTCCAGAGCTAATGAATTTTGCGTAAAAAAAATCAGCAATTCTTATACAACTAACATTACATTCGCTTGATTTATTTACATTTTGCATACGCTAAAATTAGGCTTTTTGTAGGAATAATTAAAGTTTAGTGATCATTTAAAATAAAAAACTTTATAATTGCTTTGGTACAGTATTTAGATATGCAGGTAATACGCAAAAATAAAGCGGTTTTAAGACGGATGCAATACTGAATGTGAATTTAAACGATCTTTAAACATCAAGATCATGACACAGCGGGAAAGAAATCTATGT
The DNA here is from genome assembly GCA_951213105.1 of Amaurobius ferox. Taxonomy (NCBI): domain Eukaryota; kingdom Metazoa; phylum Arthropoda; class Arachnida; order Araneae; family Amaurobiidae; genus Amaurobius; species Amaurobius ferox. The sequence goes on from OX578155.1 coordinate 71,737,146, forward strand.
CATATTTTATTTTGCAATGAGTTACGTGATCTCTTCACTTATCATGGGTACAATTATTATTTCATCTTTTCTCTAGAAAACTGCCCAACATATTTTGCTGAAAACTTTTTTGTACATTTTATGTGATAATTTGAATATTTCCTAAAATTTCATAATCAATTTGTTAATTTTAACTTTGCTTAAAAAATGTTTGAAAAATTATGTCCCATAGGTTTCAATATATTTCACTTTTTTCATCCCGTATTAAATCCGAAACTAATTGGATGATATTATTCATTTTCATTCTTATATGTCTCAAAGATCGTCTCAACAACATACTCAAATTTCATTTTGATAAAATCATTTTTAAGGCCGCTGCCATGCGAAAGGACTGATTCGGGATCCCGGGATTGCAATCCCTACTAGTGACTTCAGCAATGGGTGAAGCAGATTTAGTGGCCAGACTTCCTCTCCTCCTCGGCAATGAGCATCATCAAAACAAATCACGTTACTCGTAGAAGTATTGCCAAATATTATCTAAAGCCAGCCAAACGAGTCTTAAAAATTCGCCAATTAATCATAATAATACACCTTTCAGCCGATAACTTTAAGTGAAGCAACGCTTATCCTGCATCATTGCATCACCCCACGAGCTGCCACTGATTCATTCATCCAACAAGAAAGTAAACTAGAATGTTTTGATTTTCTCAAGATCCTGAGAAAAGGACGTGAAAGTAATATTCTTCCAAGTCATGTATTGTCTTCGCTACAACTGTGATATAAGATGGCGACTGTTGCGTCAGCTTGTATATTTAGGAACCAAAGACCAAACTGTCCCCGTGTTCACGTAGATTACGGGCAATGTGGATCTAAAAATCGTTCCGAGAATTTGGTGGTTGGGGTAGGAGGGTACCGCCTTTGGGAATGTAGTCCCCGCTGGGTTCCGATCTAAATGGGATGATACTGTCCCAGTTGTTCAAAATGATATCTTACACCTTTGAGTAGGCCAGAAGGTCTGGGTGGAAAAGAAAAGAGAAATGGAGTCAAATACAGGTGTGTTACTTCACCAAATGATGAACTTAAAAATATTACACTTACTTTACTTTTATCAAATACTGTAAAGTTCTATATGCTCCCCTCTCCCCCCCCCCCCTCATAGTTACGTTTTCATGTTATGAGAATAACTCTAGAACTGGATCATATAGAGTCCAATTTCAGTATGTCGCTGATTTTGTAGTAAATTTTAATTCTTTGCATTTTAAACATCATCGGTCCATATTCAAATTAGGTGTATGTGTAGATAGTTCAAAAGGAAGAAAGTGAGATATTTCAATTTTCCAATATTTACTACTTTGGGAGTTGCTGAACACCAAAATGTCCAATTTGCCGAAAAAATGAGAAACGCCTCCTTTAATATTTAATTGAGACTTGAAATTTCGTATATTGTTTAATAAGTTGATGAAAACATCCAAGATGAAGAGAGTTTAATTGTTCCATTAAGGGGGCACTCCAGAGAAAAATATTCGAAAGGCGAAATGAAGAAAAAATATGCTTCAGGATGAGATGGAGACTTCAAATTTGACGGACGGTGGATAGTTGGAAAAGAAGAAAGTGTGCGATTTCAGTTTTCTTATAATGTCTACTTTAGGGGTGTCACACGATAAAATGTTCGATTTTGCGAATAAATAAGAAACCCTGCCTTGCAAATCCGATAGAGGTTCGAAATTTGGTACATTAGACAATCATTCGATAAAGAAATAAAGTTTTTCAAAAATTTCACTTAAGAGGGTAGGTGCTCTACACAAAAATGTTCGAAATGTGAAATGATAGAAAAATATACTTCGCGTGGATATAGAAACCTTAAATTTGATGTAAGTAGATCGGTAAATAAATTGAGAAGTAGGATGTGTACAATTTCAGTTTTCCATAATTTAATACTTTAGGGTGCTGCATGCTTAAATGTTCGATTTTCCAAATAAATGAAGGATATGTAGAGGGGGCCGTTGATTGAACAGCGGTTGTTGTGTTAATGCAAACTTGAACTCCTCAATTGGAATATCATGGAATCGTCAGATTGAGATATTTATAATAAAGTCATTGAATATAACGGGATAATAGATTAATTAACAAATTCCTGATTTTTTTTTACCCTAAAATAAATTTCTATAATATTCAAATCAATTTTTTTAATTTTGAAAATGAAGTAAAGAGTTTTTTCTCATTATATAACCATATAATACTTTTATTTCAAAATATTCATGCAATGGACAACTTTCTGCAAACTATATTTATATAGTCATTTGACGCCACAGGCGTAGCCAAGAATTTGAAAATAATGGAGGTCGAAGAACAAATTCGGGTAATAGGTCAGTAGAAAAATAATGTAAATGTTTAGCGAATGAAGGAAATATATAATTTGCAGTAAAGTGAATTAATTGGAAGATAAGAATTTGTTTTATTGTGAAGAAAGCAGTGGCGGCTCGTGAGAGATATGTAGAGGGGGCCGTTTATCTATTTATTTGTATATAAATATCCCTCAGTTTTTTGTATTTGTGCCAATTTCGTGTCTTTAACTTTGAGTTCGTCATTTGTCTGGCACTGCCAAATTGGATTCCGTGTTACCAACGAAAAAGCTTTATGCCGAATTATTGTTTTACTTGTGCTGAAATACGCTGTTCAAGTTTCCTTAAAATCAATAAAAGCCCATTGCAACCATGGATATTATATAAATACATAAAAAACTCAATTTGTATCAAATTTGTAAACATTAAATATCCTTAGTAGTATGTATGTGCAGTGTGTTTTCTATGATTAGCGCAAAACATTTTATACCAGAAATGCACACCGATCGGTATCATAAACACTCTATGGTCAACAGTTTTGTACATGACCCGTCCCTGTAACCCAAACAGTAAAATAATTTGAGATGGAAAACCAACTAATTCTACGACTATTTATATATTGAAACGAAAGAAATATTTTTAATACAAGTTTAAGAATGAATTTGGAATTTACAGAAAACTGTTATGCTTATCTCTATTCGTCTAAGAAGATAGTAGCGAGTTTTACCTGCTAACAGTCACTATATATAGCAAAATGCTTTTATAGCTATAAGTAGTTTCGCAAGTTCGGCCCCCGCTGCGTGGGTGCAAAACTTGTTAATCAACAAAAGTGGATCAAAGTTTACCGTGAGCAGATTGAGAGTGTCCACTGCGGAATTGAAAATAAACTGTGAAATTTTCATCAAAATCGAAGCAAGAGTCAATAAGATAGATAAAAACGTAAATGTGATAAAGGGAATTTCCCCCTTCCACCTCCTTCTACCACGGTTGTTTCATATTACATAATAAAGTACGATGTTTGTGTTTCGATGTGTTTGTGTGTGTGTATATGGAAGGTCTGTAGCGGAAAATTTAAACATCGTACGACCTTGAAAAGTGGCACAGAGGTATTTCAGAAACAAGGACGATGCACATCGGCGAGATTGTAGTAAATTCGATAATGTGAATTTGGAGTTACTTAAAGTAAAATTTAAGCCCAGGAGTTTGACACAAAAATGATGCATTTCCAAATGATTCTTACAAATGCCGGGCGACACTATTGCAACCGGCAGATTCTAAATCGTCAAATTAGAAGGCGAGATGAGGAATTTGAAGGTTATCTGAAACAAAAGTTTCGACCAGGGAGTTCACAGAATAAATATGTATATCCAGGTCACATGTAGAAATGGTTTCCTCCAGCAGAATAAAAATAGCTCAATTATTAGCCGAGATGTGAAATTTGAGGGGGCTACTTAAAGTAAAAGTTGCGTCCAGGCGATCGATACGAAAAATATGTATATTCAGATGATACGTACAGATGATGCAGAGACTATAGCTATCAGAAGATACAAATTTTCTCAATTTTGGAGCCGAGATTTAAAATTTACGCTCAAGGGAATTGAATAAAAGTATATGCATATGCAAGTGATACGTATAGATGATGAAAAGACTATAGCTACGAGCAGATTTAAAGTCGCGCAGTTAGGAGCCGAGATGTGAAATTGGAGAGAGCTACTTAAAGTAAAAGTTAGGCCCAGAGAATTGATACGAAAGAGATGTATATGCAGATTATACGTAAAGATGGTGTAGCGCCTACAGCTACCAGAAGATTAAATATCGCTCTATTTAGGAACCGAGATGTAAAACTGTGCGGGATAGTAAAGTAAAATGTTAGGCCCAGGGGGGAGATGAATAAAAGAAATATGCACATCTAGGTGATACGTGCAGTTGATGAAAAGGCTATTGTCCGAATTAGATACAAAATCGTTTAATTAGGAGCCGAGATGTGAAATCGGAGGGGGATACCTGCAATCCCCTGGGAGCAAATTTAAAAATCTGCTTCCAGGGGATTGATACGAAATAGATATATATTCACATGATACGTACAGATGATACAGAGACTACAGCTACCAGAAGATTCAGATTCTCTGAATTTAGGAACCGACATGTAAAACTGCGGTCTAGAAACTAAAATTGTCAATGGAAGATATAGAATACGTTAAAAAGAAATTCTATTTTTAGGTCATGGGGCAAATCCTTTAAAATCATTTGAAAGTTATTACTTTCATTAATTATAGATAATACATTTTCCTGGAGTCCACAAATTTCCCACAAATTTCCTGAAAATTGAATTGGTTTCTGTTCTAATTTCGGCAATATTTCTGGAAATAATTGGGGTAATAGTAAAAATCTATTAAAAATTTGGTATCAAACTGCAATAGAAAAAAAACATTGTTAATGGTTCTGGTGTTTGTGTGTGTGTGTGTGGGGGGGGGGGATTTAACTAGTTAGCTGAATTTTTTAAGTTTGTTCTAGTAGCTTTTTAGCTAGCGTGGATAAACATGCAATTTTTGCGGACAATTTCACATAAAATGGTAGATACTTTTTTTTATAATAGCAGGTAATTTTAACATTAAAAATATATAATCTAAAATGACTAGAAAATTAAAATTAATCATTAAGTAAATCCAAGATATTGGAAAATTACTCTGTAACGCCTAGTTTGAATCATTAGATTCAAACGGCGTAATTGATCTGCCATCTATCGAATTCTAGGTAGATGTGTGGAAATATATGCTTTAAGGAAATATTTCCAAATCAGCAGGCATCTAATAACGGGGACTATGGTCTGGGCTCTGTAATTACTATATGTCTGTGCATATTATATCCGATTATATGTATTGTCTAGGTTCGTCTATGCATATTGCACATGGATGCCTTTTATTTATTGTCCACGTAATTATTAGTGTTATTTCTATGTTTTTTCTGCCTGTCCGTTGTAACTGCACCCAATCCTTTGAGTCAGATAAACGGCTTGAGTAATTGAGAATTAGAGATGTACATAAATACGAGAAGTTCCCCTGGAAACTAACTTGAGCAAAGTTGTGAGCGTGGCTTACGTATTGCTCACAAATATAAATTTTGAATGAGATATTACAACAAAGACTTTTTTTCGTTGCATGGAGAATTAATCATTGCCCTAAGTTCCACAAATGTTTTTGGGAATTTTAACAATCCGCTAACATTAGAAATATTTAATCTAAAAACACTAGAAAAATAAAGTCAATCATTATAAAATCCAAGATATTGGAAAATTACTCGGTTACACCTTATTTAAATCACCAGATGATTTATAAACATTACCATTATTTCGTATAATCTAATGTTGGTTGCTTAAAAAGCTGAATGTAGCAAGGGCTTACTGCCTTGTCTACTTATTTAACATTTATAAACCGGATTGTATAATGACTGACATTTTTTTGCGCCTATTACAGTTTTCTCATGTGCTTAAGGCAATTTTCAAGGACAAATCAAAACAGATTGCAATTACGAATTATTTTCATCTTATTACGTTTTAGAATACATTGAGGCACTCTTTAACAGTTTAAAATATTAATGCTTTGAATACAGAGAAAATAAATAGAAAAATGAAATATTAAAGTTTTAAAGTTTAAATGAATGAGCAAAGCGAAACGAGTCAGGGCCTACATCTCAGTTGATCAGAAGAAAAAATAATATCGATAAATATGAAAAACAATAACATTATGCATCTGATAAAATACGTCGAAACTCTAAGTAACAGACAGTTGAATCCTATGTATGGTAAAAAGACCATGTCAAAAGATAGGGATAGCAGACAGCCTAAAAATGGAGGGCAATTTTGATGTGCACTTTTTTCAGGATAGTACGTACATTCTAAATTACACAGTGCATTCTAAATTAAATCAGAATTAACATCCAACTTCTAAGATTAGCGAATATATATCACCATAAACCCCATTGGTACTACAGGCATATATATATACCATGAAGGTAAAAGGTCTTTATACATACATACACACACACACACACACACATATATATATATATATATATATATATATATATATATATATATATATATATATATACATATATATATATATATAAATGAACTATTTGCTGTTTATCCTCAAGATGATCTGCCAGCAGTAGATTGACCCAAAAGAGTTTTTTTAACTTTAATACATTAATATCCCAAAATACAAATGGAATAATTTTTGAAAAAGAAACCGGTAATGGTTTTATATATAATATACTACATGTACCATTGATGAAATATCCCCTTTGTTTTTGCATTTATTTTGTACCACATTTTCCAGTTTCTGCTTACTAATTTTTGGGAACAAAAGAAAGTTATAGATAACTGGGGATACGGAACAATCATGTTGGAAGCAGATGCCTTCTTCGGCAGATATTTAACAACATCGGTTACACTGTCTCATAATTTAAATATAAAGTTTTAAAATAGGAAATTTATCTACCACAAATTTTTCTTTTAAGTTGTCTTATATAAAATAAAATTTTCTTCAATGATTACACATAACAATATATACTCATCTTGAAGATAAACTGCCCTTAATGATGGCGGTTTATTAGTTTAAGGTTTGTGCTGAGCATAAAGCCGAAATGCTGCTACTATTTCGTTGGGATGGGTTACCGGAGCGCCTGGCCAAAGTAGTGGTACCTCCAAGCTGTGGTATATGTAGCCTCTATCTTTGGAATTACATGAAATGCTACGTAGAAGGGGGATAATATTCATTATTATTTTTTTCCAGTTCATGTTTTGTCAAGGTTAGCAAAGCGACATTCTCCAGTTGGTTTGGCTACTAAATTTTGGGAACAAAAGAAAGTTATAGATAACGGGGGATACGGAAAACTAATGTTAGAAGCAGAGTGCCTTCTTCGGTAGTTATTTAACAGCATTAGCTACTCAGTCTCATAATTTCAATATAAAGCTTTAAAATAGAAAAGTTATCTACCACAAAGTTTCTGTAAAGTTTGTAATATAAAATAAAATTTTGTTTAACGGAAAGGTTTACCTAAACATCTTAGCTCATCTAGATAATAATGGCGGTTTACTAGTTAAAGGAAGCATGTGGTCAGCACAAAGCCGTAATACTAATACCATTTCGTTGGGATTGGTTACCGGAGCGCCTGGTCAAAGAGGCCATATGTCCAAGCTATGGTATATGTAACTCTATCTTTGGAATTACATGAAATGCTACATAGAAGGGGGATTATATTTATTTATTTTATTTATTTATTTTTTTTTTCTAGTTCATGTTTGGTCAAGGTTGGCAAAGCGAAGGGAAAAGATTTGAATGACAATAAAATATTAAATGAGATAATATAAAATGAGAATGAAATAACATTTTGTGCTACACCACTCCAAAAGAAGGAATAGTTAAGTATGTTTCTAGCATATTTGAAGAAAGCTTTGACTGTTTAGAGGTGCCGGTAGATTGCGGCATGTCAGTTGATGCGGTTTTCCTCATATTAAGATCGTACCAGAAGTGAGAGCATCTACAATCATCAACTCAGATCAGAAGAGGCTAGTGTATTTGGAAGAAGGGGATGGAATTTAAATTTTGATTTGTCTTATTAGGGAAGGGGAAATATTTAGAGAATTGTACTTCCCCTTCCCTAATAAGCCATAATGTTAATCACACCGCTTATTAGTGCCGTGTGTTTAACCTTCCTACAGTGTTCGGGTCTTTTTTGTCCCATATCAAATTTATTTCGGATAGATCTATTATATTTTTGGAAATTTTTCAAAAATATTTTGTGACTTTGTTTTCATAGTCATAGTAAACATTTAGTTATAGGTAATTTTTTTTTTTCAAATGGTAGTTTTGTAACAGTAAAAATTGTAACACATAAGTCTTTCGGGTAAATTTTAACCCGTGTTGAATTTTTAGTGCATAGGAAAAATAAAATATATAAAATCCAATATATTATTCAATTATTATTACTGTAACAATGCCCCTATTAATTATTGTTGTTGTGACAATTATATAGCCCTAAAATGTACGTTACTGTGGATGAACAACTGGTAGCTTTCCGAGGAAGGTGCTTATTCCGCCAGTACATGCCCATGAAACCAGCCATATACGGCATAAAATTTTGGATACTTTGTGACAAAGCTACCAATTATGTCTAGAATTTGCAGCCCTACTTTGGAAAGGAGCCTGGTTCTGCACCAGAACGAAACCAAGGACTCGGGGTTGTCAACGATCTCGTTCAAGGTTTGAATGGACATAATGTTACAACTTTTGTGATAACTTTTCTGAACTATGTGATAACTTTTTCACATCGTATGAACTTCCGGCCGTCCAAATAGTTGCTCAAGTCCCCTGGATGAGTCGGACGGTCTGGGTCTTTAACATCGTATGAACTCGGACAGCTTCTTCTAAAAAAAAAAAACTGAAAATGATTGGAACAATGAGAAATAATAAGCCAACAATTCCTCCACAGTTGCTTGCAAAAGGGGCCCCAAACTACACATCGATATTTGCATTAACGAAGGATAGAACTCTTGTATGGGACATCCCGAAGAGAGGCAAGTGTATGGTTCTCCAGAGCACTCTTCACCATGACAGTAACATAGTAGACACAGACACAAAGAAACCTCAAATCATTTTGGACTATAACAGCACCAAAGGAGGGGTAGACAAGTCAGATAAACTGTTGTGGGCGCGGGAAGTGCACTCGGTAGACCCGGGTTCGATTCCCTCAGCTGGAAAAAGAAAAAACTGCCGCCGTGTTCACGCGGAGTACGATCACGCTAAACATGTGGATCCGTAAGTTCTCAAGGGTGCGGAACTAAACCTGTAAACCGAGAGGTAGGCCAGGTCCGCACTGCTGTCTCTAAGTCAGATAAACTGGTCTCCCATGATTCTTGTCGGAGGGAGACAAACAGATGGTCCATTGTAGTTTTCTCCAACATCCTGGACATTTCCGCGTATAATGCATTTCTATTGTTTATCAAGATCATTCCAGCGTGGAAGATGAGGTCATTTCGCAAAAGGAGAATCTTCATTGAGAAGCTTTGCATGACTTTAGTAACCCGTCACATTGATGGAAGAAAACATCTGCCAAGAGCAAGGGCAGCTCCAGAATTGGCGGTGAATATTCGAAACTCAGGACAACCTGAAACATCCGGAAGTATAACAACTGCTGGCAAAAGGGGAAGATGTCACTTGTGCCCACAGACTGACAACAAATATTATGTAAAGTGTTTCAAATGTTGACAGTTCACATGTAAGAAACATTTCATTCAAGTGTGTAACAATTGTATATAAACGGAATAACTTCCAGAATTGTATTGTTGGTGGTAAGCTAAATATTTCACAAATATTAGTAATGTTATTATAGAGAAAACTTTAGTTTGTACTGTGTAATTTTGCTTTCATCAAATGAATGTTCTAAAATATAAAAATATCTACTATATAAAAATAAATATATGTAATAAATGCAGGAAAAATACTTCATTGTCTTGTATTTGAAAGTTTACAGTGATTTGCAGGAATGAATGACTGAATTACATTATATATTTATATATTGCATTACATTTATATATTTACATTACATGCATTATATATTTACATTACATATATTATATATTTACATTACTAATATTTATAAAATGTGACTTCAATTCAATAATATTGAAAATTACACCATGGGTCATTTTTGACCCGAACAACTTAAGTGTATACTAAATTTGAACAACGTATGAAGGTTAACATTAAGGCCGTAATGTTAAACACAGTCTAATATATACAGGCATTTGTGTCCAGATTTTGCAATGCTCCCCAAGTAGTAACCATTTTCAGATTTGGCGCGCTTGACATTTACCCCAAGACATTCCGTTAATTTTTATTCGACTCCGAACGAAACAGTTTTTCCTTCACAGACTTAATTGAACTATAGTGACTAGAAAACCTAGTCAAAGAATATACGCCGTCAAGGAAAAAAATCAGAAGGTTTGTTCCGGAAATGGAACACATGGCGCTGCAGTTAAAACTAACATGCACATAGCAGACATCTCTATACTCTTCTATTAATGCACAATATATATATTTTTTTAATTCGTTTCTTGCACTAAAACAGACTGTTTCATCGGTCTGTTATTTGTTGGATATTTCTATTTATTTTCAGTATTATTTTGTAAATAAATGCATTATTATTTGGTAAGCAAACGTTTATTTTTATAACTATATAAAATTGATATAAAATCATACAAATTCAACTTACAACTTAGGGAGGGATACAAAACGAATGTAAATGTACACTAAGTTTGTTTTAGCTAATGCATTTGTAGACCGAAATTAATATAAACTTTTTTTTATTCAAAAAATTAAATAAAATAGCTCAGATAAAACTTGAATAAATCTTTTGTAAATAAATCATTTTGTGATATGTTTGGGGAAGGATATAGTCACATTATTCCTAGTATAACTAAATGCATAATAAAACTTACCTGACAGATCAAATATATAGCATATTACTGTAAATCCATAAAGATTTACAAGATAAGAATATTCTACCTTGATTATCTTTTCATTACAATGTTTTTTACATATGTGTTTATTATTATGTTTTTTATATATTTATATCCATCTTGTATGTATCAGTTCAATTGGTCAATATCCAAAGTTGTATCTAGTTTTTAAATGCCAAGAAAATACACCATTGTTGTGAGTTTGGTTATAGCCATATTTAACCTATTATAACAATATGCACATGCATTTATTAAATCAAATTTGCTTTAATTAATTTGGCATCATATCGAGAACTTTTAAATAAAATTTTGTTTCATGTCAGAATTCAAACTTCATTGAATTAATTTCTTTTCAAGAAAAAATTTGCACCACTTGAAAAAATTATATATATTAATTGAACAATATATTTACAGATAAGGTTTAATTTCTTACCCTGTATTACACAATAAGTTTAATATTAAACAATGTCTAATAGAAATCATCAGTATAATATAGATATATACATTCTTACAGACAAATAAATGTTCAAAGAAAGTTATTTACTTTAAAGGAGACAAAAACTTAATTTAAAAGTAAAAATATTTTAATAACAAAAGTATCATTGTTATTTTAATATTTTATATGCATTTTATTTATTCAAATGCATTATTTACATTTACTCATTTTTTAAATTTTTATAATGTTTTTTGTGTACGTTTATATCTCTTGATATCTATATATATAAAATTGAAAATCTGTCTGTCTGTTTGTCCCGTAATCACGGGAGAACGGCTAAACCGAATTTGATGAAATTTTGTGGGTAGCCTGGAAATAGACCCACTTAAAATTTAGTCCATGTTTGGAGTTTCTACGATTAGTGGTTCTCGAGATATTAGTAAAAAACGAAATTTTCGTTTGTCTCATTATCACGGGAGAACGGCTGAACCGAATTTGATGAAATTTTGTGGATAGCCTTGAAATATCCCCCCATAAATTTAGCCCAAGTTTCGAGTATCTAAGACCAGGGTTTTTGAGATATTAATGAAAAACGAAACTTTTCCCTAAGAGTTCTACTCTCCAACTCCGTGGTTTATTCAAACGGAAAGGATGAAAATCGTTTGTTTAAAACGTCGAAATGAAATAAAACTTTATTTCCGAGTTTGGTGCAGGATTTTTGCATTAATTAGTCACTATTGGAAAACATGAATTGTTTGAAACATGAATTTAAATGGAAAAATCTACCTCGATGGTTTAACTTTCACAATTTTTACTCAACGATGAAAAGTATAAAGAAATCAAAATGGCTATTTAATTTCGCTTTTTATGAGGAAGATTCTATCTTATATCATGTTGCTCGGCAACGGAATGAAATTAAATGTGTTGTTAAGATTTATTATTATTTTTTCTATTTGAATAATAAATAAATGGATGTAAAAAAATATTTTTTAAATGAACGGTTTGATTGTTCTTTTAATTATATAAATTGCAAACTGCGTACATCACTTTCATTTATTTTAGCAAAGAGGTTTCAAGCTCATATATTGTGTTTAGCTAATAAACTCATATATTGTATTTACCCAATAAATTCATTTAGTCGATTGTTGAAGCAGAAAAAGAGTAGAACGTGTGTTTCTTATAATACAATTTTAGTGTTTTCATTTAGTATATACAAACGGGATCAGGATAATTTATTCTTCAAATCTGCAAATTCAGAGCTACGAATTTAGCGGGATATCTCTAAATAACTTGGTAACTTTTCTTAAACCTTACCAAATTAGCGGAAATGGCTCCAAATTTATAAAAATGATGCAAATCAATGATTTGTGTTTTTTGAATAGAGTACTGAAATGATGTTTCGGTAGCATTTGTCGATCAGTCCATCCATCCTACTTAGTAACACATTTAACGAATTTTTTTAATATCACCAAATGGATAAAAATATTTGTCAATCCATAAAAATATCATGGAATTGACAAAATCGCGATTAATAAATGAAATCAATTCTGTTTTGTTAGGGGATAGTATTGTGATGATGTTTCGTCAATTTGTCGCAAAATGGGACTATCTGTTCTATAGTCCCCCTTGGCGATAAATTTGGAGATTTTTTTAAGTTATCGCTAAATTGACTAAAATGTCGCCAAACCTTCCATGGAGATCGCTTTATTCAGACGATATGATTTCCATCAATTTATTTGAAGCAAATGATATTATGTCGCTTAGCAGCGGATCCAATGTGTTATGAGGCATACAATTTTATATTAAATCTTTTCCGGTTTGAATAATAAAGATATGTATATAAAATAAATTTCATTGACATTGCATTTTTGACTGGATAATATCAATTACGGTCTTCAGGTTTACACATTATTATCATTGATATTTTCGAGGACTGTTGATTCAGGGCTTATTGATATTTTCAAGTTATTATGCCATTATTTTATTATGACGAAAATTGTTGAAACTCATATATAGTACGTTGTACGAGTAATCTTCTAAAATTCAAGGGCATATCTTCTAATCTACGAGAATATAAATAGTACAGGTATATTGGCATATATTTTGATATATATATTGGCATATATTGGAATAAATTACGACCTTCTGGTATAAAGATTACTGGGATTATTGATATTTTCTAATTCATTACGTCATCTTTTTTATTTTGGCAAATATTTTTGTGACTCATATTGTAATGCAGGTAAACTTCTACTAACACACTGGCATATTTTCTAATCTGCGACAATATAAGTAGTACGGGGTTACATATATTGATTCAATTCCATATTTTTTTGTAAATTTGTTTGCAAAAGGGGCCAGGATGTTTTATTCTTCAGATCTGCCCGTGAAGATAATTTTGCATAGTGAGAACAGATATTCTTAAACTTCTCTTTATGAGCAATAAATTTAATATTTTAACAGAATTGCACATGATTGCAAATTATAAGTTTCTTTGTATTATATACTCCGTACGAAGAACGGGTATGCTGCTAGTCTTAAATATAAAACTGAAGTCTGGTTTTAAAGTAAAATCTCAATAATGTTTGTATAAGTTCGATTTTGTTTCTTTCACATTCTATAAAGTTTAATATGGAATTTGACAAAGTATCAAATAAGTCACTTATAATGTTTCTGTGAAGTAAATTTATAGAGAAACACTTTGTAAATTTGTTTTTAATACAATTAAATAGATTTATTGATAGAACTCCATCAAATGCTTTTGGAATGATTAACATTTATTTGTCAGAAAATTCCCTTGACCTTCTATCTGCATTTCACATTCAGCACACATGCTTTTGTTTATTAATTTTCTGGCAACATCACCAGCTATGCAATAAATTAATTTGTGATCACTGTATTGCCTATCAGGTGCAATATTAGATAAAATTTGTGAAATATCTAAAATATTTCCATTCTCAGCAAGTAAATCAACTTTAGATAAAATCGAATTTTCAGTTTAATTATCAGGGCATATTTTAATTAAAGACTCAATCACAGATGGGTCAGCATTTCAGTATAATATATTAGGTATAAGAATGTAACAGCAACAGCTAAAAACAATTGAGAAATTAAACGAGTAACAGTGCTAAAACGATTAATAAAAAATAAATTACGATCTAGCAAAATTTAACTCAAAGCTGATTCTAATCGATAACTTCATGTGACTAGAACAAACAGATGGAGCTACACTCTCTTGTTCCCTATTTTAACCCGATGTTTCCTGAATTATTGGAACCAACTCTAAAACACCCCTCCCTTACGAACGCGACACCAAGGTTATTCGCGACACTAGGTATTCTAGCCACTGTACTAGAACCATGGTTTCTTGCAACGTGCAAAAAATTATATGAGAATTTTGAAGAGATTATTTCAAGAAATGGATTGCTAAACGAAATTGATTACGTTACAAGGTATGTAATATGTTTTTATTTTGAATAGAAATAATATTTGTTATTTAAACATCCTATACACATAAGCTTACACGTATTCATCATAAGAAACTAGTGCGGAATTATGACTGCCGACTCGACCAAATTATAAGAGGCAGTGGTATTAGTTAAAAACCTTTATTGATTTTTAATAGAACGTATAAAAATGGATATTTGGATAGTTTTTTCCTATAGCTAGTAAAGTTGAATTTGATGTTATATGTGTATATACTTTTTATTGAATCACGTATTAAGGAAATTCCCCTTTCCCGCCAGGTAATTAAAGTTTGAGCGCCACACCTTTGTTGTAAATTTATGTAAATTTGTTGTTATTTAGTATATAAGAATATCAGTATATTTAAAAAAAAATCTGCTATCGGCATTCCAGAATAAATTAAGAACCAAGTAAATGAACAATCAACACGTCAGTATACTTTATAGATTGAAAATAATATACAGTATATCATTCTTTTGAGTATGTTAGCCTGCAATTTTTTATGCATAATGTTTACAGTGAAATAATTCAACGCGTCTACATTTCTGTTTAGTTTATGATTATATGAACTAAATATATATCCATATTTATTTAAATTTACTTAAACTAATAAATATATTTGTAATAAATAAAAGTATTTTTAAATGTTGATCATTTTTATAGTTTTAAAAATTATAAAATTAAGTCCCGTAGGCTTTTTCACCCGGCAGCATTAAAATAATATCGCCAAATCTAGCAGCTCCGCTTTATTAACATCGTAGGCGAGGTTGGGTTAGTCGCTTTCAGTACTAATGTTTATGCGAAATCCCAATTTAAACATGTTGCCATCCGCTCCAATAGGACTGATGCTTCTGAATACAGTATTCTGTGATATTAAAGGCATATTTAACAATTATGTTGATTCTGTACAAATTATGAAACAGCGGAATTATTAAAAGAAAAATATCGATTTCGAAAGATGAACTTTAATTATTAAGTTACATTATTTTACAATGCAAGTGAATGTGATAAAGCATTAAGCATAAAAGCTAGCTAAAATATATTTAAAAATAAAACAATTTTCCCTTTTCATAATATCATAAACGTTCCGGTGAAATTAAAATAACGTTTTCAAATTTAACGTAATCTATTAGTTAATTAATGTTTCTTCACATATACATAAACATATATATATATATATATATACATATATATATATATATATATATATATATATATATTAGAAATATGTAATAATAAAAAATTATGTAATAAAAAAAATAAAAATAATATAAATATATATATATATATATATATATATATATATTACATCCCTCCAAAAAATAAGTAAAATAAAAACAGACACAAATCAGAAATTACTGCAATAATTTATTCCAAATTTTACAGTAACATGGAATAGGTTATTTTTTGCATGCAAAAGGAAAAGAGTTTCGAATGTATACTTACACATTAAAAATAAATAAAATTAATTGGAGAAAACTGCAGGTCACAGTTTAGAATGTGAAATGTCTGCCAATAAAAAATATGACCTCTCACACTGATGCAGACTTGCCAACGACGATTCATGCCACCGATTAAGTGCTCCATGAGGTCGGAAGGCAGTAATCGCCACTTTTGCAGGAGGGCAAGCACATTGGAACACTTGGGTGGTGTTTGGAAGGGTTTGTCGGGAAGCTACAGCTCACCCGAGAGCATTCCATTCATACTCTATAGAGCATGCGCACGTGACGTCACAGGGGCTATTTTGGCCTCACGTTTCCAAAATAGAATATTCGTTTGCTTGGACGTAAGGAAATCTTCATTATTTCTGTATTAAAAATGATTACTTTAGGAACTTACAATCGTTTAACCTCTAATTTTAGTAGAATATATCTCAATTCATCGTCTTTGATGGATATTTTTAATAACGGAAATTGAAATATTCACTTTAATTAAAATATATACACTTTTTTTCCCTTTTTTTAATCGTTATCTTTCCCTTCTCGCTCACATATATATTTTGTAGGATTGCTACTAAATGTATACATCTTTAGAACGCTAGTTAGTGACTATGGTAAAAAGGAATAATAGTGCACATTCACTTAAAATCACTTTTAAAGTGTAAATGAAATCTTTAAATTTATGGTGTTATTCAAGTATTCTAAATAACTTATTTTCATCACGAAGATAAATTTCGATGTTTAATGGGTTTAGTTTCAATATTTATTTGCCATCATCGTCCGTTTACCATTCATTTTCTGTGCATCTATCTTCTGCGCAAACGCAATTACAATATATTTTAGTGTAAATAATCTTCAAACTTTGAGTATTTCTACAACTAAGCTTTATTTCAACGTATGCATGATGTAAACAAATCAAGCTGTAAGATGGGCTACTGAATTTTTGTGACGCAAAATTATTTAGCTCTGGAGTCTGGAATATAGGCGATATGATCTCGTTGATTTTACATAAAGAAGCAGACGATATTATAGCATTAAAGTTTTAAGCATGGAGTTTGAAAGTACTTTTACCACAATGGTTTTAAATTTTAAAGTAAAATATATTATTGTAGTACTGTGATAATTTAAAAACTATCATTGCTGAATGTGCTGCATTTTAGAGATGTTTAATTAAATTGCATTGCAGTTGGAAAGTGTTTCATAAGCAATATTTAATGCAAGATTGATTTTTCTTGTTGAGTTTGGTTTTATTGTTGCTTTTTTAAATTTCAGATTCCTTTTCCGGGCCATTTCACATAAAATGGCATGTTTTTTCCGAATCCTGCCAATATCTTATTAGCGCTAATGACACTCGCGTGTGATTTGTTCACCAAGTTTTGTGAAATGTGGTCCATTAGTTTTTAGGTAAACCTGTCACATACATTGTACAGGCAGATACACACACAGACGAAACGCTAAAAATAGTGTGCTCCAAACGTGTGTTCTAGTGCGCTCGAAACATGTAGTTTGGTCGAAAACTCGTCGAGCGAGTTTCGACACGATTCCAATACTTGGTCCCTGTGGATGCCTCCCCCACTGGGTTCCGGTCTAAATTGGGTGGCACTTCTTGGCCGTTCAAACGGTTACCTTACACCTTTCTGGTAGGTCGGACGGTCTGGGTATCAACAATATCAACGATTCCAATAATTTACCTATACATTACCATATATTGTAGGGAATGTAAGATGTGGAAACCATGAAACGCCTCCAGAAAGTGGTCAAATATTGCCACTTATCTGTGACAATAACAATATTTTAATGACTGTAGACGAAGTGACTTTTAGAGGGAAATATAAATAACGCCCTTGTTGTAAGTATTAAGATGTTAACAATATGTTTAACTGAGCAATTTTATTTTGTTTCAATGTTCCTACTCCTGACAAATACTTTGAATAAATGATTGTTTGTGGCATACAGTTCGCATGTACAAACACATTAAAAATGTATATCTTAACATTAAAATTTGAAATTAGTCATCGCACATTTCTTATATGTTAACTTAGGTTGGAAATTGATATTGAAATCTAATTGGATAAAACATAATCGGAATTGGAATTCGAAAATTCATATCGAGTGGTATATGAAAATACAAGAGCTTGCTCCTGAAAAATAAATTTAGCAACTCAGTGGGGTGTCTTAAAATGTTTTACTTGAATTATCGTGGCCGCATATTAAAAAGTGCAAAAAATCACAAACAGAAACACACTTATACCGACAAAATTCAAAAGTTTTTTAAATATGTCCATGGGGATCTTAGAACGTGTATTTAAGTCAAATTCTAAAGTTCCATATTTTCCCGCAAAACAATATTTTATATATTATATAAAATTGGAATTGGTTTTTTTAAGTCCCAAATACACAGTTCACAGAGTTATTGACTCTTTTAACGATTGCTATTTTAGATCTATTTCCGTCTTTCCACTACCATATAAATATTCCGATAATTTGACATAATATTGCTTTTCTAAATGTATTCCAATAAATCCGAACTCAAATGCCATACCAAATAACCAAACATTCAAGATTTCAATTCAATTCATTCAATTTTCTTCTCTATTTTCAAAGGAGAAATATTATTTGCACAGCTGGTCTTCATAACAAAAATATTCTATTAATCCTAGATAAAAAGTTACATATTTTATACAACCTTCTTGTAGAATCTGCTAAACTTTCTTTTGAATCATTTTGTATTTTAACTATTTAAAATATTTTATATTAGTACACAACCTTAATACTTCGGTTATCCTTTTAACATTATTTTTAACATTTATCTGCATTTAAAATATCATATTTTCGATAGTTGTATAAGAAGGGAAGTCAATTTGTTGAAATGACACCAGAAAAGTGTTGCGTATTCACCGTTTCACTATTAGTACCCAAAGAGTTAAGATACAAGTTATGATTTTATTTCGCTTGCTAAATTGAAAACTTTTATGTTTTGGAAGGTTCTGATTACAGAAATAAGATCTTTTCCCAATTTTTATTTCAGAATTCTAATTTTTTTTGTCGGTCTGCTGTTAGTGGTTTGGCAGAAACTCGAAGCAACGCCTTTTTCTCAGAAACTACTCAATCAAATGAAGACAATTTTTTTACAATATTAGGCTACCTCTCAAAATAGCGAACAACGGCACAATATTTTTAAAATTTAGAATGAGTTTTGCATAATATACGTAAACGCCAATTTCACAATATTAAAATATCACCTAAACCGCTTAATCAACTGGAATTAAATTTTGTACAAATGTAGCCTGTAAAATATGCTTGTAAAATAATGCTGAGATTTTTTTTAATGTTGTCAGTGTCGCGTGTATTGTGCGCATGCACATTTTGCACTACGAAACTTCATTACTGGTTTTTCTTCAAAACTATTCAAACAGACCGAAACTAAATATTGTTCGCTGATAGGCTATAATATGACTGTGAAAACAAGGTCACGATTTTATTTTATTTTTTAATTGCAGTACGCGCAATGGAATTTTGCTTTTTTCATATTTTCTAGTAAGCAACTCAAGTAAAATGTACTATAAGTGTTATAGCATAATAATAAGTAATAGAAACGTGTCCTAAATTTGATGCATAATGTAATATTTTCTGTCAATGTTCATTATAAGATTTTTTTAATTTGCATCATAAAAGTGGCATCATAAACTGTGGCAGTGTCAATAAAATCGTATGCAAAACCCGTCAAATCAGTAAAACCTTAAATGAAGGAAATCAAAATTGGTTGCTTTTAAAATTGCTTAATATACATATTTTGTCTCGCGCTTGTGGCCTGCATATTAAAGCTAATGTTCGACACCTCTTTTTTACTTTGCCAGTGATGAAGGACATAATAATGTCCGAAAGCGCTCTAGTTACCTAATTTTTATGACATCATGGATTTAGATTTTGGTAAAGACACTTTAATAATGAACAGCTTTGATTGTCTTTATTTTTAAGGTTTTGTGGTAGTGGTTTTTAAAGGCTGCATCTGAAGCCATGTTCTGGCTGTATTCGGCTTCTAATCTTAACTTTCATGATAGTAAACGCAGAAAACCAGCTTCACATAAATAAGTATTCGAAAACAGTAGTGAAATGTTTAAATTGGGTGGCACTTCCCGGCCGTCCAAACGGTTACCTTACACCTTTCTGGTAGGTCGGACGGTCTGGGTCTCAACAACAATAACAACAATAATTTCCTTATACATTATGTATATAAGGAAAGTAAAAAAAATTCTTTTTATGTAAAAACAAGAGAGGTCGATTATGCATAAAGCATTGATTATGAAACATTTTGAAACTTCAATGCAATTTTATTTTAACATCTTTAAAATGCGATACATTTCTCGGTAATATTTTTAAAATTATCACAATACTACAATAATTTATTATATTTGAAAACTTCATCGAAAACAAATGAACTTTATTCAAATGACGTCATCGAAATATAAATCGTCTGGCTGTCTCTTTAAAAGCAGCATTTCTTTCATAAACTTTTTCCATTCATATGAAATGAATGAAATGCTGTTGAATGAATCATAGCCTTTTTTCTATTCATTTCATTCATAAACTTTTTCCATTCATTTAATTCATCACAATACTATAATAATTTATTTTATTTAAAAACTTAAGACCATGGAGGTGCAAGTAATTAAACTCTATGCTTAAAACTTCATCGAATAAAATCGTCTGCTTCTCTGGGTAAAATCAATAAATAATTCATTCATATCAGCTATACTGCAGACTCCATAAGCTAAATAATTTTATGTTAAAGAAATGCAGCAATTCTTATACTACGAAATCTACATCTTTTGGTATTTGCATCCTCCATAAGTGAAAATTAGGCTTTGTTGTAGAAATAATCAAAGTTGGATGATCATTAAAATTCAAATATATTGTAATTGCGTTGTTTCAGTATGTAGTTGCACAGAATTTAAACAAAAATAAAGCGGTTTTAGGACAGATACAACACTAAATCTGAATTAAAAAGAACTTTAAAAATCACGATTTTGACAGAAGATGGATGCCATATTTTATTTTGAAGTGGTTCAAGTGATCTTTTCATATAAAAGGTGTAATTAGTATTTTAATTTTTATTTAAAAACCTACTGAATATATTTTACTGGAATTTTTTTTATATATTTTATAGGATAATATGAATATTTCATAAAACTTTCGAAGCAATTTTAGAATTTTAAATCCGCTTAAAAAATGTTTGAAAAATTAGGTTCCATAGGATTTAATGTATTTCATTTTGTCAACCAGGGTTCAATCCGAAACTAGTTGGGTGATATTATTCATTTATATTCCCATAGGTCCCACAGACCGTCTGAACAATATATTAAAATTTCATTTTGATAAAGTCATTTTTCAGACAGACAGAATGAACAAAGTCATAAACAATTTTCACCTATGTTGTAAACTGTTAAAAGAACTATAATAATTTTCACTAGTCCAATACCATGTTTAGATTCGTTATACATAATTCTATTTATAATAAAAGCCCTTTGAAATGAAATGCATTTATTATATATTGTGGGTTTTTTTTTACCGATTATAGAAACAATTTATCTATTATTGGCCAGCTACATTCCCCACTAGAGCAGGAGAGGGGATGAAAACACTTAAGTTAGAAACAAGGAATTTTAAAATACCGAGGAATGAAAATTAAGAAATTTTAAGGAGAGTGAATTTTTGTTTTAACTTTCTTTGCTTTCTTTTAGTTTTCGAAATGCACATTGAATCTTTATGAAGTTCCTTATACATTTACAGTCTGAATAAATAATCAGTTTCCTTGAGTTTTGTGCTTTGCTTTACCCTAATGCAAAATATAATATGCTTATTCCAGAACATCGGTCATAAATTGTTTTAATCAAATATAAAAATATTGCAATGTTTAACCTATGTGCTTTTTCGCACCACCTGTATAGATATGTGGAATTACGCATCCATACTTAATGCAAATCAACCGTATATTCATTTCCATTGTTTCTTATATTGATCATAGCTTTCTTTAAGGTATCCAGAAGGTTCACTATTGCTCTGTTATATATTGTTTGATCGATAATTCATTATACAGGGTGGTCCATTTAAATTGAGACATCGAAATATCTCGCGAAATACACATCATACAAAAAAAGAAGTGTTTTAACAAAGTCATCATATTTTCGAGAGGGAAATTGAACCCGGCAAAATTTTGCCCGCCCCCACCCCCGGAGGAGGCAACTTTGAAATTTCAAATGGGAACCCCCATTTTTTATTGCGGATTCGAATTCTACGGAAAAAAATATGTAACTTTTGTTTGAAAAATTTTTCTCGATGGTAAAACACGTCTAACTGTAGTAAGAGGAGCAAACAGAAAAATAAAAAAATAATAAAAAATACTACTTGATGAAATAAGTATTTCTAGTGCTACCCTATGAAACCTTCTTTTTCAAAGATGCACCAATGTAAGTAAAATATGTGGATTCTTCTTGAAAAAACAAAACTTAACTAAACTTTTGTTGTCAGTTAGACGTGTTTTGCCATCTTCAAGTAGTATTTTTATACCTGGAGTCAAAATGAGGTATTTATGAAATTAATTTAATTTATTTATCTTTGTGATTGCAGCGCAATCTACAAATATTCAAAAAAAAATTTTCAAACAAAAGTTACGTATTTTTCTCCGTAGGATCCAAATCTGCAATAAAAAATGGGGGTTCCCATTTGAAATTTCAAAGGTGCCTCCTTCCCCGGAGGGGGTGGGGGTGGGATAAATTTTCCAAGGTTCAATTTCCCTATCGAAAATATGATGACTTTGTTAAAACACCTTTTTTTTTTTTGTATGATGCGTATTTCGCGAGATATTTCTATGTCTCAATTTAAATGGACTTCTCTGTATACAATGCAACAATTTATGGAAATGCCTGTTGGACTTAAGGTCACCTACACTCGGTGTTTTTTAGCATGAACGGGATATATCAGAGTAGATATTTAAACAGAGAACATAGGTATTTAAAGTGATAGGAAAAATAAACTTACAAGAAAAAGTTTCAATTTTCACCACCACTGGTGTTTTATGTTGTCTGTTACATATTTAAAGACTAAATAAAAATAAATCATCACAGCCTTTGATCCTCTTAATGTTCAGACTTTTCCCCAACATGATGACAACAGAGTTTTGTAACGCAACATATAACTGCTCAGACGTTATATTCCTGACATTTTCTGTAATGCTGTCTTTTACATCAGCTAAAGTGTTAATATTTCCGAGAAAAAAAACGATTCTATGTAGCCCCGCAGTTACAAATCACAAGAATATTAATCAAGTGATTGTGGAGTCCAACTGATGCTACATAGAATGGAATGTTTATCAGATAAACATTCAGATTATGTCAGAATACTGAACAACATTACCCTAAATGACAGCAATTTACTATCTTAATAGCGTTATGCTGCCCTTTTAAAACTTCATTCTCCACTGTCATTATGTTGTGGATATCTCTGAACATAAAGTGAAACAAAGACTGTAATAATTTATTTTAACTTGGCTCCAAAATATGTAACATACAGAATGAAAATTAAGAAATTTTAAGGAGAGTAAATTTTTGTTTCAATATTTTTTGTTTTCTTTGGGTTTTCGAAATACACATTTAATTTTATTAAGGTTGTTATACATTTACAGTCTAAATAAATAATCACTTTTCTTAACTTTTGTGCTTTGCTTTACCCCACTGCAAAATAGAATAAGTGTGTAAGTTTCTTATTTTTTTAACATCTTAGAAGCCCAACTGACTTATCTGCTTTTTCCACAACACCAGTCATAAAATTTTTTTAATGAAATAGAAAAATATTGCAATGTTTGACTTATGTGCTTTTTTCGCACCATCTGTATAGATATGTGAAAAACCCAGACCACACGACTGACCCGAAGGCTTGCAGTAGCTATTTGTGTGGCCCGGTTGTATAGATATGTGGAATTGCGTATCTATATTTAATGAAAATCAACCATATATGTATTTCCATTGTTTCTTATATTGATGGTTAAATCTTCGTAGGCTATTGTAAGATATTTAACTCCAGAGGGTTCACTATTTCTCTGTCATATATAAGCTTGATCTGTAATTCATTATATACAATTTATCGAAATGCCTGTTGGACTTACGGTGACCTTTACTCGATGTTCTATAGCATGAACAGGATATAACAGAGTCATTAAATTAGGAAAATAGGTATTTAAATCGATGGGGAACAGAAACTTACAAGGAAAAAAATCAAATTTTCATCACCAGTGGTGTTTTATGTTGTATGTTACATATTTTATGACCGAATAAAAATAAATTATCACAGTCTTTGATCCAATTGATGCTCAAAATTTACCTCAACATGATTGCAGCGGAGAATAAAGTTCTGTACAGAAGCACATAACTGCTAGGACATTATATTCCTGACATGTTACGTAATGCTGACTTTTACATCTGCTAAAATGTGAACATTTCCGAGAAAAAGATTCGATTCTGTGTAGCGCCGCAGTTACAAATCACAAGAACGTAAATCAAGTGATTGCGGATTCCAACTAATGCTGCATAAAATGGAATATTTATAGGATAAACTTTCAGACTGTGGCAGATCATTGGACAACATTACACTACATGGCAGAAACCTACTATCTTGGGAGCTTTATGCCGCCGTTTAAAACTTTATTCTCCACTGTCGTTATGTTGTGGAAAACTCTGAACATCAAGTGAAACAAAGACTGTAATAATGTATTTTAACTTGGCTTCAAAATATGTAACATACAGTATAAAATTATATGGCGGAGAAATTTTAAACTATTTTTACTTTCCTTATATACATATAAGGTATAAGGAAAATATTGTGACGGGGTCGAAAATTCGAATTCGAGTTTTCGACCTGAGAGCAAGTTTCAAGCATTCCTGAACACTAATCAGACGCTTTTGAGATGTCTGTATGTGTGTGTGTGTGTGTGTCAGTGAGTCTGTGGAAACGATAACTGACGAATGAATGGAGCGATTCGAATAAAATTTGGTACAAAAATTACAATCCATGAATTAGCCTATTGTTTTTATACGCAATCAGATGTTCAGAACTTCCCTAAATTTTCAAGTGAAATTTTGAAAAATCATAAAATAAAATATGTAATAAAGTTACGTAAATAATCATTTCTTATGCAATTTTTCATTAGAAAACGATTAACATAAATTTTAGAACGTATTAACCGTTTAGCATGAACCGTTCTCGAGATATTGCACGTTTTTCAAAAAAATTATCAAAAATATATAAAGATTAAAAAAATATTACCTATTGTGAAATATAATCACTTTTCATAAGTAATATCATGCGATACATTTGGTGACATCATTCTCGTGGATCTAGCTAGTTCCATTCATGAGAAGAGATACTTTAGGTAATACTTTTGTATTTGGACACCAATTTTCATTTTTGTGCTACAAGTATAACTTATTTCTCCTTCCTTGGTGAGAGGCTTGGTGAGATTTTGGCGGAATGTCGCAAATTTGGTGATTTTTTTAAACGTTGCCAAATTAACGAAAATGTCGCCAAATTGATAAAAATGACGCTAAATCAATAAAAATGACGACTAGATGATGAAGTAATTGTTAAAGTATTTTAATATATTGAATATATACCTTCTATTGAGGATGCTATCAATATTGATGATTGTTTATTTGCTCAAAGTATAAGTAAATTGAGTATTTTGAAATAGTGTTACATGCTGTCATCCTGAAAATCGCCCAATGTACAATTCAACGATAAAAACACAGCGCCGTGGATCTTATACATTATTTTTTATTGTAAAACTAGTAAATCCATTGTATTATATGAGGGAAGTTTTGTGCTGCCGACATCAAATTTTTCTGATATGGATTTTCCCTATGATAAAATTTCTTATATTGGACATTTCTTTGTACTGACAAATTATTTGTTGAATTTCAACTCGATTTCAACGTTTAGTACTTATAGACAATTTAATTAAAATGCTAGAGTATGAAATATGACTTTATTTAAATGAAATGAAATATACTATAATTACATCCCGGGTTTAACAAAACATGAAAGATGTCATTTCATTTTGCTGACACAACGGCAGTGTTCATTACTTGAGTATGACTTCCTTTCAAGATGTTATTTCGAGATATTTTGTTACACGTATTCGCAGTACGTTCGTCTTGAAATGCGCAAAGGCCAGAAATCTCACCCTAAAATGCACTAAATTTGTATAATCTATGACTGACGGTTTTGTACCTGGCACTTGATTCGCTTAGTCTACAATTGACGGTTTTTTTCCTGGCATTACTAAAATGTACATGATTTATCTAATCTGATGCTGCCAGTTTTGGACCTGGCACTTCATTCGTGTAATTAATAACTGACGGTTTCGTAACTGGCATTGCTAAAATTTACTTTATACCTCTAATCTATGATTGGCGGTTTCGGACCTGGCACTTGATTCATCTAATCCATAACTAACGTTTCCTTACATTGCATTATTAAAATGCACTTGATATGCCAAATGCATGACTGACGGTTTCTGACTTGGCACCTGATTTGACTAATCTACAACTGGCGACTAATCTACAACTGGCGGTTCCGTACCTGGCTTTACTACAATGCCATTGATTCATCGAATCCATGACTGATGACTTCGTACATGGAACCTATAAAATGCATTGATTCATCCACGTTCTATGACTGATGGTTTTATTCCTCGCCTGTCTGTGTATAACAAACAATAAAATAGCGAGTGAAATATTCATTTATAAATTTATCGATCATAGTAAATCCGCCGTATTTCACATCTTTAATTTTGTGAAATGAAATCGGAATTCGATAAGCCTCGGCTGCATCTAAGTACGTAATTAGAAAACTCGACTTCGTATTATTTGAGAGGTTCCAAATTAAGTCTCTTTATGCGATCCGTTATTTGGAATCATTTAAAAGATTCCCAGCAATTTCACTCAAAAGATTTTTAACCAGACTAATTAAAAACGCTCGTCGAAAGGTGTAGAAATTACTTGAGACCATTCATAAAATTTGTAGCACATTAGTTTCATTGTACTGTGTTGAGCAGTATCGAATTCAGAAGTTCGCAAATATATAGAAAATTAACTGGACTGGCGTGTGGCTCAAGTCGACTTTTTGCACCAGAACTTATAATTTTTCTTAATTTTACAAGAAAATTTTTGAAAAATCTGTGTATCGTGGGTCTTTGGCCACCACAGATGTTCGCAAAACTGCAGCACATGATTTTTTTTATGCCAATGCTGTTTTTAGTTATTCAGTATTGAGGAACAAAAAAAAGTACGATACCACGCAATGATTGCTGGCTACTGCGGCTCAGTATCTAGATATGGAATCGATGGGACTATGATTAACATAAAGCAGATGTAGTGGTAGGACACTAGTCTAATTTGACGCTTATTTCCAATCGGAAAATCCAAACAGTTTTGAGGTATTTTTTTTCAGATGAATGCCCATTTAATAGATACAAACAACAATCTTTTCTATATAATGGAGCTGTGAATCATGTCAAATGATGACGACTATAACTTTACCAAGTTATTTTAGTTATTCGTTATTTTAATTTCCGACATATTTTTCGGACAACACATCGAGCTGCTGCAGCAAAGGTTTAGCATGATTTCTGCTAAAACGAACTAATAAATATCAGTTTTGAATGGAAATTTGCGTATTGATATACACGTAAATAATCAGCGTTAATAAGTAACTTTTTCTAATAATAATATTCTTTTTATAGAAATTTTATACAGTGTTGACTTGACTATGTAACTTAACCTTTTGCTTAGGGGTGGGACAGAGTCAATCTCAAACGAAGAACCTCTCAAAAAGACAGGTATTTGGCATACCCTATCCCTAACAACTCGTTCCCCATTTACAGGCACTGGGGTCTATGGACGCCAATGTCTGAAAAGGGGGAACGAAGTGTTTGGGATTGGGTATGCCATATTCCTGTCTTTTTAAGAGGTTCATCGTTTGGGAGTGACGCTGCCCCACCCGTAAGCAAAAGGGTGACATGATACTGAATCTGAACGATTTCTAGACTTGAAACTTTATTACAATTAAGCATTTATATATGCTTTTTAAAATAGTATATATTAACGCCCATCATCCAAATGATTCCAATTTATCAGAGTTGTTGTTGTTGAGACCCAGACCGTCCGACCTACCAGAAAGGTGTAAGGTAACTGTATGGACGGCCGGGAAGTGCCACCCAATTTAGACCGGAACCCAGTGGGGGAGGCATCCACAGGGACCGTACCCTCCTTCCCCTACCACCAACCTCTTGTAAGGACTTAAGGATCCACATGTTTAACGTGATCGTACTCCGCTGGAACACGGCGGCAGTCTTGGCAGCGGAGGGAATCGAACCCTGGCCTACCGAGTGCAATTCCCGCGCACTAACCACTGGGCTACCGTGCCCTATTTGTGTCTGTGTATGTGTTTTCTTCTTCTTCAATCTGGACTGTTCGATCCATCTGACGGTGTAAGAAATCTGTTTAGACTGCCGAGAAGTGCCATCCAATTTCGACCGGAACCCAACCACCCCACCACACCCATCTTTCCTATCATCAACTCCGCGGAAGAACTTACGGACCCACATGTTTAACGTGATCGTACAAGTAAACACGGCGACAGTTTGAACAGAAGCGGGAATAGGACCCAAGTCGTCCGAGTACATTTCTATATCAGATCAATGGTATAATAGAGGAATATAAACTTAAATATCAATTAACAAAGGAAGGTAATGGAATTTCAGTACATAAATGATGAAATCAGAAATTTTTGAATAGGTATTTGTTGAGGAGAAATAACTGGGAATAATGAATTAAAGACTTTTTCTAAAGAGTCTTTAATTTAAAGTGAAGTAGTTTCAGGTAACCTTTAAGATAAAAATAATGAGAATTGATATAGATAAACCATACAATGTACTTATTTGATGTAATATACCATGTACTATTAAAAATGTAGTGTAAATAAAGATGAAATAGCAAACGAAAAGGTATGCCATATTCAGTTAAAGGGTAAAGTTATTATATTTGAATTTTACATAATACGAGTTATTTACCCTGCAATACATGGTAATGTATAAGGAAAGAATTATAATAATGTCGAAAATCGCGTAACTCGGGTATTCGATAGATCTGCGTGTTTTAAGGCCTCTATAACACGAAAAAACAATTTTTAGCGTTACATCTGTATGTGTGTCTGTTTGTCTGTGCAATGTATGTGTCCACTCAAACTCAAAAACTAATAGACCAAATTTTACAAAATTTCATTGGTAAGTCACATGTGCGTGATCCTGATGCTGATTAAATTTTGGTACGATTCGGGATAAATATAACCCGTTTTCTGTGCGAAATGGCAGCAAAAATCACATTTATCCACTCTAGCTGAAAAAATCAAATTTCACAAAATTTGGTAGATAAGTCAGTTATGTAATATCCTGGTGCTGATTAGCTTTGGGTACGATTCGCAAAAGAAAAACCTGCCTTTTTTTACAAAATGGTCCGCAAAAATCTAAAATTAAGGACAATCAAATCAAAATTAAATCTAAAATTAAGGACAATTAATTATCAATTAAATGCTTGTTTTGCAAATAATTGCTAATGAGGAAAAGAATAAGACCAATCCCATTACTCTAGGTCTTACCGTTCTCGAGATACTTTGGTTTTTCGCATTTTTGTTACGCCGCCTTTGAAAAAATGTCCATTTACGAAATAAAAGCAAAAATTGAAGTGCAAATTCAGTGTTATTCTGTGCAATTATACTCAATTTAATGAATTATTAAAGAAATAAAGAGAACATGAATTCGAGTCTGTAGGGAAAGTCATGTGCTGCCCACATCAGATTTTCTAAATTGTAATTATATGTAACTGTATAAACTAGTCTACTGGGAGGTTTTAAAAAATGAATGCAAAAATCAAACCATTTAGAGCTTTTGCACTGGATGCATGAAACTTGGAATCAGTATATTTAACAATGTACAAATATATTATAATCTATTTTGATAGTGGAAATTTTCGGTAATCACAAATGCAAATATTTTGGTTCTATATTTGGACACATAGTAGGATATTGTATGAAGTATGTGCAATCTACTCTTAAAGTATTTAAAACCGTATATAATCACTAATCGCAGTAACGTTGTTTTTATGCTCAAGGAATTCTCCATTTAAAAATAAATCTGATGTGGGCAGCACATGACTTTCCTTATACAATGCAATGTATTTACTACTTTTACAGTAAAAACAAAATAGGTTATTCTTGTAACAGATACTTATATTTTTTCCAAGATATTGAATTTTCGAAAATTAGCCGTCATTTTCATTTATTTAGCGTCATTTTAATCCATTTGGCGAGATTTTCCTTAATTTGGCAACATTTCAAAAAGTCGCCAAGTTGGCGATATTCCGCCAAAATCGTCGCCAAAATCTCGCTAAGCGTTATGGAGGAAGAAATAAGTTATTCTTACATCAGATAAATGACTATTGGCGATCAAATACAAAAATATTACTCAAAGTATCTTTTTTCATGAATGGAACAAGCTAGATCCACGAAAATAATGTTACCCAATTTATCGCATGGTATTACATATGAAAAGTGAACATGTTTTTCAATAGGAAATATTTTTTTTTATTTTATATGACTTTCTGATAATTTTTTTCAAAAATGTGCAATATCTCGAGAACGGTTCATGTTAGCGTTCTAAAATTTATGTTAATCGTTTTCGAATGAAAAATTACATAAGAAATGCCTATTTGTTTAACTTTATTAGAGGTTTTGATTTTTTGATGATTTTTTCAAAATTTCATTCTGAACATTCTATTGCTTATAAAAACAATAGGCTTCCAGTGTTTACGGATTGTGAGTTTTGTACCAAATATCGTTGGAATCGGTCCATTCGTTCGTCATTTATCGTCTCCACAGACTCACTGATACACACACACACACACAAACACACACAGACATAGTCGTTATTTTCATTTATTTAGAGTAATTTTATCCATTTGGCGGGATTTTCCCTGATTTGAAAACATTTGAAAAGGTCGCCATGTTGGCGACATTCTGCCAAATTCGTCGCCAAAATCTCGCCAAGCGTTATGGATGGAGAAATAATTTATTCTTATAGCAGATAAATGTCTATTGGCGTTCAAATGCAAAAATATTACTCAAAGTATCTTTTCTCATGAATGGAACGAGCTAGATCCACGAGAATAATGTCACCCAATTTATTGCATGATATTACATATGGTAAGTGAAAATGTTTCCCAATAGGATTTTTTTTTTAATTTTATATAATATTTTGATAATTTTTTTGAAAAATGTGCAATATCTCGAGAACGGTTCATGCTAGCGTTCTCAAATTTATGTTAATCGTTTTTGAATGAAAAATTACATAAGAAATGCCAATTTGTTTAACTTTATTAGAGGTTTTAATTTTTTGATGATTTTTTCAAAATTTCCTTCGAAAATTTTTGGGGGTTTTGGACATTCGATTCTGTATAAAGGCAATAGCCCTCCAGAATTCACGGATTGTAATTTTTGTACCAAATTTCGTTCGAATCCGTCAATTCGCTCGTCAGACATGTCGTTTCCACTGACTCACTGACACACACACTCACACAGACATCACCTCAAAAATGTTCGATTCGTGATCAGGGATGCTTGAAACTTGCTCGCCCGTCGAAAACTCGAATTTTCGACCCCATCACAATGCATTTCACTGCATTACTCAACACAAATAAAGAAGACATAATTAAAGTGATATAATGATGTGACATTTGTCAGCTCTTATAATAATTTATGCTTAAGGAATATCTTTGTAGTCGTATTATTGTAAATGAATGGAAATACCTATTAGAAAATGAAACAGTGTAGCAACAAATTTACAATTCTCTGACACTTTAAATGCTTATATTACACCTTCTCTTTGATGTTATAGTATTTTATCGCGATATTTATTTTTTATTTTATATTAGATTATTACTTTTTAAAAAAATCGTTGAGCATACATTGCGCTTGTACCCAAGCCATTTGTTTTCGGAGGGGGGATATGTAACAGACATTTTACACTCCCCAAGTTAAAGCACCCTTATCTTTCATATTCTTAAATTAAATTCCTATCTCATGTCATGAGCTTAGTGTGACCTTAATAAATTCTGTTACAAACCATTAATCTTACATCCATAAATCCACCCCCATTAATCCATAAATCCACACCCATTAATCCATAAATACACACCCATTAATCCATAAATCCACACCCATTATTTCATAAATCTACACCCATTAATCCATATCCATAAATCCACAGACTAAATAATGCTTTCTTGTTAACGATAGCTACATCTTCAGCCTATAATCTATATATATGACTCAGATATGAGTTTCCGATTATTAATTGACGCACTGTCATTTATATACTTTTCTATAACCGCAAGGACAGCATAAAGAACTCATACCTTTGAGAGTATTATCTGTTTAGATTTGCCCGTTCATTTTAAAGGCCCTTTTCTAGTCGGTCTGGTTAGTAATTTTTGAGATCAAAGGAAGTTATAGATCACGGGGATATGCAATAATAATGTTAGAAGCAGATGCCCTTTCCGTCAACTCTCAGTCTCATAACGTTAATATAAAGTTGCCAAATAGAAAATTCCACTACCACAAAAAAATTTTTAAAACATGTTACGTAAAATAAAATTTTGTTTACTATGGACACATTTTCAATTCAATCTTATCAATTTTCATCTAGAAATTTTACTGCCCTTAATGATGGCAGTTTACCAGTTACAGGAAGCATATGTAGAGCAAAAAGCTAATGTTATACATAGACTGAAAGCCCTATTACGCGACAGTGTTTGGGACAGCAAAACCGTTCGCAAAACAGATCATTCAACAAATTCAGCCTCAACATTTTAGGTATAAACCTAAAATATTGTTGTTGAGGGAACAGTTATGCGAAAATGGACGAATCAGAAGTGCGTAAATCCGAGCGTCACAGGTAACGTGCTTTCGAGTTATTTTATTTCTCACTTTAATGGCGACCAAGAAGGCCGATAGACTGCCTTGGAATGCGTTAAAATTTCGAGATGGAAAAAATAATAGAACTTCTACTAAATTATAGACATCTGCGGGATATAAAAGATCCAAATTAAACGCAAGAAACAATAAACAATGCTTCTTGGAATGAAATCGGCGGCATTAAAGAGGAGGAAGTGTTAGAAAGGCGGGGCCTAAAGTATCATTTCCGGTAGGAATTGCTAAAGTCTGGAGTTAGAAAAAATTAATAGAACTTTTACCAAATTACAGAAATTCCAAAGTATGAAATGTAATTGATCCAAATTATACGCAAAAACACCAAAGAATGTTTCTTGAAAAGAAATCGACGGTATTAAAGAGGAGGGCCGGGGCCTAATGTATCATTGTCGGGAAAAAATGCTGAAGTCTGGATTTGCGGATGAAAAAAAAAAATA
This sequence comes from Amaurobius ferox, assembly GCA_951213105.1. Lineage (NCBI taxonomy): Eukaryota > Metazoa > Arthropoda > Arachnida > Araneae > Amaurobiidae > Amaurobius > Amaurobius ferox. Next base: position 71,770,862 of record OX578155.1, read on the forward strand.
ATTTTTATTAAATTACAGACACTTTTGAGATATAAAAGATTTAAATTATACGAAAAACACACTGAAGAATGGTTTCTGGAATGAAATCAGAGGCATTTGAGAGAATGGTTCTGTTAAAGGGGCAGGGCCTAAAGTATGATTGACGGGCGCAATTGTGGCAGTTCAGTAAAAATTGTCCTGTATAATAACATCATTATTCAATCCAAATGGAACCTTTAGGATGTTAAAAGTGATCTTTACCGTAAGAGAACTCTAAAGCGGTATTCCTATGAGGAAATTATGAAGCGAATGCAAGGGGGAAAAAATATTTACCCCTTTGTTGATTGGAGTGACGTCACCTACGTTTTGTTCTGAGTGGAGTACGTTCCAAAGCGGTTTTACAAACGGTTTGTTGTCCCAAATTATGGTCATGTAATAGGGCCTTAACCTTCTAGAACATGTGCCACCCTCTTCAAAATCCTCCGAATCTGAAATAGATACTCTAGAAACAAAGTAAAAACATCTGATATGAACAGCGCATTACTTTTTGTAGATATTCCCTTTCTTCACAGTGAAAAAAGGAAGTATAAGATTCACTGCACAATGTTGAATAGTACCATTGGGATTTTTTTTTTCTTTTTTTATGACAACATGCAAATTATTTAGAAGAGCGCAGTTAACTTATATTTCGCGCAACTTTAAATTGACAATTATCAATATTGATAGCATCCGCAATAAGTCGTATTGTCCATACATTAAAATATTTTAAAAATTATTTAAAATATTAATTTGGAGAATTTTTTATTAATTTAGCGGCATTTTTGCAATTGTGGCGATATTTCCTCCAACCTGGGACAAAATACTTTTACGATGGCGATACTTCTTTAAATCAGCCATCAAGTTCGCCAACTTTACAAGCGTTACAGACAAACCGAAACAGCTTTTCTTATATATAAATGACTAATGGCAAATTGTTAGGGATCAAAATATAAAACTATTACCCAAAGTACCTTCTCTCGCGAATGGAACGAACTAGATCAACTACAACTATGTTAACAAATTTATCTCATAATAATATACATGAAAAGTGAACATATTTCATAAAAGTTAATACTTTATTTATATGATTTTTTGAGTAATTTATTTGAAAAATTTGCAATATCTCGAGAACGGTTCATATTAGCGTTTTAAAATTTGTGTCACTCGTTTTAAATAAAAAATTACATAAAATGATCATTTATGTAAAACTTATTAAAAGTTCTGATTTTTAAATGTTTTTTTTTTCTTTCATAATTTTATTTCAAAATTTGGGATGGTTTTCCAAACACACGATGGAATTTTATATCAGTTGAATTCAGTAGTCACGGATTGTAATATTTGCACCAAATTCACACTCTAAACTCGTCATTCGTTCGTGAGATATTACATCCACAGGCTCACGGGCACACGCACATAGACGCGCATGCACGCACCTACACAGACATCATCTCAAAAAAGTTTCATCAGAGTTCAAGGATGTTTGAAAAGTGCTCGTCCGTCGAAAAGTCGTATTCGAAATTTCGACCGAGCCACAATACTTTTCTTATACTATGTATCTAGAAAAAGCAGTAAGTTTCTTAAGACGATTAGAAAAGCCCTTAGACATTTGAGGAAGTCAGTTATAAAGAAATATTAAAATTAAAAGCATGAGAAATGCAAATTGAAAGTCGCAAAATCATGCGAATTAAATAAGACGGACTAAACTTTTCTGGTAAACGTCCAACTGTTCCCAATGGACACGTTTGTAATTTACATGAATATTATCATAGAAAGGGTAAATTTCGTAAGAGACCCAGTGGCGGATCGTGAGATGAAGCGTTGTTTCATTTAAAGTTATCGGCTGAATATGTTAATAATATTATGCAAATCAGCTAAGAACTTCACGTCATAGGAACCACCTGAAACCGATTGTTTGATTTATATTTTTATGTCCAGTTAATAAAAGTACAGAAAATGAAACTGGTGTTTAAAACAATTTACCCGACAGTTGTATACAAAGTTGTATACAAAGTTAATAAATCAAGCACAATACATATCAACTCAGTTGCTCAAACACAAGGAATACCAACTTAGTAACTGAAACATTCATCTGCTACATAACAGTTGAATACTAAATTTCAAACGGAACAAGCATACAATCAGAAAACTTTGAACCACTTCAAAGGCTTACAGCTCAGTGACAAAAATTTTTCTTTAAAGCGTGTATCGATACAATGGTACGTATGGTATCGATAATTTCCTGTATTCCTACCCCCCACCCTCCACACACACACACATTTTTTTAATCATACTTTTTCAAATTAGAATTTTAGATTTCAAATTTGGAAAATTTAAAAATGATTATTTTGTACAATATAGGCAATTCGACAAATTACATATATAGTTGCAAAACATTCTGTACTGAAAACGATGAAAATGTTGGAAGTTATGCATCTCGAAATATAGGTTCTTGTTTTGTCCGGATGGATCTTCATGCCCCTATAATGCTCAGTTCTTAGCCTGGCAATAGTGGGTGTTATATTTCTGGGACAATCGAATTCTGTTGAAAGGGGTTTCTTATATGTGTGAGTCATAATTCTATATCTGGCCACTGCATTAGCATCAGCAAGTGTGATGGTGGTGCACTTCTGATCTAGTTCTCTAGCCTCTTTGGCCAAAGAATCCGCACATTCATTTCCCTCAATGTTGACATGTGCAGGTATCCATTGTAGGACACAGGATTTTCCCTTGCTGTGCAACCTTTCGAGAAGGACTATAATTTCGGATGTGATGTTGGTCTCTCCGTTTCTGATAGCTTCTAAAGCGGATTTAGAATCTGAAAAAATTGCTATTCCTTCTGTAGAATCTATAGCTTGAGAGTCATTCGGGTATAAGGCGAGGGCTTCTTTAATCGCTAAGAGATCACTAGTGAAGTTAGAGGCTATTATTCCTGTATTGATTTTGTGTTTGCAATTTCTGCCATCTGGAAAGAGGATGAAAATTCCAGCACCTCCATTGTTGAGGGATCTGCCAGAGGAGCCATCAGTCTAGGCAATTGCATAGTTTCCCTGGGAGAGCTTTTCTATTGTTTCAAGTCCTTTTTATCTGAGAGCTACAGGTCTTCTTTTTCAGAACACGGTTGCAGCAATTTAACACCAAACTTGGTATTCACGGGTGGTTTTCTAGGAATGGAGGGCTCTTGAAGGAAATCCAAAGAAGAATGTTCCAAATTGACCTGTTTTCTGATGTCTCTATCAAGCTGGAGAGTCGAGGATCGTTTAAGCCTAGTAGTTTCTTTCCATTTATTGAGGATTCTAGTAGAGATATGGTCTGTGCCGTTACAGCGAAGTTTGTTAGTGAACTTGATGGTGGCAAGGTTGCGCCTACTTTCTAGGGGAGGCAGGCCACATTCCTGTTCGGCCTTTTTGTTGTTGGTTGATGAGACTGCACCTAAAATAATTTAAGAGGCTCTATGTTGGACGGAGCCGAGTTTTTGTTTGACAGTAGAAGAGGCCGGAGTCCAAATTGAGGCGGCATATTCAAGCACTGGTCTAATAACAGTGCAGAAGGTGCTTTTTAAAGTTTGAGGTCTTGAGCCCCATGAAGTGCCACAAAGTTTTCTAAGTATATTTAGTTTTCTAAGAGCTCTATTTGCAGTTTGTTCAACGTCCTTTGTAAAGCGACGTTCAGGATCTAAGGTTACTCCAAGATAGGTAGGTAGGTCAACCTTTTTGATATGAGAGTTCATGATTTTGATATTAGCTTTGAACTTGCCTTGGTGTCGTCTATCGGTAGAGAAAATGCAGTAGTTTGTTTTATCTGCGTTGATGGTTAATTTAAGATTCTGGGCCCATTCAGCAATACCTTTCTGGGTTGTGTTTAGGGCCTTTTCCGACACTGAACTGTCTTTATGTGAATGCCAAACGGCGATGTCGTCAGCGTAGCATGCTATTTTCGTGTTAGAATCAATATGGGGGTGAATGGTGTTCATAAAAATGAGGAAGAGAAGGGGACTTAAGACTGAGCCCTGTGGAACTCCTGCCCACAACCTGTGAGTTTCTGAGCGTTCTCCGTTGAACCTAACCGAGAATTTTCTTCCCCTGAGAAAATCATTTATCCACAATAACGCATTGCCTTTGATTCCAGTGCCTTGAACAATATGCACCAGTTTTTGGCGCCAAACTCTGTCAAATGCTGCAGACAGGTCCAGGAAAACTGTTAATGTTTTTCTGTGAGGCTTCTCTTGAAAACCATCAATTATAGACTGACACAGGTAGAAGATCTGGTCTTCAGTACTATGATGGGCTCGGTATGCTGTTTGATAAAAATGGAGCTTATTGTTTTCAATGAGCCAGTTCATAAGCCTGCGGTGGATTACCCGTTTCATACATATGATTTATTATTTGAATAAAACGATTCTAAGATTTCGTAGAAAATATATGTGTAGAATCCGTATAATATTCAATTCTTATATAGTACAAGAATCCGTAGCGAAATTTGAAGATTATTTGAAAAGAGGAAATAATTGTCATTTTAAAAATGCAAAATTTGTAACATTTTAAGGAAATTTGCTTGACATTTTTCAGTTTGTGGGAGCAATGTTGCTTTTCCGACACACGTGAGATAATGCAGCATTTTTCAAGATGTGTTTGTTCTGCGAAACCCTTGGGGTTCTACGACGTGATAGTTTCAAGTAAATTTTCTTAAAAATTTAAAACGGGTAAAATTTTCATGCTTTTGTACTTTTGAATTATTTTAATTTTAAATATTTTATTATTAAATTGAATAATTTTAAATGTTATTGGAAAATAAATAAAAATATTTCCTAATTTAAATATGGTAAACAAATATCAAAATTAATTACTCTTTGCATTCAAAATTTCTCTGGCCAATTACATTTCCAGCAACTTACGTACGTGTAATCGTTCATTCAAATTAGTAATATATTTTACAACTATTTTTACATCTAAGTTTGGCAAAATTAAAATTTTTAATGCAAAAAAATATAAAAATATGAAAAAGCTTTTATACAATAGAAAGTGATGTGTACACTTCAATTTCGAAATAACTTCGAAGTATTTCTATACTTTTTAGCACACTTATTTCATACAGTCATATGAATTATTCGAAAAACCAGAAGTTACATATTCAGACCAGGAAATCCTTAATGAACCTTACCAACTCCTCCGGAATTCAATGTTTAATCTATATCAGTCTTCATCTAAGCTGTACCTAAAGCAAAGTCTGAAAAACAGATGTTTAGAAAATATAAATGTTTGAATAGGAAGTGACATCTCTCTTCCGAACAAGAAGTGTAAATCCTTCTTGAACCCTACCTCTTCTGTAACTTAATGCTGCATCCATATTAGCCACTATATCTTTTTAAACATCTAAATCCTACGTAATAGATGTTTAAAACAAATTCGTTGAAAACAATGGCAAATTGTAAAATTTTCCCACCAAATTCTGCATTTCAAAATTATTTAGAGTAAAATTATATTATTATTTTTTGTACACACATGAGATAAATCGTCTGTGACTTACAGTTTTAAGTGGATTGTGAACAATATACATTTACACTCAGTTTTATCCGTCACAGAAATGGATCTAATATAACAATTATAGATCTGAAGAACTATATAAACTTTAATTGTTGTATACCGATTTAAAGGTATATTTATGCCGTAGAATGTAAAATCTCACTAATTTGATATTTATGGATATTTTTTTGTGAAATATATATATATATATACATATATATATATATATATATATATAGGGTGATCAGAAAAAAGCGTCCCAAAAGTAAAATGAAACGACTAAAATAACGGGTGAATAAATATGTTTTATTCCAATTACAGAAAAAAGATATATATTCTAAATTTATGAAATCACAAGTTCGATATGTCTGCCATCATCTGCAATGGCATTTGATTGTCAGTATTGTATATTCCCAAAGTTTAAACGATTTATGTCCAGTGGTTTTCGAGATATTACAGTTCCTTATTGGGGCGCTTATTTCTGGTCACCCTGTATATATATATATATATATATATATATATATATATATATATATATATATATATATATATACATATATATATATATATATATATATATATATATATATATATATATATATATATATATATATATATATATATATATATATATTGACATGTCAGGAAGTCTTCATAATCGCAAACTATAAATTGTTACTTTTTCCTTGAAGAAGATGCAAGTTCCAAATAAAAGTTTTAACTATGTTAGTTTTTTGTTAGCCTTTTGCTAAAAGAAATCTTATTTTGCTAATACATGTTCTGACATTAAGCAACATGTTTCCGGTTTTCCCTAATTGTAATTTTGTACCAAATTTCGTTCAAATCGCTTCATTCCTTCGTGAGATATCGTCTCCACAGATTCACTGACACACACGCACGCGCTCACACATGCACACTCAGGCACTCACATATGCACACACACAATTGCATGCACACACACAATCGCATGCACACACACACACACTCACACGCACACACATCAAACACATACATGCATGACTTTAGAAACGTCTGATTCGTGATCAAGTTTGCTTCAAACGTGCTCTCCCGACAAAAACTGGTATTTAAATTTTCGCATATATAAATGAAAGTAAAAATCAATCCATTGCTTTAGAGCTATAACTTTAACGCATTATTCAGTTATAACTTGAAAGTAAATGCGAAGTCTTTAATGCATTCAATTAATCAAATCCGAAGAATTTGACGCTCTTCATCATTCATTCAGATTTTTTTTTGCATCCAGTTACCACACTATATTTTGATCGTACTATATTTTGACACACACACACACTCTTTCTCTCTCTCTGTGTCTCCCTCCCTCCCTTTCATCCGTATTCTAACCATGTTAATTACATGATGATCTACCTAATTCTAATTTTTTCTGAATGCAGCTACATATAGAATTTCGTGGCTGTACGTACTCTCTCTAATTTAAAACCTCTAATTTCGAATAATGTTTTAATCTCATTTATTACAAAATATTCTACCTGTTTCTAATTTTCTATAGAATGCATCTACGTATAAATTGCCGTAGTTATACGTGCATTCCCACCCCACATATACACACACACACTGATGGAAATATTTCCCAAAATGTTCGAAATGTGTTCATAATGTCTTTAAGTGTATTTTTTCGTCTAAATATCGTGATTATCCATGAACTTTCTCTATACAATAGCATAAAAAAATAATAAAATGATTCATTTAAAAAGTGTCTATATTGCTTAATTGTAAGTTATATATCGGCTTTTTAAATCTTATCAATATTGAATTAATTTAATTTCAGTCTAAGAGATAATCCATTTAAAACGTGTGTCTATATTGCTAAATTGTAAGTCATATAATGAAAAATTAAACCAAATTGCGAGAGTCCTTTCTCTTGATGTGGCTGCTATAGTAACCTTGAGAGAGAGAGCTCTTCTTCGCTTATCGCGCTGGCGATAAAACAACGTTCGGCGTCTGATTTGAAAGAACGCTGTCTGGCTGAGTATACTTTTTGACCTTCCGCGTCTGGATTACCTAGTATCGTGATCAAGGGAAAAAAATCCAGAGAATTATTCAGGAAATGCAAATGATGGCGCTGCAGTCGATCCTCAACAGAATATAGCAGGCGACGCTGTACTTCAATTCTATGTAAAAAATACGTCAATTTAAATTAACAATTTAAATAAACTAACTGTTTCAAAATTGTTTTAACGTCAGAATAGGGTTTCATGAAAAAAAAATTTCCACAAGAACAATTCCTTTTATAGATTACAAGCAAATATTAATGAAAAAAAATTATTTTAATTAGTTTCTTGCAATAAAACAAACTGATTTAAAGGTCTGCGATGCGTTGAATTTTTCTTTTTATCTTTTATGTTCGTTATTATTTTGTAAAATATTCCATTATTAATTTGTAAAGCATTTCATTATTCTTTTCTAAGCCAAAGTTTATTTTTATAATTATACAAAATAGATATAAAATCATACAAATTCATCTTACAACTTACGGAGTGATATAAAATGAATGTATATTTACACTAAGTTTGTTATAAATAATGCATTTGTAAACAGAAATACATGTAGACTTTCTTTTATATAAAAAATTAATTAAAATAGCTCACATAAAACTTCAATAACATTTTTGCAAATAAATCATATTGTGAGGCATCTTTGGGATAAGATACAGGCAAATTTATTTTAGTATAATAAAATAAATAATAAAACTTATCTGACCATTAATAAAAACTTGTCTGTATAGCATATAATTGCAAATCCTTAAGAGATAGCCTTATATCTATATATAGCACTAAACATTTTACTGAAAATTTAATTAGAGATACAAACTGTAATTATCTTTCCAGTAAAATGTTTTCTATTCATATATATTTAAATGATTCTGTTATGTATAAGTTAAATTGGTCAATTATAAGATTTTGTATTAATTTTAATGTATAACACTTACCAAACTTGACAGCAAAAAAAAAAAAAAAAATCATTTATTTTATGACATAAAAACCGATCTGAAGATATATAAGCAACAATTTTACAAATTGTCTAGGGAGCAAAGTTGATCAAAATCCAACAAAAATATTTAACATACGATACAGTAGTGAATTCCAGTCTAGAAAGCAGGTCATTCAAACGTGCATATTACATTCCAATCCCTGTGTTCCCAATTGCACAACAATACTCAAGGGATATAATGACAATAATAGTAATGATAATAATGTTACTGCTATTATGTTATATATTTTAACCTAGAGAAGGGTTTTTGTCGATACATTTGGTATAGTAGTGCCATACCAAATTCAACGACAGTATTCGCTACTGATAAGATAATGTCGTTTATTGACTTATATAGGTAAATAAAGTTATTTTTAAAACAATTGTAGTGTGTTGAAATTTGAAAGTGAATTTTGATCACTTATTTTTGATATTAGTTATTAATTTGTGAAGACGCATTTCACTTTATTTCCTATATAACATAGAAATTGAGTAAAAAGTATGACTTTCCGCACAATCAATATAATAAACTGGAACACAATATAAAATGCAAGGTAAATAAATATACATATGCTCTTTTTTTTTCTGCTGCATTTTATATTGCTATCCAGTATATTATTAACATAGAAATTATCTTATCCTATTTTCAAAGATTTCTTTTACTAGTGTTGTCATTAGAATCATTTATAAAAAAATTAACATTTCGTGGAATAAGAGAGACTTTTGCGAGAACAATTTTAAATATGTTAAACTTTTAATATATAAAGTATGTGTGATACAAAATGTCTTACTCAAAAGAGCGAACTCAATAAAAGTTAATTCAGGAGAAATTATCACAGCATACAATGGCAAGATACTTTAGAATGCTACATTGAAATTCGAAAAAGGTCCTTTCTATAAGGTACCAACTAAACATAGAAGCAAGTCTATGGTAGCATTCCAATTCAGACAGGAAATATTAAAAAGAAACATCAGACATTTAATGGAAATGCAATTTTTATCTTTAGGCAATAGAATAGGGATTACCATTCGCACCATGCTGAATACATATAAATTTAAATCTAATAACTAACTATTGATAAATTCATTTATACCCATACATAAATTATGTTTGTTACAGACAATGCTTATTTTTCAGGTTGGTTTTGTAAATAAACAGTACAGCATGCATAACTTCAAGTAAATTGAAGTTTTGAAAATATAATTTCTGAGATTATATGCAAATAAATGTAAAAATGTTATTCTAAACAAGAAAAAATTACGGATAACATATGAAATTTTTAAATCAGTCCATATAGGACAATTTCTATAACTGGTTCAACAATAAATCAGCCTATCTGATATAATAAACAGATCGGCCGAAATGTTGCAGTACAAGTTTAATTCTCTTTCAAGACTTGAAATTCTGTAATTTTAGCATTATTCAAGAGCGTACATTATGGTTTAAGAAGTTAAGAAACTTGTAGCATAATATAAACGAAATATATGCATTACATACCTGAGTAGTGTATTGTAAATACTCTTAAGTGTCTTTCAAACTTTCACTGATTTCGATAAATAAGCGAAATCGGCTTTATTTTCCCCTATGTTGTAAAAACTTTCAAATACTCTTCTTTCAGAAAAGAAATATAAAAAAATTCCATCTTAAATAAAATTTCATCTAAAAATATCAAACGATACAGGAATTGCCGCCATCTTGTTCGACTTTTAATCAACTGTTAAATATTTAAGTGGCCAAAATCGGCCACTTAAATTAACAGCACTTTAGTGAGCTCTTTAACCCCGTTACAGTGTTGGTGGGACGCAAAAAAGTGCTAATCAACAGTTAAACTTCTGCTATATTTTAACGGTTGTTGGTGGGATCGGCCCTTAGAGTATTGTAATTAAAAGATATTTTAAAGTTTTCTTACTACAGATTTGTAAATAACTAATAAACAATATTGTTTAAGGACATTGTTGACTACAGCGACTATCAGCTAAACTTATGTTACATATATCTCACCAATTTTTAGTGCACTCTTTCATATATGGGCGAATGTAGAACGTATTTCGAGGGGTGGGGGGTTAAACTCAAGAGTAAAATGTACAACATCGTCTAGCGCTGCTGCTAAGTTTGTAATATTGTTAAATCAGTAGGTTTATAAGTTGTTTGACATGATATAAATTCATATAAAATGACTGATAGTAATAAAATATTTCCTTTTTAAAAAAAAACGATTCAGTTGTTTAGAAATATTATACTTAATCAACTGTTTAGAATAGGGATGGCCAACCCAAATGACCTTGCGGGCCACTTCGGAAAAACATTATAATCCCGCGGGCCGCATATATATATATATATATATATATATATATTATTGCCAATGGCCAGGCACTTGCCTCATCGCCATTCGCCCATAATTCATCCTAGGAACGTTGCCCCAGGCGCACCAGAGGGGGCGGAACACACTGCGCCCACAACACAACAACATCCATGCCTTACGTGGGGCTCGAACAAACAATGTGGCGGTCGAGCGATTGCTCTGGAAATGCATGCTTTGACCACTCGACCACCACGTCGGTCCGAGGGCCGCATATAAAAATATATATCTTTATATTAGATTTGGACACAATACAAACATTTATTGGAGTGAAAACTTAAAACAGAATGAATTATTATTATTGTTTTCATTATTTTTCATGTATTCAAACATAGATAATATAATAATAATAATGCAATGATCGAATAATGTTTAATTTATTTAATGAGTGAGATATTTGTTTCTCAACTCTTTCACTTAGTTTTTGCAAGTCAATCTCAATGCGTGTATTTGCACATCGTAATTGATGTTGCAGGTTTTCGTCCGTTAAGTTTGAGCGCGATTTATGTTTGATAAATTTCATTTTCGAAAAAAACGATTCACAGGTGTAAATTGATCCAAAAGCGCTCACAACTTTTTGTGCCAGATCTCTCAAATTGGAAAATTTTTCTTTTGTGACATAAGTGTTATAAAAATCTATTTTTGATTCTGATGTTTCAAAAATGTGTTTTAATTCATTATTGCATTGTAAATCAATCAGTTCCATTTGGAGATATTCTGGGGCCGACTCGACATCGACATGAAAGGGAGATGAATATATTTCAAATAATTTTTTGTATTTGTAAATTAGTGAAACGACTCTCAAAAGTAGCTGAAAGTTTGCTTATTTCTTTTGTGCATTTGATGTAAATGATACATTTTGAATTTTTTAATTCTTTCATCAATGAAAAGTGTTAAACGTTATTATTTTTCAATTGAGATTCAAATAACAGTAATTTCTTCTGAAATGCTTTGATGTGATTAAATGCATCGATTATTAAATTATCTTTTCCTTGTAATGATGTATTTAATTGATTGAGTTTTTCGATGATATCTACAAAAAGCATAAATCCAATAACCATTTATCATTTCTTAATTCTGGTACTGGTATTTGCTTGGCATTCATAAACAAGTCAATTTCTTGACGTAACTCATAAAATCGCTGTAAACATCTTCCATGACTCAACCATCTGACACGACTGAAGTATACAACGTCACCATATTCACAATCTAATTCTTTTAGGAACTCCTTAAATTGTCGATGCGAAAGTGCATGGGATCGAATGTAATTCACTGCTGCTTTTATGACTACTTGCATAACATGATTCATTGATAATACTTGGGCACATAGATTTTGTTGATGAATCACACAGTGGATTATAATTAAATCATCTCTTTTGCAGCAGTTATTAGTTTTGTTGTTGGATTCTATTTTATCGATCAGTAATTTTATAGCTCCTTTTTCTTTACCGATCATAGCAGGTGCCCCATCGGTTGATATTCCAGAAAGAATTCCCAAACACAAGTTGTTTTCGCATAAACTGTTTTTAACAGCATGGAAAATATCTTCCCCTGTTGTCGTACCTTTCAAACTTACCAAATTTAGCATTTCTTCAGGTACCTGAAATGATTCATTTACTCCACGAACGAATACTACAAGTTGAGCTGTGTCAGAAATGTCTGTATTTTCGTCATATGCTAAGGAAAAATATTTGAAATTTCGAATTCGATGGCGCAGTTTTACGATAATTTCATTTGAAATGTCATTAATTCGACGACACACTGTTTGCCGAGATAGACATAAGTTTGAAAATAGTTTACTTTTATCAGGCAAAATATCCTTTACAACAGCTTCCAAACATTCTTTCACAAATTCGCCATCCGAAAATGTTTTCATTTTTTTTGCAATCAAAAATGAAACAGAATAGCTTGTCTTAATAATATTGGATGGTTGCTGTAATGCTGAACCAAACATTTTTTGATGAGTCTTTAATTGCGATTTAAATTCCCTGAGCTTCGATTGTTTTACTTCTTTATCGAATTTCAAATAATCATTATGTTTTGTTTCGTAATGTCTCTTAACATTGTATTCCTTAAATACAGCAATGGTGTCTCGGCAAATTAAACACATTAATTTTGTGTTTTGAATGACAAAAAAGTACTTTTCTTCCCATTCCTCGCTTTATCTTCTATATTTTCGTCTACTATTCCTCTTTTCTTTGCACTCATACTAAAAATAAGAAGTAAATAAAAATATGCTTTTAAATAAAAAAATGTTCACAAAAATTCGTCCAATAATTTTTTACAAAAATGCCAGCCATCGGAAAAATTTCCCCATTTTAAAATACGAGTGGGTTAGAACCAAAAGTGAGAAGGAAATACATATTTTTTAATTTTTAAATCAACTTCATTTTTATTTTAATGGAATTTATATTACCTTTCTGTTTTTGTTGAAAATATATTAAAATAATTATCCTGCAGTCGCAACACACAAAACGAAACCGGAAAACAAATTTCCAATTGACACTGAGAGAGCGTTCTGTTGTCGACAATCAACAGCGAGCGAAGACGCAACGAGTGGACGGCGCACTGCTCTACTGCGCATATCTAAGTATGCCTAGCTCTAGCAATAAGCAGCGCGATAAAGTTACAGGAATCAAGCGTGATGCTGCGGGGGGGGGGGTCGCTGCAATGCAATACTGCCTACTTCTAAGTATGTATAAAAACAGAAGCAACGTGTAAAATAGAAACAGTTATGGGATGTATTTGTTACAAAACACTATACTAAAAACAAAAATATTGCACAAAATAATCGTATTTTGTAAAGTTGTAATGAATCTCGCGGGCCGCATGCGGCCCACGGGCCGCGGGTTGGCCACCCCTGGTTTAGAATTTATAGATTATCAGAAAAAAAATCATACTTTGCACATTAATAACCTAAAAATTACCGGTAAATTATATAACTATTCAGCATATTTAGTAAATGGTACAGTTAAAACGTTTTGATTAGCTTAAAATTCTTAGTATTCTCTCCTTATGTCTAATATTATCCAAACATCTACATTCTCTTGAGTAAATATTACAATGTATTTGCATCCTCTTACACCGTAGCCTCTATGTTTTCTATTATATTACATACCCATTTATTTTGAAGTTTTTACTGTAGAATATACCACATTCAACTGCCTTTACGCAATACACTCAAACCTATTTTTGTGCGGTGGATAGGGACCGCATAAAAGAAAACGCATAAAAAAAATCGCACAAAACTTCACGAGTAGGTATAAAAAATAGTTTTCGTAACACAATTAAAAAAGTATTATTTTTTTTTATGCGGTGAATAGGGACCGCATAAAAAAAGTCTCACGTAGAAAATGACTCAAAACTTAACGAAATAACTAGGAATTGCTTTTCTAAACGAAATTAAGACACGAGGCTTGGCAGCTACTTGGAATCTCGCCAAACATTTTGGAATCTGATTTAGAAAATACACATGCGAACATTTTTAAATATTTTATTTACATATGTACTTATTTTACACATACAAAATTTTTCAAAACGTATAACCATTATCCTTCGTAGTCTAAAAATAAAATAAAAATCCTAAAAATTTATATCTAAATAGAAAAAATAATAAATTTACCTTCAATTTACGCTTTGAAATAAATCTTATCTTAATGGTCCAGGAATGTGTAAACACCTTGAAGGACGTCAATTAATATTAGATTTAAAAATTAAAACACACATAATATTCTTTTTTATTAATTCACTTTATTTAGCGGACTTGTCACTTGCGCATATCAGAGTCGAATAAAAAAAAGCAACTCTTTGCCCTCTTCAAGTAAATTTCTTCTACCTACTCGTTAAAACAAACAAAACAAAGCATGAGACTAGTCCCCAACTATCTCATTAGCAAAAAAACAACTGAGCGGCCTAACGAGACACTCAGTCCGTTTCAGGAAAACCCGAACTAACACGATGCAGATGTCCTTCAATGTTTATTTGCGATCAATGCATATATTCTTTGCTACGCAAGAATTCCATCGCAAGACGCATCCATCGCAGATTTCATTTATTTACATGGAAATTCTTGTGCGTTCAACAATTAAATTATTTGATTATAGAATTCAATACATATGTAATTGGCTGACGCAATACTTATGTAATGTGATGAAATACATATCCAAAATCGAAAAAACTAAATGGCCGATCAAACCTACTAATATTTTTTTATTGATAGCTTCGTCAATTATGTTCCAATTTGATTGACATTTTCATATATCGCACAAAAAAAATCGCACCAAAAAATCGCACAAATAAAAAATCGCACAAAAAAAGACCGCACAAAAACAGGTTTGGGTGGACTGTTATTTATTACTCACATTTGACAACAATAGATTTCTACTTTTATCTTTTGCAATTGGCAACATTGGTCTTGTCATTTAATGCTTGACATGGTAGTACATTTGAAGTGTATTTTCAGGTATTCTTCTTTCCTATATATTTTTTCAATCTTTATGCTTATAGTCCAAATAACACGAGTTTATAGATAATATATATCTCGTGTTTCAGAAATAAGCATATTTTGTGTCCATTTTGATTAAATATTTGGACTTGAAAATGATTTTTTTCGAAATGAACAATCCTTAGGCCTAGTGCTTTTCCACGTGTATAGTTTTGACGCTTGGTTATTTTTTGTTTTCCTATTTTTTATTTCACACCACTGATATTTGTTGATTACCTTTAGCCTGATGACTAGAAACATGTTATTTTCCTCATAATGGTTGATTTTCTATTTAACACATCATTTTAATTTGTAGGCAAATTTTAAGTTAGTGTATTATGAATTACAACTTCTGTGTAATCTATCATTGGATTTTCATATTATATATATATATATATGAATATATATATATATATGAATATATATATATATATGAATATATATATATATATATATATATATGAATATATATATATATATATATAAATATATATATATATATATGAATATATATATATATATATATAAATATATATATATATGAATATATATATATATATATATATATATATATATATATATATATATATATATATATATATATATATATATATATATATATATTTAAGAGTATACATTAATAAACCGTAAAATAAAATTTTACAAAAATAATGTCGGAAATGGACATATATTATTAACAATGCATGCATCATTCGAAAAATAACTACACTTTTTTTTGCAGTTGACTAACACTACTTAGAGGGGCCATTTTCTTGCAGAGATGGTTACTAATTGTCGGGAAGAAAAATGGGCGAAACGGATGTGCGTCGCCGGATGTTCAGTAATGTTGATCGTGCTTAGAGAATTTATATATAAACCCTTAGAATAATATATTATCTACCAGACATTAATTTATAAAATATGTTTTAAAATGTAAAGTTTCGTTTGAATACGGGGTTATGCGTTATGCCCGATGATCAAGTCGCTAAACTGCACTACATTGTCGCGGCTTAGAGTATGTTAAATCTGGAAGAGTATTCAGAACATAACTTCGGGAATGTTAACAGACTCCCAAGTTGAAATAACTAGACTCAACCTTAACGAGAGTAGAATCAGAAAAACAAGTTGATTGTCGAACGGTTGTTGCAATAATGCAGACTTGAACTTCGCGAGTGGAGTATCAGGTAATCGTCGGATTGATATATTTATGTCATTAGATGTAAAGGGATAATAAGTTAATTAGCAATTCCTGATTTTTTTTTTACCCTAAAATAGAATTTTTTTATTTTCAAATCAATTTTTTTTATTTTGAAAATGATGTAATTTTTTTTTCCTCATTATGGAACAATATAATAATTTTATTTTTAAACATTTATGTAATGAATTATTTGTAGCAAACTATATTTATATAGTCATTTGACGCCACAGGCATCGCCAACAACTTGAAAATAATGAAGCTACATGTTTGGCGTAAATAATGAATGCACATGATTAGCAAATATATAATTTTGGATGAAGTGAATTAATTTTAAGACTAAGAATTTGTGTTATTGTGAAGGAAGCAGTGGCCGCTCGTGAGCGATATGTAGAGGGAACGCTCATCTATGTACTTTATATATATATATATATATATCCCTCGTTTATTTGTATTTGTGCCAATTTCTTGTTTTTGACTTTGAGTTCGTCGTTTTTCTGGCACTGACAAATTGATTCCGGTGTTACCAACGAAACAGCTTTATGCCGAATTATTATTTTACTTGTGCTGAAATACGCTGTGCAAGTTTCCTTAAAATTAATAACGGAGCATTACAACCATGGATATCATTTAAATACATAAATAAATAAATTTGTATCAAATTTGTAAAAATTAGATAGCCTAAGTCGTATGTATTTATGTGCAGTGTGTTTTTATGATTAACGTAAAAATTTTTATATCCAAAATGCACATGATCCGTCTCATATACACTCTGTATGGCCAACAGTTTTATACCTGATCTGTCCCTGTAACCCAAACAGTAAAATAATTAGAGATCGTAAACCAACTAAATCTACAACAATTTATGTGCAGAAATGAAAGAACTATTTTTGATACAAGTACAGGAAGGAATTTGTAATTTACGGAAAATTCTCATGCCTTATGATTATCTTTATTCGTCTTTAAAAAGATACTAGCGAATTTTAACCTGCTAACAGTCACTATATGTAAATATTGAGTGTTCTCTAAAACGAACGCTGCTTCCTATGTGCGTCGGTTTCTTTCCCCAGCTTCTTTTTGGGGGTGACCGAATTCGAAACTGATGCGTAACTCAATCGAGTAACGTTGCCTAAACGGAGTCACACGTTGGTTGCGATCCGTGGAAGTTAAAGAAAAAAATCAAGACTCTTAATTGGAATCGACGCGGCAGACTTACTGTAAACATAATAACAAAAATTTATTAAAAACAAATAGAATATAGAACAACATTATGGGATGGCCTGGGATTAACACCCTGACAATGGGCCATGACTAGAATTATTCCATTTCGGATATTGGGACAAAAATATTCGCGGAGATAAAAGGGGTAATGATGAAATCCTCAAAGCACTAAAAAAATCACATTTGCCGTAGTCGCTCCGCCGAGAGAATCATCCATAAGAACATAGTCCGGAGTATATATGCTCAAGTTCATCGGCCCGTGGATGTGGCGTCCTCTAGGAAGCCACAAACTTGGGCGTTCAGCCCCACCAGTGACACATTAATGTTTCTCAGGCCCTCGTCCTGACATATTTACTTCCGTAAATTGCCATCCTCTGGGCGTTAAGCCCTCACGTTGACACATTAATGTCGTAATCTCCGTGTAGTTCTTCGAGAGTTTTTGGTTGTTGTGGGGTGTTTTCTCCGAATCTGTGCCTCACATCGAGTGAAGAGTCATTGGCATGTAGATTCTCAGGATATTTTTCTAGCTGGACACGCTAGCCTTACACGCTCCCCTCCCCAAGAGCGAAACTTTCTGCTTATCCAATAGCAACTTTCGCCCAAACAAAGTACTGCTTGGAAAAGAATTATCACTGCCATCAATTCAACTCACTGTGAAATTATCACTGTTGCTAATTAAGCTGCACTCTGAAATTATCACTGTTTATAAATTAAACTGCACTGTAGAGTTGTCACTGTATAAAACATTATAACTTCAGCACCAAATCGTCACCGGGTCCCGTTATGGATCCCGTATCAGCGATGTAAACACGCACCACACAAAAACACACATTTCTGTAAACACTGTTGTAGATATGTATGAGCATTGATGTCCGCTGAGAGATGTCCGCAAGTGAACCTCACTCAACAGTGCTTCTCACCCCCGCGTGAGAGACCCATGCACGTACACATGCAAAATAACATCTACCTATTCAATTTACCTACAGAGAATTTACCTAAACTTACACAAAATCTACCCCATATACATAATTTCTACAACACGATTAAACTCAGGACGCACAAAAAAAATACCCTAGGAGACAAACCAAAAAAAAGTAAGTACTTTCTCCTTCTACAGTTTACAAGCACATAACAACAAACACAAAAAAAACGTAACCTACATTACCTCATTGCTTGCAGTAGGAAAAATAAAAATAAACGAACAAATTAACACTGTCTCCCCATCTACATTTAGTCTAGCATGCTCAGACAGAAAAGAGAAAGATATCTGACCCTCATCCCAGGTCTACCCTACTTTCAATCTATCCCTCAATATCCCTTCAGAGTCCCTTCGACTTTTATTTTGCTCTGCTTGAAAATCCTGGGCTCGCGATGACCTAAATCCCCCCCCCCCCTCCCTCGTCAGCTGTTCATAACTCTGCGTTACCCGCCGCTATAGTCTCTTCACTCCTGCACTTCCCTCCCAAAGTAGCGAAATCTAGGGGTCCGGGCATTCGTCTCTCATCTGCCCACGCCTATCCCTCTCCTCGTGAAAATCCTCCAACTTACAGGTGTGTAGGAGCGAATTTCTCTTTACGAGGTAAGCAGAAGTGAATGACCCAATTTCTTCGGCTGCACCCATAGAAGTAACTTTCATTGCTTGGTTCAGAATTTTTTACCTAAGGAAAGAAAGTACAGCCTGAAGCGGAACCTGTAAAAAACGGAATGCTCCAATTAGCAGAAAATATGTTTAACCTTGTCCAAAATTATAGAAAACGCATGTTACTTTCCTCTGTATGAAACGGAACTTGCACAACGCGGAAAAGGGCGGAGAATTTGAAGTATTTTATTAATAAAAGTACCTGTTGTAACGAACAGAGAATGGAAAAAATCATTCAACACTTTCAGCCACTTATTTCCATGAGAACTAATTTTCACAGAACTTTCTATTAAATTATGTCACGTTTATGATCGTTTCCCGTTAATCAGGGAAACTCTCAAATGCTAGGAATGTTAATCAATGCCTAATTTTAAACTGAAAATGGTATCATTAGTAGGGCACATGTCCAAGAATTCATGTTTGATTATTTTGAATGTTTATCTCGCATCAAAATTTTTTTAATTTTGTTTTATGGTAGCAGTAATATTTTGTCTGTAAGTCAATTCATCTAGGTTTTAAGGAATGGTAATAAGCTAACACTTACGGACATAGGGTACACTATGTTTTAATTTTCGTATACTCCTGTGATCCCTGTATGCAAAAATGTACGTAAATACATATTTAAAATTATTAAATTAGCCATTATGGTATAATATAATATAAATCGGATTTATCTAAATACCCTTTACAAAATTTTTAAATTCTGATGCATAGATGCTCCATTACACATGGACTATTAGCATTTCCAGGTAAACTTTTAAACTTAGCTTTTCCTGAAATGACCTGCATGAAACGGAAACCTTTTCAAGATGGAAAATTCTTTCCGTCCCCTGATTGTCATTTAAGGGAGGTTGGCCTGTACCTCCCAAAGAACGTCATTCACCGGGACTTTAAGGCAGATTCGTCCTTTCCGAGGATTTTGTCCCTCCAAGCATTTTTCTGGCGAAGCGACTTCAAGCTAATGTACGCTATACAACTTGTTATGGTTAAGGCGATGAGAAAACAGTTCCTGACACTATCATTAGAATTTTTATTCTTGCAGGCGTTAGAAAACGGAACAGTGTGATATAACCTACAAAAATAAAAACTATGATGGAATACCAATCAAGACATATATAAAAAACTTGGCACATCTCCTGCCAATACCTGACATCGAGGTAAAGCTGATTTATAAATTAGTTCAAACCAATGGTAGAAAAATATTTAATTATAATCGTATAAGCAGAAACATCCATGCATATCAAAGTGAAGTGTGTAATTGTCTAAACAGCCCATATATAGATACCCATCATGGGCACATTGTCACTGGAAACCTGGATCTATTGGATAATCGGAAGTTAAAATCTATGCTTCAACTTGGTACGAAATTTCGAATACAAGATTTCACAAATATTAAAAAGGACTTTGAACAAGATTTAAAGAAATTTACATATAAACTCGCCGTAAAATACAGCATGCCAATACAAGCTTTCAAAGAATGGCAATACAACCTTACCAAAATGTTCAATCTCCACTACAAAACAGTATGTAAAAAAACGTATTATCCTTCTCTTCAAAATGCGGTCAATAAATATGAAGATAAATATGTTATAACTTATACTGATAAAGTATTATCAAATTACGCTTTCACATGCAGAAAATACTACGTTGATACTTTAAAAAATAGTTATCTTGACAAACTAATGTACTCCCCTTTACAACAAAATGGAAATTGTTTGGTTAATAACATCAAAGCTCTGTATAAACTAATTGATATCGAACTTAAAGTAGTTAACATTCCATATCTGGTATTAATACCAAAACTTCATAAAAATCCAGTCAAATTCCGGCCGGTGACAGTGGGATGTGGATCCTATTTGACAATTGCAAATGAAAAACTTTTAACTATACTTAAAAATGTTCTGATTATACTCAAGAAACAAGGAACAGTAATGATAAATAATAGTTACGATGTCATCAACCGACTTCCATTTTATAACAAGGATGTACGTTTCAAAACTTACGATTTCCGTGATTTATTCAACAACATCAATCTGGAAAATCTATATGAAATTTTGAAGGAACTACATGAAATATATGACTTAAAAGAGCATATTACCTTCAGAAAATACAAGGACTTGATTCGCATTGTGTTATTTGAAAATATCTTATTTGATGGCACCAGCTATTTTCAACAGGTTAAGGGTAATCCCATGGGAGGGGGTTGTTCATCCCTGCTCGCCGATCTATACTTGAGTAAATTTGAAAATGGCACTCATATACTACATTAAATGCCATACTTTCGTTATGTTGACGATGTCCTTATTGGGCAATATAAGAATACACCCCAATTTGATTTTACTTTTTATCCAAAAGAACTGGAATTGATTGAGAATAAAAGTAAGGAGGATGATAGTGTTGATTTTCTAGATATCACACTAAAACATGACAGTAGATATGGTACTTATACCGTCTTATATGACAAGAGAAACAATTTTAATATGGATATGAATCATATTATAGATTGGAGTTCCAATTTGACCAAAAACATCTTCAGAAATGTCGGCATTGGTCACCTCAAAAGAAATCAATGCATTAATACTTTCAAGTCAGATTGCATCATGCATAATAGGAATATTATGAAGGAGGCAATAAAACGGAATTATCCAATTGGCTTCCTGACATGTTATTATAATTCCCTATTTAATACAAAAAAGGGAGAAAATGCTTACTTAAAGGATATGGCAGAGGTATAGAACGATGAAAGTAAAAATAACGTATTACGCATGCGTAAACTGCTTTTATATATAAGGCACTCTGGCATTTGCTGCATTTCCATTCTTTTCCTTCCCTTGCAATCCTGGTTGATTCCTATTTGTTTACTCTGCACTTTTTCGAGTGTTTTTGACTTGACACATATACGGAAGTATGACTTCTGCATGGCATTGGTACCGTGAGTGTTGCCCGGGCATAAAAGCAGTCTTTTAAACGGGAAAGAGGGGTCGCCATCCCCCTCTACCATTTTATGCCTTGCATTTGGTCATTTCCCTTATTTTTTCATATGAATCTTATATATATATATATATATATATATATATATATATATATATATATATATATATATATATATAATATATATAATATATATGTAATATAAAATAAATTTCATATGAAGAACCCACCTCGAAAACGGTAATGCAATCATCATCTAAAATATATACAGTCCTTGATGACGGTTTATTAGTTAAAGGAAGAATATACAGAGCACAAAGCCGTAATGTTATACATTGACTAATATATACTGGCATTTGAGTCCAAGTTTTGCAGTGGTCCCCAAGTAGTAATCAGTTTCAGATTTGGCGCGCTATGGTCAGTCACGGTTTTCACCAAGACATTCCGTTAACATAATATAATTTGATACCGGTCGAACAGAATACAACTATAGTGACTGGAATATCTAGTCAAAGAATATACGCAACCAAAGAAAACAAGAACGTTCAATCATGCATAAAGCATTGATTATGAAACACTTTCCAACTTCAATTCAATTTTAAATTAACATCTCTAAAATGCGATACATTCCTCGGTAATATTTTTAAATTTATCATAATTCTACAATAATTTATGATATTTAAAACTAAATTGATGAACTTTATTCAAATGACGTCATTGAAATATAAATTGCCTCTATATAAAATCAGCATTTCATTCATTAACGTTTTTCCATTCCTTTCATTCATCACAATACTATATAGGACGGTTGCGATCGTGGATGCCAAGGTTTAACAGTTCATCACAACACCTATTCCTTACTCACTGACTGATGTCACCTTCGACGAACTTTGGCCCCGTATTCAAAATCTCAAGAACAAAGCTCCTGGGAAGGACCTCATCACCTCGATGATGCTGAAGAACTTGCCTTCTTTGCTTTGCAGTTACATCATCAAACTCTTCAATCTTCTCCTTTGTCATAATTATTTTCCTTAATTATTTTCCTTATTTTTTTGTATAAATTAGAATTAGCATAGTTGTTAATGATTAAGAAATTTACAAGACTATGTAATAAAAGATATAACTAAAAGATATAAAGTAACTATTCCATTAGTAGGCTCAATAATTAGATTTAAATCCAAAAAATTAATATTATTACCAATAGTGGCTTTATTAGGAATTAATTCCAAATTGTCTGGATAGAAATCTATATCTATGACATAGTTTTCAGTAAATACTAAACAAATCATATCATCAACATATCTGTAAATTTTATTGTATTTTGAAGTAAAAGACTGTTCATAATGATAAAGGTATAAATTGGCTAACATACTGCTACTGCAGCTATCTTGTGGAACCCCTGAGACTTGTAAGTATAATTTATTACCTTGCATAATTCATTACCTTAATATATAATTATTGAAAGAAACAAAGTGAAGAAGTTTAGGAAAATTGATAAAAAGTGTATGAGTAGATTGATTAATAATGTAAGCATATATATATATCTAAAATTACAACATATAGATCAGAGATATTAATGATCAGAGATATTAAAGATCTTTAAAATCAAAAGATTGAAAGCCAATTAGTTTTTCTAATGATGATAATTTATTCTTTAATTCTTTATTATTATTTAGAATAAGGCAATTATTGCTAGAATAACGTAAACTATCATTGATTAATTTTAAATAATTTAGTAGTTATTTTCTCGCAGTAGTTGAGTAAGTAATATGAGCATTAGTTACTATTCTAAATTCAACAGGATTTTTATGAAATTTAGGAATAAGCACTATATACGGAAATTTAAGAAATTTATAATTAATACTTAACATATTGATAATTTTCAGTTTGATACTATTAATGGAATGTAAATCTAGTTTAAATAGACTATTATTCTTTAAATAATCTAACATAAATTGTATATAGAATAGACTAGGTAATAGAATAATTACTAGAGGCTTTATGAACATAAATAATAACAAAAGATCTTCGTATATATATATATATACACAATTTGTATGTGGTATGTATGACGTTATTACCGTATGCAACATTTACAAAATTTACTTTCGCTTAGTATTGGACTCAGACAGTATTGTTTACGCGAAAAGTTTCGAATAAGGGTATTTTGACGAATAAACCCGTTTCTAGTCTTCCTGAGTTCATTTCGAATACTTTGGGAAAGATGACCTTAAGTGTATGTATTTGTGTGTATGTGTGTTACAGGGAGATAGAGAAAGAGTGTGGAGAAAATGGTTTTAATTCTTAAAAATTCAAAATATTTTTGTAAAGTACCCCTCCTCACACGTTAGTAAATGAGGAGGATGAAAATTTTGTATTATACTATCAATAAAAGTGTGAAACTTAACGTGGTCGTATTTTTGATCGGCCACCCCTAAACCCGGGAGAATAATTTTAATTTTTTTTAAAAGCATTTTGAAGCCCCTTAATGTCTATCTGATGGCGTAGAACAATGTTTCTCAGTTTTTTGAAATTCAATTCGATGGCGGAACCATAACATGAAAAAAAAGTATGTTGTAGTCTTAATAATGCATTTAAATTTTATGATTTTTAATTTTAAGAAGGATTGCACAAATGGAGCAGTCCCGGCCACTCACCCAGGGCTCATTACCGACGGTGAGCCGGGTGGCCTGGGTGTTTCACAAATGGAACAATGTGTTAAAATGATTAATTATATGAAATCAAGACCATTAAAAAGTCGCCTATTTAGTTAATTATGCCAGTTTATGAAGTCTAAATACGAATCGTTGTTACTGCACACGGAAGTTAGGTGGTTGTCCAGAGGGAAAGTTTTATCTCGCCTGCTTGAATTAAAAAACGAGATAAATATATTTTTTGAACAAGACAATAATGGTTTTGTTGATTTGCTGGATGACAAAATATGGTGTACTAAGCTAGCTCACATATCTGATATTTCTGTTATTTTTAATAATATAAATACTAGTATTCAAGGACCGAAAGGCAATGTTTTAACTCAACCGATAAATTGTTGGTATTTCAAAAAAAAAATAAAATAAATAAATAAATTAATTAATAAATAATTAAAAAATTAAAAATGCTTTATGGAAGAGTAAAGAAAAAGAAGATAGTTTAGAAAAGGTTGAGTCAGTTCCAAAAGAATGTTATAAAATAATTCATAAAATATTTATTGATCATTCGACAATACTAGAGCAAAGAATTGTTCATTACTTTCCAAATTTTAAAATTAAAAAAATTTGATTGGATTCGAAATCCATTTGTGATAAACGACACGTCGGTGTATGAATTAACTTTGAAAGAAGAGGAAGACCGAATTTCGTTGTGTAATAACCGAGATTTAATATCAAAACTTTCAGAACAATCAATTAATTCGTTCTGGATTAATCTTAGATACGATTAGCCGACAGTATCACAAAAAAGCTTTAAGTGCGTTATTACAACTTTCCACATCTTATTTGTGCGAATTCGGATTTTCGGCTTTGACCAACATAGAAACGAAAAAAAAGATCCAGACTTTTGAATCTGGATCTCGAAATGAGAGTAGCATTAACATTTTTACGCCCAAATATAAATGACGTTATCAAAAAACACCATGCTCAAATTTCGCATTAAATGTAATTTGTAATTTATCATTAAATAAACATTTTGTTTACTTTGTAATGCAATTTCATTTTATGTTTCATTGAAAATTGTTATCGTATGTTATTTATACAAAATATATTATAGGTACATCAATCAATTAGCCAAGTAAAATTCTTTTTAATTTATCTTAAAGTTAGCGTGCCGCCAAATTTATAAATTATTAAAAGTGTACCGTGGTGAAAAAAAGATTGAGAATCACTGATTTAGACTTTTACATGGACTAGCCTATACAATATATAAAATATACACAATACATACTATATTTTGAAAGAATAGAAAGTTAACTACAGTCCTACAGGACAATATATATCGTATATATATAAATAATGTAAAATTGCTTTCTTCTGATCTATCAAGAAAAACAAATAATTAAATAAATATCGAAACCTTTCTGTACATACCTTGTGCTTATACAGTGGTCACACGCAACATAACAAATCAACTATTTCCCATTTGAAAATACGAGTAGCAGAGTTACACACTACTATTTTGTCTGCAACTGTAGTAACCATATTATGCAGAATTTCTTCTGTTTATTTTTCATACAGAGCTACCAGTTCTTTTCCTAAATATTTATATATGAAATTTCTTTTCATTTTTAAAAGGCAATTATTTGTATTACAAATGTGTAAAATGTACGCACTGCATGTAGTAGTACACTGTATGTAGCAGAATTTTGACAAAAAATAAAACACAATAAGTTCCAAAGTTTTATTGATGAAAAGAGTTTTCAAATCTTAAAATCGTTTAATAAAATAGTTAATTTTCTATTGCAATCTTTCTATGCATATATACACTTTATAATTTCTAAATACACCATTTAGTGACGAATTCAGTAATTGTAAAGATAACCAACTCATTCCAATGTTCTAATACTATCAGAGTGAGTTTTTTAAACCTGGGATGAAAATAGTGTGAAAGCGTCCCCCCCCCCCTCCCGTCTTCACTTCAAGGGCATGAGTTGATAGATCTATGGTTGTGTTGGTATTTACAAGGTTCATACCACACGTTCGCGAATTCTCGCTTTGGTGTTCCTTGCGTTGTTCAAACTTGCTCTTTGACTTCCAAGCCGCAGTTGTTTCTTAGTGGTTATTCAGAGTACATTGTTTTTAACTCTAGGAAGATGGCTCAAAACCAAAACGCCCTCGAAACAATTGTAGTTACTTAATTTTCCTACCCCTGCTTTCTTCGAGAAAGTACTAAAAAGTTATATTCTCACAACCAGAAGTTTTATTTATTGTGGCAAAATATATTTTTAAACCAGCAGATAAAAAGACCTGCGCTATATATTAGACATAAAACTTTTTTATTTGTTCGCCAAATAAAAATGTATAAAAGCGTATGTAAATTATTTACGAAAAAGCATTGGGATAAATCTGAAACACATTGAAATAAATTATTTACTGCTCAAGTAATCATGCATAATAAAGGAAGATATTTATTTGTGTTTCAATCTGCTATGTGCGAATGTATGTTCTTAGAATGTATGGTCGCAAATCAAGCGTTTACGCGCTAGAGGACGCTTTCCATTTATCCACATTAACACACAGTCTTTACGAAATTCATAAACAGGACTGGCACGAAATATCAAAACAAAGTGTTATTTAAGTCAAAAAAAAAATTATAGTAACACTGAGGGATCCCCTTTGAGTCAGTTGACGGTGCAAGCGAGAAAACATTCCGTGATCGGGTACACGCATGTTGAGGAAACACCCTCGGTAAAGCCATAGCGACTACCTGCCATTATCTTTGGCGAGATCGTAAACAAAATGCACGTCAGCCTTCTCCACATTGGTATACTGATCCATTCCAAGTCGCTAATGAACTTACACGCGAAAACCACTCTTTTTTACGCGTGCCTGAAAGTGCCCTCTAGCGCGCTCTATAGCGTAACCGCTTTACTTGCGACCATGCAGTCTATGATGAAAAGTAGTTTCTTCGATGTGTTCTATCACCCCTGAAAGTTCTTTTGCATTAGTTTTGAAACATTCTGTATATACAAGAAGTGATAAAACATGAACATTCTGTGGTAAAAGTCATATGTTGCCCACAAGATTTTAGGTACTGCCCTTGCTGGTTTTTCTTGAACTGGATAACGCTGGTGAAAAACGACCAGGGGACGAACGGATATCATCCAGAAGTTTACCTAAATTCTTGGCCTGGCCAGTTCGCTTGATATACTGGACAATAAATTTTGGACTGGACTTTTTCTCGAGCAGCGATCGGAAGAGGGATCCACTTTTGTGGTCTACTGTAAATGCAAAGTAGAATTGAAACAATAAAGAATATTCCTAGGCATTCAAAATTATTTTATATTTTAATTTATGTTTTTTTCTCCGTATATTCTGTACTCTATCCTACAGCAATGAAAAAGTACTGGTTAATTATACTCAAAATAAGGGAATGCTTAATTTTAAAATAATCAAAAATATATATGCTAAATACTACGCCTTCCTGTTGACCCTATATTTTCCCTAAAGATTTTTCGAAATTCTCTATTTTCAATAGACAGAAAAATTTCTAAGATTATGAGCTCTCTTTTCCGGGGCCGCTTGTCCAGAAAATATGCAACAACTCAAGCTGGAAAATAAATGCAATTGGAAAATGAATGTATATTTATCAATTGTGCATGAATTGTACTTTTGGTACATCGTTAAGTTTAACTAATTTTAATTTTATTTTTAAATTTTTTGGCATTGACTTTTTGTTTTTTTAATAGCGATATCTAGTTTTTGAAATGGTTTATTATGTAGGACTTTCTCATCAAATGCTATAAAATTCTACATGCCCCCCTCCCCGTCCCCATGGTTATGTTTTCATATTTTGGGAATAACTCTAGAACTGGATCATCTAGAGCAGGGGTGCACAACCTTTTAACACGTGCGGGCCAATTTCACATAGACTAGGCAACGGCGGGCCGCAAGGGGAGGGGGGGGGGGTACCACCCAGAAATATATTTTTAGTAAATACCGAAACAAAAAATTAAAAGTAAAAATTAAAAACAAATACAGAAATGAAAAAAAAAAACTCACTTGCTTCGAAAACGTACAGATATCACCAAAATCCTTTTATTTTTTTGTAGAGCTAGTGGGAAATTTGACATTGTTTGGCTTTCATTATTCTTTCAATGTCTGGTTCAATGTTGGATACAGCGATCCGTAGGTTTCCCTCCAAGTGTTCATCAGTTAGACGAGAACGACCGTTTGATTTCATTTGTTTCATTAATGAAAATGATTGTTCACATAAGTAGGTGCTCCCGAATAATGTTATCGTTTTTTGAGCGTGAATTTTTAATTTTTCCATTTCACAAGGCAAATAATTTCTGTAAAATTCTTGCAAAGAAACTTCGGAAAATTTAGCTTTCAATTCGGAGTTACTCTGAATTTCGATAAGTTCCATCTGAAAATTGACGGGCGCTGTTTCAATATTTGTCGCGAATGGTATTGCAAACACTTCCAAAGATTTCTCGAGTTTTCTGATATCTTGAAATCGACGACTGAACTCATTTTGCAGATTTTCTACTAGTGAAGCGTATTTAATAAAGTTGATGGGATCGTCTTCACAACTTGCAATAAAATTATTCATTGTTGGAAAATTCAACAATTGACCAGACTTGAGTTGTGAATTCCATAATACTAACTTAAACTCAAATGACTTGATTGAGTAAAATAGGTTGTGTATCAGGTTATTTTTCCCCTGAAGCTTCGTATTTAGCTCATTCAGATGTTGTGTCATATCAACCATAAAATATAAATCACATAGCCATTCCTTGTCTTCAAAGTCTGCAACCAGATTATGATCACGACTTTTGAAAAAAGTAATGATCTCCTCACGCAAGTCATACACTCGCTTCAGCATTTTCCCAGCACTTAGCCAACGAACTTGTGTAAAATAAATGACATCATCATACTGAGAATCTAACTGGGATTGGAAATCTCGGAACTGACGATGAGCAACTCCTCTGGAACGAATAAAGTTTATTACCTTAATAATGATTTTCATTACATGTTCCATTTTAATAATTTTTGCACAAAGGTTCTCTTGGTGTAAAAGGCAATGGCATGCTATGATTTCATTCCCCACGGCCTTGCTATCTGTTGCCAAATAATTTACTAATCCTTGGTTTTTTCCTACCATAGCTGGCGCGCCATCGGTTGAAATACCATGTAACATTTTTAAGTCCAAATTATACTTCTCCAAAACTTTCTTAACTTCTTGATAAATGTCTGCTCCTTTTGTTGTATTTTTCATTGGAAGTAATACCAGTAACTCCTCCGTAACATTGAAATTACAGTCAACGCCACGAATAAAAATTGACAGCTGTGCAGTGTCAGTGACGTCTGTGCTTTCATCTATGGCCAATGAAAACCATATGAATTCAGAAATTTTCTCTTTTAATGTTTTTTCAATATCTAATGTCATTTCTTCTGATCTTCTTGCTACCGTCATACGATTAAGGCTTATCTTCGAAATAATACCTTTTTTCTCCGGAAACGCTATATTTGCCACTTCTTCCAAGCATTTTTTAACCAACTCTCCATCCTTGTATGGTTTCAGTTTTTTAACTAAAATTTTCGACACAACAAAACTTGCCTTGACTGCAATTTCCGAATCATCAATCACTCTTTTGAAAATATTTTGTTGGTTTGTAAACTTATGTTGCAGATCTTTAATTTTATCCTTTCTCATTTGTCCCGATAACTCCTTGTATTTGTCAACATGCTTTGTATCGTAATGTCTCTTCACATTGTACTCCTTCATTACACCAATAGTTTCTTGGCAAATTAAACATGTTGCTTTGCCCTTGTTCTCTACGAAAAAATAACTCTCACCCCATTTCTCCTGAAATGCACGATTCTCATCACCGACTTTACGCTTTTTAGACATAGTCACAGAAGTTATAACGTAAATCGTATCAAACCAAAACGCTTTATTTATCGACCTCCAACTATTCTTTGACTTTGAGTCTTTGACTATAGTGCGACTCCAACGAGAAGGAATTTGAGTCACGTGACTTTCGACGAATCCATTAGTTAAATTCCATGACAGGTAGAAACGTACTAGGAAGAACGGGTTTCCAGAATTGGCGCCTTTAGTGCGAATTAATAATGCACAATTTATGCAGTACGAAAATGATTTATGCAGAACGATAAAGAGCTTTATATGTATAAGTACATTCAGTGTTACTGTTGGGATATGGTGGAAATGTTTTCTTCATAATAATTAAAATTATATTATAATAAAACAATAATGGTCGTAAATGTTTTGTT
This sequence comes from Amaurobius ferox, assembly GCA_951213105.1. Lineage (NCBI taxonomy): Eukaryota > Metazoa > Arthropoda > Arachnida > Araneae > Amaurobiidae > Amaurobius > Amaurobius ferox. Next base: position 71,802,188 of record OX578155.1, read on the forward strand.
AAAATTGAAGAGTTCGGTTGTAATACTTTTCTTGTAACTTAAACTATTTTATTTAGGAGAAATGCACAATGCGTTTCGTGCGTATGAATGAATGATTCATCTCCTAAAAGGAAAAATCTGATGTGAACAGCACATGCCTTCCCTACAGATTCATATTTATTTTCTTTATTTCTTTTATAATTCATTAATTTGAGTTATATGCACAAACTAGCACGAATAATTTTTTGAAATTACACTGAAATTGCAGTTTTAATTCAATTTTTTTCCTGGAAACTTTGTAAAATTACTGAAAAGCTGTGTTTAAAAGTTCCAAAAATTTGTTGGCTGAGATTAACCCCCCCCCCCCCCCCGTAATTTATGGGTTGCTCGCTTGTGTAATAAGACATTTTCTTTAGGAAAGATCCTCGATCCATCTATAAAAGGGGAAAAATATCTTGACATACACACATCTTTATATTTTTATCATTGTGTATTTTACTTTTTATATAACGTTGTTTAATTTCTATAAAATACAAAGAAAACGCTTCAATCTAAATACTTTTGCTGCCATTGAAAATCATTTCAGTAAGTTCTATGAATCACATTTTATACAGTTACATATTTCATAAAGTATTAATATTTGTTAATTCTGAAAAATATTTCAGTAATTTAATTAATTTTAAATATGTTATCTAACCATTTTCCTTGCTTGTGGGCCACTATTCGGACAGTCAGTTCATCATTAGAGATTACATTGCATGGCCATGTCATCTAAGGAATCTATCCCCCCCCCCCGAGTTGCAAAATTTGGAAAATGTAAAAATATATAAAAATTATCTGTTTTATATTTTTATATATATATTTGTTATTATTTTATAATATTTTATATATAAAATATTTAAAAAATTGTACCGCTGTCGCCCTTCTCGAAATCTGATTCTATACTTTCAGTTGACTCTTGAGTCATGTTCTGAAGAGGAGTCGGCACCTACCACAAAACTGATTTCTTCTATGGTTTCTTCCACTAAATTGTCAATTTCCCAATATTTATTTTCAACTTTTACTGCGTGCTCACAATATTTAATCCACTGCTTCTTTGTAATGCTGGCAAGGGCTGTCGGATGGGGGTGCATAACTTTTCTGAATTTGCTTCAGCCTAAAAAAAAATCGAGAACTTTGTGGACCACATTTCGTTCCTTGGAACGAATTACTTTTACTTCTACAGACATTTTGTCGATAAAAGCACGGTTCACAAATATCATATTCTAATTAATTAAATAAAGAGACGTTAGAAGTTGGAACAGATGTTAGACATTTTCTTAGTCGCAAGCGCAATTCTAGTAAAGCATTCCAACTATTCTAAATTTCAAACAATTGGCGAAATACGCGCAACAAATGCGATCGCCAAACAGGTTTCTGCGTTTGGCAACCCTTTCACTGTAGTGCACAGATCGTCTGTTTTGCCAGCTTTCTTCCCTATAACGAAATGGACTCATCCAAGGTCATCTGCCAACTCATGGGAGCCGGACACTCAGGAGACAAAAACAGCAGCCCTTATCCTGTAATGCACAAATCGTCTGTTTGCCAGCCTTCTTCCCTTAAGCGAAGTGGACTCGTCCAAGGTCATCTGCCAACTCACGGGCACAGAATACTATATTCAGAAGGTGCACTCCCATAGGACCCTATGGCAACATTTTTAACATGGGATGTCGCATAGACACTAGAGCTCGTGAGTTGGACCAACTGAACTACGATGCGTCTGCCAGATTTGGCGCGTTATCGCTAGCTTGGCGATTTTTTTTTAAACGGGAGGGGAACAAAATGTTGAGGACTGTACTTTTATTATTTTTGAAACTATAGAAAGGATCAGGATTTAAAAATACATTAATCTGCAACATAAATATATTCATTAGTTTAAGAATATTTAAATAAACATAGTTATATATTTAATTCAAATAATCATAAAATAGATTAAAAAATAGACACATTGCATTGTCTCACTATAAAACATAATGCACCAAAAAATACAAGCTAACATACTCAAAAGACTGAAATATTATATAATATTTTCAGTCTAAAAAGTATACTAGCGTGTTGATCGTTAATTACTTGATCCTTAATTTATTCTGGGATACTGATAATAGACTTTTTTTTTTAAATATAAAAATATTCATATAGTAAATATCAAATTTACATAAATGCACTATCTAAGTTGTGGAACTCAATCATTAATTGCCCGAGGGGGGGGGGAATTTTCCACCATAAGGCACTTAATAAAAATTTTACATAAATATATACACATACTATATCACATTCAACTAAGAAAAAGCTATCCAAATATCAATTATTTCACATTTTATAAAAATACGGAAAATATTTTTTAACTAATTATACCACTACCTCTTAAAATTTAGTCTAATCCGGCAGTAATAACAACACAGCACTAATTTCGTATGATGAACACATGTATGCTTATGAACACGTGTATACTTATAATGAACACGTATGTAGGATGGTGATAACTAAAATTATTTCAATTTTAATAAACATAAATTACATACCCTGTAACGCAACCAATTTTCTTTTATCAATCCATTTCTATGAAATGATCTAAACACTTAACAAATAATCCTTTTTCACGTTACTCAAACCACGCTAGTCTGTTGTTCTAAGTTTTCGCCGAGCGAAATAGGGTTATAACATTGAAAATCGGCTTGGACTCAAACCAGACCATCGCCAAGAGCGCGCCAACCCTCTGTTTGGTCTATCTCTGATGGCCGCCGCGAAAACGAAACTATCGAGAGTGACAGGTCTGTATAATAGTCTGTGCTCACGGGAGTCGGACTATACAACAAATACATTCCAGTTTCCGGTGTAGGTTTGCCGTACGGAAAATTCTCGCCAACAGCAAGCCAACGAAGGACTACCATGGCAGGGCATGAATTCAAACATTCCACTTCTCATTGTAAAAAGTAGAAAATTTTTAATTTAAAGCTGTTTGATTTGATCTTTTTATTTGTTTTGTAGTCGAAATCTTAAAGAAAATTTGATATAAAAAATAATTTTTTATAAAATTTTATGATGTAGTTTTTCTTTTCTTTTCTTTTTTTCGCGAAAGTCTTGGAATTTTTTTTTATGTATTCGCCAAGCTGAGGGTGGCGGCGGGCCGCGGGTTGTGCACGACTGATCAAGAGAGTCCAATTTCAGTATGTCGCTGATTTTGTAGCATATTTTAAGAAAACTTGAAAGGTGATATTTTAATTTTTCAATATTTACTACCGCACACCAAAATGTTCAATTTGCCGAATAAATATGGGTTAATTACTTAATGAAAACACCCAAGAGAGTTTCTCAAAAATGTTCCTATAAGGGGGACTCCAGAGAAACACATCCAAAAGGCGAAATGATAGAAAAACGTGCTTCGGGATGACATAGACTTCAAATTTGGTGGAAGGTAGATAGTTGGAAAACAAAGAATATGTGCAATTTCAGATTTCCTGTAATGTCTACTTTAAGAGTGTCAGACTGTAAAATGTTCAATGTTACGAATAAATGAAAGGGGCCTCCTTGTAAATGCGATGGATGTTCGAAATTTGGTACATGGATCAATCGTTCGATAAAGAAGAAAAGAATAGAGTTTTTCAAAAATTTCATTTAAGGGGTAGATGCTCTACACAAAAATTTTCGAAATGTGAAGTGATAGAAAAACATACTTTTCGATGATATAGAAACTTTAAATTTGATGTAAATAGATTGGTAAATAGTTTGAAAAGTATAATGTATAGTTTCAGTTTTCCATAATTTGATATTTTAGGGTGCGGCATGCTTAAATGTTCGATTTTCCGAATAAATAAAAGAGCATCTTTTTAAGTAAGACAGAGTCTTGCAATTTGGTACATGGGTAAATCGCTCAATAAAATCCTCTAAAAAATCGAATGTTTCAAAAATGTTTTGTACAGAGTGCACTCCACTTCAAAATGTGCGAAATGTGAAACGATAGAAAAGCATATTTTGTGATAATATAGAGTCTTCAAATTTTATGTATGGGTGGACAATTCTAAAGAATATAAGTGCGCAGTTTTAGTTTTTCAAAATTTACTATTTTGGGGTTCACCAGTCACCAAATTGTTCGATTTGCCGAATAGATGATAAATGTTTTTTTTTTGGTTTTTTTAGGGGGGGAGGTTGATGGAGACTCAACATTTTTTGAACAGGTCAATTATTCAATAAAATGATCGAAAAGAATCGAAGACGGTTAACTATCGCCATTTATGCCAGTTGCACCAAAGCGGCCCCGAAGCGGCGTTTGTCTATGTATCTTATAGCTGAGAAAACCGCATATCGTTTCCGGTTTTGGACGCTTGACTTTAGAAGACTCCGAAGTCCGCCTGAATTTCGAAGATGGGGGCCTTGCACATAACTTTCCCGTCGGTGACAGTATGGTGTCACTTGGAGGCCATAATTTTCGGCACCGACAGGTGTGAAATCCAATATGATGGTGCACATTACAAACACGTGGCGTACATGGGGGACACCCCCGTAAATGAGCTCCGGACCGACGACTATCAATGAGATGGTCGGTCACTACTTCTGGGGCGTAAACAAATTTCAGTTGAGAGAAAGACTCTCATCTATTGCAACGAAACTTGCTCGTGAAATCTCGACTTGATCAGTGGAACCTCCGTCGACTTGCTCTTGAACTTTTGCACTCCGCAGCCGAAACCTCCGCTCGACTGCTTCGAATTTTAACGGTCCTAGGAATCTACAATTCTAGACTGTACGCAGGGATTATCCGCCAGTCGCAGAATCGCTCTGCAAATGTTTCTGCAATTAGTAGAATGTATATAAATCTGTAAATAATAAAGATTTATTAATGCAAAATTAACGCTTGTCTATAAAACAATTCTGTAGAAGAGGGGGAGAGGGCTTCATACCAAAATGTTCGAAAGGAAGAATGAGAGATAAAGACTTGAAATTTGATGCATGTGTCAACCAATCGAAAAAAAGTATATTTTTCAAAAGCCTTCATATAACCAAAAAAAGTAAAATTGACTTTTCAATGAAATAGAGACTTTAAAATTGATGCAAGGAAAGATAGTTAGATACGAATAAAGTATATGATGCATCATACCTAAATGTGTAATTGGCTGAATAAAGGTGAAATTCCCAATCTGAAGTGAGTTAGATATTTGAAATTTGATTCACTGGTAAATTGTTTGAAAACAGCCACTGGACCACTGGAAAAATCAAATTATTGTAAATTTTACGCTTTTCGGGGTTGCTTTTTGCGATACCTTTGACTTTCAACGGAATTCGGCTAGTAATATCCAAATATATTTCTACATCCTATTTAAAAGTTGTAAACGTTCATTTAACTCAGAAATTAGAAATATTTAAATTGTTGTATCTATACTGTTCAAAATTTTATATCTGTATGTATTCATCTTACATAGGTAACATATTTTAAAATCTCGTGCATTTCATGCACTCAGCATTTTTATGTTAATTTTTTTTATTTTACTTACTAAGACAATAAAACTCATTGAAAGGATAAATTGCGAAATAAATATCACAGATAATACCAAATACCCGATTTAACCCATAAAGCGCCATTGCTCCCATATTGGGAACATTCATAAAATATATTTATTTGCTATTTTTATATGTGCTATTCTATATTTTATGTATAAATGAATTTTATAATTGCTGGTATATGAAAATTACTCTTCAGTGTTCTAACCTCGAGTCTGGTTAGGAAATTACTATATGTCTATATTTGTTATGTTTGTCTGCATGTATTGTCTATGTAAGTCTATGCGTATTGTCCATGTATGTCATTGTGTACTGTCTATGTATATTTCCATGTAATTCTAGTATCATTTCAGTGCTTTTTCCGGCTGGCTGCTGTTGTTGTTGAGACCCAGACCGTCCGACCTATCCGGCTGGCCGTTGTAACTGTTACACCATTTTGATGAGATAGATGACTTGAGTTATTAAATATTAGTGATGAATTGAAATACGAGAATGTACGCGTGGAAAACAACTTGAGCAAAACCAGTAGGCGTGGCTAACGTGTGGTTCACAAATGCGAATTCTCATACATCCACTTTGAAGATCCATCATCCACTTTGAAAGCTCGTTCTAGACGCCGTGGGGTGAGGTTGGTCACGGTCGACGCTCTCTCTCTCGTCGCCATTTTGGACGAAATGGCTTCCTCTTCGAGCACCTGCTCGGCGAATGCGGCTAATGCTCATGCTTCTTACGCAGCGTTTAGGCTCGCTTATGGCGAGCACAAAACTATTTCTGATTTTCCCAAATTCAGAAAAGCACGTGGTTACTGCCTGCCGGTCAGCAACACAGATTGCCTGGACCTTGATCCGCAAGCTCTTAGAGACGAGGGATTCAACCTTGACGATCTACGAGTCATAGCAGAAAACCCACCCTGGGATATGACTTCCGATCAGTGGATTATTCTCAACGAAAAGTTGGCCAAGATGGAAAACGACCTGCAACACGTGGATATGGATACCTTAGGTGAGCCCCCCATGAGTTCTCCTCATGGGTTTTCAGTTGTCTCCTCAACACCTGATGCCTCTGATTACCTTGGAAAATTGCTTAGAAATTACGATATCCCAACGCTCCTTGCTAGGTTTAAACCCAAACGTAATTGGGGAACTCCTGGCCCTGATAACGGCCTTTCTGGCCCTGAAAAGGGCCTTTCCAAGCACCACGCTGCGAGCGCTACTGTCGGTAATTGTACCCCCCCCCCCTCTTCCCACTTGCCGACCAAACAGGTCGCTTCTGCAAGTAGAACTACTATTCAGATCCCCAATGCTGTGCAACACCTCATGAAAGACTTTGAGAATTTCACCCAAGCTGGCAACTCGCCTGCTACTAAAGCTACTACCGGCACTAGTGCAAGTAAGCATCCCCTCTCTGATCCTGACGAGGAAGGTTTCGTTAAAGTTCCCAAAAGGCATACTGTCAGAACTGTTGTTAGTTCCCCCCCCCCTCTCATTACGGTAGAGCAAGTGCTTGACCCTGAGGTTCCTGCCCCTGATGCAGAAAATGTTATCGACGCTCCTATTAAAGAACGCCGTCCTCCTCCTATTTTCATCGTGCCTAGCCCAACTTGGTACGTTTATCTAAACCAGCTAAAACTTGAGGCCCCCTCGATTGAGTGCAGCCTCAGAGGTAACCTCGTAAAAATCGATGTTAAAACCAGAGATGAGTTCATTCGCCTTCAAAGAAAGCTCCTCAACGACAAAATTTCCTTCAGGACTTTCCTGCTTAATGAAGATAGGCCACTCAAAGTAGTTATTAGGGGACTCCCTGTGCCTACCAGCCCCGATTTAATCAAGGAACACCTGGTAGCAGGAGGATTCAAAGTCAACAGTGTAACGCAGTTATATAAGGGATCCAAAATGCGCAAAATCATGATGCCCCTCTTTTACAAACAACTGGACAAAAATCAGGAAAACCTCAAAATTGACCAAATCATCAAGTTGTTAGGTTTAGCAGTCGAAGTCGAACGTTATAGAGGGCGCAAGGGCGCCAGCACTCAGTTTTTTTGTGCCAGCAATTTTATATTTTATAAGCAGTTTTATGTGCCTTGACCGATCTTTTAGCATTTACAAATCGGCTTTTCTAATAACTGATCTCATGTGCTCATAACTGTTTTAAAAACCAAATCGATGCACATTACGTTTACAAACTATTCACATGTGATAACGTCTTAGCATAATCACATGCATACTTTTTATAATTTAACATATTAAAGTTTAGAATAAATAGAATAAATTATCTATTCATTATCATTTGAGCCATTTGAAGTTTCTCTCTCTTACACACACACACACACACATATTATATATATATAAGAATTAATTGGATACATAATACTCCTTAGAACAAAATTTTGAAAAGAATAAAGGCCTTATTACACGACAGAATTTGGCACAACACAACTGTTCACAAGACCGGTCACTCAACAAATCTAGCCTCAACATTTAAGGTTCAAACCTAAAATGTTGTGGTTGAGGAAAAAGTTGTGCGTAAATCCGTACGTCACATGTGACGTGCCTTTAATGGCGACCAAGATGGCCGATAGACTGCTTTGGAATGAGTTACAATTTCGAGATGGAAAAAAATAATAGAACTTCTACTAAATTACAGACACCTGTGGGATATAAAAGAGCCAAATTATATGAAAAACACACACTAAAGAATGCTTTCTGAAATCGTGGGCATTAGACAGGACCTGCATTAGATAGGACCTGTTAGAAAGGAGGGGCTTAAAGTATCATTGCCGAGCGGAAATACTGAAGTTTGGCGATGGAAAAATAATAATAGAACTTTTACCAAATTACAGACATCTGTGAAATATAAAAGATCCAAATTATACACAAAAAACACTAAAGAATGTTTCTTGGAATGAAATCGGCGACATTAAACAGGAGGGGGCGTTAAAAAGGCAGGGACCTAAAGTATCATTGCCGCGCGGAATTGCTAAAGTCTGGAGATGAAAAAATAATAATAGAACGTTTACCAAATTACAGACATCTGTGAAATATAAAAGATCTAAATTATACACAAAAAACACTAAAGAATGTTTCTTGGAATGAAATCGGCGACATTAAATAGGAGGGGGCGATAAAAAGGCAGGGACCTAAAGTATCATTGCCGAGCGGAATTGCTAAAGTCTGGAGATGAAAAAATAATAATAGAACTTTTACCATATTACAGACATCTGTGAAATATAAAAGATCCAAATTATACGCAAAAAATACTAAAGAACGTTTCTTGGAATGAAATCGGCGACATTAAAGAGGAGGGGGGCGTTAAAAAGGCGGGGACCTAAAGTATCATTGCCGAGCGGAATTGCTAAAGTCTGGAGATGGAAAAATAATAATAGAACTTTTACCAAATTACAGGCATCTGTGAAATATAAAGGATTCAAATTAGACGCAAAAAACACTAAATAATGTTTCTTGGAATGAAATCGTGGGCATTAAAGATGCGCGGAGCTTTTAAAAGGCGGGGACCTAAAGTATCATTGCCGGGCGGAATTGCTGAAGTCTGAAAATGCAGATGGGAAAAAAGAAAATAATTTTTACCAAATTACAAATATTTTTGAGATATAAAAGATTTATATTACACGAAAAACACACTGAAGAATGGTTTCTGGAATGAAATCACCGACATTAGAGAAAATGGCCCTGTTAAAGAGGAGGAGTCTAAAGTATGATTGACGGGCGGAATTACCGAAGTTCGGTAATAAAAATTGCCTTGTGTAATAACACCATTATTCAATTCAAACGGAATCTTTGAGATGTTAAATGCGATCTTTACAGTATGAGAAATCTAAAACGGTATTATTATGAGGAAATTACGAAGCGAATGCAAGGGGGGGAAGAGCTTCCCCCACTTGTTGAGTGAAGTGACATCACGTTCATTCCATGCTGTGTGGAGTGACGTCACAAACGTTCCAAAGCTGTTGTGCGAACGGTATGTTGTACCAAATTGCTATCGTGTAATAAGGCCTTAAGAAAGAATGTTTGAAGCCATGTGTTGTCGCCTGACAATTAGCAAGGGGGGTTAGCCTCAGATAACTATTATATAAAGTTTGAAAATAGTATAAACAACTTCCAGAAATAAAAGTATAGAAAAACTTAAATATAAAAAAATTTTCGTTTAATCCATAGCAATTGATGTCGCCAATGTAACCTCAAGCTACACTAAGCTGCTCTAAATTGCAGCGGTTTGGTGAAGAGTTTTCAAGCACAAACGTAAGCACAGCAAGACAAATTATTATCACCTCCAACGCGCATTCCTGCGCGGTCGCGTCAACGTCACTCCACGGCCAAGACTTGATGTAGATCGTTTAAAAATATGGCGACTGAACATGCGTGTGGCGTTTTTATGAAATAAATCAATCTAATTATGTGGCTGTTGATTACTACGGGCGTGAGGATTTTGATCGAAAATGACAAATTTGAATATCTACTTAGTTTCAACAAGTAAATAAGTATTTTTCAATATATTTCGTTTTTTTAACAAAACGCTGATTATTTATGTGCTTATTTTCATTGTAATTCTTTATTTAAAAGCTACCTAAACTATTTAGAGGCTGCTCATTTTCAGTGCATTGCAGTTATTAACAAACTAGTGTACTTTCAATGCCTGAAATAATCTTTAATTTTTCAGTCTTTTGAGTGCACTTGCCTGTAAAATTTTTCATTCTTTATATTTTGTAATCAGCACAGCATTTATTTTTAAATTTTTACATATTCCACGTTTTAAATGTTTATATGTTCTATACTTAATATAAGTCCAGGTATTTTTTTAATATATATATATATATTAAATCGTAATAAATTTTTGGAAAATACTAATCCATGCACTGAATGCTTACTTATAAGTATTAAAAAGTATAAGTATGTTTGTTCCGTGTGTGTTAAATTTATGACTTATATTAAGACATGGATGTTTGTGTTGTGGGCGTAGTGTGTTCCGCCCCCTTTGGTGCGCCTGGGGCAACGTCTTAGGACGGCTAAATGGTTCACGTTTTGGCCACTGACGAAAGGCGAATGACGAAAATCAAGTGCCTGGCCATTGAAAAAAAAATTCAAAAATAATCATTACAGAAAAGAAATATACATTATATAGAATATTTATATTACGAACCAGTTTACTTACTGATCAAACTCTGCTTTACTAATATTATCCTATTATGAATTAAAATTATTTCTCCAATGCAGTTTGCACTTCCATGAGTTTCTCTACATATTATTGCGAATATACTTTCCCTAGGTTTAAAAGATATTAATTAGCATTGCTAGCTCAATTGGTTCATTTCAATAGCTGAATACATTTACTTAGTATACTGCACATTTATTTACTTAGTATACTGTATATTTACTTAGTATACTGTATATTTACTTAGTATACTGCACATTATTATCATTCATATATATTGAAGAATTTCATTTATGCCGAAGAAAAACATTTTTCTTCGGCATGAATGAAATTTGACTGGTTTCAAAACCGACACATATACCCAGAACATCACGCTTGATGTCATATCATTTGAGGTTTAAGAATCTCTGTTCTCGCTATATAAAATTCTCTTCAGAGGTAGATCTGATAAATATGACATTCTGATCCCATTTCTAAACAAATTAACAAAAAATATTAAATTGAATCAATATATGCCAAAATAAAAGTGTGCTAAAATTTTATTGAAAGATATACCTGTCCTACGTTACGTTCTCTTGGCTTAGAAGATTTACCGGCTGATAAAAATGTTTCACCAAAATAAAACTGATGACATCAGAATTTGAAAAATATCATTAACCCCGTATTCTTTAAACCCAAAGGCCAAGATAGATATAATTCAATCAAAAATGCAATTCTGATAAAATTTGTTTATATACATTTCTATATCATTTAAAACAAACAGATTTACCACCGTTTTAACTACCCCGTTGCTTAGCAATATATATATATGTTTCCTTTATTGTTCCAATCTATATGCTTGTCGTCCATATAACACAAGTTTGTAGATAAAATCTATCTTGTGTTTCAGAAACAAGCATTTTTCTGTTCATTTCGAAAGGATATATGGATCCGACGAGAATTTTTTCGAAATGAACTTTTCGTAAGCCTAATCTCGTAAGCCTTAATCTCCTCCATGTGCAAGCTTTTTTGCTTGATTTTTTTGTTTTCTTATTTGCATTCCTCATTTTTGAAATTTGTTGATTGTCTTTGTCCTTATGACTTGCATTATGCTTTATTATTTCCTCTTTTTGTCTTAATTTCTTTTATTTCTTTGTATTTGTAGAAAATTTTGGAATAGTGTATTATGAGTTACTACATACATTCTAACTTTGGATTTAATAATTTATATTTATATATATATATATATATATATATATATATATATATATATTAATGTCATATAAAAGATACGAATATAAGATTTAAAATTAACGAGACAAGTAGGCGCAATGCTGCTCTAAATTGTCTAGTATAATAAAAGAGAAAAATTCTACAAAGAAATCTCAAAAAAGGGGGGGGGGGTGGAGAAAAGCCAACAGGGAAATTTGAAAAGGCCTAGGGGGGTGGTGACCCCTAGTTCCATGGTTAAAAGTCGACTTTTATTCCAAAGGAAACACTCCCGGAGCCGAAAAATACCTGAGGCCAATCTCCGTACAAACGTCAAAGCAAAAGACGCACAAAACAGTCCGAACAAGGAACAAATGGACTCCATTACGAAGCTGTAAAAGCAAGGATATACATACAAAGTCAGAATCCAGAGTGACTACACGCAAGAAAAGTAAAACGTCCAACTGAAATCCCTCAGTCAAAAGAGAGAAGGGAGTAGAGTGTATAGGACTAACACCATCGTTGCCATTTATAACCCAAAACTAAACGTTTGCCAAAATCATTTTCAAATCCGTTGACTGTTTTATTATGATAGGTATTATAAATATGTCTTAGGAATCCAAGGGGATAGTCTTGTTTTATAGCCTCCTTGATAAATATAACATCACTTTTTATACGGTCTTTTTTATAAGTATGCAAGCGGGCGTTCCGTATAAAGTGATTCATTACGATATTACGAAAAACTTTCTGACTTAAATTAGACCTCCAATTGATAACATAATTCACTTTGATCTTGAAATGTCGTCTTTTATCATAAAGTATCGTATACAAGGGTTCATCTTCAGCGAAGTGAATGATAATATCCAAGTAATTAATTTCATCTCTTTCATTTCAGAATCTGCAGGAGTTTCGATTAAATCCAATTGTGCAGGGTAAAAGTCGAAGTTAAATTTAATATTGGTTTTCTGATGTGCCACAAGTATATTATAGGCAAGTAAAAGTATTATTATAGGCAAGTAAAAGGTATACCTATGGGGGGAGGCTGCTCCTCGATGATGGCAGATCTATACCTCCATCACTATGAAAAAGGCACACATATATTAAACGAATTGCCGTATTTCCGTTTTGTGGATGATATACTTGTGGCACATCAGAAAACCAATATTAAATTTAACTTCGACTTTTATCCTGCACAATTGGATTTAATCGAAACTCCTGCAGATTCTGCCGATGAAATTAATTACTTGGATATTATCATTCACTTCGCTGAAGATGAACCCTTGTATACGATACTTTATGATAAAAGACGACATTTCAAGATCAAAGTGAATTATGTTATCAATTGGAGGTCTAATTTAAGTCAGAAAGTTTTTCGTAATATCGTAATGAATCACTTTATACGGAACGCCCGCTTGCATACTTATAAAAAAGACCGTATAAAAAGTGATGTTATATTTATCAAGGAGGCTATAAAACAAGACTATCCCCTTGGATTCCTAAGACATATTTATAATACCTATCATAATAAAACAGTCAACGCATTTGAAAATGATTTTGGCAAACGTTTAGTTTTGGGTTATAAATGGCAACGATGGTGTTAGTCCTATACACTCTACTCCCTTCTCTCTTTTGACTGAGGGATTTCAGTTGGACGTTTTACTTTTCTTGCGTGTAGTCACTCTGGATTCTGACTTTGTATGTATATCCTTGCTTTTACAGCTTCGTAATGGAGTCCATTTGTTCCTTGTTCGGACTGTTTTGTGCGTCTTTTGCTTTGACGTTTGTACGGAGATTGGCCTCAGGTATTTTTCGGCTCCGGGAGTGTTTCCTTTGGAATAAAAGTCGACTTTTAACCATGGAACTAGGGGTCACCACCCCCCTAGGCCTTTTCAAATTTCCCTGTTGGCTTTTCTCCACCCCCCCCCCTTTTTTGAGATTTCTTTATAGAATTTTTCTCTTTTATATATATATATATATATATATATATATTACTAATAATTTTTTCTTTTATCAAATATAAACTCATTTAGTTTAATTCTGTTGTCTAGCGACGTATCATTTTTACTTTTCTGCAATACATGGTAATGTATAGGAAAGTATTGGAATTATAACGAAAACCGCAACTCGAGTTTTAGACGGATCTACACGTTTCGGGATCTCTAGAATACGATAAAATCATTTTTAGCATGACGTCTGTGTCTGTCTGTCTGTGCAGATTTTGTATCCACTCTAACTAAAAACTAATTCACCGAATTTCATAAAATTTGGTAGGTAAGTCACTTGTGGAAGAATCTGGTGCTGATTAGTTTTGGGTACGATTCGGAATAAAAGAACCCGCCCTTTTTTGCGAAATGGCCCGAAAAAATTGTCTGTATCCACTTTAGTTGAAAAGCTAATTGACCGAATTTCACAAAATTCGGAAGAAAAGTTACTTGTGGATCCTCCTTGTGCTGACTAGATTTTGGTACGATTTGAGAAAAAATAACCTGCCTTTTCTTGCAAAATGGCCCCTCAAAAGTCTTCAAAGTCTAAAATAAAAAACTACGTATACTCAAATATATCCATTAAATGTTTGTTTTATACGTAATTTTTAACGAAGAAAATAATAAGACCAACCCCATTACACTAGGACTAGCCGTTCTCGAGACATTTCAGTTTTTTCTCCGCCACCTTTGAAAATAAGTCCAGTTACCAACTGAGAACGAAAATTGAATTAAAAGTGAATTAAATTTAATTAAAATAAAGAGAACGTGTGTATAAGTCTGCAGGAAAAGTCATGTGCTGCTTTTTCAAATAACTTTGCAGAGCAAACATAGTCTGAATAATGCTATCACAATGGGAGGTGTAATAATATATTTTTTATTTATATCTCCCCCGGTCCTATAAACTTCAAACATGGACTAAATTTTACGAGGTATCCCAAGTCTACCCCAAACATTTTATCAAATTTGGTACAGCCGTTCATTCTATTGTGATGGTGAAACAAATAAATAGTCAGATTTTCACTTTTATGTATATACATACAAATTTTCTGTTACATTTAAACAAGCAGTGGCATTTTTTTCTTGTTTTTTTCTCTGCCACCTTTGAAAATAAGTCCAGTTACCAACTGAGAACGAAAATTGAATTAAAAGTGAATTAAATTTAATTAAAATAAAGAGAACGTGTGTATAAGTCTGCAGGAAAAGTCATGTGCTGCTTTTTCAAATAACTTTGCAGAGCAAACATAGTCTGAATAATGCTATCACAATGGGAGGTGTAATAATATATTTTTTATTTATATCTCCCCCGGTCCTATAAACTTCAAACATGGATTAAATTTTAAGAGGTATCCCAAGTCTACCCCAAACATTTTATCAAATTTGGTACAGCCGTTCATTCTATTGTGATGGTGAAACAAATAAATAGTCAGATTTTCACTTTTATGTATATACATACAAATTTTCTGTTACATTTAAACAAGCAGTGGCATTTTTTTCTTGTTTTTTTCTCTGCCACCTTTGAAAATAAGTCCAGTTACCAACTGAGAACGAAAATTGAATTAAAAGTGAATTAAATTTAATTAAAATAAAGAGAACGTGTGTATAAGTCTGCAGGAAAAGTCATGTGCTGCTTTTTCAAATAACTTTGCAGAGCAAACATAGTCTGAATAATGCTATCACAATGGGAGGTGTAATAATGTATTTTTTATTTATATCTCCCCCGGTCCTATAAACTTCAAACATGGACTAAATTTTAAGAGGTATCCCAAGTCTACCCCAAACATTTTATCAAATTTGGTACAACCGTTCATTCTATTGTGATGGTGAAACAAATAAATAGTAAGATTTTCACTTTTATGTATATACATATAAATTTTCTGTTACATTTAAACAAGCAGTGGCATTTTAGCGAGTTCTGCGCACACTGCGCGAGTGCAAAACTTGTTAATCAACAAAAGTGGATCAAAGTTTAGAATGAGCAGATAGAGTGTGTCCATTGCAGAGTAGGAAATAAAGTCTAAAAATGTCATCAAAATCTTAGCAAGAATCACTAAAGATACATAAAAAAGTAAATATGTAAAAGGGGGTCCCTTCCCTTCCGCCTGCGTCTACCACGGTTGTTTTATATTACATAATAAAAGACGATGTGTGTGTGTGTCGATGTGTGTGTGTTTCGGAAAATATACACATCGTACTGCCTTGAAATGTTTTACACAGGTATTTCAGGAACTAGAACGATGCACATCGGCGAGATTTTTGTAGAATCAAAATATTAAATTAAGGCTACTTAAAGTAAAATTTACGCCCAGTGGGTTGACACATTAAGAATGCATATCCAAGTGATACGTATAAATGCTGGACGGCACTATTGCCACCGACAGAATCTAAATCGCTAAATTAGGAGGCGAAATATGAAATTTGTTATCTGAAATGAAAGTTACCACCAGGGAGCTGAAAGAACAAAAAAACATATCTATATTCAGGTGATAGAGTCAGATCTTTAGTATTACCATCTTGTGACACATCTGTTACATATTTTCAGTAATTCGACTTTTGGTTGAAATAAAATTCAGATAAATACCTTAAAAATTGTAACTAACCTATATAACTAAAAAGATAATTTGGGGTGCTTGCTTAAAAGGCCGCGCGTCACAACGCCCTATCTTAATAACCGCCTCTGATTCTAAGGTAAGCGTGGCATAGTTTAATAAGCACAAGAAACTTAAAATTAAGCAATAAAAATATAGGGCATTGGAAATTTATTCCGTTATCCGCGGTTGAATCACTAGATGATTGACATAAATTATCATTGTTCATATTGTCTAGAGTTAATTCTAATAAAAGCTGAATATAAGCAAATAGAACTTTGTAGATAATCATAATTCTGTCTTTAATCACCTTTTTTTAAAACCCCATATAAATAATAGAAAATCAGGTAATCTCAAAAGATTTAAACGAGACAAAGGAAGCGCCATTCATCATGATTATAAAGCTGAGATTAAATGTTTACATCATCAATTTAGCAGCACTTATCAATGGAAATCAATAAAATCTTGGGTATTTACAGTTAAGAAAAAACATTTAAATAATGTTTATGCAATTACCTTAAAATTGAATCTAACTAATGAACATTTTAATCATATTTTCTATGATTTGCTCATTACTAGACGAAAGCATTTAAAAATAACACTTAATCAATTTCATAATAATAATAAGTCTACTAATTCTTATTGTGTGATATCTTTTTAACATCCAATTTACAATTGTATAAATTTTGGGTCTATATTTAACAAATTTAAACACTTATTGCTTATTGAGGATTTGAATGTTACTAAGACTTTTAAATACAACAAGCATATTGGCAGATCTATTTTTAATTACAACGAAATTTCACAATCTCTCTCTATAGATAAAGATACTATGTCAAATGTAGATGATTAAATTTGCAAAGTAGACGAATATGCTAAATATAGAAATCCACACTTGAGCCATAGTTCCAGGATACTTAGCAATAGTTGGGACGAAATGTTAAGAACTATTGTGTTATTTGGTACAAAATTCAGGTTACCATCTTGTAATAACTCTTTTAAAGTTTTAAAGTCAATAAATCTTTACTTAATATTTATAAATTCTTAATATTTATAAATATTTATAAATATTAAGTCAAGATTCTTAATATTTATAAATTTAATATTAATAAATTCGCTAATAAATATGCTCTGCCTTTAGAGGCATTTATTATGTGGAAATTTACATTTTTTTAAATTCATAAAAAATACTTTTTGTAGTATTAAATTATCTGGATCTATGTATAATAATGATAATTTAAAACATTCCATTAATGATTTACAAACAACTTTTGTTATTACTTATGTGGATAAAGCCTCTAATAATTATACTATTATCTGTAAAAAATTATATATATAATTTCTGTCAGATTATTTAAAGAACAACAATCTAATTAAACTAGATTCACACTCCATTAATAGTATCAAACAGAAAATTGTCAATATGTATAATGATTTAAATGTTAATTAAAAATTTATTAAATTTCCATATATAGTGCTTATTCCTAAATTTCATAAAAATTTTACTAAATGTAGAACAGTAACTAGTGGTCATAATACTTACTCTACTACTGCGAGTAAATTACTGCTAAATTATTTAAATGTAATAAATGATAGTTTACGTTTTTCAAATAATAACTACCTTATTCTAAATAATAGTAAAGAATTAAAGAATAAATTAACATCACTAGGTAAACTATATATATGCTATCATAATCTTAGCTCAAATACTAATGCTAGAACGCCCCATGGAGGAACAGCAGTATACATTAAAAGAAATATTCCCCACGAGGAACTAAACAACATAAATCTTCAAGGTATAGAAAATACTAGTATAAAAATTAAAATTAATAATACTAGCCCGTTTATCCTAACCTCAACATATGTCAAAAATATGAGTAGAGTAGATGTAGCTGCGCAACTGGAACTGCTTTTCGCGCGATATCCAAACACTATACTCGCAGGCGACTTCAACGCGCACCACCGAGCGTGGGGCTGTAGGAGAGCCAATTCACGCGGTACACAGATACACAGACTGCTGAACACGACAAACACTAACATTATTGTACCGTCGACACCAACCTGCTTCTCAGGCGCCAACGGCTCATTTATAGACTTTGTCCTAACGCGAAACATAGATTACGCTCACACTATTAGTACCTTGGATGAATTCGACTCGGATCATCTGCCGGTACTGGTGACATTCGACCTGAACACACCTCTTCCAGCCTCTTTGGGACAAGAGAGGGTCAACTGGGAAGTATTCAAAAGAGCACTCTTCGAGCCGCACTTAGCAGTACCTAACATAATGAGCACGGCGGATATTGACTCTGCCACGCACACACTCACAACAGAAATCAAGAGAGCAATTGCCTCTGCCACAACACATCGTGAGTCTCCAAAAATGCCCACACTTTCCCACCATGTCAAACAATTAGTCAGGCAAAGAAACAGAATACGTAAGACATGGCAGGCTAACAGAGACCCCGCCCTTAAAAGGGAGCTTAACAGACTCACGTGCAAAGTCAGGGAAAAAATTGTCGCAGAAAAGCAGAAACAGTATAAAGAACTAATCGAATCCCTTAGCCCAGAAGACGTATCGCTCTGGCAATTCGCAAAAAGACTCAGGAAACCTCAAATTAAGCTCCCGCCACTAATAGATGGTGCTAAAATCGCGTACTCAGACGAGGAAAAAGCCGAGGCGCTCGCAAGCCATTATGAAAAACAATTCCAACCAAACCACGATCTAATGTGTCAGGACACCCTAAGAATGGTCAGACAAACTTTAAATAATTTCAGGAATTCCCCGGTAACGGCTGAGATTAGCCCAGCCACCCCGCAGGAGATAGTAGAAATCATTAAAAATCTCAAAAACCGTAAAAGCCCAGGGCACGACAAAATCAGAAATATTGCGGTTAAAAACCTACCCTTAAACGTAATATGTTACTTGACAATCTTAATAAATAAAATATTAAAACTAAACTATTTTCCCAAAGAATGGAAGGAAGCGATAATTATAGCAATCCATAAGCCTGGTGAGGATGCCACAATTCCAGCCAACTATAGACCAATTAGCTTGCTACCGACACTTAGTAAAATTACTGAGAAAATTATTCTTAAGAGACTGAACACGCACCTTAGTGAGAATGACATTATCATTCCGGAGCAGTTTGGATTTCGGCCAAAGCACTCCACCACTCATCAATTGCTGAGAGTGGTAGAGTACATATCTTCTGGTCTCAATAACAAGACACCCACAGCTGCGATTTTTCTGGACATACAAAAAGCCTTTGATAAAGTATGGCACTGTGGATTAGCGTACAAATTGATCACTTTAAAAGTCCCTGACGCTATTGTCAAACTTTTAATCTCATACTTAAATAACAGACACTTTCAAGTCAGAGTAGGAGGTAACTTATCTACACCCAAGCTCATTAAAAGTAGTGTACCGCAAGGTTCTATCCTGGGCCCGACACTCTTTAACATATACCTGAACGACATCCCTAGGACTCCAAACACAGAGCTGGCACTCTATGCAGACGACAGTGCGATACTTGCAAAACACCCCTATGTCTCAGTAATGCACAGACAGCTACAACAACACTTAGACATACTCCAAACTTGGCTGGAAAAATGGCGAATAAAATTAAACCCCAATAAATGTCATTGGATTTATTTCTCAAGAAAACGTAAACCTCCGCCGCCTCTGTACATAAACAACCATGCCCTAAAAGCGGAAAAATCTACTAAATACCTAGGTGTAACGATAGATTCCCACCTAACCTGGAAACAGCACGTAACGAACTTAATCAAAAAAGCGTATATGGCCACAGGAGCCTTATACCCAATGATAGGAAACGGAAATCTAAGTTATCAAAATAAACTCCTAATTTATAAATCGGTCATCCGCCCGGGAATGCTGTATGCAGCACCCGTATGGGGATATGCCTGTAAAACTACAATAGACCTCCTAGAGACAAAACAAAACAAAATCCTACGGATTATCAGGAAAGCTCCCAGGTACTTAAGAAACTCGGTAATTAGGAATGACTTCAAAATAAAAACTGTTAGAGCCCAAATTAAAAAGCTAGCGCTTAAATTTTACAGAAATTTGCCATCCGTTCCAAACGAACTGTTATTCAATCTGCATGACTATGATCATCGCAAGGCCAAATCTCGTAAGAGACCCCGCGCTGTTCTAAACATCGATAATCGGAATTAAATGATCCCACCTCAAACATCTGATTTTAAAATAAAACTCGCGACTATTATTTTATAAAAAAAAAAAAAAAATATTCTAAACACTAAACTGCCAAAACGCTAGGTAACCCTTAGATCTGCATCAACCCCCCAAACTGCTTAAACTCTAAATGTGCAACAAACTGCCACACTAGGAGCTAGGATAAATAATAAAAAGTAGTAAATAAAAACCTCGAACCTCCAATTAGGGTAACTGAATTAATGTCACAGTATGACGATAAGAACCACATATTGAAACTGGAGATTAAAGGCGCTTCGCGCCTGGTGCTCTGTTCTGTACGACACTCGACGAGGTAAACTAATTGGATTTCAAACTTTTGATTTTAAAGATCTTTTTAACAATATTAAGATTACTGATCTTTATGTAGTAATTTATGCTCTATATAATGCTTATATTACTAATCATTCTACTCATACTATTATTACCAATTTTCCTAAACTTCTTCACTTTGTTTTTCTCAATATTTTATTTATTTTAAGGTAATAAATTATACTTACAAGTCTCAGGGGTTCCACAAGGTGGCTGTAGTAGCAGTATATTAGCCAATTTATACCTTTATCATTATGAAAATCTTTTATTTCCACAGATTATAAAATTTACAGATATGTTGATGGTCTGATTTGTTTGGTTTTTACATACAACTGTGTCATAGATACAGATTTCTATCTGGATAATTTGGAACTAATTCCTAATGAAGCCACTAATAGTAATAAAATTATTTTTTTGAATTTAAATCTAATTATTGAACCTACTAATAGGATAGTTACTAATTTATACGATTAAAAAGGCTATTTTAACTTTAACATTAATAAAACATTACCATTTAATTCCTGTAACTCGATTCAATTATTTAGAAATATTATACTTAATCAACATCTTAGAATTTATAGATAAAAAATTCCATACTGTACATTTTAATAAGCTAAAAATTACTAGCAAATTATATAAATATCCAACATATTTAGTAATTAGTATAGTTAAAAGTTTGGAATGGTTGAATATACTTAAATTCTCTCCTTAGTATCTTATATTAGCCAGACCATACACTTTCTCTTGAATAAGCATTACTATGTATTTACAACCCCTTATAATTTAGCCTCTATGTTTTCTTTTATCATCTGCCCCATTATTTTGTAGCTCTTACTGTTGAATATCATCTTTTATAGCCATTTCGCATTACTGTTATTTATTTCTCACAATTGGCAACAGTAGTTCTCAACTTTTTATTTTTTGCGAATGGCAACATTAGTCTCTTTATTGAAGGCAGACATATGCAGTGTTTTTTCAGGTATTCTTGTCTCCCACAATTTTTCAATCTTTATGCATGTCGTCCAAGTTATCAGTCTTTATAGATATAATCGATCATTGATATCAGAAACATGAATTTTGTGTCCATTTTGTTAGAATACTTGGACTTGATGAAGATTTTTATCGAAATAAACTATTCATTTGCTTAGGCGTGGGACTTGTCCACGTGTAAAGCTTTAATGCTTAGATTTTATTTGATTTTCGATCACCGCCACGTTCTTGACGTTGAATATCTGCCATGTAAATTGAAACTGGCCGTTTTTCCCAACTCATTTACTTAAGTGTTAAAAAGCACAAATTTTAAATTGTCATTATATTTTTTAGACCAGCAATAGGAATATACATGTTATAACTCGAGAACCCTAGACTTTCAGAATTAGCTCAAATCTAAAAACCTCAAATTTAGCATATTGTTATAAATTTTTGTTATAAATTACTTTCCCTGAAATACATGGTAATGTGTAGGGAAATGGGGGGGGGGGGGGGATATCGGTCCTGTAGGGAAAGTATTGGAATCATACTAAAAATCACAACTCGAGTTTTCGACGGATCTCCACGTTTTGGGACCTCTAGAACACGAAAAAACAATGTTTAGAGTGGCGTCGGTGTGTGTGTCTTCCTGTGTGGTTGTGTGTCTGTGCAATGTATATATCCAGTCTAACTCAAAAACTAATGGACCGAATTTCTTAAAATTTGGTAAGTATGTCCCTGGTGCTAATTAGATTTTGGTACAATCGGGAAAAAAAAGAACCTACATTGTTTTTGAAAAATGGCCGCAAAAATCATCAACATCTAAAATAAATGACTATGTATGCTCAAATGCGCTAATTAAATGTTTGTTTTACATGTAATTTTTTATGATGAAAAGAATACTCGTAAGACCTCCTATTACTGTAGGACTAGCCGTTCTCGAGATATTTTAGTTTTTCAGTTATTCTCGAGATATTTTAGTTTGAGAATAAGTCCAGTTACCAAATGAAAACGAAAACTGAATTAAAAGTGTAAATTCGGTGTAACTTCAATTAATTATGCGTGTGTTATTTAATGCAATTGAACTTAATTTAATGAATTATTAATGAAATAAAAAGGAAATTAGTTTGAGTCTGAAAGGGAAATTATGTGCTGCCCACATCAGATTATTTTTATTTTCTCTGTAATACATGGTAATGTATAGGGAAATTATTGGAATCATGTCGAAAATCACATCTGGAATCTTCGACGGATCTGCATGTTTCGGACCTGTAGAACACGATAAAACTATTTTTAGCGTGAATCCTGTGTGTGAAAGGCTGTCTGTCTGTGCAAAATATGTTTCAACTCAAATTCAAAAACTAATGGACTAAATTTCATAAAGTTTGGTATGTGTGTGATTTGTGTGTGACCCTGATGCTGATTAGTTTACGGTGCTATTCGGAATAAAAAAACCCGCCTTTTTTCGAAATGGCCCTTAAAACTCTCATGTACCCATGCTAGCTGAAAAACTAATTGACAAAATTTTACAAAATTTGGTAGAATCAGAACCGACTAGGTGATTGCCGAACGGTTGTTGCTATTGCGATAATGCAGACTTGAACTTTGAAAGTGGAATATCTGGGAATCGTTAGATTGAGATATTTATAATAGAGTTAAGGGATAGTTATTGAGGGTTAATAAGTTAATTAGCAAATTCGTGATTATTTTACAGTAAATTCAAATCAATATTTTCACTTTTTAAAAAAAGTAAAGGGGCATTTCTCGTTATTAAATCCTATAATTGTTTTATTTTAAAATATTCATCCAATGGATTATTTGATTGAAATTATATGTATATAGCCATTTGAGGCCACAGGCGTAAACAACTTGAAAATAATGAATATCGAAGAACAAATTCAGGTAAGTGGTCAATGAAAAAGTAATGTACATGTTTAGCCAAAACTGGAAACAGGAAATATGCAGTAAAATGAAATAATTATAAGACTAGGAATTTGTTTTATTGTGAAGAAAGGTAACAACATGTAGGCAGTTTACGCCATGAGCGTAGTCAGAATCAAGGAAAATGTGAGGGCGACGACCGAATGAGAGTGGGGAAAGTGAGGGGCATTGTTCTTTCCAATTTGACCACTAAATGAAAAATGCAATTGATTAGCCAATTGGGGAAGGCACACTGAATGTACAAAAGGTAGTTATATGACTATTAATAAGTTGTCTCAGATTATTTACTCAACTGAAAATGCTGTCGTAAACAATGTGTCACAAAATGGTAGCGTAGTCAGTTTATGCCATAGGCGTAGATAAGATCTGGGATGGATGGAGGTAATACAGCGGGGTTTCGTTTCACAATCTAACCTCTATAAAAAAGTAATACAGTAAACTCCCGATTATCCGCGGAATAGGGTGGCTCGATAACCACGGATAAGCGAATTTCGCGGATAATCCGCAAAATAGCTGGAAAAGGACAAAAATCCACACACAAATGCATTTAAACCATTTTTAAGAATCATAATATAGTAGCACATACTTACACACATAGAGTTGTGACTTCATAAACGGTATCCTTAAGTTTTTACAAAAAAGTCGGTTAATTGTTTTTGTTTTTTCGTTTCGATGCTCCTCTTCTTTATTTGCGATTGAAGTTTTTTTAACAGCATCTTGTCGCAAAGTAATGAATCGTCCGGCTCCTCTATGTATTTAATGATTCCATCAATGTGAGTTAGCGCTTCATCATGGCTCATTTTCTTCTGCATCACTTCTCCCTCTCCTTCTTCATCGTTCTCAGCCGAAACCACACCTTTTTCTCCGGCTATGATTTCTTCATCGGTAAGATGTTCGAAGCCTGGATCGTTTGCGTCACAATTGATCCATTCAACGATGTTATCTTCATCCACATTACTTCCTCCAGGAACAGATTTTGCTAAATTTGCCAAATCAGATGCAATAACTTCCTCGTCTTCTTCTTCCTGTGGAGACTCTAAAGTTTTTTCCACATTTGGCAAAATTTTTCTCCAGGACTTTACTAAAGTCGTTATCTTGACCGTATTCCAAGCAGTGTTGATGTCATAAATGCTGTCAAGAATCGTGTAGTCCTTCCAGAAGCCCTGGAGATCGCCCCCCTCTTCAATCCGTTTTTTCAATAAGTTGGTTCGATACCGTTTCTTCATAGAAGCAATAACTCCCTGGTCCATAGGCTGGATAAGTGCCGTGACGTTAGGTGGCAAAAACTTGACGAAAAAATTTCCATCTTCTGATTTCAGAACACTTTCTCCTGGGTGAGCCGAGGCGTTGTCAAGCAACAACATGGCTTTTTCGGGTAGGTTTTTAGACTTGAGATGCTCTCTCACTTGGGGAATGAATTTTTTTTCGAACCATTCCTGAAATATTTCTTGAATCATCCAGGCTTTTTTTTGGTTAAAGTAATGAACTGGAAGGTTTTCAGCTCTTGTACCTTTAAAGAATCTAGGTTTTTTTACTTTCCCAATCACTACGAGTCTTAGTTTGTGTGTTCCCGTGACATTGCTGCAAGACATTATTGTCAATCGTTCCTTACTGGTTTTATGTCCTGATGCTTGACACTCTCTTTCAAACGCCAGTGTTCGCGTCCGCAAACATTTCCAATACAGTCCAGATTCGTCAGCGTTATATACTTGTTCATACGAAAGTTCTTCTGATTTTAAAAATTCCTTTTAAAATTCCTTTAAAATTTTTAATATTTTGATAAAAGAAAATTTGTATAAAAAATATACATCAAATAGAAAATAAGTATTTCCTTTCTTCCTGAAAATAGTAGAATGCTGTGTTGAACGGGTGATTTTTAGTGAATTTTTTTCGAGAGTTAGGCTTAGCGCAAAAAAATAGCCGTCTTTTACGCACATTTCGGAAACGAAGCGCTTCGTCCTTTGGGCCACGGTAGTTTCGGAATGCCGCCGTCCGGAAAGGGTTAAATGTTCGATTTGCTGAATAAATGAAGGAACGCCTTTTTAAGTGAGATAGAGTCATGCAATTCGGTACATGGGTAAATTGATTCCTCTGGAAATATCGAATGTTTAAAAAATTTTCTGTACAGAGTGTGATCCACATCGAAACGTTCGAAATGTAAAACGTTTTAAAAGTATATTTTGTGATAGTCTTCAAATTTGATGTATGAGTAGATAGTTCGAAAGTAAGAAAGTGTGGAATTTTAGTTTTTCAAGTTTGCTACTTTAGGGTTAGCCACTCACCAAATTATTCGATTCGCCGCATAATTGATAAAGTGAGATGGAGACTCAAAATTATTTACTCTAGAATTTTTTCTAAAATGTCAATAAAGATGTTTACTCCACACCAACATATTCGAAAAGAGAAACAATAGGGAAAAATACTTCACGATCAGATATAGATTGTACATTGTCTGTCAGGGTAGATTGTTCGAAAGGAAGGAAATGTACCATATCAGTTTCCCAATACATACATTTTTAGGGGCGCCGCACCCAAAACGAGGAATAAATGGGGTATGCTTTACTGTAAGTGAGGTATATACTTGAAATTTGATACATAGTTTTTGATACATAGTATTGATACACAATAAGATTTATAAAAAATCGAGTGAAATTTAATACACAGATTTGACACTCTGTAAGATTAATGAAAAATCGAGTTTTTTAAAGATGTTCTGTAGAGGAGGGGAGGGGGCTCCACCCCAAAATGTACGAAAGTAAAAATGAGAGATAAAGACTTGAAATGTGATGCATGCGTCAACCAATCGATAAAAAGTGTACTGTTTCAAAACATGCATTTACACAAAATCTGAAGGGAGGCAGATATTTGAAATTTGGTGCACGGGTAAATTGTTTAAAAGGCATTACTGGATCACTGGGAAAATCGAATTATTAAAAAATTTACGTTATTCGGGGGTTGCTTTTTGCGATACCGTTGATTTCCAACTGGTATTCAGCTAGTTATATCCAAATATATTTCTACTTCCTATTTAAAAGTTGTAAAAGTTCATTTATCTTAGAAATTGGAAAGTATTTAAATTATTGTATCTATTCTGTTCAACATGATATATCTGTATGTATTCATCTTGCATCGTATTTTAAAATCTCGTGCATTTGATGCACTCTGCATTTTTATTAACACTTTACAACATAGTTGAAAGTGTTTATGACCTTGTTCATTCTGTCTGTCTGTTAGCACGATAACTGCCGTAAAAATAGCTTAATCAAAATGAATTTTAGTGTGTTTTTCAGACGGTCTGTAGGACCTATGGGAATATAAATGAATAATATCACCCAATTAGTTTTTTTTTTTCCCCGGGTTGAAAAAATGAAATACATTGAACCCTATGGGAAATAATTTTTCAAACATTTTTAAGCCAATTTAGAATTCACAAATTGCTTAGAAAATTGTAGGAAATATTCAAATTATAACATAAAATATATAAAAAAATTTCAGTAAAATATGCTAGGTAGCCTTTTAAATAAAAATTATTTAATATTGGGAGAAAAACGAAATCAATTAAATTCTGACTCTCGTTATTTCCTCCAGAAAGAAAAAATGAGATATAATATATAATATATATCTTTCCAAGAGTTTAATTATTTTACATATGAGAAAGGTTTCAAATTTTAAAATAAATATGGTAGATAACAATTTTTCAAAATTTTAAATAAAATAAATTAATATCACCGTGATAATATCAGGCGGACTTCAGGCGGTCAAGTGCCTGGCCATTGGCAATGAAATATATATAAATATATGCGGCCCGCGGGATTATAAAGTTTTTCCGAAGTGGCCCGCAAGGTCATTTGGGTTGGCCACCCCTGTTCTAGAGGTATCAAAACGTGCTGATCCGTGAAAAACTCAAGTTGCGATTTCCGACATGATTCCAATACTTTCTCTATACGATGCCATGTATTGCAGGGAAAGTAATATAAACGGATAAAAACTTATTACATAGAAATACTGTTGTTTAAGGTGTTGGTTTTATGCTTCTATGAGGCGAAACATTCTGAATGGCCACGTGGGCTGCGTATTCAAATAACATCAGAAACGATTTGCTGATGGATGGTGTATATACAGGCGCTGGATATAGGGTGGACGAGATAGATAATTCTGAGGTTATTCCACGAAAAAAGAGCACAGTGGGTTTCTAGACAACAATTGGAATATTCTTTTAATAATATTTGATGATCAGACTGTTATTATATACTAAACGCCCAGTGGATTTTGAATCGAAAATTCCATCGGAAAAATATATTGCAACATTTTTGCGGTATATCTTCACCAAATCCGTATAAATCGCTACGGCCTCTCGGCTACACGAAAGCAGATCATGACTACATGATGTTCGCCAAGAAAAGTGAAATCGGATCGATGGACCCGAAAATAGAAAAATGTATTGCCTGGGGGGGGGGGGGGGGTCATTTCAATTGAAATGAGCACGGTGGGTTGCTCAACCAATTTATTGTTTTTTCACACTTTACAACTTAGTTGAAAAGTGTTTATGACTTTATTCATTCTGTCTGTCTGTCCTTCTGTTCCTTCGCACGATAACTGCCGAGAAAATGACTTTATCGAAATGAAATTTTAATATGTTGTTGAGATTGTCTATGGGACATATGGGAATGTATATGAATAATATCACTCAATTAGATTTGGATTATATCCAGTTTCAAAAAATGAAATACATTGAGCCCTATGAGCCCTTATTTTTCAAACATTTTTTATGTGACATTATAATTCACAAATTGTTTCGAAAATTTTAAGAAATCTTCAAATTATCCCATAAACTATATAAAAAATTTTCAGCGAAATATATTCTGTAGATTATTGAATAAAAATTAAAATAATAATTACACCCTTATAATATTAAAAGATCACGTAAGCCACTTCAAAATAAAATGCGGCATCCATCTATTTTTCCAAGACAAAAAATCGTGATTTTAAAATTTCTTTTAAATTTATATTTAGTGTTGCATCTGTCCGAAAACGGATGCATTCGTGTGTATTTTCTGTGCTAAACCAATTATAATATTTTTAAATTTAAACGATCATCAAACTCTGATTATTTCTACAACGAAGCCTAATTTTAATTGCTGCAGAATGCAAACAAGTGATTGTTTACATACAGGAATTGTTTATAGTTGGAATAAAAGTGCATAAAATTATTATTTACTATTTATTATTTACTATTTATTATTCATTATTTATTATTCATTATTTATTATTCTTTATTTACTATTTACTAGCAGTACACCCGTTCTTGGTAAGAAATATATAAATAATTTTACAATTATGAGCAAAGTAGTATTCTAAATAACATTGCTATTCAAAACATTATATTAAAAGATTAAATTAATTCTCCTAAAAAGAAGTATAATCATCGTTGCTCTCTTTCTATTCAAAATTATCTTCACAGACAGGTCTGAAGAATAAAACATCCTGGTCCCAATTATGCACAAATTTGCAAAAAAAAATGAAATGAGATCAATATATGCCAAAATAAAATCGCTATGAAATTGGATCAACATATGCCAAAATGAAATCACTAAAATGGAAGATATATATAAATGAAATACATGAAATATATAGTACCCGTAGCATTTTTATTCTGTTTCAACAATTTTCTTAAATATTATATATGAGTTTGAAAAATATTTGCCTTTATATCAATTACGTCTTTTTGATTGATAGGTCATGGGGATTATTTAAGGTCAGGTGGATTGAAATTTACCAAAACACTCAAATTTTTATCAGGTTCCCATTTCAAGATATTTGACCTTGAAATGTACAAGTTATGAATTTTTAGTAAATTTAGTGTTAAAATGAAAGTGGAAAGCGTTTTTAAATATGCAATATTTTACTTGATGAGCTAAAAGCTATTTTTCTCTACTTTGTGAGGGAAAAATATTAATTCCTGGTGTTTAGCCATTGGTGCGTCAGGGCAACGTTTCGTGACAACTAAATGGTCCACAATTCTGGCCGAGGTATCGGCGAATGATTGAAAGATCAAGTGTCTGGGAATTAGCAAATAATAATAATTATTATCATGCAATTATGGAAAATTAACATTATTTAAGAAAAATCCTCAAGATATAATTGTGAATAAATTGGACTGGATCAGTTGTCTACGTGGCCCCGCCTTTTTGATATCATAACCAAGCCCATATTTATCCATTCATCTTTTTAGCATTAAAAGTTTCATGGAGAGTCATTGAAATGGTATTTTTTTTTTCTATAAATATTGAAGATTTTGACAAATATTTAACCATATAATTTGATGCTAGATCACCATTTTTGCAAGTGACAAAAGATAAGAAAAGAAATTTGAAATTACTTTTCGAAGTAGATTTCATGTTGACTCTAATTCTTCTATTTCTAGTCTAATTTTTATGTTATTTAATTCATAGATTGACAGGTCGAGACAAATTTTCTTACCGCAGTCATCTGTAAAACCCTATGCCTTTGTTAACAATTTCAAAACTGTAAGCATAAATTAGAAGACTTTAATCTATCTCATCATAAAGGATGAGATTACAAAAACTGGACTTGAAATACTTTTGTGTAATGTATTTATATACCAATAATATTTTAGTAGTGAGAGTTAAAAATAGAAAATCATTTAGAATTAAAGGTTATTAACAACACTTAGACATACTCCAAACTTGGCTGGAAAAATGGCGAATAAAATTAAACCCCAATAAATGTCATTGGATTTATTTCTCAAGAAAACGTAAACCTCCGCCGCCTCTGTACATAAACAACCATGCCCTAAAAGCGGAAAAATCTACTAAATACCTAGGTGTAACGATAGATTCCCACCTAACCTGGAAACAGCACGTAACGAACTTAATCAAAAAAGCGTATATGGCCACAGGAGCCTTATACCCAATGATAGGAAACGGAAATCTAAGTTATCAAAATAAACTCCTAATTTATAAATCGGTCATCCGCCCGGGAATGCTGTATGCAGCACCCGTATGGGGATATGCCTGTAAAACTACACTAGACCTCCTAGAGACAAAACAAAACAAAATCCTACGGATTATCAGGAAAGCTCCCAGATACTTAAGAAACTCGGTAATTAGGAATGACTTCAAAATAAAAACTGTTAGAGCCCAAATTAAAAAGCTAGCGCTTAAATTTTACAGGAATTTGCCATCCGTTCCAAACGAACTGTTATTCAATCTGCATGACTATGATCATCGCAAGGCCAAATCTCGTAAGAGACCCCGCGCTGTTCTAAACATCGATAATCGGAATTAAATGATCCCACCTCAAACATCTGATTTTAAAATAAAACTCGCGACTATTATTTTATAAAAAAAAAAAAAAAAAAAAATATATTCTAAACACTAAACTGCCAAAACGCTAGGTAACCCTTAGATCTGCATCAACCCCCCAAACTGCTTAAACTCTAAATGTGCAACAAACTGCCACACTAGGAGCTAGGATAAATAATAAAAAGTAGTAAATAAAAACCTCGAACCTCCAATTAGGGTCACTGAATTAATGTCACAGTTTGACGATAAGAACCACATATTGAAACTGGAGATTAAAGGCGCTTCGCGCCTGGTGCTCTGTCTTGTACGACATATATTATTTTTTTTAAAGGTTATTGACCAGCACAGCTTTCGAACCGAGCATTCAACGCAGTCCCAACTTATGCGTGTTGTCGAAACTATCCATCAAAACGCTAACAACAGACAGTATACTTCCATAGTATTTTTCGACGTGGCAAAGGCGTTTGATAAAACTTATCTGCCTGGGCTTATTTCCAAGCTGGTGCGACTTGGCATTTCGACGCAACTTTTGGCCATCATCAACTCGTACCTCACTAATAGATTCTTCCAAGTACGAGTTGATAAAACTCTCTCTACTGTTCGACCAATCAGGGCAGGGGTCCCTCAAGGAGGCAACCTCAGCCCACTGCTGTATAATATCTTCATCAACGACATACCACACATACCTCAAGTTAAGCTGACCATCTTTGCAGATGACACAGCGCTTATTGCACGTAGCTGTTCACCACACAACGCGATCAACACTCTCCAAAGTTACATTAAAAATAGCCTTGAGCACTGGCTCACCACCTGGAGAATTAAAATTAATGCTTCGAAAAGTACAGTGTGTATATTTAAACCCAACTACCGAGAAGACAACAGAAATTACGTACTCAAGATCTTCGATGAAGTCATCCCGCTCTCTCACTACGTCAAGTATCTGGGAGTTGCGCTGGATGCTCACATGACATTCCTCGAGCACATCAAAACGAAACTGGAAAAATCTAATACTGTGTACAGAGCACTTTCCCCTCTTCTCGGTAGGAAATCCCACCTCTCTCTTGAGAACAAGTTGATTGTTTACAAACAGATCATCGCACCTGGCTTTTTGTATGCCTGCCAAATATGGGGATCGGCAGCAAAAAGTCACATTGAGAAATTGCAAGTATTCCAAAATAAAGTCTTGCGTTGCATTGTTAATGCGCCTAGATATGTCCAGAACGAAGTTATACACCACGACCTTAAAATCTCTGGCGTTTCAGAGTGTATTGGGCTACTCACTCAAAATTTTTACAAGAAAAACTCCAGTAGACCTTGTTTGAGAGACGTCGATCAGACCTACAATCCGATCGTCCCTTCCTATCTTAGGAAGCGAAGGCCCCGACATCTTCTTTTTGGCTCAAACGAGACCAAATGGAAAAAGCGTCGGTACCTTGTCCCGCAAACAGGAGTTTCCTAGTTTTTCACCACTGCTGATCGAAGATAGATGGCGCCACTCACGATTCAAGGACTTGGCGTTTTTCGACCCTTCCTTCACGGCCCAGCCACAGGCCAATAATACGGCTAGCATTTGCCAATCGCGTAGAGTGTGCACGACTCCTTCATTCCACGTTCATTTACTAACTGTATATTCACTTGCTTATTTAAAATACCTTTGCATAACATGCAGTACCTGCATTTTATTTTTGCAACCAAAATTGTACTTTTTTGTTGTTGGGAAAGCGATTTTTGCTTTCATTTCGGTCTTTCACGGAGAAGCCACAGCCTGAATATTGAATTTATAAACTTTGAAAATCTTTAAAATAATGTAAACTAGCATATTATAACTTATTCATAACTTTTATTGTAAATTAAATCTCTTATTTTATAAATTTTTATATATCTCTTTTACACTGTTGTGTACTGGCTCCCGCTCAATCTGATTGGGCCCTGCCTTAGCCCCACCCCTTCCCTTTACCACCCTATTACTTACCAGATCAGCCATCCAAGACCATCATTCGACTCCAACCACTGCAGTAGCAAGCATACTTCAATACAGCACCCTCCAAGTAGCAGAGTGCCACTCAAATGGACTGCAAACATCGCACTAACTAAAAGATTGCAAATTGCTATATGTAGATGTGGGGTTACGTATCAGGTGATACAGGCACCCCGAAAATATTCGTCTTGGCTTGGCTAAGATGGATTAATAGAAGTAAAATAATGGTATCAAGAAAGCTATATAGCAGCTGGTACACATTAGTAATGCACCAGAAGTCGCTATGAGCCATTGCTTTGGTCGTTACAAAAGTCATAGGAAAGTTCATACCATAGGTACAGTTCATAACATTACCAAGAAGTTATAGTGTACCGATCGTCCATACGCACCAATGCTGGGAGCTACAGTGCCTAGGATACCAGTCACTATACTGGGAGCTGTTCCCGAAAACCCGCCTCCGCCAGACGGCTCTGGTCTCGAATAAGAGATGGTGTGATTATTGCTAATGGTATACATAAACATTCATTTGATTTTCAGAGAGATTGGGCTAAGGATATATTTGTATTTTTTAAATTTTATTTAACACGATCTGGTGTTCGTTCAAATCCTCGAGGTCTAAAATAATCAGGTTCATTTATCACATTAACGTGAAATTCGATATGACGTTTTCTCTTGTGGTACATTTCAGTTTTTTTGATTTTGAAACTTATCGGGCTAGCCCGTCCTGGGCTCCCCATAGGACATTACTCATTTTTTAAGAATAACTCACAAATCAGAGAAAGTAGGAAATCTAAATTTAATATATCATTTTCTTTTGGGCTATATTTTAATTCTTTCAATTTTGAACCGTTTCGGGTGAGCAGGTCTTAGGCCCGTCTTAGAAATTCACCCGGTTTGGGGTAATAACTCGAGATCACGTGCATCTGAAAATTCGAAGTTTACAATATCCTTGTCA
Source organism: Amaurobius ferox (assembly GCA_951213105.1). Lineage (NCBI taxonomy): Eukaryota > Metazoa > Arthropoda > Arachnida > Araneae > Amaurobiidae > Amaurobius > Amaurobius ferox. Next base: position 71,836,340 of record OX578155.1, read on the forward strand.
TTTGCGGAATATTTTAACTCTTTGGATTTACAACTTTATCGGGCTAGCCCGTACAGAGCCCTACAAAAGGAATGTACTCATGTTTGTGAATAACTCAAAATTCTGATCATCTAGAATGTCAAAATTTAATATATCATTGTCCTTTGGAATACATAACATTTCATCGTCTTTCGAACCTTATCGGGCTAGCCCGTCTCAGGCCCGCCGTAGAAATTTACTCGCTTTTCAAGAATAACTCTAGAATCGGAGTTGCTGAAATATGTAAGTTTAATATATCATTTCCTTTTGGATAGATTTTAATTCAGATTTTGAATCTCATCGGGCTAGCCCGTCTTGGGTCCGTTGAAGTGTGCATCCGTGTTTGAAGAATAACTCGAGAACCGAAGTAGCTAAAAATTCCAACTTTTACATATCGTTGGCTTTTGTGGTGCATTTAAGTTTCTTCGGATCTGAACTTTAAAGGGCTAGTTCATCCTGAGCCCGACATAGGAATGGACCCGTTTTTTAAAATAACTAGAAAATCGGAGCAACTAGAAAATATAAATGTAGTACATCCTTATCTTTTAAGAAATATTTTAATTCATTCGATTTTGAACCGTATCGGGAAACTCGTTTTGAGCTCGCCTTAGTTCATTCCCGTGAACGTTCAAAACGCGATCATTCCTGCGGCGGGCCCAGGGCGGACTAGTCCGATTAGATTTTACATCCAAAGAGTTCAAATATACCTCAAAAGACAACGACATGCTAAACTTGGGATTTTTAGTTTCTCCAATCTCGAAATATTCCTCCAAAATAAGTGCATTCCTAAGGCTGGCCTAAGACGGGCTAGCCCATATAGGTTTAGAATCTAAAAAATTTCGAAAATATTAAATTAGAAATATATAAAAAATTTCGAAAATATTATATTTGAAAGTATTAAACTTTACTCCGAAAGAAAATAATATACTAAATTTTGATTTTTTTTCTGCTTCGATTTTCGAATTATTCTCGAAAATGCAGTACATTTCTATGTCGGGCCCAAGACGGGCTAGTCTGATAAAGTTCAAAATTCAAAGAAATAATATATATCCTAAAATGCAACGATATACTAAATTTAGATATTGTAGGTGATACAGCTTTGGAGTATTCTTAAAAAACGAGTACATTTTGTTGGGCCAAGAACGGGCTAGCCCGATAAGGCCCAGTGCGTTCAGATATACCTCAAATGAGAACGACATTCTAATTTTTAGATGTTGCGTTTCTCGAGTTATTCCCCAAAAACGCGTTAATTTCTGAGGTGGACTCATGACGTGTTCGCCCGATACGGTCCAAAATCGAAAGAATTAAAATATATCCCAAAATAAAAGGATTTATTAAATTTTAATTTCCTATTTTCTCTGATTTTCAAGTTATTCTCTGGAAACGGGTGCAGTCCTATGGCGGGCCCAGTACGGGCTAGCCCGGTAATCTCCAAAATCGAATGAACTGAGATGTACTACAAGAGAAAACGTCATATCAAATTTCAGGCTACTGTGATGAATGAACTTGATTATTATTGACTTTAAAGGTTTGAAAGAGCACCAGTTCAAGTTAAATAAAATTTAAAAAACACGAATATATCCCTCGTTCAATCTCTCTGAAAAGCAAACACCATTTTGTGTATACCACTTGCAATAATCACACCAAATTTGACACAATTTCTTCAATTAATTCCAAAGATATCGGTCATTTCATTTGCATTAAATTCCCATGGTTTTTAATGTTAACTACTCAGCTTTTGATAGCTTATTCGAGACCAGAGCCGTTTGGCGGAGGAGGTTTTTAAGAAAACCGATTTTCGCCTCAGTCGGCACACCATCCCTTCTAGGCACTGTAACTTCGTCTAAAAAAATATAAGACAAATCTTCAAATTTGTAAAGATATTTGCGAGCCGTAAAAACATCACGCTTTGAAATAAAACAATTTATTTATTTAATTCTTTTACAATTTCTGAATAAAGTTCTAGTGTAATTGACAAGTATTTAAGTGTACCTTTAAACAGGATGGTCAAGTTTGTAATATAAATTCAAACAGAGAATCTTCTTTTTAGTAAGATCCAGGTAAGAAATCGCTAGGGTTTTGAAAAACCATTTAGTAAATAATTACTGTTTAATTTGAACCGAAATAACATAAATCAGACACAATTGCAGTCAATTTCCAAATAATGATGACATCAAAATCTTCTTAGTAGATTTCCACTTATTAATAAATTTTAGTTCCATCGCCCTTCAAATGACTTAGAGAGAACGTAAATAGGGAAAATGAAACTTGTGATAGGACAGTAGGAATAAAGGTAAAAACTAAGGAGAAAATAACTAATACCAAAAAATAAAGAAAAAAAGTCGTAACTGCCACAGATAGAATAACGATTAGAAACAACTGGTTTAGTGATTAATAGTACAAAAACCATAACAGAAGCACATAAGACGTATGAACCAGCTGTAAAGAAACACAAAGAAAATTATGTAAAAAATAACCGAAAATGACAACGAAACAACTGGAATAAACAGAGATAAGAGTGAAAAATTAATATATAGGGAAACCAGGTTTCGGAAGCAATATCAGCTAAGTCCATCCTATATTATTGCAGAAAAATTGATATCCGAAATTTAGAAGACAAATATCCGATATAAATGATGAAATCAGAAAAAGTTATGCCAGAGGAATACACCAGAAAATTATACCAGATATTTAAACCTGATACTTTAAATTTACAGAGACTTCAAAGCAGAAGGAAAGGATAGATAATTATCATACAAAATTATCATCAACAAAGGAGTGAGACTAAGAAGATACTGAAGTAAAATTCACCAAATCATATTGAGGAAAAGCTAAAATCCGAAATTTGGAAGATAATTATTAACCGAAAAGTGGAAGATAAATCACCGAAAAAAAATAAAGAAATCAGACGAAATTGTGCCAGAGGGAAATTACGCCCCAAAATTATCCGGGAAATTTAAAACAGATACAGTACTCTTATAGAGATTTCCAAGCAGAGGAAAATGATAGAAAATTAACATTAACAAGGGAGTGAGGTTAAGAAAATAAAAGAGACGGAATTATACCAGAGGGAAATTATACACCAGAAAATTACGTTGGAAATTTAATCCAGAGACTGAAAAATTAGAGAGATTAACAAGCACAGGGAAAGAATGGAAAATTACCATTAACAAAAGAGTGACACTGAAACGGTTGAAGAGACTCCGAAAAAAGAGATGAAGTGAGCATCCTTATTTCGATTATAATCTTACCATGTAAAATATGCATTTTGATTTAGAATGCGTCTACTTGTACGGCTATCTAATCCCGACAACAGGGACGGCAGGTAAATTTCCCACAAAAAGGAAAAGCATAGAATGTCATGTCATTTGTTAAATATAACCCTGGTTTTCTCGAAAACGTTTCAACGAGCATTTATTAGCATTATATATTCAAGATTCTTCTGTGAATAAATAGACAGGATCAGTTATGTATATGGCCACATCCACATTTACCCATTCACAATTTTATGAGTTTTGGGGAGAGGCATTGAAATGGTGTTTATTTGCGATAAGTATTGAAAACTTGCAGTTCGTTTTGTAAGCCATTACATATTTCCACACTAATAAACGTAAAGGAAGCCTTTACTTTCGCACGGATGCCCAGGAAAGGGATACGATGGCCTTGCTTCCCATAGAAAATGAAATAAATTGAAAATCTGACAATTATGTTAAATTACAGAAATTAGCATTATTAAGGAAATATATTCAAGATTTTACTGTGAATGAATGGCTTGGATCAGTTGTGTATTTGGCCACGCCCACATTTATTCTCTCAATAATTTAGCATACGAAGATAGGGATAAGACATTGAAATAAATGGTGTTTTATTGCGAGGTGGTGTTTTTTTGCTGCAGCCTTTTCGGTAGCTTCGTTAAATAATCTTAAAATGATAAGCTCAAAATGAATACCTTATTACAATCTCCTCACAACACATCAGATTATGGAAAATTAAAGTAAGTAAAAAAAAAAAATTCTTACTGTCCATGTATGTCTAAGATGTTTTAAAAGCATATTTTACAAAGTCATTTCGCTTAAACAAAATTTAAGATTATCATTGTCCCCAAATCCAGAAAGTTGCATCGCAGCCAATTATAATTATTAGAACGCAAGAGCTAGTTATGAGCTAACACGTTACTCGGCACGAAAGTCATCTGTGCAGGGAAAAGAAACAACACAACTGGATCGGGTCTGTTATTTTTAATTTAGCAACAAGGAACAGTCATTAACTATGGCAACATTGAAATATATCGCAGATATTGTCACCAAGCCAATTTCTTCAGTGCAGCCAAAGGTTACTCTGTGAAGAGGAGTTTACTTTCTAATTAATAATGTTCTTTACTTTCGAAGTAAAGTGTTAAAAGGCGAACAATTTTCTTAAAGTGACAGGCTCTTATCTGTTAGAACATCACAGTTGCCAACTTGCATAGGCTAACCTAAATTTTGAATTAATTTGAAGTTGATTATGCGTCAGGACTACATTGGTTAGTCCCCATAGAGATTAAAAAAATTGTGCCATACTGTAAACTTCCGTTAATCCGGCATCCCATGATTCAGCATGCCCGATAGTCCGATACCCTTCTTAAATGGCTTTTGGGTTCGACTAAAAGTTCAGAGGTACAGTATTGTAATGGCCAAAATGATTTTATATACAAATTTCTGTTTATTACAGTTTTCTCATGTGCTTAAGACAATTTTCAAGAACAAATCGAAAGAGATTGTGATTACGAATTATTTTCATCTAATTACGTTTTAGAATACATTGAGACTCACTTTAAAAGTTTAAATATTAATGTTTTGAATACATAGAAAATAAATAGAAAAATAAAATATTAAAGTTTTTAAAGTTTAAAAAAATGAGCAAAGCGAAACAAGTCAGGGCCTACATCTCACAAGTTGATCAGAAGAAAAATGTAATACGATAAATATGAAAAAACAATAACATTATGCATCTTATACGTCGAAACACTGAGTAACAGACAGTTGAATCCTATGTATGGTAAAAAGCCCATGTCAAAAGATAGGGATAGCAGACAGCATAAAAATGGAGGTCAATTTTGAAATGCACTTTCTTCAGGATAGTACGTACATTCTAAATTACACAGTACATTCTAAATTAAAACAGAATTAACATCCAGCTTCTAAGAATGACGATTGTATATCAACATAAATCCAATTGGCACTGCCTATTGGCATAAATATATACCATGAAGACTAAAAGATCTTCATGTCTTCTAGTCTTCATGATATATATATATATATATATATATATATATATATATATATATATATATATATATATGCGAAATATATGTGAAAGACATTTGATAAAGGAAGCATTAAAGAACGGTTTTCCTATAGGCTTTCTAAAAACTTATTACTTAGCATTTTGTAAAAAACTGCGTAATGATGATGTAATTTATGCTAATTTCCAAGACTTGTTGCCAATTGACTAGTTGGAATCTTTTCCTTCACTGTAAATTTGTGCTTTGAATTCTTATATGTGTATGGACTCTGGATCCACTTTTCCATTAGGGAAATCCTATGATTTTTATATAGTTTCTCTTTTGATTTTATGGATTTGATTTTCCCTTAGGATTCTGTTTTTCCTGTACGCACGGATTGGATCTGCTTCGGGCGATTGGTTGTTTCTGGGAGTGTTTCCCGGGAATAAAAGCACGCTTTAACCAGGTATAGGGGTCACAATCCCCCTAGACATTACTGATACCCCGTTTGCACTCCTTTATTTGTTTCTGTTGTTCCTTGTGTTTCATAATATTCCTTGTACATTTCCTAGATCTTTCTTTTGTAATATATATATATATATATGATTCAACCTTTACTACTTTCCCTCGACCTTTGTAATATATATATATATATGATTCAACCTTTACTACTTTCCCTCGACCTTCGATCCCTCCACTGGGACTTGGGTCTGTCACGGATGAAGAGCTCTCATTGGTAATTAACAATCTCCCCTCTGGAAAAGCTCCCGGTACTGAGAACCTGGACTTTAGAATTTGGAAATCCCTTTTTACTGCTTTCCCCTTTATACTTTCAAAAACTTTTTCTCTCTGTTTTAAATTTTGCTACTTCCCCCGCTGTCTACGTAATGCTAAAGTCCTCTTTCCTAATAAACCCGGCAAGGACCCCGCCCAAATCACCTCCTACCGCCCTATCTGCCTTCTTCCTACCCTCGGTAAAATTTTAGAAAAACTTTTTGCAAATAAATTAAACTTCTGGCTATATTCCTCTGAGGCTCTCCATCCGGCACAATTTGGTTTTAAAGAACTAGTCAGTTGTGAAACAGCCACTCACAGACTCATTTCTACTATTAAAGGTCTCCGACCTGGTAACTATGTTTCCCTCGCCACTGTGGACATCTGCGGAGCATTCGACAATATGAACTGGAATATACTACCCTCTACTTTGGATAACATAAACCTACCTACAGAATTTAAACAGTTTATATACTCATACCTTGAATCTCGAACTATTACCTATACGGATGAAATATGCTCCTCAAATAAAACTTTATCTACTGGCGCTCCACAGGGTTCGGTCTTATCCCCAATCCTGTGGAACATCTACATCAATAAAATACTTCAACTAAACAGCAACACGTTATACATCCAAGCCTTCGCAGATGATCTTGCAGTGGTGACCTCTTCTACCTCTATTGGACACGTCGCTAGTTCCACTACTGCTAACCTCTCCATCCTTTCCTCTTCCCTTTCCTCCCTTTCCCTTTCGGACTCTCCGGAGAAATCACAATGCATTATCTTCAACAAAACTAGATCTAGACGCAGATACACATCGGGTATTAAAATTCAAAATAAGAAAATCAAAATCACACGACACCTCAAATATTTAGGCTTAATCATTGACGAAAATTTCTCATGGAGTTCCCATATTTTTTACTTAAAAGAGAAATGCTTTAAGCTCTCTTCTACATACAGGAAAATCTCGGGTAACAACTGGGGTGTGAACAAATCTTTTCTAAAAATCTGGTATCTCTCGGTGATTGAAAAAATTATCACTTTTGGGTCGGGAATCTGGGGTAAAAGTTTAACTGGGGATCATATATCTAAACTTACTTCCCTGCAACGGATTTTCCTTTTAAAAATTTCAACCGGATTTAGAACAACTTCAAGCATTTCACTTTATTCTATTACAGGTATTCCCCCCGTTCATCTGGTCATAAATAATCTATACAAGAAATATCACTTCTGGCACCATAAAACTGACTTATTCACCTCCCCTTCCCTTCCCTCTCCCTCTCTGTTTGATTATAACTGTCCCCTTTCCGGTATCCCTCCCCCCCTCCGTAAGGTATCCTTCCCTGTCCATGTGCCCTCTTCCTTTTCTGACATAAACATATATACTGATGGTTCTAAAATCGACAACCACACTGGACTCTCCACCTGTATATTTCGTGGACAGGAACTTACAGAGACCTTCACCTATAAACTCAGTGACGATAATTCAGTTTTTCAGGCTGAACTTACAGCCATTAAAATTGCTATTCAATGGGCATTGGATCACTCTACTAAAGTGAATATATTTACGGACAGTTTATCCTCCATTTTGGCCTTCAAATCAATTAAAAATAAATCTCACTTTCTTCACGAAGTGAAACTTCTGGCACATTCGGCAAAACTCCAAAACTTAATTAACCTTCAATGGATTAAGGCCCATGCCGGCAATCTTGGTAACGAAACAGCAGACAAACTGGCTAAAGAGGCCACCCTCACTGGTTCCCCTTTAACTGTCCCTTTTCCTTATTCCCTTTTAACGTCATACTGTAAAACTAACTTATTAAAAACTTGGCAAACCCTACTTGATGACTACGTTTCCCCTAGAACTCATGACCCTTCCCGTATATCTCTTTACCTCCCTTCGGTTAACCCTTCCCTCCAAATTTATAACAAATTCTTAATTTATTTTATTACCGGACATGGCCTTTTCCTTGACTATCTGAAATTCTTTAAATTTAAAAAAACTTCTAACTGCCCTTGTAACTCCTTTGGTGATGCAGATCACTATTTATTCTCCTGTCCCCTTACTATAGACTTCCATCTAAAAAAACCTTCTCCCTCTTCCCGTGCTGTTTGGTTCACCGGGGTATGTCGACAACCTGCATTGCGTAATAAATTGAAAAACTGCATTCTCCTTGCTAGAGAAATCTCAGAACGTGTTCAATAGAAGTCTGTGAGTGCCTGTTTTCCCCGGTGATCTCTCTCTGTAGTTTGCTCCTTGTTGTCTCGTTGTTGTTTGCTGTTCCTGGGTCCTTTTGATTGTATCCTGTGGCCTTACTGGCATATATGGAATCCAGCCGTTCTACTTGGTAGTACATTACTCACCAATAATACCTTAAAAGAACTTCCTGTTGAAAACTTGAATCTTCGCACACAACGGTTATTTAGGAAAAAAATTTCTGCTCTTTTATTGAATCAAAACGTCTAATATCTTTAATATTGAGTTATTATTTTCTCTTAATCGTTTGAACTTCCTCCCTAAACTTTAATTTTTGAGACTGAGTTTTGATTTTTTACTTTAAATTAAGAACTGATTATAAATGTTTTACCTCAGATTATTTATTCTATTAAAATTGGTTAAATTTAGGAATACCTTGAACTTAGAAAAAATGAGAATTAAGATGTCTAAACTCTCTCTTTTGATTTGTCTCCCCCTGTTTCGACATTAATTATCTTAGTAATTGAACCTCATATTTAAATCTTTACTTTGAGATATTAAATCCTTTATTCTTAAATTCTTAAACTTTTAATTCTTTACTCTTTAATTGATATACTAAAAACTGAAAATTTTTATCAAAACCTTAAACCCTTACTTTTTGATTTTAATAGATCTTCTGACTCCTTTTTGTTGTTTGCAGTGTTTTTGTTTGAAGTGTGGTGTGAATTGTTGTGTTTAATATCAATCTTGAAATGTCTGTCCCCCGTCTGTTTTGGGAATTTAAATTTTCCAGCATAACTGTTGAAAGCTGTTGAACTCCTGTAACCGGAATGTAAATACTTTGATATAGTTTAAATAAATGCCCGATGATGCGGGATGCTCATGGGTCCCCGGGGGGGGGGGCGTGGGTTGCTCTGGACGGTGGCTGTGACTGTGGAGGTCGGACTCCGCTATCTCTAATTTCTCCCGGCCATTCATCTTGCTGCTCTAAGTCCTTGGACAAGCCGAATGGTCTGGGCTTTCGACTATTCCAAAATTTTCTACAAAATACAAAGAAATAAAAGAAATTCAAACATAAAGAGGAAATTATAAAGTGTAATGCAGGTCATAAAGACAAAGACAATCAACAAATTTCAAAGGTGAGCAATGAAAATAGGAAAACAAAAAAATCAAGCAAAAAAGCTTGCACGTGGAAGAGCTTTAGGCTTAAGTTAAGTTCATTTCAAAAAAAATTCTTGTCAAGTCCATATATCCCTTCGAAATGAACACAAAAATGCTTGTTTCTGAAACACAAGATAGATTTTATCTATAAACTTGTGTTATACGGACGACAAGCATATGGTTTGGAAAAATAAAGGAAACATAAATACCTTAAAATACACTTCATTAGTACAACCATGACGTGCAAAATATGACTAAACCAATGTTGCCATATGCAGAAATGTAAAGATGTGATTTGCTGTTGCCAAAGAAAGTAATAAAAACCGTACTGCGTAAAAGCAATAAAAAGAGATATATTCTACAGTTAAAGCTGCAAGATAAAAATATAATAAATTCGAGAGAATATATATATATATATATATATATATATATGTATATATATATATATATATATATATATATATATATATGTATGTATATATATATATATATATATATATATATATATATGTATATATATATATATATATATATATATATATATATATATATATATATATATATATATATAAATATATAAATATATATATATATACATACAGTAGATCCCCGATTATCTGAGGAATTGGGTATGGCAAGGGCACAGCGGATAAACCGAAAACGTCTAAATCAGTAAAATGAACAGTAAACAAAACAAAAACAATACTATACTGTTAACAAAATGTGTTCAGTTACGTCTTTTTACGAAAATCAGTCACTCGTTTTTGCTTCTTGCTTTCGAAACACCTTTTCTTTATTTTGATTGTACTTTCCTTAACATGAGCTTTTCTGCAAGAGGTGCGTCGTCGTCTTGTGCCTCTAAATATTGAAGCAATCCGTCTACGTGCTGCAAAGCAGTTTCGTGTGATATCCGTGCAGGCGCCTCGTCTTCTTCACTTTCACTTTGTTCTTCTTCGTTCTCGTTCACTCCCATTGCTTTGTTCGTTATCTCTACGTCATTCAATCATTCAAACCCCGTCTCACTTGCGTCGCAATCCAGCCACTCTTCTATGTTTGCTTCGTCGACATTCTCACCTCCCGGAACGGATGTCAGCAGGTCAACAAATGTAGCGGTCAGCATGACCGCTACATCACACATGTTTCCCTTCTTCACACATGTTTTGGTTGACATTTGCTTCGATACTCGAAAAGATTTCTCTCTATGATTTAACAAGGGTTGAGGGTTCGATGTAATCCCATGCAGACGTAATATCGTAAATGCTATCCAAAATTGTATAATTCTTCCAAAATTCTTTGAGACCGCATCCTTCTTCGATTTTTGACAGTAATAACTTTGTTCTGTATGTTCTCGTCAAGGTTGCAATGACTCCTTGGTCCATAGGTTGTATCAGCGCAGTTGCATTTGACGGCAAAAACTTTGCAAATATTTGCCCGTTAAAAGATTTAAGCACACTTGCAGCTGGGTGTGAAGGCGCGTTGTTAATTAAAAAAACAGTTTTAAAGTCTGATGTATAGATGCGCCATTATACATAGACTATCAGCATTTCCAGCTAAAATTTTAAACTCAGCTTTTCCTGAAGTGACCTGCATGAAACGGAAAACTTTTTTTGAGATACAAAATTCTTCTGGTCCCCTGAATTGCGTTTAAGGACTGTACCTCCCAAATGACGTCATTCATCGGGACTTTAATGCAGATTCGACTGAAATTTGTCCCTCCCAATATTTTTCTGGCTATACACGACTTCAAGCTAATGTACGCTATGCAACTTGCTATGTTTATGGCAATGAGAAAACAGTTCCTGACACGAACAGTAGAATTTTTATTCTTGCGTTAGAAAACCAAACAGCGTGATTTAATGCAGTTGTTTTAGTTTAAAAAAAATTCTTAGCATGTGGGCTTTCGAAAATAAAATTATCAAAACATAGCCACCGGGACTGTAATTACTGTCCGGGCATAGTATATTAGATTATATGTATTGTCTAGGTAAGTCTATGCGTATTGCATATGTATGTCTTTTATTTTTTGTCCATCCAATTATTAGTGTTAATTCCATGTTTTTTCTGGCCGTTCGTTGTAACTACTCACAATCCTTTGGGTCAGATTGTAATTAAAAATTAGAGATATATAAATACGAGAAGTATCCCTGGAATCTAACTTGAGCAATGTTGTGAGCGTGGCTTACGTGTTGCTCACAAATACAAATTTTGAATGGTATATAATAACAAAGCCTTTTTTTCGTTGCACTGAAATTTAATCATTGTTTGCCCTAAGTCTCACAAATAATTTTGGGAATTTTAACAATCGGTTAATACTAGAAATATTTAATCTAAAAACACAAGAAAATTAAAGTTAATCATTAAAAATCCAAGATATTGAAAAATTACTCCTTAACGCCTTGTTTAAATCACCAGATGATTTACAAAAATTACCATTATTTCGTATAATCTAATGTTGGATGTTTAAAAAGCTGAATGTAGTATGGACTTACATGCCTTGTCCACTTATTTAGCATTTATAAACCGGATCATTTAATCACTGACATTCTTTTGCTCCTATTACAGTTTTCTCAAGTGCTTAAGGCAATTTTCAAGGGCAAATAGAAACAGATTGCGATTACGAATTATTTTCAACTAATTTCGTTTTAGAATACGTTGAGACACACTTTAATAGTTTAAAATATTAATGATTTGAATACATAGAAAATAAATAGAAAAATAACATATTAAAGTTTTTAAAGTTTAAAAAAATGAGCAAAGCAGTCCTACATCTCACAAGTTGATCAGAAGAAGAAATAATAGCTATAAGTATGAAAAAACTAACATTATGCATCTGATAAAATACGTCGAAACACTGAGTAACAGACAGTTGAATCCTATGTATGGCAAAAAGACCATGTAAAAAGATAGGGATAGCAGACAGCCTACAAATGGAGTTCAATTTTGAAATGCACTTTCTTCAGGATAGTACTTACAATCGAAATTACACAGAATTTTCTAAATAAAAACAGAATTAACATCCAGCTGATGGCGATTGTATATCACCATAAACCCCATTGGCACTGCCTATATATATACCGTGAAGGCTAAAAGGTCTGCATGTCTTCTAGTCTTCATGATATATTCATGTCTATTTATCCCCCAGATGATCTGCCAGCAATAGATTGATAGTAGATCCATAAGAATTTTTTTAACTTTAATACATTAATACCCCAAAATACAAATAGAGTATTTTTTGAAAAAAATAAACCGGTAATAGTTTTATATATAAAATATTACATGTACCATTGGTAAAATATCCCTTTGGTTTTGCATTTATTTAGTACCACATTTTTCAGTTTCTGGGTACTAATTTTTGGGAACAAAAGAAAGTTAAAGATAACGGGGGATACGGAACATTAATGTTGGAAACAAATGCCTTTTTCGCCAGATATTTAGCAACATTGGCTACTCTGGCTCCAAACTTTAATATAAAGTTTTAAAATAGAAAATTTAGCTACCGCGAAAGTTTTTTTAAATTACATTATATAAAGAAAAATTTTGCTAATTGGATTGTGATGACCAGCACATGTTTTGCAATCCAGAAAATATACTGCCCTTAAAGATGGCCGTTTACTAGTAAAGGAAGCATACGCTAAGCACAAGACCGTAATTACAGTGTCTAGAACTAAAAGTGAGCCGACCGCCTATACCTCCCAATGCTGGGAGATGTTCCTGAAAGCCGCCTCCGCCAGACGGCGTTGGTCACGAATAAGCGGTTAAAAGCGGAGGAGTTAACATTGAAACTAATGGGAATTTATTACAAATGAAATGACTGATATCTTTCGAAATAACTGAAGAATTTGTGTGAAATTGGGTGTGATTATTATAAATGGTATACACAAAAAGTCATTTGATTTTCAGATAGATTGAGCTAGGGATATATTCGTATTTTTAAAATTTTATTTAACTTGATCTGGTGTTCGTTCAACCATTTGAGGTCCAAAATAATCAGGTTCATTTATCACAATAACGTGAAATTCTTTCTGACGTTTCCTCTTGTGGTACATTTCAATTCTTTCGATTTTGAAGCTTATCGGGCTAGCCCGTCCTAGGTCCGCCATAGGACTTTACCTGGTTTTAGAAAATAACTCGAAAATCAGAGAATGTTGGAAATTTAAATTTACTATATCGTTTTGTTTTTGGATGTATTTTAATTCTTTCAATTTTGAACCGCACCGGGTTAGCCCGTCTTAGGAACTCGCCCGTTTTCGCAGTATAACTCAAGAGCAGGTGTATCTAAAACTTCGAAGTTTAGAACATCCTTGCCATTTGCTGTATATTTTAACTTTTTGGATAAAAATTCTTATCGGGCTAGCCCGTCCTGAGGCCAACAAAAGGAATATATCGTTTTTTGAGAATAACTAAAAATTCGGAGCATCTAGAATGTATAAATTTAATATGTCATTGTCCTTTGGGTTATATTACATTTCATCGCATTTCGAACCGTATCGGATTAGCCCGTCTTGGACCCGTCATAGGAATTTACTCGCTTTTAAAAAATAACTCAAACAGTCGGAGGAGATAAAAAATGTAAATTTAGTATATCATTTCCGTTTGGATGGATTTTAAATTTAGATTTTGAACCTCGTCGGGCTAGCCCGTCTTGGATCCGTTGAAGAATGCATTCGTTTTTGAAAAAATAACTCGAGAACCGAAGTAGCTAAAAATTCCAAATTTAACATGTCGTTGGCTTTTGGGATATATCTAAGATTCTTCGGATTTGAACTTTATCGGGGAAGTCAGGCTTGGACCCGATATAGGAATGGACCCGTTTTTTAGAATACCTGGAAAATCGGGGAAACTAGAATATATAAATTTAGTACATCCTTACCTTATAGGGATAGTTTTAATTCCTTTGTTTTTGAACCGTATCGGGCCAACCCGTTTTGGGTCCGCCTTAGAAATTCACATTTTTGGTGGAATAACTCTAAAGCCGGAGTATCAAAATTTTCACGTTTAGAATGTCGTTGTCATTTGAGGTATGTCTAAGCTCATTGGATTTAAAATTATCGGGCTAGCCCGTCCCGGTCTCATCAAAATAATGTACTCGTTTTTAAAAAATAACTCCAAAACTGTAGCATTTAGAATATCTAAATTCAGTGTATCATTGTTTTTTAGGGTATATTTTATTTCTTTAGATTTTGAACGCAATCAGACTCGCCCGCCTTGGGCCCGACATAATTATAATGTACTCTTTTTTCGAGGAAAACTCGTAAATCGGAGCAGCTAAAAAATCTAAATTTAGTATATCAATTTCTTTTGGGGTTTATCATAATTTATAATTTGAACCTCATCGGGCTAGCCCATCTTGAGTCCTTCTTAGGAACGCTATAGTGTTTGATGTATAACTCGAGAACCGGAGTAGCTAAAAATTCCAAGTTTAGCATGTTATTGTCTTTTGCGATATATTTCATTTTTTCGAATTTAAACTTCATTCAGCTAGCTCGTGCTGGGCCTGCTACAGGAATTTACGCATTTTTTTAGAATAACCGAAAAGTGGAGCAGATAGAAAATCCAAATTTAGTATATTAATTCCTTTTCGGGTAGAATTTAATATTTTTGGCGTATATATAATTATAATTAGTGACGTAGGAATGGGAGATAGGATGTGTGGTAAAAAAACTCATTTGTTGAACAATTACATTAGTTTTCAAACTTGTCCATATTTAAGAAAAAAAATGAATTTTGTACTATAAGCACCATTCGATCGTCGACCCCCCCTATTTTCCTAGATACATAGTTACATTCATATGCAAATTAGCTAAGAAGTGCGAAATTTTCCCATGGATGTTGGGTCTGTGCACTGGGAGTACGAGTGAAGGTTGCGGTTCTGTGTGATCTGACGATGAAGGTTTTATGCCTTCAAAACCGGTCGATATTAGTATTTTGGGTTGTATTCTGCTTTTTATGAAGATAATTTTATTTCTTTTGCAGAAATTTGGACCGCACGTGTTGATTTTGTTTACTTGAAATTAAAAATTTTCAATAATTTTTAAAAGCATTATATGAATACCTTGAGCGAATGCTTTAAAATCAAACTTTTGTTTTGCATTTTGATACATATTAGCATGTAAACCTAAGAAAAGAATGTATAAGAATGTCTAGCAGATATTTTGTTGTGTCTCATATGTTCGGCTACTAGGAAAAATGCCTATCGGTGGCTTTGTGAATTTGGAAGAACACGAAACACCATTTACATTTGAACATTAGAACAAGGTGAGGGTTGCCTACAAGTGCTATCTCTTTGTACGGTGAAAGATAGCGCTGATAAGAATTTCGATTCAGAGTGGACATGTAATCGACTGCTATTTTATTTCGACAGGCGCGTCTCCTTTACATACGTTTCCGCAAATTGCCACATCGCTTACACGAACAATGCTCAAAAATCCGCAAATCAGCGGAGGCCCTGGAAATGGGTAGAACACTAGGAAAGGACATTTTGTACTGCCTTCAGGATGGCCTCTAGATACAATACGAAGTATCTCATTAGCACATTTGTCATCTGAGATCGAATCTGTTTTTACTAAGAACCGTCACATGTACACTATTCTTTTTCGTTCTAAGATTAGACAGGATGGACCTACTCAGAAGGAAATATTTTTCGAAACTATAAGCAGCAAGCTTTCACTCATTTGACGTTTGACGTTGTAATTGACGTTAAAAATCTATATTTTTGTTTCTATATTTTGATTAAAAAGGACTGTTTCTATAGCCATATTATATCAATTTTCAAAGAGATCTATCAACATATTTAATAGTTTTTATAGTCGATAAATCATGTCCTCAAATTCTAAAAAGAAAGGGAATGACAGACACTGCTTCGTACCTGAATGTAAAACAGGTTACAAAAATTTCAGAGGCAAATAATATGAAGCTCCTGACAACGATGAACTGAGAGCTAAATGGACAAAGTTAATTCCTCGTGCAGATAAAGTTCTAAATAAAAACTCTGATTTGTGAGTTGCATTTTGCTAATGACGGGTTTTGCATTATTTAATTCTCTTGCATATAAGCGTAGTCAAGATCTAGGATAAGGGACGTCGATGATCAAATGTGGGTTTACACAGATCGGGCTAGCCCGTTAAGGTTTTAAATCCAATGAGCTAAGATATACCGCGAATGACAACGACATTCTAAACTTGGAACTTTTATATAGTCCGATTAAAAGTGAATTTCTAAGGCGGGCCCAAAACGGGTTCACCCGATACGGTTCAAAATCAAAGGAATTAAAATATTCCCCAAAAGATAAAGATGTACTGAATTTATATTTTCTAGCTGTCCCGATTTTTCAGTTATTCTAAAAAAACGGGTCCATTCCTATGTCGGTCCCATGAAGGGCTACCCCGATAAAGTTCAAAATCGGAGGAATTAAAGTATTCCGCAAAAGATAAGGATGTACTAAATTTATATTTTCTAGTTGTCCCGATTTTTAAGTTATTAAAAAAAAGGGTGCATTCCTATGTCGGGCACAGGACGAGCTATCTCCGATACAGTTCAAATCCGAAGAAACGTAAATATACCACAAAAGACAACGACATGTTAAACTGGAATTTTTAGCTATTGCGTTCTCGAGTTATTCTTAAAAAACGAATGAATTCTTCAGCGGACCCAAAAAGGGGCTAGCTCGATCGGGTTCAAAATCTAAGTTAAAATCCACCCAAAAGGAAATGATATACTAAATTTACATTTTATAGTTACTCCGTTTGATCGAGTTATTCTTGAAAAGCGGGAAAATTTCTATGGCTGGTCAAGACGAGCTAGCCCGATAAGGTTCGAAATGCGATGAAATATAATATACCACAAAGGACAATGATATATTAAATTTAAACATTCTAGATGCTCCGAATGTGAAGTTATTCTCATAAAACGATATATCCCTCTTGGTGGGCTCAGGACGGGCTACACAGAGGGGGTTCAAAATCTAAATTAAAATCTATCCAAAAGGAAATGATATACTAAATTTACATTTTTTAGCTACTCCGTTTGATCGAGTTATTCGAAAAGCGAGTAAATTTCTATGACGGGCCAATACGGGCTAGCCCGATAAGGTTCGAAATGCGATGAAATATAATATACCACAAAGGACAATGATATATTAAATTTAGACTTTCTAGATGCTCCGAATTTTGAGTTATTCTCGAAAAAACGATATATTCCTCTTGGGCTCAGGACGGGCTAAATCGATAAGATTTTTAATCCAAAGAGTTAAAATTTACAGCAAATGACAAGGATATGCTAAACTTCGAATTTTTAGATACACCTGTTCTCGAGTTATACCAAAAACAAGTAAAGTCCTATAGCGGGTCCAGGACGGGCTAGCCCGATAAGTTTCAAAATCAAAAGAACTGAAATGTACAACAAGAGAAAACGTCATACCGAATTTCACGTTACTGTGATGAATGAACTTGATTATTTTGGATCTCAAATGTTTGAACGACCACAGATAAAGTTAAAAAAACTTAAAAAATCGAATATATCCCTAGCTCAATCTCTCTGAAAATTAACTGGCTTTTTGTGTATACCAATTACAATAATTACTCCAAATTTCACACAAATTCATCAATTACTTTCAAAGATATCGGTCATTTCCATTGCATTAAATTCCCATTAGTTTCAATATTAACTCCTCCGCATTTAACCGCATATTCGAGATCAACGCCATCTGGCGGAGGCAGTTTTTAGGGAATCTGTTTTTCGCCTCGGTCGGCACACTATTTCTTCTAGACCCTGTACAATATTACTACTAATACTTTGTGTAATGGGTTACCGGAGCGCCTGACCAAAGAGGCCGCATCTCCAAGCTGGGTATATGTTGCTCTATATTTGGAATTACATGAAATGCTACATAGAAGGGAGATAATATTTATTTATTTATTTTTTATTTATTTATTTTTCTAGTTCATGTTTAGTCAAGGTTGGCAAAGCGAAGGGAAAATATTTGAGTGACAATTAAATATTAAATAGAAAAGAATGATATACTATTTTGTGCTGCACCACTCCAAAAGAAGGAAGAGTTCTGAATGTTCCTAGCATATTTGATGAAAGCTTTGTTTAGAGGTGCCGGCAGATGGCGGCATGTCATTTGATGCGGTTTTCTTCATATTAAGATCGAACCAGAGGTGAGAGCATCTACAATCATCAATTCAAATCAGAAGGGGGGAGTGAATTTGGAAGAAGGGTATGGAATTTGAATTTTAGATTTGTCTTATTAGGGAAGGAGAAGTGCTTAGAGAATTGACTTCCTCTTCCCTAATAAGCCGTAATGTTAAACACACGGCTTATTAGTGCCGTGTGTTACACATGTTCTGTGTTTTACATTAACGCCGTAATGTTAAACACAGACTAATATATACAGGCACTTGAGTCTAGATTTTGCAATGTTCCCCAAGTAGTAACCATTTTCAGATTTGGCTCGCTTGACATGGTCATTAAAGGTGCACACCAAGACATTCCGTTAATATAACATTATTTGACTCCGAACGAAACAGTTCTTCCTTCACAGACTTAATAGAACTATAGTGACTAGAATATTTGGTGGAAGAATATACGCCATCAAGGAAAAAAATTGGGAGATTTGTTCAGGAAATGGAACAGGACGCTGACCTTGATGCGCCAGTTAGTTAACCATTGCGTCATGGAATCAAGGTAGGTCTGCAGGGTGTCGTGCACGACTTGTGTTTGTTTATGTTGGGCAAGCAGGGCTGTGTCATCGGCGTATAAGCCTAAGGTGACACCGGGGAGACGTGGAAGATCATTAATGTATAGGTTGAACAATTTGGGGCCCACAAGGGAACCCTGTGGGACCCCGCTGAGAATATTCCTGGGAGAGGAGAGAGAAGTAGAAACTCTTACCATGAAGCTGCGCCCCGTTAGGTAAGAGTGAAGGATTTTAATGAGGTGAGCAGGAAAGTGAAGAGCAATTAGTTTAAAGAGGAACCCAGATATCCATACCTTATCAAAGGCTTTCTGGATATCCAGGTAGACAACAGTGGCGTTGAGATGATTGAAACGCGCCTCGTGAATGAGCTCCACAACCCTAAGCAACTGATGTTGCGCGGAGTGTTTACTCCTGAAACCATACTGTTCTGGTATGACAATATCGTTAAAGCTGCAGAACTTATCCAGATGCTGGACCAAGACATACTCGAAGAGTTTAGAGATGCAGGAGAGTAAAGAGATAGGACGATAGTTTGAAGGTTCAGAATGATTAAGGCCGGGCTTGGGGAGGGGCAACACAATGGCCACCTTCCAAGCCCGTGGAAAATAATTTAACATAAGGAATGTATTAAAAAGAAATACCAGATAGGAAAGAAGAATTTGGATAGGTTTTTAATCATGTTAGTAGAAATTTGGTCAATTCCAAGAGCTTTGTTTCTCTTTGTTTTTGAATATAGGGGGTGATGTCAGAAAGTTCTACCTTTCTGAGCTTATTTGCAGATAAAGTGGAGATGAATTGTTCAACCATGGGATCCACCAATGCAACTGTCCGAGGATCGATTACATCGTGGTGAGGTTCAAATTGTCTCCTAAGACTGTCTGCGAGCAGTTCAGCCTTTTGTGTGTTCAAGATAGCCCTGCAATTTGGACCGTTAAGGGCTGGAATGAATGTTTTGTGCCTACGAATACGTGAGGTTGCCCTCCAAATGGTCTTGTGCTGAGTCGTTAGGGACTCTACGTAAGTGTTCCATCGTGCACTAGTGAAGGCCTTAATCCGTGAGCTAACTTGCGCTTTAAGGAAGTTTAGCTCACGTTTAAGGTCGAGGTCTCTACTGACCTGCCATTCCTTACGGAGCCTGTTCCTGTCTCTGATCATATCTTGTATACCCGGAGGAAGCTTGTAATATTTGACCTTGGCGGTCCTGGGCTTCGAGGATGCAGAGTAGGCCTCTCGGATAACATTTCCGAGCTTTTCCATCGCCGCATCCGCGAAGTCCGTTGTCCAGTTCGACGTAGTGGGGAGGGGTAACGGGTTTTTCGTGAGCAGATTTTTAAAAGTTATCCAGCTAGTTTTCAGTTTAGCTGGGGTAACCACGGAGAAATGATTCAGTTCAAGGGTATACAAGATGGGGAGATGATCAGAGGGGAGTTCGTTACTTATTTCCATGCGATAAGTATAGGGGATGTTGCTGATGATGGCAAAATCAATTATACTATTAAGGTGGGTGGGGTCACCTGGGGCTATAACGTCAAAGTTATTCTCGTCGGTCCAGCGCTTTAGCGCTAGGCCGCGAGGATTCGATGACGCACACCCCCAGGCTTGATGCTTAGCGTTGAAATCACCAGCAACTATCACGTGGGGGGAAATTTTGAAGAGGATTTTGAGGTCAACAATGGTCAGGCCAGTATTAATATACCTAGGAGGCAAGTAAATGGACGCAATTGCCATAGCAGGGTTGTTTGGTAGGTTCACCTGAACCATCGTAGCTTCACCAGACTGAAGGGGGGAGGGGATCCGACTGTGCGGAAGATTACTTCTCACGTAGATTGTTGTGCCGCCGCCGGTTCGATTGCCAATACGAGGCCTGTCGTCATTGTATAAGTCGTAGTTGGCAATCTTGCAGAGATTCCCTGGATTGAAGTGGGTTTCTTGAACCAAAAACAGATCTAAGTTATAAGCTGTACAGAAGTCCCTAGCCGCATGGATTTTACCTCTAAGTCCATTGGCATTCCAGATGCCAATGGTAAGATCCTTCAAGTTCCTTTGCTGAAAACCCATAGCCGAAAAAGGGGGGGTTAATTAGTGCAGATGAGGGCGCTTACGCCCTCTAGAAGAACTTGAATTTTGTCCACCTCGGTTAGAGCAGACCGAAGGTGGGGGAGGGTCGTCTTAACGACCTTACTAATGGTGGCAGTACCATACTGCTCACCGAATCGAAAAATCAAATTTAGAAGATCATCTTGGATGATGTCGGGTTTTTTAGTGTTTTGCTCCGCTAGGGTCCGACGTTTTAGAAGTAACCTCTTGGGTTTTTTTGAGTGCCTCGTGACGTCCATCCGTGGCAGCAGCATAAGAGCGCTGAGGGTCGACGAACCTTTGACCGAAACTGGAGTAGCTTGGTCGAGAGGGGGAGGGGCGGTACTTAGGGAACTTTGGGCAGTTCCTGCATGAAGCTGGGTGTGCGCCGCCACAGTTGACGCACACGCAAGAGGTTTCTGGAGCGCACTCGCTGGTTATATGGTCTTGGGCACACTTAACGCAGCGAGCGGGAAAATGGCACGAGGCGCTGGCATGTCCGAATGACTGACATCGGTAGCACTGGCTGACCTGTTTACGTCCCCTGTGCCTCTCGACCTTGATTTCAGTGTACATGAGATTAGATAACTTGTAAATATTAGAATTATCAGGGGTTTTTGGAAGCGGCACGTAGAACAGCGGCATATACATCTTGTTTGTCTTAGGACCGCGTGCCAACGCTTTTCGACCTCAGCCCCAAGATCTCCAATTCGGATTTTATCTGCACTGTCTGCGTGCAGATCGATAGGCCCCTGATAACAACCTTCAGCGGCTTTGGTAATTCTTTAATTTGGTAACAGTAATTCTGGGGCTATTTCCATTAAGGTTTTGGTTTTGGGTCACTCCTAACGGGCCGTTTGGTAAAGCATCAGAAATCACAGGCTGAGAAACAATCAAATGGAAGGAAGGAATAGCTGCCGGAGATGGTCTCCTACAGGTCTCACCATATTGAGGAAGTCCATGGTCCGAGATGAGCTTGTCCAAGGTGTATAAATATATTCTGCATAATATATTCATTAGTTTAAGTAAATTTAAATAAACATAGTTATATATTTAATTCAAATAATCATAAAATGGATTAAAAAATAGACTCATTGCATTGTCTCACTGTTAAACATAATGCACCAAAAATGACAAGCTAACATACTCAAAAGACTGAAATATTATATAATATTTTCAGTCTAAAAGGTATTAGGGCTGTTCAGAAGTGGACAATGTCTCAGAAAACACCCATACTCAAGTTTTCCCATTATTTGATTCAACTGTGGTCTATAAATATTTTTACAGAATTTTAAAATGTTAGCCTGAGGTCCCTCAAAGCTTCCGAACATAAGTCACACAGTCACAGTTTTGCTCGTGTTTCTGTGCGTTTACAAGCCATACAATTTTTGGCTAAATGTCAAATACCGCAGAAAAGTGTGTATATTTGTATTATATACATTTATTTATTAAATTGCAAAATTAAATAAATAATTAAATTGTTCGATTTTTGTTTTTGCCACAAATGACTACTAGAAACGCAAAGCAGCGATGCATTGAACAGCCCTCGGGGAACAAAGATGATTCACTGCCGCCGGATACTGGAACAAAATCTGCTACAACATATAATACAACTGAGATTTGGTTTATCAGACATTCATCAGCATCAATAACAAGCGCCAACTTGCCAGATTGCAGGCAGGTCATGAAATATATCATGTATCTCAGAAAAGATCCCGAGAATATGCGGAATAAGGTGGAAAACGAGGAAATTGCTTGTGATGTAGTAGACAGTGTTATTGTCTTTTGGAATATGGCAGGAATCAAAACAAAATAGAGACATCACTGCATGTCTGATGTGATGAAACTGTGGAACGAGTGGTAAAACTTGATGAAGAACAAATAGCGGCAGTCAAATCCGGGCAGCAGGCGAGCAAACTTTGTAGCATGGTTGCTGCAAAACTTTGTAGCATGGTTGCTGTAAACTTTGTAGCATGGTTGCTGCACAGTCAATTCGATATTGGTGCACCCGATGCTATTGAGGATATAATGAAGTCAAAGCTTCTATCAGTAAAGAAAAAGCAGGATGATGTTGACTTTCAATTAGATTAAAAACAAGAGAGAAGAGCTTTAAAGGATGGTCACGACAAAATTTCTGAGGCAAAAGCTGAAATATTGCTTTTAAAACAAGAACGGTAAAGCAGAAATACAGTGTTACAGATCAAACAGGCTTGGAAAAACATTGACAACACAATTCCTGTGCAAACACTGACAGTCAAAGACCCATGGTTATTGTCGGTTAGAAATCAGATATCATCATCATCTTGTCAAACATCTTGTTACTCTGTTGTCAAGCCAAGACTCAACAATGTTTCCAAGTGATGACTATCGTGAGTGTGTGCAGAATACACTGATAATCTTTGGCGAGAATTCTCCGCGTTGGATCCACTTCCTGAAGACTGGTGCATTTCATCAAGTTCGTTGGATGTCCAACAACTTGTACGCAGGAAAGATGTTCATGTTCTCCAGGGCAATGCCGTATGACGATAAAATGGTTGAGAAACTCATGCGTATGAACATGTTTTTGGCACTGTTCTACACTACTGCTTGGACGAAAGCGGGCAATGGCGCTGATGTTCCAGCAAACGATTTCCAGCTTATTCATGACATGATTGATTTTCGTCAAGTGGATAAGGCAGTTGCAGACATGGTAATTCATAAACTTGTAAACCACCGAGGGTATCTCACGGAAGAAGTCGTTCCTTTGCACTTTTCAGCAAGCATCACATGATGACTGATTATTTGAAGCAAGAGATGTCTATTCAGTTGTCAGGGACTCCACTGCCAGAGAACTTGCATCTCGGTAAGCCTGTATACAGAAAATTCGATCGAGATACGACACTAAAAAATTTAATTGGTCCAGAATCCCACGCATTGTTCAGAATTTTGAAGGTCAGTACTAACTGGTTGGTCAAGCCAGTCAATCAATGGCCATCTGATCCCGCATTTCTAGCTGCGAAGAAATTTGTTCGCACTATCGAAGTTGTAAACGATACATCTGAGCATGGCATCAAGCTTATATCGGATTTTGCTACCATTATTACAATCGATCCTGAGCAAAGATCCTGGCTCTTACAGGGCGTTAAACAATTCAGGAAGCAGTTCCCCAAATTCGATAAGAAGGCACTAAACATTACACACTCACAATATGAAGAAACCTAGGAGCTGGTGCTATATATTGTACAATTGACACTAACGTTGACATCGTTGATTATGGCATTTTTAACATTTTGTGGACAAATATGATAATTTTGTGACACATATGGCGAGTTTTGCAGATGTAGAACATATTCTTAAGAGTGCAATTTTTTTTTGCAACACGTTAATTATATATATATATATATATATATATATATATATATATATATATATATATATATATATATATATATATATATATATATATATATATATATATATATATATATATATATATATATATATAAATATAAATATATATATATATATATATATATATATATATAAATATATATATATATATATATATATATATATAAATATATATATATATATATATATATATATAAATATATATATATATATATATATATATAAATATATATATATATATATATATATATATATATATATATATATATATATATATATATATATATATATAAATATATATATATAATATATATATATATATTATATATATATATTATATATATATTCCCCTACCACAATTCTCTCGGCAGCACTTACGAACCCACAGAGTAAATGTGCCAGTAATCCGCATGAACGCAAGAGGGTTTGTGCAGAGCTGGTACACCAATTCAGGTCATCCGAGTGCAATTCTCGAACGCTAACCACTGGGATATCCAATTGTGACCCGGAACGTCCGACACACCCGAATGTGTTAGTTAACGGTCTCGAGGGCCGAGAAGTGCCACTCAATTTACACGGAACTCAATAGAGACGGCATCCACACGTCTCATGCCCTCCTTTCCTTACCACTAAACTCTCGGAAGGATAACTCAGACAAACGGACTGGTGAACATTTCTTATATATAAGAAAGTATGCCCATTGCATGAAGGAATTCAAAGATTTCAAAGCATAACCTCCCATTAATGACATTTTTGTCGATTTGACGACAATATAGTCAATTTGACGAAATTAGAAAAATCCTCGTCAAATTCCTCCAATACCTCGAGTAAAACAACTACAATATCTAGAGAATAGCTTGTTCTAAATTAATAGAGTTCTATATTATTGTCAAAAATAACATAAAGCAAGTCTTTAACTGATACTTTTGGGCATACTTTATTCTCTTATTTCAGATTTTTGCGATTTTTGCGGGTTATTTCGCAAAAAAGGTTTTTTTTTCAAGAATCGCACCAAAATCTAATTAGAACCAGGGTCAACCACATCTGACTTATCTATAAAATATTGTGAAGTTTGATCTATTAGTTTTTGAGCTAGAGATACATGCATTGCAGAGACAGACTCACACATACACAGACGTCACCCTAAAAATAGTTTTTTCGTATTCTAGAGGTTCCGAAACGTGTAGATCCTTCAAAAACTCGACTTGCTATTTTGATCGTGATTTCAATACTTTCTATGTATTGCAGGGAAAGAGAAAATCTGATATGGCAGCCCATGACGTTCATTGCAGACTCATATTCACGTTCTCTTTATTTCTTCAATAATTCATAAAATCGAGTTTAATTGCACAAATTATCACCGATAATTATTTTAAATCACACTGACTTTGAACTTTTAATTCAGTTTTCATTTCCATTTGGTGACTGGACTTATTTTCAAAGCTGTCGTAGCAGAAATGAGAAAAAACTAAAATATCTCGCGAACGGCTTCTCCTGGTATAATGGGGTTGATCTTATTCTTTTCATCGAAAAAATTACGTATAAAACAAGCATTTAATTAATATATTTGAGCATACGTAGTCTTTTATTTCAGATTTTCACGATCTTTGGGGGCCATTTGGCAAAAGTGGGCAGATTATTTCTTTCAAAATCCTACCAAAATCTAATCAGAAACAGGGTAACCCACATGTGATTTATGTACAAAATTTTGTAAAATTTGGTCTATTAGTTTTCTAGCTAGAGTGGATAAAGGCAATTTTCGATTTGCCATTTTACAAAAAAATGCAGGTTCTTTTATTCCGAATCATACTAAAATCTAATCAGCACGAGAGTCTCCCACAAGGGACCACCTACCTATCAAATTTTATAAAATTCGGTCAATTAGTTTTTTAGTTAGAGTGGATACATATATTGCATAGACAGACAGACACACACACAGACGTCACGCTAAAAATGGTTTTTTCGCATTCTCGAGGTGTAAAAACGTGTAGATCCGCCGAAAACTCAAGTTGCGAGTTTCAACATGATTCCAATACTTTTCCTATACATTACCATGTATTGCAGGGAAAGTAAAAGCGTTCAAAATTGCATAGCTAATTTATTCTCCTTGCTCGGTCCCGATGCTGGTTATAGACCGATCGAATCGATGTAATGGTTAGAAAATAAACTATTATAAAAACAGTGGAGTATTTAGATTTAAATTAAACCATTCAAATACGTTTGAAAATGGTATGACGTTCTTCCTGTGACTGACCAGACTTCTTATTTGGCCGATTGAGAGTAAAGTAATGAATGTAGCCCATAAGGGAATATAGAGGCATTTACTTAAAACAAGAACTGCCCAACTGCAGTTTTAAACACATTTATTCTCATATCCATACTCTACAAAATTTTATTCGTTCCTCAAATACATTGGTTACTGACTAGGTGGACTTTTATGACTGGTCGGCAGTTATGAACGCATTCTCAAAAACTCCGAGTGAAATCACTCCTCAAATCAAAGACAAGCAACAAGATCGCGTACGGATAAGTCGTAATATTTTTATTCTATAGTGTGACATGTTTATTTTAAACAAAGTTTGTGTATTTTGACTATTACTGTCTTTTAAATTTGTGATATTAACGTGAAACGAGATAAACAATTTATCGTTGCGCATTAATTGAACATTTGTGCGTGTCAGCGTATCTAACGATTGTTTTAGGACTAAAATAGAAAATTAATTATACTTAAGTCTTCATAACGCTTTTAATGGATGTAAAAGTAATCAAATCTTTGAACTTGCTCTTGAATCCTCAAAGTAAGCTATCATAAGACTAAATATTATAAGACTAACTATTATATGACTAACAACATGCATACATTTGCATCAACTTCAGCAGTGAACTATTTCAAGTGCAAAATGAAAACGGGAACTTTAAAATGTCATTGCATCATCGCAAGCATTGCAGGAGGTAAGAGTTTGATTTTACTTAACATATTTTATGCAACGTATTACAAACTGTATTCACTTTGGTCTGAGTGGTAGAAATAATTAGCTATATTCAGTTAACAGATCTTGCACATTTAATGCCCAGTGTTTTTAAACGAAGACAGTAAAAATCTCTTCCGGTATATACTTATATTTGAATTGTATAAATTCAGTACAATTTCGTTTAAAATTAGTGTTAACATTTTATGTAATTTTATTGCTAATAAGTCGTTCTAGAAGTTTATTTGAAATATATTCAGCTCTAGCTACTGCTATTTTGTATCTGCTTGATATACTCGGATGATATCTATTCTGATATACTGTGATGTTAATTTACTGATATGTTATGATGTTATATTTGCTGATATATTGTGATGTTATATTTGTTGATATATTCTGATATTATATTTTTCGATATATTCTGATGTTCCGATATATTCCGATGTACCAATATATTCTGATGTTTCGATATTTTCCGATATATTCTGATTTCTATTTCACATTTATTCTTATGCGAATTTATGATTTACAAGTGATAAATAACAGATTGTTGTTTACTTTGAGTTTTGAATGTACTGGATCTTAATGCGAATGATGTTTACGCAGGTGTTAAGAAAATAGTATAATAGCGTGATGTTTACTTTGATGGTCTTCAAAACCATTGCATATTTTCACTAATGTCTGTATCTTGCTCAAAATCGCCTTTATAATGGCCAATAGAATGTTTGTGTTTTAAAAGTTGAAAAATATTTTGGAGGGAAAACAAAACAAAACCTGATTTATGACAATTTTAAACTTTTGTCTACGTCTTCATAGATAAAAATGTGTACAAAAATTGAGCTTCGTCATTATTTGACAGAATGTATGGATTTCAAAATGTATTTCAGTGGAATTTGACTAAAAATTTCCCGTAAGCGTGACAAACACTTAAAATTCTGTATTTTTTTTATATACTTCGACTCATGTAGTACACCTTTAGTATCATTTACGTACCAGTTACAGACATTGCTGCTAGTAGACGAAAATAGCCGACTGAGATTTTGACTACATTACTTTCTTTGCCAATAATGCTTGTATTAAGTTTTTTTACATATTGCCTATTTATAAACTGTTAAACCTGGAGACAGATTAAAAAAGTGGCTTTTGTTGTATAAGTCAACTATGGCGATAAGATGTGCATTCTGGTTTCATCCAGCACCTTTCCATTTTTTCACATAATCAAAGTTATAGAAGGTAGTCGTTAAGTTAACAAGAAATAATTTTCACAGAAAGCAGGGAATAATCACGGTGTTCATCTTTTTGGCGCACTAATATAGTTACGATCATCATGACCACAGATGAAACGTATACATCAAAACATTTTCATATGTGGTACCGATTATTTATTTTTAAACAGAATAGAGGGCAGGCGAGATTGCAGGCGAAATTTCCAGATTTTTACGTGGCTCACGCCATACATAACTATACTAGTAATAGTAGTTTGCACGTAAAGAGTAATTTTCTCTCATGGTTACACTATATTACTCAGTTTCTATTCAGCTAAGACCTGTCGTCTATAAAGCTTTCAGCAGTGCCTTCTGCAGTGTTGAAAGATTAATTTTAATGATGAATCATATAGTTGAATTTAGCGGTTATGCCTATTGCTTATTTTTAATCATTTCTTGTTCACTCAAGCCTTCTATAATGTTAATAAATGTTAGACAATAGTGGTACGTCTTATGTTAAAATGTTTTTTATGTTTTCATGAGATTCAATCTAGACATAATTATACTACTAGTGATAGTGTAGATATAAAAATGTAATATTTTTGTCAGACTACATTGCTCATTGATAATTTACTATTCAGCAAAGACATGTACTCTATAGAGCTTTCAACAATGCCTT
This sequence comes from Amaurobius ferox, assembly GCA_951213105.1. NCBI lineage: Eukaryota > Metazoa > Arthropoda > Arachnida > Araneae > Amaurobiidae > Amaurobius > Amaurobius ferox. The sequence continues at coordinate 71,865,769 of OX578155.1, forward strand.
CTGCAGTGATAATAAAGATGAATTTTGCTGTTATATCTATTGTTAATTGTTAATAATTTCTTGTTCACTCAAGAACTACTTTCTATAATTTTGATAAATGTTAGATAATGGGGGGGGGGGGGGGAGCGGGTCTTATGTTAAAATATTTTTTGTTTTTATGAGACTCACTACAGACGTAATTATACTAGTTGTAGTAATGTACACATATAAAAAGTAATTTTTCTGCAATTCCTGTACTCTACATTGTTCATTGATAATTTACTATTCAGTAAAGACCTGCCTTCTATAGACCTTTCAACAGTGCCTTCTGCAGTGATAATATAAAGATGAATTTTGCTGTCATATCTATTGTTAATTGTTAATAATTTCTTGTTTACTCAAGAACTACCTTCTATAATTTTGATAAATGTTAGACAATGGGGGGGGCGGGTCTTATGTTAAAATATGTTTTATGTTTTTATGAGACTCACTACAGACGTAATTATACTAGTTGTAGTAGTGTACACATAAAAAGTAATTTTTCTGCAATTCCTATACACTACATTGGTCAGTGATAATTTACTATTCAGCAAAGACCTGTCTTCTATAGAGCTTTCAACAATGCCTTCTGCAGTGATAATATAAAGATGAATTTTACGGTCATACCTATCGTTAATTGGTAATAATTTCTTGTTCACTCAAGAACTACTTTCTATAATTTTGATAAATGTTAGACAATGGGGGGGGGGCGGGTCTTATGTTAAAATATGTTTTATGTTTTGAGACTCACTACAGACGTAATTATACTAGTTGTAGTAGTGTACACATAAAAAGTAATTTTTCTGCAATTCCTATACACTACATTGTTCATTGTTAATTTACTCTTCAGCAAAGACCTGTCTTCTATACAGCTTTCAACAGTGCCTTCTGCAGTGTATCTATAAAGATGAATTTCGCGGTTATGCATGTTGTTCATTGTTAATATTTTCTTGTTTGCTCAAGCATTACCTGCTATAATTTTGATAAATGCTAGATAATGGGGGGGGGGGGGCGTCTTAGGTTAAAATATTTTTGATTTTTTATGAGACTCACTGCATACGTAATTATACTAGTTGTAGTAGTGTAGACATAAAAGTAATTTTTCTGCAATGCCTATATACTACATTGTTCATTGATCATTTACTATTCAGCACAGACATGTCGTCCATAGGGCTTTGAACATTTCTGTCTGCAGTGTATCTATAAAGATGAATTTAGCGGCCATGCCTATTGTTAATTGTTAAACTTTTGTATTCATTCAGGCACTACTTTCCATATTTTTGTTCATATTTTTAATATTTTTGTTCACTCAAGCATTACATCTATAATTTTGATAAATGTTAGATAATAGATTGGGGGGCAACTTATGATGAAACATTTTTTTGAAGTCTTTATGAGACTCATTTCAGAAGTAATTATAGTGATATTACTGTACCTATAAAAACTATATTTTGCATCATGCCTACTGTTTATTGACCATTGATTACTCTTTATTGTTAACTTAAGCTCTGCCCTTTATCTGTTTGATGGATACAGGATAATGAAACTATGATTAAACCTTATGATAAATTACTTTTTATAAAGAAACATTTCATGAGACGCTACACCATATGTATCTGTAATAAGTGTATATCTGAAAATAAGAATATACCAAAGTGGCTATTTTAAAATGAATTAATAATTGGACTGTGTGATAAGTTAAAATTTATTTTACTGACGATTCAGCTGATTTCACTTTAAACTATTTTTATTAGAAACAAAAGCGCCATAGATTCAATTAAAAAGGGTCTAGGATAATTTCATAAATGCATAATCGAAATTTTCGAAGCAATCTGCCGTATAATGACCATACTTGAAGCTATGACAACGCTATTACATTGTAGAGCTCTATATGTTTTTATTTTACAGTAGAATATTCTGATAAATCCCAGATATCCACTTCGCAGAAATTTCTAACAGATTATTTCTTTGGCTAGTTCATTACGATTATGAACTTATAAAATGCAGCACACCTTCTGTGATCGTTTCATTTGTGCCTATACACGTTGCTCAAGTTTTCCTTACACCTCTTGTGTACTCCAAAATGGATAGAGCCCCAAGCTCCACTTGTTCTATCTATAGCAGCTTTTCCCAAACTTTTTTCCCCGTGGTCCGATTATTTTTATACTTGCCCTTCATGACCCACTTATATTTTATCACCTATACTGACCAATAGGTAAAATAAAACAGATTTGAATGTCCATATAATTTTCATATATTATAATATAGAAGCATTTGCTCTTACAAAAATTCAAAGAAATCAAAGTAAAACCAAATAATTTATAATGTGAAGTGAAGTCAAGACCCCATAAATGCACTTAACACGAATTGTAGGTGTGTTTGGGGTAAAGAATCCTAGGGCTAAGACTTAAACCAATCTTCATTGGAAACTGAAAGAACCAATAATGGATAGATACGATATCGCACTGAGGAACATCCAATGAGAGCAGGGAGGGCGCATTTGAACTTCAGGCCAAATGAAGAGGCCAGAAGGAGAAAAGTCAACAACAGAATGCAATGATTAATTCAGAATGATAACTCACGTTTTGAAAGAAAGAGGTCGTGATTATTCAAGTGTAGAGATAGAGTCGTGTTTTCAAAAAGTGTTATTCATTTCGAGTAGTGAGAATGTTATAGAAAATTCTGACTCCAAATGCCAGCAAGAGAATTGGTAAAGATTCTAGTCATGCCGAGTTACAGACTCGAAATACAGAGGTATGTGCCAGTATTCATATATGTTAGGTCGATTTTTGATCTTTGGAATAAATTTCAAAAGACCTGGTCTCACACGGTGCTTTTCTCCTCCTTAATCATTTGTTAAAATTAAAGTAATTTTAATTATAACAATAATAAATGGGTGAATAAATGATAATTTATTTTAAAAGTTCAAATATGTGGATTTTAATGTGTAGTGTTTTTGATTTAATGATTGTGTTAAAGAACTCGTGCAAAGAGGTAATGGTGGGTTTTGCGACCGCGATAGCAATGTACGAATGTTAGGATTCACGACCACGTTAGTCCTGGGTTAGTCCTAATTATGCGCGTAAATGATTAATAACCGCACTCGCATTTTAAAGTTTGGTGAAAAAACGAAAACCCAAAAAAGAAATATCTAAAGTTTTTGAGAGCTTTTTTAGGCCACCGGGAATTTTGCTTTCGTGACCCGGTGCCGGGTCGCGACTCACCATTTGTGAAACGCTGATCAATAGCATAGCAACTGTTCAATTCTGAAAGTCGGATTACGCAAAGCGTACAATTTCAACTCCATCACTTTAGTTAGGGAATAAAGGAAAGTTAATTTTTACAAACTGACCGTTCAGTCCACCCTAAATAAAGAGTAACTGTTACAGTAAATAGGCTGGACAATTTTCTCTTTGAAATATCAAGGAATGATGGGAAAACAGTGACGCATGACAACAGTAGAATGATAGTAACACATATATCACAAAATATTTCTTTATATAAGAAATATTATTAACTACAATTACAAAGAATGTAATAATTTAACTCAAACTTGATAAAATTCTGCAGGGTACATTTCTCATGACGCAATAGTAAGCGAATTAACAAGTCCACCTGACAGACAGATTTGTAAAAATGACAGTGATACACATTGTAAATTTGCGAATTATAAATACGAGTATTTTTAAACTTTGCGGATATACTCACAGAAACGGAGATTCTCACCAGAAATAACCACAAAATTATTTTTGTGGGTAATGCCATAGTGAATATGACATGGCACCTGCAGGATGCTAACTTACCGCGAGAAAGAAGTTGTAAAATGGCATGACAACTGCCTTTAGATGTATTTAAAAAATTAAAAAGGGAATATATAAAATTTTGATTTAAAGAACAAATCACGATTAAAATTTAATAAAAAAGAGTTAAAAGGTTTTAAAGTAAATGAGCATTAATTAAAATTACACAAAATGTCATATTCACTATGACAGGTGATTTCTTCGGTATTTCATAATTATTCAATTGGTTCAGGAAAAAAATTTCTGAAGTAAACTCTGACATTTTTAATAGCTGTGTTGTATCTTGAGATTATATGCTAAATTTGTCCCGTTAGAGTGGATACAAAATCTGCACATACAGACACACACTAAATAACAGTTCACAATACGAGGGCACGTACAAACTAATCACTTGGTTATTTTATATCTAGAATAATCACACTTCCGCACTTACAGCAACAAATTAAATGGAATTTAACAGCACCGTTAAATACACGTGTATTTCAGTTTGTATCGTATGACAAATAAATATAATTTCATTAGGTACATAATAATATAAGTGAGGTCTCATTCATGAAATATTGTTCCTCTTGCTATCCTGTATACATTGCGTGAAATCCTTTGTCGATATGTAACACGCACTAAATACAATTTTACAGTACAAGAGTAAGTGCAAACTAATTAGTCGGATATTTCATATCAATTATTACACTTATGCAATAACCGCAACAAATTTGAGAGCATTTGACAGCGCCGTTTGCAGCTTCGATCGTGTGACAAATAAATATAATTTCATTCTGTATATACTAAGGTTACCTCTCATTCAAGAAATGCAGTTCCTCTTGTTATCCTGTATACATTGCTAGAAATCCTTTGGCGATTTGTAACACACACTAAATAACAGTTTACAATACGAGAGCACGTGCAAACTAATTACTTGGTTATTTTTTACCTATAATCTCACTACAAAATTACAGAAACAAATTATAGAGGTTTTGACAGCGCCGTTAAATAAACACGTATTTTAGCTTGTATCATACTACAATAAGTGTAATTCCATTGCTTAAGTAATATAACATAGGTTAGCTCTCATTCAAGAAATGCAGTTTCTCTTGTTGTTCTGCATACATTGCGTGAAAACTTTTGGCAATTTGTAACACTAAATGACAGTTTACATTACGGGAGCACGTGCAAACTAATTACTTGGTTATTTCATATCAATAATCAATCTTCCGCAATTACAGCAACAAATTAGAGGGGATTTGGCTGTGCCGTAAAAATCGCGAATTACACATAATTCAGATATATTTTCGTGTCACCCCAGTTTCTGCCATATTGAAATGAATGAGCTACATCACTTTGGATGAACAGGTGTGAAGTGTCATCCAGCAGTTTCACTCTCGGCGATTCGTCTAAAGTGATCATCCGACCAAAGTGAATAATGTAAACCCACCTTCAGGTAGAACATTATACTGCTTTCAATGATTTATTTTGTAGCCGGTACTGGGTCCCGAGGTCAAAGGTGCTGGCTGTTCGACAAATCAGAGAATTGCAGGATATTGCTAGGTCAACGGTTTCAATGTTGCGCAAAGGCTGTTCATCTTCAGGTGACAGGTCAACGCAAGTGGTAAGGTATGAATTTCTCCAAGTCCAGAAGGATCGGTACTAGTGCTTGTAGTGTTGCAAATAGACAAGTTGCTGAGAGGGTATCCCTGCAGACCTCAAATTTAAACTTTCGAAAGACTTAAAGGAAAGACTCTGTAAAAGATTTTGCAACATTTGCTCATTTTTTTCAGCTACTGTTGATAATTTCGGGAAACTGATAAGAAAAGCCACATTTACAGGGGTTCATGAAAATTCCAGTTTAATTTCTAAAATATTCAGCTTAATTTCAGTCTTTAAATTCAGTCTTCCGAAGCGTTAATTTTGTATATATATATATATATATATATATATATATATATGTATTATCATAACTATCAGGAACCTTACAGGGTATAAGCAACTTTGAAAACGGCTACTCTTATAAAAATGACTAGAGATATATTGCCCGAAAATAAAAATTAATACACTCAGTGTAAGCGTCATGTTTTTCGACTGATAAAAAAAAAAGTGTAATTATCATCTGATTTTAAAAACAACAGATGATACATTTCTGATATTATTTTTGAGAGAAAAAATTTCCATTATTTAAATTTCTCGGTACGTCTTATGATTTTAAAATTTGATGTATTCTATTTTTCCAATCACATCGTATAAACAACAGCATTTTAACGTAAAAAACAGGCTTTAGAATAAAAGCCACTTATTATCTTCGTGAAAATATCTTCGCCAAGAAATTTCTTTGTAATTTGCCTACAGTGAATATAAAATATATATTTCTATTTTACATTACATCGTACTAATTGTATAAATAGAATGATTTTAAAATAAAAACAACTTTCTTTCTTCATAAAGGAAATATATTTTTGCAACCACATTGAAGCCTTGCAACACATTGGTATTATTACGATACGTAAATTATATCATTATCCTAAATTACAGACTATTAAATAGTGTTTATGGTTGTGAAATAAGTTGGTACACTAATGCAAAAATGTGTATTTTAGCATGAAATAACACATACTATTATATTAAATTTACAAAATTATTTAGAAATATTATTTTTTGAAGAAAACGGACATATGCTAATTAGGTGACTACAATTATTTCAAAGAATTTTTGAGCCCTCTTAGTCAGGTCAAAAACAGTGTTCTTAACAAACGTCTAGAAACAATTGTCAGGGGTGAGACTGCTCAGTGGTTAGAGCGCGGGGATTGCACTTGAAAGACCCGGGTTGTATTCACGCTTCTACTCAAACTATCCACGTATTCACGTGGAGTATGTGCACATTAAGTATGTGGGTTAATAAGTCCTTCCGAGAGGTTGGTGGTAGGGGCAGGAAGGTGCAGTCTTTGTGGATGCATCTCCCATTGGGTTACGGTCTAAACTGTGGCATTTCTCAGAGGTTCAAACAGATACTTTACACCTTCGGGTAGATCGGACAGTCTAGGTTAAGGAAGAAGAAACAATTGTTGGCAGTTTTTTTTACGAAGTTGAGAGTTGTTTCTTATAGTTTATTAAGACCGAACTGCGTTTGACTTGATGATGAAAGACTCTCTAAAACAATTGTAGACACCTAATATTTCTGTACCTGTTTTCTTCAGGCGAGTATTGGAAATTTATATTTTTACGAGCGATAGTTTTATTTATTGCCAATTCGATATTTTGAAATGATTAGCTTTGAGTTATTTCATATTTGTTTTATTTCATGCTATACAAATTCGGAATAAATTGAGTGTTTTTCATAGGACTTTTGTCTAATTGAGAACAACAGAGTGATAATGAGGGTAAAATCAAATTATCAGATACTGTGTTACTAATTATTTTTAATTTAAGTGAAAAATAACTTTAAAAATTATAAATAACCATGTTAGGAACACATTTTTAATGACATACTATTATTATGATGATCAATAACTCTGCAAGGATCATTAATTTTACGAATTCTTGTGATTATTGATACATCTGTAAGGAATACAAATGTCATAATTTTTTGTGATTATTGATTCTGTAAGGGACACAATTTACATGAAATCTTGGGATTATTGATAACTCTGTAAGGATTACAATTCGCATAGATTCTTGAGATTATTGATAACTCTGTAAGGAACAAAATTGTGTTCCTTACTGATAAATCAGTAAGGACCACAATTCACATGAATTCTCGTGATTATTTATAACTATGTAAGGAACAAAAATTACATGAATTCTCGTGATTATAACTCTGTAAGGAACACAATTCACATGAATTATTGCGGTTATTGATAACTCTGTGAGGAACTCAATTCATGTGAATTCTTGTGATTATTTATAACTCAGTATGGAACATAATACACATGAGTTCTTGCGATTATTGATAACTCTCTGTGGAATGCCATTTATATGAATTCTTGTGATTAGTGATAAATAACTCTGTAAAGAACACAATTATTTAAAGGGCTTAATAGATAAAAATTTACTTACCTTTCTATGCAGATGGCAACTAATGTAAGCACGCTTGCAAAAACGAAAATCGTCTGCAAGTACACCATCACAGTACAGAGACCGTCATTGATACGCCCCATTCACTAGGAGCTGTTAATTCCAACAGTTTAATACGCAACACAAAGATGCCAACAATGAAATCACACACAGCGAGGTTAACAATGTAGTAATTTACTGCGGTGTACATCTTCCGATTTGTAAACACTGTGCAGCACACAACAGCATTTCCTATAACAACAAAAACCATAACGACTAAGTAAACAATCACAAAAGTCGGCAGTACAGCCAGTATATGGGTGAAGTCAGGATATGGGTCGTAGGTATCCAATGTTGAGTTGAATTCATCGGCAGTGCTGTTGCTGTTTGAAGTTTCAGTTATCATTTTAAAGATGCTCTTGTGTTTCTATGTCTTTGCATGTATATGCATTTCTATACATATACCGTCTGATAGCTCAAAAGAAATATGTCATATATTGATTAGTTACCAATTATTGAAATTCAACGCTGTATATATCTGTTTTTTTTTTTCAATTTTTCGAATATGTTATACGAGGAAATATATTATTCTAATAATATCTTGTTTTTTTAATGATATATGTTGATATAGTTGTAGTATTAAATATAAACTGCGTAGTATAGCTCAAGTCATAAGCTCGGGTCATAAGTCCAGATTATAAAATCATACATGGGTCGGCAATAATGATTTAATAATTAAGATTATTATAACAATGTCAGTAAACTATCAATCTGTGTTGATTTTTAGGCAAGCTGCAAAATATAATGTCAACAATAAGATGTATATGTCAAATGATATATGTATAAATATATTTATATTGTTACATGCAAATAGGTTTCCAGTTCAGATTGCAATGTTATGTATTTCATTATAACGTCGTTAAATTCCAGAATGTATTTTTAAAATGTATGGCATTATGAAAAATTCAATTATAATATCTTCTTTTACAAGTGATGTATCTTAATAGATTCATAGTGTTAAATATAGACGGACTATAATCAGAATCACTAGATCAGACTAGGCCAAGAGATTATTAGCTCAGGCTAGTTCAGGTGAAAGAAAAATAATATTTATTGACCGGCAATGAAGGGAGGAAATAATTCACAACGATATCTGTAAATGATCAACTTCTGTTAATTTCCAGAAATGTAACAATAACGATACCATGTGCATGTCAAGCGATGCATGTCATACACTGTGCATGTCAAACGATGCAGATGCCAAACTATGCGAATGTCAATATATACTCATATTGATAAATAAGAACCAATTAGTAGTTCAGACTGCAATGTTATTTGTGGTTTGGCAAGGAAATCATTAAATTTAACGATGACTCCATTTATTTTCTATTATTATTTAAGGAAAGCTGACAACACAAAGTACATATATAAGAATACTGGCTGTAGTCGAATGATTTACTTATTGGGGCTACTTTTGATAAATGGATGAAAAGCTGTAAAGTTGAATATAGTGAATAGTATATATAGTAAGTTGAACAGTTGCAAGAGAGTCTGACAAGACACAAAGGATATGAATACGAATGCTACCTGTTAGTCAAATTACTTATTTATTCACGCTTTATTGATAAATAGATTGAAATGTGTCATAATGAAGTTATATATAATCAAGGAGGTATATATCGAAGCATTCGAATTCAGCACTGCCTGTTGGCAATCACAGTTGAGTTTTAAGAACGTATTAAATTCTGTGCTAAGAGAATAAAAATGATGTATGCACGTAAAATGGCCCCTATATAAATGTTGATAAAGAGAAATACATTAATATTACGAAAAATTAAGCATGAACTTTCATTTGTAAGTGCAATTTAATAAATTAGAAACCTTATAATAACTTAACTGCCTATTTGAATTGTATTGAAAATTGAAATCTTCAATTCATCGAGGGATTATATTTATTTAAATGATATGTGTAATCGAACATTAATTATGCTATGAAGTCCAAAGTATTAAGTAAATGCAATTATAATATATTTAGACATTCAAAACCGTTTCTGGTTTAAAATATTTGCAAACATTATCAGCTCCTCCTATAGATTAATAATATTAATTAACTTTCAGTGAATTGCAAAGTCTTGCTGAACATATAATTTTAAATAATTCAAATAGAGAGACTTACTTATTAATGTAAGTATCTAACGATTTTTTTTTTAATTTATCGTTTTGAATGTAGAAATAATTTAAATTTGATTATCATGTTAAATGATCTTTTAAATAAAGTCAACATCTTTGCACCATGCATTTAAATATGTATGTATATGCATTTTATTGGCATTTTTTATTGTAAATATTTGGTATTCTATTTTATTCGTAATATATTGTTCCTTATATTAGAGGAAATATTAGTTTTATGAAATTTAACATGATTATGTTTATGTTACATTTTATTTTATATAATATAATTAGCATTATATGAGTAAATTTAGAATATTTGGTAGTATTAGGAGAAGTCAGAATACTATTTGAATAATTATAATATTTTTTGTAAATATTTAGAACTGTAACAAGAAATTGGAAATAGATAGCATTTTCTTTAGAATTAAAGAAATATATTTTAATTTGCTTCCCACAAAAACAATTATTAGAAATCACTTTTATATGATGTTTTTAATTGATAATCTTATTTCACTCAGTTTAAATTGCTAAGCAGACAGGTTTAACTATCAGATATTTATAGAAATAGTGCAAATCACTGAAATATTATTTTTGACACCTTTGATTGCAGACTTTGAGTTTATCATAACGATGTTTTATTTTCTCCGTACAAAATTCAATTGAAAGTTTTTTAATTAAAAAAAGTAAATAAGTACATAAAAATCGTTTTCAACACCTAGAATTTCTGACGATGTTTTATTTCCTCCGTCCAAAATTGAAGTGGAAGCTTAAGTGCGATTTAAAGAACACCTTTTAACTAATGAAAGTAAATAAAGTCTGTAAAAACTCACATAAGCTCCATAACATTGCTTTAATTTAACAATTTTATGATATTATATTAAATTGGAAAATTTTGTTTTCGTCTTTAAATATAATATATATATATATATATATATATATATATATATATATATATTAATTAGGTGCTAATTTCTTTCTTAATACTTCACTCATTCAAATATATTAGACTTAAAGCCCAAATAATGAATTTGAAATTCTTATTTTTTCTGAAAATGCTTATATATTTTTATATTTTACATCCCTGCTATATGAAGAAAAAAAATAAAACACAAAAAATCAGTAACTTCTTAAACAAAAGGTTAACATGTAGATACACTGGATTCTATATTACGCAAAATTACAAACTGAATACTCTCAATATTTTTAAATAATATTGGTAGTTTTTTGATAAATATTTATGTTATTAATTAAGCATACTTGGCGAACATTTTTTTGTAACATGTTTGCAGTGCACATATTTCAAAATACGAATTTATTGCTTCCATAAAGTTCTTCTCGTTGAAGACCCAGACCACAAAAGATCTTCTCGTTGTAAAAACTCCAAATTAAAAGTCTGCAAGATTGTAATTTGAAACACCTACGAAACAAATATTTCCTGCAAGAAATTATTTCCTTTTTTTTTCGTATTTGTTATTGAATTACCAATGAAATGCATACATTTATTTTATGTGTTATTTTATTTTCTGTCTAATGAATATTTGGTGAATTTTTCTGGTGAATAGAATTCTATATATTGAAATTTGCAATGCAGTAAATTTGTAAATTAATATGTAATTCACTCCGATTTGGAAAATCTTTCAAGTCTGATTAATTTTTTTAAATGTAGTTAAAATACTTATAAATTTGTAGCATGCAACTATTGATTTCGCATTATTGTAAGTACGTCTTAAAGGATTGTGAAATTTATCATTCATTTGGAAATAGATATCAAAATTGTCTTTTTAGTTTTAGAATACCCGAGAGAGGTAGTTCCTGCATGAAATTATATTCATAGAGCTTGCGTGTAAAATTAAGATCAAAATTATTGTTTTGTTTTATAATTTCCGAAACTTTTCATGTAACATACTTTAAGTTTCAGTTTTGAATTTTCTTGCAAATACTTTCAATTTACCAGGTAGTGCTTTAATCTATTTATATTTGATGTATAAGCAAAACACGAAAATACTACAAATGTATTATATCCCTATAGTCTCGCTTTATAGTACCTGTTAAATATCAGCTAATTTATTTTATACATCAATTTATAATTTTCCTCTGTATTCAAATAAAAAAACACAGTTTAATGTTTTCATTTTTTATAGATAATGTTTGTATTTATCAAAATATTATTTATTGTTTTCCTAATTTGATGCTACGAATTTTCTTTTTCACATAAACATTACGAAATTCTGCAAATAATTACAACTTCAATAATTTTTTTTAAACATATTTCTACTTCAAATTTTACATGTTTAAATGTTTTGATAGGTAATTGAATTTTTCATTTTTATTTTTAACCAAATTGATTATTTTTAATTCAATTTTCTTTTATTAATCCTAAAATTTTAGTTTTAGTTCGATATTGAAAAAGAACCATATCTGTTTAATAATTTTTTCTATATTTCTCAGATATTGATTTAATCAATCACATATTGATTTATTTTTGGAACAATGAGTCCCTTCTAACTTTCAATTAAAATTAATTTTACTAAAATGTTCTTATACCTTTTGATAAATAAATCCTTAAATTTTCGTTTTCCCTTAATAATTAAGAACAAACATGTCCATTTTATATTTCTCACATTATTCCCAAATATTGATTTAATCAATCACATGTTGATTCAATTTCGGAGCACTGACAACATAGCGATGCATTGAATTACATAGCTTGCATCCCGTTGATATAACGCAAAATTCTGCTCACAATAAATATTACGCGATTTTTGGAATAACACAACTTCAAATGCTGGTTGGTCTCAAAGTTTGAAATCCAACATTACTCATAATAACATCATGATATAATCCACCACAATTTTTTCAAGCATAGTCACATAAATCCGACTACACTAATACACTAATTTTCACATAATTCTAATTGCACTATAAAATCTGATAACATCAATATTCACATAACTTTGATTATACTATTTGCAAATTTTTGTTATATATAAATTCGTAATTCCAATAAAATTGATATATTGATAATATTGATACAACTTCGAAAACACCCGGTCTTTCATAGCAGCTTTTAATGTGTTTGGCAGGAACTTCGCAACTAACTAACTCTTCGGAGAGCAGATGTCAAATGAGAAATTTCAGTGCGCATGCGCAACTAGCGGATGCATCTTGGATTGTTTTTCTATTTCGAGGTATTTGGGAAAATTAAGAAACTTGTAAAACTGTTGCTTCTCCCGATTCTTGTTTCTCCGGATTGTTTTTCGAAGAAACTATTGGATTTTTATTAAGTTACATCAGCAAAGTCCGGTAAACAAAATATAAAACATAGGCTGCACTAGACTTTATAGACACATTTTAGTTGTAATATCCAGAACTTAACTATTTTCTCGATTTTCTGATTCATTAATATTCCAAATTGTATTCTTTCTTGTTTAGGCTAGCTTGTATCATAAATACAAACAGAACACGAAATACATCTGATGTGGGCATCGCATTACTTTCGTTACAGCCTTAAATTTATTTTCCCTTTGCTCCATTAAATCCATTTTCATGCTCCATTAAATTTAGTTAAATTGCATAAATTAACATGGGTACTATATCCAATGTTTATTTATTTTTATAATTTCCCTACAATGCATGGTAATATATAGGGAAATTATTGGAATAGTGCCAAAAATCCAAATTCGAATTTTTTCTATTGATCCACGCGTTAGGTTATGAAAATAATATGTTTAGAGTGACGTCTCTCCCTCTCTTCTCTGTCTCTCCCCCCTCTCTCTGTGTGTGTTAGCGTGCGCTTGTTTGTGTGTACGTTTGTGCTTGTGGGTCTGTGTGTGTATTCACTCTAGCTCAAAAGTTAATTGATCAGATTTGACAAAATTTTGAAGATGGGCCCACTTGTAAGGTTGTGAGGTCTAAATCACCTTTTGATTATTATTTTCCTCAGTTTGTATTGTAATTTATGTTTACTTAAACTAAATAGTCTAACTGGTTCAGTTGATAGACTAATCACACCGAGCTAATCAGCATTTTGGGCGTTCCTAAATTATAGGGTTGGAATACGTTTCGGTTCGTCAGAGTTTGAGTGGCTTGAGTAGTGGCTGCGTGGATAGTGGGTTCTTGAGTGGAGTGTTCTTGAGTAAAGGGTTTTTGAAATGAATTGCGTATGAAATAAGAATTTAATTGATACATTTCAGCATACGTAGTCTTCTTTTTTTCTTTAGATTTTGGCGACTTTTGCGGGTCATTTCGGTTGTTCTTTTCCGAATAATGCCAAAATCTAATCAGCACCAGAGTATTCTACTAGTAACTTATCTACCAAATTTTGTGAAATTTGATCAATTAGTATTTTAGATAGTGTGGATACATGACATTTTTACGGACCATTCCGCAAAAAAGGCGGGTTCTGTTTTTACGAATTCTACCAAAAACTAATCAGCACCAGGGTCTCTCCCAAGTGACTTACCTACCAAATTATCTGAAATTCGGTCTAGTAGTTTTTTAGTCAGATTGGATACATACATTGCACAGACAGACACACACGCAGACGTCACGCTAAAAATAGTTTTTCGTATTCCAGAGGTCTCGAAACGTATAGATCCGTCGAAAACTTGAGTTGCGATTTTCGACCTGATTCCAATACTTTCCCTATACATTATCATGTATTGCTGGGAAAGTAAATATTGATGTGGGCAGCACATGACTTTCCCTGCAGACTCAAATTCATTTTTTCTTTATTTCTTTAAGAACTCAATAAATTGAGTTTAATTGCACAAAATGACACTAAATTAGAATTTTTAATTCAATTTCTGATTTTAGTTGGTAATTGGACAATTTTCCAAAGGCGGCATAAAAAAATGCAAAAAATTTCATATATCTGGGGAACGATTAGTCCTATAGTAATAGAGTTGTTCTTATTAATTTCCTTGAAAAAGACTACGTATAAAACAAGCATTTAATTGATACATTTGAACATACGTAGTCTTTTTTTAGATATTGGTGATTTTTGCGGGCTATTTCGTAAAAACGGGCAGGTTGTTTTTTTCTGAATCGCACCAAAATCTAATCAGCACCAGAGTGTCGAACATGTGATTTATCTACCAAATTTCGTGAAATTTAGTCAATTTGTATTTCAGCTAGAGTGAATACATGGGATTTTTGCGGGCCATTTCGCAAAAAAAGGCGGTTTTTTCTTTTTCGAATTATATCAAAAACTGATCAGCACCTGGGTCATGCTCCCCAAGGGTCTTACCCACCAAATTTTATGAAATTCGGTCCGGTAGGTTTTCAGTTAGAGTGGTTAAATACATTGCACAGACAGACACACAGACATACATACAGACACACACACAGACAGACAAACACACAGACAGACAAACACACAGACGACACGCTTAAAATATTTTTTTCGTATTCTAGAGGTCTCGAAACGCGCAGATCCGTCGAAAATTCGAGTTGCGATTTTCGGCATGATTCCAATACTTTCCCTATACATTACCATGTATTGCAGGGAAAGTAAAAAAGTCTGCATGAGCCACAACATAACTAACGTTACCCACAACTCTGGAAAGAACTAAATAACGCTCACACGAGCAGAATTTCGTAATCCGGGAGCAAAGAAAGAGAAAGTTAAGCCATCAACTTATCTGTCCATCCACATGCGCATACTGGAACGCTTAAAACCGAGGCCTCTCCTCGAGAGAGGGCCGTGGCAGTCAAATTCGTGACGTCACGAAAAACGATCCACGGTTTGCGAAAGGATCCCGTTCGCTCAGTTTGCGAGTTTAAAGCTAGTTTTTAAAAATATTGTAGTACTTTTTTTTTTCTTTCCGAGAGCGGAGGAACCCGTTTAAACTTTCAAACTGAGCGAACAGGATCGTTTCGCCAAACGTGGATCGTTTTTCGTGACGTCACCAATTTGACTGCCACGGCCTTCTCTCGAACGGAGGCCACGGTTAAACCCACAATAATTTTCACCCGCCCTCAATCTTCGGCGATGCTATATGTATGTGCTTAATTTGCCGGCGATGCTATATGTATGTACAAATTTGCCATCAAGCGTGACAGATAGACAAGAATAAATGCTATTGTTATATAGATATAGATTATCTAAAATAAAACATTCTGATCCAGTTTGAAAACAGATATCCAAATGAATGTTTCTTAATTCCTACAAACGACAGTGAAGCTTTCCCGGAATATCTTAAACAAGAAAGATCAATCATGCTTAAAGCATTGATTATGAAACACTTTCCAACTTCAATGCAATTTTATTTAAAAAAGTCGAAAATGCAATATATTCCTCGGTAATATTTTAAAACTTATCACAATACTACATTGCTTTATTATATTTGAAACCTTAAACCTTCATCGAAAAAAATTAACTTCATTCAAATGTCGGCATTAAAGTATAAATTGCCTGGTTTAAACATCTCTAAAATGTAATACATTCCTCGGTAATAATTTTAGAATTATCATAATACTACGATAATTTATTATATTTGAAAACTTCATCGAAAACAACTGAAATTCATTCAAATGACGTCATAAAAATATAACACGCCTGGCTCTCTCTATAAAAGCAACATTTCATTCATAAATAATTCCCCCATTCATGTCTTTCATCACAATACTATAATAATTTATTTTATTTAAAAATTAAGACCATTGAGCTACAAGTAAGTAAGCTCTATTCGTTAAACTTCATCGAAAAATATCGTCCTTCTCTTTCTAAAATCAATGAATATTTCATTCATATCAGCTAAGCAGACTCCATGGACTATTTGATTTTGTGTTAAAGAATTACAGCGATTCTAATACAACTCATTCTACATATTTTGTTGTTTACATTTTACATAGGTGAAAAATAGGCTTAATAGTAGAAATAATCAAATTTAGATGAGCATTTAAACTGGAATATATTGTCATTGCGTTGTTTCCGTATGTAGATGCACAGAATTTAGGCAAAAATAAAATAGTTTTAGGACGGATACAACACTCAATATGAATTAAAAAGAACTTTAAAAATCACGATTTTGGCACAAGATGGATGCCATATATCATTTTGAAGTGGGTCATGTGATCGTTTCATATCATGGACACGTGATCGCTTCATATAAGAGGTGTTATTATTATTTTAATTTTTATTTAAAAAACTACTGAATATATTTCGCTTAATTTTTTTTTATATATTTTACGGAACCATTTGAATATTGCCTAAAATTTTCGAAGCAATTTGTGAATTTTAAATCCGCTTAAAAAATACTTGAAGAATTAGGTCCCATAGGGCTCAATGTATTCCATTTTTTCAACCCGGGTTCAATCCAAAACTAATTGGGTGATATTATTCATTTATATTCCCATAGGTCCTATAGACCGTCTGAACAACATACTAAAATTTCATTTTGATTAAGTCATTTTTACGGCAGTTATCGTGCTAACGGACAGACAGACAGACAGACAGACAGACAGAATGAACAAAGTCATAAACACTTTTCAACTTTGTTGTAAAGTGTTAAAAATTACTATTGCAATACACTTGATTCCAGTGATATTTATAACGGAATGAAATCCCCTTGATGGACCACCACGTTCTTGCTTTTTCTATTTGCTGCGAGTGCTTTTCTATTTGGCGCAGCTTTTTGGATTTTATTATCTTAAAAAATTACTATTGCAAAACACTTGATTCCAGTGATATTTATAACGGAATGATATCCCCTTGATGGACCACCACGTTCTTGCCTTTTCTATTTGCTGCGAGTGCTTTTCTATTTGGCGGAGCTTTTTGGATTTTATTATCTTAAAAAATTACTATTGCAAAACACTTGATTCCAGTGATATTTATAACGGAATGATATCCCCTTCATGGACCACCACGTTCTTGCTTTTTCTATTTGCTGCGAGTGCTTTTCTATTTGGCGGAGCTTTTTGGATTTTATTATCTTAAAAAATTACTATTACAAATCACTTGATTCCAGTGATATTTATAACGGAATGATATCCCCTTCATGGACCACCACGTTCTTGCCTTTTCTATTTGCTGCGAGTGCTTTTCTATTTGGCGGAGCTTTTTGGATTTTATTATCTTAAAAAATTACTATTGCAAAACACTTGATTCCAGTGATATTTATAACGGAATGATATCCCCTTCATGGACCACCACGTTCTTGCCTTTTCTATTTGCTGCGAGTGCTTTTCTATTTGGCGGAGCTTTTTGGATTTTATTATCTTAAAAAATTACTATTACAAATCACTTGATTCCAGTGATATTTATAACGGAATGATATCCCCTTCATGGACCACCACGTTCTTGCCTTTTCTATTTGCTGCGAGTGCTTTTCTATTTGGCGCAGCTTTTTGGATTTTATTATCTTAAAAAATTACTATTACAAATCACTTGATTCCAGTGATATTTATAACGGAATGATATCCCCTTCATGGACCACCACGTTCTTGCCTTTTCTATTTGCTGCGAGTGCTTTTCTATTTGGCGCAGCTTTTTGGATTTTATTATCTTAAAAAATTACTATTGCAAAACACTTGATTCCAGTGATATTTATAACGAAATGATATCCCCTTGATGGACCACCACGTTCTTGCCTTTTCTATTTGCTGCGAGTGCTTTTCTATTTGGCGGAGCTTTTTGGATTTTATTATCTTAAAAAATTACTATTGCAAAACACTTGATTCCAGTGATATTTATAACGGAATGATATCCCCTTCATGGACCACCACGTTCTTGCTTTTTCTATTTGCTGCGAGTGCTTTTCTATTTGGCGGAGCTTTTTGGATTTTATTATCTTAAAAAATTACTATTACAAATCACTTGATTCCAGTGATATTTATAACGGAATGATATCCCCTTCATGGACCACCACGTTCTTGCCTTTTCTATTTGCTGCGAGTGCTTTTCTATTTGGCGGAGCTTTTTGGATTTTATTATCTTAAAAAATTGCTATTGCAAAACACTTGATTCCAGTGATATTTATAACGGAATGATATCCCCTTCATGGACCACCACGTTCTTGCCTTTTCTATTTGCTGCGAGTGCTTTTCTATTTGGCGGAGCTTTTTGGATTTTATTGCTCTGACATCTCCTTAACATGAATAAATGAAATCGTTCATTATATAGAATATACTTTAAAACAATTATCGATATATATGAATGGTACACAAAATTATTTCACTTTCTAATTTTTCGCAATCACATGCTCTGTGAGAAAATAGGAAGATGTTATCCGTTTTGGGATTTACTAAGGACTGTCTGAGTGGTTACAGCCAAAAATTTACTTATGATATGTCGAGCTATAAGAGATTTTTAAAGAAATTGAACTTTATTTTGCAAAATATTGAATTATCATTATTGTCGCCACTTTCATGAATTCAGCGGTAATTTTATTAATTCAGAGTCATTTTTATCAATTTAGCGATATTATAGTCAATTTAGCGATATTTCGTTCATTTGACGATATTGTAAGAAGTCACTAAACTTGTTGCTAAGTCAAGTGGCCCTACCGAAGCATCATTGCAATACTATCCCCCTCTCTGGGGTGGAACGCCGGTGGGTTAGCGAGCAGGGAATGCACTCGGACGACCGTGGTTCGATTCCCGCCTCTTCCAAAACTGTTCTAGTGTTCACGCAGAGTATGGGTATGTTAAATATGTGAGTCCGTAAGACCCTCCGAGAGTTTAGCGGTAAGTGAAGGAGGATACTGTCTCTGCCTTCCCCATTGTGGTCCTTTCCTAATTGAGGGTGGGGCAATTCCCGGCCGTTCAAACGGGTAGGTAGGCCGGTCTAGGTCAAAGAAGAAAAATACACTCATTGACATAAAAATTTGCTCACCAAGAAATAGTCGTCAGAATGAAAGATAATTTTATATATGTGAGTACAACGTTGATGTAAGTAGTGGTTACAATATTAAAGCAAAAGGATAATTTATTACAGGAAAAACTACAAATGAATGGAGGTTCTGGTACTCAGTTCGCCACCTATAGCGTGAATACACGATGCGATACGGGCGGGCATAGAGGCATGCAGGTGCGGTATGGTGTCCTGCGTCATCTCATTCCACAGTTGTTAAAAGAGCGCCTCTAGTGCGACCAAACTCGTAGGTTATTCAACATGTCGTCCCAAGTGATCCCGGACATGCTTGATCGGTGACAAATCTGGGGATCGGGCAGGCAAGGGAAGGGTAGTAATGTGGCGGCGGCATTCCAGTGGCATCCTTGCTGTGTGTGGCCAAGCATTGTCCTGCAGAAAAATGCCTCTTAGGAGCCCTGCATGAGTGGCAATACATGTGGCTGAAGGATGTCACGAACGTGTATCGCTAAGCTGGCATGGTTCCATGGATCAATATTAGAGGTAACCGGTTGTCTTATGCGAAGGCACCCCACACCATCAAACCAGCTTTGGGAGCGGTTTGCAGTTGTAAAGCGAAGGCAGGATTGAGGCGCTCACAAAAGGGCTTCCACACACGTATATGGTTGTCATCACTGCCCAAATTGGATTTCGATTCGTCGCTGACGACGACCTGGGTCTTTTCGGTAGCGGTGCAATCCCGTCGAGTGCGACACCACTCCAAACGGAGGTGACGGTGGTTGGGTGTCATTGGCAGCACACGTAATAGACCCCGCGATACCAATTTTCCTTCACCCAGGCGCCTCGCAACGATACGGACAGACACAGGGGTCCGTATTGAAGGTGCTGCTATTGTCCGGGTGGCCGACAATGATGCAGTTGGCGCTATGCGT
The DNA here is from genome assembly GCA_951213105.1 of Amaurobius ferox. Taxonomy (NCBI): domain Eukaryota; kingdom Metazoa; phylum Arthropoda; class Arachnida; order Araneae; family Amaurobiidae; genus Amaurobius; species Amaurobius ferox. The sequence goes on from OX578155.1 coordinate 71,886,546, forward strand.
GCGTGTCGGGTGATGTGGCGGTCTCCTCGTCTATTAGTCTGCAGAGGGCGTCCTGAGCCTGGTCGCCGTGTATCCAACCTATCTCTCGTTCACTCGTCACAATACGTCCTCACAGTGAAGTCAGAACGGCCTAGGTGGCGGGCTACTGGACGAACTGACCACACGGCTTCCATCATACCGATGATTCTTCCTCCTCAAACTCTAACACCTGACCATATTGTTCTCGATGGCGGCGTACCGGCATCCCTAATGAAGAAGCGTCCCTCTGCAACAAATTAAGTGTTGACAAAAGGTCATTGCTTGTTTTTTTTCTGCGCCACGGAGAACAAAGTTCAACGCCCTTTCGTGGCATTACACAATGCACAATCACGCTGTATTTCTAATCATTTGCATATCTGCCTGACTTCGGAATTACTTCTTGGTGCGCAAATTTTTATGGCAATGGGTGTTCAGTGACAAAACACAATTAATTTCATTAATTTAACTTAATTTTATCAATTTAGCGGCATTTTTTATAGTCGCCAAGTTTGTCGCTAAGGAAGATGGTTGGATTGATAGCAAAAGCAACCGAAAAGTCATTACTGTACTATCTCCTAACGAAACAAAAATAATTTCATTAATAATTGTGCGCTAGGTCACATTCTTTAATTAAGGGCTTCTTTATATTACAAATGCATTCAAAAGTACTTCCTAAAGGAAATATTTTATTAGATTCATTCGAGCGTAATTTTATTCCTGAAATTATAATGCCTTCTAACATATATTTATATAATATCATGCAAAAAAATCAATTTTTTTAAAAATACTTTAATATCCTTAAAAAGCGCATGAAATATAGTTTGTGAAATGCGGTTAAACACTACCCCGAGAAATGGGATTGAATATAACTTCGATAAATGCAGTTAAATATTACTCCGAGAAATGTAGTGAAAGATTTATATGTGAAATGCAGTGATGTAGAACTTCCATAATAACGATAAATATAGTTCAGGATATTTAGTTATGGAATTTGGCTATCTTTCGACATAAAATTCAATGTTTTTGTAATCGAAATTTCGCGCATTTAATTTAACAGGAACTAGTGTACGAACTGTTATTTTCTGTTGAAGTATTCTGTTCAAATTATGGAAGACTTCTTTTTTACAGATTAGTTCAAAATTTTTAATAAATAAGAATACCATAAACATTTCGGATATGTTTGGAGCTGTTGACGGATCAGTATGTTTGGAATGTGGTTTGGAAAGGTTGACTATTAAACTCGCGTATAAAGCGATTTTTCTGGTAAAATGTAATGCACAAATTAGTGAAGATTGCTGTATTACGGGATAGTTTAAACGGGATAGTTCAAAATTTACTACGGGATAGTTCAAAATTTACTACGGGATAGTTAGATATTATCTACGGGATAGTTCAAAAATATGTTTGTGATAAATACGAATGCCATGATGTTCGATGTATTTGGAGCTGCTGATGGAATCTACTGACGAGGTTTGACAAACACTGATGACGAGGCTTAACACACATACACACACAACAAAATGACATGAGCAATAATGTAACTAAAGTTACTCCCAGCTCGGGAAATAAAAAAGTAAACTCTCACATCATCAAAATTTCTTAATCTAGGAGCAAAATAAAAAAAGAGAAAGTTAATGCTTCAGCTTATCTTTTGTAAGTCTTTCCACATTCGCACAACGGAGTGCGTTAAGCCAAGAATTTTCATCCGCTGTCGATCTTCCGCGCTACTATGTGTATATGCTTAAAGAACTTTGTGCACGCCGGTCATATTCAGCATTTAAATAATTATGTACTCTATAAACCGTATTGCATTTCCGTCCAGATGAACTTATTTGATACAATTCAATAGGAGTAAAAATTCGTTTGTAAAAGGATTTTGCAATAACTAATGTATTTCCCACTTTAAGCTTGCGAGAACTGCGATGATTTGAATAAAACGATACATTATAGACGAGCGAAACGATGCCCATTCTCCATTCCTAATGTTGAGAAATCAACATTTTCTTAATATTGTTATCCCTTTTACTCGAAAATTACAATAAGAAGATGGACTTTTGCACACATACGTAATATTGCATGGAGCTTTACAGAATCATAATTTTAATTTAAACGAAATGTAATAGGGTGAAATGCCCTCTTTAACACTTTACAATATAGTTGAAAAGTGCTTATGACTTTGTTCATGCTGTCTGCCTGTCTCTCTCTCACTCTCTCTCTCTGTCTGTCTGTCTGTCTGTCTGTCTGTTCGTTAGCACGATAACTGCCGTAAAAACGACTTCATCAAAATGGAATTTAGTATGTTCTTCAGAAGGTCTGCGGAACCTATGGGAATATAAATGAATAATATCACCCAATTAGTTTTGGATTGCACCCGAGTTGAAAAAATGAAATACATTTAACCCTATGGGACCTAATTTTTCAAACATTTTTTAAGCGAATTTAAAATTCACAAATGGCTTCGAAAGTTTTAGAAAATATTCAAGTTATCCCATAAAATATATGAAACAAATTTCAGCAAAATATATTCAGTAGTTTTTTTAAATACAAATTAAAATAATAATTATACCCTTTATATAAAGACCTCACGTAATCCACGTCAAAATAAAATATGATATCCATCTTGTGTCAAAATCGTGATTTTAAAAGTTCTTTTTAATTCATATTAAATGTTGTATCCGTCCTAAAACCTCTTTATTTTTGCTTAAATTCTGTGCATCTACATACTGAAACAACGCAATTACAATATATTTGAGTCTAAATGATCAACAAATTTTGATTATTTCTACAACGAAGCCTAATTTTCACTTAAGGATAATGTAAACACCAAAAGATGTAGAATGAGTTGTATAAGAATTGCTGCATTTCTTTAACGCAAAATTATTTAGATCATAGAGTCTGCAATATAGTTGATATGAATGAATCATTCATTGATTTTACACAGAGAACCAGACATTTTTTCGATGAAGTTTTAAGCATGGAGTTAAATTACTTGTACCTCCATGATTTTCAGTTTTTAAACAAAATAAATTATTATTGTATTGTGATGAATGGAAAAAAGGTTATGAATGAAATGCTGCTTTTATATAGAGGCGATTTATATTTCGATGATGTCATTTGAATAAAGTTCATTTGCTTTCGATGAAGTTTTCAATTATAATAAATTATTTTTGTGTTATGATTATTTTTAAAATATTACCGAGGATTGTATCGCATTTTAGAGATGTTTATATAAAAGAAGTTGGAAAGTGTTTCATAATCAATGCTTTATACATGATTGATCTTTCTTGTTTATATCTGCGCATGCTCACTGCGCTTCGACAAATAACGCTTACACAGCAACTTTTAAACAGCTAATCAAAGCGTGTGCATGTGCATGTATTGTGATTTTAACGTTCTCCTGTATATTAATTACGTTTCTTCTATTTATAGCTGATACATTCACAGTATTCGTGTATTCTAATTTGTTTAATTTTATATTAAAAATTTTAAAACTTATATTCTCTTTTGTGTTAGGATTGTCAAATATTGAAGTTGAATTTTTATACTTCGAATTTCATAATTATTTGTTAATTGAAGTTTAAATTTGAAAATTTTCACAGATCGCATACTTCATATGCAAAATTCGATTTAAAGCTCAGATTTTTCCTAGTATACGCCAATCTCAATACGGAAATATTACTTTTTGTGCTGAAACTTTCAAACAAGCCATTTGCATATTGAAAATTTTTCTTTATTGCCCTCTTTTACCGCCATCGTTTATATTGCCTTCCATCAACCGCCTGAAGAGCTTAAGTTTTTATTATCACTGAACAGCTAAATGTTATGCACCTCTTCCGATGAATGGTAGTGCGACAACCGACCGAAACATTCTTACCCTACAACGCCCAAAAAATTTAATTAATATATGACACCTATGATCATCCTGACAAAACGCATATTAAAGCTCTATATATTTAAATTCAAAAATAATTAATTAATAATTCCCGCAAAGCGGAAACTATTATCAAAGAAATGAAGTTAAATTTTTAAATATTGAACCATTTCCACAATGTTGCCAAAATATCAATTTTGCGCTACTATTGTAGCCATATATGCCAAATTTGTCGTCAAGCGTGACAGATAGACAAGAATAACTGTTATTCTGATGCAGTTACCAGCAGTATACCCTGTCTTCATTCGGAATATATAATATAAAAAAAATTAAAGTGTACAATTCTTTGCAAATTCCTGTAATATTATAAATATCATTGTTTATCAAAATATTCTATTAAAATTTCTCATTAAAATAAAGTATATGAATCCCTGTTCTCGCCATATAATTTTTTCCTCATAAGCAGATATAAAGAATTAAGTATGCTGGTCCCCATTTGAAAACAGATATACAAAATATATTTTTCAATTCCTACAAACGACAGTGAAGCTCTCCCAGAAGATTTAAGTAAATTCTTTCTGCAAAACAGTCGATTCTAGTGATATTTACTACGAAATGTTATTTATTCCTTTAGATGGATATTTCACAACGCTCTCACTTTTTCTATTTGCTGTGTCTTTATTTGGTACAGCTTTCTGGATCTTATTTGAAAATATGCTGGGATTGTTGATTAAACGAAATCATTCATTATATAGAATATACTTTTAAAACATTATCGGTGTATATGAATTGTACACAAAAAATATTTCACTTTTGATTTTTTGCTATTACTTATTCTGTGAGAAGATAGAAAATTTTCATCCGTTTTTGGTGTTACAATGAACTGTCAAGTGGATGCGTTCGAAAACTTCACTTATGACATGGCTACCTATAAATAAACTTAAATAAAACTTTGCCTTGAACTTGCGGAATAAATAAAAATATGAAATTTTCAATTTCCGTATTTTTCTTTGTCATTTTAGCACGGGCGAAAATAGTGATTTTAAAGAACTCATATATCTAAAAATTTACCTACCCCCTCGCTCTAAAGGAAAACACTTGATTCTAGAAACATTGACATCAACATTCTTGCTTTTTCAATACGCCGCAGTTTCATTTGTAACAGTTTTCTGGGTTTGCATGCTGTGACTTGAATAAATGCCAATTGATGGAAATCAGTATTTATATAATCCGTAGTTTAAAAACATTATCGGTATCTATGAACGGTATGAAAAAATATTACATGTTATAATGTTTTGTAATCACAATACGATGGGAACATTTTATCCATTTTGGGTTTTCGTAAGAGATGTCTAAATGGTTCCGGTCGAAAACTTTACTTATGACATGTCGAACTGTAATAGATTATCAAGGAAATTAAACTTAAGTTTGCAAAACATTGAACTTTCATTAATTAGAATCCATTTCCATTAAATCTGAGTCACTTTTATCAATTTGGCAATATTATCGTCAATTGATGATACTTTGATCCATTTGGCGTCATTGTAACTCACCAAATTTGTCACCAAAGTGACAAGTCCGGTCTGACAAACAAACACGACATTGTAAAAACTCTCCACATTTGTCGCTAATTCAGGTGGCAAGTCCGGCCTGACAAATAGATCCTAAAGAGACATCACAACAATACTATCCTCTGAAGTGGAGCAGCCGAGTGGTTAGTAGGGTGCAGTGAAATAGGGCGAAAAAATTTTTTTCGTTAAAACTAATAGAATATGGTTAAAAAGTTGCATTTTATATTCCTCAACGTAAGTTTAAAATTTGGACGCCTTCAAAGCATGTCTTCCGCCGTCCACCGGGCGATGTTGTATAATATGTATATATCACTCATTTAACATTAGAAGTAAAATTGGAAAATGATTTATTTAGTAGTGAATCATAAAGTGAAGAGACGAACATTATGTACTAGTTGTTAATACACAGGCACACAGTAACTACAATATAAGTAACAATATTTCACTAGATACGAATCCTTAATGTAGTCATTAGTCAATTATAGCCATAAGAAATTGCCACCATTTCGTCATTAAACAACTTGGAAATATTTTTTCTATTCGAACGATGACATGATGCTTCGAGGAACAGAATGTTTGCTCGTATGACGCGATCCCTATCCGATTGGCCAATCACGGACAAAAAAGCCTCGGTCACCATCGTTCACAGCGTTCCACCGACTGAGTATGACAGGGGAACTGAACGAGCTCCAAATCCGCTTCGGTGCTTTTGATCGATTGTTAGAGAATTTCATTTGATACGACAGATATAATGGGGGGTTGTTGTTGTTGATGTTGTTGAGACCCAGACCGTCCGACCTACCAGAAAGGTGTAAGGTAACTGTATGGACGGCCGGGAAGTGCCACCCAATTTAGACCGGAACCCAGTGGGGGAGGCATCCACAGGGACCGTACCCTCCTTCCCCTACCACCAACCTCTCGGAAGGACTTACGGACCCACATGTTTAACGTGATCGTACTCCGCATGAACACGGCGGCATTTGTGGCAGCGTGCAAATCTAGCGCGCAAACCACGGGGATACCGCACCCGAAATGGCCAACAGCACGCGGCGTTCCGAGGTGGTCACCCACCAAGTACTAACCGCGCCCGATGCTGCTTGACTTCGGTGATCTAACGAGAACCGGTGTTTTCAGCACGGTACGGCCGTTGGCCCTGCTATAATGGGGGGTGTAGGAACGTCACACGTATGCCAGTTGATAACATCAATGTAGTCTGAGGCACTGAAGTTCAACTTTGGAATAGGAAATTATCTTATTTCTGTGGGAACAGAGGCCACTTCTCTAGCCTTCAAAATTCTCTGTAAAGTGAGTTCTTTGATGTGCCTTCGTTCATCAGTTGGCATTGCTAACAGAATGTTTTCCGGGTGGCACAAATACGCATTCCGTTGAATGACAGGATCAGTAATTTTTTTGAGATCGTCAATTAGATAAGGAGATGATGTTATTGACTTAAATACGTGCCTTGCTCCCTTCGAGCAAGAGGGTTGTTTCTTTATCTGGAACCAAACTGGAGCATAAACGTTTATTATGTACTCTGACTGAATTTTCAAATTTGAAGATGGATTCTCACTTGCAATGTGAAGCCTCAGCATTATGTTTGCGGCTGTAATCCATCTCGAGTGCGACAGCTTTCCTAGATTACGACTACTCAGATTTAGGGAGCATTGGCCAGACGAAAGCGATTGTCACATTTCATACATGTACTTCTGGTCAGTACTGAGATCGCTATGGTTTATATCCAGCAAGATGCAAGTAATTGCTTCAAATTGGGCATGTGGCATTTGCCCGCAATTTTCCAGCAATGTACCTATTGGTCCCGAATATTCACGGAGACCGCTAGTTGCACCATCAAGGAATACGAATAAGTGACCCAGAGGCAGCTCGTTCGCATGCAGTTGACAGATTAACCATTGCAGAGGACGTTCCACTTTATTATGTAAGATCACAATTGCACCGTTCTTTCTTCCGGTATTCTTGGCCGTGCCGTCACAACCAACAGCTAAAAGTTCGTCGACTCTTAACCCATTTTCAATGCAAAAATTACATATTGCTGTCGCTACTTATTTCCCCATTCCAGAAGCCGGCTTCACATGCCCCAAATAAAGATAATTTGGTTCTTGTATCATATAGATGCATGTTCTTCGCTTACAGTTCTTCTATGATATCTGTCTCCAACCATTTCCTGTGACAGAGTTTTGTCTTTTCTGATATCGAAAAATGAACTTCAAGCCTCTTCCACTGCCAGTTTGCAGGTTTTGAAGTGAAGCACGTGTTTTCTGTCTCTCTCTTCGAATCTTACTCCTATTAACGACTTAAGAGCAATCTTCTTTTACCACAATACCGATGTCCTGTAACGTTGCTGAAGCAATTACTGCAGCGCATCTGTCAGAAATGCCGTACTGATCAGGGTCACACACCTGTGAGAGAGTTGGAAGTGAAAACCTCATTTGTCCCGCTTTTGATGTTGATGGCTCGGTTGCAGAGAACGTATCAGCTGCACATTTTTCCGGTTCTGGAATTGCAATAATGCTACGTTGACCCTCATCAATGATATCAGTTTCAACGCTTTTAATACATTTGCGTTCTTGCCTTTGAAGATGAAGGCTTTCCCATTCCATTTCTGCTTTTATTCTTTCAAACTTATTCCTTAATTTATTACTTTCTATTATATCGATTATTCCAATAACCATTCTTCTGGTTGATCTCTGATTCAGAAGGAAAGGTTGATCTTCAGTTGGAACCTTATGTGATTTATGGCAAGAGCAGAAAGTGAATATTTGGCATTTACAAACTGCGAAATCAAACAGTTTCGTTGATTCATTTTTAAAAGTTTCCACTCTTTCTTTGTAGTTTTCATTTCTTTTGAATTTGAGATATCGGATGAGGCTGAGATATATATTATAATGCTTACGAAGCATTTGGAGGATGCGTTCTGTTAGACTGTGGGAATCGAAGCTCGTTCCCGAATTTCTTCTATTTGCTGTCTGACCTTTTTGGATATTTTCGAAATGCTTGGTTCTTGGCCAGGTCTTTCACGTTTTAATTCATGCCTAACATATAAATAAGCTTTTATAGTGTCTTCAATAGTTGGCAGAACTGTATTTTCAAGTTCTGATGGGGCACTGAAAATGGGACATTCAATTGTACTGATGGTAACAGATCGTAAACTCACACTGCCACCCATTATTGTAAACAATTATTCAACTAATATTGCGAAACAAAGAATTCAAAAAATTAATACCTGTTGCTTTCACGAATACTCGACTCGGTTATATTCTCGACTATATCTTACATATGCGAAATAGTAGCTCTTCGTCTTCCTAAAAACCGACACCAAATAACGTCCTCTTGAATATCGAATAATAAAACCATGTTATAACTGAACTCTTCGCTGATAACGGATCTTTAGTGCCATATACTGTTTGGAAAAGAAATCAAGCGTAACCTACTTACATTCAATCGTAACCTATTTACTTAATGCTACATTGCATGCTAATATTTTAATTTTTGAATAATGAATACAATGAATACAAATTAATTAATTAATGAATAATTAAAATATTAACATGCAATGATAATAAAAATTATTAGCATGCAATGAAATAATGAATAAATTATTAATTTGTGTTTGATTCAAAAAGTACAATTAAAGTACAATAAAATTACAATTTTTGGAGAAAACACAAGCCTCGGTAGAGGGCCCAAGGAGCTGTTCAAACGTGATAATATTTTACACGTGTATTGCACTTACAAATACGCAACTTTTGGGGGGTATTCCAAAACAAGGTTTCAACTTTCATTTTTTCGCTCCACCCTAGTGGTTAGTGCTCAAACATTGATTGCACTAGGATGATCAAAGTTCGATTCCAAGCTCTTACTAAACATTCCCAGTGTTAACGCGATGTACGGGCACGTTAAATATGTGAGACCGTAAGTTCCTCAGAGAAGTTGTTAGTAGTTTCTGGGGAGGTCACAGTTCCTGAGGAAATCTTACCCTCTTGGTTCCCGTCTGAATTGGGAGACATTTCCAGGCCGTCTAAATATATACCTTACATTTTCGGGTAAGTCGGACATTCTGGGTCGAAGTAAAAGATGGATACAATTTCCTAAAGTAAAACAAATAATTTCATTAATTTAGCCCAATATCATCATTTTCGAGACATTTTTAAAAGTCCATAAATTTGTCGCCAAGTAGGATGGTGACGTTGACAGACAACCCCTACTGAAAAATCATTACAGTACTATCTCCTAACAAAACACAAGTAATTCTATTATTAATTATATGTGTCAACATGTTCATCGTTAGAAAATTTCAATATTAATTGAGCGCTAAGTCACGTTTTTAACACTTTACAATATATATGAAATGTGTTTATGACTTTGTTCATTCTGTCTGTCTGTCTGTTAGCACGATAACTGCCGTAAAAATGATTTTATCAAAATGAAATTTCAGTATGTTGTTCAGACGAAACCTATGGGTAAAATTTCAGCAAAATATATTCAGTAGTTTTTTAAATAAAAATTAAAATAATAATTACACCCTTTATACGAAGAGATCACATGACCCACTTCAAAATAAAATATGGCATCCGTCTTGTATCAAAATCGTGATTTTTAAAGTTCTTTTTAATTCATATTTAGTGTAGTATCCGTCCAAAAACCGCTTTATATATGCTTAAATTATGTGCATCTACATACTGAAACAACGCAATTAAAATATATTTGAGTTTAAATGATCATCAAACTTTGATTATTTCTACAACAAAGCTTAATTTTTACTTATGGATAATATAAACACCAAAAGATTTAGAATGAGTTGTATAAGAATTGCTGCATTTCTTTAATGCAAAATTATTTTGTTCATGAAGTCTGCAATATAGCTGATATGAATGAAACATTCATTGATTTTAGACAGAGAACCAGACGAATTTTTCGATGAAGTTTTAAGCACAGAGTTAAATTACTTGTACCTCCATGGTTTTAAGTTTTTAAACAAAATAAATTATTATAGTATTGTGATGAATGAAAGGATTGCAAAAATGTTTATAAATGAAATGCTGATTTTATATAGAGACTATTTATATTTCGATGACGTCATTTGAATAAAGTTCATTTGTTTTCGATGAAGTTTTCAAATATAATAAATTATTGTAGTATTATGTTAATTTTAAAAATATTACGGAGGAATGTATCGCATTTTAGAGATGTTCATATAAAATTGCATTGAAGTTGGAAATAGTTTCATAATCAATGCTTTATGCATGATTGATCTTTCTTGTTCAATTAAGTGCTTCTTTGTATAACAAATGCATTCAGAAGTACTTCCTAAAGAAAATATTATAAAACATTCATTACAATATTACGTTATCCCTGAAATTATAAAGCTTTGTAAAATATATTTAGATAATGTTATGCAAACAAATCTACTTTTTGTTTAAAATACTTTATTATTCTAAATAAGCGTATGGTTTTTAGCTTGTGAAATGCGGTTAAACACTACTCCGAGAAATGGGATTGAATATAACTTCGATAAATGCAGTAAAATATTACTCCGAAAATTGTACTGAAAGATTTATATGTGAAATGCAAAGATTTAGAACTTCCATAATAATGATACATATAGTTCAGGATATTTGATATGGAATTTGGCTATCTTGCGACTTATACAAAATATATTTTTCAATTCCTACATACGACAGTGAGACTCCCTGAAGATGTAAGAAAATTATTTCTGCAAAACACTCGATTCTAGTAATATTTACTACGGAATGACATCCTCTTGGATGGTTGGTTCACGACGTTCTTGCTTTTTATTTGCTGCGTCTTTATTTTGCGCAGCTTTCTGGATCTTTTCTGCAGTTAAGAAAACTCCTAATTGAACGAAATCATTTATTATATAGTATACACTTTTTAAACATTACTGGTATATATGAAATGTACACAAATAATATTTCACTTTTAATTTTTCGCTTTTACCTATTGTGTGAGAAGACTGAAAAATATTATCCGTTTTGGGTTTTTCTAATGGCTGCGGTTGAGTTCGAAAACTTTACTTATGAGATATCAGCTTATAAATAAACTTAAGGGGGCATAGGACCTTTAAACCTTCAAAAAATCAATTTTTCAATTTTATTTTATTCTGAATGTTTGAACATTTCTGAACACTGTGCAAAAAACCGCATTCTAAAATTCGCATTATTTCTAAAGTTATGAGCTTTTATGCAACATACACTTTTGAAAATTTTCTCATGTCAGCCATCGCCGCCATTTTTAAAGGGACGTCACTATTTGTTTACGTTTGCAGTTTGCTGTTTTGTCATGTCAATCTAATACTTTTTCCACCACCATGTCTTAATTATTTATTTAATTATTTCTGCAGCAGCAGGAAGGCAACTACTCACCTCTACTAAACTGCTCAGCCCAGTTTGTTTATATTCTAGAGCCGTTAACTTGTTTATAACGTGGAGAATTTCTTCTGAGTTTTGCAATTTCTTTTCATTATATTTTCTTACTTTTTACGATTGATTTGCGGCATTTATGTTGTTTAAGCATAAAAACTTTGAACTAAAATACAGTTAATCTATTTTATAATTATGCATTACAAACTTCTTCACGTTTGCATATTTATTTGTGTAAACTTCAACGTACAAGACTGTTTGGTGCAATTTTTTAATATAAACTTTTTGCTTTTTGCTTTCTAATAATGGATACACCGGCAACTAAATCTCGTTCTGGGAAAAGAAGACGTTTTCAATGAAATCTGTATGTAATTAAAAACAAAAACAATCCAAAAGTGTTCGAATGAAAAATGTTGATTCTACGCCTAAGCTAAGTGCTTCAAGTAAAAAAACTGTTCAGCTCAAAAGATGAACTTTCACTTGATAAGTCACATATTTCATCTGAAGAACATTAATATAGAATAGTTCATATATCAGTACTTTTCAAGGAGCTTGCAGATGTTTTGTGCTGCAAAATATGTCATGGAACAATAAATATACGTGAAAAATCTTCAATGGGTTTAGCATCAACATTTCTTGTATATTGTGATAGCTGTGATGAACTAAAGTCTGTGAAAAATTCAAAACTGCTTGGTGTTAAGAAAAATATTCCAGAAATAAACAGAAGAGCTATATTTTCTATGCGATGTATAAGGCAGGGCTTATCGGCTTTATCTCCTTTTTGTTGTACGATGGGTCTTCCAGCGCCTGTTTCTCAGAAATCATATAATAAAATTAATCGCAGGACTTTAAATGCCACATCTGTTGTAGCTAAATCTTTAATGAAAACTGCTGTCCAGGACGAAAGAGAATTATCAAATGGATCGAAAGATATTACTGTAAGTGGAGATGGTAGTTGGAAAAATAGGGGGTATTCGCCACGTGTAGGTGTGTGTACACTAATCTGAGCAGAAAGCGGGAAGGTTATTGAAACCGAAGTAATGTCTTCTTCTTGTAAAGGCTGCAACAGCTACAGAAGTAAGAAAAGTGGCCCTCGGTATGAAAAGTGGAAAAATAATCATAAAATAGTGTGTTCGAAAAACCATTCGGGTAGTGCGGGGAAAATGGAATGTGATGGAATTTCGAGTCTCTAGCACTACATATGAAGTTTGAAAAGCTCGTAAAAGGCAGAAAACATTTGATTTTCAAAGACAAGAGGAAGAGGAAGGAATTACTTATGCATCAGGTGCATTTTGATGCTAAATTAGATATAAAATAACACAGGATGTATAATAAACTACAGCCAAACATTAATTAGCCGAACTGCGATAACTCAAAATTTTCCATGTGCGAAAGTCATATTTGTTATATATTTTTGTAATTTTAAGCAATTTCAATACGTCAAATTTTCTGTAACTCATTCTTTTCTTGTCACTAGAGTTTCAGTTTATCAAAATACCACTGCAGCTGTTTTTCTCAGGTAGGTGATTTTACAACTTGCGCACAGCATATTTAAAAATATATTGTACCAATCACTTTCAAGTTTTTGCTCTTACTTGTTTCATCTATATATACAATTTATACAAAAGAAATTCCTCCTAAATAAGTAAAAATTTAGTAAATGTTTTTCATCTGACTGACAAGAAACTTCTTCACGAAGCTGATGCTCGAGCTTCCGAAGCAACATATAGAGCTCAAATACTTCTTAAAAGGCAGAAAAATTTTGATTTTTCAAACATAACAGAATTAGGAAGGTGCTATTTATGCACTGGAAGCATTTTAAGGTCAAAATACTATATTAAGTAACACTGAATATATTTTTAAACTTAAAAGCGGGTATCTCAGATATGTGATTTTAGCCCTTGTGCACAATATATTTTAAAATATATGTAGCCAATCACTTTCAAATTTTTTGCTCTTACTTGTTTCATTCATATACATAATCTATAGATAAAAATTCCTCATAAATACGTAAAAATTTAGTAAACATTCTTCATCTGACTAACAAGAAACGACTGTGCGAAACGTCTGTTCGAGTTTCCGAAGCAACATATAGAGCTCAAATACCCCTTAAACGCAGAAAAATTTTGATTTTTCAAACATAACAGAATTAGGAAGGTGCTATTTATGCACTGGAAGCATTCTAAGGTCAAAATACTATAATAAGTAACACTGAATATATTTTTAAACTTAAAAGCGGGTATCTCAGATATGTGATTTTAGCCCTTGTGCACAATATATTTTAAAATATATGTAGCCAATCACTTTCAAATTTTTTGCTCTTACTTGTTTCATCTATATACATAATTTATAGATAAAAATTCCTCATAAATATGTAAAAATTTAGTGAACGTGCTTCATCTGACTAACAAGAAACGACTGCGCGAAACGTCTGTTCGAGTTTCCGAAGCAACATATAGAGCTCAACTAGCTCCTAAAAGGAAGAAAAGTTTTGATTTTTCTTACATAACAGACATAGGAAGGTGCTAATTATGAACCAAAGGCATTTTAAGGTACAAAATAAGATAATAAGTAACATTGAAGCATTTTTAAATTATAAAGCTGTTTTTCTCAGATATGTGATTTTAACACTTGCGCGCAATATATTTTAAAATATATGTAACCGATCACTTTCAAATTTTTGGCTCTTACTCGTTTCATCTATATACATAATTTATAGATAAAAATTCCTCATAAATAAGTAAAAATTTAGTAAACGTTCTTCATCTGACTAACAAGAAACGACTGTGTGAAACGTCTGTTTGAGTTTCCGAAGCAACATATAGAGCCCAAGTAGCCCCTAAAAGGCAGAAAATTTTTTATTTTTCTTACATAACAGACATAGGAAGGAGCTAATTATGAACTAAAGATATTTTAAGGTACAAAATAAGATTATAAGTAACATTGAAGCATTTTTAAATTTTAAAGCTGTTTTTCTCAGATATGTGATTTTAACACTTGCGCGCAATATATTTTAAAATATATGTAACCAATCACTTTCAAATTTTTTGCTCTTACTTGTTTCATCTATATACATAATTTATAGATAAAAATTCCTCATAAATATGTAAAAATTTAGTAAACGTGCTTCATCTGACTAACAAGAAACGACTGCGCAAAACGTCTGTTCGAGTTTCCGAAGCAACATATAGAGCTCAAGTAGCCCCTAAAAGGCAGAAAATTTTTGATTCTTCTTACATAACAGACATAGGAAGGTGCTATTTATGAACTAAAGGCATTTTAAGGTGTAAAATAAGATAATAAGTAACACTGAATGTATTTTTAAACTTTAAAGCTGTTTTTCTCAGATATGTGATTTTAGCCCTTGCGCGCAACATATCTTAAAATATATTTAACCAATCACTTTCAAATTTTTTGGGCTTACTTGTTTCATCCATATATATAATTTGTACTTCAAAAATTCACCATAAATAGTAAAAAAAGAATTTTGAAGAGGTTTATTTCATGTTTTTTAACACTGAAAATGAAAATTTCATTTTGTTTAGATTTTAAAAATATTAAATTTATTTCAAAATTTTAAAAAGTGTGTACAAATTAAAGATGTAATAGTTATAAATATATTATTATCAAATTGAAGTCCATAAGTATAATATTATTTGAAATATCCTGCGCGCGGCTGCTACATACACCATTATGTCTGTCAAAATTGTATAAATTTTAAAAAACAATATAAAATGTACATATAATTATATGACTTCAGTAAAATTTGTGTAGTAAGAAAGGTTTTCTATATGTTTAGAGAAAAAAATTTGAACATCTGGGATACACCTGGTTAAAATTAAAAAATTGTAAAGATAGCTCTATTTTCAATGAATTTCGACTGTTTAAAGGTCCTATGCCCCCTTAAATGAAACTTTGACTTGAAATGACGGAATAACTACAAATTTGAAATTTGAAATTTCCGTATTTTCTTTGTCATTTTAGCACAGGCGGAAGTAGATTATTTCATTAAAAATCACTATCTAAAACTTTATCTCCCCCCCCTCTCTAATGCAAAACACTCGATTCTCGTATTATTTACTACGGAATGACATCCTCTTGGAGGGTTGGTTCACGACGTTCTTGTTTTTCTATTTGCTGCGTCTTTATGTTGCGCAGCTTTCTGGATCTTTTCTGGCCGAAAGACAACTCTTAATTAAACGAAATCATTTATTATATAGTATATACTTTTTAAACATTACTGGCGTATATAAAATGTACACAAATAATATTTCACTTTTAATTTTTCGCTTTTACCTATTCTGTGAGAAGACGGAAAAATATTATCCGTTTTGGGTTTTACTAAGGGCTGCGGTTGAGTTCAAAAACTTTACTTATGACATATCAGCTTAAATGAAACTTTGACTTGAAATGACGGAATAACTACAAATTTGAAATTTTCAATTTCCGTATTTTCTTTGTCATTTTAGCACAGGCGGAAATAGATTATTTCATTAAATATCACTATCTAAAACTTTATCTCCCCCCCCCCTCTCTAATGCAAAACACTCGATTCTCGTATTATTTACTACGGAATGACATCCTCTTGGATGGTTGGTTCACGACGTTCTTGTTTTTCTATTTGCTGCGTCTTTCTGGATCTTTTCTGGCCGAAAGACAACTCTTAATTAAACGAAATCATTTATTATATAGTATATACTTTTTAAACATTACTGGCGTATATAAAATATACACAAATAATATTTCACTTTTAATTTTTCGCTTTTACCTATTCTGTGAGAAGACGGATAAATATTATCCGTTTTGGGTTTTACTAAGGGCTGCGGTTGAGTTCGAAAACTTTACTTATGACATATCAGCTTATAAACTTAAATGAAATTTTGACTTGAAATGACGGAATAACTACAAATTTGAAATTTTCAATTTCCGTATTTTCTTTGTCATTTTAGCACAGGCGGAAATAGATTATTTCATTAAATATCACTATCTAAAACTTTATCTCCTTCCCCTCTCTAATGCAAAACACTTGATTCTAGAAACATGGAGCTCAACATTCTTGCTTTTTCTGTACTCCGCACCTACATTTGGCGTAGTTTCCTGGATTTGTATACTGTGTCTGGTATAATCACAAATAAAATCGTAATCAGTCTTTATATAAAATGTACTTTAAAAACATTGTCCGTATGTATGAACGGTATGAAAGAAGTATTTAACTTTATGATTTTTCACAATCGCATACTCTGCAAGAAGATAGGAAAATTTGATCCATTTTGGGTTTCCGTAAGAGATGTCCAAGTGGTTGAGGCCGAAAATTTTACTTATGACGTGTCGAACTATAATATATTATCAAAAAAATTGGACTTTCTTTTGAAAAATATTGAACTTTCATTATTAGTATCCATTTTCATTAAATCTGCGTCATTTTATCAATTTGGAAATATTTGTATCAATTTAGTGATAATTTGATCAATTTGGCGTCATTGCAAATCACCAAATTTGCCTCCAAGTCAAGTGACATGTTCGGTCTGACAAACAGACGCGACATTGAAAAATCTCTCCACATTTGTTGCGATGTCATGTGGCACGTTCGGACTGACAAACAGACCCTTTCAAGACATCATTACGATACTATCCACTGAAATATGACAGCCGAGTGGTTAGTGCTCAGGGATTGCGCTCGGATGACCAGAGTTCAATTCCGAGCTCTTCCCAAACTGTCACAGTGTTAACGCGGAGTTCGGGCACGTTAAATATGCGAGACCGTAAGTCCTGCCGAGAAGTTGGTAGTAGGGAAAAGATGGTACATTTCATGGCTAAGTTTTCCTCTCTGGGTTCCTGTGTAAATTGTGGGGGCCCTTCTCGGCCATCCAAATATATATCTTAAATCTTCGAGTAGGGCGGACGGTCTGGGTCGAAGAAGAAAATTTGATCTCACAAAGAAACACAAATAATTTCATTAAATTAGTCTAACATTATCAATTTAGCGACATTTTTAAAAGTCCCGAAATTTGTCGCCAAGTAGAATGGTTATGTTGACAGACAAACCCTACCAAAAAATCATTACAGTACTATCTCCTAACAAAACACAAATAATTTCATTATTAATTGTGCGTGCCAACATGTTTCGTCAGAAGACTTTATTATTAATTGTGCGCTAAGTCACGTTTTTCACTTAAGTGCTTCTTTGTACAACAAATGCATTCAGAAGTTCTTAGTAAAGGAAATAATTTAATACATTCATTAGAGCGTTACGTAATCCCTGCAATTACAAAGGCTTATAACGCGTGTTTATATAATGTTATGCATACAAATCCTTTTTTTGTTTAAAATTCTTTAATATCCAAAATAAGGGTATGGATTTTAGTTTGTGAAATGCGGTTAAAAATTACTCCTAGAAATGAGATTAAATATCACTCCGAGAAATGCAGTTAAAGATTTATATGTGTAATGCAATGATGTAGAACTTCTAAAGTAGCGACAAATATAGTTCTGGGTATTTATGTATGGGATTTAGTTAACTTTGGACATCAAATTCTGTATTTTTGTAATCAAAGCTTCGCGTATTTAATTTAAAATCAAACATAACACAAACTCGACTATAAGCCGTTTTTTCTGGTAAAATGTAATGTCCAAATTAGGGAAGACTGCTTATCTACCGGACAATTCAAAAATATGTTTCTGATAAATAAGAATATCATGATTACGTTAAATCTCCTTACAGAATCCGATACACACATTTATATACACACAGTGCTGACGAGGTTCGATACACACATATATACAAATGGAATGAGATTTAACATAATTACAATTTTGTAATCGGGATGCAAAGAAAGACAATGTTAATCCTTCAATTTATATGTCCTTTCAGATGAGCCAACCGGAGCGAGTTAAGCCTACAAGAATATTCATCCACTGTTGATCTGTGGCGACGTCATATGCCTATGCTTAGAGAATGTTGTGCACACCGGTCATATTCAGCTTTTTGATATTTATGTACTTAATAAAACGTATTGTATGTTCGTCCAGATGAACATATTTGATCCAATTCGAGCGGAATAAAAATTCGTTTGCAAATATGATTTTACTATAAGTCGAGTGCATTTCCCCAATTTAAGCTTCCGAGAACTGCTATGATTTGAAAACTTGGATTTATTATGGACAAGCGAAGTAAAGTACATTTTTCATTGCTAATGAAGCGAAATTTTTGCCTCAATTTTGTTATTCTTTTATACTCGAAAACTAAAATAGGTACGAATCTGGAATTTTACATGCATACGCATTATTGCGTGGAGTTTTACAGAATTACAATTTGAATTATTAAACAGAAGCAAGGTGAAACGCCCTTGTTTTATATCTGCGCATGCTCACTACGCTTCGTGCAAATAATAAGTACGCAACAACTTTTAAACAGCTAACCACAACCTGTGTATTTGCATGCATTGTGATTTAGACTTTCTCCGGTATATTAAATACGTTTCTGCTATTTGAAAGTTTCACTTTGATTTCATTGTTTTCCAGTATTCTTATATGCTCTTTTGTATTAGGATTGTGGAATAAAGAAATTTTTATGCTTCTAACTTCTTAGTTATTTGTTAAATGAAGTTTTAATTTGGAAACTTTCACAGAGATCGCATACTGCATCTGCTCAAGTTGATTCAAGACTCGTATTTTTGCTAGTTTACGTCATTCTCAAGACAGAAATATAATCTTTTTGTGCCAGAAACACCCAGACAATCCTTTTGCATATTGAAAAAATATACTTTATCTTCGTCGTTTATATTGCGGTCCATCTACTGCCTGCAAGACTTGAGTTTCTATTTTCCCTGAACATACAGGAACTATGCACCTCAACCTATCAATGTCAATACGACAACTGAACAAAACACATTTACCCTACAACTCCCGAGAAAATCAGTTACTATACTACTCTCAAGACCATTCTGACAAAACGTATACCTGTTCCACGCATAGTAAATCTCTGTATATTTAAAATGAAAAATTTTAAACTAATAAATCCGACACAGTGGAAACGATTATCAAATAAATTACGTTAAATTTTTAAATATTGAACTATTGATAACTTAATAACATTTTCACAAAACTGCCGAAATGGCGATTTTGCGCTAAATTTGCAGTTAAATGTGTAGCCATAGATGCCAAAATTGCCGTCAAGCCTGACAAATAGACAAGAATAAATGCAATTATTATATAGTTACTAGCAGTATAACCGGTCTTCGTACGGAATATGTAATAAAGAAACTTTAAATTTACTTATTCATTTTTTGTGCATTCCATTGCCCTGAGTAAGAGACCAGCTGCAGTCATGAGAAAGTGGCAAAGGACGCTATATTATTTTTACATAAAATGGACACCTGCAGGAGGACTAACGCCCGTCAATTTTTGACAACCCTTTGGAAGGGGACAAATCCAATGATTCGATTGATCCCGGCCGCGTCACTGAATTTATGGGTTTCACAACCTATAGCGCCCAGGGGCAGCCAGGGGGCCGAGCCAAGATCGTAGCCAGTTTCCCGGCGAAGAGGAAAAGAGTTGAGAGAGAAGTCAGTTGGGTTTTTAAAAAGTCAAGTGCTGGTCATCAAAAAAACGACGGAGGAGAGCCGTCCCGATGTGTGCCTGCCCTTGCTGTAAAAGGGGTAAGTCCTTTGTCCTCTATCTCGCTGCAGTCTGAGTACCAGAGATTAGAATTAGAGTTTGATAGGAAATGTGACTGAGGGACGCAATTGTTAATAGGATAATTAAAGGTTCAGAGAGAGGGGAGCTGTTAATTCTTCTTATTTAAAATTCGCGACTTAGCGAACTGTAACTATATTGTGTGATTCTAATTTGTTTTTTTGTGTTTTAAAATTTAATTAACAAGATTAGCTATGAGTGTCTTATAATAAAAGCTTTATTTCAATTAACCTTAATTAGTATTTATTGTGTACTCACGATGCATTTTCCAATTAATCTTAACCTGGAGTTATGCTCGGTAATCGAGCAAGTGGCGTGCGTAAGTACGATCAGCGGTGTGTAACTGTAAGTTTGTCAGCAGAACCACGCCACAATAACATTATTACTCAAAACATTCTATTAAAATGTCTCCTAAGAGAAGTATACGGATCCCTGTTCTAGCTGTACAAAATTATTTTTACAGGGAGATCTGAATATACTGGTATCATTTGAAAGACACTTGTTTCTAGTGATATTTCCTATGGGATGGCATTCCCTTGAATGGATGGACCACGACGCTTATGATTTTTCTATTTGTTGCTCTTTTATTCACCGCAGTTTTCTGGATTTCGATAGTAATGAAGGAGAAGATAGCAATGCATTATAATTTAAAAACATTCTTTATATAACATACACTTTTAGAATATTATCAATACATATGACAGGTTAGCAAAAAAAAAAAAATCCTTTTAATTTTTTTCCTATTACATACCCTGTGAGAAGATAAAATGTGTCATCCGCTTTGGACATTAAAAAGGTCTGTCTCAGTGGTTGCGGTCGAAAACTTTACTTATGGCATATCGAGCTATAACAGATAATAAAAAAAATTGAACTTAATTTTGCAAAATATTGAATTTTCATTAATAAAGCGTCATTTACATTAATTCAGCAATATCAATTTTGCGATATTTTCGTCAATTAAGGGATATTTTGGTCAATTTGGCGATATTGTAAAATGTCATGTTCGGACAGATTGATTGAATTAGGGATGACTGTTGTTCTACGGGTTAGTGCAAAAGATGTTTCAGGTAAATAAGACTAGCATGATTATGTAGGATATGTTTGGGGCTTCTGACGAGCAGTATGTTTAGGATGTGGTTGGAGCGATTGCCGGTACAGTATTTTTGGGACATGTTTGGAAGGGTAGTCGGAGGGATATATTTAGAGGAGATGTCGAAGCCATATATTTGGGATATTTTTGTAGTAGTTAGTTTGTAGCAGTTAGCGGATCGATATGCTTGTAGCAGTTAGTGGATCGATATGCTTGTAGCAGTTAGTGGATCGATATATTTTTGTAGCAGTTAGCGGATCAGCATGTTTGGGGTATGTTTGGAGCAATTGGCAAACATATATTTGGGATGTTTTTGAAGTAGTTTACGTGCGAAGCAGTATGTTTGGAAGTGTTGGTGAATCAGTTTGTTTGGGATATATTTGTAGCAGTTGCTGGATCAGTATGTTTGGGATACGTATGTAGCAGTTGGAAGTATGTTTGGAATATATTTGGATGAGTTGGCAAAACATATATTTAGGATATCTTAGAAGTAGTATGCGTGCGAAACAGTACGTTTGGAAGTATTGGTGAATCAGTGTGTTTGGGATATCTTTTTAGCAGTTGCTGAATCAGTATATTTGGGATATGTATGTAGCAATTTGAAGAGCAGTGTGTTTGGGATATATTTTGATGAGTTGGCAAAACATGTATTCGGGATATCTTTGGAGTAGTTTGCGTGCAGAACAGTACGTTTGGAAGTATTGTTAAATCAGTGTGTTTGGGTTTTTTTTTACATTTAACAAAGTAAACGGATAATTTATGATTTTTCGGTATACTTAGTTAAAAGTAACTGTAAAAACTAATTAGAAAACGTTGAAGAAGATGATTTTTTTTTTTACTTACTAAATATTTTCATATGTCAGAAAATAAAATCGTTAAAAAAATATGATGTGGGCAGCACATGATTTTCACTGCATAATGCAATGACTTTAATTCTTTTACAGCGATAAAATGAAGTACCACGGCACAGTATATTTTACGTTGAAAAATTGTACACGAACAGTTGGAGCTTTTCTGAATGACAACATGTAAATGCATTTCGAAGAATCAAACGAACTTATATTTAGCGCCAATATTTCAATCGGAAATATTGTTGGCATCTATAAGCGATATAGTCGATGTATAATATGTGCATTGTTTATTCTCGCATTTGGGCCATTTTCGTAACTTCCGCGTCATTTTTTCAATTCCGCGAATTATTTAAATGTAATTTTATTTTTGTTAACATACCCCACCGCATACATATATGTACAAATGCGCTTTATGATTATGCCATGATTAATTATTAAAACCTATGTTAGTTTAATGTATGAACTTGAAAAACAATTCGAAAAGTATTTAAGAGTAAATTTATTGGAACACCGAGTCCTTGTCCAATAAAAATGTTATTTACCTGGTCGCGGTCTCACAAAGTTTGTAAAACACTTATATAAGTCCATTACTCAAAAGCCATTAGCTCAAAGTATGTTAGTGTGCGTAACTTGGTGAAGCTCCGAAAAGGGAGGGAAAGAAACATCAAAGTTTTCCAGTCTTATAAAAGTTAAATACCTTATTTTGATCTATGTACATGATCTTACAAATACACTCTGTTGCAAAAAAATATATGCACCCAATAAAAGTTGAGCTACAGACGCGAAACTCGCCATGCAAACGTCGTTTTAAGAGTTATGCAAACGATGAAACTGTCAGAACCAATGATCATGCAAGGCGCATCAGAACGATGCATTGTGTAGCACTTAGGACGACCTATCTTTTCATTTACGGACAATTAGAGCGAGATTTTCTTATTTGATACTTCTAGTTGTGTACAAAGATACCTTTGAGATGCACTCAACGGCGCTACGGTGTCCCACTTAGAGGGAGATCGATCGTAGGCCTAAGGGAAGCTGGTTAGTCCAACAGACGCATCTGTCGTCATCTTGGTCTGAGCGATATCGTAATAGGTCTGTGTTTACATGTGGAATAGTGAAGTCACATGTAACCATCGCAGAGGCTCAGGACGTCACAGACAGACTGTTCGATAAGATCGTGCAGTCAGAAAGGAGCCACGTCCACACCAATGACGTCTCTATCGAAGTCATTTACCATCCTTCATTCATGTTGTATCAGGGAATACTTTTTGGAGATAACTGTGTATAAACTTGTGTATAAACTTGTGTATAAACAGTTATTTTCTGATAAAATATTATGATTAAATTTGGGATGGCTGCTTTTCCACAAGTTAGTTCAAAATATGTTTCTTATAAATAAGATTACCGTGATTATGTAGGATATGTTTGGAGCTGCTGACGAGCAGTATGTTTGAGATGTGGTTGGAGCGATTGACGTTACAGTATATTTAAGACATGTTTGGAAGTGTTGTCGGAGGGATCTGTTTAGAGGACATGCTTGTAGCAGTTACCAGGTCCGCATGTTTGTGACTGAACAGGCAGCGTCTATTTCAAACACTTTTATATCCCTTTTCAATATTAAGCTGTACCACTGTATTCAACTGATGTAGCGTCATCTGCCGCAGAACATTGTCACTACGCAAATCACCGTTTACTATGGAGAGACGGCTGACTGAATAGACTGCGTCTAAAGGAGGCGGTGGCTTGACAAACTTAAGAAATATGGTTCAACTATTTAAAACTACCGATGGCAAATGTCGTGCAACACATGCAGTTAGTTCTTGGAACATCAGAATGGTGGGCATGTTGAACCTCATTTGTAATTAACAGTAAAAGATGCCATACATTGTTAACAAAATTGATGTGTACTCTCATTTGGCATTTACTCATTCATTATTCACACTACTATACATTTGCATCAGAAAAATTTCTCCTGGAGGCGGTTTTTGGAATATATATTTTTTTTTTTTTTTTTTTTTTTTTTTCCCCCAATACAATACTCGCTAGAGGGCTCTGAATACCTCATGTTATTTTATGTCCACCGTGTATATATATATATATATATATATAATAATAATGAAAGTTTGAAAGTCCAATGAAAGAAAAGCGAGACGTTGCAATTCGAAAACCTAACATTCGAACAAACTTACAAAATAAAAGTATACATCAGCAAATCTTCAAGCAAATGGAAATAAATACAAATTTCGAATCATCAAGCAAAAGGAATTTATCAAAAATCAATGGTATGGAATCTGTAAATGAAAAACAGATGAAATCCAAGCATAAATACTATACACGTTGGATATATATATATATATATATATATATATATATATATAATAAGAATTTAATTAGATACATAATATTTAGAACAAAATTTTGAAAATAATAAAGCTGTTAATGGGTATATGTTATTCACAATTCATTCATCATTCGAAAAATAACTACCTCTCATTTGCAGTTAACTAACACTACTTAGAGGTTATTTTCTAGCAGGGGTTGTTACTAATTTTTGGGAATAAAAGAAGTGTTACAGATAACAGGGCGACGGTCAGAAAAAATGGTTGATGCTGATTTGTCGCCGGACGTTTAGCAATGTGGGTCAAACTCAGATAAATTAAGTAGATTTTATAAGAAAAACATTCATTTAATGTAAAACCCCAATGTCAACATGCATGTTCACGCTCCACTAAGTTGCTCTAAATTGTAGCGGCTTAGTGAATATTAATCGAGAAGAGTTTTCAGAACAAGCGTCCGCCGGCAAGGCAAATTATTTTCACCCCCAACGAGCATTCTTGTTCGCTCACGTCAACGTCACTCTCCGGCCAAGAGCCTCGTTTAGCGAGTTTAAAAATATGACGGCTGAACAGGATGCGTGTGGCGTTTTTACGGAATAAATCAATCTCGTTATGTGGCTGTTGATTACTACGGGCGTGAGGATTTTGATTGAAAATGACAAATTTGAATATCTACTTAGTTTCAACAAGTTAATATGGGATAATTATGGTCTCTTCGACAACACATTTTGCGTGTAAAATATGTATTTTACAATACCTTTCGTTTTCTTTAACAAAACGCTGATTATTTTTTTGCTTATTTTTATTGTAATTCTTTATTTAAAAGCTACGTAAACATAATGTAGAATCTGCTCATTTTCAGTGCATTACAGTTATTGTCAAACTAGTGTACTTTCAAGGCCGAAAATAATCTTTAATTTTACAGTCTTTTGAGTGCACTTGCCTGTAAAATTTTTCATACTTTATATTTTCTAATCAGCAAAGCATTTATTTTTACATTTTTACATATTCCATGTTTTAAATGTTTATATATTCTATACTTAACATGAGTCCAGCCATTTTTTTAATATATATATTAAATCGTATCACAATATGTGTAAAATACTAATAAGTAAGCATGCAGCGCATGTATAAGTATTAAACAGTAAAAGTATGCTTCTTCAGTGTGTGTTAAATTTATGACATATGAATAATTTTTAACTTCTTCTGTTTCCAAACATTTTTCACAATTCAGTAATCAGTTCATACCCTATAAAAAGTTTTTATTGTTTCTTAAATTGGTTCTATTTCTCATCTGATATTGCCTGCATGTTACAGCATTTTATTTATTGAAAAATATTCATTACAGAAAAGAAATATACATTATATATTATATTTATGTTATGGACCAGTTTACTTACTGATCAAACACTGCTTTACCAATATTATCCTATTATGAATTAAAATTATTTCTCCAATGTAGACTGCACTTCCATGAATTTATCTACTTATTATTGCGAATATACTTTCCATGAGTTTAAAAGATATTAATTAGCATTCCTAGCTCAATTGGTTCATTTCAAAAGCGGAATACATTTACTTATTATACAGCACCTTTATTGAAGATGTATTTAATAAGTATTTTTCTTCGGTATGAATGAAATTTGACTGGTTTTAAAACCGACACACATCCGCAATACCCGGCCACACGTCTGATTGCGTAAGCCTTGGGGTTGGCTGGGTGGTCTGGGCCTTCAACTCAAACGAAATGCATCACGCTTGATGTTATATCATTTGATACTTTAGAAACTCTGTTCTCACTATATAAAATTCTGTTCAGAGGTAGATTCGATAAATAAAACATTCTGATCCGGTTTCTAAACAAATTTACAGAAAATATTAAATTGAGTCAATATATGCCAAAATTAAAGTGTGTTAAAATTCTATTAAATGATATACCTGTCCTACATTATGTTCTCGTGGATTAGATGATTTACTGGTAATATTTATATTTTCACCTGCATATTAGAAGACATACCCATGCCATTTATATTCCCACCTGTGTATCAGAAGACATATCCATACAATATATGGCTTTTTAGAAATGTTTCACCAAAATAAAAGAGATGACATCAGAATTTGAAAAATATCATTAATCCCCGTAATCTTTAAACCCAAAGGCCATGATGGATATAATCCAATCAAAAATGCAATTCTGAAAATATTTGTTTATATACATTGCTATATTATTTATATACATTGCTAATCAAAACAGATTTACCACTGTTTTAACTAGCAATATGTATATATATATATATATATATATATATATATATATATATATATATATATATGTATATATTTGAAATATATATATATATATATATATATATATATATATGTATATATTTGAAATATATATATATATATCATAGCTGCCAACTCTCCCGGTTTTTCGCTATATCTCCCGGTCTCCCGGGTAAGTCGCTCAATCTCCCGGTTTTCACTCAACGTTCCTTATTTTCCCCCTTTCTAGGCAGAAATCACTCGAATATGAAATCGTGACTTTCAGTTGTTTTCCGCGGTGCAGTTTTCTGCTACCGCGGTGTAGGAATGGATCGCGATTGACGTTTGTATTTTTGTATTTGTATCTACAGGTTACAAAAGTAATAAAATCGGAAATAGATCACGAATTTTCCGAAAATATTACTAAATGAGAAACGAAGTCACAAATTTTGAAATCGAAGTTTTCCCGTTTTTTCGTCTAAAAATGCATTTTTCAGCTCTCGTGTAATCGGCGCTCGCAAACGGCAATTATTCCCACAGCGTCACGAGAGAGATGACCAATGATTATCTAATTAATGTGAGAAAAACGCATTTGCATCGACTAAAATTTTATTAAATTATTTTGTTTTATATACAAAACTATTGTTCAAACATATTATTAATGAAATGAAACTATTTTCTTCAGCAGTAGCGCTAAACACGACGTTTATGCGCGATCCTCCTTATATTTCGTTTTATTATGAAACTATTTTTCCACTTTTGCGATCTGTCAGCATCGTCAAATTATTTTATAATTATTTCGTATTTTATACAGAAAAACTATTGTTCAAACGTAATATTAATGAAATGAAAGGCTATTTTGTAGTAGTATCGCGAACAACGGCATTTGTGCGCGTTCCTCCATATATTTCGTTTAATTGTGAAAATAGCCGATGTGGTGGCCGAGCGGTCAAAGAGGCAGGCGTTTCCTCGTGATGGATCGTGATGGCTGCCTCGTGATTCCTCGTGATGGCTGCCAGATTGCGGGTTCGAGTCCCGCCTGCGAGCATGGATGTTGTGATGTCTTATTAGGCAGAAGTCGGACTTCTACCATAGGGGTGCCCCAGGTCTTAGACCAAACAGAAGCAGCGCAAATTTCTTTCCTTAATTAGGACACGCGAACAACAACAACAATTGTGAAAATAATTTCCACTTTTACAATCTGTCAGCATCGTTAAATTTTTTTATAATTATTTCGTATTTTATACAGGAAACCTATTGTTCAAACGTAATATTAATGAAATGAAAGGCTATTTTGTAGCAGTATCGCGAAAAACGGCATTTGTACGCGATCCTCCATATATTTCGTTCAATTGTGAAAATAATTTCCACTTTTACAATCTGTCAGCATCGTCAAATTTTTTTATAATTATTTCGTATTTTATACAGAAAAACTATTGTTCAAACGTAATATTAATGAAATGAAAGGCTATTTTACAGCAGTATCGCGAAAAACGGCATTTGTGCGCGATCCTCTTTATATTTCGTCCAATTGTGAAAATAATTTCCACTTTTGCAATCTGTTTGCATCGTCTAAAATTGGGCTTATTAAAATATCCCGGTTTTTTCATATTTTCGCACAAAAATCTCCCGGTTTTTCATATTTGGAGGTTGGCAGCTATGATATATATATTTCAAATATAAACTTATTTAATTTAATTATGTTGTCCAGCGACGTATCATTTTTACTTTCCTGCAACACATGGTAATGTATAGGGAAAGTATTGGAATCATACTGAAAATCGCAACTCGAGTTTTCGACGGATATACACGTTTCGGGACCTCTAGAATACGATAAAACCATTTTTAGAGTGACGTCTGTGTCTGTCTGTGCAGATTTTGTATCCACTCTAACTTAAAAACTAATTCACCGAATTTCTTAAAATTTGATGGAACGAAATGGCCCGCAAAAATTGGCTGTATCCAATCTAGCTGAAAAACTAATGGACCGAATTTTACAAAATTCGGAGATAGGCCGGTTGTTGGTCATCCTGGTGCTGATTAGATTTTGGTACGATTCGGGAAAAAATAATCTGCCTTTTATTTGCAAAATGTACCTTAAAATTGTCAAAATCTAAAATAAAAACTACTTATGCTCAAATATATCTATTAAATTCTTGTTTTATATGTAATTTTTAACGAAGAAAATAATAAGACCAACCGTTCTCGAGACATATTAGTTTTTTCGAAATTTCTCTTCGCCAACTTTGAAAATAAGTCCAGTTACCAACTGAGAACAAAAATTGAATTAAAAGTGAATTAAATTTAATTAAAATAAAGAGAACGTGGATGCAAGTCTGCAGCGAAAGTCATGTGCTGCCCACATCAGATTTTTTCTTTCAGAATCACTTTGCAGAGCATCGTCTGCATATTGTTAACTCAATGGGGGGGGTTAATAATGTATTTTTTATTTATATCTTCCCATGTTCTATAAACTGGAAACATGGACAAAATTCTAAGTGCTATTCCAAGTCTACCCCAAAAATTTTATCGAATTCGTTGCAGCCGTTCATTCTCTTGTGATGGTGAAACAAATAAATAGTCAGATTTTCACTTTTATTTATTTAGATATAAATTATCTGTTACATTTTAAAAAGCAGTGGATATCTACAAAATTTATTAAATTACATTTGAATGGGTTTTAGCATTTGACTAATATTTTATAGCATTTAAACTTGTGTTGGATACTATAATATATCAAAATACAGTTTGTTGCACAGATTGTTGCACAGATTGATTATGCCTACAGAATGAAAAAAAAAATCTGATGTGTTCACGACTTTCCCTGCAGAGTTTTACGTCCACGTTCTCTTTATTTTAATTAAATTTAATTCCCTTTAAATTGAATTTTCGCTCTCATTTGGTAGATGGACTTTTTTTCAAAGGTGGCGTAGAGAAAATACGAGAAAACTAAAATGTCTCGAGAACTGCTAGTCCTAGTGTAATGGAGTTGGTCTTATTCCTTTTCTTCGTTAAAAATGACGTATGAAACAAGCATTTATTGGATATATTTGAGCATACGTACTTTTTAATTTCAGATTTTGACGATTTTTGCGGACCAATTTGGAAAAAAACCAAAAAAAAACCAGGTTTTTCTTCCGAATAATACCAAAATCTAATCAGCACCAGGGTATCCCACAAGCCACTTATATACCAACTTTTGTGAAATTCGGTCCATTAGTTTTTTAGCTAGATTGGATACAGACTATTTGTGCCGGCCATTTCGCAAAAAAAGGCGGGTTCTTTTATCCCGAATCGTACTGAAAACAAATAAGCACCAGGGTCACATCCAAGTGACTTGCCTACCAAATTTTATGAAATTCGATCCATTAGTTTAGAGTTAGAGTGGATACAAACATTGCACAAACAGACAGACACTCACACACACACACACAGCCGTCAAGATAAAAGTATTTTTTCGTATTCCAGAGGCCCCGAAACGTGTAGATCCGTCAAAAACTCGAATTTCGGGATGATTCCAATACTTTCCCTATACATTACCATGTATTGCAGGGAAAGTAATACAGTGGTTTACAGCTAGTGTCCATGTTAATAGTCCAGACATCAGCAATTCCTTCCTGAAAAGTGCTACGAAACTCAAAATAAGTTTACAGATGCTGGTAAGGACACTAATAATGGATTCCTATCTTTTGGAAACTCGCCCTTTGTAGTATTTCTGTGAGGGTGAATTTAACTATTGTACCGTTCGAACTTCATGAATTTAGAAGTTAGCTGTGTGGTAAGGTAAGGCTTACTTTGTCAGTACTTATAGAATTACTTTTAGTACTTATACAACATGTTACATAAGTATACAATGTATTATATTTATTAGTTATATTACTTACACTAAATATAGTGTAGCCTTTTGAAAATTGTACAAGGATATATAATTAGTTGGCTTTTGGATTGGTGTTTTAATTTACGTATAGTGATTTAATTTCAGTTTTGATATTAGTTCCTTTTTCAAAATAACTATATTTATATTAGTATTAATATACATCATATTACATAAGTATACAATATATTATATTCAATAATTATATTACATACACTTAATATAATATATACACTTAATATAATGTAGAAATTTGAAAGTTCTACAAGAATATATAGGATGCCTTCCTTTTTATCGTTATAATGTATAAGGAAAGTATTGTGAAGGAGTTGAAAATTCGAGTTTTCCACGGGAGAGCACGTTTCAAGCATCCCTGATCGCTAATCAAACATTTTTGAAGTGATGTGTGTTTGTGTGTGTGTGTGTGTGTGTGTCAGTGTGTGTGTGTCAGTGTGTGTGTGTCAGTGAGTCTGTGGAGACGATATCTCACGAACGAATAGAGCGAATCAAATGAAATTTGGTACAAAAATTATAATCCGTAAATACTGGAGTGTGTGTGTGTCAGTGAGTCTATGGAGACGATATCTCACGAACGAATGGAGCGATTCGAATGAAATTTGGTACAAAAATTATAATCCGTGAATACTGAAGTGTGTGTGTGTCAGTGAGCCTGTGGAGACGATCTCTCATGAACGAATAGAGCAATTCGAATGAAATTTGGTACGCAAATTATAAACCGTGAGTACTGGAAGTCTATTGCTTTTAAACACAATCGAATGTTCAGAAGTCACCTAAATTTTCGAGTGAAATTTTGAAAAAATCATTAAAAATTCAAAACTTTCAATAAAGATGGGCAAATAGATATTTCTTATGAGATTTTTCCTTAGGAAATGATTGACATAAACTTTATAACGGTAGCATAAACCATTCTCGAGATATTGCACATTTTTCAAATAAATGTATCATCAAAATGTCCCATAAATTAAAAAAAATTTAACTGTTGAGAAACATGTTCACTTTTCATGTGTAATATCATGCGATAAATTTGGTGACATCATTTTCGTGGATCTAGCTCGTTCCACTCTTGAGAAAAGATACTTTAAGTAAAACTTTTGTATTTGAACGCCAATAGCCATTTATCTGCTATAAGAATACTTTATTTCTCCGCCCATAACGCTTGGCGAGAATTTGGCAGAATGTCGCCAACTTGTCAACTTTTTTAAATGATACCAAATGAACGAAAATCTTGCTTAATGGATAAAAATTACGCTAAATCAATGAAAATGACGACTCATTGACAAAAATTCTTGGAAAGAATATAAGTATCTAATATAATAATAACCTATTTTTTACTGTAATAATGAAAATGACGACTCATTGACAAAAATTCTTGGAAAGAATATAAGTATCTAATATAATAATAACCTATTTTTTACTGTAGAAGTAGCAAATTCATTGCATTATGCAGTAAAGGAAAATCATGTGCTGCTCACATCAGATTTTTTTGCTTA
Source organism: Amaurobius ferox (assembly GCA_951213105.1). Classification (NCBI taxonomy): domain Eukaryota; kingdom Metazoa; phylum Arthropoda; class Arachnida; order Araneae; family Amaurobiidae; genus Amaurobius; species Amaurobius ferox. The sequence goes on from OX578155.1 coordinate 71,919,025, forward strand.
CGAAATATAATGGTTATTGGTTATAATTTTGATATTTTAGCATTTTAAACTACTTTGCAAAGGTGTTTTTAATTTCAGTTTTGGTATTATTTCCTCTTTCTAAATAACGATATTTATAATATTATTAATATACAACTTGTTACATAAGTATACAATATATTATATTCAATAAATTAATTACTTACAATAATTATAATTTATACACTTAATATATTATAGCCTTTAGAAAATTGTACAAGAATATATTGTTGGATTTCGGATCGGGATTTATAGTTTACGATATATAGTGGTTTCAATTTTAGTTTTTATATTAATTCAACTTTCTAAGTAAAGATATTTATATTATTATTAATATACAACACGTTATATAAGTTTACAATATATTATATTCGATAATTATTACTTGCACTTAATACAATATAGCCTTTTGCAAGTTGTACATGGATATATAGTTGGTCTTCGGATCGGCGTTTTAGTTTACGATATATAGTGGTTTCAATTTCAGTTTTTATATACGTTCCTTTTTCTAAATAACGATATTTATATTTGCATTAATATACAGCATATTACATAAAAATACAATATATTATTTTCAGTAATCATATTACATACACTTATAATATATACACTTAATATAATGTAGCTTTTTAAAAATTCTGCAAGGGTATAGGGTATATAATTGGCGTTCCATTTTAATTTACGAAATATAGTGGTCATAATTTTGATATTTTCATTTTAAACTATTTTGTAATGGTGTTTTTAAATTCAGTTTCAGTATTAGTTCCACTTTCTAAATAACGATATTTATATTATTATTAATATACAACTTGTTACATAAGTATATAATGTATTATATTTGATAATTGTATTACTTAGACATAATATAATATATGCACTTTATATAATGTAGCCTTTTAACAGTTCTATAAGGATATATAGTTGGCGTTCCTTTACACTTTACGAAATATAGAGGTTATAATTTTGATATGTTAATATTTTAAAATATTTTGGAAAGGTCTTTTAAATTTCAGTTTTGATATTATTTCCTTTTTCAAAATAACGGTATTGTTTTATATTTTAATAATAATTTATCAGATAGTTTTTGACTTTAAAATTGGCAACGGAGACTGAAGTTGATAATGTTGAAAAGTGCATTTCGTCTGTGATATTAGCTACAATGCCTTTTACTAGTCAACATTCTAATGCTGATTAGATTAGATTCGAGAGTATTGCGATTACTTTTGGGAACTCGGGTCCCTTTAGCTTGCTCCCCCCCACACACACACCACCACCACACACATTTATCTGTGTCTTGTCATTCAAGATCGAGGTATGCGTCTCTCAGGGCGCCCCTCTTCCCATTGCATATTTTTCTATTCGTACTGAAAGCCTGCTTAGGCCTCAGTTTACACCTTTCTGAAGACTTAAAGTAAGACACTACTTCCAGCGTCGCTTCCTTCCCCCCCCCTCCAAGCACAACTTCGATGTAAATTCTATTCCATTTATGAAACTTCTTTTTTCTGTCATCATTTTATCTTCGCTAGAAGTTGAAAAGGAATTTTATCCTCTCTAGGCACTTCTCTAACCTTGTCCTTAAGATCTTGAGATTGCAAATTGTTTTTTTCAGAAGTTACTATAGGAATAGAGAACGATAAAACATTTTCAGTGTTTGAAGTTGATGGAATGCCTCTGTGGGAATTTACCTAAGTAAATTTCTATGAAAGGAAATGGTGATACAGAGCTCATGTAGCCAAGCAACGTTGAATACATAAATAAAAAATTTTATTGACTTGGGGCTGAATGTAGTACCTTTGATTAGACACAGCGTACTATGAAGTTTGAAAAAAAAAGATCTATCAATCGGTTTCGGTAAAAGAGAGCTTTCTTCATCGGGACAAATGAGACACAAGAGTCCGTATCGAAAAAAATGGTAGTACCACGTGACACAGGAGACATTTGTTGCCAGGCGTTAATTTGATAAAAATGAATGGAGAAAAATGAAAAAGGTATTCAAAGCGTTTTCTTACTAAATTTTTAGATAGGATGTAACTTTCGAAACGGCAACGGTGAATGCAGTGGATAATTTTGATAAGCGCTATTCACCTGCTATATTAGCTATAATGTCTAATACTAGTCAGCATTCAAATGCAGATGTGATTGATCCAGAGCGCAAGAAGAGACATTTCAAATGTGGAATGATGGTACATTAACACCCGCTGTAGTCGCCACGATTTTGAATGCAAGCATGCAAACGTGCATACATTGTGTCGTACAGGTGCCGTATGTCATTTTGTGGGATGGAGTTCCATGCCTGTTGCACTTGGTTAGTCAAATCGGGAACAGTTAATGCTGGTTGTGGATGATGCTGGATTTGCCTTCAATAATGTCCCATACGTACTCGATGGGAGAAATATCTGGTGATCTCGCAGGCCAAGGCAACATGTCGACACTCCGTATAGCACATTGGGTGACAGCAGCAGTATAAGGACGAGAGTTATCCTGTTGGAAAGCACCCTATTGAAAACTACTCATGAATGGCAGCACAACCGGTTCAATCACCAGTCTGAGGTACAAATTTGCTGTCAAGGTGCTTGGGTTAACGACGAAAGTGCTGCTGCTGTCATAGGAAATGGCTCCCAGATCATAACTCGTGGTGTTGGTCCAGTGTATCTACGCGGCAGACAGCTTGGTTCCAAGCTCTCATCTGGTTTTCTTCTTACCAACATACGACCATCACTGGCACCAAGACAGAAACGGATCTCATCTGAGAATACAGCAGATCTCCACTCCGCCCTCCAATGAACTCTAGATTGACACCACTGACGTCGCAGATGGTAGTGATTCGGAGTTAGTGGTATGAACGCTACAGACCGTCCGGCTCGGAGCTGTACCTGAAGTAATCGATTTCTTTCAGTTCGCTGTGTCACTCTGGGGTAAGCAAAAGCTCTAATTGCTGCTGAAGATGCAATATGATCCACTACAGCTATGCGGCGAATACAACGGTCTTCCCTGTCAGAAAAGTCCCGTGTGCGGCCGGATCCCGGTCTTCTTGAAACAGTGCCTTCCCGTGACCACTGTTGCCAACAGTCACGCACAGTGGATACATCCCTGTCAAGTCTTTCTGCAATATCGCGGAAAGAAAATCCACCTTCTCGTAGCCCTATTATGCGGCCTCGTTCAAACTTACTAAGCTGCTGATACTGCCTTCTTCTTCTCCTTAAAGGCATTCTTGGTTCAAACCTAGCTCACAACGTCCAATTCGGACGATAAATAACGCTCACAAAGTTTACATTGCGTATTTAAAGTAAACGTGATTTGCATATTCATACTGGCGCTACTAGCGCCACTCTTATTCGTTTAGCGTGAAATTTGAATAGGCGTCATCTTTCATATGTGCAAAAACGCGCCTCAAATTTCGTTTATCTAGCACAACTCCTTCTTGGTGTTGGGATTTTATTTTCCGCCAGTGTATTTGCATATATATTCTTTCCATTAATTGTAAAGAGTGTACTTTACTTTTGCATATGAACCCAAGAATGGATTATAGCGGCTTTGTTCCTGTAAGGAATTATACACATTGAAATTATTAACAATTATGTTCAATTATGTAGATTTAGGTTTAGATATTTAATTGGGAATGACCGAGATATGTATCAATTGTATATAAGTTCAATTTGTTCATTTTCCTTTTAATCATTTGGAGTTTTCGTGGGACATTGAACTAGTATTTATATGTATAAATAAAATTGAAAATCTAATTTGAATATTTTCTAAAATTTTCGATGCAATATGTGAACTTTAAACTCGCTTCAAAAGTCTTTGAAAAATTATGCCCCATAGTGTTCAATGACTTTCACGACTTCAACCCGGGTGTAATCCAAAACTAATTAGGGGATGTTATTCATTTACTGTCCCATGTGTCCCACAGACCGTCTCAACAACATACTAAAATATCAATTTGGTAAAGCCACTTTTAAGGCAGTTACCGTGCGAACGGACAGACAGATGGGCAAAATAAACAAAGTCGTTATGCAAGAACGTCGTGGTCCATCCATGCAAGGAGATGTCATCCATTAGATAATATCACTAGAATCAAGTGTTTTGCAGAGATAATTTTTTAAGATTTTCAGAGAATGCTTCATTTAATTTGTCTACTCATATAACTTGACCATAAACAAACTTTGGTCCTAAATCTGTAATAATAGAGGCAATTTTTTGTCTGTCTGTGTCGTTTGCAGCGGAAAATCTAATAAACGACGTACCGCCATGAAATTTGCACACAGGTTCTTCTGGCCTCGGCAAGGTACACTTCGGCGTCATTTTTTTATTTTTTAAACTTCAAATTACTTTTTTAGATGTCTTATATTTTATTACGATTTGCACACAACTGAGTTCCTTGGTAGCCGAAAACTTTATTTCAAAATGTCATCTTAACACCATCGAAATATTATCTTTGAAACAAACGTGTAACATCATTCTCATATTTAATATTCGAAATTTCGTCAATTACAATATATTTATATATATATATATATATATATATATATATATATATATATATATATATATATATATATATATATATATATATATATATATATTCAGTAACTCAATTTGAATATGGACATATTTACAAATATGGTTTTGGATTCAGTTATTATATTTTGGATATAATTCCCAATTCTTCAGAAATAATTTTCTATGAAAATAAACACATTTTAAAACAAAATACTGCTTTTGCGTTTGGACTAAATAAAATTATTAATAGTCACAATATAGTTAAAAATGATTTATTTAATACTTCAGTTAAACATCAAACAGTGTATACATTGTTGCAGACTCATTCTCACAAAACCACACGCACTCAGACGGGAATACACAAAAACAAACAATGTATTTACTTAGATTTTAAGTCTCAACTAAATAATTACAATTCACTATTTGAATCTAACTATGTGGTTGGAAAAACCATAGGGATACCATAGAGTACTATTCGGACGTAAAATATACAACTACAATCTTTTATAAAAACAGTTGAACAATCCTGTATCTTGTTCGTGTTCTGAATCATAATATCAACCCTTTATCGACCAATATCGACCATAATAAAGGAACCTAATCTCAAACAGTTTTAAGTTATGGATACAAATACAGACTTCCGCTATTGTATAATAAAAAGAAAATAATTCAAACTTTAGCCATCGATCTAGATAAATATATATCTATATAAACTATGGGGAAAATACAACTGCCCTTTTAAAGGATTTAGGAACTGGCAAGTACAAATCACCTGGCATGTAAAACAGCTGCTTTAACAAATTCCTATAGAAATATACGCGTAATTACCAAGACATCTTAAAGAGATCAAGTTACTACAAGACAATTTTGTAATCACTTAAGTTGATAAGGTTTCAAGTAATTATGCATTTACTTGCAAGAAAATTTTATTTGGACGAACTCAAACTACAACTCAATTCCTCAATTTCATTAACTCCTATACATATTAATATCTCTATTATCAGTAAACATATTACTGCTTACTGCAAAATACTTAAACAAAAACATAATCTTAATTTTCCTTACCTTATACCAAAATTCCATTAATCACCAATTACTATTAGAGCTGTTACATTTGGATTTAATTCATACACCAATGCTGCGGACAAACAAAAATTATGTATACTAAATCAAATTTATGATTATTTTACTACACAATGAACATATATAATCAAAAGTAGTTTAGAACTAATTAATAACTTAAAACAACTAACTTACATACATGATATTAAAACTTTTGATTTCAAAGACCCCTTTAATAGCATTGATATTCATGATTTATTTAAAGTCATACTAAATTTATATAACCAATTTACTCAATCAAAAACATCTCTACTTCAAAATTCAAAACATTGTTAAAATTCATTCTGTTTAACCAGTATCTCTCTCAGAGTAATTGCATATACAAATTAAATAAGGGAATTCCACAGGGAGGAATCTCATCCACAATACTGGCCAACCTTTATCTACATTTTTACCAACTTCAGTACCCTTTCAAGAGTCATATCATGTACAGATTCATTGATGATCTAATTATCATTAAAATTACTAATGGTGACACAATGTGAAACTTTCATTTTTATCCTCCTAATCCACAACTCATTGAAAATGTATGTACATGACAATGGATCTAGATTAAAAATTCCTAGTTAAAAATTTCTAGTTTAAAAATACCTAGACTATATTTTAAATATTCAAAATGAAGACACATTAAAAATTAAAATATACGACAAAACTGAATCGTATAACTTCAAAGAAAATAAAATTCAGCATTATTCCTCTAATCTATCAAAATCAGTATATAAAAATATTATAAATAATCAGTTATTAAGAATAAAATGTGAAGTACATCATGTTACTACAAAGAACACCTTATTAAATTCATAAACACTACTATGCAAAATACATATCCGCCAAATCTTATTTTTTCATTTATTAAAACACAATTTAATTTTAAATTCAAAACGTTGTTCCAATTACAGCAACACATAGACAAATCAATCTCAAGCACTTTAGAATAAAAAAATATTAAACAATTTATCATCTCCATGTTTCACAAACAACTGTTGCACTCTAAGTCTATCAAGTTAACTGTAATCTGATTTGAGTAGGGAAAAGCTTAGTCAGTATCACTTACTCTACAATGTTAGAAACACATGGGGTAACTCAATTTATGTTATTTTATTATTATTATTCCTTTTCATCGTATACATAACATTGTATTCTTATAAATACAGAGCCATACGCTGTAATATTTGATTATTTTTATATTTAAATCGGATCCATTTTCTACTTTCTTCTACGTCGGGCCATGTGCATTATTTCTGTAATACAATTTACAGTAATGTACAGAGAAACGTAGTAACCACCATATGTATGTTTATGCAGGGAACAAGGGGATTACTGCAGGGAACAGGGAACAAGGGGGTACTTTAAGTACCTGTATTACATATATGATTTATAACACAATAAAAATTTAATTTAAGGGTGTAGTTAAGGGATTATATTAACTAATCTTCACCACATGTAATTCCTTTTCAATTCCTTAGCTTATATATGGAACAGGGGAAAAGGGGTATTTTATACCAATTTAATACCCGTTTTATTTATAATATTTTATTTATAATTTTTTATTTATAATGTTCTATTTATCATCTTCACAAGCTTGTCGTGTAGTCACTAATGATATCGAATAATCACTTTAGACCATCTTATTTTCATTTTTGCTATACAGAACATTTAAATAAATGATCAATCTTTGGTATATATAACACAAGTAAATTAAAATTATTTAATTGTATATATATATATATATATATATATAAATATAATATTATATAATAATATTACATATAAATATATAAATTATATATAATTATTTATTAATTATATAAATAAATAAAAATGAAAAATAATAAACTAAGTCAAAAACATTAGAAAAATCAAAAAATCGGAAAATAAGATGCATTAACATTAATGTTTTGAATTTTATTTTCGCAAAATAATGTAACTTTTGTCAGTATTGAAACTACGATTTGAGCGCCCTTATAATGGTGTATAGTGGCATTCTCGTTTATCCAGTTTTCCTATGAATTACTTCTAGTAAGTATTTTCATCTTTGATTCATATTCATATTCAGGATTGCATATTTGGGAAGTTAATATTCTGAATTGCTTGTCCGGTCTCCAGCTTAGACTCACTGGACGGGTCTGGGAGTATTACCGTGAACTTTCGTACTGCCTCCCAGGTAGAATTTCGACTTGTTCATTCCGGTGCTTCTAGATTGAGCTGTTGAGGTTGATCGTGTATACACGTGGTGGAAGAAGAAGGGTTCATGCCGCATGGTAATACAAATTTTCTTAATGTATCCTACTTTCATTTTTTAAATTTTTGTTGCCTGTAGTCTGAGTTTAAGCATTTATAGCGATGTGCTATTGCTTAATCTGAAACAGGCATTTGTTTGGGTTAATTAGAATTAAATACTCAGACCTGAAGATGAATTTAGTTCTGATTAATCATCGAATTTGGGACGGTGCTGCTATTTTCTCTTATCGGCATTGTGGCCGTGAATTTGCTTCTATGGTGATGTTAATATTACTTGAATTGTTTGTTTTTTTAATTTTTTTTTTACATAATTCTTATTATTACATATTTCAAATATATATATATATATATATATATATATATATTAGAAAACTGTAGTAATAGAAATTCAAGTAATATTAACACCACCATAGAAGCAAAACAACGGCCATATTGCCGATAAGAGAAAAAAACAACAACGGCCCAAATTCGATGATTAATCAGAAATAAATTTATCTTCAGGTCTGAGTATTTAATTCTAATTAACCCAAACCTATATATATATATATATATATATATATATATATATATATATATATATATATATATATATATATATATATAGCAATCTATTGTTATCAGTGAAATATTTTATGGGACATCCAATGCATGAACTATTATATGCTAAGATAAGTTGTTTTGGGAAAAATTTCTGTACAACCGAGGGGATATATACTAATTCAATTAATATGAATATCGAAAGTTAAAGGCAAAAACTGATATATAGGGAAATTCGGGGATCATATAATTTAGTTTATATCTATTTATTAGATAAATAATTTCTTAAAACTTTCACCATCTCGAAAATGATGCAATTTAGCTTTGTGAATTCTTCAATCATTTTTCAGAGCAAAATTCAATATATAAAACGATTGTTAATTAAACTCCATTCATCATAATTATTTTGATACATTCTTTTATAAAACAAGGCTTACTGTGAAATATTATTACATTTAGACTAACTGTACTAATCCAGCAAAAGAATTCGTTTGAATAGTTTAATTTGTTTCAGAAATGCTATGGTTCACACACTCACCTCCATACATACTTCGCCTCAAAACAACATGTTTAGTCTTGTCCAAAACATGTTGAATCGTCAAAATCTTATTGATTTTTAACTGCATTATAACTTACTTTCTACACATATGTTATGGATGGTTACAATGATTAATGTTTTCTTGAAAACTGTCTTTTCTTTGATGCTCCTGATAATACGTTCCTTATAAACCATTGAATCAGTCTTAAATTGTTTTGAAATATAACTAACTAGGGGATCAAAATGTTCGTATTTGCTCCCCTTCTCAATCTAAAAAGAAGGTATTTGTAGTATATTTCTTACAACCAGCTAAGTCCGCGCGCTTCATGCGCTACGCCCGTCCATGTACACCGTGGCCATGCGTGGGAAACAGGAAATGGCGGATATAGTTCCCGTCGACTTTCCTATCCACTCCTAAAATCCACAAATGCATGCGAGTCATGTACCCCTCCCATTCGGTATTGCTATTTCTTATACAACTCCGTTTAAAAACATACATAATATACTATCTCCTAACAGAGCGCAATGAATGTACGCTCCCTCAGACCGCTCCCATTACGCTCCCCCACACCCTCTAACAAACAAATTCTTCAAGTTTAAGACCTCACCCCTTTTTTCAAGTTTTAAATTTCTGGTCATACCATGGGCAAACTTTCTTTAACTCCATGGGTCATACCATTCAGCTCCAACTGATCTATATAAAAATATTTATTGCATTATTTAAAGTAGGCAGACATTTGAAGATAAAGGAGGAAGCAAGTCTCTCTAACTCCATGGTTCAGAATTTTTAAATTGGAATTGCCTCTCAATATTAACTTTTTTTATTTAACTGAATCATGGGGATGATCTCATCTGTTATTCCATGAGCTGAATACATCTTTCCTTTTAGTCTTATGATCGTGCAATTGCATCATGTTTTGGAAATGCATTCAACCTGATATATAAGTAGACAAATAGCTTCTCAAAATTTGGTCTTCTTTGTTATTTCTCGAGATCCAAGAATTAATTTGGAAAATGAATTTCAGATTTGCATTCAGTATGGTCGAATTAGTATACATGACTATTTTTAGCTCTGCGAATAGAATTCGATGACACTGCGTTTTTAGGGTGATAATGTCACATCTCACTTAGAAATACATCAAAATAAGTCCCATTTTACCTTGAAATACGTAATACCTCACCTTGAAATAAATACGTCAGGTCTTACCTGAAAACTCAAAATACATCACACCTCACCTAGAAAAACGTCAAATTACGTTAGACCTCATAATACCTTCCTTATAAACTTTTCGTGATTCTCAACCTCTTTTATATGACAACTCCATGGATAAAAAAATATTCCCACTTACACTTTTCTATCCAAAATGAAGTCATTTGTCATATATTTCTTTTGAAATACGTCACACCTCACTTGTATATCATTCGCATTTTGTATAAGAGGAAATAATGGATTGATATTGAATATATGGATTACCAATACTGTTTAACAAACAGGGGGCGGGGGTACATGCACATTTTACTTCTGCATTAGTTTCTACTTGATATTATTAAAATCACTGAAGTTATATCGGTAAATGGTTTTCAGCACAAATAATTTTTCTCCATATTGCTAATGAAGATTAATAGATAAATGTGGAACTCCCTAAAAAAATTATCAGATATATCTCTTATTATAAAACAAGAAAGTAACCCTGACGCATGTGGCGTCAGTTTTAAAAGTTATTTTTAATTTTTTCTAAGCCTTTGGTCGAAAAAATAACTGTAAACATTATTCCTAAAGAATTAAATTAATAATTTCACACAGCAGATGCGATTATCAACGAAATTAAATTAACGTTTTAAATGCTGACCTATCGATAACTTAGTAACATTTTCATAAAGTTCAAAATGGCGATTTTGCGCTACATTGGTAGCCATAGATGCCAAATTTTTCGCCAAGTTTGCAGATAGACAGGAATAAATATTATTATTATGTAGTTGCTAGCAGTTTACCCGTTTTTCTTACGGAATACGTAATATAAAAAACTTAAACTTTACAATTACGGGTAATACATACTATAGTATTCTATATGACAATGTTATTAAAAAAACTTCTAATATTAAAACTTCGCCTAATAAAACTATATGGATCCCCGTTTTCACTATACAAAATTATCTTCACAAGCAAATCTGAAACTATTGGTCCCTTGAAAACACATTTTCAGAAAATATATTTTAATTCCTGCAAACAGTGAAGATTTCCCTGAAGATCTTAAAAGATTAATACTGGAAATCACTTCATTTTAGTGACATTTTCGACGGGATGAATGACATCGCTTTTGGATGGATGGACAATGACGTTCTTACTCTTCTATTTGCTGTGCCTTTATTTGGCTCAGCTTTCTGGATTCTCGATTATGTTATAACTATAACATTAATTAAACGAAATCATTTATTATATACAATTTACCTTTAAAATATTATCGGTACATGTGAATGGTTCTAAAAAAATATTTCACTCTGCATTTTTTTCTATAACATACTCTGTGAGAAGATAGAAGAATGTTATTTATTTTAGGTTTTACAAAGGGCTGTGAATTTTAAAGAAAGACTCCAAATAATAACAGTTCACCGCAAATTATGCATTTACTTTATATTAGATATAAGTAATATACCCGTTCTTTGTACGGAATATTTATGTCATGCAGCATAATTGTTTGCAATTTGAATTAGCCGTTTCACCTTTAAGTAAACCTAAATTTTAAAATTCGGTAATATAGAAAGGCAACGTTTAAATTCCAATTTGTTGTGTATTACAGGTATATTATAAAACTATCACGTAAATCCCATACACAGAACCCGCCTGTAAAAGGGAGTTCCCTAAATTAGGATCGTGCTCCCATGGCAGATAACAGCATTTATGGACGAGTTTCGCGGTTATTATGAGCTAGTCAACATAAAATAACCTATAACTATAATTACAGCAACAAAACCTTTTATGTAATACAGTTTTACGAATTCTTAATACTTCAACGTGTTTCATATTGAAGTTTTAATGTGACTATTTAAGTGATACACAATATGCAACAGGATAGTTAATATTTATTTCAAGTGAAACAAGTGCATTCTTGTACAGTATATAAAATGTAAATCCATCGTTCTACGTAACCTTTTACGTGCATATATCCGTTTTTGAATTCGATATTTTTATATATTATAATGCATATTTCGATATATTATAATACACTGTATATGTAGAGGGAAGTAATGTTACGTGATCAAAACGAATAAATTTCGAAATTGACTTACAAGTTGAAATACCAATTAACTCTTTATGAATAATTCTCTTAAGACTGTATGAGAAAGTATGAAGAATGTAAAACATTAGGGGAAATTTAACCCAGTTAAATCAAATCATAAATGCATGTCTAAGTTGAGTTTGAGGTATGTTCTACCTTTTTGTGTTGTGCTGGAATAAAAGTGTAGGCAGCTAAGCAATCAGTCGTAAATATTTGATAAAATGCATTTATCAGAGGATTTTTTTTTCAAAATACAAGTATATTTATTAGAATTTTATACATCTGAAACAGGATTTAAAGTTATTATAGGTCTACAACATATTTATAGTTGCCGAAAACATTTAAATACCATATAGATCACAATACACTCAATTTAAATAAAATGTGAAGAAAATTGCATTTCCTTCCGTTTAATGCAAAACTAAGGAAACAGAATTATTATCGTAATAAAGAAAATATTAAATCCATTGATTTCCATTGATATCCATTATTTCTCTGAAAAACCACTGTTTCAACAACAGCTTCCATACATATACTTCGAGGAGCAATTTGATAATATATCTTTAATTGTAGATGGTCAAGGTACAGTACCTAGAAGTAATAGTGTGCCGACCGGCTATACCTACCAATGCTGGGAGCTGTTCCCGGAAAGTCGACTCCGCTAGATGACGCTGATCTCAAATAAGAGATCAAAAGCGAAGATGTTTACATTGAAACAAATAGGAATTTAATGCAAATGAAATGACCGATATCTTTGGAAATAACTGAAGAATTTGTGTGAAATTTCGTGTGATTATTGTAAGTGGTATAGATAAGACAATCACACTGCGACAGCGATAATAAAAAGAATTTAGTTAAATTTTTAATATTGAACTATAGATAACTTTGTAACATTTTCATAATGTTGCCAAAATGTCGTTTTTGCGCTAATATTGTAGCCATTGATGCCAAATTTGTCGTCAAGCGTGACAGATAGACTAGAATAAATGCTATGCTTATGTAGTCACCAGCAGTATACCCTGTCTTCATTCGGAATATATAATATAACGAATATTAAAATGTCCAATTCTGTGGAAATTCCTATAATATTCTAAATGTCATTGTTATTCAAAATATTCTATTAAAATTTCCAATAAAAAAGTATATGAATCCCTGTTCTCGCCATATACATTTATCTTCACGCAGATCTAAAGAATTAAGCATGCTGGACCCGTTTGAAAACACTTTGGACAGAATATATTTTTCAATTCCTACTAACGACATTGAAGCTCTCCCTGACGATTTAAGAAAAATGTTTCTGCAACATACTCGATTCTATCGATATTTAATATGAAATGTCATCCCCTTGGATGGATGGTTCGCGACGTTCTTGTTTTTCCTATTTTCTGCGTGTTTATTTGAAGCAGCTTTCTGGATCTAGATCGCACCGTTGAATAACACACTTGATGAAACAAAATCATTTTTATATATAATATACTTTTATAACATTATCAGTGTATATGAACTGTACACAGAAAAATATTTCAATTTTGATTTTTCGCTTTTACATATTCTGTGAGAAGATAGAAAAATGTTAAATGTTATCCGTTTTGGGCTTTACTAAGGGCTAAGTGTTTGCGGTTGAAAACTTTTCTTATGGCATGTCAACCTATAAATAAACATAAATGAAACTTTGACTTGAAATAGCGGAATAAATACAAATATGAAATATCCAATTTCCGTATTTTTTTTATCATTTTAGCACTGGCGGATATAGTGATTTTTAATGAAATAATCTATCTAAAAATCTACCTACTCTAATGAGAAACACTTGATTTTGGGGACATGACCTCAATTTTTTTTGCTTTTTCTGTACGCTGCGGCACCAATTGTTACAATTTCCTGGACTTTTATGGGATGTCTGGTATAAACACTATAATTATTCGAAATCTGTTCAATTCATCTATATATAGAATGTACTTTAAAGACATTATCGTTATATATGAACGGTAGGAAAAAATATTTCACTTTATAGTTTTTATCAATGGCATACTCTGTGAAAAAATATAAAAATTTTATCCATGAGGGATGGCTAAGTGGTTGCGGTCCAAAACTTTACTTAAGACATGTCGAGCTGTAATAGATTATCAAGGAAATTGAACTTACTTTTGCAAAATATTGAACTTTCACTAATTAGGATTCATTTTCATTGAATCTAGGTCATTTTATAAATTTGGCAATATTTTCGTCAATTTATCGATATTTCGATCAATTTGCCATCATTGTAAATCACCAAATTTGTCGCCAAGTCAGGTGACACGTTCGGTCTGACAAACAGACGCCACATTGTAAAAACTCTCCACATTGGTCGCAAGTCAAGTGGCACTTTCGTACTGATAAACAGATCCTACCGAGACATCATTACAATACTATCCTCTGAAGTGGGGCAGTCGAATGTTTATTACTCAGCGATTGCACTCGGATAACCCGAGTTCGATTTCAAGCTCTTCCCAAACTGTCCCAGTATTAACTCGAAGTACGGCTGCGTTAAGTATGTGAGACTGTATGTCCTTTCGAGAAGTTGATAGTAGGGTAAGGAGGTTATAGTCTTCCCCTCTGGGTTACGGTCAAAATTGGGAGGAACTTCCCGGCCGTCCAAACCTTGCATCTTCGCGTAGGCCGGACGGTCTGAGACGAAGAAGTAGAATACGATTGCCTAAAGAAACACAAATAATTTCATTAATTTAGCCTAATATTATCAATTTAGCGACATTTTTAAAAATTCACAAATTTGTCGCCTAGTAGAGTGGTTACTTTGATAAACAAACCCGACCGAAATATAATTACAGTATTATCTCCTAACAAAACACAAACAATTTAATTATTAATTGTACGTGTCAACATGTTCGTCGTCAGAAGACTTCGTTATTAATTGTGCACTAAGCCACGTGTTTTAATTAAGTCATTTGTATAACAAATGCATTCAGAAGTACTTCCTAAAGGAAATACAGGGTCGTCATAATTAAAGAAGAGGTGTTTAGGGCCCGATAATGCGGAAACTGTATGGCCGAACACAAACAAATTTGCAGTAAATTCTATTTAGACCATGGGGTGTTTATTTTTAAAAGAAAAAAAAATAGTTTGTACTTTTACCACCGCGGTCCAAAATGCTTCTGTAAGGTCCATTTTTGGAGTAAAATAATTATAGGAATTACAGAAATTTCTGTTAATGCTGAGAGGTATCGACCAATGCTGCTGAACTTTGTTATTCCGCAACTTCAACAGCGTGGACGTCTTGAATCTACGATATTAATGAAGGATATAGCACCCCCTTGCGAGTACAGGAAGCTAGCTCTACGATAGCATTTTTAACAACAACAGAATAATTAGTCGAGCGTTTCCTATGAAGTGGCCAACCCGTTCGCCTGATCTGAACCTTTGTGACTTTTGGTTGTGGGGTCATGTAAAGCGCCTGGTATACCAAAGGGATGTGAATAATTTAGCCACTTTGAAGGACCGAATAACATTGCGCGTTAAGCAAATGAATGGAGATCTGCTGCATTCTGCAGTAGAGAATGCTGTTCAGAGAATGCACTTTTGCAACTTATGCAAGGGAAACGTATTGAATCACACATATAAATGATGCCAATATAAAAATCATTGTCATAAGTATGTAAATGTAAGATGCAAATGTAAATATATAATGTACTAAATACGTATAAAATGTAAATGTGATGTCCTTTTCAAAATGCATGTAAAATATTAACTTTCTGTATTTACTATGCCTATTTTACGGCAAAAATGGTCCTTTACAGCGTCACTTTGGCCCGCGGTGGAAAAAATCCGAACATTTTTTTTTCTTTTAAAAATCAAAACCCCATGGCCTAAACGGTATGTATTGCAAATTTGGTTGAGTTTGGCCCAACAGTTTTCTCACTATCGGGCTCTAAATACCACTGCTTTAATTATGGCCACCCTGTATATTAATACATTCATTAGAGCGTTTCGTTCTCCCTGAAATTATAAAGTCTTGTAACACATATGTAGATAATATTATGCAAATAAATAATTTTTGACTTTAAAAATACCTTTAAATAACGCATGAAATATAGTTTGTGAAATGCTGTTAAAAATTACTCTGAGAAATGCGATTAAATATCATTTCGATAAATGCAGGTAAATATTGCTCTGATAAATGCAGTTAAAGATTTATATGTGAAATGCTGTGACGTAGAACTTCTAAAGTAAATATAGTTCAGGGTATTTATGTATGGAATTTAGTTAACTTTCAGCATCATGTTCTGTGTTTTTTTAAATAAGGCATCGAGTATTATTTAATTTAAAATCAAACATGGCACAAACTCACATGTAAACCGTTTTTTCTGATAAAATGTAATGCTCAAATTAAGGAAGGTTGCTTATCTTCGGGATAGTTCAAAAATATGTTTCTGATAAATAAGACTATCATAATTATATTGGAGCTGCTTACGTAATCCTATAAACACACATACACAAATGTCATGAGGTATAACATAACTAAAGTCACCAACAACTCGAGAAATAACTAAATAAACGCTCACAGGAACAAACTTTTGCAATCGGGAAACAAAGAAAGAGAAAGTTAATCCCTCAACTTACATGTTCTTCCACATGTGCACACCGGAGCGAGTTAATCCCACAAGAATTTCATTCATTGTCTATCTTTGGCGATGCCATATGTTTATGCTTAAAGAATGTTGTGCACACCGGTCATATTCAGCTTTTTGATATTTATGTACTTAATGAAACGTATTGTATTTCCGTCCAGAAGAACATATTTGATCCAATGCGATCGGAATAAAAATTCGATTGCAAATAGGATTTTACAATTACTCACGTGTATTTCCCCCAATTTAAGCTCCCGAAAACTGCGATGGTGGTGATGATGGCACCAATGGTTAGCGCGCAGTGATGGCTCTCGAACGACCTAAGTTTGATTCCTGGCCCTGCCCAAACTGTCCCCGTGTTCAAGTGGAGTACGGACATGTTAACTACGCGAGTTCGTAAGTCCTTCCAAGAGGTTAGTTGTACGAGAAGGAGAGTGGAGAGTACTGGCCCTGTGGATTCTGCCGCCACTGGGTTCTGGTCTAAATTGTGGGGCACTTTCCTGCCGTCCAAACAGATACTTTACACCTTCGGGTATGTCGGATGGTCTGGGTCGAAAAAAAGGATCTGAATGCTTTTCTTTAAATAAAATGAATGATTTTCATATTTGCAATATTGGACAACAAATTGCTTTGATTATTCCTTGAGTTAAGTTATTGATAACATACTCCACACGTAACAACTCTTTTTGCATTTTGAAATCCTCTTTTTGGATATAAAACCGTAATAAACTACAGACTATCTCGTTCTGAATCTCATATAAAACTCCATCATACTTGTCATGTTCCCCCCCTCATCACAATTCGATAAAAATTAAATATAAGAAATGAATGTAGGGGTGGACAGCAGAGTGGTTTGCCCGCTGGGGTTGCACTTGGACAAATCGAGTTTGTTTCCCGGCTCTGCCCAAACTATCCCCATGTACAAGCGGAATACGGTCATGTTAAATATGCGGGTCCGTATAAATCCTTCCAAGAGGTTGATGGCAGGGGAAGGAGGGATTCTGTCACCACTATGTTCCGGTCTAAATTGTGTGACTCTTCCCTGCCGTCCAAACAGATACTTTACACTTTCGGGTAAGTCGGATGGTCAGGGTTGAAAAAATGTAATGAATGCATTTTTCAAATAAAATGCATGATGTTCATCTTTACAATGTTGGACAACAAATTGTTTTGATAATTCCATGAGTTAAGTTATTCTTAACATACACCACTCGTAACAGGTCTTTGTTCATTCTGAAATCTCATGTTTGGATTTTAAACCTTAATAAACTACAGACTATCTCGTACTGAATTTTATATAAAACTGTGTCATTCTTGTCATTTCCCAGTGGAATTTTTCGACTCAAATTTCCTCTTTATGAGTGAAAAGGCGAAAGATGAAAGGACTCGAGTATTAAAACCTTCTAGATGAAAGTCTTTATTTGCAAAAGATAAAAGCATCTTCGATAGTAGAAAATATTTTAGTCTTCACAAGTAAAATACTTGGGGATCTTTTACAGAGGTGGTCTTTTCAATTTGGCATAGAAAATATCACTGTAAAAATCTGATATAAGCAGCACATACCTCAAACTCATTCCCCCCCCCCCTTTTTTTTTGTTTCGTACTGCATTAAATGTAGTTTAATGTCACAGAGTAAGAAATATAATTTTATTTTTGAAGTTACACACAACATGCAGTTTATATTAAATATTTGTTTCCGTTTGGCGGCCAAGCGTATTTTAAAATTCTGGTGAGGCAAAAATACACAAAACCTAAGATTTCCGAGAACAGTTCATTCTTCATTATTGTATTTGGGGGGGGGGGTTACTTTTCCTGCGTACACAGATACCTTCTGAACAAGTTTTGACTATTTTTGGAGCAATGTCCGTCAGTCTGATGTCTGTGGTCGATTTTTTGTGTACACAATAGCAGGCACAATTATTAATGGATTTTTACGAAACTTTATATTCGGCTTTGTTATCAAAAAATTTGGAACTAGATAGAATTTTTTAAAATTCAAACGAAAACTTTTTATTTTATTCGAATTATATTGTTGTGATACAACCATTCAAAGGACTTAATTAAAAAAATAAAATCAATTGAATGATCATATCTCAACACCTGATTGGGTCGGACACTCACATTCAATAAAAGGAAAATTAATTAATTAAAAGTTAGTTACTTAATGGAAGGGGATCATATAGTGGAAAATAAAATTTGGAATATCAATAATAATTGCGTTGTGTTTTTTTAAATATTAAACCATTTTGTATGTGAGCGCCTAAAATTCTACAAATGCATAAGCAACATAATATGAATTAAATTTAACATTCTAGATAGAAAATATACCTGTTTCAGGATCTGAAATAAAAATATTAATAATGTAAAATAAATTGTCTCATTATAAATGCTGAATATGCTTCACCAAGCGGATGTGCAAAGTCACATGTTCCATGATTATGATGATCACATTTTAGGACACCTTTTCTGCTACACTCAAGTTTCAACTCACATTGCAGAATTAAAATGAAATAATAGCTGGGCACAATTCCAAAATGTAAATTGATAAACTGCACACAGGAACACCAATATGCACTTTGCTGTTGTAATATATTTCTCAATGTATAGATCAGATGACAAAATATTTTAATCTTCATGATGACTTATTAACTCGTTTCTATATTCTGAAAGCAAATCGTTTAGAATAATCCACAAAAGGCAGATGAAAGATGGTTAATAATAATTATGTCGATTAATCACCAGCATAACAATTCCAATAAAGATTCCTAAAAACCATAAATGCATAGTAACAGACGTAACTATTCTTGCGTAAGACCAGAATTGCATAGTAATTGTTAAAGAAATGAAGTTCACAGAGGATATCCATATAGACAAATGCTGCTGTCAAACTCAGAAATAAATAACATTTCTTTAACTTGGCTCAAATAATTTTAATAATGATAATCAATGAAGTATTTGATGTAGTAATCAATTACAAGAAAAAATAGCAATTCCTTCATCTACACTTTTTTTTAAAAATATACATTCCACAGGAAATAAAAATCCAATAAATTCATAAACCGAAACACAAAACAAATATATATGTTGATTTTCAATTCATAATGATTTCATTTTACAGTACTTAAAGCCACGCGTACATATATATATTAAAAAAAATGGCAAAGAAAGGGGCCAAGGCCCCTTTGCCAACGAAAATCCAACACCTTCACGTACAAGAATTTTTTTGAGAGAAGAGAGTGCATCAGCACTTTTCACATAAGGGAAAATCTCCCGCCTAACCGGATGTTGCCATACCAGATAAAACAATCTCCTGCTCAACCAGGGAGGTCAAAAGTGAGACAGAAGAAAACAAGTTTCCGTATCTCGCCTGAAACGAGATCTCACCAATTGAAACAGTGTGCGCATATCCAGTCATTTTTAAAAAGGGCGTCCACTGTACGAATAAAAACATGAACTGATAGCAGCACGTTATAATTTAATTTAATAAAAGAGTCAATTGGTCTATTAATGAATATATAAAATAAAAGCAATTTTGAATAGAATAATTTGGAATAATAAATTTAAACTAAAATAAAATATTTAATGAATTATATAAAAAAGAGTTAATTTTGAATAATAAAATAAAAGGTGTTGTGACGTGTCACAACATATATATTTTTTAGCATGGGATCATAGGACAAAATTTTACATAATCTTGCATAAAAGTGTTTATTTGTGACTCAAAGATCACGAGACTTAATAGTTTCAATCAATGTTGTGAAAAATAGCCGCGATACGATTGTTTACTGATCGTGACGTCATTAGCCCCCCTTAGAGGGCCAATGAGGTTAAGCCCCCGGGGGGGGGGGGGAGTGGATGCATTGTCAAGTATGATATTAATCAAAATATTTTTTCAAGACCTTTACATGTGCCAAGCTATAGTTGTAATCATACACGAAAAAATGAATTTTGGTATATGAGAAAGTCGTGTTGAGTTACACTTCAGTTAATTTTATTGGTGATACAGAAATTTTTGAATTTTGGTTTTGGTAGTACATGTTTGGTAAAGAGTTTAGAACACCCGTTTCAGAGAATTGTCCAATTGGTAGGAATCTGCACCAGCAACGCACTAAACGAGTATATGAAAGACATTAAATTCCCCTCAGAAAGTCGTATCATCAGGAATTGCAACACGTGGACAACTGTTTTCAAATTTTGCAAAATGTGGTAAATAAGTCATTTGTGAGTTACCCTGCTTGCATATGCTTAAAGAATGTTGTGCACGCCGGTCATATTCAGCTTTTAGATATTTTAGTACTTGTTAAACATTATTGTATTTCCGTCCAGATCGTTGACCCAAAAATATCGGAATTAAAATTCGTTTGCAAATAGGATTTTAAAGTAACTCGCGTGTATTTCCCCAATTTAAGCTTCCGAGAACTACGATGATTTGAATACTAGGGTTTATTATGGACGAGTAATGCGATGCCTATTCTCCTTTCCTAATGAAGGGAAATCCACATTTCCTGAATATTGTACACCCTTTTACTCGAAAACTACAATAGTTAGGAAGATGGAATGTTGCATAGATACGTAATATTGCATGGAGGTTTATTAGCATGGAGGTTATTGCATGGAGGGAATCACAATTTCAATTGTTAAAGCGAATTCTAACAGGGCGAAATACCCTTTTTTTATATTTGCGCATACTCACTATGCTTCGTACAAATAACAAGTACACAACAACTTTTAAACAGCTAATCAAAGCGTGTGCACTTGCATGCATTGTAATTCAAACGTTCTCCTGTATATTAAATACGTTTTTGCTATTTCAAAGTGTTACTTGCATTTCAGTGTTTGCCTGTATTCTAATTTGTTTAATGTAATATTCAAATTTTAAAAACTTATATTCTCTGTTGCATTAGAATTCTCAAATATTGAAGTTGAAATTTTATGCATCTAATTTCATAATTATATGTTAATTGAAGTTTGAATTTGAAATCTTTCACATATCGCATACTTCATATGCACGAGTCGACTCAAAGATCGGGTTTTTGCTAGTTTACGTCATTCTCAATAAGAAATTTTATTTTTTGTGCCCAAAACACTCAAACAGTCCTTTTGCATCTTGAAAAAAAATTGCTTTATGGCCGTCGTATACCGTCTTCCTTTATATTACCGTCCATCTACCGCTTGCGAACTTGCAGTGAATAAGTTTCTTTTATACATGTTATTAAATATGAGTACTTGGAACGTCAGTTAGGAACTACTAATTATCATAATTCATGCTACTAACTATCATAATTCATGCATTCAATACATATTTTACAAAACTTGTGTGTAAACGTTTTTCTAATACTTTATATTATGCAAATAACAGCACCATTTTCTGCAGGATTCTCTGAAAGGTTTATCACATAGAGAAAAAAAAATATGCAAACCATATTTTATTTTGCAATGAGTCGTGTAATATGGGTATAATTATTATATTAATGTTTATCTGAAATATGACTTCACGTATTTTGATTAATTTTTTTTTACACATTTTACGTGATAATTTGAATATTTCCTAAAATTTTCGAAGCAATTTGTAAATTTTAACTCCGCTAAAGAAATGTTTAAAAAATTAGGTCCCATAGGGTTGAATGTTTTACATTTCTTCAACGCAGGTTAAATCCAAAATTAATTGGATGATTCCATGCAAATGCTATTGAAGGCACGTGGATACACGTTAGAAGTAATTGACCGGGACTTGAAGGACTTGATTTCTTCCATAAAGTTCTGGAAATTGTTACAGACATTGATATGGAGAAGCAGAAACCAGGGCATAAACTTTAGGAAGGAAATGTTTAGTTTCTACATTGTCTTTTTCTACGGCGTTGACATGTGTTATCTTTGTTGACATGTTTACACGTGTATCGTTGTTGACGTGTGTTATCTCGTTTTGTGTATGGTATTTTTGTATTTTATTAATTTTTATGCTCTTCCTGATCAATGTAACTATTTAAAATTATTTTAAATCAGTTTTTCCATTCTTCTTCTGCTAAGCCTAACATGATTATCGAGTTGTTCTTCGGTTACAATTTTGGTTGCTAAAAAATGGCGAATCTCGCAAAAGTCTTCATAATGAAGATGCTTCGTTTTGCTAGTCGAGACGAACCACAGAATTTGATGGTCGAGTTTCATTCCTCGAAGCCAATCAGGGAAGGAATTTTAATGTCTTTCCTGATCAATGTAATTTTCAAAAAATTATTTTACCTCGCTTTTTCTATTTTTGTTCTCGCTAAGCCTAACGTGGCGATTTAGTTCTTCCTTGACGTCAATTTAGGCTACTGAAAAATGGCAGATTTCGCAAAAGTCTTTATACTGAAGATATTCGGGTTTGCTGACCGATGCGTACCACAGAATTTGGGTGGTCGAGTCTCACCAGGGTCCAAAATAAATGCAAGTAAATCCGATGATGAATACAAGATTGGAGTTTCGGTTGAATTTTGCCAAGGGTAACTTCTAACCGTCGCTGGTGATGTCAGTGGTTAAGAACCAGTTAATCTACATTCTTTCACCGATATTTTCTCTTTCGCAGCGATTTTTGCCTCTATCAGCATTTTTGGATAAACGTAGAATATTTGAATGAGCGTCAGCATCGCAATATGAGAACTGGTTACGCTGCTCAGCCAAAGAAGTAGCAATATAGGGGCGCGTCTCTAAACTCCTGCACAGGATTATTGATAAATTCTCCAACTCTTCACAATGAGTCCTGGGTACAAGGTTCTTGTTATTGTCCTTTGGGTTTGGACATTACAGCCATGCTGAAAAACGTTCTTTGTGCTTTGTTACGTACAAAAGTTTGTTAAGTGAATACATTGTTTAAAGAAATGGATTACCGATTGAAAATTTCTTCATATAATTACATTTCAGGATATGGTAACTATAGGATACATGGTCATAGTTTTTACTGATTGAAATAAAAATTTATAGAATGCAAATACAAGAAATGTTTATGCATATTTTAAATTCTTATACATATACTCAACATATTTTGGGCAAAAAATAATTAAATATTGAAAACTAAAAATGAAAAACATGGTTTGAAAATAAAATGACAAATGGCCTTCTCTCCTTCATGTCAAGGAGAGATGACCATCCAATACAATAAAGAACAAGAAAGATCAATCATGCATAAAGCATTAATTCTGAAACACTTTCCAATTTCAATACAATCTTACTTAAACATCTCTAAAATGCGACACATTCCTCGGTAATATTTTTAAAATTATCACAATACTACAATAATTTATTATATTTGAAAACTTAAAACTTCATCGAAAAAAAATGAACTTCCCTCAAAGATGGCATTGAAATGATGGCAATTGCCTGGTTTAAATCCTCTAAAATGCTATACATTCCTTGGTAATATTTTTAAAGTTATCGTAATACTACAATAATTTATTATATTTAAAAACTTTATCGAAAACAACTTTATTCAAATGATGTCATCGAAATATAAATCGCCACCTTATAAAAGCAGCATTTCATTCATAAACATTTTTCCAATCCATTCATTCATCACAATAATATAATAATTTATTTTATTTTATTTATAAACTTAAATCCATGGAGGTACAGGTAATTTAACTCGATGCTTAAAACTTCATCTAAAAAATCGTCTGGTTCTCTGTTTAAAATCAATGAATGTTTCATTTACATCAGCTATATTGCAGACTCCATGAGCTAAATAATTTTGCGTTAAGGAAATGCAGCAATTCTTATGCAACTCATTCTACATCTTTTGGTGTTTACATTATCCATAAATGAAAATTAGGCTTCATTGGAGAAATAATCAAAGTTTGACCGTCATTTAAACTCAAATATATTGTAATTGCTTTGTTTCAGTATGTAGATGCACAGAATTTAAGCAAAAATAAAGCGGTTTTAGGACGGATACAAAACTAAATATGAATTAAAAGGAACTTTAAATATCGCGATTTTGAGACAAGATGGATGCCATATTTCATTTGGATAGTGTGTCACGTGATCTCTTCATACAATTGTCACGTGATCTGTTCATATAAAGGGTGTAATTATTATTTTAATTTTTAATTAAAAACTACTGAATATATTTTGCTGAATTTTTTTTATATATTTTATGGGATAATTTGAATATTTCCTAAAACTTTTGAAGCAAAATGTGAATATTAAATTCGCTTAAAAAAAGGTTGAAAAATTAGGTCCTATAGGGTTCAATGTATATCATTTTCTCAATCCGGGTTCAATCCAGAACTAATTGGGTGATATTATTCATTTATATTCCCATAGATCCCACTTACTGTCTGAACAACATACTAAATTTTTATTTGGATAAAGTAATTTTTGCGGCAGTTATCGTGTTAAAGGACAGACAGACAGAATGAATAAAATCATAAACACTTTTAAACTATTTTGATAAAGTGTTGAAAATGAAGTTAATAGGAAGAAATAACACATTTCATATAGTTAACCATGAAAAACGTATAATAACTTGTAAAGATGCAATTCTGTCACGGAAATTGAGTGAATAAAATTCTAATAAACAAAGTTTAAAATATAATTTCAAATTTTCACTTTCGTAAAATTTTACCACATTTTTGGCAAGATCTTGAAAATTTGTACACGTTTCATGGAGTCACTGCATGCACCTTATGCACCTTATCCAGTCATCCTTTTTGGTTGTGGTAATGTATCCTTCTCCACAACGAACACAGTGATCCTCATCAAATTCTATTCCCTCTGAATCTGTAGTATCCGATAATTTCAACTCTATATTATCTTCTTAGCTGTTATTAATCAAAATCTTCCACAAAAAAATAGTTAACCTTAAAAAAACTTTCTTTACAGAGCTATAGATATAATGTACTAAAAACTGTTTTCGAAATTAGCATTGACTTTTAAAAGATAATAAAGTTATTGACTTTACAGATGATCAATAGATGTCGCCATTATGTTAATTTGTAACTTATTCAATAGGCTCACTAATGGCTTTGATTGTCTATCACAGAGCAGTTTTGTATTTAAAATAAAAAAATCTGATGTAGGCAACATATGACTTTCCTTATATAATGCAATGAATTTACTACTTTTACAGTTAAAAAAAAGTTATTCTTATATTAGATACATATATAAAAATATTGAATTTTCTTGAATTAGTCGTCATTTTCATTGATTTAGCATCATGTTTATCCATTTAGCGAGATTTTAATTAATTTGGCAACATTTCAAAAAGTCTTCAATTTGGCTACATTCCGCCAACTTCGTCACCAAAATCTCGCCAAGCGTTATGGATGGAGAAATAAGTTATTCTTACAGCAGATAAATGACTATTGGCGTTCAAATACAAAGGTATTACTCAAGGTATCTTTTCTCGTGAATGGAAAGAGTTAGATCCACAAAAATGATGTCACCAAATTTATCGCATGATATTACATATGCGAAGTGGACCTGTTTCTTAACAGTTAATATTTTTTTTAATTTATGGGACTTTATGATAAATTTATTTTAAAAATATGCAATATCTTGAGAACGGTTCATGCTAGCTTTCTAAAATTTGTCAATCGTTTTCTAAGGAAAAATTACATAAGAAATGTTTATTTGTGTAAATTTATTAAAGGTTTTGATTTTTTGATGATTTTTTCAAAGTTTCACTCGATTATTTAGGAGGGTTCTGAACATTCGATTGTATTTTAAAACAATAGGCTTCCAGGCTTCATGGATTGTGATTTTTGTACCAAATTTCATTCGAATCGCTCCATTCGTTCGTGAGATATCGTCTACACAGGCTCACACACACACACACACACTCACAGACATCACCTCAAAAATTTTCGATTGGTGATCAGCGATGCTTGAAACGTGCTCTGCCGTCGATAACTTGAATTCGAATTTTCGACTCCGTCACAATACTTTCCTTATACATTATGTATAAAAGTAAAGTAAAAACGAGATAATCTCAGTTTTTGTGCAGGGTCTATGCAACTTTATGTACTATTATCAATCTAATATTCTTAAAATATCCTATTTATACAATAGTATTAATGTATTAAAAATATTTACTCATCATTCTTAACAATCTGTTATAAATTTCATGCATTTGGAAAAATATAGTGTATACATATAATTTTGTGTATTGGGTATTGTAATAGAGGAATATCTGAAGTAAAATCAAAAACTCTCTATTAATTTGAATGTACTGAACAGTACATTCAAATTGACAATACGTTGAATGTATTGGACCACAGCTACCATTAGCAGAAATTGAAGGATTTGTATTTTTCATAACAACACTATTTTTTTTCCATAAAAGTAACTTCTAAGAAAATATGTTTGCCTAATAATAATATAATGATAAGAAACTGCTTTTTATTGAAGTCTATGTAAGAGTTCCTGTTATATTTTCAACATAAATAAGGCTTCCTTTAACGAAGCAAAAAATATTCAACTTAATTTGGAAATCTTATAACATGCAATTTTATTGTAGCAAAAGTATAAGCTAAAAGTTCTTTCAATAAAAATGATCAATAGGTAAAATAATAAAGTAGTGGAATTTGTCCGATTCAGATCCAACAGATTGCATTATGATAGATAGAAAAAAAAATGTTTAAAATATACTTCAGTAACCATTTTGATTATATAATGTTCCTTGACGAATGTATATAGCAAGATCTGATGCAAGAGCATTTAACATCAGTATTTGTATTATAAGTTAATGTAGTTTGGATAAACATCCTCAATATACGTGACATATAGTTTAAAAGTAATGAACTTCAGAACTGAATTTTTACTAATTGTGGGACTGCAATTACGTAAATTATAATTTTCTGTACAACGTATACTAAACCTATTTCTTCATGGAAATTATTGAAAAGCCGATTTCAAAGTATAAACAGTGAATCTATTTATCAGAATCAACACATTACAAGCTTTCTTAATCGAACTTAAATGTTGAAAAATAAATCAGCCGATGGAATAATGTGGCATACGTTTTCCATATGGAAATAACAAGCTTGTTTTATGAATTTCTTTAAATAATATAAATTAAAAAATCTGCTGTGTGCTGCACATGACTTTCAAAACAGATTTAAATTGATTTTCCTTTTATTTCTTTATTAATTCATTAAACTGAGTTTAATTGCTCAAAATATGTACATAATTATTGGAAATGACACTGAATTTGCACTATTAAATCAATTCTCGTTTATATTTGGTAACTAGACGTATTTTAAAAGTCGACGTAGCAAAATGCGAAAAACTACAATGTCTCGAGAACCGCTTGTTCCAAATTAACAGAGTTCTATATTATCGTCAAAAATTACATATAAAACAAGTCTTTAACTGATACTTATGGGCATACTTTATCCTTTTATTTCAGATTTTTGCGATTTCTGCTGGCCATTACGCAAAAGAGATTCTTTTTTCCGAATCGCACTGCAATCTAATCAGAACCAGTGTCAACCACCGGTGACTTAAATATAAAATTTTGGGAAATGTGGTCTATTAGCTTTATAGCTAGGGATACATGCATTGTACAGACAGACACACACACACACACACACACACACACATAGACTTCACGCTAAAAATGGTTATTTCGTATTCTATAGGTCCCGAAACGTGTAGAACCTTCAAAAACTCGACTTGCATACTTTGCATATATTGCAGGGAAAGTAAAAATTTGATGTGGGAAAACATGACTTTCATTGCAGATTCATATTCATGTTCTCTTTAATTCTTCAATAATTCATTAAATTGAGTTTAATTGCGCAAAATATCAACCATAATTATTTTAAATTACACCGAATTTGCACTTTTAATTCAGTTTTCGTTTCCAGTTGGTAACTGGACTTATTTTCAAAGCTGGCGTAGCAAACATGCGAAAAAATCTAAAATATCTCGCAAACGGCTAGTCCTGATGTAATGGGGTTGATCCAATTCTTTTCACCGCAAAAATGACTTATAAAACAGGCATTTAATTTATATATTTGAGTATACGTAGTTTTTTATTTTACATTTTCACGATCTTTGCGGGCCATTTCGCAAAAAGAGGTTATTCCTTTCAAAATCCTACCAAAATCTAATCAGCAGCACAGTACCCCACACGTGATTTATCTACCAAATTTCGTAAAATTTGGTCTATCAGTTTTTCAGCTAGAGTGGATATAGGCAATTTTCGATTTGCCATTTCACAAAAAAAAAAAATTGCTGGTTCTTTTATCCCGAATTATACTAAAATCTCATTAGCAGTAGAGTCTCCCACAAGGGACTTACTTATCAAATTTTATTAAATTCGGTCAATAAGTTTTTAGTTAGAGTGGATACATACATTGATTGCACAGACAGACAGGCAGACACACACACACACACACACACACACACAGACGTCACGCTAAAAATGTTTTTTCACATTCTAGACATGTCAAAATGCGTAGATTCGTCGAAAACAGAAGTTGCGAGTTTCGCCATGATTCCAATACTTTCCCTATACATTATCATGTAATACAGGGAAAGTAAAAACGTTCAAAATTAAATAGCCAATTTATTCTCCTTGTTCGATCCCGATGCTGGCAATTGACAGATCGAATCGATGCAGTGGTTAGCAACCAAACTATTAGAAAACAGAGATGCATTTGGATTTAAATTAAACCATTCAAATACGCTTGAAAATGATATGACGTTCTCCTGTGACTGACCAAACTTCTTATTTGGACGATTGAGTGTAAAGTAATGAATGTAGGTTATAAGGGAATATAGAGGCATTTTCTTAAAACAAGAACTACTCAACTGTAGTTTTATACATATTTCTTGTCTCATATCCATACTCTGCAAAATGTCATTCTTTTCTCAAACACAGTGGTTACTAACTAGGTGAACATTTTTGACTGGTCGGCAGTTATGAACGTATTCTGTAAAACGCCAAGTGGAATCACTCCTCAAATCAACGGCAAACAACAAGAACGCGTACGGATAAATCGTAATGTTTTTATTCTATAGTGTGACATGTTTATTTTAAACAAAGTTTGTGTATTTTGACTATTACTGCCTTTTAAATTTGTGATATTAACGTGAAACTAGATAAACATTTCATCCTTGTGTATTAATTAAACAATTGTGCGTGTCAGCTTGTCTAACGAATGTTTTAGGACTAAAATAGAAAGTTAATTATACTTAGGTCTTATTAAAGATTTTAATGTAGCTAAAAGTATGCAGATCTTTGAACTTTTGTCTTGAATCCTCAAAGTAAACTATCATAAAACAATATTATAAGACTAACTATTATATGACTAGCAACATGCATACATTTACATCAACTTCACCAGTGAACTATTTCAAGTGTAAAATGAAAGCGGGAACTTTACTAGTTCATTGCATCATCGCAAACGTTGCAGGAGGTAAGAGTTTGATTTTACTTCACATATTTTATGCAAAGTATTACAAACTGTATTCACTTTGGTCTGAGTTGTAGAAATAATTAGCTGCATTCAGTTAACAGATCTTGCACATTTAATGCCCAGTGTTTTTAAACGAGGACAGTAAAAATCTATTCCGGTATATACGTATATTTGAGTTGTACAAATACAGTACAGTTCCGTTTAAAATTGTAGTGTTAACAATTTATATAATTTTATTGCCAATAAATCGTTTTAGAAGTTTATTTGAAATATCTACAGTTCTATCTATTTCTATTTTGTATCTGCTTGATATACTCGGATGATATTTATTCTAATATACTATGATGTTATATTTGCTGATATAGTATGATGTTATATTTGTTGATATATTATGATGTTATATTTGTTGACATATTCTGATGTGCCGATATTTTTCGATATATTCTGATTCCTATTTAACATTTATTCTTGTGCGAATTTATGATTTACAAGTGGTAAATAACAAGCTGTTGTTTACTTTGAGTTTTGAATGTATTGGATCTTAATGCTTATGATGCTTACGCAGGTGTAAAGAAAATAGTATAATAGCGTGATGTTTAGTTTGATGGTCTTCAGCACCACTGCATATTTTCACTATCGTCTGTATCTTGATCAAAATTGCTTTTATAATGGCCAATAGAATGTCTGTGTTTTAAATGTTCAAAAATGCTTTGGACGAAAAACAAAACCGGAATTTACGACAATTTTAAACTTCTGTCTAAGCCTTCATAGATAAAAGTGTGTAAAAATATTGAGCTTGGCCATTATTTGACAAAATTTGTGGATTTCAAAATGTATTTCACTTTAATTTAACTAAAAATTTCCCTTAAGCTTGACAAATTTTTAAAATTCTGTATTTTTGTTCATATACTCCGACTTGTATAGTACACCTTTAGTAACCTTTACGTACTAGTTACGGACATTGACGAAAATTGCCAGCTGAGATTTTGACTACTTTACTTTCTTTGTCAACCGTGCTTGTATTAAGTTATTTAGATATTACCCATTTAAAATTTTTTAAACCAAGAAACAGATTAAAAAACATGGCTTTTGTTGTAAAAGCCAACTATGGCGATGAGTTGTGCAATCTGGTTGTATCCAGTCCCCCCCCCCCATTAACTCCCATTATCAAAGTTATAGAAGTTAGTGGTTAAGTGAATAAGAATTAATTTTCAAACAATTTCAGGGAATAATCGCGAAATTCCTGTTTTGGGGCATTTATATAGTTACAATCATCATGACAACACATGAAAATATATACATCAAAACATTTTCATATATGGTATCGATTATCACTTATTTTTAAACTAAACAGAGGGCAGGCGAAGGTGAAGGTAACATTTCCAGATTTTTATGTGACTCATACTATACATAATTATGCTAGTGATAATAGTGTACACATAAAAAGTAATTTCCCTGTCATGCCTATACCTACATTGCTCATTGATCATTTACTATTCAGCAAAGACATGTCTTCAATACAGCTTTCAACAATGCCTTCTGCAGTGTATCTATAAAGATGAATTTCGTGGCCATGTCTATTGCTAATATTTTCTTGTTCACTCAAGCACTCACTACCGCGTATAACTTTGATAAATGTTAGATAATGGGTGAGGGGGGGGGAGCGTGTTATGTTAAAACATTTTTGATGTTTTTATAAGACTCACTCCAGACGTAATTATACTAGTGATAGTAGTGAACACATGAAAAGTAATTTTTCGGTCATGCCTACACTACTTTGCTCATTAATCATTTACTATTCAACAAATACGTGTCTTCTTTAGAGTTATCAACAGTGCCTTCTACAGTGTATCTATAAATATTAATTCCGCGGTCATGCCTACAGTTTCTTGTTATCATTTCTTGTTCACTCAAGCACTACATCTATAATTTTGATAAATGTTAGATAATGGGGGGGGGAGGGCATCGTATATTAAAATATTTTTGATGTTTTTATGAGATTCACTCCAGACGTTATTATACTAGTGATAGTAGTGTACACATGAAAGTAATTTTTCTGTCATGCCTACACTACTTTGCTCATTAATCATTTACTATTCAGCAAATACGTGTCTTCTTTAGAGTTATCAACAGTACCTTCTGCAGTATATCTATAAAAATTAATTCCGTGGTCATGCCTAGAGTTTCTTGTTATCATTTCTTGTTCACTCAAGCACTACATCTATAATTTTGATAAATGTTAGATAATGGGGGGGGACATCGTATGTTAAAATATTTTTGATGTTTTTATGAGATTCACTCCAGACGTAATTATACTAGTGATAGTAGTGTACACATGAAAAGTAATTTTTCTGTCTTGCCTACACTACTTTGCTCATTAATCATTTACTATTTAGCAAAAACGTGTCTTCTTTAGAGTTATCAACACTGCCTTCTGCAGTATATCTATAAAAATTAATTCCGCGGTCATGCCTACAGTTTCTTGTTATCATTTCTTGTTAACTCAAGCACTACATCTATAATTTTGATAAATGTTAGATAAGGGGGGGGGCATCGTATGTTAAAATATTTTTGATGTTTTTAGGAGATTCACTCCAGACGTAATTATACCATTGACATTATGTTCCTATAAAAACCCTCTTTCAGCTATACGTTTGATTAATATAGTATAATGAATACCGTATGTAAAAATACTTTCGATTTAAAATCATATCATGAGACGTTGCACCATATGTAGCAAGTGGGTATACATGGAAATAGGAATATACCAAAGTGGCTATTTTACAATGAATTAACAATTGGACTGTGTGATAAATTAAAAATATATTTTGCTGATGATTCAGCTGATTTCGCTTTAAAATATTTTTATTAGAAACAAAATATTTATAGATTTAGTTAGCAAGAATCCAGTATGATTTCAAAAACGCGTAATTTAAATTTTCGGTTTCCTTAGTCAGGTCATTACGACTATGAACTTATGAAATATAGCACACCTTCTGTAATCATTTTCTCTGTGCTTATACAAGTTGCGTAAGATTTCCTCGCACCTTTTTTTCTATCTATTCAAGCGTTTCCCAAAACTTTTCCATGGCCGAGTTATTTTATATTTGCCCTTCGTGACCCACTAATCTTTTATCACCAATTGTCGAGAAAGAATTCATTACAAATTCCTTCTATAGGATCCTAATATTATCATCAATACTTAAAATTGAAAATATAAAAGTTCCTACTTCAGATTCCCGGGGAGGCAGTAGATTGATGACAGTATTTGGGCACGTCTATCGGTTTCTGTCGATTCTGAAAATACTTAAGTTTAATTAAAATAAAGATATCTCCAATAATTAGCCGAGTCGGTTTTCATTTTTTAGATTATATAATTTCACTACACACTATTATGTTACATATTTACAAATCATTAATAATCTTTACAGTGATCTTAGTTCCATACTGTTCACTGATCGGCAGTTCTTTTTCATCTCTAGCGTTCGTTTCTCAAAGTCTCAGCAACATGTGTTAGGAGTGACGTCACGGAAATGTTTTTTGCGCAATATATCTTCAGTAAGTGGCAATTCTGTCAGCTCACCCAATTCAAAACATCATTAGCGGCATCGGCAGAGCAGAATATGAAAGTTCGATGTAATAGTTTTTCGACAATAATAAAAGCATATAAATATCCTGTACCATTAGGATGTAAAATATACAACTTCAATTTTTTATCAAAACAATTGAACAATTCTGTATCTTGTTCGTGTTCTGAATTATGCTATCAATCTTTATCGACCAACGTCATGGACGTGTAATCACAGGAAATCTCAATTTAATAAAGAAACCTAATATCAAACAGTTTTAAGCTATGAATCCAAATACAAACTTCCACCACTACATAATAAAAAGAAAATAATTCAAGCTTTAGCAATTGATCTAGATAAATATATATATAAACTATCGGGGAAATACCACTGCCCTTTTGAAACATTTAAGAACTGGTAAGTACAAGTCACCTGGCATGTAAAACAATTGTTTCAACAAATTCCTATAAAAATATACGCGTAATTACCACGATATCTTAAAGGAGATCAAGTTACTACAAGACAATTTTGTAATCACTTTTGTTGATAAGGTTTCAAGTAATTATGCGTTTACTTGCAAAAAATTTTATTTGGACGAACTCAAACTTCAACTCAATTCCTCAATTTCATTAACTTCTATACACACTAATATCTCCCGGCCATCCAAATTGCTTCTCTAAGTCCTCGGACGAGACGGATGGTCTGGGATTTCGACACACTAATATCTCTATTATCAGTAAACAAATTATTGCTTATTGCAAACTACTTAAACGAAAACATTATCTTATACCAAAATTCCATAAATCACCAATTACTTTCAGAACTGTTACAATTGGATTTAATTCATACACCAATGCTGCGGACAAACAACTCTTTATACGAAATCAAATCCATGACCATTTTACTGCACAACGAACATATATAATCAAAAATAGTTTAGAACTGATTAATAACTTAAAACAACTAACATACATTTTGATTTCAAAGACCCCTTTAATAACATTGATATTCATGATTTATTTAAAGTCATACTAAATTTATAGGAACAATTTATTCAATCAAAAAACATCTCTATTTCAAAATTCATAACATTGTTAAATTTCATTCTTTTCAAACAGTATCTCTCTCAAGGTAATTGCGTATACAAATTAAATAAGGGAATTCCACATTGAGAAATCTCATCCACAATACAGGCCAGGATTTACTTACATTTTTACGAACTTCAGTACCCTTTCAACAGTCATATCATGTACAGATTCATTGATGATCTAATTATTATTAAAATTACTATGACACAATGTGAGACTTTCAGTTTTATCCTCCTGATCTACAACTCATTGAAAATGTATATACATCACAATGGATCAATTACCTAGACTTCAGTTTAAAAATTCAAAATGAAGACACATTAAAATTTAAAATATATGACAAAACTGAATCGTATAACTTCAAAGAAAATAAAATTCAGCATTATTCCTCTAATCTATCAAAATCAGTATATAAAGATATTATAAATAATCAGTTATTAAGAATAAAAAGTACACCATGTTATTACAAAAAAGATCTTATTAAATTCAAAAACACTACTATACAAAATACATACCAGCCAAATCTTATTTTCTCATTTATTAAAACACAATTTAATTTTAAATTCAAAACGTTGCTCCAAATACAGCAACACATAGACAATTAATCTCAAGCACTTTAGAATAAAAAAATATTAAACAATTTATGATCTCCATGTTTCACTAACAACCGTTGCACTTTTAGTCTATCAAATTAACTTTAACCTGTTTTGAGTTGGAAAAAGATTAGTCAGTATCACTTACTCTACAATGTTAGAAACACATGAGGTAACTTAATTTATGTTATTATATTATTATTATTCTTTTCATCGTATACATAACATTGTATTCTCATAAATACACAGCCATACGCTGGAATATTTGGTTATTTTTATATTTATATCGGATCCATTTTCTACTTTCTTCTACGTCGGGCCATGTGCATTATTTCTGTAATACAATTTACAGTAATGTACAGAGAAACGTAGTAACCACCATATGTATGTTTATGCAGGGAACAAGGGGATTAGTACTTTAAGTACCTGTATTACATATATGATTTATAACACAATAAACATTTTATCTAAGGGTGTATTTAAGGGATTATATTTACCAATCTTTACCACATGTCATTCTTTTTCAATTCCTTAACTTATATATGGAACAGGGAAAAAGGGGTATTTTATAGCAATTTAATACCCGTTTTATTTATAATATTTTATTTATAATATTTTATGTATAATGTTTTATTTATAATGTTCTATTTATCATCTTCACAAGCTTGTCGTGTAGTCACTATTGATATCAAATAATCACTTTAGACCATCTTATTTTCATTTTTGCTATACAGAACATTTAAATAAATGATCAATCTCTGGTGTATATAACACAAGTAAATTAAAATTCTTCAATTGTATGTATATATATATATATATATATATATATATATATATATATATATATATATATATATACATTAGAAAAATGTAATAATAGAAATTAAAGTAATATTAGCACCACCATAGAAGCAAAACCACGGCCATATTGTTGATACGAGAAAAGAACAACACCGGACCAAATTCGATGATTAATCAGAATTAATTTTATCTTCAGGTCTGAGTATTTAATTCTAATTATATATATATATATATATATATATATATATATATATATATATATATATATATATATATATATATATATATATATAGCAATCTATTGTTATCAGCGAAATTTTTTATGAGAAATCCAATGCATGAAGTATTATATGCTAAGATAAGTTGTTTTGGACAATATTTATGTACAACCGAAGGGATATATACTAATTCAATTAATGTGAATATCGAAAGTTAGAGACAAAAATTGATATAAAGGGAAATTCGTGGCTCATATAATTTAGTTTATATCTATTTATTAGATAAATAATTTCTTAAAACTTTCACCATCTCGAAATTAATGCAATTCAGCTTTGTGAATTCTTCAATCATTTTTCAGAGCAAAATTCAATATATAGAATAATTGTTTATAAAATGCCATTCATTATAATTATTTTGATACATTTTTTTATAAAACAAGGCTTACTGTGAAATATTATTACATTTAGACTGACTGTTCTAATCCAGAAAAATAATTCGTTTGAATAGTTTAATTTGTTTCAGAGATGCTATTGTTCACACACTCACCTCCATACATAATTCGCCTCAAAACTTATGATTTGTGTTTAGTCTTTTCCAAAACATGTTGAATTGCCGAAATCTTAATGTTGATTTTTAACCACATTATGACATACTTTCTACACATATATTATGGAAGGTTACAATGATTAACATTTTATTGAAAACTATATTTTCTTTGGTGCTCTTGGTAATACATTCCTTATATACCATTGAATCAGTCTTAAACTGTTTTGAAATATAACTAACTAGGTGATAAAAATGTTCGTATTTGCTCTCCTTCTCTATCTAAAAAGAATGTATTTATCTTATAATTTTACCAACCAGCAAAGTCAGTGCGCTTCATGCGGTAAGTCAATCCATATACAACGAGGTCATGCGTGAGAAACAGGAACCGGCTGATATAGTTCCTGCTACTTTCCCATCCACTCTTAAAATCGACAGATGCATGCGAGTCATATACCCCTCCCAATCTCCTAACAGAGCGCAATGAATTTACGCTCCCTCAGACCGCTCTGATTACGCTCCCCCACATCCTCTAACAAACAAATTTTTCAAGTTTGACCTCACTCCTTTTTTTTTAATTTTTGGTCATACCATGGGCAAACTTTCTTTAACTCCATGGGTTATATAATTTAGCTCCAACTGATCTATATATAAATATGAATTGCATAATTTAAAGGAGGCAGACATTTAAAGATAAAGGAGGAAGCAACTCTCTCTACCTCCATGGTTTAGAATTTTAAAATTGGAATTACCTCTCAATATAAACTTTTTATGTAACTGAAT
Source organism: Amaurobius ferox (assembly GCA_951213105.1). Lineage (NCBI taxonomy): Eukaryota > Metazoa > Arthropoda > Arachnida > Araneae > Amaurobiidae > Amaurobius > Amaurobius ferox. The sequence continues at coordinate 71,956,877 of OX578155.1, forward strand.
CATGGCGGTGAATCTCTAACTCCATGAGCTGAATACAACTTTCCTTTTAGTTTCATGATCGTGCAATTGCATCATGTTTTGGAAATGCATTCAACCTGATATGTAAGTAGTCAAACAGCTTCTCAAAGTTTAGTCTTCTTTGTTATTTCTCGAGATCCAAGAATTTATTTGAAAAATGAATTTCAGATTTGGATTCAGTATGGTCGAATTAGCATACATGACTATTTTTAGCACTGGGAATAGAATTCGATGACACTGCGTTTTTAGGGTGATAATGTCACATCTCACTTAGAAATACATCAAAATAAGTCCCACTTTACCTTGAAATACGTAATACCTCACCTAGAAATAAATACGTCACACCTTACCTGAAAACTCAAAATACATCACACCTCACCCAGAAAAACGTCAAATTACGTTAGACCTCATAATACCTTCCTTATAAACCGATCGCGATTCTCAACCTCTTTTATATGACAACTCCATGGATAAAAAAATATTCCCACTTATCCTTTTCTAACCAAAATGAAGTCAGTTGTCATATATTTCTTTTGAAATACGTCACACCTCACTTGTATATCTTTCGCATTTTGCATAAGAAAAGGAAATAATGGATTGATATTGAATATATGGATAACCAATACTGTTTAACAAACAGGGGGCGGGGGTACATGCACATTTTACTTCTGCATTAGTTTTTACTTGATGTTATTAAAATCACTGAAGTTATCTCGGCAAATGGTTTTCAGCACAAATTATTTTTCTCCATATTGCTAATGAAGATTAATAGATAAATGTGGAACTCACTAAAAAAATTATCAGATTACAAAATTATATCTCTTATTACAAAACTAGAAAGTAACCCTGACGCACGTGGCGTCAGTTTTAAAAGTTATTTTTAATTTTATCTAAGCCTTTGGTAGAAAAAATAACTGTAAACTTTATTCCTAAAGAATTAAATTAATAATTCCACGCAGCAGATGCGATTATCAACGAAATTAAATTAACGTTTTTAATATTGACCTATCGATAACTTAGTAACATTTTCATAAAGTTCAAAATGGCGATTTTGCGCTACATTGGTAGCAATAGATGCCACATTTTTCGTCAAGCTTGCAGATAGACAGGAATAAATATTATTATTATATAGTTACTAGCAGTATACCCGTTTTTCGTACGGAATATGTAATATAAAAAACATAAACTTTACAATTACGGGTAATACATACTATAGTATTCTAAATGACATTGTTATTAAAAATTCTAATATTGGTACTTCTCCTAATAAAATTATATGGTTCTCGTTCGCGCTATACAAAATAATATTCGCAGGCAGGTCTGAAACTATTGGTTCCTTGAAAATACATTTACAAAAATATATTATAATTCCTGCAAACAGTGAAGACTTCCCTGAAGATCTTAAAAGATTAATACTGGAAATCACTTGATTTTAGTGACGTTTACTATGGGATGACATCTCTTTGGGATGGATGGACCATGACGTTCTTGCTTTTTCTATTTGCTGCGCCTTTATTTGGCTCAGCTTTCTGGATTTCTAGGACTTCGGTGCAAGATATATTGATTAAACGAAATCATTTATTGTATACAACTTACTTTTAAAATATTATCGGTATATGTGAATGGTTCTCAAAAAATATTTCACTTGCAGTTTTTTTTGTATTACATACTCCGTGAAAAGATAGAAGAATGTTATTCGTTTTAGGTTTTACTAAGGGCTGTGAATTTTATAGAAAGACTCCAAGTGTTAAAAGTTCACCGCAAATTGTGCATTTTCTTTATATTAGATATAAGCAATACACCCGTTCTTTGTACGGAATATTCATGTCATGCAGCATAATTGTTTGCAATTTGAATTAGCCGCTTTACTTTTAAGTAAACCTAAATTTGAAAATTCGGTAATATAGAAAGGTAATATTTAAAATCTATTCTGTTGTGTATTCCAAGTATATTATAAAACTATCGCGTAAATCCCATGCACAGAACCCGACTGCAAAAGGGAGTTCCCTAAAGTAGGATCGCGTTCCCATTAGAGAAAACAGTATTTATGAACGAGTTTCGCGGTTATTATGAGCTCGTCAGCATAAAGTAGCCTATAACTATAATAACAGCAAGAAAACTTGTTATATAATACAGTTTTACGAATTCTTAATACTTCAACGTGTTTCATATTGAAGTTTTAATGTATGTGACTATTTAAGTGATACACAATATGCAACAGGATAGTTAATATTTATTTCAAGTGAAACAAGTGCATACTTGTACAGTATATAAAATATAAATCCATCGATCTGCGTAATTTTTTACGTTCATATATCCGTTTTAGAATTCGATATTTTTATATATTATAATACATATTTCGATACAGTATAATACGCTGTATATGTAGAGGAAAGTTATGTAATGTGATCAAAACGTATACAGTTCGAAATTGATTTATAAGTTGAAATACCAATTGACTCTTTATGAATAATTCGCTACGACTGTATAAGAAAGTCTAAGGAATGTAAAACATTAAGGGAAATTTAACCCAGTTAAATCAAAGCATAAATGCATGTCAGTAGTATCTAAAACACCTTACGAGCACACATGTACTTTATACACTAAAAACTAGATTTTATAGCTTATTTTTATCTTTTTTATATAAAAAAAAAGGTATCGATCCATTTTAATATTAAAAACATGATTTTATATCTAAATAAGGCCTTTTTTACATTTAGACCAAATTTTAACTTTTTTTTTAGATAAATGCATGAAAAAAAAGAGATCCTAAAATAGGATCTTCAGTTCTTCATTACAAAGTGACTCAAAAATATATCGAAACGTAAATTACGAACGTGTTTTATAGTTATCATAAAATTATCATCTTGATGTGAATTAAAAAGGTTCATTTTAATTTTAAAAACATGATTTTATAAGACCTTTTTTAGATAAATGCGTGAAAAAAATGATCAAAGATAGGTAGCCCCATTTTGGAGCTACCTTCATATTTATGAGGGGACCGTTAGTCCCCCCATATATAGGTAAATTACGGTGAAAAAAAAGGATGAAATTAAATAAATGCGTGAAAAAAAAAAGAGGAAATGAATCCTCTAAATAAACTTTAAAAGAGGATTACAAAGTGACTCAAAATATATCGAAACGCGTCCGTAAATTATGGACGCGTTTTATAGAGTTCCTAAAATCTTGAAGTTATAATATAAATTTTTTTAGAAGAAGATGTTAAAAAAAAAACCATATTTCTATACTTGGAAAATCATATAATTACTTTTTTTTCAACAAAAGTAAGTTGTATACAATCTTTACTAAATTTTTTCTCTCCATCAAAATTATAATATGACTTAATATTCTTACTAAGTTTCTTAAGATCTTTATCATTATAATTACTTAAAAATGCTGTTCCAGTATCACCATTTGATTCTATAAATCTTGCTATTACACTAATTCCTTTCTTTTCTAGAGATTTTTTAATCTTATAAAGATCCATTTATTTAGAATTATTTTTTAACTCTACTCTAAAATAGTTATAAATTCTTCATAATCTGTAAAACCTCTTTTTTAAGACTCTAAATATTCTTACTAAGTTTTTTAAAAATACTGTTCCATATTGTGATATCAGAGTATACCTTATTACTAAATCTTCTTAACATCATGGGTATTTTATCTTCATCATACCATATTTCATTTATTCTAGGTAAAAATATTAATTCAGTTAGAGATGTAATATCGTTTTCTCTACAATATAATTTATTTAAATTAGTTAAATTTTTTATACCTTCAAGAGATGTAATATCGTTTTCAGTACAATCTAATACTTTTAAATTTATTAAATTTTTTATTCCTTCAAGTGAAGTTAATCTATTATCTTCACAATATAATTCTTTTAAATTAGTTAAATTATCTATTCCATCAAGTGAAGTTAATATATTATATCCACAAGATAGTATTTCTAAATTAGTTAAATTTTTTATTCCTTCAAGTGACATTAATATATTTCTATCACAATATAATTCTTTTAAATTAGTTAAATTTTCTATTCCTTTAAGTGACATTAATGTATTTCCTCCAGAATTTATTTTTTTAAATTAGTTAAATTTTCTATTCCTTCAAGTGAATTTAATCTATTATCTTCACAATATAATTCTTTTAAATTAGTTAAATTTTTTATACTTTCAAGAGATTTTAATTTATGCCCACTACAATTTAATGTTTCTAAATTAATTAAATTTTCTATTCCTTCAAGTGACATTAATTTATTTCCTACACAATATATTCCTTCAAGAGGTGTTAATATATTTCCCTCACAATATAATTCTTTTAAATTAGTTAAATTGTCTATTCCTTCAAGAGAACAATTAAATATAAAAATAGATTTCACTTCAGCAGGATTCTCTATATTTATGAAAGATATAAATGTTTTTTTTATACCATTATTATGTGTAACATCCATTTATATAGAAACATTTTTATTATTTATCATTAGTTAATTGTCTCAAAAGATAAACACTCTCTCTCAAGACTGATTTAACTTCATATATCTCTTCAAAAATTTTCTCTTGGTAAGGTTCTATTTCATTATGACCAAACTTTTTATTTAATTCACTCATCTGTATAGCTTGTACTTTTTTCCAATAAACATAAAAAAAGTGATCAGGTAATAGATCAAATTTATATTTAATCAAATAACAAAAATCTAATTTATGCATAAATTCTTCTATAAAATTTTCACTAAATGTTTGAAATCTAGTTATATACAGCCAATTTAAATCATCTTTTAATACTCTCATAGTATCTTCTGTAAGATTTTGAAACATTGACACTTTATATAAATCTAAATTATCAGAAAATTTTATGATAAATTCGTTACTTAAAGTTTGATATCGAGATATGTTTACCCAATCTACTTTATCTTTACATTTTTCTATAAAATCTTCTGATAATTTTTGATATCTAGAAATTTTAGGCCAATCATCAGGTTGAGCAAATTCTTCAATAAAAGATTCAGACAGTGTTGAATATTGTAAAACTAAATCCCAATTTACATGACTAATAAGATTTCTAATAACATCTTCAGATAAATTTTTTCTGGAAAATTCATTCCAATCAATATCCATTTATTAGAAAGAAATTTTTTCAATATGCATATAAGGTTTTAAAGTGTTACCATCAGATTTTATCCATAATGTGATGATATCATCACGTTTACCGTAAGCAAAACATGTTACTGTATTTGTATTAGCATTTAAAATTTCCTTACCATTGATTTCTAGAGATATCAGTGGACTTTTATCATATATATATATATTTTCTACATATATAGCTATATATATAGATATTTTTATATACATATCTGTAGTTAATCACATCTCTGAATTCAGTAATTTAGAACTCATCATATTGAACTTTACTTTTGTAAATTTTTCATCTATAAAAATAAGATCATCTACGGTAACCCAGATATCTCTATTGTCTAAATATATTTTATTGACCACATCGTTATCATTTTCAGGTTCAGAAACATTCGTAATTATTTTATTTTTTGCATCAAATTTATCATTCTGTAATATTAACGAATTTTTTTCAAAATATCTTTTATTCACAACATTTTTTTCATCTTTAGGATCTGCAAAATTTCCTATTCTTTTTCCTTTTGCATCAAAAGCTTTTCCTTCTAAAGAATGTAAAGTTGTATCATTTAATTCTTTTATTCTCTTGCCTGTTTCTTCAGTAAAGGTTAAAAAACCCTCATCATATTTAGTTTTTATAAGATCTCTCAATTCAAAATGATTATTCTCTATTTTATTTAAAACAAAACTTTTAGTGGTTAAATCTAAATCATCTATAGGATTTTCACAATTTTTTAAAATTCTATTTTCCATATCATAATTTCCATCATTCATTAATTTAAAACCTATACCTGGAGGTCCAATAGGTCCTTCTTTCATTTGATCATCATAAGGTGGATAATAAGCACCCATTTATTTAATTTTAAGATTTTAAACTCTTATCCATTGTTATAGTTTTATTTTTTAAATTTATAAAACATCTCTTTCTTTCTTTAAAAATAAAATAAAACTTATATTCCTTTTGACTATTCGTTATCCAATTAAATTCAATATCTAAATTATTTAAATCGGTATAGTTTTCATGATTTGATGAGTCAAAAGGAAAAATAGGATACAGTTTACCAAAATTCTCCTTATTTATCAAAGGTCCTGTTTCTGTATTATTATCATATAATCCTTCATGTAAAAGAGCTTCATACACTCTACCATAATCTTTATTGGCAAAATTTGTTTTATAACGCATAAGAGGAACTTGTTTATTATTAATCATCAACCGGCATGCTGCCATATCTATATGATCAAATATCATATTATTTTTTTCATAATTACTATCTCTTTCAACATATTGAGGAATAACATAGACACTTAAAACTTCATCTGACGCTGTTGTTGCTGTCACAGATCCGCTGTTGCTTCTATAGGGGCCTACCATCTTAAATCGAATCTTATGTCGATCCCAATTTACCTCTATATCTTTATCAGATAGATATGATTCCAGAAACAAGCTTTCTGCAGAATTTTTTAATTCTATATAAGGTAAATGCAAGGTTAAATCTTCAACTACTGCCTTATAATTTTCGTTTCTTATATTAGTATATATCATATTTTTATTTTCATTTCTTTGAATTTCTATTTTCACTTCAAAACCTGAAATTATCTTTTCATATTCTCTAAAGAAATCGATTATATCTTTTAAAGGTGTCCATATTTTAATGACATTGCTATCTTTCGTTAGTTCCCATCTCTTTACGAATCCTTTGTTATAATCTTTATTCATTTTCAAATTATTAAAAAATTCAGTTATTTTAGTAGTATCTTCTAAAGTACCATCATATTTGAACTCATTACGGTCAGCTGAATCAGATGTATCTAGATAAAAAAATTCATTTTGAGCTTGTGATGTTACATAATCAGGAGTATAATGAATTAATCTTAAAACATGATTCATGATTGAAAAATTTGACTGTGTATTTGATTCAATTTCAGTATCTCCTATATGTACTTTTAAAGTTTTGATAAAACCTCCGCCATTTACCAGACTCACATTTTCGTTTCCAATGGATGATTTATCATTTTTTGTAATTTTTAATTTTAGTTCAAGATATCCTCTAGAATATAAAATTTTTGCTTTAGTATCATTAATATGAAAAACATAGGTGGCATTCTCATCTGAACTATGTTCTTTTGGATGAATTTCTCTTAATTCATAACTTTTAATGTGATCATTATAATAATAACGAGTATCACTTAAATCATAAATCATTTATTTAGGAAGAATTTTTAAACCACCTCCTTTCTTTTTCATAGAAAATATTACATTTAATATATTCTTTGGTTTCAATAAAACCTTTAAAAATCCTTGTATTTTTTTACTTTTTCTTCTATTCATTTATTTAAGAAGAAATAAAATTAAATTCTACAGCTCCTTTATTTAAATCTATTAATTCACCTTTTTGATTAGTAATCCTCATTTTTATTCTTTCAACAGGATCTACTTTAACAGGAAAATATATCCAATTATTAAATTCTTTTGAAATTATACTACCTGGAGGGTTTTTATTAGTGAAAGAATATATGACTTCTGAATTATATTGATTTATTAAAGATCCTTTTACAACATCACAGTGAATATAAATATTATCATTTCCATTAGATATATCGGCAATATGTTCACCTTCAATCTCTATTTCTTCATCATAACTTCCATATGTCAGTTTTAAAAAGCCTATAATTTTATGAAAGTTACTTTTTGTAAAATCAATTACCCAATCTTTTTTCAGTTTAATAGATATTCTTTGTCTTGCTTCAATAATACCAAATTTGACAGGTGGATCCTCACCGAATATTTTCATCATATTCTCATTTAATCCTCTTATAGTATAATTACCATTTGAGATAGTAATTGTTATATCTGTGCCTAATGTATACAATCTAAATATGTTATTTCCATAATTCTTACTTATATTAAACCAGGAAACTTCCATTGAGAATGAGTGTAAAGCTAATTTTTTTATTTTAAGAAGTGTAATAAAATTTACAGTAAATTCCTCTGATCTCTCATGACCTTCTGATTTTAATATTATCATTTATACATAACAAAATTTTCATTATAGTCACTAGGTTTTTGTGTAGGAAATGATTTGAGAACATTTTTAGGTGATATACCTTTATTCCTCTCTCTTATATATTTCATACAAAATATACCACATTTCACAGATGAAGGTTTCTGTAAAAAACTATCATTATAACCTATTTTTTTATTGGATGTAACAAGAAATGATTTAATATTTTTAGGAATATAGTCCTTCTTCATATTGTCATATTCACCAAACGGATCAAAATATTCCACATATTTATATTTAGGATCATTATAATAACAAACCCAATGAGTTCCGGGACCTGTTGATACATCTAAATTAATGATTCCATTTTCAAATTTTCCTATTGTTTTAGGTAATAAATCGGAGGTAAACACACCTCAAAATCCTTTTTCATTTTTCATATTTTCTATAATCATTTTGTCGCTAATTCCCACTGTTGATATATTCCCTTTCCAAGTTTTTTTTTTCCCAGATCCCTTTTTTTGCATAGCTGAACTAGCTAATCCTGATAAAGTACCTGTTGCTAATGCTGGAATTGCAATTTTAGCAGCGGTTATTAAAGAGGGTATAAGTGCCGCTAGAAATGGTAAAAATCCTCCATTTTTATCTAATTGAGTTTTACTGATTGTAATTCTTTTTTTATCATTAATATGATTAATTTGAGTTTTAGTTAAATACATCTCATGATTAGGAGTTTTAGATTTATCTATTTGTAATGTTACTTCTACTTTATTTTTAAAAGCTGATTTAAGTTTATTTTTCTGACCTTCACTCAAATAAACTTTATATTTTATCATTTATTAACAGAGAAATTGTTTATGATATCGTTGTACATCATTATAAGTCATTTCTTTATTTTTTAATAACATATCTAACAATAAAGTTACTTGATTATACAATTTCTTTGATTTACTTCCGTTACATATTTTTTCTGTTAAATTTGATAATACATTCAATCCTTTACCCACCTTCATTTCTTTACTACCTCGAATCATATTTAATCTATGCATATAATTTTGCAGCATATTTTCTTTATTTTTAATTTCTTTTATATCATTCTTTTTCTGGTTTAATTCCTCCTCTGAAAAATTTTTAGCTCTAGAAATTGTACTTTTTAAGTTGCCTCTTTTCTTAGATAATCCTTCTTTTAACTGTTTAGCTCTTCCATACATCTCCTCTAATTTTTCTTGATCGTTTAAAAATACTGACGGTCTGTATAATTTTTCCTCTTTTAAATATTTTAAATTTAAATTTTGATCGATATCATAAGTATAAGATACTAATTCTTTCACAGCTTCAATAGGCTCTTCTATAGATGGTAATGAAATATTTTCTACAACATTTTGAATACTTTTCACAATTTCTTTATTTGATTTTTCATATTTTTCAATTTCTTGAGTGATTGGTTTATGAAATTCTTCTAAGGTCTTTTGAATACCTATTTTTTCTTTTAGTTGATCTTCATTATTCTTTCTTATTTCTTTTTCTATTTTTACTATTTTAATTGAATCTTTTATTTGCTTTAAAAACTTGTGTTTCCGTTCTTTTTCTAAGTTCATTTATATAATATTAATTTTTTACTGCAGCAAATTTTATTTTTACTGCTAGTAAATTATGATAAAAATTAAAGATTTCACGGAACCAGAAGAATTACCTGATCCTAAACAACATCCTTTGTTACCTAAACATCCATTTAGATTGCTTATAGTAGGATCTTCAGGTTCAGGTAAAACAAATTTACTGTTAAATTTGATTTATGATTTATTATTTTTTGATACATTATATATATGTGCAAAAGATTTATACGAACCTAAATATTCTAAATTACAAGAAAAATATACATTGTTTGAAGATATAGAAAGAGAAGATATTTTGAAATGTAAGAATATAAAGAATAAGAAAAGATTATTAAAATTATATGATAAATTAAAAAAAAAAAAAGTATTATTTTCTTCAGATCAAAATTTTATTAATGTAGATGATTTAAATCCTACATTAAAGAATTTAGTTATTTTTGATGATTGTGTGATTGAGAAAGATCAAAAAAACACCGAAGAATTATTTATCAGAGGTAGAAAGAAAAACGCATCTAATATTTATTTATCACAGTCATATTATACAACACCTATCAATATAAGAAAGAACTGTAATTACTTTATATTTTTCAATCTACAACCAAAAGAAATTCAACAGATTATAAGAGAGATAGATGGTTTATTAAGTACTGAAGAATTCAAACAAATGTATAATGTTCAAGAAAAATACGATTTTTTTATGTTAGATTTAGTGAATCCTGATATGAGATACAGGAAAAAATTTAATCCTATATAAATGAATGCATATTTAGAAAAAAGATTATATGTTTACAGAAAGAGTAGAAATTTGTATCAAAAGATAAGTATTTCATTATCAGTAAGTAAGGTTATTCTAAGTGGAACAGGTTTATCAGCTATTGCCTTTCTACCACTTGCTTTTTTAAGTTTATCAGTTGGTATAGTAGAAGCCATTGATCTTACCTTAAAAATAGTAGAAAGGAAAGAAGAATATAGACATTGTTTTAATTTTTATAAAGAACTCATTAATTCGTTTAAAGCTAAGGATATGACTGAAGAAGAAATTTATATGTGTGAAAAGGATTTCATAAAAAGTTTAAAATTTAATCCAGTTGAAAAATACGTAAAACAAATGCAATTGAATGGATATAAATTTCTAAATAAATAAATGGTTTGTAAAAAGAAAGGTGGTGATATTGTTGGATGGATACAAGATAAAGTAAATCTTCCAGAAATGCATTTACCATGATATCAATATTGTGGTCCAAATACAAAATTAGAAAAAAGATTAAAAAGAGGTGATCCTGGAATGAATAGAGTTGATAAGTTATGTAAAGAACATGATATTGAATACAATAAAACAAAAGATACAAAACAGAGACATGTTGCTGATCAAAAATTAATAGATAATTTAAATGCTATACAAGATCCAACATTTCAAGAAAGATTAGCTAGAGGAATTATTAAACCTATTATTAAAGTTAAAAAAACTTTTGGATTAGGTCTTTCTATATATTGTGTCAAGTGTAAAGATAAAACCCCAACTAAAAATTATCATAAAACTACTTCTAAAAATAATAAACCAGTTGGTAAAGGTATCTGTACTATTTGTGGAAGTAAAAAGAATACTTTTTTAGGGGTTTAAAAGAGACATATTATAATCCAGAAACAGGTTATTGTGGAATTAATGAATTGAAAAGAAAAACAGGGTTACCTAATGTTGAAGAATTTTTACATGAACAAGATGTATATACTAGATATAAACCTGTCATTCGTAAATTTAAAAGAAGAAGAGTTTATGTTCCAAACAGTAATAATCAATTTGACGCTGATTTGTTATTTATAAAAAATTATAGCAAATATAATGATGGAAATAATTATTTGTTAACGGTTATAGATGCTTTTAATAAATATGCTTGGGCTTTTCCTATAAAAAGAAAAACATCTGAAGAAGTAGTACAAGGTTTTAAACAAGTTTTTAAAGAAAGAATACCGAAATTCATTTTGACAGATGAAGGTACTGAATTTACAGGAAAACAGACCCAAAAATTATTTAAAGATAATAATATACATTGGTTTACAACTAAAAATAAAGAAATAAAATCTGCAATAGCTGAGAGATTTAATAGAAGTATAAGAGAAAAAATTATAAAATATATGCATGCTAACAATACTAAAAGATATATTGATGTATTACCCAAATTACTTAAAAATTATAACAATTCATATCATAGATCAATAAAAATGACACCTGTTGAGGCTAGAGAAAATGAATCTCAAGTTTATAAAAATTTATATACTAAAAAGATTATGAAAAAACCTAAATTTAAGATAGGAGATAGTGTTAGAATATCTACAATTAAGAAAACATTCAGGAAAGTAGATGATTCTACATTCACTGAAGAGATTTTTATAGTTTCTGAAGTATTGAAAACAGATCCAATTACTTATCGATTAAAAGATTTAAACAGTAAAGAAATTGAAGGAACTTTTTATGAAAATGAAATGGTAAAATACAATAAAAAAGATGATGTATATAAAATTGAAAAAATCATAAAAAGAAAGGAATTAAGTATTTTGTAAAATGGCTAGGATATCCAGATGAATTTAATAGTTGGACATCTGAATTAGTATAAATGAAGATGAAATTAATCTATGATTCAGAAGAAGAAGAAAATTTTTATGTTATTGATTACGAAAGTTTAAAACAAAGATATAATAGTAGAGTTTGTTATTTTAATCGATTAAGAAGGAGATATAATATTTCTCATGAAGTTGAGGATATGTTTTTAAAATTTTTAGATTTTATGTATTATGAGAAATCAATTAACTATTACTATTTTATGAAAAAGATTTGTGATATTTTTAATATTGAAAATAATATAAAAGTTCAAAAAGTTAAAAAGAAATATGAAAAAATATGGAATGATTTTTTACAATCCTTTTATAAAAATGTTTCCTAATAAATGGAGCTTACAAAAAAGTGTATACACTGTTTGACTATGAAATCAGTAAATGAGTTTTACATATATCATAGAAATGGAAAAATTATTTCCCAAAGTCGTTGCAAATGTTGTGAATCCATAATTAAATATAAAAAATATATATGTGAATGTGGAAAGCAATATACATATACACACAAGAAGAGGCATTTGAAAAGTAATTATCATAGTAAGCATCTTGGAAAAAGTATTACAAAAAATGTTTCCTAATAAATGGAGTTTACATTAAAGTCAAAGACTATTAATGAACTTAGAAAAGTAGTAAAATTATTGAATATTAAACAACCTAAAGGTTGATAGAAGGTTGATTTAATTAAATTATTAACTAAATATATCAGAAAAACAGGTGAATATAAACCTGTTTTAGTAGATTTATTAAATTTAGATTTGTCAGCATACTTGGAAAAAAAGAAAAAAATATTTATTGATAAACCTAAAAAACGTAAAAAAATTAAAAAGATTTTTGATTCTTTTAGTTTAAGATTTGATAAAAATGATTTTAAATCTGTCTTTCCTGAAGATAATGTATTTACAGTAGAAGAAAATCTTGAAAAGTTATTTACAGAAGATAGAAAATGTCGTATATGTGGTAAATATTATGAAGATGAAGAAGAACATATAAAGAAAGACTTAATGATTAAAAGATCAAAACAAAAAAGAAAATGTATTATTTGCGGCATATATTATAAACATTTAGAAAATCACATATCAAGTCGAAAACATAAAAAAGCATTAGATGAAGGTAATGTAGAAATTAAGGAATATGAAACTGCTTATAAATCTAGATTAAGATCATACAGAATTAATAATTGTAATAATATTAAAATCCCTCTAGAATTTTTAGAAGAGAAAAGAAAGGTTGTAATAGAAAAAATAAAGCAAACTATGAAAGAATTTAATGGAATAAAGGTAAATTTTAAATTGTTTTGTTTGTATAAATTAAATGAAGAAATTCAAGAATTTACATTCAAAACTGAGAATCAAATTATATTAAAATCTAATGATTTACATACTTTTTATGATTATGTTATTGACAACTTAATAAATGAATCTGATGATTTTATATCAAAAGGATCTGGTTGGAGTCTTGAAGAAATTTAATTTTTAGAATTGAGAATAAATAAGTATCAACCCTTGAGAGGATCAAGTTATATTGATTTACCTGAAAAAATTAAATCTAAACAAGCTATAATAAATGTAAAAAATAAAGATAATAAATGTTTTATGTGGTCTATATTATCAGCAATTCATCCTGTAAAAAAAATCCTCAAAGAGTGTTAAAATATGAACAATATAAAGATGAATTAAATTTTAAAGGTATTGATTTTCCTGTTTCATTAGACAATATTAAGAAATTTGAAAAACTAAATAATATATCTGTAAATGTTTATAGTTATGATGGTTCAATTTATCCACTTAGAATAACTAACAATAAGTTAGAAAAACATGTAAACTTGTTTTATATGAAAGATCATTATTGTTGGATTAAAAATATGAATAGTTTGATCAGATCGCAAATTAATAATAATCAAATATTTTTATGTGATAGATGTTTAAATCATTTTTATTCTGAGGAAAGATTAAAGATACATGAGGAATACTGTAAAGAGGCTATCACAATTAATATGCCTAAAAAAGATGAAGTTATTCAATTTAAAAATCATGAAAGAAAAATGAGAGTACCATATACTATATATGCTGATTTTGAATCTCTCTTACATAAAATTGATACATGTGAGCAAGATCAAACTAAATCATATACTGTGAAATATCAAAAACATGTAGCAGATGCATTTTGTTATTATATCAAATATGAAAAGGAATACTTTAAACCTCCTGTTGTTTATAGAGGACCAGATACAATCAAAAAGTTTGTATCTATGTTAAAAGAGGATACTCTTAAAATTGAAAAAATGATAGAAGACAAAACTAAAAAATATGAAAGTATCAAATCAATGATAGAGTTCGATGAAAATCATTATAAAAGAACTATTATTTGTCATATATGTGAAAATCAAATCTTAAAGGATGAAAAAGTAATTGATCATTGTCATATAACTGGAAAATATAGAGGTCCAGCTCATAATATTTGTAATTTAAATTATCAAATTCCAAAATTTATTCCAGTAAAAATTCATAATTTAACAGGTTATGATTCTCATTTGTTTATAAAAGAACTTGGATTTGATCAATCAAAAATAGATGTTATACCTAATACTGAAGAAAAATATATATCTTTCAGCAAAAAAATAGGAGGTATGAAATTGAGATTTATTGATTCATTTAAATTTATGTCTTGCAGTTTAGATAATTTATCAAAAAACTTGAGGCCTGAGAAAGAAATAAATAGATATCCTCCAAAAATACGAAAAATGAAATATATTAAATACTTAAAATCTAAATTTAGAGAGACATCATTACATTTTCCTGATGATAAATTAGATCGCATTACAAGAAAAGGTGTATATCCTTATGATTATATGGATTCTAGAGATAAATACAAAGAAACAGAATTACCTTCTAAAGATAAATTTTATAATAAATTGAATGAATGTAATATAACTGATGAAGAATATAAACATGCTCAACGTGTTTGGAAAGAATTTAATATAAAAAATTTAGGTGAATATACAGATTTATATGTCAAAACAGATGTATTAATTTTAACAGATGTATTTGAAAATTTTAGAGATGTTTGTTTAAAAACTTATAAATTAGATCCAGATTGGTATTTTACAGCTCCTGGTTTATCTTGGGATGCTATGTTAAAAATAACAAATGTTAAATTAGATTTATTATATGATTATGATATGATTCTCATGATAGAAAAAGGTTTAAGAGGAGGTGTTTCACAATGTTGTAATAGATATGGAAAAGCTAATAATAAATATATGAAAAATTATGATAATACTAAAGAATCCAATTATTTAATGTATTTAGATGCTAATAATTTATATGGATGGGCTATGAGTCAATATTTACCATATGGAGAATTTAAATGGTGTGATAAAATAAATTATGTTAAACATGAATTATATAACAATAAAATAAAAGATGATTCAGAGATTGGATATATATTTGAAATTAGTTTAAGATATCCAAAAGAGTTACATGATTATCATTCAGATTTACCATTATGTCCTGAAAATAGAATTCCTGAAAATTCGAAACAAGGTAAGTTATTAACAACTTTACATGATAAAGAGGAATATGTAGTTCATTATAGAAGTTTAAAACAATATTTGAAAATGGGTTTAAAGGCTGTAAGAGTACATAGAGTATTGCAATTTAAACAATCGAATTGGTTAAAAAAATATATAGATTTATACACTGAAATGAGAAAGATAGCTGCTAATGATTTTGAGAAAGATTTTTATAAATTAATGAATAATTCTATTTTTGGAAAAACAACGGAATCTATAAGAAAACGAATTGATGTAAGATTATGTTGTAATTATGATCAAGTTAAAAAATTAATTGCTAAACCTAATTTCAAATGTAGAACTATTTTTGATGAAAATTTGGTAGCTGTTCACATGAAAAAAACAAAACTATATTTTAATAAACCGATTTATGTTGGAATGAGTATATTAGATTTATCTAAACATTTAATGTATGATTTTCATTATAATGTTATGAAACCGAGATATAAAGATAATATTAAGTTATTATATATGGATACAGATAGTTTTATATATGATATTAAAACAGATGACTTTTATGAAGTTATGAAGTCTATGATTGATTATTTCGATACATCTGATTATCAAGTAAATAATCTGTATAATATGCCTAGATGTAATAAAAAAGTATTAGGTAAAATGAAAGATGAAAATAACGGTGTGATTATGGAAGAATTTGTAGGTTTAAGAAGTAAAATGTATTCAATAAGATTAGAAAAACAGAGTGTTGAAGAATATAATAATAATAATGAAGACCATAAAGAATTTGAAACTAAGAAGTCTAAAGGAACTAAGACTAGTACCGTTAAAAACAGAATATCATTTGAGGATTATAAAGACTGTTTATTAAATAAAAAAGATCAATATAGAACACAGAATTTAATTAGAAGTAAGAAACATGAATTGTATTCAATTCAAGTGAACAAGATAGCTTTATCAGCAAAAGATGATAAAAGATTTATATTAGAAGATGGTATGAATACTAGAGCTTTAGGACATTTTAAAAATGTTTACTAATAAATGGATGAGTGCTTAGGTGATATTCGAGCTTTAAATTTTACAAATTCTGAAGAAATTTACTATATGACTTATCTTTGTAATGAATTGTATGATTTGTATATAAAATATGATTATAATAAAAAACTATTATCAGAAAGTTTTCATAGGTTGACTGAATTAATTGAAAAAGAAGAAAATGAAGATATTAAAGTGAATGGATTAGGAGTTTTATATGTTATTTCAAAGAATTTATTCTATTGGTCATGAATTTATAAATAGATGTTAAATGATTTATATCCTAGGAGATGTTATATGATTTATATCCTCTAAATATTGTACCTTAGTTGAATCAATAAAATATAAAGGTGCTTAATCAATATATTAGAGTAATAACTATTTTATCTCTATAATTCAGGGGGGGATGACTATCCCCCCCTATATCATATAATGTTTATAAAAAAATGTTTACTAATAAATGGAAGAGTTCAATAGACTGAGAGGTTATCCCAAGACATTTAAATTAAATGATTTATATCCTGGGGAATATGATCTAATATCATTGAAAAAAATTAAAACCAAATATGGAGATACAGTAATCGTAAAATTATATGTGATAGCTGAAGAAAAAATTATTACCTAGCGAATAAACACGGTATACTTTCTGATAAATCGATAAATGAAATCAATATAGGTAGATATATATTTAAGTATTCAGGTATGATTAATGATAAATACGAATATGAATTACAGGAAGCATGATAATTATTACTCAATTTATCATAGATAAAAGCTTCCCAGATTATGAAGAACATACCTCTCAATCCATAGTAAGATCTTTCATATCTTCTTTCATTATTATAGCATTAGCTTGATTTATAGTTTTTTCTAATTTCAATTTTCTACAGTTATAATCATCAATAGTTTCTTCAATAGAAATTAAATCATTACTTATTCGTTTTAATCTCTTTTTTAAATCTCTACGTTTTTCGTATGATTTGCGTAATTTATCTTTTACATTTATTAAATCTCTTTCTGTTTGAGCTAGTGAACCGACTGTATTTTTTTCTATAGATTTAAAAAAAAGAATTGAATCGTGCATTTATTTTTTCATCATCTGATTCCATTGGAGGAGAAAAGAATCAAGTCACACAGTGAACTCTTGACTGCTCTTATCAGTCAGAAAAATACCCACACCCCGGGATATGGTAATTGTTCCATTAAGCGGGTCAAAATATTATTTTCCGGACGCGTTGGAAAAATAATCCCCACATGGTGGGAAATGCTTTTAGATAAACCTCATTAAGACTGATAGCACACAGTCGTTCATATAAACGGATGAGGAAGTTTAATCACTTTTTTATTCTTTATCTAAGACGGATTTGACATATTTTTTTTAATTTTGTTTAGCGCGAAGGAGAGATTTTCTCCTTGATAGGACAAAGTGCGAGCACATATCTGCAACGCGCGGCGCAACAAATTATATTTGACATTTAGAAGTCCTTTCACGCATTTTATTTAATCCTTTCACCGTAATTTACCTATATATGGGGGGACTAACGGTCCCCTCATAAATATGAAGGTAGCTCCAAAATGGGGCTACCTATCTTTGATCATTTTTTTCACGCATTTATCTAAAAAAGGTCTTATAAAATCATGTTTTTAATATTAAAATGAACCTTTTTAATTCATATCAAGATGATAATTTTATGATAACTATAAAACACGTTCGTAATTTACGTTTCGATATATTTTTGAGTCACTTTGTAATGAAGAACTGAAGATCCTATTTTAGGATCTCTTTTTTTTTTTCATGCATTTATCTAAAAAAAAAGTTAAAATTTGGTCTAAATGTAAAAAAGGCCTTATTTAGATATAAAATCATGTTTTTAATATTAAAATGGATCGATACCTTTTTTTTTATATAAAAAAGATAAAAATAAGCTATAAAATCTAGTTTTTAGTGTATAAAGTACATGTGTGCTCGTAAGGTGTTTTGGATACTACTCATGTCTAACTCGAGTTTGAGATATTTTCTACCATTGCGTGTTGTGCTGGAATAAAAGTGTAGGCAGCTAAGCAATCAGTTGCAAATATTTGAAAAAATACATTTATCAGAGGATTTTTTTTTTTATCAAAATACAAGTGTAATTATTAGAATTTTTATACATCTGAAACATGATTTAAAATTATTTTAGGTCTACAATATATTTGTAGCTGCCGAAAACACTTTAATACAATATAGATCACAATACAGTCAATTTAAATAAAATGCTAAGGAAATTGCATTTCCTACCGTTTAATACAAAAACTAAGTAAACAGAAACATTTTCGCAATAAAGACAATAATAAATCCATTGATTATTTCTCTGAAAAACCACTGTTTCAACAGCAGCTTCCATGTTGTAGACTTCGAGGAGCAATTTCATAATGGCTCTTTAGTTGTAGATGGTCAAGGTACAGTACCTAGAAGTAATAGTGTGCCGACCGTCTATGCCTAGCAATGCTGGAAGCTGTTTCCGTAAAGCCGCCGCCGCCAGACGGCGCTGATCTCGAAAAAGAGAATAAAAGCGGAGAAGTTAACATTGAAACAACTGGGAATTTAATGCAAATGACATGACTTATATCTTTGGAAGTAACTGAAGAATGTGTGTAAAATTTGGTGTGATTATTTTAAGTGGTATACACAAAAAGTCATTTGATTTTCAGAGGGATTGAGCTAAGGATATATTTATATTTTTAAAAATTTATTTAATTTGATCTGGTTGGTGTTCGTTCAAACATTTCAGGTCCAAAAATATAAGGTTCATTTATCACAGTAAAGTGAAATTCGTTATGACGTTTTCTCATGTGGTACATTTCAGTTCTTTCCATTTTGAAGCTTATCGGGCTAGCCCGTCCTGAGCCCGCTATAGGAATTTACCGTTTTTAGAGGATAACTCGAAAATCAGAGAAAGTAGGAAATCTAAATTTAATATATTTTTTTCTTTATATTTTAATTCTTTCAATTTTGAACCGTATCGTGTTAGCCCGTCATCGGACCGCTTTAGAAATTCCCCCGTTTTTACGGAATAATTCGAGAACAACTGTATCTAAAAATTCAAAGTTCAGCATATCCTTGTCATTTGCGGTATATTTTAACACTTCGGATTTAAATTATTACCGGACTAACCCGTCCTGAGCCCAACAAAAGGAATATATCGTTTTTTGAAAATAACTCACTCTTCGGAGCATTTAAAATGTCTAAATTTAATATATCATTGTCCTTAGAAGTATATTATATTTCACCGCATTTCGATCCTTATCGAGCTAGCCCGTCTTGGGCCAGCCATAGAAATTTACTCGCTTTTCAAGAACAACTCGAAAATCGGAGTAGCTAAAAAATGCAAATTTACTATATCATTTCCTTTTGGATGGATTGGATGGAACTGTAACAGGGTGAAACACCCTTTTTTATATCTGAGCATGCTCACTACTCTTCGTACAAGTAACAAGTACACAGCAACTTTTAAACAGGTAATCAAAGAGTGTGCACTTGCATGCATTGTGATTCAAACGTTCCCTTGTATATTAAATACTTTTTTTGCTATTTAAAGGTGTTTCTTTGATTTCATTGTTTGCCTGTATTCTAATTTGTTTAATGTGATATTCAAAATTTGAAAACTTATATTCTCAATTGTATTAGAATTTTCAAATATTGAAGTT
Source organism: Amaurobius ferox (assembly GCA_951213105.1). Lineage (NCBI taxonomy): Eukaryota > Metazoa > Arthropoda > Arachnida > Araneae > Amaurobiidae > Amaurobius > Amaurobius ferox. Next base: position 71,977,500 of record OX578155.1, read on the forward strand.
GAACTTTTATGCATCTAATTTCATAACTATTTGTTAATTAAAGTTTAATTTTGAAATCTTTCAAAGATCGCGTACTTCATATGCGGGAGTTGATTCAAAGCTCGGATTTTTGCTAGTTTACATCATTCTCAATAAGAAATATTATTTTTTGTGCCGGAAAAACTCAAGCAGTCCTTTTGCACTTTTCAAAAAATTTCTTTATGGCCGTCGTTCAACGTCTTCATTTATATTGCCGTCCATCTACCGCCTGCAGAGCTTTATTTTATATTATCCCTGAACACAGGGAAACTATTCACCTTGTTCTATCAATGGCAATACGACAACAGAACAAAACATATTTACCCTACAACGTCCGAAAAATTTAATTAATACACGACCCCCAAGACCATCCTGACAAAATGTACCTGTTCCACTCATAGTAAATCTCTATATATTTAAATTAAAAAATGTTAAATAAATAATTCCTACATGGCGAAGAGATTTTCGAAGAAATTAAGTTAATTTTTTAAATATTGAACAATTGATAAGTTAGTAACATTTTCACAATGTTGCCAAAATGTCGATTTTGTGCTAATATTGTAGCCATATATGCCAAATTTGTCGTCAAGTGTGACAGATAGACAAGAATAAATGCTATTCTTATGTTGTTACCAGCAGTATACCCTGTGTGTGTGTGTGTGTGTGTGTGTGTGTGTCTACATTCGAAATATACAATATAAAGAAAATTAATATGTACAATTCTGTGGAATGTCCTATAATATTAATCTAATGGCTAAAATGGTGTTAGAAGATATACCCGTAATACATGAATTCTGTTTTCAATAATTGGCTAAACACAATATATGAGTTAACTGGCAAAACAGAATATATGAATTTGAAAATTATTTGCCAAAATCAAACAAATTTGTAATAAATTTAAAATATCAATAATTCTCGTAATCTTTAAACCAGACCGCGTTAATTCATGTATAATCCTGTCAAAAATACAATACCGTTTATTTATGAAATTCATTTCTGTATCAATTTCTGTATTATTTGAATTGAAAACAATTAATAAAAATCATCTGCTGTATAAACACATTTGATTTAAATGCATTGCTAAGCAACGTGATATAATTTTCTTCAAATACATTTGCGGAAATATATTGTCTGCATAACGCTATCTCTATAGAAGATTTAATTGTGCGTTTCATTAATATATCGACAACCCTTGGTTCTAGCAGGACAAACACACACACATAAACAGACAGATTTACAATTTGATTTATTTAGATTTTAGACTCAATATTTTGAGTTTTCTAATTATTTTAAGGAAAAAAAAACTTCTCAGTTATTAAACATGAAGCTAGATACCCTGCTTTGCTTCAGTGCCTGGTTATGAAAGAAAGCTTTATTTAAATTTTAGCTGTAGGCTGGAGCAAAAGCACTTGTATCAAATTTGCTGCGCAGTTTTACCTGACAGCAAACCAGAAGTTAAAAGAAAATATTTTGTCTCCAATAAAAAATCTAATTGTTATAAACCTCTCCGGAGAATTAGCCTTACGAGTACAAACGGCATGACTGAAACCAACATTTTCCAATTAAGGATAATGTTGTCGCTGCAATGAAATGCAGAATGGAAGAATGAAATATCAGAACATTTATTTTTTGCTGAAACGTGTTTATGTAATCAAAATTGTTTTAAACTTTCCATTTTAACAAAACGGTTTTTATAATGGGAAAAAAATGTTCTTACTTTTTATAATAATCACTTACTTTACGTAAAATATTTCAAATTACTTAATTGTGTGTACTCACAAATAAAAAAAATCTAATGTGGGCAGCACATGACTTTCCCTGGAGACTCATATTTCTGTTCTTCAATAATTCATTCAATTGTGAGTTAAATTGCACAAAAGCAGCCGTAAGTAATTTAAATGACACTGAAGTTTCACTTTAAATTCAATTTTCGTTCTCATTTGGTAACTGGACCTATTTTCAAAGTGGCATGGCGAAAAGGCTAAAATATCTCGAGAACGGTTAGTCCCAGAGTAAAGGAGTTGGTCGTAATCGTTTCGTCGTCAAACATTACGTACAAAATAGGAATATAATTGATGTATTTAAGCATATGTAGTATTTTATTTTTAGATTTAACAATTTTTGCTTGCCATTTTGTAAAAAAAGGCAAGTTCTTTTTTTTTTCGAATCATATCAAAATCTAATCAGCTCCAGGTTGACCTACAAGTGATTTATGCACTAAATTTTGTAAAATTTGGTCTATTAGTTTTTCAGTTAGAATTGATACAGGCAAACTTTGTGGGCCATTTCTCTAAAAAAGGTAGGAAATTTTATTCCGAATCGTACCAAAATCTAATCAGCACCTGGGTCCCCCACAGGCCAATAACCTACCAAATGTTATGAAATTCGGTCAATTAGATTTTAGTTAGATTGGATACATACATTGATTGCACAGACAGACAGATGCACAGACATCATGCTAAAAATGGTTTTTCGTATTCTAGAGGTATCAAACCGTGCTGATCCGTTAAAAACTCGAGTTGCGATTTCCGACACATAATACCAATACTTTCCCTATACATTGCCATGTATTGCAGGGAAAGTAATATAAACGGATAAAAACTTATTACATAGAAATACTGTTGTTTAAGGTGTTGGTTTTATGCTTCTATGAGGCGAAACATTCTGAATGGCCACGTGGGCTGCATTTTCAAATAACATCAGAAACGATTTGCTGATGGATGATGTATATACAGGCGCTGGATATAGGGTGGACGAGATAGATAATTCTGAGGTTATTCCACGTAAAAAATAGCACAGTGGGTTTCTAGACAAGAATTGGAATATTCTTTTAATAATATTTTATGATTAGACTGTTATTATAAACTAAACGCCCAGTGGATTTTGAATCGAAAATTCCATCGGAAAAATATATTGCAACATTTTTGCGGTATATATCTTCAACAAATCCGTATAAATCGCTACGGCCTCTCGGCTACACGAAAGCAGGTCATGACTACACGATGTTCGCCAAGATAACTGAAATCGGATCGATGGACCCGAAAATAGAAAAATGTATTGCCTGGGGGGGGGGTTATTTCAATTGAAATGAGCAAGGTGGGTTGCTCAACCAATTTATTGTTTTTTCACACTTTACAACTTAGTTGAAAAGTATTTATGACTTTATTCATTCTGTCTGTCTGTCCGTCTGTTCCTTCGCGCGATAACTGCCGAGAAAATGACTTTATCGAAATGAAATTTTAATATGTTGTTGAGACTGTCTATGGGACATATGGGAATGTATATGAATAATATCACTCAATTAGTTTTGGATTATATCCAGTTTCAAATAATGAAATACATTGAACCCTATGAACCCTAATATTTTAAACATTTTTTATGTGAAATTATAATTCACAAATTGCTTCGAAAATTTTAGGAAATCTTCAAATTATCCCATAAACTATATAAAAAATTTTCAGCGAAATATATTCTGTAGATTTTTGAATAAAATTTAAAATAATAATTACACCCATATAATATTAAAAGATGACGTAAGCCACTTCAAAATAAAATGTGGAATCCATCTCTTTTTTCCAAGAGAAAAAATCGTGATTTTAAAATTTCTTCAAAATTTATATTTAGTGTTGCATCTGTCCGCAAACGGATGCATTCGTGTGTATTTTCTGTGCTAAACCAATTATATTATTTTTAAATTTAAACGATCATCAAACTCTGATTATTTCTACAACGAAGCCTAATTTTAATGGCCGCAGAATGCACACAAGTGATTGTTTACATTCAGGAATTGTTTATAGTTGGAATAAAAGTGCATAAAATTATTATTTACTATTTATTATTTACTATTTATTATTCATTATTTACTATTTACTAGCAGTACACGCGTTCTTGGTAAGAAATATATAAAGAATTTTACAATTATGGGCAAAGTAGTATTCTAAATAACATTGCTATTCAAAACATTATATTAAAAGATTAAATTAATTCTCCTAAAAAGAAGTATAATCATCGTTGCTCTCTCTCTATTAAAAATTATCTTTACAGACAGGTCTGAAGAATAAAACATCCTGGTCCCAATTATGCACAAATTTGCAAAAAAGAAAAAAATGAAATGTGGTCAATATATGCCAAAATAAATTCATTATGAAATTGGATCAACATATGCCAAAATGAAATCATTGAAATGGAAGATATATATAAATGAAATACATGAAATATATAGTACCCGTAGCATTTTTATTCTGTTTCAACAATTTTCTTAAATATTATATATGAGTTTGAAAAATATTTGCCTTTATTTCAATTATGGCTTTCTAGTTGAAAAGTTATGGGGATTATTTAAGGTCAGGTGGATTGAAATTTACCAAAACGTTCAAATTTTTATCAGGATCCCCTTTTCAAGATATTTGACCTTGAAATGTACAATTTATGAATTTTTAGTAAATTTAGAGTTAAAAAAAAGTGAAAAGCGTTTTTGAAAATGGAATATTTTACTTGATGAGCTAAAAGCTCTTTTTCTCTACCTTCTGAGGGAAAAATACTAATTCCTGGTGTTTAGCCATTGGTGTGTCAGGGCAACGTTTCGTGACAACTAAATGGTCCACAATTCTGTCCCATGTATCGGCGAATGATTGAAAGATCAAGTGTCTGGCAATTAGCAAATAATAATAATTATTATCATGCAATTATGGAAAATGAATATTATTTAAGAAAAATCCTCAAGACATAATTGTGAATAAATTGGACTGGATCAGTTGTCTACGTAGCCCCGTCTTTTTGGAATCATAACCACGCCCACATTTATCTATTCATCTTTTTAGCATTAAAAGTTTTTTGGGGAGTCATTGAAATGGTGTTTCTTTTCTATAAATATCGAAGATTTTGACAAATATTTAACCATATAATTTGATGCACGATCACCATTTTTGCAAGTGACAAAAGATAAGAAAAGAATATTGAAATTACTTTTCGAAGTAGATTTCATGTTGACTCTAATTCTTCTATTTCTAGCCTAATTTTAATGTTATTTAATTCCTGGATTGACAGGTCGAGACAAATTTTCTTACTGCAGTCATGTGTAAAGCCCTATGTCTTTGTTAACAATTTCAAAACTGTAAGCATAAATTATTCTATCTCATCATAAGGAATGAGATTACAAAAAATGAAATGTGATATACTTTTGTGTAAGGTATTTATATACTAATAATATTTTAATAGTGAAAGTTAATAATAAAAAATCATTTAGAGGTATCAGATGACTATAAGGGAGCGGTATCATGGTATCAAGAAAGCTGTATAGCAGCTGGTATAAATTAGTAGCGTACAAGAAGTCGCAATGAGCCATCGCATTGCTCGTTACAAAAGTTATAGGAAAGTTCATAACATAGGTACATACGTAGTGTCGTACAAGACAGAGCACCAGGCGCGAAGCGCCTTTAATCTCCAGTTTCCATATGTGGTTCTTATCGTTAAACTGTGACATTAATTCAGTGACCCTAATTGGAGGTTCGAGGTTTTTATTTACTACTTTTTATTATTTATCCTAGCTACTAGTGTGGCAGTTTGTTGCACATTTAGAGTTTAAGCAGTTTGGGGGGTTGATGCAGATCTAAGGGTTACCTAGCGTTTTGGCAGTTTAGTGTTTAGAATATATATATTTTTTTTTTATAAAATAATAGTCGCGAGTTTTATTTTAAAATCAGATGTTTGAGGTGGGATCATTTAATTCCGATTATCGATGTTTAGAACAGCGCGGGGTCTCTTACGAGATTTGGCCTTGAGATGATCATAGTCATGCAGATTGAATAACAGTTCGTTTGGAACGGATGGCAAATTTCTGTAAAATTTAAGCGCTAGCTTTTTAATTTGGGCTCTAACAGTTTTTATTTTGAAGTCATTCCTAATTACCGAGTTTCTTAAGTACCTGGGAGCTTTCCTGATAATCCGTAGGATTTTGTTTTGTTTTGTCTCTAGGAGGTCTATTGTAGTTTTACAGGCATATCCCCATACGGGTGCTGCATACAGCATTCCCTGGCGGATGACCGATTTATAAATTAGGAGTTTATTTTGATAACTTAGATTTCCGTTTCCTATCATTGGGTATAAGGCTCCTGTGGCCATATACGCTTTTTTGATTAAGTTCGTTACGTGCTGTTTCCAGGTTAGGTGGGAATCTATCGTTACACCTAGGTATTTAGTAGATTTTTCCGCTTTTAGGGCATGGTATTTTATGTACAGAGGCGGCGGAGGTTTACGTTTTCTTGAGAAATAAATCCAATGACATTTATTGGGGTTTAATTTTATTCGCCATTTTTCCAGCCAAGTTTGGAGTATGTCTAAGTGTTGTTGTAGCTGTCTGTGCATTACTGAGACATAGGGATGTTTTGCAAGTATCGCACTGTCGTCTGCATAGAGTGCCAGCTCTGTGTTTGGAGTCCTAGGGATGTCGTTCAGGTATATGTTAAAGAGTGTCGGGCCCAGGATAGAACCTTGCGGTACACTACTTTTAATGAGCTTGGGTGTAGATAAGTTACCTCCTACTCTGACTTGAAAGTGTCTGTTATTTAAGTATGAGATTAAAAGTTTGACAATAGCGTCAGGGACTTTTAAAGTGATCAATTTGTACGCTAATCCACAGTGCCATACCTTATCAAAGGCTTTTTGTATGTCCAGAAAAATCGCAGCTGTGGGTGTCTTGTTATTGAGACCAGAAGATATGTACTCTACCACTCTCAGCAATTGATGAGTGGTGGAGTGCTTTGGCCGAAATCCAAACTGCTCCGAAATGATAATGTCATTCTCACTAAGGTGCGTGTTCAGTCTCTTAAGAATAATTTTCTCAGTAATTTTACTAAGTGTCGGTAGCAAGCTAATTGGTCTATAGTTGGCTGGAATTGTGGCATCCTCACCAGGCTTATGGATTGCTAGAATTATCGCTTAATTCCATTCTTTGGGAAAATAGTTTAGTTTTAATATTTTATTTATTAAGATTGTCAAGTAACATATTACGTTTAAGGGTAGGTTTTTAACCGCAATATTTCTGATTTTGTCGTGCCCTGGGCTTTTTCGGTTTTTGAGATTTTTAATGATTTCTACTATCTCCTGCGGGGTGGCTGGGCTAATCTCAGCCGTTACCGGGGAATTCCTGAAATTATTTAAAGTTTGTCTGACCATTCTTAGGGTGTCCTGACACATTAGATCGTGGTTTGGTTGGAATTGTTTTTCATAATGGCTTGCGAGCGCTTCGGCTTTTTCCTCGTCTGAGTACGCGATTTTAGCACTATCTATTAGTGGCGGGAGCTTAATTTGAGGTTTCCTGAGTCTTTTTGCGAATTGCCAGAGCGATACGTCTTCTGGGCTAAGGGATTCGATTAGTTCTTTATACTGTTGCTGCTTTTCTGCGACAATTTTTTCCCTGACTTTGCACGTGAGTCTGTTAAGCTCCCTTTTAAGGGCGGGGTCTCTGTTAGCCTGCCATGTCTTACGTATTCTGTTTCTTTGCCTGACTAATTGTTTGACATGGTGGGAAAGTGTGGGCATTTTTGGAGACTCACGATGTGTTGTGGCAGAGGCAATTGCTCCCTTGATTTCTGTTGTGAGTGTGTGCGTGGCAGAGTCAATATCCGCCGTGCTCATTATGTTAGGTACTGCTAATTGCGGCTCGAAGAGTGCTCTTTTGAATACTTCCCAGTTGACCCTCTCTTGTCCCAAAGAGGCTGGAAGAGGTGTGTTCAGGTCGAATGTCACCAGTACCGGCAGATGATCCGAGTCGAATTCATCCAAGGTACTAATAGTGTGAGCGTAATCTATGTTTCGCGTTAGGACAAAGTCTATAAATGAGCCGTTGGCGCCTGAGAAGGAGGTTGGTGTCGAAGGTACAATAATGTTAGTGTTTGTCGTGTTCAGCAGTCTGTGTATCTGTGTACCGCGTGAATTGGCTCTCCTACAGCCCCACGCTCGGTGGTGCGCGTTGAAGTCGCCTGCGAGTATAGTGTTTGGATATCGCGCGAAAAGCAGTTCCAGTTGCGCAGCTACATCTACTCTACTCATATTTTTGACATATGTTGAGGTTAGGATAAACGGGCTAGTATTATTAATTTTAATTTTTATACTAGTATTTTCTATACCTTGAAGATTTATGTTGTTTAGTTCCTCGTGGGGAATTTTTCTTTTAATGTATACTGCTGTTCCTCCATGGGGCGTTCTAGCATTAGTATTTGAGCTAAGATTATGATAGCATATATAGTTGGCTATGTTTAGTTTTTTACTTTCTCTAACTTTAGTTTCCTGAATTAATAAGGCGTTTACGTCATTTTCATTTACATAGTTCCTAAGTTCATTTATTCTTGGAGATATGCCGTTCGCATTCCAAAATATTATTTTTAAGGATTCTTTTTGGGACCTAGCCATGACGGGTTTGATTCTCACTGTTATTTTTAAAGTCCGCGATTATTTTAAGGGCCTCAAAGACCATTACCATAGGATCGCTCTTTTTTTGTACTAACTCTGCGAACTGCATCAACAGATGTTTTATGTCGTCTAGATTGAACATGCTAATAAATCCTCTGATGAGGTTGATGATATCCTCCATCTTTTCAGCATCAGATTTATCAGTCGGTTCAGTCTCAGCTTCCATTTCCTCAGCCTCAACCGCGGTTTGCACTTTTTTGTGAGTGTCCTTTTGGAACTCGATAGTTTTTTGCTTTTTTTCACCCGTTTTAACTAACGGCTGGGTTTGCGCGATCTCTTCATCCCTGACTCGTTTATTTTGTTTCCAATCCTCAACCTTAATGTCAAGCCTATCCTTTGCCTCCTTTGCCTGTCTGGCTTTTTCTATTTCCGATCTCTTTTTAATGGCAGCTGTAGGTGCTCTTACTTCCTCCAGGATCAATTCTCTGGAGGTCGATGATTTGGGGGCCTGCTCTTGCACCGATCTGGTAGGTGCTGAAGGTTGGTGTCTTTTTTCCTGTGGCACTATGTGCGAGGAGCCCTGAGGGGGTGCCTGGGGGTTTAGTCCGAGGGCCTTTTGCCTCCAAGGTGGTATCTTATTTTTTGGGGGAGGGGGGGCATACTCCGGTGCCTTTCCTCTGTTCCAGGGGTTCTTCGGGCATTGCCTGAAGTTCGCTGGATGGTCTCCATTACAATTTGCATACGTTGCCTTCTCTGTCCTGGGTCTCTGGCAGTCCCGTGTAAAATGATCTTGTGCACACTTCAGGCACTTTGGTGGCATACTGCAGTTCTCAGAGGAGTGGTTGAACTGCTGGCACCGGTAGCAAATCTTAAAGCCCCGTGCTCTGAAGGCCTCTACCTTCACAGCCAAGTATCCTAACCTTGTCAGTCTGTAAATCCTCTGCCAGTCTTCCGTGGGCCTAAGGCTGAGTAAGAAGATCGGCAGGGGTAATCTTGTTTTTGTGTTTCTCAATTGAGAAACCCGGACTACATCTAATCCAATGGATGTTAGCGTCATTTTAATCTCTTCAATGTCATAGTTAGTTGGTAGCCCCTTCAAAACTACCTTTTTTGGCCTTTCAGTTTTTAGGTTTAAACTATGGAAGGGGATTTTCTCGCTAGTCAAATGGCGCTGAACAACCCTATAGGAGTCAGCGTCATTGGGTATGAGTTTGAGCATATCTCCTGAGAGTTTGCCAGATACTTTATTGCCTGTAATTTCATTTAGCTTTTTAAGGAGAGCCTGGTAGTTGTCTCTAAACTTTATGAAGAAACATTCTGCTTTTGGTTCTTTTTTTTCTACCTCCATAATATTTTCTTTAACACTATTTTCAACCGCTTTAGGTTTAGGTGCACTCTTAAATTGAACCGGTTGCGCGGCAATTTCAGCATAAGTCTTAGTTTTAACTTTTTCATTTACAGTTACAACATTATCACTAACCTTTTCATTTACAACACTATCACTAGCAGCATTACAGTCCATGTTATCATGGTCATTAGATTTTAATTTTAAATTTCCATCCTGGTTTTTAGTAGGAGTTCCCTCAGTTTGAGACTCCTCTATCCTAGCCCTTTTACATGGATTTACAACCGTTTCAGTTTTGTCAACAAGTTTAATTTCATTTATTAGTCCTAACTCTAACAGTTTAGCTCTAATTACTCTATCATTATACTCCTCAACTGAGTTAAAGATCACATAAATATCACTATCACAATTTCTAAATTTACCAATGTCACAGCAGAACAAAAAAGAATTCACAAAATTGAACGAACCTAGAATCCGGGAGACTTGGTCCTTGTCCTGGCCGAGGAGTCCATACTTGAGCATATCCTGGATATGCAGTGTCAGCACGTAGATCACCATTCCACAATAGTTCACCGCATCCTTCACTTCCTGGGTCTTTGCGGCAAGAAGTCCAGCGTCCGGCAGGCGTCCAAGATACGCATCCATTGCATCCTTGAGAGGCCGAGCATCGTCATCCTCCAGCTCACTAGCAACTTCCTTCGTCTTCTCCAAAAGGTCGTTGTCAAGATCCATCATAAATCAGGGTCAAATAACTCGAAGTACGAAAAGCACAACCACGTGGGAAAAACACACGTGGCAATCCAAGTTCGAACAGCACAAAATGGCGATACACAGAAAAGTTGAAGATTACTTAGCCCGACGTGCTCTATCGTAACTAGATATAACACGCCCAAGTGTAAGTAAGAAAAGTCACCACAAGATAAAAACAGCAGCTTCGCAAAATCACAACCTCACACTTCGAAGTCTGAGCTCCGAATGAACATAGGTACAGTTCATAACATTACCAAGAAGTAATGGTGTACCGATCGGCCATACGCACCAATGCTGGGAACTACAGTGCCTAGAATACCAGTCACTATACTGGGAACTGTTCCCGAAAACCACCCTCCGCCAGACGGCTCTGGTCTCGAATATTATTGATGTTGCATAATTAATCTCGATGGTGTGATTATTGCAAGTGGTATACATAAAAAGTCATTTGATTTTCAGAGAGATTGGGCAAAGGATATAATTGTATTTTTAAAATTTTACTTAACTCGATCTGGTGTTCGTTCAAATCCACGAGGTCTAAATTAATCAGGTTCATTTATCACAGTAAAGTGGAATTCGGTATGACGTTTACTCTTGTGGTATATTTCTGTATTCATGATTTTGAAACTTATCGGGCTAGTTTGTCCTGGGCTCCCCATAGGACATTACTCATTTTCAAAGAATAACTCACAAATCAGAGAAAGTAGGAAATCTAAATTTAATATATCGTTTTCTTTTGGGCTATATTTTAATTCTTTCAATTTTGAACCGTATCGGATGAGCCGGTCTTAGGCGTCTTAGAAATTCACCCGGTTTTGGGGAATAACTCGAGATCAGGTGTATCTGAAAATCCGAAGTTCACAATATCCTTGTCATTTGCTGTATATTTTAACTCTTTGGGTTTAAAACTTTATCGGGCTAGCGCGTACTGAGCCCTACAAAAGGAATGTACTCGTGCTTGAGAATAACTCAAAATTCTGAGCATCTAGAATGTCAAAATTTAATATATCATTGTCCTTTGGAATATATAACATTTGATCGTATTTCGAACCTTATCGGGCTAGCCCGTCTCAGGCCCAACGTATAAATTTACTCGCTTTTCAAAAATAACTCAAAAATCGGAGTTGCTAAAAAATGTTTAATATATCATTTCCTTTTGGATAGATTTTAATTCTGATACTGAACCTCATCGGGCTAGCCCGTCTTGGGTCCGTTGAAGAGTGCATTCGTTTTTGAAGAATAACTCGAGAACCGAAGTAGCTAAAAATTCCAACTTTAACATATCTTTGGTTTTTGTGGTGCATTTAAATTTCTTCGGATCTGAACTTTAAAGGGATAGCTCATCCTGGGCCCGACATAAGAATGGACCCGTTTCTTTAGAATAACTGGAAAATCGGAGCAACTAGAAGATGTTAGTTGCTGCATGGCAAGATTGTAATTTTTTCCTTGCTACTTTTGTGACCTGCCGTTTGATGTTCACTTTCAAATGCTAAATTAGGAGTGGGAAGACACCTCCAAAAAAGCCCTGATTCATCAGCGTTATAAATTTGTTCATATGACAGATCTTCAGACAACACATACTCTTCAAAATCACATTGAAAGTCACCAGCTGCTTGTTGATCACCACTCAGCTTCTCTTCCTGTACACCAATCTCTCTAATTCCATGACGTTTCTTAAAACGATGTAACCAACCAGACGACACATCAAAATTTCCTTCCAGGCCTAACAAATCAAAAAAGATTTTTGCTTTCGCTGTAATGGTAGGGCCAGACACGGGGATGCTCTCCCTCACTTGGCATCTGAGCTAACCATTCCGTTAATGCCGAGTCAAGTTCATTATAGGTGGATTTCTTCATCGTTTTTTATTTCTTCATCCCAGAAGCACTGTCCGACACTGATGCAAAGGCCAACAGTTTGTGTTTTTTCTTTAGAACGTCTCGCACTGTTGTTTTCTCGATCCCGTAATCCAAACACATCTGCTTCCTTGAAGCGTCATTTCCTATTTTAGAAATCATGTCAAGTTTTTGGGTAATCGTTTATACAACTTTCTTTCGTTTTTCAGCCATTATTAATTTCAGGGACTAACGAACACTAAACTTGAGCACTGACAAAGAAACATAAAACACGACTGATCACTAAGCACGCTTACAGGCAACTGACACCACTGGCAGGCCGAGAGAATACGTATGTACTACGTAGAGGGGGCAGGTTAGTGACCTTGAAAGAGTGGATCGATACACTCGCCCGCTGGTATTTTCCCTGTTTTGTTGGCTTGGATTACATTTTTTTTATTTTTTCAGGTTCGTAATTAAAAAAAAAAAAGAATTTTTTCGCGGAGGCACTCGCGGATAATCGGGGCTCTACTGTATATAAAAACTATTTGCTATCTATCCCCAAGATGATCTGCCAGCAGTAGATTGACCCATAAGAATTTTTTTAACTTTAATAGATTAATACCCCAAAATTTTAATAGAATTATTTTTGAAAAAAAGGAACCGGTAATGGTTTTATATATAATATATTACATGTACCATTGGTAAAATATCCCCTTTGTTTTTGCATTTATTTAATACCACATTTTCCAGTTGGTCTGGTTACTAATCTTTAGGAACAAAAGAAAGTTATAGATAAGGAGGGGATACGGAAAAATAACGTTAGAAGCAGATGCCTTCTTCGGCAAATATTTAACATTGGTTACCCTGTCTTATAACTTTATAAAGATTTAAAATAGAAAATTTAGCTACCACAAAATTTTATTTAGATTACATATTATAAAATAAAATTTTGTTTGCTGGCCATCCAGTTAAATTGACAATTAACTTATCTAGAAAATATACTGCCCTTAATGATGGCAGTTTACTAGTTAAAGGAAGCATTTGCTGAGCACAAACTACTACTTCTGCTACTACTTCGTTGAGATGGGTTACCGGGGCGCCTGGTCAAAGAGGCCATATCTCCATGTTGTGGTATATGTAGCTCTATCTTTAGATCGAACCAGAAGTGGAGCATTTACAATCATCCATTCAGATTAGAAGGAGGGAGTGAATTTGGAAGAAGGGGATGAAATTTCAATTTTAGATATGTCTTACTAGGGAAGGGGAAGAACTTAGAGAAAATTGTACTTTCCCTTTTGTAATAAGCCGTAATGTTAAACACACGGCTTTTTAGTGCCGTGTGTTTAACATTAAGGCCATAATGTTAAACACAGACTAATATATACAGGCATTTGAGTCCAGATTTTGCAATGCTTCCCAAGTAGTGATCATTTTCAAATTTGGCACGCTTGACATAGTCAGTAACGGTTTACACCAAAACATTCCATTAATATAACATTATTTAACCCCGAACGAAAAAGTTCTTCGTTCACAGACTTATCAGAACTATAGTGACTAGAATATCTTGACAAAGAATACACGCCATCAAGGGAAAAAATTGGGAGATTTGTTCAGGAAATGGAATAGATGGCGCTGCAGTTAAAACTAACCTGCTCATAGCAGACATCTCTATACTCTTCTATTAATGCACAATATATATTTTTTAAATTCGTTTCTTGCACTAAAATAGACTGTTTGATCGGTCTGTTATTTGTTGAATATTTCTATTTATTTTCAGTATTATTTTGTAAATATTTGCATTATTATTTGGTAAGCAAACGTTTATTTTTATAATAATATAAAATTGATATAAAATCATACAAATTCAACTTACATCTTAGGGAGGGGTACAAAACGAATGTAAATGTACACTAAGTTTGTTTTAAATAATGCATTTGTGCAGACCGAAATGCATATAAACTTTCTTTCATTCAAAAATTAAATAAAATAGCTCAGAAAAAACTTCAATAAATCTTTTGTAAATAAACCATTTTGTGATATGTTTGGGGAAAGATATAGTCACATTTATCTTAGTATAACTAAATACATAGTAAAACTTACCTGGCAGGTCATCTTTATAGCATATTACTGTAAATTCTTGGCGATATATACAAGATAAGAATTTTCTACCTTGATTATCTTTTCATTAAAATGTTTTTTATTCATTTATTTAAATGCATCTTGTATGCATTAGTTCAATTGGTCAATATCAAGATTTGTTTCAAGATTTTAAATGCCAAGAAAATACATCATTTTCATAAGTTACTTTAAAGCAATTTACAAGTTGCATCAGCCATAGTTACCCTATCATAACTATATGCACATGCATTTATTAAATCAAATTTGCTTTAATTAATTTGGCATCATATCGAGAACTTTTAAATATTTTTTTTCTTCATGTAAGAATTCAAACTTCATTGAATTAATTTCATGATTTCAAGAAAAAATTTGCACCACTTGAAAATATTATATATATAAATTGAATAATATATTCACAGATAAGGTATTATTTCTTACCCAATATTACATAAGTTTAATATTATACAATGTCTAATAAAAATCATCAGCATAATATAGATATACACATTCTTACAGACAAATAAATGTTTAAAGAATGTTATCTTCTTTAAAAGAGACAAAAACATAATTTAAAAGTAAAAATATTTTAATAACAAAAAATTATCATTGTTATTTTAATATTTTATATGCATTTTATTTATTCAAATGTATTATTTACATTTATTTGTTTTTGAAATTTTTATTTTGTTTTTATGCATATTTATATTTCTTGATATCTTAATATAAAACTGAAGTCTAATTTTAAAGTATAATCTCAATAATGTTTGTGTAAGTTCGATATTGTGTCTTTCACATCCTATAAAGTTTAATGTGGAATTTGACAAAGTGTCACATAAGTCACTTATATTATTTCTGTGAAGTAAATTTATAGAGAAACTCTTTGTAAATTTGTTTTTAACACAATAGATTTATTGATGGGTATATAAGACCTCCATCAAATGCTTTTAGAATGATAAACATTCATTTGACGTAGAGTTTCCCTGATTTTCTATCTGCATTTCACATTCAGCACACCTAATTTTGCTTTTTAATTTTCTGGCAACATAACCAGCTATGTAATAAATTAATTTGTGATCACTGTATTGCCTATCAGGTGCATTATAAGATAAAATTTGTGAAATATCTGAAATATCTCCATTCTCAGCAAGTAAATCAACTTTTTATAAAATTGAAATTTCAGTTTAATTATCAGGGCATATTTTAATTAAAGACTCAATCACAAATGGATCAGCATTTCCAGTATAATATATTGGATATAAGAATTTAATAGCAACAGTTAAAAACATTTGAGAAATTAAACGAATAACAATGCTAAAACGATTAATAAAAAATAAATTACCATCTAGCAAAATTTAACTCAAAGCTCATTCTAATCGATAACTTCATTCTAATCGATAAGCTCATTCTAATTGATAACTTCAATTGACTAGAACAGATAGAGCTACACTCTCTTGTTCCCTATTTTAACCGGATGTTTCCTGAATTATTGGAAGTCTTATTACACGGGCAATTTTTATTGCCAAACTTCGGCAATTCCGCCTGGCAATCATACTTTAGGCTCTTCCTCTTTAACAGGTACCTTTTCTCTAATCTCACTGATTTCCTTTCAGAAAGCATTCTTTGGTGTGTTTTTAATATAATTTGAATCTTTTATATCCTAAAGGTGTCTATAATTTGTTAAAAGTTCTATTATTATTTTTACATCTCCAGACTTTAACAATTCCGTCCCGTAATGATACTGTAAGCCCCTACTTTCTACATGTCTTCTCTGTTTAGTGCCGCCGAATTCAGGAAGCATTCTTTAGTGCCTTTTTTTGGATAATTTGGCTATTTTATATCCCACAGGTGTCTGCAATTTGACAGAAGTTCTATTATTTTTTCCATCTCCAGATTCTAACGTAATTGAGCTTCTTCGACGTGCTTGCATTACAGTCGCCATCGCCATCTTGAATGCAAATGAGAAGAAAGGCGGAGCGTAGTGACGTCCAGTTTTATCGTCCTCTGGTCGCCGCTCAGAAATTGAGCAATTTTTATTGCCGAGTACGAACGAATTGCGGCAATTCGGCGGGAAGATTTCTTCCCATTGTAATGTATGGTGTTGCTAAAATATTGCTGGTAGGAATTGCTCCGTGTAATAACACCATAATAATTATTCCAGTCCCTAGAATACCAGTATTCCAGGTAAATCCGACACTATAGTTACCACAAAGACAATTGGGTGGAATTCTAAGACATAACTTTAAAATATGAAAAAAAATGGTTACGGAAGTTAATTTATTCACAAAACTTTAGAAAATGCCCTCCCCGCTTAGGGAAGTCCACCAGTTTGTGAACAGAATCTACTAATTTTAATCTAGTGTATATGACCTTGCAGTCACAGGCGGCGCCAGGATATTGCTAGGGGCGCTTCATCATCCCCATTGCATATTGCCAAATACCCCTTTTTACTTAACAACTGCCCCTTATTCCTACAATTTTCTGTTTCACTCTCTTTCTCTATTTTTTAAATTCGTTATTTTATTTTATTTTTTACGGATTTATAAATCTGAGATCAGATATTTTTAGGGTTTCTGGCTAGATCCAGTTCCAAATGACTGCACATGCGCAAGGTACAGTGCCTATAAGTAACTTCTAGGCACTGTATGCGAGGCTTCAATAAGGAAATTTGACGTGAACTCTCGCCAATCGCAGAAGGATATTAATTAAGGAATTAAGGAAATATAATTAAGGAAAGGCATATTAATATATATTCATATATATATACATAAATATAATATGAAAATCTAATGATAAGTTGAACAGAAGTTGTAACGCATAATACACTAACTTAAAATTTGTCTACAAATTAAAATGAACTATTAAATAAAAAATCAACCATCATGAGGAAAATGGCTTGTTTGTTTCTAGTCATCAGACTAAAGATAATCAACAAATATCAGTGGTGTGAAATAGAAAATAGGAAAACAAAAAATAACCAAACGTCAAAGCTATACTCATGGAAAAGCACTAGGCCTAAGGATTGTTCATTTTAAAAAAACTCTTTTTCGAATCCAAATATTTAATCAAAATCGACACAAAATATGCTTATTTCTGAAACACGATTTTTTTTTTTTATGGTAAACTGGTGTGATTTGGACTACAAGCATAAAGATTTAAAAATTATATTAGAAACAACAATAACTGAAAATACACTTCAAATGTACTACCATGTCGAGCATTAAATGACAAGACCAATGTTGCCAATCGCAAAAGATAAAAGTAGATATCTACTGATGTTAAACGTGAGTAATAAATAACCGTATTGCGTAAACGCAGTTAAATGTGGTATATTCTGCAGTAAAAGCTTCAAAATAAATGGGCATGCAATATAATAGAAAACATAGAGGCCACGGTATAAGAGGATGTAATGTTTACTCAAAAGAATGTAGATGTTTGGATAATATTAGATATAAGGAGAGAATACTAAGAATTTTAAGCTAATCGAAACGTTTTAATTATACCATTTACTAAATATGCTGAATATTTATATAATTTACTGATAAATTTTAGGTTGTGCAAAGCATGATTTTTTATCTGATAATCTATGAATTTTAAACATTTGATTAAGTATAACATTTCTAAATATTTGAATTGTTTTTTTTTTTAAAAAGGGAATATTTTATTACTATCAGTCATTTTATATGAATTTATACCATGTCAAACAACTTTTAAGATTTAACAATATGAATAAGTCATGATTTTAACTTTATTTTAGTTGTGTCAGATATACTCCGAGTAAGTGATTAACATTAATACTTTATATATTTTTACTAATCTATCTTCAATTTATTAGCGTAATTCTGATTACATTTTGTCTCAACTGAATTTAAATTTCTGTTGCTGATAGTTTTCTTAAAAAAGAAAAAAAAAAAAAAAGAAAGAAAGAAAATGGAAATGCGCAACTGATGTTCAGTGAAAGTTTGTAATAAAGAACGAGAAAATGCACAAATAATTGAATCTTGGAATATAATAGAAATAGTAACCACCTTTATCTAAATGCCTCTATTTCTCCCTGTGTCTACAAACGATCAGTGAATGTCACAAGAGAATGTCATCAGAGATGTCGTTTCTCAGAATTGTGTGTAAAGTGTATTTGCCCACACAATCAAACTTATTTGACATCTTATGATAATGAGATAGTTTCTCTTCATATCTAGTAGATGGCGCTGTTGCACATGTTTCTGAATGTCGTGGCAAATATCGTTTGTCATATTTATGTTATCAGAATAAGAAATTGAAAAGAAATCATAAGTGTTCCAAGTCGTTACAATAAGTAATAAAAACAAGACTAAATGCATACATCAAAATTAAAAGTTTTTAATAATTTGAATTATTTTCAAATAAGTCAATGTGGCAATGGATTTTAATAAACATAAATTAAAAGTAGAAACTATTCTTCCACAATATACAAAATAAATACATTTGAAAAAGGGCACCAAAATTCTTTTAGCTCTATGTACTAAAATTCTAATTGCAGTATTGGGCACAAGCATAAATTATTTTAATTTTTATTTCTTAAAACATTCTATTTAACGAATTTGTGACAATACTTTTTGTGACGTACTTTTGACAATAAATATCCACAAATAATTTGATGCTTTACTAATAATGCTTTTAGATGGGTATTTTTTAAGAAGTAGAAAAACGAAGCGTCTATAAATTAAAATATTACGACATGTGCAAAAAAAAAAAATCTGATATCGAAATGTCTACATTCATAATTACCTGAATTTCCTACAGAACATTTATATGTACCTGTAGTAAAGCAATAATTACAAATATAAAATGATATATTATATTTTATTTGTTAAATCAATGGACAAATTTTTTGCCCGGCTTATCGCTTCCTCACCTCATCGAGTCCGTGACATTTTTATTTTCATAATTGTGTCCTTATAGTATTTTTTATATTTTTGAAAGTTTTTCTATACTTCAGAAGAAAAATCACTTTCCCACTATTCATTTCCCAAATCAATTCCCACAATTTCTGATAAACACCGGTTTCTGACAATTTTAATATGATACTTTAACAGTCTTGTGTCCCTATAAAATTTTATAATTTTGTCGGTCTTGTCTTGAGTTCAACTCATTTTTAATAAATAGGAATAAATTTAAAAATTTATATAGATATTATTATGCTCATTTTATGGTTTACTGGTTTGATTTACTGGTTTGATTAAAATATTGATATTCCTTCAACCTTGATTTTACTTTTCCCGTATTGTACGGTGTTTACCGTTGGACTGATGAAAAACGTGAAGTAGGAATTCCATTGTCCCTGTATCTTTTTTATTTGAGAGCCGTTCTGTCCCAAATTGAGAAAATAAAAATCAATAAATAAAAAAAAAAATCTATTCGCTCCTCCGAAGAGTCATTCCGTCTCAAAAAATCCCGAAATTTTCGCTAAAGATTTTCCGAAATTCCCTATTTTTAATGGACAGAAAATTTTCGACAGAAGATTTTGAGCTCTCTTTTCCTGAGTCGCTTGTCCAGAAAATAGGCAACCACTCAAGCTGGAAAATGAATGCAAATGGAAAATGAATGTATCTTTTTAAATTGTGTATGTGTTGCACATTTGATACATCTTTATGTTTAATTAATTTTAATTTAATTTTTGAAATTTTTGGCATTGACTTTTTGTTTTTATAATAACAAGATATAGTTTTGAGAACATTTACAAAAATTATTACTCTGTCACTTTGTTGAGAAACATTTTGTAAATTTGTAAGTTTTCTATAAAATAAATAGATATGATCCCCATTGATTAAATCATTAATCAAATTACAATCTAGTAGGATTTAATTAAAAGCACATTCTAATCCATGACTTCTATTGCTGACAACAGATGGCGCTAAACTCTCTTGATCCCCAGTTTTACCGGTTGTGCCTGTATTATTGGAACAGGTTTTCAAGACTCTTACGAACTCTCACAATGTGCAACTCTTACAAACACTAGGTTTTCTGGACACTGTAGTACTGATGGTTACTTTGAATTTTGTGTAGTTTTATGTGAAATATGTCCAAAATATAAACACAATGGACCAAAGTAGAATTGCCCAAATATGGGACCCTCAGCCACGCCTACCTGATAGCTTTTAAGAAATGCTAAAATTGTCCTGAAAGATTTTTATGGGGCTTAGCACATACAATGATTAGTTTGCAATGTCTTACGCATGATGAAGCGCAATGTTTTACATCGCGAATCAATGTTTTACATCGCCTCTATTAAAATAATCGGTATGAAATTTTATATTTTCGGGAACACACGTATGACGCGCCCAGTGGATTACTTAAGTTACTTTACTGGAATCCTTCAAATCCAATTATATTTTGTCCAACTTGTTCCCTGTTTCAATTTCCAACCTAAACTAGTATATAAGAAAAGTGAAGTAAATTAGTATTAAATTGCAATGTTACGATATAATATTATTTGTAATTTGATAATATAGGTACAGTGTCTAGAACTAATTGTGTGCCGACCGCCTATACCTCCCAATGCTGGGAGATGTTACTGAAAAGCCGCCTCCGCCAAACGGCGTTGGTCTCGAATAAGCGGGCTAAAGCGGGGGAGTTAACATTGAAACTAATGGGAATTTATTGCAAATGAAATGACCGATATCTTTCGAAATAACTGAAGAATTTGTGTGAAATTGGGTGTGATTATTGTAAATGGTATACACAAAAAGTCATTTGATTTTCAGAGAGATTGAGCTAGGGATGTATTCGTGTTTTTAAAATTTTATTTAACTTGATCTAGTGTTCGTTCAAACCTTTGAGGTCCAAAATAATCAGGTTCATTTATCACAGTAACGTGAAATTCGTTCTGACGTTTCCTCTTTTGGTACATTTCAATTCTTTCAGTTTTGAAGCTTATCGGGATAGCCCGTCACAGGGTCCGCCATAGGATTTTACCTGGTTTTAGAAAATAACTCGAAAATCAGAGAACGTTGGAAATCTAAATTTAATATATCGTTTTCTTTTGGGGTGTATTTTAATTCTTTCAATTTTGAACCGTACCGGGTTAGCCCGTCTTAGGCCCGCCTTAGAAACTCACCCGGTTTCACAGTATAAATCAAGCGCAGGTGTATCTAAAACTTCGAAGATTAGAATATCCTTGCCATTTGCTGTATATTTTAACTCTTTGGATAAAAAATCTTATCGGGCTAGCCCGTCCTGAGCCCAACTAAAGGAATATATCGTTTTTTGAGAATAACTAAAAATTCGGAGCATCTAGAGTGTATAAATTTAATATGTCAGTATCCTTTGGGGTATATTACATTTCATCGCATTTCGAACAGTATCGGATTAGCCCGTCATAGAAATTTACTCGCTTTTAAAAAATAACTCAATCAATCGGAGTAGCTAAAAAATGTAAATTTAGTATATCATTTCCGTTTGGATGGTTTTTAATTTAGATTTAGAACCTTGTCGGGCTAGCCCGTCTTGGATCCGTTGAAGAAAGCATTCGTTTTTGAAAAAGTAACTCGAGAACCGAAGTAGCTAAAAATTCCAAATGTAACATGGCGTTGGCTTTTGGGATATATATAAGTTTCTTCGGATTTGAACTTTATCGGGGTAGTCCGTCCTGGATCCGACATAGGAATGGACTCGTTTTTTAGAATACCTGGAAAGTCGGAGAAACTAGGAAATATAAATTTAGAACATCCTTATCTTTTGGGGATTATTTTAATTCCTTTGTTTTTGAACCGTATCGGATCAACCCGTTTTGGGCCCGCCTTTGAAATTCACTTTTTTGGTGGAATAACTCTTAAGCCGGAGTATCAAAAAGTTTCAAGTTTAGAATGTCGTTGTCATTTGCGATATGTCTAAGCTCATTGGATTTAAATCCTGATCAGGCTAGCCCGTCCCGGTCCCAACAAAAATAATGTACTCGTTTTTTAAAAATAACTCCAAAACTGTAGCACAGCTAGAATATCTAAACTTAGTATATCATTGTTTATAGGATATATTTTATTTCTTTGGATTTTGAAACTTCTCAGACTCACCCGTCTTGGGTCTGACATAGTGATAATGTACTCATTTTTCGAGAATAACTCGTAAATCGCAGCAGCTAAAAAATCTAAATTTAGTATATCAATTTCTTTTGGGGTTTATCATAATTTATAATTTGAACCACATCGAGCTAGCCCGTCTTGAGTCCGTCTTAGGAATGCAATCGTGTTTGATGAGTAACTCGAGAACCAGAGTAACTAAAAATTCCAAGTTTAGCATGCTATTGTCTTTTGTGATATATTTCATTTTTTCGACTTTAAACTTCATACAGTTAGCTCGTGCTGAGCCTGCCATAGGAATATACTCATTTGTATAGAATAACCCGACAACTGGAGCAGATAGAAAATCCAAATTTAGTATATCAATTCCTTTTCGGGTAGAATTTAATATTTTTGGCGTATATATAATTATAATTAGTGGTTTAGGCATGGGAAATAGGATGTGTAATAAAAAACCTCATTTGCCGAACAATTACATAAGTTTTCAAACTTGTCCATATTAAAAAAAAACTGAATTTTGTACTATAAGCTCCATTCGATCGTCGACTCCCTTTTTTCCTAGATACATAGTTACATCCATATGCAAATGAGCTAAGAAGTGCGAAATTTATCCACGGATATTGGGTCGGTGCACTGGGAGTACGAGTGAAGGTCGCGGTTCTGTGTGATCTGACGATGAAGGTTTTATGCCTTCGAAACCGGTCAATATTAGTATTTTGAGTTATACTTTACAAAGCTTGTTGCTTTTTACGAAGATAATTTTATTTCTTTAACAGAAATTTGGACCGCACGTATTGATTTTGTTTACTTGAAATTGAAAATTTTCAATAAATTTTAAAAGCATAATATGAATAACTTGAACGAATGCTTTAAAAGCAAACATTTGTTTTGCATTTTGATACATATTACCATGTAAACCTAAAAAAAGAATGTGTGAGAATGTTTGGCAAATATTTTGTTTTATCTCATATGTTCGGCTAGACATGGCTAGTATGGGAGAGACACGCGTTAGAACCACTAATTTATTTAAATTCTTTGCCAGAAGTCCAGACTTTAAGACGATTTCTACCGGCACCGTTTTAAACAAAGCATATCTTTTTTGCCTCAGCACTCTAAAGTTAACTTAAAAAAGAAAGTGTGGCCCTCCCTTTTTTTTGGTTGAGACAAACATATATCACACTTTACCACCTTTTACTACAACTTTTTCTATTTCATCCCCCTATTTTGGAGCATTTCAATTTAATTCAAATTTTGAGCTATATACTTCATCTCTGAGATACGGTCTCTTTGACCAGGCGCTCCATAAACCCATCCCCAGCATGATGATGTGGCAGACTATAAAAAATAATAAAATTGTCCGACCTGACACAGGAATAGACCCCCCCCCCTCAGACCTCGAATGCATTCCTGCAATTCCTTAAATTTTTTAAAGAGGTGGAGAAATACTTCGACCTGAGTAACCTTTAGGACTTCTTAAATAACATCCTCAAAATCATAACCTCGGAAGATGATCCCATGGCAAAGACATTTTGCGTCATTAAGATGATTGCAGATCTAAAAAAAAAACAGCGCTCCCAGAATTAACTTTAATTCAGGGCCAGCAGCAGGGAGATCAGAATACTTCCAACAACACCACGTGCTATCTACAGGACGTACCACCGCCACTGACTTCTGCAAGTGACATCAACAGTCCCTTTTCAGGACCCAGCCTACGCCCCGCCCATCTGGTGCGCTCTTGTGGACAGACTTGGGACAACTCAGATAATGTCATAGACGCAGTACAAGTAAAGAGGATATTGAAGATTACGAAGCCTTTGGCGTCAGGTACTTCAGGACTGTAACGACCACGTGCTCGAATAAAATTGTCTATTAAACACATTTTTAACATCTTAATACGTGCAAGAAGGATGTGAATTACATATGTACTCCAAGCGGTACTTTGCCTACAATATTTTAAACATTTTTTCCTGCTGTCAAAGGTAACTGATTTCAAGGACTAACAAATTTCTGAGTGCCTAGGCAGCTGAAGCCTGCATTTAAACCCAATCTAAGGGTCGGGTGGGAAATAGTAGTAATAGATTTACGGAAAAGCCAAAAGCCCCTTGATAATTCAAGCCACACTAAGCTGCTCTACTGAAACTACAAGAGATCATTTCTAGCAGGGGTAGTTACTAATTTTCGGGAACAAAAGAAGTATTACAAGTAACTGTGCGATGGTAAGAAAAAATGGTTGCAGCGGATGTGTTTGTCGCCGGACGTTTAGCAATATGGCTCAAACTTAAATAATTTTAAGATAAACTTTGAAAATAGTATAATTATCTACCAGAAATTTTTTTCAGAAATAGCTTACATAGTAAAAAATTTCGTTTTTTCAAAAGACCTCGATATTAGTAATAAGATTCTCTTATACAAGAGCATTATGCAGCCAATTCTCTTATATGCATGCCCGATTTGGGGGTATGCATGTAAATCGAATATTCAAAAACTTCAAGTGGAACAGAACAGGATACTCCGAATCATCAGGAAAGCCCCTCGTTACTTACGTAATGATATAATTCACAAAGACTTTAAAGTAAAAACTATTAAACAGGCTATTAAAAAACAAACTACAAAATTCTTTAGAGACATACCAAAAATACCGAATGAATCTCTGTTTAATCTCCAGGACTATGACCCGCGGGCGAATAAAAAGCGTCCCCGTGCAGTCTTGTATGAACCTCCCTAAGCATCGTTTTAATTTTTCTAGCATTCCCAGTCTGCTTATTGTGCAACTCTTTAACCTCTTACATTCTTTTAGCATCTATCTCGCAAACTCCTCCCCCCTCAGCTTGTAACCAATGCTGCAAGTTGTATCCCAACTTGCCTCTAGATGGCAGCACCGCTGCACCTTAGTTTTCACTCTCCTTCCAATAAGGAAGGCTGGACTTTGTGTCCTTTATTGTATGAATCAGATCAATTTCGCTCAAATGATGACATGTGTTAATACTTTATCCACAGACCGGAGGTAAAAGCCTTCGGGCTAGGCACTCCAGCACGTAACCAACATCCCCTGGATGGATCCAGCAATCGAGTCAATACAGGGAATTCTATATAAGCAAACTAAGCTGCTTTAAATTATAGCGGCTTAGAGAAGATGGCAATCGGAAAGAAATTTCTTAACAAGCGTCTAGCTGGCAAGTCAAATTTTTTTCACCATAACGCGCATTTTTGCGCTTTCAAGTTAACGCTATACAAAACGCTCACGTTAACTTCGACCTGATTTAGCAAGTTTAAAAATTATGCGGCTGAACAAGATGCGTGTGGTGTTTTTATGGAATAAATCAATCTCGTTATGTGGCTGCAGGAGTGAGAATTTTGATCGAAAATGGCAAATTTGAATATCTACTTAGTTTCAACAAGTAAATAAATATTTTTCAATATATTTCGTTTTCTTTAACAAACCGCTGATTATGTGCTTATTTTCATTGAAATTCTTTATTTAAAAATTGCGGAAACATAATTTATAATCTGCTCATTTTCAGTGCAGTTATTAACAACAATTTCAGTACAGTTATTAACAAACTAGTGTACCTTCAAGGCCAGAAACAATATTTAATTTTTCAATCTTTTGAGTGCACTTGCCTGTAAAATTTTTCATCCTTTATATTTTGTAATCTGCACAGCATTTATTTTTAATTTGCTACATATTCTACGTTTTAAATATTTATATATCCTATACTTAATATGAGTCCAGGTAATTTTATAATATATATCGTATCACAATGTGTGGAAAATACTAATAAGTCAGCATGCATAAGTATTAAACAGTATAAGTATGTTTCTTTCGTGTGTGTTAAATTTATGTATGACACATGAATCATTTTCAACTTCTTCTGTTTCCAAACATTTTTCATAATTCAGTAATCAGTTCATACCCTATAAAGGTTTATATTGTTGCTTGTATTCTTTTTATTTCTCATCTGATATTGCCTGCAAGTTACAGCATTTTATTTACTGTAAAATATTCATTACAGCAAAGAAATATACATTATATAGAATATTTGTGTTACGAACCAGTTTACTTACTGACTCTTTTACCAGTTTACCCTTCTTTACTAATATTATCCTATTGTGAATTTAAATTGTTTCTCCAATGCTGAGTGCATTTCTACGAGTTTCTGTACATATTATTGCGAATATACTTTTCATGAGTTTAAAAGATATTAATTAGCGCATTCTTAGCTGAATTGGTTCATTTCAATAGCGGAATACATTTACTTAGTATACAGCACATTTATTGAAGTATAAGTATTTTTCTTCAGCATGTCTGAAATATGACTGGTTTCAAAACCGACACACATACACAATACATCACGCTTGATGTCATATCATTTGAGGTTTAAGAATCTCTGTTCTCGCTATATAAAATTCTCTTCAGATTCAGAGGTAGATTCGATAAATAAAACATATCTAAACAAATTTAGAGAAAATATTAAATTGAACCAATATATGCCAAAATAAAAGTGTGCTAAACTTTTATTAAAAGATATACCTGTACTACGTTATGTTCTCGTCGATTAGATTTACTCCTAATACTTATATTCCCACCTGTGTATTAGAAGACATACCCATACGATATATGGCTTTTGAAAAATGTTTCAGCAAAATAATACAGTTGACATCAGAATATGAAAAATATCATTAATTCCCGTTATCTTTAAGCCCAAAGACCATGATGGATATAATCCAATCATAAATGCAATTCTGATAAAATTTGTTTATATACATTTCTATATTATTTAAAACAAAACAGATTTACTGCTGTTTTAACTATCGCGTTGCTTAGCTATATATATATATATATATGTGTGTGTGTGTGACATGGAACGAGAATATACAAGTGTACTAAGTGTACCAAAAAAGTAACTAGACATAAAAGAGCGATGCAGCTTGTAAATGTCGAGAAATACAGCTAAGCAAAAACTACGAGACAATTGAGAGAAAGGTGAGGAAAAAGGACCAACTGGGAATACATAAAAGGCCTAGGGGGATGGTGACCCCTAGTCGACTATTAACCGGGAACTAGGGGTCACCATCCCCCTAGGCCTTTTATGTATTCCCAGTTGGTCTTTTTTCCCCACCTTTCTGATAATTGTCTCGTAGCTTTTGCTTAGCTATATATATATATATATATATATATATAATATATATAAGAATAAAATTGGAAGTTATTAAAGATATTGAAGTGTTATAGCATTTATGCGCAAAGCAGCTACAAATACTATACACGATATAAATATAAAAAGTATAAAAATAATTTTAGAATTGAAAAAAGAAGGAAGGCTTAGCGAGAAGCTTACTCAATGGCGGTAAGGGTTGTGACCTTACACCCCAGTTGTCAACAAGCTTGTCATAAATGCCGCGGCATTGCACTCCTGGACGCCAGCCCTGGCTGAAGCCAACCCCCGGAGTGACAATAACAATTGTTATTGTCAGCTTCTCGCTAAGCCTTCCTTCTCTTTTTCAAATTTTAAAATTCTTTTTATACTTTATATATTTATATATATATATATATATATATATATATATATATATATATATATATATATATATATATATATATATATATATATATATATATATATATATATATATATATTCAAATATGAATTCATTTGATTTAATTCTGTTGTCTAGCAACGTATCAATTGTACTTTCCCCGCAATGCATAGTAATGTATAAGGAAAGTATTGAAATCATACCGAAAATCGCAACTCGAGTTTTTGACGGATCTACACGTTTCGGGAAATCTAGAATACGATAAACCCATTTTTAGCGTGACGTCAGCGTGTGTCTGTCTGTGCAGACATTGTATCCACTCTAACTAAAAACTATTTCACCGAATTTCATAAAATTTGGTAGGTATGTTACTTGTGTGCGCATCTAGTGCTGATTGTTTTGGGGTACGATTCGGGATAAAAGAACTCGCCTTTTTTTGCGAAATGACCCGCAAAACTTGCTTTATCCAATTCAGCTGTAAAACTAATGGAGCGAATTTCACAAAATTCGGTAGATAAGTCGCTTGTGGGTCATCCTGGTGCTGATTAAATTTTGGTTCCATGTGGAAAAAAATAACCTGCCTTTTCTTGAAACATGGCTCCAAAAGTCGCAAAAACCTAAAATAATAAACAAAATATGCTCAAATATATCCATTAAATGCTTGTTTTATACGTAATTTTTGACAAAGAAAAGAATAAGACCAACCCCATTACTGTAGGACTAGCCGTTCTCGAGACATTTTAGTTCTTCGTATTTTCTCAACGCCACCTTTGAAAATAAATCCAGTTACCAACTCAGAACAAAAATTGAATAAAAAGTGAATTCAATTTAATTAAAATAAAGAAAACGTGGGTATAAGTCTGCAGGGAAAGTCATGTGTCAATATGTAGAGGTATTACAAGGTTGGTCCAATCGTTAAGCCACAGTACCTAGAAGTAAGTGACTTCTAATTTAAAGAAATTTAATTAACTCAAGTATTCTTCAATTATTGAGTGAATTTCTAGCACGAAATGAAAAACAACTGGTTTCTGTGAAGCAACATGAGTCAAATCATTAACAAATTTATTAATTTTAAAAAGAAGCACAAAATTATTCCAAAAAATACTTGTAAATAAGATTATGAATGTATGCAGTATTTAACAAAAATGAAGAAAACAAGCTGTTTCGAGAACTGAATGAATTTTTAAAATAAGTTCATAGGGGGGGAAAAGAATATTTTGAAAAAAATACCAAAAGAACAAGAAAATATTGAAAATAAAGAAACGGCAAACAACCTTTTTCGAATCTTGTAACATCATCAATTAACTTCAAGTAACTTTTGATCAAATTGCTTTTAAAATACCGATGAATTAAAAGCTACGAAATTAAGAATATGACAACAAACGAAGGAAGTAACTGATTTCGAAAGCTGTAAAAGCTAACTTCATCAATTATATTTAAATAAAATTCAATCAAACTACTTTAAAAATACCAGCGCTAAGAGAAATAAAACAAATATTGAAAGAAAGCAACCTGTTTCGGAAGTAATATAAGTTTACTTAATCAACTAAATTCACAGAATGTTCGATTTCAACAACTGCAGAATATTAATTTTTTCTTCTTTCCCAAGATCAACAGGTCAGTCACGCTTATGTACTTTTGGAATTCGGCTAACTTGAGTTAATACCTAGCAATTTAATACCAGTACGTGGTCGGTACTTCTTGAAGCGTCTGACGCTGAAGACCTCGTAATCTTCAGTATCTTTGATGAAATATCATGAGGCTGTGGCATCATCTGTGTGTTACGGGTGTGTCCGTGCGGCTGCCTCCAGATGAGCGGGCGTTGACTAGCAGCTGGTTCCAGAAGACACAGGGTCCGAAAAAGAGGCTAGTGCTGGAAGTAATAGAAGGAGGAGGTGGTGGAAAGTGCCATACATTATTTCCCTGATGCTGGCCCTGACTAAAGAATTAATTCTGGGGGGGGGGGGGAGCTAGGGCTTTTTCAGATCCGCTACAAGTTAAATGATGCAGAACAATTGCTGCATCGGGTCGTCTTCACTCCTAACAATTTCAAGAATTTCGTTTAAGATTTTTTGTAGATTGCTCAGATCAAAATACTTTTCGACTTCCTAGAAAAATTTCAGGAAGACGAGGAAAGCATTCGACTAAGAAATCTCTATTTTTCCTGTGTCAAGTTGTGCCTGGGCAGAGAACTCTCAGGTTATTCCTGTAACCGTCTCGATACTCGTCTGCACTTCCTGAACAGGGGGGATGCTCTTAGAAAGGAGAGGTGAAAGTTTTCCTCACCAAGATTAGGGGGGTCAATTTAGAAGTTTTGCGGTGTATTTTTTTGAGCTTGGAACTTCTTACGGTTCCAGGGGTTTTGAGGGCAGTGCCTGAAATTAGCGGGGTGGTCTCCGCCTCAGTTGCAGCATTTTGCAGGGGTGTCTCGCGTTTTAGTACATTCTCTACTTGGGTGTCCTTCACCACACTTTAAACAACGAGGGGTTAGGGTACACTGGTCGCTATGATGTTTGAATAACTGACAACTGAAACACATTTTAAAACCTTTCGCCTTAAAAGTTTGAATTTTGACCTCCATACAAAGAATGCTTTTTACCTCGTGGATCCTCTCCCAGTTCTACTGTGCTTGGGGTTATAAACCCCTCTAGTATTTTAAACATTTCATCTTTGACAATAAGATAAAGTTCGTCGTCTGTTTAAAGCTTTCAATTCTTTACCATATTGTAACAGAAATTGTAGGATTTTCTATTTACAAGCACGTGGGGGTCAGGGGTCTCCAGCAAAAGAGAAGGATCTGAAATAGTATCTGTTGTGATCTTTTGCAATACTTTGGCTTGGTCATATTCAATGTCTTCATCTTCAAGCTCATCCTCCAATCTTGAGATTACGAAGTCGTAACACATCAGATGAGTCATGATTTTCCAGGTGATGGAGTCTCTGGGGATATCTTCTTTGGGTATTCCAAGAATCTTTAAATATTCAGCATCGTATATAGCAGCAGTCTGATAAGTGTAGTCCTTGTCCGTCATCGATGAGGTTCCGGCAATGGCGAGGTCCATTTCTGAAGTTCCGATACTAGATTGTAAGTATGCCCCCGTGACATAAGTCTTTTTCGAAGATCCCTTTATCGTTGTCTTTTCAGTCCTCATAATTCCTTTAGATTTGTAGGTCGCTTTTGAACAACGTGAACTCTTGATTTTGGCTCCTTCCGACATGGCTTATCTAAACTAGATACACTCACATCCAAACGAACACAAAAAAAAATCTCCACGTGGTAACACTAGGCAGGAGCAGTCCTAAAACACGTCCGTACACCAGTTCGTTCATCGACGAATGAGTTTTTGTCAGTAACAATTTAATACCAATTTATTTCATAACATAATATACACATTTATTTTCAAGAACTGACTATACTACTTTTGAAAATTATCATTTCTGTAGGAAATAATGGTATGAAAAACTTTAATTTCGAATAACCTATGTTCTAATCACACGAAATAAAAAAAAAATCTTAATTCTAGTTTTCGCATAATCTATCTACACATAAAGTGTCATAGCGATACGTACATTTATTCCTGAAGAATGTATCAAATATCACATGCACCACACACATACGAATACACATGCAGACAGACATCTTTCCGAAAATGTTCACCATTCATTCAGGGGATCTTAAAACGTACTTTCCTGCCAAAATCTTAAATTCGAAAATTTCCTTCAAAACAATATTTTTTGTAATATTTTATTAAAGTAAAAATATTAATTGGGATCGTACGGCAATTACATTTTCATCGGGTCGTATATTAATTACATTTTGTTATAAGGGGTTGTATAGTATTCACATTTTGTTAAGGAAGTTCGCATAGTAATTAAGTTTTTTGCTCAAGGGTAGTATAGAATTTACGTTTAGTAAAGTGGGATCGTGCAGTAAGTAGTCATAATTTAGGGGATCGTATAGTTATTACTTTTATTAAAAAGGATCGTATAGTAATCAAATTTTGTTAGAGGGTTGTATAAGATTCTATTTTACATTTGGGAATCATGTAGAAATTACGTTTTGTGTAAGAGAAATCGTATAATGCTTACGTTTTGTTAAGGGAGATCATATAGCAATCACATATTTTAAGGGAAATCGTATAGTAATTTCATTTTGTTTGAGGGTCATAAAAAATTAATAATATTGATTGAGAGATGTACTTCGTTTCCGTGCGTTTGGGAATTCTATGAGAGCAATTGCTGCGAGCGGATGGGAGAATATATTTTATATATCTTTATATACCCCGTCATAGGATAGTGATAACGTTTAGTAAAACTTTAATCTCCAATGAACGCTCAACTATTCGCCATCCTGATGCAATAATAAAAATAATAGTATAGATCGAATAAATTAATAAAATTTGATATTATGGGACAAATACGTTGTACAAATTAGAGATTGCATTTTGTTTTTCAGTTCTTGCTGAAAATCTTTAAGCTTTAGTTACTGGTTAATATAACACACCAAATTTAATGGCACACTAAATTTAATGAAATTCGATTATTGATATCGAGAGATACTGTGTTGCCTGTCGGTCTCTTGCGGATTGAAATAATTCTACAAATTTTGTTCGAATCGCTCAATTTGTTTGAAAAATATCCTGTATGCACACAAATATAAAACATCATTGATTCGTAATCAGGGATGATCAAAACGGATAGTTCCATTAAAATTCGAAAGCCAAGTGTTAACAGCGGATATGAAATAACAACCGTAAACAGAAAAATAAATCTATATATCGCAAATTCATACATCGTACTTATTGAATCAAAATAAAAATACTAAAGGAATAAAATATAAATTTACATAATTGAAAGTTAAAATTCTAAAGAATAATTCTGTTATTGGAATCTTTTGATAAAAGCATATAAATTTGAAAAATATAAATTAAAGCTAGTTTTTGAAGGAAAATACAGTAAATGCTTTCTTCAAACGTCATGTTAAATTCAATCTCAGAGAAATTAATTTTTATCTACGATCAACCCATTGAAAAGACGATTAAATGCCAAATCTGGCAAGCTCGCTTTTTTCTGCGAAACGTCGGAATTCCAACGCAAGTGCCGTATGCAACTTGCCATAATCAGCCAAAGCTCTGTAGAGACTTTAGTGCGAACTAAAGTGTCTATAATGTATCTGATTATACTGGAGATAGAAGAAAATTGACGTAATTTTTTTTTTCATAATGAGTGTTTCATAATAAAAGTTTTTATTTATTCCATTTTTTAGCGTCTTTTGCTTCCTGATTATATGTATTTTAAGTAACATTACTTATCTTCCCTTTATTTTGCATTTTACATTCACAGTAATCAGAAATTTAGTTCTAACTTAAAACATCCGAACCTTAGAGCATGCCATGACATCTGTTAGTTTTTTGTGACATGAGGACATTTAGCAATATTAAAATATTTCTCTCATTACAATGAATATTATTATTCAATTACAATAAATTGTTACAAGGATATTAAAATAAATAAACCACAAGATGTCTGTGAAAGATAATTAATGCAGAAAGATATTATTAATTAATATAATAATTAAAATTATTTAAAATATTTACCTTAAATCAATATGACTCCAATTAATCTTAAGTAATAGCTGCATACAACCAGGTATTTATTTTTAAAGGCAAGGAGCAAAAGTGATGAGATAGATACTAGGGATAAAAAATGTAGGTATTAAATTACGCGTAAATCATTTTTATCTTTAAATGTTTCTATTACAGAACACGTTTTTAAAACTTAACTGCGGTACTATTATTTTTAAAATAATTCAAAATGCAGCGTTAAAATTTTGCAAAACATTGTAAGATGATTGTTGTGTTGTTGTTGAGACCCAGACCGTCCGACCTACCAGAAAGGTGTAAGGTAACTGTATGGACGGCCGGGAAGTGCCACCCAATTTAGACCGGAACCCAGTGGGGGAGGCATCCACAGGGACCGTACCCTCCTTCCCCTACCACCAACCTCTCGGAAGGACTTACGGACCCACATGTTTAACGTGATCGTACTCCGCATGAACACGGCGGCATTTGTGGCAGCGTGCAAATCTAGCGCGCAAACCACGGGGATACCGCACCCGAGATGGCCAACAGCACGCGGCGTTCCGGATAATGAGAAAACTATTTGGAGAGTCTTAAATTATTCTCTATACTGATGACACATTTATTTAAGCACTTATTAGCTTGGTGTTAATTTAAAATTTCGAAACTCCCATCGTTTTAAATTATTTTAAATTATTAAGCTTGCTCAAATATTCACATTTAATTTTTTTTTTTGTAGCATTAACATTTTACATAGTGTTTTTAGCTATGAAAATAGTTGAAACTTGATAGATGTATTTATTCATTATTACAAAAATTTATAGATTTTCAGCAAAATCTAGTATATATATGCTGTAATTTGTGCTATATTTCTTCATAATATCGAATTTTGCTAGTTTGTTGCCTTAGGGTTATTTTTATTGTTGCATCAGAATTACGGACTTTGAATACTCATTGAGGTTTAAAGTTTTACTAGATGTTAAGACTATTATATAACGAGATGTATAAAGTTAGGAAAATATTTTATCCCATCCTCTCGCAGCACCTGTACTCATAAAATTCCTAAACGCACTCGAACTACATACCTCTCTTGATCAGTATTATTAATTATTTTATGACTCTTAGACAAAATATTATTACTGAACGTTTCTCGAATAAAACTTAATTACTAAACGACTTACATAACGAAACGTAATTGCTAAGAGATCAATTTTAACGAAACGTAGTTTCACTACAACCCTTGAACAAAGATTAATTTAATTACTATATGATCCCCCTTTTTCGAAACGTAATTACAGCACGATCACCCTTAACAAAACGTAATTATTATACGGTTCTTCTTAACAAGACGTACATACTACGATTCCACTTAAAAAATGTAATAATCCTCAACTCTCTAACATAATATACTTACTATCCAATAACCCTTCGTTCTGTTATGAAATCCTTGCATTTATTTATTAATAAATTTCTTCTAAAATCTATTTTGGCAAACGCGTTTTCAAAATTCTATTGTGTTTTATTATATTCGGCAAAATTCAAATTCGTTTTCGATTCAGAATTCTATCCTTGTTTCCATTCCAGACTGATAACTCGCCAAATGTTTCCCTTCGACCCCTGGAGTCTTTCTGTCTGTATGAATAACCATTGGTGTTATGATGCACTTCTTGAGCCACGAGCGTTAACCAAGATGTAATTTTCATATTGGAATGTACTGGAGCTATTTTTTAAGACGTCACGTGCAAGATCCGACGATGATCGCTTATGAAAAAAGTGATTAGTGCATTTGGCGATGGAATCTTGAGCAGGTCAGACACGTTTGCCCTTATGGCATAAAACAAAATTCTTTATTTTAAAATAATTAGTCGGGAAATATTAAAAGTATAAATTGATCTTGTCATGCCTTCGGCGTAAATAAAAGAATTTGCAGATAAATTCCATATTTTCGATTTCTTCTCGAGATGTCTGTTTCGATTCCGGCGTCGCACTCAATGACTTTTGTTTTGCATGTCAAGACTCCATGCTCGTCTTTCAAGCAATAATGTTAATTAACATGATTTCCTAAATTCCGACTGTATATTTGAAGTATGACCATTCGACTATAAAATAAATGAATAAAAATTATCTTAAGTAATCAGAGTCTTATTATTTGCAAATTTTACCGACATGTTATTCGCAACTCGTCATCTCAATATACAGTTTGGCAAATGCATTGGAATCCAGTTCTTCTACCCCAGTAGTTGCATTCGACGTCTGGTTCTGCGACCATCCCTGATGACCGGACACATAGCCCCTTTGTCCACTTTTGAACCTTCGCTTCCTCTGACACGTCCACCTGTATCGCTTAAATCGCTATGTCCATCAAATTATCGTTTAATCGCCCGCCTGCAGTGATAGATCACCCATTCCACTTCTCTTCTTGAATCTTCATACCCCTTTATCATCACAGCCGTGTATCATGCCAATGGGGCTTGGTACAGTTAAACGTAATTGTTATACGATCCCTCTTAGCGAAACATTGTTCTATACGACCCTTGAACAATGTTTAAAGACTATACGAACACCCTTAGCGAAATATAAATAATATACGACACTTTAACAGAACTTTACGACTCCGAAAGAAATGTTATTGTTATATGACACTAATTAATATTTTTACTTTCTCATAAAATTACACAGAAAAAATATTGTTTTCCCTTAAATTTTCGAATTCAAGATTTTGACAGAAAAGTGTATTTAAAGATCCTACTGAATACATGGCGAACATCTTTCGAAAGATGTCTGTCTGTATGTGTGCTTGTGTGTGGTGTACATGAGGTTTGTATACGATACCTAAAAACCAAATGTGATATTTGAAAAATTTATAAATGGGATTTTTTAATTAGAAATGTAAACTCTCCATTAGATGCTATGAACGCCAATAATCCCCATGCAACTTTAGAGGATGAAAGCCTCCATCTTGCAAGGTTAATGAACATTAACCTAATATTATTTTGCGAACCTTGCCCACAGCGGAAGTAAAAGTCTGAAACTCGATTACGGTGCACAACATAGCTGGGCCATTTTTTAACTTAAAACAAACATTTTCAAATAAGTGCATGCTACTTAAATAATGGAGAAATACCTTTGATGCGCTCTAAAGCCCCTTTAATATGTTATAAATAAGCAGTTAAGAATAAGAATGAATAGTTCATTTTCAGCGGTTGTTAAGGGTACTAACTGTTTCACATGTCCTTTCGACCTGGAGAAGGGGGTGGGGTCTTCGAAACAATTGTCGTTACCTAACTAACATATACCTGCTTTGTTCAAGAAAGTTTTGTAGGTCACTGTCATACAAACAGCATCTTGATTTATTGTAATGGTACGACCCTGTTAACTTTCGAATTTATATATTGTATGCAATTTGTATTTCCTTTTCTACGGAAAGTAAATATTTTCTATTTTCTCTAACATTTGATTTTGAAAGCATTTTGCATTTATTTAAAAAATGATCTTCCTAGTCTTGGAAAATTGTTTAAATATTGAAATTTTGAGTGAAATGACGCCTTTTAGAGTCATTCTAATTACACATAATTTCATTTCCCGACGGCCTTCCAGGGTAGCCTACTCGAGATAACTAACAAAACTTCAGAAGCACTGTTCTATTTTGCTGAACACTCAAGATGGATGCTATGCAGCCTCGAAGATACCAGCAAGACCATCAACCCCCCTCGTTCTCCATACTGTCTGAATCTTAAATCTAACAAATATAAAATGCCCATGGTCTCAATATCTAGTTTAATCCCGTTTTCTATTCCGACACGGTTAGAGTGAAATCATGCACACTAATCTCATCTTGATAAATCACATATCAATGAAGAGTAAAAACGTTCTTTCATGCAAAAGCTATATTACAATGTGTTTAGAATATAATGTGCAGCTCAATAATATATACACTGCTGGACAGTTGCTAAGGACGGATCCCAAGTTGCAATGTAGCACACCATTAAGCTTGGGTGGAGGCCCAGCAGGATAAAATATTGTTGACACACTGCTCGGACATTAGAATAAATATCATTCATTGTTCTGGAAAATACAGAAGGATTTGAAATATCTGAAAGGAAGGAAGTGTTCATTTGATGCTGTGTACTGAAAAATGGGAAACATGCATATGAACGACAGCAGACAGCTTTGGGAAAGAATCAATATTCTTTAGATTCTCACAAAGAACATATATTTTATTTTATTCGCATTTGAACGTTGACCCTTTCCTTTGAGATATGCTTGAGTGAGTTACACTGATTAAGTTACATTCCGTAAATTGTTTACCAATAAATACCTTTGGGCCGCAAATCGTAATCGATCAGCCGATCGTCATCTCAATTTCAGTCGCTTGCAGAAATATATTTTTACAAACCTGTTTTTGAATATTCCAAGCCACCGTCAGTGACAAAGCTGCAGACTTGCACGTAGGGTGGGCCGAAAAAATTTTTTTTTATTGTTTTAGTACTAGTGCGGAAAACTTGGCCATTGGGTCACGCAATACTGACAAGAAATTTCAACGATTTTTATTAATACCTAGCCGGGCCCCTCTGGCCTTGAAAAATCGAAAATCACCCAAAAACAGTGCATTGAAAATTAATTTGGAAAAACAAACAAAAATTAATTTAAATTAGTAATTGTGCGGGAAAGTTGGTTAGTGTGTCACACAATACTGACAAACAAAACAAAATCATTGATCTACCTTAATATCTAGTCGGGCCCCTCTGACCTTGCGCCGTTGGATGGCATCCTAGTACGCTTGGCATTCGGCCAGAAAACGAGTCAAACAGGAGTGTTCTTTCTCTCGTCTCAGTTGCTTTTAATTTTATGTAAAACACACATTGTGATCTGATTAGTAATTCACGTTTCTGAAATTCTTTAACAAAATGCCAAAGGCAACTGTGAAAACTCGGAGTGCTACAAATTGTGCCATATTTGGTTACGCAGTAATATTTTTTTCCCACCAAACTATGGCTGAAGACTGGATCCGCAGATCTACGTTTCTGAACCAAAGTTTTATATTTGAAATTGAGTGTATTCTCAACAAGAAGTAGTCTGAATCTGTGTGTTCTCAACAGGAGATTTATATTTCAAATGGAATGTATTTAGCCTGCAGCTCCCCACGAATCTGCGGCATAAGTAGCCCAAAAGCGAAGTGATACTATATAGAGAAATAGCAGAAACGAATTTAGCATTAAAGCATGAATTACGTTTTTAAAATTTCATAGTCAGCAGCGAAACAGGGTATCATACAAAACTAGGCCACTGACTACAAGAACTAGATCTCAGCCACATTCAACAAAATGCCTGACCATTTCCCCTCATTTTTTTGTTAAAAGGCGGATGTAAAGAGACCATCCCAAGAAAGTGCTAAGTATCGCCATCTATGAATGGCATCTAGAACAAGTTTTAAATGACTATAGCGGAATGACTTATTGAGTCAATCCTGTTATCTTCCCCCGTTGGCTCTTCCTCGTTTGCTCTTCCCCGTTGGATCACCTCATTTAAATGCATGTCCATTTCCTCCTCATAAATTGTTAAAAGTTCGATTTGGGCAGCACATGACTTTCGCTACAGACACAAATTCTTACAGTATGAGGGTTGCCCACAAGTGACTTAGCTGAATTTTGTAAAATTTGTTCTAGTAGCTTTTTAGATAGAGTGGATACATGAAATTTTTGCGGACAATTTCACATAACATGGCAGATTCTTTTTCTATAATGGCAGGTAATGTTAACATTAGACATATTTAATCTAAAAGCAATGGAAAAAAAATTAATAATAAAAATTCAAGAAAATTACACCGTAACACCTTGTTACAATCACTAGATTCAAACGGCGGAATTGATCTGCTATCTATCGGATTTTGCGCAGATGGGTACTGCCGGTCGGTCTATGGGAAGATTTCCAAAGTCAACAGGCATCAAATAACTGGACTATGGTCGGGGTACTGTAATTACTATATGTCTGTGCATATTATATTCGATTATATGTATTGTCTAGGTATGTGAGTCTTTGCATATTGCATATGTATGTTTTTATTTATTGTCCATGTAATTATTAGAGTTATTTCTATGTTTTTCTGCCAGTCCGTTGTAACTGCTCCCATTCCCTTGGGTCAGATAGACGGTTTGGGTAATAAAGAGTTTGAGATGTATATAAATACGAGAGGTACCCCTTGAAAATAACTTGGGCAAAGTTGTGAGCGTGGCTTATGTGTTGCTCACAAATAT
The DNA here is from genome assembly GCA_951213105.1 of Amaurobius ferox. Lineage (NCBI taxonomy): Eukaryota > Metazoa > Arthropoda > Arachnida > Araneae > Amaurobiidae > Amaurobius > Amaurobius ferox. The sequence goes on from OX578155.1 coordinate 72,017,398, forward strand.
AAATTCTGAATAGTATATTATAACAAAGCCGTTTTTCGTTGCACGGAAAATTAATCATTGTTTGCCCACAAATAACTTTGGGAAATTATTTGCGGAAACATTAGAAATATTTAATCTAAAAACACTAGAAAATTAAAGTTAATCATTAAAAATATAAGATATTGGAAAATTACTCCGCAGCGTCTTGTTTAAATCAACAGATGATTTACAAAAATTACCATTATTTCATATAGTCTAATGTTGGATGTTTAAAAAGCTGAATGTAGTAAGGGCTTTTGTACCTTGTTCACTTATTTGACATTTATAAAACAGGTCGTTTCATGACTGACATTCTTTTGCTCCTATAACAGTTTCCTCACGTGCTTAAGGCAATTTTCAAGGACAAATCGAAGCAGATTGCGATTACGAATTATTTTCATCTAATTCCTTTTAGAATACATTGAGACACGCTTTAATAGTTTAAAATATTAAAGATTTGAATAAATTGAAAAATAAAATATTAAAGTTTTTAAAGTTTAAAAAAATGAGCAAAGCGAAACGAGTCTGGGCCTACATCTCATAAGTTGATCAGAAGAAAAAATAAGAGCGATAAATATGATAAAACAATAACATTATGCAGCTGATAAAATACGTGGAAACACAGAGTAACAGACAGTTGAATCTATGTATGGTAAGAAGGCCATGTCAAAAGATAGGGATTGCAGACAGCCTAAAAATGGAGGTCAATTTTGAAATGCACTTTCTTCAGGATAGTACGTACATTCTAAATTAAAACAGAATAAACATCCAGCTCCAAAGAATGGCGATTGTATATCACCATAAACCCCATTGGCACTGTCTACAGGCATATATATACTTTATATATATATAAATATAAAAAGTATAAAAAGAATTTGAAAATTTTGAAAAAAGAAGGAAGGCTTAGCGAGAAGCTTACTTAATGGCGGTAAGGGGTTGTGACCTTACACCCCAGTTGTCAACAAGCTTGTCATAAATGCCGCGGCATTGCACTCCTGGACGCCAGCCCTGGCTGAAGCCAACCCCCGGAGTGACAATAACAATTATCACAAGACCGTTAAAAGGAAAGTCCAATGGTAATATGAAGACCATCATTGGATGAGCAACTAGTCCTATAGACCACAATGACCTGTATATAACTTCGTGTTATCGTTCTGCGGTCCTGTTATTCATAGTATGCGAACCTTCATCTGCTAAATGATATAAAATGGATTTTAACTTTGAACAGTAAGCATTAATGTTACTGTATAAATTATCAATATAATGTAGCATAAAGGAGCAAGTTTTTTTTATAAAAATTTATATCAACCACATGACAATTGCAAACTGAACTTTAAGTATCTCAAGACCATTCAAGATAAGTTAATAATTACATACACTGATAAAGTTTCAAGCAATTACGCATTTACCTGCAAATTCTATTATATTCAAACCTTAAAAGAAAAATATGAAAATGCTATGCTATATCGAAAAGTTAACCTTCCCCACCAAGAAATTACTAATAGGATTAAAGCCTTATATCAAAAAACAGGTATTAAATACAATGGCATAATTAAGTACCCATACTTAATTAATATTCCTAAATTGCATAAGTGCCCTACTAGTTTCAGACCAGTTACAGTCGGCTGTAATACTTATCTTAACAAAAGCTAATTCTATTAAACCTCTGTTGCATCAAATCAATAATAAAGGTAGGTACATCATCAAGAACAGTCAAGAAGTTATAAAGTCTTTAAAATATCACAAAAATCCATTATACTTTAAAACCTATGACTTTCAGGAACTCTTCAACAATATTGATCTTGAAGACTTATCTAATATCCTAAACCTTTATATGAAGAATACGACTTGAAGAAAACAATAGAATTCATTAAATATAAGACTTTAATTAATATTGTCATTAAAGAAAACTACCTTTTTAATGGAATTTCTATATATCAGCAAATTAAAGGCATCCCCATGGGAGGGGGGTGTTCTTCTATATTTGCTGATCTGTACCTCAATTTTTATGAAAGCCAATCACATCTTAATAATGAAATCATATACCTACGTTATGTGGATGATTTGATAGTCGGATATGAAAATAAAGATTATAGTATGAATTTTGATTTCTACCCACCAAACTTAATTTTGAAAGAAAATCCAGCTGCACTTAAAAATGTAGTGGAATTTTTAGATTTAAGTATAGATTTCAGTAAAATACCTGTAAGTTTTACTATCTATGATAAAAGAAAAAGTTTTAATATACCTATAAACGGTCTGATCAATTGGAATTCCAATTTTCACTTGAATATATTTAGGAATGTATTCTTGGGGGGATTGGCTAGAATTCAGAGAATTATCTACAATGAAGACATCCGTATTGATTTTGATCGGACATTTCTACAGCAAGCATATCTACAGCAGTACCCCATTCCTTCAATCATCTTCTTAAGTTGAAATACTTTTCACGGGCTTGGAAGGTGGCCATTGTGTCGCCCCTCCCCTCCCCAAACCCGGCCTAAACCATTCTGAACATGTCAACTATCGTCCTATTTCACTCCTTTCCAGTCTTTCTAAATTGTTCGTGTATGTCTTGGTTCAGCATCTGGATGATTTCTGCAACCTTAATGATACCATCATTCCTGAGCAATATGGACCCCTACCACTAACTTAATAACGGGCCGATACCCTGGCAAACTAACTACAACTACCTTGGAGTGTACTTGGATTCAAATCTTATGTGGAAACTTCACATCTCTGAAACTTGTCTGAAAGTGAAGTCTGCACTAGCTCAAATGCGCCCCCTTTTGGCTGAAAACAGCCGCCTGTCTACGAGAAATAAGTTATTGCTGTACAAGTCCTGCATACGTCCAATTATGATTAACGGATTTCCTATTTGGAGATCCGCAGCTGAGATTCACCTTAGGAAGCTTCAAGTCGTGCAAAATAAAGCATATCGTACGTTTATCAGGTTTCCGAGTTACGTCCTGCTAGAAGTTCTGCACAGAGATTTCAATATTACACCCTTTTTAGAACATATCCAAAAACTTGCTCAAAATTTCTTCAGAGATCTCAGTAGAGTAAATAATCCCACGCTAGATAGTATCCCGAGGTACATCCCGATACACCCGAAGGCGCCCAAGGGCGTTGTCGGAGCGCCGCCCTAAGGATGCTTTCCTCCGCTCTAAACGGAGTCGTCTTATCTAGAATTATTTTATATTTACTCTACCCCCCCCCCTTGTTACTTTGAACTCTAGCTAACTCCGTGCCCCTCCCTGACTTTTGGGAATTCGCGACTTATCGACGAACCTTAAAAACTTTTTTGTTGTGTACGCTACGGCCCCCCCTGTTCTTAAGCTCACGGCCCTGCGCCCTTAGGGGGGCGCCTCTTCCCTTCTTACCTTTATCTTCTCACTAGGCGCCTACTTGGGCCCTAGTTTTTTCCCTTTTCTGTGAGATTTGGAGAAGGGCACGACTTCGGTCATCGCCCCTTCCTATCCTAAGCAAACCTTAGATGTAAATTCCTTAATATATGATATTCTCTTTTCGTATTTCTTTTTCCTTTTCGCAGGGAGTTTAAAGGGGGGATATTTTACCTCCTGGGCACTTCGTAAATCCCCGACCTTGAGACTTTGAGATATATCGATTCTACTTGAATGGGTAAGTTTGTTTTCCTTGTTTGCTCTGAAAAATTTATTTTTCTTTCCGGTTGTCAAATAAATTTTCGTTTATATAGCTGCATTTATTAAAATATTTCAAACTATTCAATATCAATTTTCGAATTAAAATGAATATTTCAAATAGAGACCAGTAAAATTATTCAATTCCTTCCTTATAAAATGATAATACCAAATTGCTCGGTGATAAAAGTTGAGACAAGTACATAATTATTTCTTATATCTCTGAGGCGTATTTGTTAATGAATTACTGCTACACACTGGAGGTTCCACCTGGTCGGTTACTTCGTAATGTGTAAAAACTGATATCTTTAATAATGAAAAATATTTGAAGTTTCATAGGATAACACTATAATATATTTTTTAGTAAAATAATTTTGTATTTAAGAAAAAAAAAAGATAATCTCAGTTTTTTTACAGAGTCTATGCAACTTTATGTATGTCATTCTAATATTTATAAAAATATCCTATTTGTACTATAATATTTATCTATTTAAAATAATTACTCATCATTCTTAACAATTGAATATATTTCATGATTTTTTGTAAAAATATAGGGTATACATGTAATTTGTGTATTGGGTATTGTAATGGAGAAATATCTGTAATAAAATTAAAGATTCAGACTTAACAGATTGCATTATGATAGAAAGAAAAAAAAATGTTTAAAATATACTTCAGTAACCATTTTGAATATATAATGTTCCTTTCTGAAAGTATATAGCAAGATCTCATGCAAGAGCATTTAACATCCTTATTTGTATTGTAAGTTAGAGTAGCTTGTATAAACATCCTCAATGTACGTGACATCTAGTTTAAAAGTACTGAACTTCAGAAATGAATTTTTTCTAATTGCGGGACTGCAATTACGTAAATTTTAATTTTCTGTACAACGCATTCAAGACATATTTCTTCATGGAAAATTATGGAAAAGCCTACTTCAAAGTATAAACAGTGAATCTATTTTTCAGAATCAACGTATTACAAGATTTCTTAATTGAACTTAAGTGTTCAAAAATTAATCAGGCGATGGAATAATGTGGCATACGTTTTCCATATGAAAATAGCAAGCTTGTTTTATGGATTTCTTTTAATAATATAAATTCTTTTAATTCTTTTAATTCTTTTAATAATAAAACTCAAGTTGCGACTTTCGATATGATTCCAATACTTTCCCTATACATTATGAAGTATTGCAGGGAAAGCAAAAACGTTCAAAATTAAATAGCCAATTCATTCTCCTTGCTCGATCCCGATGCTGGCTATAGCCAGATCGTATCGATGTAATGGTTAGGAACCAAACTATTAGAGAAATATAGGAGTATTTGGATTTAAATTAAACCATTCAAATGCATTTGAAAATGATATGACGCACTTCCTGTGACTGACCAAACTTCTTATTTGGCCTATTGAGAGTAAAGTAATGAATGTAGGTTATAAGGGGGTATAGCGGCATTTTCTTAAAACAAGAACTACCCAACTGCAGCTTTAAACACATTTATTCTCTCATATCCATACTCTTACAAAATTTCATTCTTTTCTCAAACACAGTAGTTACTAACTAGATGGACTTTTTTGACTGGTCAGCAGTTATGAACGCATTCTGTAAAACGCCGAGTGAAATCACTCCTCAAATCAACGGCAAACAACAACGCGTATGGATAAGTCGCAATATTTTTATTCTATAGTGTGACATGTTTATTTTAAACAAAGTTTGTGTATTTTGACTATTACTAACTTTTAAATTTGTGATATTAACGTGAATCGAGATAAACATTTTATCACTGTGTATTAATTGAACAATTTTGCATATGAGCGTATCTAACGATTGTTTTAGGACTAAAATAGAAAGTTAATTATATTTAGGTGTTATTAAAGCTTTTAATGGAGCTAAAAGTATGCAGATCTTTGAACTTGCTCTTGAATCCTCAAAGTAAACTATCATAAGACTAAATATTATAAGACTGACTATTATAGGACTGACAACATGTATGCATTTGCATCAACTTCAGCAGTGAACTATTTCAAGTGTATAATTAAAACGGGAACTTTAAAAGGCCATTGCATCATCGCAAGCATTGCAGGAGGTAAGAGTTTGATATTATTTAACATATTTTATGCAAAGTATTACAAACTGTATTCACTTTGGTCTGAGTAATAGAAATAATTATTTACATTCTGTTGACAAATCTTGTACATTTTATGCCCATTGTTTTTAAACGAGGACAATATAAATCTATTCCGGTATATACGTATATTTCAATTGTACAAATACAGTACAATTCCGTTTAAAATTATAGAGTTAACATTTTATGTAATTTTATTGCGAATAAGTCGTTCTAGAAGTTTATTTGAAATATCTACAGCTCTGTCTACTGCTATTTTGTATCTACTTGATATACTCGGATGATATTTATTCTGGTATACTATGATGTTATATTTGCTGATATATTATAATGTTATATTTGCTTATATATTATAATATATTTGTTGATATATTCTGATGTTCGGACATATTCTAATTTTCCGATATATTCTGATGTTTTGATATTTTCCAATATATTCTGATTCCTATTTAGCATTTATTCTTATGCGAATTTATGATTTACAGGTGATAAATAACAGATTGTTGTTTACGTTGAGATTTGAATGTACTGGATCTTAATGCTAATGATATTTACGCACGAGTAAAGAAAATAGTATAATAGCGTTATGTTTAGATTGATGGTCTTCAGCACCATTGCATATTTTCACTATCGTCTGTATCTTGATCAAAATTGCTTTTATAATGTCCAATAGAATGTTTGTGTTTTAAAAGTTGAAAAATGTTTTGGAGGTAAAACAAAACCGGATTTACGAAAATTTCGAACTTTTGTCTGAACCTTCATAGATAAAAATGTGAAAAATATTGAGCTTGGTCATTATTTGACAGGATGTGTCGATTTCAGGATGTGTCGATTTCAGGATGTATTTCAGTGGCATTAAACTAAAAATTTCCCGCAAGCTTGACAAATTCTTAAAATTCTGTATTTTTGTTCATATACTTCGACTCATGTAGTTCACCTTTAGTAACATTTACGTACTAGTTACGGACATTGACGAAAGTAACCGGCTGAGATTTTGCCTACATAACTTTCTTTGCCAAACGTGCTTGTATTATGTTATTTACATATTACCCATTTAAAACCTTTTAATCCTAGAAAAAGATTAAAAAGCGTGGCTTTTGTTGTATAGCCAACTATGGCAATGAGTTGTACAATCTTGTTGCATCCAACCCCCCACCCTATTGTCTCTCATTAACAAAGTTGTAGAAGGTAGTGGTGAAATAAATAAGAATTAATTTGCAAACAATAACAGGGAATAATCGAGAAATTCGTGTTTTGGGGGCATTGATATGGTTACACTATATTTTTCCTCACACATTTTGCGTTCTCCAAAATGCATAGGGCCTCAAGCCCCGCTTATTCTATCTATACAAGCGTTTCCGAAACATTTTTCCATGACCGGCTTATTTCATATTTGCCCTTCGTGACCCACTAATACTTTATCGCCTATACTGGCCTATAGGAAAAATAAAACAGATTTGAATGTCCATACAGTTTTCATATATTATAATAGAGAAGCATTTACTCTTACAAAAATCCAAAGAAATCAAAGTAAACCCAAATAATTTAAAATGAGAAGTGTGGTGCTGTTTCATTGTTAACTAGAAACTTTAGGTTTGGAGGCAAAGATAATTTTATTCTTATATCCGGTTCGACTACCAAATCGTTTCCATGTTTTAAATACACGTCACACAAATTGCAGGTGTGGTTGGGCAAAATATCCTAGGACCAAGACTTAAACTAAGCTTTATTGGAAACTGAAAGAGCCAATAATGCAAAGATATGACATCGCACTGAGGAGCATCCAATGAGAGCAAGGAGGGCGTCTCTGAACCCCAGGCCAAATGTAGTGGCCACAAGGAGAAAAGTCAACGTACAGAATGCAATGATAAATTCAGAATAATAATTCAAGTGTTGAAAGAGAGCGGTCGTGATTATTAAAGTGTAGTAGAGATAGAGTCAAGTTTTCAAGATGTGTTATTCATATTAGTAGTGAGAATGTTATAGAAAAAGACGAAGTCCGACTCCATATGTTAGCAAAAGAATTGGTGAAATTTCTAATCATGCTGAGTTACAGATTCGAAATCCAGAGGTTTGTGTCAGTCTTCATGTATGTTATGTCGATTTTTGATCTCTGAAATTAGTTTCAAAAGACCTGGTATCACGCTGTTCTGTTCTACTCCTCAAGTATTTGTTACAATTGGTGTAATTTTAATTATAACAATAATAGAAGTGTGAATAAATGATAATTTATTTTAAAAGTAAATAATGTGGATTTTAATGTCTAGTGTTTTTGATTTAATGATTACGTTAAGGAACTTCTGTAAAGAAGTAATGGTGGGTTTGGAGGCCACGATAGCTATGTACGAATGTTATGATTCACGACTACGTCATTACTGGGTTATTCTTCATTATGCGCATAAATGGTTAATCACCACACTTGTATTTTAAAGTTTGTGTAAGAAAAAAAATACCCCCCCCCCTCCTCTCCAAAGAAAAAGAAGAACCACCTAAAGTTTTTGAGAGCTTCTTTAGGCGACCCTGCATTTAGCTTTCGTACACCCGGCGCCGGGTCCCGACACACCATTTGGGAGACGCTGATCAATAGCATAGCAGCTGTTCAATTCTGAAAGTAAGATTATGCAAATCGTACCATTTCAACCCCATCTCTTTAGTTAGGGAATGAAGGAAAACTAGTTTTTGCAGACTTTGTCAGTCCACTCTAAATAAAGAGAAACTGTTACAGTAAGTAGGATGGACAATTTTCTCTTTCAAATCTCATGGAATGATGGGAAAACAGTGACAAATGGAACGATAGTAACACATATATAGAGTAATATTTTGTGATATAAGAAAGATTACTAACTACAATTACGAAAAATGTAATAATTTAACGCCAAATTCGAGTAAATTCCTACAGGGTACATTCCTCATAACGAAATAGTAAACGAATTAGCAGGTCCAGATGGAAGGACTGGCAAATTTTGTAAAAATGACAGTGATACACATTGTAAATTTGCGAGTTATATATACGAGTATTTTTAAACTTTGCGGATATACTCACAGAAACGGGAATTGCCAGCAATGGCGGCGATATAGTTTGACGTTGTTTTTACGAAGGATTTGTGATTGAAGTTTATTTAGTAATGGTGGATATTTAATGGATTTGAATTAGTGTTAAAGAATCTACAAATGATAGGGAGTATATAGGTAGTAAAAGTTTGTTTGAATTGTTTAAAAGAGTTTTAAATAGTGTTTAAATATTTGGATTCTCGTCCCATGTTAAGTGAATCTGTATTATAATGTTAATTCAAAATGGCTATCTTCTTGCCACGCAGTATTGGAACTTGAGATTTTTCTCAAAATTTTTGATGTATTCAATGAGTGTTCTGGGGATGAAACCCTGATCCTGGAGGGATGATGGTACTTTGATAAATATGGAAATATGGGCCTTAATATTGTGGTGAAGTCAATTTACGTCTGAGAAGGTTGGTTTTGATGTTATTTAGACTTTTCATGGTTTCTGCGGTCCAGGTTTTTTGATAACTATGAAACGGCTCACTTTAAAAATATAGTGTATAAATATTTGAATTGATAATGACTATTGGATGATATATTATGAATTTGAAGACTGTAGCTGAAAGTGATTAATTATTATTGATTTTGGAATTTTTGCTGACGTCACTCTCAGTGGTCTACGAAGTGATCATCTTGTTCCGTCGTGCCGAGTTAGTGGTACCAATGATACTAATGTACTTTAAACTTGGATTTTTTTTTAAAGATTTTGACATGAATGCTTCCCCCTAGAGGGTGTAATGTTAATTTTTGAGGGACATTGAAGCCTTGATAAATATAGAAATATTACTGTTATTATAGTAACGGAAACTTATGTATAAAACGATTGGTTTTGTAATTATTTTGACTTCTCTGGTTTTCTACGGACCAGGTTTTCTGATAACTATGTAACGGCTTTATTTAAAAATATTGAGTGTATATATTTGAATTGCTATTGATTATTAGATGATAATTCTCAATTTAAGGACTATAACTTATACAGATTGATAATTATAAATTTTTGAAGTTTTACTGACGTCACTCTCCGTGGTATATAAAGTGAGTACCTTGTTCCATCGTGTCGGTTTGGTGCTACCATTGATTGAGATGTATTGAAACTTAGAATTTTTCTTGAAGTTTTTGACATGTATGCTTCCCCTTTATGAGTGTAATATTAACTTTAAAAAGACCTTGAAGCTTTGATAAATATAGAAGTATTATTGTCCTTATTATGGTAAAATCAAATTGTGTATAAAGTGACTGGTTTCGGAGTTATATAGTTTTCTCTGATTTTCTGCGGGCCAGGTTTTATAATATCTATGAAAGGATTTAATTTAAAAATATATTGTTTATATATTTGGGAGATTATTGATCATTAGATGCTATATTATCGGTTACGGGTTTATAGATTACAGGGAATGAGTTATATAAATACTTAATTATTTGTTGACGTCATTTTCTGTGAAATGAAATACTGTTGATTTTTCACTTGGTAAATTTGTATATTGTAAAATATATTATATTGAACCTGAATTTATATTATATTTAATGGTTATATATTGATTTGGGGGTTATATTATATCTGGGTGAATATATACTGAGTTGTTTGTATTGAATGACGTAATGAAAATTATTTTCGGTGTCCTTATGAATACCCTTCTTCACATAAGCTTGATTATTGAATTGGCTTTGATTACTTGGAAGTGCTGGTGTATCTTGGAGTTTGAGTGTTAAAAGGGATTGTATCGGATTATAACTGATGTCATTGTCTGAGAAATTGACGTCATTACTGCTGGTCTATATTCTATAGCACTTGGTTAGGTTAAAAATATAGAATTGAATTATATAGATAAGTATAATTGATGGTAATTTAATTAGATATGGCAGCTAATTACGCTCCTCAGTTGGATGATATGATTGAAACCCTTTCTGCGTTATCTCATATATCTTCCCAGGTGTTGAAAGATGAATGCTTGAAGACATGGTTTCCGTTCGCGGAAGCACTTACATTTTTTAAGGAATTGCCTTCTTTTTGTATAGTTAAATATGCTGTCCCCTTTGAGAGACCTTTACAGTCTGCCCTGGTGGTGAAATTTATAAGGCCCCTTCTTCTGCTGTTTCAGAGGACAGCTACAGAATTAGTTATATTTTCCGTATTGATCGGTAATTTAAGTATTATTTCGGAGGATTTCCCTGCAGGATTGGGTACAGCTAAAGAAGGTCTGGTTATTAAACGGTCTCGAGTTGAGCTTTTGGAGAAAAAATTGGAAGAGTTAAAAAAATCTCATTCTGAGGCTGAGGAAGAATATTTTGCTAAGCGGACTGAGACTGATGGTCTTAAAGATGAATTGAGGAGGCGTGATGAATTACTCTGTGAGTTACGTACACAGTTGAAGGATCAGGGCAATATGCCCCTTAGAAAAGGAAATGGTTTTAATGATAGACAATTGGCGGAGTTAAAGGAAAAACTTCGATTAAGGGATGTTGTTATTAAAGAGTATAAAAAGGGGATTGCTTGAGGCTGAGAATAAAAAATTTAAAAGGGATAATAGTGTTGTAATTAATGATAAGATAATTGGACTACGAAAACAGTTGGATTTGATGGCGGAAGCCGTTGCTAGTAAAGATAAATTATTGGTTGAAGCTGAGTTGAAAGTTAATAGTTTAAAGAAGTTAATGGAAGAAAAAACGAGTCTTCGGGAGGTGGTTACTGAAATGGTTGGTTCTGATTTTAAAGCTGTTGATTGTAGATTGAATAAAGCTTTGGATTATTTAGCAAAAGTAGAGTCAGTACGATCTGATGCTGATGTTAGAGTAGATCGGTCCCTTGATAGACTGGGTGAGTTGGGGTTGTTGTTAGCTACAAACCAAGTGGATTTGGAAAGGCATTGTTTTACTTTGGATAGTCTCGCTTCTAGGCTTAATGAGTTGATAGGGGGGCTTAATACCGCCATTGGTAAGATTGACTCGGGGGCTGATATGGCTTTTGACTCCTCCTTTTTTGATAAGGGAGTTTCTTCTGGAAAAACTTAACTTCTGGTACAGCTTGAAGAAAATAAGATACGAGATGTATTATTGCAGTCACTGGGTGACTCGCAGGCTGAGACGGCTCTTATTTGTGGAAATTTAGAAGTTCAGAATAAAGATGTATTAAACACTATATTGGAGATAAGGGAAGTTCTTTGTAGGTAACGAAGTCACTTCTTTTGTGGATAAACGTGGAATGGCCAGTACTATTCTGGTTGAGCCCCTTGTTTCTTCGGGCAGTGTTTTTGCTGGGGATTTAATGGTTGGTTCACGGGTTAAGCCTTCTGATTTGGGCTTGAGGATTGAAAAGTTTATTGAACTATCGGATGGGAAAGTATTAATGGAAGTATCAGGAGAGGAAAACTTAAATAAATTGGTTAAGGGTATGTCGGAGGATCAGACCCTTTTGAGTAAGGTGAAGTTTAAGAAGGTTAATAAACGTACTTCAAAGGTGGTCTTTTTTAATGTTCCTGATGGTATTGATAATGAGATTTTTCTTAAGGATTTTTAGTGCAGAGTGAAGGACTTGCTGAACTAAAGGAGTGTTTTGAGTATAGGTTTAGTATAAAGGGTAAGGTTGGGGCTCATAGAATATTTGATGTTAAACAGGCCTCTTTTGGACTTATAGTAAGGCGTAAATTTGTTTATTCAGGATGCTCTAGGATTTGGTGTCGTGAGTTTTTTGCCATTCTGCAATGTATGAATTGTGGTGTCTTTGGACACACTACTAAAAGGTGTCCGAGACCGCACCGTTGTTTAGGGTGTGCTGAATTTCACGGGGTAGGTGATTGTTCTGGTGATCTTAAATGTGTTAATTGTATAAGGTTTAACAGTAGAACTGGTTCTAGCAGGGCAATAGGCCATTCTTGTCGGAGTAATGAATGTGGCACTCTGAGGGTTGAGTTGGTGATGTATCAGAGACATATGGATTATGGAAAATATGGTTTTAGTTGGGTAATGATAGTTAAGGTAATCTGATGTTATGTTTATAAGGTTTGGGATTTTGTAAGTGGATTTTGTTGTGGGGTATCATGTTTTTGGTAATAGTTGGATTTATTGTTTAATTGCTGGGATCATTAATTGTTTTGGGGAGTACTGGTCTGGTGGTTTCTTGTTTATTTTTATATTGGATTCAGGAACACCTGATTAAATATTGTATTTTGTAATGGTTTGGCATACTTTTTGTTGTTAATATTTTTGTTGTATATTTATTTGGCGGTGCCCGCATACTGTGCGGAAGAATGTAGGTCTTTGTAACCGCCCTGGCCAGACACCCCCCTTTTTTCTGTTAATAAATCCCTTGGTGTCTTGGGTTGTGGGTGCGTCGCCTGGGGGAGTCGGCGGCTTCCTTTGTCCGCTGGGTCTTGGTTGCCCGTTGGCTCTTCTTTTTGCTGGGTGTCGGCTTTTTCCCGGCCCGAGATTTTAGATGCTCGGCCATATTTTTGGCGAGCCCTCGGGTCTGGGCCGCGGTAGAAACGGGAATTGTCACCAGAAATAACCGCAAAATAATTTTTGTGGGTAATTTCTCCGGTATTTCACAAAATCATTAATTTGTTACACTGTTGCTCTTCGACTGATCAAAAAATGTAATTATCGTCTGACTTTAAAAACACCAGATGATATATTTCTGATATTTCTTGAGTGAAAAAACTGACATTATTTCAAGTTGTTGGTACATCATGTGATTTTAAAATTTAATATAAGCTGTTTCATCAATCACACTGTATAAACAATAGCATTTTAATAATAGGCTTTAGAATAAAAGTGACAATTTTCGTCAAGACACGACATCTGTGGCGACGGTTTTGAAGCCTTGTTTTAATTAAACTGCAGGAAAAATATTAATATGTACTTTTACAGTACTCAACTGCTATTTAAAATAAATAACTTGGTCCAGAATAAAATCCACTTATTATCTTCGTGAAAATATGTTTGCCAGGAAATTTAGTTTGTAATTTGCCTACAGAGAAAATACCAAAATATATGTTTCTCTCTTAAATTACAGCGTCTTAATAGTATAAATAAAAATATTTTATAATAAAAAAAACTTTCTTTCTTCATAAAGATAAGATATTTGTGCAAGCACATTGAAGCCTTGTTATAATTTACTTATCGTAACAATACCAATGTCTTTATTATTATTATTTTCTTAATTACATTATCTTAATTACATTATCTTAAATTACAGACAGTTAATTAGTGTTTATGGTTGTGAAATAAGTTGGTAACTAACTCAGAAATATGTATTTTAGCATGAAATAACGCATACTATTATATTAAATTTACGAAAATAATATGAAATATTACTTCTTTGAAGAAAGCGGGCATATGTTAATTAGGTAACTACAATTGTTTCAAAGAATTTTTGAGCCTTTTTTGTCAGGTCAAAAACTGTTCTTAAAAGACATCTAGAAATAATTGTTAGGGGTGGGACAGCTCAGTGGTTAGCGTGTGGAGTTCGCACTTAAAAACCTGGGTTCGATTCACGCCTCTGCCCAATCTGTACCTGTGTTAACGTGGAGTAGCGGCACGTTAAGTATGACGTTCCGTAAGTCCATTTGTGAGGTTTGTGGTAGAGGAAGGAGGGTACAGTCCCTGTGACTGGGTTACGGTCTAAATTGAGGGGCATTTCCCGACCGTTCAAACAGATACCTTACACCTTCGGGTAGATCGGACAGTCTAGGTTGAGGAAGAAGAAACAATTTTTGACAGTTGTTTTTTATCGAGTTGAGGGTTGTTACTTATAGTTTATTCAGACGGCACTGCTTTTAACCTGATCATGAAGACTCCAAAGACTCTCTAAAGCAATTGTAGACGCCTAATATTTCTGTACCTGTTTTCTTCATGGGGTATTTGAAAGTTATGTATTCATGCGAAACAGTTTTATTTATTTTCACTAGTATATATTGAAATGGTTATCTTTGGGTTATTTCATATTTGTTTTATTTCATGCTATAAAATTCGGAATAAATTGAGTGTTTTTCATAAGACCGATATTGTCTAATTGAGAACAATAAAGTGATAAGGAAGGTAAATTTTAATTATCTGATACCTGTTGTTGTTGAGACTCAGACCGTCCTACCTACCAGAAAGGTGTAAGATAACAGTTTGTCATCAGATACCTGTGTTTGTTACAACTTATTATTTTTAAATGAAGTGAAAACATGACTTTAGAAATTATAAATAACCGTGTAAGGTACATAATTTCAATGATGGCTTATTATTATAATGATCGATAACTCTGCAAGGAAAATTATTTTTACGAATTCTTGTGATTATTGATAACTATCTGTAAAGAACAAATTTATACAAAATTTTTATAAATTTTTACAAAAATTTACACAAATTTTTGTGATTATTGATAATTCTGTAGGGATTACAATTCATATGAATCCTTGTAATTATTGATCTCTGACATAATTCACATGAATTCTTGTAACTATTGGTAATTCTATAAGGTTCAAAATTGTGTTCCTTACGGATAACTCAGCTTGGAACACAATTCACACGAATTTTCATAATTATTTATAACTCTGTAAGGAACACAATTTATATGAATTATCGTGATTACTTATAACTCTGTAAGGAACACAATTTCTGTGAATTGTTATGATTATTGATAACTCAGTAATATAAGATATATGTTGATATAAAGTATTAAATATAAATTTAGTAGTATAGCTGATGTCATAAGCTCGGACACAAGCTCAGATCATAAAATCATATATTGACCGGCAATATTGATTTAATAATTAAGATTATTATAATGATATTCTGTTATTCAACAATGTCAGTAAACAATCAATCATTGTCGATTTTTAGATTAAAAAGGCAAGCTGCACAATATAATTTCAACAATACGATGTATATGTCAAATGATATATATATATATAAATATATTTATATTGTTAAATGCAAAAAGGTTTCTAGTTTAGATTGCACCGTTATATATTTCATTGTAGCGAAGCAGTTAAAATCCAGGATGTATTTTATAATGTATAGCATTATGATAAATACTATTATAATATATTGTTTTGCAAGTGGTATATCTAAATAGCGCCGTATTGTTAAATATACACGGACTATAATCATAATCACTAGATCAAAATAGGCCATGAGATTATTAACTCAGGCTAGTTCAAGTGAAAGAAAATTGTTATTTATTGACCGGCAATGAAGTGGAAATAATACTCAACGATTTCTGTTAATGATCAATTTCTGTTAATTTCCAGAAATGGCAAGATGTTAAAGGTAACTATAACAATTCCATGTGCATGTCAAACGATGCATGTCATACTCTGTGCATGTCAAACTATACTCATATTTTTAAATAGGAACCAATCAGTAATTCAGACTGGACTGCAATGTTATTTATGCTTTGACAAGGAAACCATTAAATTTAACGATGACTCTAGGCATTTATTTTCTATTATTATTTAAGTAAAGCTGACAACACAAAATATATATATAAGAATAATGACTGTAGTCTAATTATTTACTTATTAGTGCTACTTTTGATAAATGGATGAAAAGCTGTAAAGTTATATAGTGAATAGTATATATAGTAAGTTGAGCAGTTTTAAGAGAGTTTTATAAGACACAAAGCATATATATATGCTACCTGTCAGTCAAATTAATAATTTATTCATGCTTCATTGATAAATAGATTTAAGCGTTTTATGATGAACTTATAGTAAAGGAGGTATATAATGAAGCATTCAAATTCAGCACTGTCTGTTTATAATCATTTTCAGTTGAGTTTTAGTAAAGTGTGAAACTCTGTACTAAGAGAATAACAATGCTGTATGTACGTAAAATGACCCTTACATAAATGTTGATAAAGAGAAATGTATTAATATCCGAAAAATTAAGCATCAATTTTCGTTTGTAAGTACAATTCAGTAAATTAGAAGCCTTAAAATACTTAATTGCTTATTTGAATTGTATTGAAAATTGAAATCTTCAATTCATCGAGGGATTATAAGTATTCAAATGGTATATGTAATCAAAAGTTAATTATGCTATGAAGTGTACAGTATTGGTTAAGTAAATGTATTTATAATATATTTAGACTTTCAGAAACGTTTCTGGTTTAAAATATTTGCAAACATTAACAGCTCCTCCTATAAATTAATAATATTAATTAATTTGTGGTAAATTGCAAAATTCTGCTAAGCATATAATTTTAAATAATTCAAATATAAAGACTTCAAATATAAACAAAATCTTTATTCAATTTATCGTTTTGAATGTGGAAATAATTTAAATTTGATTATTACGTTAAATGTCCTTTTAAAATAAAGTCAACATCGTTGCACCATGCATTTAAATATGTATGTATATGCATTTTATTGGCATTTTTATGGTAAATATTTGGTATTCTATTTTATTCATAATATGCTGCTCCTTATATTAGAAGAAATAAGGTTTATGAAATTTAACATGATTATATTTATATTACATTTTATTTTATATCATATAATTAGAATTATATGAGTAAATTTAGAATATTTGGCAGTATTTGGAGAAGTCAGAACACTTTTCAACAATTAAAAAATTTTGGGGGAATATTTGGAACAATAACAAGAAATTCGAAAATAATTAGAATTTTCTATAGAGTTAAAGAAATAGATTTTAATTTGTTTTCCACAAAAACGATTATTAGAAATCGATTTTATGTGATGTTTTTAATTGCTAATCTTGTTTCACTCAGTTTAAATTGCAAAGTAGACAAATTTAATTATCAGATATTTATAGAAATAGTGTAAAGTAGTATTGAAATATTATTTTTGACACCTGGAATTGCAGTCTTTAAGTTTATATTAACGATGTTTTATTTCCTCCGACTAAAATTTAAATGAAAGTTGAAGTGCTATTTACATTACCTACACTTTTTAACTAATAAAAACAAATGAAGTCTGTAAACACTCATATAAGTTCCATAGCATATCTTCAGTTTAGTAATTTAATTTTAAGGTATTACATTAAATTGGAAAATTTTGCTTTTGTCTTTATATATAATATAGAAAAAAATCTGATGTGGGCAACGCATGACTTTCCTTATATAATGTAATGAATTTACTACTATTACAGTAAAAAAATAAGTTTTTCTTATAGTAGATACTTATATTTTTTCCAAGATATTGAATTTTCGACAATTAGACGTCATTTTCATTGATTTAGTGTCATTTTCATCCATTTGGCGAGATTTTCGTTAATTTGGCACCATTTCAAAAAGTCGCCAAGTTGGCGCATTTCGCCAAATTCGTCGCTAAAATCTCGCCAAGCGTTATGGACGAAGAAATAAGTTATTCTTACAGAAGATAAATGACTGTCGGCGTTCAAATGCACAAGTATTACTCAAAGTATCATTTTTCATGAATGGAACGAGCTAGATCCATGAGAATGATGTCAACCAATTTATCGCATGGTATTACATATGAAAAGTGAACATGTTTCTCAATAGGAATTTTTTTTATATGACATTTTGATAATTTTTTTGAAAAATGTGCAATATCTCGAGAACGACTCATGTTAGCGTTCTTAAATTTATGTCAATCGGTTTCTAATGAAAAATTACATAAGAAATGTCTATTTGCGTAACTTTAAGCGGTTTTGATTTTTTGACGATTTTTTTAAAAATTTCACTCCAAAATTTAGGTGGGTTCTGAACATTCGATTGCGTATAAAAACAATTGGCTTCCAGTGTTTACAGGTTGTGATTTTTGTACCAAATTTCGTTCCAATCGGTCCTTTCGTTCGTCAGTTATCGTCTCCACAGACTCACTGACACACACATACTTTCAGACACACACACACAGAGACATCACTTCAAAAATGTTTGATTCGAGATTAGAGATGCTTGAAACGTGCTCTCCCGTCGAAAACTCTTATTCGAATTTTCGACCCCGTCACAATACTTTCCTTATACATTATGTATATAAGGAAAGTAAAAAATAGGTTTTTCTTATAGTAGATATTTATATTCTTTCCAAGGTATTGAATTTTCGACAATTAGTCGTCATTTTCATTGATTTAGCGTCATTTTAATCCATTTGGCGAGATTTTCGTTAATTTGACAACTTTTCAAAAAATCGCCAAATTGGCGACATTCCGCCAAATTCGTCGCCAAAATTTCGCCAAGCTTGGCTGACGGAAAAATAAGTTATTCTTATAGCAGATAAATGACTATTGGCGTTCAAATACAAAGGTATTACTCGAAGTATCTTTTCTCATGAATGGAACGAGTTAGATCCACGAGAATGATGTCATCAAATTTATCGCATGGTATTACATGTGAAAAGTGATCATGTTTCTCAATAGGAAATATATATTTTTTTTATTTTATATGACTTTTTGATAATTTTTTGAAAAATGTGCAATATCTCGAGAATGGTTCATGTTAGCGTTCTGAAATTTATGTTAATCGTTTTCTAATTAAAAATTACATAAGAAATGTCTATTTGCCTAAGTTTATTAGCGGTTTTGATTTTTTGACGAATTTTTCAAAATTTCACTCGAAAATTTAGGGGGATTCTGAACATTCGATTGCGTATAAAAGCAATAGGCTTCCAGTGTTTACGGATTGTGATTTTTGTACCAAATTTCGTTGGAATCGGTCCATTCGTTCGTCAGTTATCGTCTCCACAGGCTTACTGACACACACACACACACACACACACACAGAGACATCACTTCAAAGATGTTTGATTCGTGATCAGGGATGCTTGAATCGTGCTCTCCCGTCGAAAACTCGGATTCGAATTTTCGACCCCGTCACAATACTTTCCTTATACATTATGTATATAAGGAAAGTAATAATATATTAATTAGGTGCTAATTTCTTTCATAATATTTCACTGATTCAAATTCATTAGACTTTATGCCCAAATAATGAATTTGAAACTCATAAATTTTCAAAAATGTTTATGTACTTTTATATTTAACACAGCTGCTTTATGAGGAAAAAACAACTAAAACGCAATATATCTGTATGTTCTAAACCGAAAGCTTCTAATGCTTTACATTCAGATTCACTAGAATCTATATTGAACAAAACTAGAAACTAAAATTTCCAATGTTTTTAAATAATATTAGTATTTTTATTCTAAATATTTGTTATTAATAATTAAGTATACTTACTGAACCTTTTTCTTTGGCATTTTTGTACGGTGCCACATTTAAAAAAAATCTGATGTGGGCAACACATGACTTTCCTTATATAATACAATGAATTTACTACTTTTACAGTTAAAATGTTATTCTTATAGTAGATACTTTTATTCTTTCCAAGATATTGAATTTTCTTCAATTAGTCGTCATTTTCATTTGTTTAGCGTCATTTTTATCAATTTGGCGAGATTTTTGATAATTTGGCAACAATAAAAAATGTCTCCAAGTTGGCGACATTCCGCCAAATTCGTCGCCAATATCTCGCCAAGCGGTATGGATGGAGAAATAAGTTATTCTTACAGCAGATAAATGGCTATTGACGTTCAAGTACAAAAGTATTATTCAAAGTATTTTTTTCATGAATGGACCGAGCTAGATCCACGAGAATGATATCACCCAATTTAACGCATGGTATTACATATGAAAAGTGAACATGTTTCTCAATAGGAAATATTTTTTTTTTATTTTATATAACTTTATGATATTTTTTTTTAATGTGCAATATCTCGAGAATGGTTCATGTTAGCGTTCTAAAATTTATGTCAATCGTTTTCTATTGAAAAATTACTTAAGAAATGTCTATTTGCGTAACTTTATTATCGGTTTTAATTTTTTAACAATTTTTTCAAAATTTCACTCGAAAATTTAGGGGGGGTTCTGAACATTCGATTGCATATAAAACAATAGGCTTCCAGTGTTTACGGATTGTGATTTTTGTACCAAATGTCGTTCGAATCAGTCCATTTGTTCGTCAGTTATAGTCTCCACAGACTCACTGACACACACACACACACACACACACACAGACATCACTTAAAAAATGTTTGATTCGTGATCAGGGATGCTTGAAACGTGCTCTCCCGTCGAAAACTCGAATTCGAATTTTCGACCCCGTCACAATACTTTCCACATTATGTATATAAGGAAAGTAAAAATCTGATGTGAGCAACACATGACTTTCCTTATATAATGAAATGAATTTACTACTTTTACAGTAAAATAAATAGGTTTTTCTTCTAGTAGATACTAATATCCTTTCCAAGATATTGAATTTTCGACAATTAGTCGTCATTTTCATTGATTTATCGTCATTTTTATCCATTTGGCGAGATTTTCGTTAATTTGGCAACATTTCAAAAAGTCGCCAAGTTAGCGACATTCCGCCAATTTCGTCGCCAAAATCTCGCCAAGCGTTATGGACGAAGAAATAAGTTATACATATATGTATACATATATATATATATATATATATATATATATATATATATATATATATATATATATATATATATATATATATATATATATATATATATAACTTATTAGATATTGAATTTTCGACATATATTATATAACTATTATTATATATTTATATATCACATAACTTATTAGATATTGAATTTTCCACTATTAGTCGTCATTTTCATTGATTTAGCGTCACTTCTATCCATTTGGCGAAATTTTCGTTAATTTGGCAACATTTCAAAAGACGCCAAGTTGGCGACATTCCGCCAATTTCGCCGCCAAAATCTCGCCAAGCGTTATGGACGAAGAAATAAGTTATTCTTACAGCAGATAAATTGGCGTTCAAATTCAAAAGTATTGCTCAAAGTATCTTTTTTCGTGAATGGAACGAGCTAGATCCACGAGAATGATGTCACCCAATTTATCGTATGATATTATATATGAAAAGTGGAGATATTTCTCAATAGGATTTTTTTTTTCTGTTTTATATGACTTTTTGATATTTTTTTTTTAAATGTGCAATATCTCGAGAACGGTTCATGTTAGCGCTCTAAAATTTATGTCAATCGTTTTCTAATGAAAAATTACATAAGAAATGTCTATTTGCGTAACTTTGTTATTGGTTTTGATATTTTGACGATTGTTTCAAAATTTCATTCGAAAATTTAGGGGGGTTCTGAACATTCGATTGCGTATAAAAACAATAGGCTTCCAGTGTTTATAGATTGTGATTTTTGTACCAAATTTGGTTCGAATCGGTCCATTCGTTCGTCAGTTATCGTCTCCACAGGTCCACTGACACACACACACACACACACACACATATACTTTTACACACACACAGACATCACTTCAAAAATGTTTGATTCGTAATCAAGGATGCTTGAAACGTGCTCTCCCGTCGAAAACTCGAATTCGAATTTTCGACTCCGTCACAATACTTTCCTTATACATTATGTATATAAGGAAAGTAATACAAATTTATTGCTTAGATAAAAAACTTCTAATTGTAAAAACGCAAAATTAAGAGTCTGAAAGCATGTAATTTGAAACACCTACGAAATAAATAGTTCCTACAATAAATTATTTCCATTTCTTCGTATTTGTTATTGAATTTATAATGAAATGCATATATTTATTTTATGTGCATTATGGTGTATTTTTATTTTCTGTGTATATATGAATTAGAATTTTACATATTGAATTTTGTAATATGCTAAATTTATAAATGAATATGTAATTCACTCAGAATTGTAAAATCTTTCAAGGTGCATTTTTTTTTTAATTTAGTAAAATTCATATATTTGTAGCATGCTGAATTCTCATTATTGCAAGTATGTCTTAAAGAACTGTGAAAATTTTACAAAATTGTCTATTTAGTTTTGTAATACTTGTAAAATGTAGTTCTTATATAAAATTATATTCTTAAAGCTTGCGTATAAAATCATAATCAAAATTATTGTTTTGCTTTAAAATTTCCGTAACTTTGCATGTAATATAATTTAAGTTTCAGTTTTGAATTTTCCTACAAATATTTTCAATTTGCCATGCCGTGATTTTATCTATTTAGATATGATGTATAAGCAAAGCACTGCAAATATTACACATTTATTTAATCACTGTGGTTTCGCTTTATAGTACCTATTAAATGTCATCTAATTTATTTTATACATCAATTTATAATTTTCCCCTATATTTAGATGAAGAAAAAAAGTTCAATGTTTTCATTTTTGTTTAGATAATGTATATATATATCTATCACATTACAGTGTTATAATAATTTGATGCTACGTTTTTCCTTTTTAGCATAAACATTACAAAATTCTCCAAATAATATTTTATGAACATATTTCTACTTCAAATTTTAAATGTTTAGATAGATATTTCAATTTTTCATTTTAACTTCACATCAAATTAATAATTTTTAATTCAATATTTTTATATTAATCCTCAAATTTTAGTTTTTCTTCGATATTGAAGGAGAAACATGTCCGTTTAATAATGTTTTCTATATTTCTCAGATATTGATTTAATCAATCACATATTGATTTATTTTTGGGGAAATGACTTCAATATTCCCTTTTAATTTCCAATCAAAATTATTTTCACTTATATGTTCTCATACATTTTGATATAAAGATTCTCAGACTTTCGCTTTCCTTTAACAATTAAGAACAAACATGTCCGTTTTATATTTTCTCAAATTATTCCCAAATACTGATTTAATCAATAACAACATATTGATTTATTTTCGGAGTACTAACAACATATCCATGCATTGAGTTACATAGTTTGCATCCCGTTGATACAAAGAAAAATTCTGACCACAATAAATATTACGCGTTTTTTTTTAATCACACACCTTCAAATGCTGGTCTCACAGTTTAAAATCCACACATTACTCATAATAACATCATGATATAATCCACCACAATTTTTTGAAGCATAGTCACGTAAATACGACTACGTCAATATTAGCATGTCCCGAGTACACTGATACACTAATGTTCACATAATTCTAATTGCACTATAAATTCCGAAAACATTAATATTCACATAACTTTGATTATATTATTTGCAAATTTTTGTTATATATAAATTTGTAATTCCAATAAAATTGATATATTTTTAATATTGATACAACTTCGAAAACACCCGGTCTTTCACAGCAGCTTTTAATGTCGTGTGTATACTGTTTGGCAGGAACTCCGCAACTAACTCTTCGGAAAGCAGATGTCCAATGAGAAATTTCAGTGCACATGCGCAACTCGCGGATGCACCTTGGATTGTTTTTCTATTTCGAGGTATTTGGGAAAGATATGAAACTTGTAAAACTGTTGCTTCTCCCGATTCTTGTTTCTCCGGATTGTTTTCCGAAGAAACTATTGGATTTTTCTTAAGTTACACCCGCAAAGTCCGGTAAACAAAATATAAAACATAGGCTGCACTAGACTTTGTAGACATATTTTAGTTGTAATATCCGGAATTTAACTATTTTCTCGATTTCCCGATTCATTAATATTCCAAATTATATTATTTCTTATTTAGGCTAGCTTGTATCATAAACACAAAAAGAATACAAAATGAAACTAATGTGGGCATCACACTACTTTCACTGCAGTCTCAAATTTATTTTCCCTTTATTCCATTAAATCCATTTTCATGCTCCATTAAAATTAGTTAAATTGCATAAATTGACATCGGGACTATATCCAATTTGCAATTTTTATATATTTTTATAATTTTCCTACAATGAATGGTAATATATAGGGAAATTATTGGAATAGTGTCAAAAATCGAAATTCGAATTTTTGTCGGATCCACGCGCTAGGTTATGAAAATAATATGTTTAGAGTGACGTCTCTCCCTCTCTCTCTGTGAGTGCGCGTGAGCGTGTCTGTGTGTGTTTTCACTCTAGCTCAAAAGTTAATTGATCGGATTTCACAAAATTTTGAAGATGGGTCACTTGTAAGGTTGTGAGGTCAAAATAACCTTTTGATTATTATTTCCCTCAGTTCGTATTATAATTTATGTTTATTTAAACAAAATATTCTAACTGGTTCAGTTGATAGACTAATCACACCGAGCTAATTAGCATTTTGTGCGGTTCTAAGGTATAGAGTAGGAATATGTTTCAGATCGTGAGAGTTTGAGTGGGTTCTTGAGTAGTGGTTGCGTGGGTAGTGGGTTCTTGAGTATACGATGAAGGATTCGAGTAGAGAGTGGAAAGAAACCCCCATACAATACAACGATGACTTGGAAGAGTCTAGTATTCGACGTGTGGCCGCAATACGGGTCGAAGTAACAGAATGCCTGGGTAAGCATATAAGCTTTGTAAATGCGTCCCTGGGTAAGCATTATCACCAGCCTAGTATATTATAGTGATTTGTAAATTATTCTGGGCATGTGCAATCATAATTAGTATATATGTTGTCCATTGCATTAAACAGCAAGCTGCTGTGATTTATGTAAAGTCTCCAATAAAATGAATTTGAAGTAAAACAGAGCCGTTCTGTGTTATTGCCCTTGGACCGGAAAGTCGAAATATCACGTAAGTTAAATCACTTTTGACAGATTAAGAAAAAATCCTTTACAAAGGCATGTAAAGAGGATAAAGAGACATTTAAACTTTACAAATGACCTTACCCTGGTGTTGATTAAATTTTGCTTCGATTAAGAAAAATACGAACTGTAATTTTTCTTCGAAATGGTCCGCAAAAATCGTCAAAGTCAGAAATTAGAAACTAAATAGTTTCAAATGTATTAATTAAATACTTGTTCTGTTTTAAAAATAATTTTTAACGACATTACGAATAAGATCAACTCCAAAACTCTAGAATGGACCACTTTTAATGTATTCAAGTTTTGGGAATTTTGAGGTGTGGATTTTTAACTGCAGCTCAAAATCTGTTCAATAAAATTTCTCAAAATTTGGCAGTTAAGTTACGTGTGGTTTATCGCGGTGCTGATTATATTTTGGTCTAAAAGGGAGAAATACAACTTCTCTTTTTTAAAAATTGGCACTTCAAAACTCGTTACAATCTAAAATAAAGGATAAAATATTATTAAATGTATTAATTAAATACTTGTTTTAGGCATAAGTTTGAAAGTCAAAAAGAATGAGATCAATTCCCTCACGCAGCCATTTCAAGTCAAAGTTCCGTTTCAGTTTATTTATAGCTCGACATGTCATAAGTAAAGTTTTCGTTCACAACCATTTAGACAGGCTTTAGCAAAGATCAATACGGATAACATTTCTATCTTCTCACAGAGTATGTGATTGCGAAACATCAAAAGTGAAATATTTTTTGTGTATCGTTCATATATATCAATAATGTATTAAAAGTAGATTTTATATAATACATGGTTCCAATTAATTAATGATCATGTTACTCCTCATGCACAAATTAAAGAAGCTGCGCTAAATAGAACCGCAGCGAATGGTAAACACAAGAACGTTGTGGTCCGTGTCTCGAGAATCAAGTGTTTTTCAGTAGAGGTGGAGGTAGGAAAATTTTTAGGAAGTTCGTTTCATTAAAAATCACCATTTCGACAGGTGTTCAAATGAACAAGAAAGATACGAAAACTGAAAAACTTTAAATTGGGAATTTTATATTGGCATTTTATTCTACCATTCTGAGTCAAAGTTTCGTTTTAGTTTATTTATAACTCGATTAGTCGTAAGCAAATTTTTCGTCCATAACCATTTAGTAAAAGCCCAAAACGTATAACGTTGTTATATCTTCTTACAGAGTATGTGATTGCGAAAAATCGAAAGTGTAATGTGTTTTCGTGTAAGGTTCATATATACCGATAATGTTTTAAAAGTATATTCTATATAATAAAGGATTTCGGTTAATCAATAGGCAGTTCCATATATACATAACAAATCTAGGAAGCAGCACCAAGTAAAGCCGCAGCAAGTAATCAAATAAGACAAGAAAGAGTAATCATGCATAAAGTTTTGATTATGAAACACTTCCCAACTGAAATGTAATTTTATTTAAACATCTCTAAAATGCGATACATTCAGCGCTGATATATTTTAAATTATCACAGTACTACAATAATTTATTATATTTGAAAACTTAAAACTTCATCGAAAAAAATAAACTTTATTCAAATGACGTCATGGAAATATAAATCGTCTGGCTCTCTCTGCAATGAATATTTCATTCATATTCAGCATATATTTCGGACTCTAGAGCTAAATAATTTTGCTTGAAATAAATTCAGAAATTCTTATACATCTCATCTTACAATTTTACATTCTACACCCATTAAAATTAGGCTTCGTGTAGAAATAATCAACGTTTAATGATCATATAAACTAAAAAATATTGCAATTGAGTTAGCACAGAATATAGATGTACTGAAAATACACTAAAGTAAAGCGATTTTAGGACAGATGCAACACTAAATTTAAATTTAAAAGAACTTTAAAAATCACGTTTTTTACTTTGAGAAAAAAGATCGATGCCATATTTTATTTCGAAGTTGGTATACATGATATCTTTATATTATATGGGTGTGATTATTATTTTAATTTTTATTTAAAAAACTACCGAACATACTTTGCTGAAATTTCTTTTATATATTTTATGCGATAATTTGAATATTTTCTAAAAATTTTCAAGCAATTCGTGAATTTTAACTTCGCTTAAAAAGTGTTTGAAAAATTATGCCCCGTAGTGTTCAATGTCTTTCACGACTTCAACTCGAGTTCAATCCAAAACTAATTGGGTGATGTTATTCATTTACTTTCCCATATGTTTCCCACAGACCATCTCAACAACATACTAAAATTTGAAATTGGTAAATCCACTTTTACGGCAGTTATCGTGATACGCAAAAATAAAGTGCAGAAATATAAAGTTATCGTGCGAACGGATAGACAGACAGACAGACAGAATTAACAAAGTCACTATGCAAGAACGACGCAGTCCATCCATCCAAGGACATCTTCATAAAATGAAGATCACATATCTTCATATACGATCTTCAGAGAATGTTTCATTTAATTGGTTTACGCATATAACTTGACCATAAACGAACTTTGCTCCTAAATCTGTAATAATAGAGGCAGTTTTTTGTCTATCTGTGTCATTTGCAGAGGAAAATCTAATAAACGACAGTAGACAAAAAGGCGGGTTTGACCGGAAGTTGAGGTATGGTGAGGTATGGCCGCCATCTTGGATTTTCGCAATCCTGGAGGGGGGGGGGATTTTTGCAAAATGGGAAAATTTTAGGGGTTTTAATTTTTTCAGAAACTTTTTCTTCGGGTGGCAACGGTTTTGTGGTCTTGTGCGAGGGGTAAATGAATTTCAGAGGATGGAGCCTAGAAATAGTTTTATTTGGGTTGTCATAGCAACAGCTGGGATTTCTGTGCTTAGAAATAGAAACTTTTTTCGGGTGGCAACACCCTGGATTTACCGACAGTTGAGGTATGTCCCGCATCTTGCAATTTCATAATACTGTACGAGAATGTTGTGAGAGAACTTTAATGTTTTTCTAAGAGATAGAGAAACTTTTTTCGGGGGGCAACACCTGAGATTCACTGACAGTTGAGGTATGGCCGCCATCTTGGATTTTCATAATCCTGTACGAGAGTGTTGTGAGAAAACTTTAATTTTTTCTAAGAGTTAGAGAAACTTTTTAAGGGGTGGCAACACCTGGAAGTTCTGGGCTAGAGGTTCAGAAGAACCACCAGTTGAGGTATGGCCGACATCTTGGAATTTTATAATCTTGTACGAGAATGTTGTGCGGAAACTTTAATTTTTTTCTAAGAGTAATAGAAACTTTTTAAGGGGTGGCAACACCTGGAAGTTCTGGGTCAGAGGGTCAGAAGAACTACCATTTGAGGTATGGAACCGCCAGCGCCGCCTAGCGATAGAAAGGGGTACTACCCACGCTTGAAATACTCAATACGATACTCGAGTCTTTATTTGAAATATTGTAGTTGGAACTTAGAAATTTTTTGTTTGGGTTGTCATAGCAACACCTGGGGATAGATTCTAGGCTAATTAAATTTCTAATTTTAAATTTTGTGAGACAATAGTGTGTTTAACCTGAGGGTTGCCATGGCAACACCTAAGAATAGATTGTAAGCTCATTAAATTTTTATATTAAATATTGAAAGGTGCTAGTGTGTTTAGCCTTCAGGGTGTATACATCGTTAACATTTTAAATGGGAATACCTTAATACAGCTATAGGGTGTCTGTATCTTATTTCTTAATTATTTATTTAAATCCTTAAAATAGAGGTGCCTTAGAGATTTTTTAAATGCGGGTGGTTTAATATGATGTCTTAGACATTTGCTTTAAATCCTGTTATGTTATTCTTAATTGTTTATTAATGACTGTCCCGCCAATGTACCATGAATTAAAAATAACAATTGTTTAATGAAAAACATTGTAAGTGAATGCTTAATGAAATAATCTGCTGAACGCGATAAGATCCCACCCTGCTTGCTAAGTGATAACAGCCCCCGCTTAAAGAGTGCTAGTAGATAAGAGTATGAATCTGCCATCGGAAACATTGTTTATCTTTACATTTACCGAAACACAATGCCTATAATGTAATTGACCTGAAAAATAATATGTATCTAGAACTATTCCAAGTTTACTAAAACACAATGCCTATCATGTGGTTCACTTGAAATAAATATTCCAAGTTTAATTCATCTGGAATACTTTAAATAAAATTTAGCTAGAACTATTACTTATAACTCATTTATACCATTTACATTTCCTAATAATACTTTAGGTTTTCAGATAAACGACATGTTTAAAAACTTTAAAACGGGTGAATACGCAGATTGAGACGACGTATGTGATACACATCATCTGCATATTGTAGCGAAAGTAGAACTAAGCAGGTTTTTAATAGTTTAATTTTAATTTTTTCACGTAAATGGAGTCTTTAGAAACTTCCGAATGGTTAGAAACTCCATATTAAGTTAAAATAGAATGACACCATGACCAATACCTATCGGGAAAAATGAAGATTAGGGTAATATTTTAATGATGGTACTTTAGATTTTTAGCTAAATGCTATGTTGAAAAACTTTTAAAGGGGTGGAAATACCTGCTAAGATGATATGATGCTCATAACCGATGCATAGTAACGAAATAGGGAAAACTAAGACAGCTTTATTAGAATAACACCTTACATTTTTTCTAAATAAAAGCAATATACCAAGATTTAAAGCGAATAAATACGCAGATTGAGGTGGCATGTGTGATACACATCACCAACACATAATAGTTAAATGTTGAATTAGGTATGTTTTTAAGGGCGGAACTCTGATTTTTTTAGATAAACTAGATACCCAGAAACTTCTAAAGAACCAGAAGCGACGATTAAGTCGGTATAAGATGAATTCATCACCGCCAGATAGTAGCGTAATGGGGATACTATGAATGTTTTAAAGGCAGATCCATAAAATTTCTAACTAAATAACTTTTAAAGAGAGTAAAAAATTCGTAATGAGGCGGTATGTGCAATGCAAATCACCCGCACCTAACGATAGAAATGAGATACTAGGTAAATGGAAATACTAAAACCTAAAATAAGTTACATTAAATTCATAAAAATCTTAATTAAATAAAAAAAATTTAACTATTACACATCATAAAAACACTAAGTTTAATGAAATTGAAGAATAAAAACACATTAAAACAAGTACTTACATGTACAATCCTGTTCAAAGTTGTAACATCAGACATAGGATTATCAATAATGGCACATGAAGCATCTCCAATATTACTAAGTAAGCCCAATATATTTGCACGTGCACAGAAGAACTCACTCGAAACACATCCTAGCAGCATGAAATCCTGGTCTAGAATGACAAAATTGCTGTTTGAAGGCCACCCACACTAACTCAGCGTCAAGGTTATACACACTGACCCCATTAAAATAGGCAACTCATTCATAATTATGCTAACGTTTACTCGTTTTAATGATAGCCATGATACCGTTAAACTAACCACACGAAAAATCGTAAGCGCAAACCCTATTTAAATTTAAATAAAAGTTTGTAACATTAGTATTCCAATGAATACTTATATATTATTTGTTTTTCAAACTTTTAAAAACTTTATTTCAGATGCACTTATTTTAAGTGCACATGAAACAGAGTTCTTTCCAAATTTGTAAAATAAATAAAATATAAGTATTCATTGGAATATTAATGTTAATAGGAATACTAATATCACTGGGGTTCCATACCTCTACTGGAGGTTCTTCTGAACCTCTGGCCCAGAACTTCCAGGTGTTGCCACCCCTTAAAAAGTTTCTATAACTCTTAGAAAAAAGTTAAAGTTTTCTCACAACACTCTCGTACAGGATTATGAAATTCCCAGATGGCGGCCATATCTCAACTGTCGGTAAATCCCAGGTGTTGCCACCCGAAAAAAGTTTCTCTAACTCTTAGAAGAAAATTAAAGTTTCCGCACAACATTCTCGTACAAGATTATGAAATTCCAAGATGTCGACTATACCTCAACTGGTGGTTCTTCTGAGCCTCTGGCCCAGAACTTCCAGGTGTTGCCACCCGAAAAAAGTTTGTCTAACTCTTAGAAAAAAGTTACAGTTTTCTCACAAAACTCTCGTACATGATTATGAAATTGCCAGATGGCGGCCATACCTCAACTGTCGGTAAATCCCAGATGTTGCCACCCGAAAAAAGTTTCTATTTCTAAACACAGAAATCCCAGCTGTTGCTATGACAACCCAAACAAAACTATTTCCAGGCTCCATCCTCTAAAATTCATTTACCCCTCGTACAAGATCTTATCACTGGGTGCATCATCAAATATGCGTGTATGGCATAATTATGCACACATTGCGTGTATGGCATAATTATAAGGATAAACAATTTGATGATGCACCCAGTGATAAGATCGATTGCGTTAATAACTGGTATGCAATATTTCTTGATATGATTAAAATGCGAGCAGCACAATATAACATCAACTTAAATCAAGAAATTAATGCAATACAACATAAAGAATATTTAATGACAACTTTTAAAAATAGAGCTTTTAATAATGTTCCTTTTAAAAAGATTTTAGACTATCATCAAAGACACTTTCCTATTAGAAGAATTAATATTTGTATATCATTCCGTTATGTGTTGACAATGGGACGTAAGGTATATAATTACAATAAAATTGGTAAGAATATGGGACAATA
Source organism: Amaurobius ferox (assembly GCA_951213105.1). Lineage (NCBI taxonomy): Eukaryota > Metazoa > Arthropoda > Arachnida > Araneae > Amaurobiidae > Amaurobius > Amaurobius ferox. The sequence goes on from OX578155.1 coordinate 72,049,377, forward strand.
TGAAAATCTGATGTGTCAGTGTACATCAAGCCCATTTATAGATGATGATCATAAACACATAGTGACTGGCGATTTGAACGTGATTAATACGAGTCAACTACGAAAAGGATTTGATAAAGGTACTAAATTCAGGTCAGAGGAATTTCATGATATATATGGGAATTATTATAAAGAATTGAAGGAATTTATATATAATATGGCAATAAAATACAGTTTGCCTAAGAATGCATTTGATGAATGGCGAGATCGTGTAAATTTTCAATTTCGTCGATTTTATCAACCTTCAATTCAAAAACGAGAAGAGAGTAATGTAAATCGTGACGAACTGAATGATTTATGGAACAAATATGCAGTTACCTACACAGACAAGGCAGCATCTAATTTCACTTTCACATGCATAGCATACTATATGAAGATTCTTAAAGAAAGTTATCAAGATGAGGAAATCTATAAAAAGCTCAATGTGCAACATAATGAAATTAATAATCGAATTTGTGCACTTCATAAGCGAATTGGAATTGATTTGAAACATATACGCTACCCGTATTTGGTCTTGATACCCAAACTTCACAAAAAACCAGTGATGTTTCGTCCAGTTACAGTGGCATTTAAAACTTATACCACAAGGGCTAATACGCTACTAAAGTCATATCTACAACCTGTAATGAATCATATTTCAAAAAATGGTTCCGTCATGATAAAAAACAGCGATCAAGTTTTGGGAATTTTGAACAAACTACCTGCTAACCAATTATATAGAAGCTATGATTTCCAAGATCTATTCAGTAATATAAATTTGGAGGATCTATATAGTATATTGACGCAAATACATGAGACATTTGAATTACAACAAAGTGTCACAATTCAAAAGTTTAAACACGTTTTGGACATCGTATTGTATGAAAATATATTGTATAATGGTACTGAATATTACAAACAAATTAAAGGCGTGCTAATGGGTGGAGGGTGCTCGACATTATTAGCAAATCTATATTTGCACCATTATGAACAAGGAAATCACTTTATAAACGAAATGGTTTACTTTCGATTAATTGATGACATCCTCATTGCATACGTAAACACAGGAGACGGGTGTGAATTTGATTTTTCCTTTTATCCAGCTTGCTTGAATCTTATTGAGAATATATCGGATAAAACAAAGGCAATCAACTATCTGGATATAAGTATACATTTAACACCTAGCAAGACAACGTATTATACTATTTATGATAAAAGAAGACAGTACAGTTTTAGAATACATTATATAATTAACTGGTATTCTAATTTAAGTATCAGGATATTTCGCAATATAGTCATTAATCACTTTAAACGTAGTGAAAGAATGCATTCTTATGGAAAGGATAGGATCAAAAATGATTCTATATTTATTAAGGAAGCAATAACAGAAAATTATCCTTTAATATTTATTTGTCAGTGTTACAATGTGGTACATAGTAAAGTTTTCGATACGTTCAGTAAGGATTTTGGCAACACCTTTATTTCAGGAAATAAAATGGCATCGATACAGCGAGGAACTATTTAAGCGTGTAAAATTGACTTGAGAGATTTGGATGGAGGTAAGGTATTTGTATTTGTAGTTCGTATATTTTAAGTAGGTTTAGTTTTGTGTCGTTTCAATTATATTGCTCTTATGTTGGGGAATTTTTTCA